>CM039676.1:341412732-342737578 GCA_022496015.1 Hordeum marinum | reverse complement strand
AAAAATGACCTATACTTCGCTTAGTTAGCTCCAAAATGGCATAATAAGCTTAGCTAGCTCCAAAATGACCTATTTTACCAAAGTTAGCTCTTAAATGACCTATAATTAGCCTAGTTAGCTTCAAAATGGCATAATAAGCATAGTTAGCTCCTAAATAGCCTATTTTTACCTAAGTTAGCTCTAAAATGACATATATGTAGCTTAGTTTCCTCCTAAATGACATAGTAAGCTAAATTAGCTCCTACATGGCCTATTTTTATGAAAAATGACCTATACTTAGCTTAGTTCTCTCCCAAATGACATAATAATCTTACCGAGCTCCCAAATGGCCTATTTTACCTAGGTTAGCTATTAAATGACCTAGACTTAGCTTACTTAGCTCCAAAACGGCGTAATAAGCATAGTTAGGTCCTAAATGACCTATTTTTACCTAAGTTGGCTCTAAAATGACATATAGTTAGCTTAGTTTCCTCCTAAATGACGTAGTCAGGTAAATTAGCTCCAAAAAGGCCTATTTTATCAAAAATGACATATACTTCGCTTAGTTAGCTCCAAAATGGTATAATAAGCTTAGCTAGCTCCAAAATGACCTATTTTTACCAAAGTTGACTATTAAATGACCTCTAATAAACTTAGTTAGCTTCAAAATGGCACAATAAGAATAGATAGCTCCTAAATGACCTATTTTTACCTAAGTTAGCTCTAAAATGACATATATTTAGCTTAGTTTCCTCCTAAATGACATAGTAAGCTGAATTAGCTCCTAAATGGCCTATTTCATCAAAAATGTCATATACTTAGCTTAGTTCTCTCCTAAATGACATAATAAGCTTACCTAGCTCCAAAAATGGCCTATTTTACCTAGCTTAGCTACTAAATAACCTATACTTAGCTTACTTAGCTCCAAAATGGCATAATAAGCATAGTTAGCTCCTAAATGACCTATTTTTACCTAAGTTAGCTCTAAAATGACATATAGTTACCTTAGTTTCCTCCTAAATGACATAGTAAGCTAAATTAGCTCCAAAAATGCCTATTTTATCAAAAAATACATATACTACCCTTAGTTAGCTCCAACATGGCATAATAAGCTTAGCTAACTCCAAAATGACATATTTTACCAAAGTTAGCTAGTAAATGACCTATAATTAGCTTAGATAGATTCAAAATGGCATAATAAGCATAGTTAGCTTCTAAATGACCTATTTTTACCTAAGTGAGCTCTAAAATGACATATATTATCTTAGTTTCCTCCTAAATGACATAGTAAGCTGAATTAGCTCCTAAATGGCCTATTTTATAAAAAATGGCATATACTTAGCTTAGTTCTCTCCTAAATGACAAAATAAGCTTACCTAGCTCCAAAATGGCCTATTTTAGCTAGTTTAGCTACTAAATGACCTATACTTAGCTTACTTAGCTCCAAAATGGCATAATAAGCATAGTTAGCTCCTAAATGACCTATTTTTACCTAAGTTAGCTCTAAAATGACATATAGTTACCTTAGTTTCCTCCTAAATGACATAGTAAGCTAAATTAGCTCCAAAAAGGCCTATTTTTCTCAAAAATGACATATACTTCACTTAGTTAGCTCCTAAATGGCATAATAAGCTTAGCTAAGTCCAAAATGACATATTTTACCAAAGTTAGCTATTAAATGACCCATAATTAGCTTAGATAGATTCAAAATGGCATAATAAGCATAGTTAGCTTCTAAATGACCTATTTTTACCTAAGTTAGCTCTAAAATGACATATATTATCTTAGTTTCCTCCTAAATGACATAGTAAGCTGAATTAGCTCCTAAATGGCCTATTTTATAAAAAATGGCATATACTTAGCTTAGTTCTCTCCTAAATGACAAAATAAACTTACCTAGCTCCAAAATGGCCTATTTTAGCTAGTTTAGCTACTAAATGACCTATACTTAGCTTACTTAGCTCCAAAATGGCATAATAAGCATAGTTAGCTCCTAAATGACCTATTTTTACCTAAGTTAGCTCTAAAATGACATATAGTTAGCTTAGTTTCCTCCTAAATGACATAGTAAGCTAAATTAGCTCCAAAAATGCCTATTTTATCAAAAAATACATATACTACCCTTAGTTAGCTCCAACATGGCATAATAAGCTTAGCTAACTCCAAAATGACATATTTTACCAAAGTTAGCTAGTAAATGACCTATAATTAGCTTAGATAGATTCAAATTGGCATAATAAGCATAGTTAGCTCCTACATGACCTATTTTTACCTAAGTTAGCTCTAAAATGACATATATTTAGCTTAGTTTCCTCCTAAATGACATAGTAAGCTGAATTAGCTCCTAAAAGGCCTATTTTATCAAAAATGGTAGATACTTAGCTTAGTTCTCTCCTAAATGAAAAAATAAGCTTACCTAGCTCCAAAATGGCCTATTTTACCTAGCTTAGCTACTAAATGACCTATACTTAGCTTACTTAGCTCCAAACTAGCATAATAAGCATAGTTAGCTACTAAATGACCTATTTTTACCTAAGTTAGCTCTAAAATAACATATAGTTAGCTTAGTTTCCTTCTTAATGACGTAGTAAGCTAAATTAGCTCCAAAATGGCCTATTTTATCAAAAATGACCTGTACTTCGCTTAGTTAGCTCCAAAATGTTATAACAAGCTTAGCTAGCTCCAAAATGACCTATTTTACCAAAGTTAGCTATTAAATGACCTATAATTAGCTTAGTTAGCTTCAAAATGGCATAATAAGCATAGTTAGCTCCTAAATGGCCTATTTTTACCTAAGTTAGCTCTAAAATGACATATATGTAGCTTAGTTTCCTCCTAAATGACATAGTAAGCTAAATTAGCTCCTAAATGGCCTATTTTATCCAAAAAGTCATATACTTAGCTTAGTTCTCTCCCAAATGACATAATAAGCATACTGAGCTCCAAAATGGCCTATTTTACCTAGCTTAGCTTTTAAATGACCTATACTTAGCTTACTTAGCTCCAAAATAGCATAATAAGCATAGTTAGCTCCTAAGTGACCAATTTTTACCTAAGTTAGCTCTAAAATGACATATAGTTAGCTTAGTTTCCTCCTAAATGACCTAGCAAGCTAAATTAGCTCCAAATGGCCTATTAAATAAAAAATGACATATACTTCGCTTAGTTAGCTCCAAAATGGTATAATAAGCTTAGCTAGCTCCAAAATGACCTATTTTACCAAAGTTCACTATTAAATGACCTATAATAAACTTAGTTAGCTTCAAAATGGCACAATAAGCATAGATAGCTCCTACATGACCTTTTTTTACCTAAGTTAGCTCTAAAATGACATATATTTAGCTTAGTTTCCTCCTAAATGACATAGTAAGCTGAATTAGCTCCTAAATGGCCTATTTTTATCAAAAATGACCTATACTTAGCTTAGTTCTCTCCCCAATGACATAATAATCTTACTAAGCTCCAAAATGGCCTATTTTACCTAGCTTAGCTATCAAATGACTTATATTTAGCTTACTTGGCTCCAAAATGGCATAATAAGCATAGTTAGCTCCTAATGGACCTATTTTTACCGAAGTTAGCTCTAAAATGACATATAGTTAGCTTAGTTTCCTCCTACATGACCTAGTAAGCTAAATTAGGTCCAAAAAGGCCTATTTTATCAACAATGAGATATACTTAGCTTAGTTCTCTCCCAAATGACATAATAAGCTTAGCTAACTCCAAAATGACATATTTTTCCAAAGTTAGCTATTAAATGACCTATAATTAGCTTAGATAGATTCAAACTGGCATAATAAGCATAGTTAGCTCCTAAGTGACCTATTTTTACCTAAGTTAGCTCTAAAATGACATATATTTAGCCTAGTTTCCTCCTAAATGACATAGTAAGCTGAATTAGCTCCTAAATGGCCTATTTCATCAAAAATGTCAGTTACTTAGCTTAGTTCTCTCCTAAATAACATAATAAGCATACCTAGCTCCAAAATGGCCTATTTTACGTAGCTGAGCTACTAAATGACCTATACTTAGCTTACTTAGCTCCAAAATGGCATAATAAGCATAGTTAGCTCCTAAATGACCTATTTTTACCTAAGTTAGCTCTAAAATGACATATAGTTAGCTTAGTTTCCTCCTAAATGACATAGTAAGCTAAATTAGCTCCAAAAAGGCCTATTTTATCAAAAATGACGTATACTTCACTTAGTTAGCTCCAAAATAGCATAATAAGCTTAGCTAACTCCAAAATGACATATTTTACCAAAGTTAGCTATTAAATGACCTATAATAAGCTTAGATAGATTTAAAATGGCATAATAAGCATAGTTAGCTCCTAAATGACCTATTTTTACCTAAGTTAGCTCTAAAATGACATATATTTAGCTTAGTTTCCTCCTAAATGACATAGTAAGCTGAATTAGCTCCTAAATGGCCTATTTTATCAAAAATGGCGTATACTTAGCTTAGTTCTCTCCTAACTGACAAAATAAGCTTACCTAGCTCCAAAATGGCCTATTTTACCTAGCTTAGCTACTAAATGACCTATACTTAGCTTACTTAGCTCCAAAATGGCGTAATAAGCATAGTTAGCTCCTAAATGAGCTATTTTTACCTAAGTTAGCTCTAAAATGACATATAGTTAGCTTAGTTTCCTTCTAAATGACGTAGTAAGCTAAATTAGCTCCAAAATGGCCTATTTTATCAAAAATGACCTATACTTCGCTTAGTTAGCTCCAAAATGGCATAATAAGCTTAGCTAGCTCCAAAATGACCTATTTTACCAAAGTTAGCTATTAAATGACCTATAATTAGCTTAGTTAGCTTCAAAATGGCATAATAAGCATTGTTAGCTCCTAAATGGCCTATTTTTCCCTAAGTTAGCTCTAAAATGACATATATGTAGCTTAGTTTCCTCCTAAATGACATAGTAAGCTGAATTAGCTCCTAAATGACCTATTTTTATCAAAAATGACCTATACTTAGCTTAGTTAGCTTCAAAATGGCATAATAAGCATAGGTAGATCCTAAATTGCCTATTTTTACCTAAGTTATCTCTAAAATGACATATATGTAGCTTAGTTTCCTCCTAAATGACATAGTAAGCTGAATTAGCTCCTAAATGGCCTATTTTTATCAAAAATGACCTATACTTAGCTTAGTTCTCTCCCAAATGACATAATAATCTTACTGAGCTCCAAAATGGCCAATTTTACCTAGCTTAGCTATTAAATGACCTATACTTAGCTTACTTAGCTCCAAAATTGCATAATAAGCATAGTTAGCTCTAAAATGACATATAGTTATCTTAGTTTCCTCCTAAATGACGTAGTAAGCTAAATTAGCTCCAAAAAGGCCTATTTTATCAAAAATGACATATACATCACTTAGTTAGCTCCAAAATGGCATAATAAGCTTAGCCAACTCCAAAATGACATACTTTTCCAAAGTTAGCTATTAAATGACCTATAATTAGCTAAGATAGATTCAAACTGGCATAATAAGCATAGTTAGCTCCTAAATGACCTATTTTTACCTAAGTTAGCTCTACAATCACATATATTTAGCTTAGTTTCCTCCTAAATGACATAGTAAGCTGAATTAGCTCCTAAATGGCCTATTTCATCAAAAATGTCATATACTTAGCTTAGTTCTCTCCTAAATGACATAATAAGCTTACCTAGCTCCAAAATGGCCTATTTTACCTAGCTTAGCTACTAAATGACCTATACTTAGCTTACTTAGCTCCAAAATGGCATAATAAGCATAGTTAGCTCCTAAATGACCTATTTTTACCTAAGTTAGCTCTAAAATGACATATAGTTAGCTTAGTTTCCTCCTAAATGACATAGTAAGCTAAATTAGCTCCAAAAAGGCCTATTTTATCAAAAATGACATATACTTCACTTAGTTAGCTCCAAAATGGCATAATAAGCTTAGCTAACTCCAAAATGACATATACTTCACTTAGTTAGCTCTAAAATGACATATAGTTAGCTTAGTTTCCTTCTAAATGACGTAGTAAGCTAAATTAGCTCCAAAATGGCCTATTTTATCAAAAATGACCTATACTTCGCTTAGTTAGCTCCAAAATGGCATAATAAGCTTAGCTAGCTCCAAAATGACCTATTTTACCAAAGTTAGCTATTAAATGACCTATAATTAGCTTAGTTAGCTTCAAAATGGCGTAATAAGCATAGTTAGCTCCTAAATGGCCTATTTTTACCTAAGTTAACTCTAAAAGGACATATATGTAGCTTAGTTTCCTCCTAAATGACATAGTAAGATATATTAGCTCCTAAATGGCCTATTTTATCAAAAAAGTCCTATACTTAGCTTAGTTCTCTCCCAAATTTCATAATAAGCTTACTGAGCTCCGAATTGGCCTATTTTACCTAGCATAGCTTTTAAATGACCTATACTTTGCTTACTTAGCTCCAGAATACCATAATAAGCATAGTTAGCTCCTAAGTGACCTATTTTTACCTAAGTTAGCTCTAAAATGACGTATAGTTAGCTTAGTTTCCTCCTAAATGACCTATTAAGCTAAATTAGCTCCACATGGGTTATTTTATAAAAAATGACATATACTTCGCTTAGTTAGCTCCAAAATGGGCTAATAAGCTTAGCTAGCTCGAAAATAACCTATTTTTACCAAATTTAGCTATTAAATGACCTATAATTAGCTTAGTTAGCTTCAAAATGGCATAATAAGCATAGTTAGCTCCCAAATGACCTATTTTTACCTAAGTTAGTTCTAAGATGACATATATTTAGCTTAGTTTCCTCCTAAATGACATAGTAAGATAAATTAGCTCCTAAATGGCCTATTTTATCAAAAATGTCCTATACTTAGCTTAGTTCTCTCCTAAATGACATAATTAGCTCACCTAGCTCCAAAATGACATATTTTACCTAGGTTAGCTATTAAATGACCTATACTTAGCTTAGTTATCTCCAAAATGGCATAATAAGCATAGTTAGCTGCTAAATGACCTATTTTTACCTAAGTTAGCTTTAAAATGACATATAGTTAGCCTAGTTTCGTCCTAAATGACGTAGTAAGCTAAATTGTAATATGGGTTGGTACGGATGAAACTTGCATAATATGGATGTATGTATGGATGAAACTTATTTGAATATGGTTATCGGTATGGCAAAATATTTATTTATGTGATATATATATATATATCATACTGTTGTGAAAATTGCTGTGAAAATTGTTTTAATAAAAAATAAAAGAAAAAGGAAAATTGCCTTACTCTGTGTCGTCGGTGGGCTGACAACAAAGGGGGGCCTAGGAAGACGGCGAAGGGGGGGACCCCAGGGGGCAAATGGCCTTACTCTTTGTTGTCAGCCCATCGACGGCAAAGGAGGGGACCAAGGCCGACGGTGAAGGGGGGCCCAAGGCCGACGGCAAAGGAGGGACCCCAGGGGCAAAGGGCCTTACCCTTTCCCGTCAGCCCACCGATGGCAAAGGGGGGCACAAGGCCGATGGCAAAGGGAGGCGGACGACAAAGAACTGTCGTTAACACTTGACAGTCGTAGCCCCATGGGTTTACCGTCCAAGCTCTTTGCCGTCTACTCCCCCACGGCAAAGATTCTTTGCCGTTCATGGCCCTAAGGCGGACGACAAAGGACTGCTTTATCGGATTTTTCTTTGCCGTCTGCTGACGAACGGCAAAGGCCTTTGCCGTCCGGGGTCCTTCCCTTTGCCGCCAGCCATGGTAAACGGAAAATTACCTAATCCATGTAGTGTTTCTTAAGTTTTTCAAAGGCTTCCACACAATCATTATCAAAACAAAGGGGGTACCCTTTTGTAAAAAATAGTAAGAGGCCTGGAAATTTTTTAGAAGTCTTTAATAAACCTCCTATAGAAACCAGCTTTACCAAGGAAACTTCGAATACCTTTGATATCCTTAGGACATGGCATTTTCTCATCTGCATCAACTTTAGCTTGATCCACCTCAATACCTCATCCAGAAATTTTATGCCCCAAGACAATTACTTAATTAACCATAAAGTGGCACTTCTCCCAATTCAAGAGGTTAGTTTGTTCACATCTCTGCAAAGCTCGATCAAGGTTGCGTAAGCAATCATTAAAAGAAGTTCCATAAATGAAAGAATCATCCATGAAAACCTCCACAATCTTCTCACAAAAATCAGAGAATATAGCAGTCATACATCTTTGAAAGGTAACATGTGCATTGCATAAACCAAATGGCATACGTCTCTAGGCATAGGTTCCAAAAGTACAAGTAAACGTGATTTTCTCTTGATCGGATTGTGACACATGTATTTGAGAGAAACTAGAATATCCATCCGGGAAACAAAAGTGTGTGTGCTTACATAAACTTTAGAGCATTTTATCAATGAAAGGCAAAGGGTAATGATCTTTTCTATTAGCTTTGTTTAATTTTCTAAAATCAATTACCATTCTATAGCCACTAACAATTCTTTGTGGGATAAGTTCATTTTTATCATTAGGAACAACAGTATTACCTCCTTTCTTAGGGACACAATGAACTTGACTCACCAGTCTACTATCGGCTATGGGATAGATTATAGTTGCTTCCAGAAGCTTTAGTATTTCAGTTCTTACCACTTATTTCATCTTAGGATTCAATCATCGTTGGTTCCACAACGGTTTTAGCATCAGGTTCCATATTGATCTTATGCTAATATAGAGTGGGACTAAAGCCCTTAAGATCATCAAGAATATATCCAATAGCAGCTCGGTGCTTCCTCAGAATTTTCATTAATCTTTCTTCCTGATGTTCTCAAAGGTTAGCACTAATAATAACAGGATATATCTTTTTCTCATCAAGATAAGAATACTTTACAATGTTTGGCAATTGTTTCAATTCAAACATAGGATCACCTTTAGGTGGAGCAGGACCTCCCAGAGTTTCAATAGGCAAATTGTGCTTTACTAGTGGTTGTTGTTCAGAGAAAATTTTATCTATTTCATTTCTTTCATGCAAGTGCATATCATTTTCACGGTCTAGCAAATATTTTTCTAGTGGATTGATAGGAGGAACGACAATAGAAGCAAGACCAATTATTTCATCCTTACTAGATAATTCTTTATCACGAGATTGTCTACTAAAATTGGAAAAATTAAAATCATGAGACACATCTCCAAACTTAACACTGATAGTTTCCTTTTGACAATCTATCTATCGTCGTTTTCTCATGATAGATGCCATAGGGTGGCTTATCATAGGTATTTGGGGCCAGAGAACGCCGACGGGCTTCGGGTGCGATATTAGGCACAAGCGGTGATGACATACGACGTACCCAGGTTTAGGGTGTTGGGAGACGTAGTAGTAAATCAAAATTTTCCTACGTGTCACCAAGATCTATCTATGGATAAACCAGCAACGAGTGGGGAGAGATTGCATCTTCATACCTTTGAAGATCGCTAAGCAGAAGCGTTACAAGAACGCGGTTGATGGAGTCGTACTCGCAGCGATTCAGATCGCGGTGGATTCTGATCTAAGCGCCAAACAAAGGCACCTCCGCGTTCAACACACGTGCAGCCTGGTGACGTCTCCTACGCCTTGATCTAGCAAGGAGGAAGGAGAGGTTGGGGAAGGGCTCCAATAGCAGCACGACGGCGTGGTGGTGGTGGAGTAGCAAGGTATTCCGGCAGGGCTTCGCCTAAGCGCTGTGGAGGAGGAAGAAGAGAGGTAGGGCTTTGTCGTGAGAGAGAGAGTTCAGAACTGTTCTCAAAAGGCCAAAACCTCAAGTATATATAGGAGGAGGGAGAGGAAGGGCTGCCTTGGCCCCTCCTCAAAAGAGGAGGGCTTCGGCCGAAGTGGGGATAGAGTCCACCTCCCACAAGGGAGGTGGATCTCCTCTTTTAAAACCCTTTGCCCTTTATCTCCAGATCTCCAGCCGCATGGACCTTTCTAGAAGGTCTTTGCCAGCCCAATAAGGGCTGGCACACCTCCTCTAAGGGCCCACAAAGTCCTATGGTCGTCACACCCCTCCCGGGGTCCTCCGGCACCCTCCCGGCACTCTCGGTACACTACCGATGAGCCCGAAAACTTTCCGGTGACCAAAACTGGACTTCCTATATATCAATCTTTACCTCTGGACCATTCCGGAGCTCCTCGTGATTTCCGGGATCTCATCTGGGACTCCGAACAACTTTCGGTAATCACGTATACCATTTCCCTATAACCCTAGCGCCATCGAACCTTAAGTGTGTAGACCCTACGGGTTCGGGAGACATGTAGACATGACCGAGACACTTCTCCGCCAATAACCAATAGCGGGATCTAGATACCCATGTTGGCTCCCACATGCTCCACGATGATCTCATCGGATGAACCATGATGTCGGGGATTCAATCAATCCCGTATACAATTCCCTTTGTCTATCGATATGATACTTTCCCGAGATTCGATCGTTGGTATCTCTATACCTTGTTCAATCTCGTTACTGGCAAGTCTCTTTACTCGTTCCGTAATACATCATCCCGTGACTAACTCCTTGGTGACACTGAGCTCATTATGATGATGTCTTACCGAGTGGGCCCAGAGATACCTCTCCGTCACACGGAGTGACAAATCCCAGTCTCGATTCATGCCAACCCAACAGACACTTTCGGAGATACCCGTAGTGCACCTTTATAGCCACCCAGTTATGTTGTGATGTTTGGCACACCCAAAGCATTCCTACGGTATCCGGGAGTTGCACAATCTCATGGTCTAAGGAAACGATACTTGACATTGAAAAGCTTTAGCAAACGAACTACACGATCTAGTGCTATGCTTAGGTTTGGGTCTTGTCCATCACATCATTCTCCTAATGATGTGATCCCGTTATCAACGACATCCAATGTCCATGGTCATGAAACCGTGACCATCTATTGATCAACGAGCTAGTCAACTAGAGGCTCACTAGGGACATGTTGTGGTCTACGTATTCACACATGTATTATGGTTTCCGGTTAACACAATTATAGCATGAATAATAGACAATTATCATGAACAAAGAAATACAATAATAACCATCTAATATTGCCTCTAGGGCATATTTCCAACATAGGGCCCTCCGAAGGAGGCAACACCCCAATTCCTGCTTGGTTTAGTTGGATGGATGAGTTCGTATACAAGGGCGCTCCTAGAGCTGTGTTTGGAGGAGGAAGGACCAGCCGGCTCGTCTTCCTCTAATTGTTAGAGGGGGTTTGAGAGCTTTGTGTGTGTGCGTGGGGATGATCATTCTCCCCTGTTGCAGGGGAGGGTCGGGGGGTTTTGTAGGCCAACCCCCTGGCCCTACAATATATCTAAAGTATAGGGGTGGGGGGACCCCGCTGGCAGTCTCTCCGGCTGGCCAGGGGGTCCCACCCTTTGTGTCGTCTTGTCGTTTGTAGGTTCCACCGGCTGAGGGGTCCCATGTCCCGATGGGGCCTGCCATCCGGCTCTACGACTGGCTCTCGCACACCTGCCACGGCACGGGTCGCCCGGGAGGCATCGTCTAGCGCCAGGCGACTGAGGTCTCCGGTATAGCCGGTGGCACTGTAGCCACGACGAGGAAGGTAATCGAGTGGGCGAGGGCGTGCCGACACTGTTCCCGTGCATGGTCGTGCTCGCCAAGGTCAGCGGCCTGGACGGTTGGAATGTAGCCATGCGCTCCGTGCGTCAGCGGCCACTGTGGCCACAGGGCCACCGATCGTGGCAGTCGTGCCTTGTCGTCGTACCCGCGCCCAGGGGGATGGGACGTCGCGTGTCGGCCCTTGGGTCAACGTAGGTGCCACCCCGGAGGCAGCCAACTGCGCCCACCCGGTCGAGGGTCGAGCTGGCTCGTTGATCAGTCGTTTGCCTTGCCACCCGACAGCCGTTCGAGTCGGCCGTAATCCAGCCGACCATGAGCAGCCGGTTGCGTGGGTTTCCTTTGAAGCAAAAAGGGGGAGGACCCCATTGCTTTGGCCTACCCAGGGGTAATAACCTCGTCAGTAGTCCCCGAAGCCGGTGGGGGCCCGTGTCCGGAAGATGAAGGGGAGTCGGCGGCTTCCCCCCAGCTAAATCCACCTCCGGCTCAGAGTCGAAAGGGCAGTCGGGTCAGCCGTTGGACCCGGCGCCTTGGGTACCGCCGCCCTGGGGCCTGCACCGGCATGCAGTGCGCCATGCGGCAAGTTATGATGTCGCGGGTTTCGTGCACGTGGGGAGACGGGACGTCGGCCCAGGTCTAGCCCGCTAGGCCCCAGATATAGCCCAATAGGCCTCAGGGCATAGGCCAGGATCCTCGGCGCCCTGAAGCGGCCATTATGGCCCGGGGCCACCCACGCACGCGGAGTTTCTAGGGGAGTGGGCGCAGTTAATCCCATGTCCCCCGGTCATGGCCTCCCCTATAAAAGAGGAGGAGGGGTAGGGGCGGAGATACCCGCATCCTGCTCACCTTCTTGCCGCCCCGCTTCCTTGCTTTCTTGCTTTCCTCGCTCGACATCGCGCCTGAACACGCACCCGTATCTGCATGCCACACCGCAGCCGCGATGGCTGATGGACGTGGCGAGAGCTGGGCTGGCTCCATTGTGGTCGAGGTGGACATTGCCGAGCTCTGCCGCGCGCGCATGCTGCCGTCGGAGGAGCGGGTAGTCACACGCGCGCCGAGCAATGAGGTGGCACCGGCGCCACAGCCAAGGGAACACGTTGTGTTCCTCTGTCACTTCTCCCGGGGCTTCGGGCTCCTAGTGAGTCTCTTCTTTCGCGATCTCCTCGATACTTTCGACCTTCAGCCGCATAATCTCGGCCCCAACTCGATCTTGTATCTCTCCGCTTTCATGATGTTGTGCGATGGGTACCTCGGCGTTCTCCCTTCATTGATTTCTTTAATGCACTTTTCTATCTCAAGCCATTGAAAAGCGGCGCCTGTGGGGGCACGGTGGGGTGCTGCCACGGCGTCGCGCGCTTCCCCCCTCTTTCGTCATCGACTCCGCCAAGGGGTGGCACCGGACGTTCTTCTACTTGAAGAACGCCGACCCGAAAACATACTACATCCGGCTGCCGCCGTTTGTCGACACGCAGTCCACCCAAATGAACTTGCTGGCGGCTGCCCCGCGCGGCGTGGCCCTGGAGGAGCTTGGCCAGCTCACGCATCTGAAGAGCTCTAAGGGGCTGTTTGCCTCCGACCTGGTGGCGTCCTTTATCTCGCACCGGGTGTTTCCCCTCCAGCTGACACCGCACCGAATCTGCGACATGTCCGGCTGCCATGACCCCTGCCGATCATCCACCGTCGAGCTGACGCCAGCTCGGGTGGCGAAGGGGGTGAACACCCTTACGACGTTCAAGCTGCAGACCGTGTCATGGTCCTTAGGCATGGAGCCATACGACCACAACAACCTCCCCCTGGTAAGTCTTTCGTCGAGGCGGTGTCTTCTTCATCTGATACTTCCCAGCCGGCAGCCGACTGGAGAGCCTACTTTGATGTGCTGACCGCAGCTGCTGGGGCGACAGAATACGTCGGACGGCCCGCATCCTTAGATCTTCGAGGTGGAGCGTGAAAACTCTGACTTCAAAGACTACGAGATGGGAGGCCTGGAGGAGGGGGTGGACTCCTCAGGAGGAGTCAACGAGCCGGCAGACCCGCGAACCGGTGCTCCCAGCGGAGCCAGAGGGTCCGGCGTGGCCGGGGAGTCCAGCGGAGTGGGTGAGTTCCCTCTTGCCCCCACAGTCAGGGACTGGACGGATGATGACAATGATGATGTCAAATTAATGATTCGAGCAAGCCTCCACCCTCAGTGCGCCAGGGTCGGAGGAGCGAGGAGCGGCCGGCTCAAGACCCGGCGGCCAGAGCAGCCGGCCGGGGGAAGAGACCGGCTCAAGGGGGGTCGGCGGCTTCGCTGCTCGGCCCAGAGCGGGTGAAGGTGGCCGCTTGGAAGCCACTGCCACGCGCCAAGCGGGCCTTGCCCCTCGTCATCGGGTAAGTTTTTCCCTTATGCGAGTTTTCTTCCGGGTCGCCAGCCAGCAAATAACCAGTCCTTAGGCACTGTAGTGACCCCATCGAGCTCTAGGAGGAGGAGCCGACGGGGGATCCGACGAATGCTGCCAACCGGCTGGCCCGTGAGCATGAGGCCACCCAGTAGGAGGAGAAGAGGAGGCTCATGGAGATGCGAGCCTCCAAGTCTGGAACGCGAAGAGGGCCCTCACACTCCGAGACCTCAAGAAGCAGGAGGCAGAGGAGGTCGGCGGATCCCTCATGAGCGTCAGACTCGGCGGCGGAGTCGACCCGCATGTCGAGGCCTTCGTCGAGCGAGCCGCGAGGAGCGGCGATGGATCCGCCGGCACCCCCGTCCATGCAGGAGGTGCCCCAAGTGGGAGCGACAACGGCGGAGCCGGCTCCCGAGGCGGCCCGGCCCGAGGTGCCGGTGGTGACCCCGCCTGCGGCCGAACCGGCCCGGGTCGAGGTGCCGGAGGCCCCGACGGCCCCGGAGGCGACGCCAGAGGTGGCGGCCATGGAGGCAGAGGTGCCCTCCATCGCGATCGTCACGCCGGGCTGGCAGGAAATGGAGGCGGCGACGGCACTGGGCGGGGGACCGGCAGGAAGCGACTCCCGGGCCCATGCCGTCATCAACCCGCACCCGACGACAGGCGTCGTGGTGAGCCCGGGCGGCAGCGGCGGCCGGGCCCGGAGGACCCTGCAGTCGATGTAGGAGGTGCTCCAAGACTGGAAGGCGTTGGTGCATGCGCCAGCCTTGCCGGCTCCCAGCCGGGCGGCCTTGTCCCCTCCTTCGGGGGCTTGGGGAGCGTCCTGGACCGATGTCGGCAGGAGCTGGCCCGGTTCGCGGAGGCTGCAAACGCCGCGCTGCAGCGTGCAGAGGTAAGCATGATTGCCTCGTCTTATAGTTTTTAGTGGGGGCGCACGAGCGCACCCACTAGGTGTATCCCCCGAGATGTGGGTCGGCTGGCCGGCTGACGGGCGGCCGAGCCGGATCTCTTTTGAGCGCGTCTTAATCTTTGCCTCTTTCGACAGGAGGGAACCCCCCATGCGGCAGAAGTCATTCGAGGAGCCGGTCGCTATCCACGACCGCGGCAAATACGGCTTCTACCGCCTGGAGGAGGAGTTGGCGCGCGTGCAAGGTCAGTTGAACTTTGCAGGAGCCGCACATAGCCCCCGAGAGCCGGTTGACGCCTGTCATGTCTTGCAGGTGACCTGGCCGCCCTTCGGAAAGAGAAGGCCAAGCTCGTCTCCGAGCGGGACCGGCTGGCGCAAGACGTCCAGGCGGCCACGCAGGAGAATGACCGACTAGTCGTGCTGCTGGCGGACGGGGAGGCGGTCCGGGACCGGCTCAAAGCCGAGGCGGCGAAGGATGTGGCGGCCCATGAGACGACCGTTAAGGAGGTGGCTGATGCCGCCCGGAGGACCGCCGCCCTCCAGGACGAAGTGACCTACCTCGTGAGGACGCTCGAGGAGGTCCGGGGCTTGCTTGCCGTGTCGGAGGAAGCTGTGAAGGCAGAGCGGACGGCGGCACTCAACTTCGCCCTTGGGGTGGACGACGCCATTGAGGGTAAATGTTTTTCCTTCTCTTCTCCAGCCAGTTGGTTTTCCCTTTGCTGATTCTTGTTTTGACTCGCCTCTCTTTCTTCTTCTACTTTCCCTTAGGGTGCTTCCCAGAAACTCAGCGTGGCGCTGCGCACGCCATCGAGGAGCACCGGGAGTACCTTCGGAACGGGGTTGCTCCATCGAGCAGGAGGGCCCGTGGGACGTGGACGAGATCGGGCTCGCCATCGAGATGTAGATGACCCATCTTGAGCGGAGCATGGATCGGCTAAAGACAGCCGGCAAAGAGGTTATTGCCGTCCTGTGGTCGGGTCACGAGGGAGCTCCGATGAACCGTGTGGCCCAGTGGCTAGAGCATGCCATCCCCTGCCTCGAAGCCTGGAAGGCGTGGGCTGCCTGAGCTAGGGCGCAGATGGTGCTCCGGTTCATTACGTCGTGCTATCGCGGCGTGGATCTGGGCCGGCTAGCGACCATGCGGGACATGCCGTCCGCGGAGCGAGAGGCTCGTGAGCCGGCCCTTATCCATCGGGCCAACAAGCTCGCTTCCTATGTCGACGCGGACGAGTTCCTGCCGACCCTTGGCGAGGACAGCGAGCCATTGCCCGAGGACTCCTTCGGCATCCCGCAAGGCCCGGCGGATGATGTGGTTGCCGACGAGAGCACCGACTCGAGCGGCGAGACTACCGAAACCGAGGAGCCCGCCTCGAAGGCCAAGGAGATTGACCCGAAGGCTGCGACCACCTCCGAGGCAAGAGCCGAGCCGCCCAGCGACACGCCGGCTGGGGGCACGCCGGCTGGCGACGCGCTGGTGACCTAAGCCCCGGGCGTTTTTTGTATTTCTCTTTTTGCTTCGTGCAAGTTACACTTGAATCCACCCACTAGGGGTGTTTTATGTAATGAACTAGCTGGCCGTGGGCCGCTTTTGTCTTAACGTTTATGCTATGAATATTTAGCGTGTTTGCCTTGTTACTCATGCCGACTCGTCCTTATCCTTTTTTGCCTGCTTGATTCTTTTCGGTCCTTCTACTTTTCTCCTTTGGTTTTGGCACCGCCATCCCGATAGCCGGGAGCCAGTTTGTGGCTGGGTCGGGGCGTTTGCCTGAGGGGAGCTGGATCAGATCCTAGGAATCGCAAGGGCCCTTCGGGATAAGTAGAGTGGTAGAGACGCGGCAATGGTCAGGCTGGTCCTAGCCGGGATCTCCCTTCGTTTGACCTTTCGTGTGAGCCAAACCTTGCCGCCTCGAGGCCCCGTCAGCCGAACAATCGGGAGCTGGTTCTGTAGCTGGTAAGGGTGGGGAGGCTTGGCCGGCTCGCATTACTTAGCCAATTTTTGAGAAGCGTTCTAGGCCCAGCCGGGTCGGGGGGCTGGTGAGTGAGGAACATTTTGAGGGAAACGAAAGAGGGCGCGCCCCAAGAGCTGGCCCGGGGCACCCATTGCATTCATAAGCCCAAAAGGGTGAGGATACATACATACACTAGTTTTTTCAGCAGTAAAACGGGCACAGGAGCGTCGCATTCCATGGGCGCTCCGTCTCTTCGCCGGAGGCATCTCTTTTGCACTTCTGCGGCTTCCGGGCGTCTATTAGGTAGTATGTGTTGTTGTGCAGCACCTTGCTGATGATGAACGGGCCCTTCCGTGGGGAGGACAGCTTGTGTTGTCCGGCCGTTCGTTGGATCCGCCTGAGGACCAGGTCTCCCTCGCAAAAGGAGAGCGGCTGGATCCGCTTGTTGTGGTAATGCCAGAGCTTCTGCTCGTAGATTGCCGTTCGGCTCAAGGCCAGTTCACGAGCTTCCTCGAGTAGGTTGACGCCGTCTTCTCTTGCCTCCTTTGCGTCTTTCTCCATGTATAGGGCGACCCGAGGCGAATCAAACTCGATGTCGGTGGGGATGATCGCCTCAGACCCATACACGAGGAAGAAGGGAGTGTAGCCAGTTGAACGGTTTGGGATGATCCTGAGACTCCAAAGGACGGCCGGCAGCTCGTCGATCCAGCAGCCGGCCGAAGTTACCAGCGGCGTCAAGAGCCGGGGCTTGATGCCGGACAAGATGAGGCCGTTCGCCGTCTCGACCTGGCCGTTTGATAGCGGATGGGCGATGGAGGCCAGGTCGAGCCGGATTCCCTGCTTGGAGCAGAAACGCACGAGTGCGCCCTTGGCGAAGTTCGTGTCGTTGTCACTGATGATGTTGTGGGGAACGTCGTAGTGTACCGTGATGTCGTCGATGAACCGGATGGCCGTGGGGCCATCCAGCTTCTTGATCGGCCGCGCCTCGATCCACTTGGTGAATTTGTCGATAGCCATTAGCAAGTGCGTCATGCCGTCTCGAGCGGTCTTGAATGGGCCCACCATGTCCAGCCCCAAAACGGCGAAGGGCCGTGAGAGGGGGATGGTTTGGAGGCCGTTGCCGGTAGGTGGCTCTGCATGCTAAAATGCTGGCAGCCTTCGCACTCTTCGACCAACTTCTTGGCCGCCTCGAGAGCAGTCAGCCAGAAGAAGTCGTGGCGGAAAGCCTTGGCCACCAGGGTCTTGGAGGCGGCATGGTTCCCGCACTCACCCTGGTGGATGTCGAGGAGGATCTCCAGACCCTTTTCCGGCTCGACGCATCGCTGGAAGACGCCGGTCGTGCTGTGGTGGATGAGCTCGTTGTTGATGATGCCGTACACCGTGGCCCGGTGTTGGATTTGCCTTGCCAAAGCCTTGTCCGGGGACAGCTTGCCTCGTAGAAGAAACGCCAGGATGGGTTGGGTCCATGAGGGGTCCATGACGGGGATCAGCTCACGAGCCTCCGGGGCCAGATGACCGGCCCCCGGGATCGGCTCGCCATCCCCCGGGACCGGCTCGGCAACCCCCGGGACTGGATGATCGGTCCTCGGGATCAGTTCGCCAGCCCCCGGGGCCAGTTAGTCGATGATCATCATGACGGCCGCGTCGTTGGAGCCGACCACCTTGGGCGCCGCCGGCTCGATTGGCGCCGGCAGGGCGGCCAATGGCTCGGGATCCTGCGGTGAACGCGCCGGAGAGGCGTCCGGGACCGTTGATGGGACGGCGGCGTCTGCCGGCACGAAGATTGACTCTGATTGATCGACGGCTTGAGCAGCCGTTCGAGGGAGACGCCGGTTGGGATGACCTGCTGGGTGGAGCCGATCTTTGCCAGCGCGTCTGCCGCCTCATTGTCTGCCCGTGGGACATGATGAAACTCACAACCCTCAAAGGAGCCGGTGAGTTGTTGTGCGAGGAAGCGGTAGCTGGAAATGTTGGCTTCCCTGGCGTCCCATTCGCCAGAGACTTGCTGCACCACGAGGTCGGAGTCGCTGAAGCAGAGGATGCGCCCGATGCTGATCTCCTTGGCGAGCCGGAGGCCGTGAACGATGGCCTCATACTCGGACACGTTGTTGGAGGCGGCAAAGTGGATCTGGAGGGCGTATTTGAGCTGGTCACCCTTCGGGGAGGAGAGGACTATGTCGGCACCCAGGCCGGTCCTCATTTTCGAGCCGTCAAAGTGCATGCACCAATGCGTGGAGTCCGGGGGAGGCGGCACGAACTCCGTCTCCGCCCAGTCGACGAGGAAGTCAGCCAATGCCTGTGACTTGATGGCGGTTCTTGGCTCGTACCGGATCTCGTGATCGGCGAGGGTGATGACCCATTTGGCGATCTGGCTAGTAGAGTCCCGGTCGCTCATGATCTCACCGAGCGAGGCCGTGCTCACCATGGTGCTGGTCTGCTCCTAGAAGTACTGCTTGACCTTCTTGGCGGCGAAGTAGATGTTGTAACACGTCTTCTGGTAGTGGGGATAGTTTTCCTTGGAGGCGGAGAGGACCTCGCTGAGGTAGTAGACGGGTCGTTGGACCGGCAGGGTCTTGCCTTCCTCCGGTCGCTCGACCACCAGGACGACACTGATGACGCAGGTGGTCACCGTGATGTAGACAAGTAGTGGTTCCTTCTCAGCCGGCATGGCCAGGATGGGCGCATGGGTGAGAGCCTTCTTGAGGCCATGGAAAGCCTTATCCACCTCGTCGGTCCAGTTGAAAATGCCCAGCTTCTTATTTTGGCCTGGTTCGATTAGAGCCGTCTTGCAAAGGAGCTCATAGAGGGGCAACGCCTTCTCCCCCAACAGGCTGATAAACCGGCTGAGCGAGGCGAGGCAGCTTGTGAACTTCTGGGCGTCATGGAGCCGGGTCGGCTTGGGCATGCGCTCGATCACGCAGATCTTCTCGGGATTAGCCTCAATACCGTGAGCAGACACAAAGAATCCCAAGAGTTGACCGGTCGGGACGCTGAAGACACACTTCTCCAGGTTGAGCTTGATCTTGTACTCGTGCAAGTTCGCGAAGGTCTCCCGGAGTTTGTCGAGAAGGCTTAAATGCTTCTTGGTTTTGACAATGATGTGGTCGACGTAGACGTGGCCATTCCTGCCTATCTGAGGCAGGAGGCACTTCTGCATACACCACTGGAAGGTGGCGCCTGCGTTCTTCAGGCTGAAGGACATGGTGATGTAGCACTAGGCCCCAAAGGGCGTGATGAAGGAGGTCTTGAGCTGGTCTTCCGGGTCTAGCTTGATCTGGTGGTAGCCGGAGTAGGTGTCCGGGAAGGATAGCAAGTCGCATCCGGCCATGGAGTCGATGACTTGATCGATCCGTGGCAGGGCAAATGGGTCCTTGGGACATGCCTTGTTCAGGCTAGTGTAATCGATGCACATGCGCTAGGTCTTGTTCTGCTTCAGTGCCAGGACTGGGTTGGCCATCCAGTCTGGGTGGAACATTTCCATGATGAACCTGGCTGCGAGCAGCCGGGCGATCTCTTCTCCTATAGTACGCCGCTTCTCCTCGGAGAAACGGCGCAGGGGTTGCTTGACCGGCTTGACGTCTGGCCGGAGGTGTAGTTTGTTCTTGGCGAACTTCCTCGGAACACCCGGCATGTCCTTGGGGGACCATGTGAAGATGTCCCGATCCTCACGGAGCAAGTCGACGAGCTCGCCTTCCTATTTGTTGTTGAGGCAGGAGCCAATGGTGACGCACTGAGCCGGGTTGGCCGGGTCGAGCGGGATTTGCTTGGTGTCTTTGGACGGCTGAAGGAGGCCTCATCGACAGATTCGAGGGAGGAGCCGGCACGACAGGATGGCTAGCAGCAAGGGCCACGAGCCGGTCGAGCTGCCGTTTCTCCTCAGCGATCTCTAGGGCCTTAGCAAGCCAGTTGTCGTCTCGAGCGCACTCGAGCGACATCTTGTAGTCACCCGCAATGGTGATGATTCCCTTGCGGCCTGACATCTTGAGCTTGAGGTAGGCATCATGGGGGACCGCCATGAAGCTAGCAAGAGCCGGTCGGCCCAACAACGTGTGGTAGGGGCTCGCGAGGTCCACGACCTCGAACAGCACCGGCTCGCGGCGGAAGTGGCCGGACCCGCCGAAGAGTACATCGAGCGTGATCTTTCCGACAAGGGAGCAGGACTTCCCAGGTATGATGTCATGGAACACCGTCCGGGTCGCCTGCAGGTCTTCCATCTTCAGCCCCAGCTTATGCATAGTGTCGAGGTAGAGGATGTTGATGCTGCTGCCACCATCTATCAGGACCCGCGAGAAGCGGGAAGTTCGTTAGGACCAAGGCGTAGCTGCCGGGATTCGGCATCACAACGGGGCTATCGGCCTGGCTCCAAGTGACCGGCTTCTCCGACCAGTGCATGAACTAGGGAGTTGCCGACATGGTGGTGTTTACCTCACGACGGAGTCGGCGTTGAGAATGTTTGCCCGCCTCTTCACTAGTGAAGATGACGTAATAGCCGTCCTGGTTGGGGAATTGGTGGATCAGACGACCGTCGTTCAGGGCCGGAGCCGGGGCAGTGAAAGCACATTTGCTCCCTTGGTGGTTTTGGTAATTAATAACAACATATAAGTCATTGAACTAATGTTTTCCACCAAGTATATTTCAGGAAATGTTCAATGTAAGGATTGGCAAAAGGAGATTGTGGACATACCCCAAGATGCAAGGAAATAGGTTGGCCAAGTGTAATGCCCCGGACACACCCGCCGGTGGTCGTTACTCTTGGCGGGATCTAGACTGGCCTCACACATCAATACTACCCTTTTCTGGGCACTCATCCTAGAACTACTCCAAGCCAAGCACGCTTAACCTGGGAGTTCTGTTCGAATGGGCTCCCGGAAAAGAAGGAATTCCTTATTATATGAGTAGTCTATTATCCCTAATAAGCCAGGCTATCACATACACCACCACTCAGAGGAACTGACGTCCTCGTCGGGTCACAGGAACGTTCCCTCTTGGCACAAACGTGTGTGCTTCTAGTCCGATACATGTGTCATTCCATGTGCCACGACGGGTCACCAACTTCATGAACAACATGACCGCGCACCTGTCGGCAAACATTCGTGTAACCACAAGAACCTAGCTCTGATGCCAACTTATAACACCGCGGACACACCCGCCGGTGGTCGTTACTCCTGGTGGGTTCTAGACTGGCCTCACACATCAATACTAGCCTTTTCTACGCACTTTGTCCTCACTCATGCGCACCCGGGACAAACTTCCCGGTTGGTCACCCATCCTAGAACTACTCCAAGCCAAGCATGCTTAACTTGGAATTTCTATTCGAATGGGCTCCCGGAAAAGAAGGAATTCCTTATTGAGACGAGTAATCTATCATCCCTAATAAGCCAGGCTATCACACCAAGCTTCAAGCAAGAGGACTCTATGTTTTATATTTGTGAGAAATCACTTTGAGTCCATAGGAAAGCCAATACTTTTAAAAGGGGGTAAGGTTTTGTTGGTGAACAATATGCTCAAACGTGCACAAGTGATAGTCGCCAAAAACATCCACAAACTCTTCCACCAAAGTCTATTCTATACCTAACAGTCAAATTCGGTGCAACCAACTTTTCCATATTGGTGCCACCGAGTTCCAGAACCTAGACAGACTCCGCCAAACCCTAGCCACTTCGGTGCAACCGATTCCATACCGCTGCCACCGAGTTTAGGTTGCCAACTTTCTATGATGCAAATTCACATTTTCGGTCCCACCGAGAATGTTGGATCGGCTTCACCAAGATTTGGAATCCGACCGTTGGTCACCTTATCGATGCAACCGAGATTCCTATATTGGTCTCACCGAGATTCAAAAGTTGCCACCTTTTGGTCACTTTGGTACCACCGAGATTAACACATCGGTGTCACCGAGTTAGTCATTTTGTGTGTAACGGTTGGATTTTTGGGGATGCCTATATATACTCCTTCACCACCACCTACTCGAAAGAGAAGCACTCAGAACTATTCCATACTTGCCCCATCAGTTTTCCGAGAGAGAACCACCTACCCTTGTGTTGAGGTTAAGATATTCCACTCCAATCATATGGATCTTGATTTCTAGCCTCCCTATGTAGATTTCCACCAATCCCATCTCTTCCACCATGCCAAATCTATGAGAGAGTGATTGTGTGCTCAGGAGTTTATCATCTTGAAGCATAAGAGCAAGGAGTTCATCGTCATTACCGAGCCTATTACCTTTTGGAGGGTGGTGCCTCCTAGATTGGTTAGGTGTCGCTTGGGAGTCTCCTACTTCGTGTTGTGGAGTGAACAAGAAAGTTTGTAAGGGCAAGGAGATCGCCTACTTCGTGAAGATCTACCCATAGTGAGGCTAGTCCTTCGTGGACGGAAGCCGTTATGGAATAGTCAAGGTTGCTACTTCGTGGACCCTTTTGGGTGGAGCCCTCCGTGGACTCTCGCGACCGTTACCCTTCGAGGGTTGAATACTCCATAAATGTGGATGTACAATAGCACCACCTATGGGAACCACGGGAAAACTCATCGTGTCTACAACTGTGTTTGATCTACCTACCCTATGCCTTCTATACATGATTGTTGTTACTTTCCGCTGCTATATACTCTGAGACTTGCATGTGTAGGGTGTACTTGACTTGCCATGAAATGCTAATAACTGTCAACCCTAAAACTTGGCATAGGCAAAACTTTTATTTGGTCAAGTAGTCTAATCACCCCCCCTCTAGACATACTTTCAGTCCTATAGGCCGCAGCTTGGGCCAATGCTGGCGCGCAGGCTGGCGGCGAGGGAGGATCCGGAAGGCCGTTCCCTAGGGACAATCATTGTGAGAAGCTACACTGCTGGAGCGTGTGCATAGAGGGTTTGGCCCCTGAGTGGTTCTTGCAGGGGAGGTCGAGCATCTACTCGAAGGTGAGCTTCGGCTGCTAGGCAGCCTCGCCAGTGCATTGACGCTGGCTGGAAGGCTGGGCAGCCGGCTCCTGCTCCTCGATGGTGTTGACCTGCCGGCTCCCATAGCGGGGATCTGGCTGGTCGTTCTTGCGTTTGTTGTTCTGTGGCTGTTAGTTGTCGGCAGCCGGCCAGGAAGTTACAGGCGTCGCCGTTGCCTTGGCGGGTGGGGTCGTCTTGACCCGGATGGCTGAATCAGCCATGGCATACTTGTCCGCCTTGGTCATGAACTCGGCAAGCATGGCCGGCTCGGAGCACATAAGCTTATGCTTGAGAGGGGTGCCTTCTCGAAAGCCTTCATTGAAGTACTGCACGGCTTGTACTTCGTGGACCCCCTCGCAGGAGTTGTGGAGCTCGGCCCATCGAGTGAGGTAGTCGCGGAGGGATTCGTCTGGCCCCTGAACACACATAGCGAGTTCGTGGGGTGGCCAGGCCGCTTGTAGGTACCGGTGAAGTTGCGGACGAAGGCCTCCTCGAAGTACGTCCAAGTGTTGATGCTGCCAGTCGCCAGGCTGGTGAGCCAGGTGCGGGTCGAGCCGATCAACATGAGGGGGGCGTAGCGAACGGCTACGCTCTTGTTCCCCCTGGCGATGCCAACCGCGGTGGTGTAGTCGATCAACCAGTCTTCAGGCTTGGCAGCCCCGTTATATTTCGGGGTGTCCCGAGGGAGTATGAAGCCGGTTGGGAAAGGCTAGGTGTGGATCCGGGGGCCGAAGCAAGCCGGACCAATCGAGCCCTCCTCCTCGAGAAGGGCGGATTGCGCGAGTTTGTCGATGCGGTTGCGGGAGTCATTCTCACTGCGGGGGACGCGTGGCTCGAGCCCAGCCGAGAGCTCGGGGCGGATGGTAGGTGGGACCGATCGTCCCGACTCGCGCCATGGGGCGGCGTGTGCCTGTGGCTACGCTGGCTGTCGGATGCCGGCGCTTTGTTATGGCGGCCGCTTCGAGGCGGGTTGTTAGTGCGCCGGCTGTTAACAACCGGCTGCTCGCTCCCCAGCAGCTAAGAGGGCCGGGGGTAGTTCATTTCGTCCCGGCGGCCGGAGACACGAGGGGAGCAGGAGTACTAGGCTATGTGGCGGCCGGCAGTTCCCGTGCCCTCGCGCTCGGGACGGGGGCCTTCAGTGCCAGCGCCGCCCGTCGCGAGCAGATGTTGTTGCGCATCAGCAGCATCGGTGACCTCCTTGATGTGGCGCTCGTGGGCGGCACGCTCTTCGCCCTCCAAGGTGGCCAATTCCTCATAGGCCACCTTGAGAGCCTGCAGGTTGGCTGCGAGGGTGTCGTAGACGGGCATCTTGCCGCCGAGGATTTCGGCAACCACGCGACCGTGGTCGCGCACATCCCCACACCGGCTGGGCTCAGTGCCGGCCGGGGTGAGTCCGTAGGCGGAAGCGTACTCCCGCTGGGCCGCCTCCATGCGGCGCCGCGTGGCCGCAAGGGCTGTGGCATCCTCGAACAGGATGCGGCGAGCTGCCTCGAGATCGGCCGCGGCCGTGTCGGGGTTTGCCGTCCGGGTGATAGGAGTAGTCAAGCCCCAGAGGGCCGCGCCGAGCGGGTCGGACATGCCGACGCGGGTAGCGGCAGTGCTAGCCGTGGCCCGCACCCATCCGGAAGCGGTGGAGGAAGTGATGTCCATTACTCCAACGCGACTGTGAGAGCTGCTGGACTGAGTCACAGCGAGTGCACCCACGGCCGTGGGCGGACCGGCGCAGACGAGCACCTACGCGAGGTACTTGTCAGCGGCCGAAGTATCGGCGAGGCTGAGCCTGTCGAAGCGCTCGCTGAGCGTGTCGATGTCGGTCGTGAGGCCGTCGGAGTTTCCCACAGGGCGTGCCGGAGCAAGCCCCACAAGCCCATGGTTTGGCCTGGATGTGCGGCGACAGCAGGGAATGGCGAGGGGTCACACCCGGAGCATGAATCCGGCCGGCGCCGCGTACAGCCCCAAGGTGGGTGCCAACTGTCGTCGTTTTCTCACGACAGATGCCATAGGGTGGCTTATCATAGGTGGTTGGGGCCAGAGGATGCCGACAGGCTCCGGGTGCAAGATTTGGCACAAGCGGTGATGACACATGACGTACCTAGGTTCAGGGCCCTCCGAAGGAGGTAACACCCCTAGTCCTCCTTGGTTTAGTTGGATGGATGAGTTCGTATACAAGGACACTCCTGGAGCTGTGTTTGGAGGAGGAAGGAGCAGTCGGCTCGTCTTCCTCCTCTTTCTAGAGGGGGTTTGAGAGCTTTGTGTGTGTGCATAGGGATGATCATTCTCCCGTGTTGTATGGGGGGCTCGGGGGGTTTGTAGGCCAACCCCCTGGCCCTAAAATATATCTAAAGTACAGGGGTGGGGGACCCGGTTGGAAGTCTCTCCGGCTGGCCAGGGGGTCCCACCCTTCGCGATGTCTCATCGTCTGTAGGGTCCACCGGCTGAGCGGTCCCATCTCCCGCTGGGGCCCGCCAGCTGGCTCTGCGACTGGCTCTCGCTCACCTGCCACGACATGGGTCGCCCGGGAGGCGGCGTCTAGCCCCAGACGACCGAGGTCTCCGGTACGGCCGGCAGCCTCTAGCCACGCCGAGGTAGGTAATCGAGTGGGTGAGGCCTTGCCGGCACTGTTCCCGTGCCCGGTCGCACTCGCCAAGGTCAGCGGCCCGGACGGCCGGACTGTAGCCATGCGCTCTAGTGCGTCAGCGACCATTGTGGCCATAGGGCCACCCATCGTGGCGGTCATGTCTTGTCGTCGTACCTGCACCCAGCGGGATGGGACATCACATGTCGGCCCCTGGGTCAACGGAGGAGTAGGCCCAGAGGCAGCCGGCCGCGCTCACCCGGCCGAGGGTCCAGCCGGCTCGTTGATCAGCTGTTTGGCTTGCGAGCCGGCAGCCGTTCGAGCCGGCCTTAATCCAGCCGGCCATGGGAAGTCGGTCGCGTGGTTTTCCTTTGAAGCAAAAAGGGGGAGGACCCCGTTGCTTTGGCTTACCCAGGGGTAATAACCTCGTCACTATCTTAGCATTAACAGTGTTCAAGAAAGGTTTACCAAAGATAATGGGACAAAAGTCATCTTGTGGGGATCCAAGAACTAGATAATGAGTAGAATATTTTATTTTTCCACACAAGACTTCAACATCTCTAACAATCCCAACTGGTGTGATGGTGTCTCTATTAGCAAGTTCAATAGTAACATCAATATCTTCTATTTCAGCAGGTGCTATTTCATTCATAATTTCTTGGTATAAGGTAAAAGGAATAACACTCACACTAGCACCCAAATCACATAAACCATGATAAAAATGATCTCCTATTTTAACTGAGACAATAGGCAAGCCAACTATGGGTCTATGTTTATCTTTTTCGTCGGGTTTAGCAATTCTAGCAGCTTCATCACAGAAGTAAATGACATGCGCATCAATGTTTTCTATGAAGAGATCTTTAACCATAGTAACTCTAGGTTCTACTTTAATTTGTTCAAAGGGCTTAGGTGCTCTAATATTACTCTTGCGAACCACAGTTGATACCTTGGCATGTTCCTTTATCCTATTAGGGAAAGGTGATTTTTCCATGTAAGCAGTAGGCACAACTGGATCAACATTGTAAATGACAGTTTCTTCTTTAGCTATGACCGGTTCTTTAATTTCTTTTTCAATAGGGGGATGGCATTTAAACCACTTCTCTTTAGAGAGATCAACATGATCAGCAAATGATTCACAAAAAGATGCTACAATCTTAGAGTCAAGTCCATATTTAGTTCTAAACTTGTGAAAAGCATCGGTATTCATAAAAGATTTAACACAATCAATTCAAGATTAATACCTGAATCATTACCTTCTTCGAGTTCCCAATATTCAGAGTTGCGTTTAATTCTTGCCCAGAGATCCCACTTGAATTCAATAGTCATCTTCATAAAAGAGCCAGTACATAAAGTATTGATCATGGTTTGATCATTATGAGAAAGCCAATAAAAAATTTGAATAATAACTTCTCTCAGGATATCATGATCGGGGCATTAATATAACATTGACCTAAGCCTCCCCCAAGCTAGAGAGATACTTTATCCTTCGTGAGGCCAAAAATTATATATAATTCTCATCACAGTGAACTAGATGCATAGGATAAAACTTTTGGTGGAATTCCAATTATAATCGATTCCAGTTCCATGATCTAATATCATCACATAGCCTATACCATGGCAATGCTTTTCCCTTCAAATATAAAGGGAAAAAATTCTTCTTAACTTCATCTCCGGATAAACTTGCAAGATTAAATAATCTATAAATTTCATCTGCATGTATTAGGTGCATATCAGGATGTTCAGTTCCATCTCCTACATAAGGATTAGCTAGTGGTTGTTCTAACATGCCCGAATGAATTTCATAACCAATATTTTTAGTAGGTGTTGTAGGCTCAGGGGCAACTAATTTTAGTTCTGATCGAAGTGAAGATACCCCTAAAAAAACCCTCAAAGGATTGCTTTCCATAGTAACAAGTGATAGTAAATTTCAGCACGTAGTATAAGTTTTTCCTTACCGATTTCCACTTACCAAGAGCGCTACACTCCCTGGAAAATGGCACCAGAAAAGAGTCTTGATGACACATAAGTATAGGTGATCAACAGTAGTCCTTTCAATAAGTAAGAGTGTCAAAGCCAACGAGGAGCAGAAGGAAATGATAAGTGGTTTTCAGCAAGGTAATTTCTGCAGGCACTGAAATTGTAAGCAACAAGTAGTTTGATAGAAAGGTAATTTGTAACGAGCAAGTAACAGTAACAATAGGTAAGGTGCAGAAAGGTAGACCAATCCTTTTGTGGAAAAGGACAGGCCAAAACTATCTCTTATGATAAGCAAAGTGTTCTTGAGGGTACACGGGAATTTCATCTAGTCACTTTCATCATGTTGGTTTGATTCGCCTTTGCTACTTTGATAATTTGATATGTGGGTGGACCAGTGCTAAGGTACTGATCTTACTTGAACTAGCCACCTACTTATGATTAACCCCCTCGCAAGCATCCACGACTACAAGAAAATTATTAAGACAAAGTCTAACTATAGCATTAAACATGTGGATCCAAATCAGCCCCTTATGAACTAGCGCATAAACTAGGGTCTAAGCTTCTGTCACTCTAGCAACCCATCATCTAATAACTACTCCACAATTACTTCCCTTAGGCCTAAGGATGGTGAAGTGTCATGTAGTCGATGTTCACATGACACCCCTAAGGGAATCACAACATACGCATCATCAAAATATCGAAAACATATCAACTTCACACGATTACTTGCAACATGACTTCTCCCGTGTCCTCAAGAACAAAGGTAACTACTCACAAATAATATGCATGCTCACGATCAGAGGTGTATTGAATAGAATAATGGATCTGAACATATAATCTTCCACCAAATAAACCATATCGCAATCAACTACACAAGGTAATCAACACTACTAGTCACCCACGGTACCAATCTGAGGTTCCGGTACAAAGATTGAACACAAGAAATAAACTAGGGTTTGAGAAGAGATGGCCCCGTTGAAGATGTTGATGAAGAATGGCCTCCCCAAGATGAGAGGGTTTTTGTTGATGACGATGGCTTCAATTTCACCCTCCGGGAGGGAAGTTCCCCCGGCGGAATCGCTCCGCTAGAGGGAAAAAGTGCTCCTGCCCAAGTTCCGCCTCGAGATAGAGGCGCCTCGTCCCGAAAGTCGTCCCCCCCTAATTTTTTTAGGTTTTTTGGGAATTTATACTAGAAGATGGTCTCTAGAGGTGGGCCAGGGTGAGCACCACCCACCAGGCCATGCCTGGGGGGCCTGGCGTGCCCTGGTGGGTGTTCCACACCTGGTGTCCCCCCCTCCGGTAGTTCTTTGGTCCAAAATTCCTCATCTGTTCTAAAAAATTCCTTGTAAAATTTCAGCTTCATTGGGGGTGTGCAGAATAGGTATCTCTGACATGCTTTTTCAGGTCTCGAATTCCAACTGTCGGTATTCTCCCTCTTTGTGTAAACCTTGCAAATTATGAGATAAAAAGCATTAGATTTACTCCCCAAAGCATTACTATGCATAAAAAATTATACATAACAATAGGAAAACATGATGCAAAATGGACTTATCAACTACCTAGACCAATTTCATCTATTTGTTCTCCTCTATATCGGAACTTTGGAGTAATTCTTTGTTACATGTTGAGGGATGATCATATGATTCAACTATGTTAGCATTGTTGGGCGATTGCACAAGCGAAAGTATGAATCCTAGGCCTTGTTTCCACGAATTGATATATCATTTTGATCGTTGTTTACTATTTATTACCTTGTTGTTTATATATTTTCATATTACAAAAACCTATATCTACCATCCATATTGCACTTGTATCACCATCTGTTCGCCGAACTAGTGCACCTATACAATTTACCATAGTATTGGGTCTGTTGGGGACACAAGAGATTTCTTGTATTTGATTGAAGGGTTGTTTGAGAGAGACCATCTTCATCATACACCTTCCACGGATTGATAAACCATAGGCCATCCACTTGAGGGAAAATTGCTACTGTCCTACAAAACTCTGCGCTTGGAGGCCCAACATAGTCTACAAGAATAAAGTTGCATAATAGACATCAAGCTCTTTTCTGGCGTCGTTGCTGGGGAGGTGAGTGCTTGAACTTATATATTTAGATCGTGCAATTAAATCTCTTAGTTTCTTATTTTCACTAGCTTGTTTTTATAGAAGAAAACTACAAAAGATGGAGTTTAGGTTGCATCAATTGTTTCCGAAAATGTTGGTTTGGAAATTTGTGCTCAATTGGTAGAGGAAGAATTTATGAAAATACATAATTAGAATTCCTTGAATGATGAGCATAATTGCAATATTATTAGTATGAATTCTCTGAATATCCATGATGCTGATGACGATTGCACTAGTCATGATAAAAAGATTTCCTATAAGCATGTCAATTTTTGTGGAGTGAATAAAATTTGCAAAGACATGCCATATAGGTATGATAGATTTTGTAAGAGGCATAAACAAGATCAAACTAATTGGTGGCTTAAAGTGATACATGAATGTTCCACAAGATTATGCTCTCTTCATCCCATTACTTGTGAACTTTGCAATAGGGTTGGTCACCTTAATTTACAATGCATGTTTTTTCATGACCGAACCATATCCAAATATTGTGATAATTTGATCTCCCATGAACTCTATAATGAACTTTGATTATTTTTGGGGAATGAAGAATTATCACATAAAATTGATTGGTTTGATATATTCATTATCAAAAATGCTAATGGAACTAATCTATTAGAAATCTATATGTTTTGTGTAGTGAATTGCAATTATAATGCTTACATTACCAACTATAGAAAGAATGAGAAACCAATAGAATATGAAAGGAATACTAATGAAAGGGTAAAGGTCTCCCAATACCCTCCTATTGTTTCTCGTGATGAATCAGGTTGCAAGGAAGATCTTCCCATCAAACCAATCTCTTCAATAAGAAGGTCAAAAAGATTACTTAAACCAACACAAAATGTGGTAAAGAAGAGGAAAAGAAAGAAAAGTGGAGGTAAAAAGGTATCTGTCCCAAATAATGTTGCTCCTATAATCATTGAGAAAGAATACAAAAGTAGTATGGATGATGATACACTTGATGATTATTTCGTTATGCCTACTATTTGTTGTGATGAGGATGACTAGGAAGAAGGTGATACTCCTAATAATATTGAAAATCTTTTTCACTCCAACTTGGAAAATTATGATGATAATAATTGTTGCACTATTGGTGTTATTCATGCTATTGATGATTATGCTAATGATATGCAAACCCACAAGCTTGGGGATGCTATGATTGATGAGAATGACATATTTGAGAATATATTTGCTACAATTGATGTGTGCTCCAAGCTTGGTGATGCTATGCATAATGAATATTATCTTTTTAGTTCCCCTACTTCAATGATCAAATTTGTTATCATGATTACATGCCTCCTATCTATGATGATTATTGTGATGATACTTATGTTATGAAAAGTAGTGAACATTATTACTATTATACAACTTGTCACAATTATCAATACCCTTGCTCTAAACATTACTCTTTTAGTGTGGAAACAATTTATAATATTCAAGTCTCCTATGATACTCGCACTACTATGTATGAGAAGTTTGCTTATGTGGAGAGTGAATAATTTTCTATGCTTGTAGATAATGAAACAAAAGTTTTATGTGATAGTTATATTGTTGAATTCCTTCATGATGCTACTGAAAATTATTATGAGGGGTGAACATATGATTGTAGGAATTGCAATAATATCAAGTTTCCTCCCTATATGTTGAAAATCTTGAAGTCATGCTTGTTTTACCTTCCTATGCAAATTGATTATTTCTCCCATGAATTGTTTGCTCACAAAATCCCTACGCATAGGAAGTGGGTTAGATTTAAATGTGCTTTTCATATGCTTCATGATGATCCTATTATGTTTCAATTCTTTAATTTTATGTGAGCATCATTCAAATCATCATGCCTAGCTAAAAGGCATTAAAGAAAAGCGCTTGTTGGGAGACAACCCAACACTTTTACTTTCTATTTTTATGAGTTCACATGATTAAGCTATTGTATTAAACATGTTTTGTGTCTTTTATTTCAATAAAGTGCCAAGTAAAGCCTTTGGGATAGTGTGGAAACTTGTAAGTTTGATTATGTGCAAAAATAGAAACTTTTATGTCCAATGCAGAATTTCTCCGATTTTACCGGAGCATCAAAAAATTCTAAAAATTTTACACAGTATTTCTATGCACATTCTCTACGTTGTCCTAATTTTTTAGAATTTTAGAGTCAGGGAAGTATGGTGTTCGTTTAGTTGCTAGTTTTAATGTTTCCATAGCTTATATTTGGTGATATAAATTATGGAATGATAGCATACAATAGGTATTATGTTATAACAATTATGAATCTTATCTTGATAGTACCTAAGTGAATGATCTATCTTTATTATACTAACCCATATCATGAAGTTCCATTAAGTTTTGTGTGATTGAAGTTTCCATGTTTCGAGTGAGATACCTCTATGAGGTGAATAAGGAGCAGCAAAGACCTAAGCTTGGGGATGCCCTGGAAGGTATCCCCTCTTTCGTCTCCAATATTATCAGTATATATTACTTGGAGCTATATTTTTATTCGGCCCATGATATGTGTTTTGCTTGGAGCATCATTTTATTTTGTTGATATCTATTAGATGCTATTTATAATCTTAGTTTTCAATAAAAAAAATCCAAGAATTGCCTTTAGAATGCTTGAATTGCATGTGTTGATGTGTGGTGCGTAAAAACATAAAATTTGTTGTAGTGTTTGAATTTTCATATTTTACTGGAACGTGATTATTTTTTGAAATTTTAAACAGTGTTTTCATATAAATTCTTTATCTTGTCCTAAACTTTGAGAATTGTTTGAGTTACAGAAATACACTAGTTTAATAGATTCCTACACACTATTCTGTTTGGACAGATTGCTGTCATATTTTTGTTAGCTACTTATCCTATAGTTTCCATAGCCTATATTCGTAGATAAAAATTGTGGAAACGATAGTAAACAGTAGATGATGCTTGAAAATTATTGTGCAACTTGTCTTGGCAGTACATGAAGTGTTGATTTGTTGTTATGTGTACCAACCTATCTCACGAATTCTTTTCGAGTTTTTGTGGATGAAATTTTTGAGAATTGGTGAAACCATGATATGAGATGAATGAACGAGATACAAAAGATCAATCTTGGGGATGCCCAAGGCACCCCAAGTAAATATTTCAATAAGTCTCAATCATATAAGCTTGGGGATGCTACGCATCCCACCTCTCTTCATCAAACAAATATCGGTTAGTCTATGTTGAGCCTAAATTTTTATTTGTCCACATGATATGTGGTATTATTGGAATGCATTTTTATTTGCTTATTGTTTGAATAAAATTCTCAGATCTGAAAATCTTTATTGAGAGAGGGTCCTCACATAGCTACTTAATTATTTGACTACTCATTGATCTCCACTTATATCTTTTGAGAGTAGTTTGATATTTACTCTTGTGCTTCACTTATATCCTAAGAGTAAATTATGAATGAATTGAATATCATAAATATGAAATTATACATGTGCTTTATGATTATAAGTAGCTCCAAGTATAGTGTATAAACTAAAATCTATTCAAGTTTGATACTCATAGTATTGGTCATACAAGCAATTCATGAATGATTAGTATAAGAAAGAGAACTTTCACATAGAAATATATTTTCTTGGAAATTTTTATGATTGTGAATACCCATTAATTATTTTCAAACTTGATCAAATAGTTGAATTTGGATAAGGAAGACAACGTAATGGTTGTGTTTGGGTATATTTGCATAGAGGTTATATTGCTATGAATCCTCCAACATGTGGTGCTTGTTTAGAACCTTTTGCTAGCAAAAACTTCGTACTAAGTAGAGATACTAATTGTGCATCCAAATCCTTGAGCCAATTTTCTTCCATGAGATTTCACCATACCTACCCATATATGGTATTTCACTGCCATTCCAAGTAAATTTGCATGTGCCATGTCTAAAACTTTCAAATAAACATCTGTTTTTTGTGCTCGTGCCGCTCATGGAGCAATGGGGCGGTCATTATCTTCCATGATAAGCGAGTTATTCTCAAGATAAGTGTTTATTTACTTGTCATTGCACGAGAGAGGCTGGTAAAAAGGATGCCCAGTCCCGCATAATACAAAAATAAATAAACAAAAACTCCCCATAGAATGTTGATTGTTTGGAGGGCAACCATGGATTCAGATAGCCATGGAATGTGTTTGAATGGTGGAGCGGGAGTAAAAAATTTCAATTCCGTTTGGGAACCGCCAATAATGTGATTAGCATGGAATATATCGAAATCTATGTTGTGACATTCAGGAAAAGCACACCACTCAAAACTACATATTCATCTCTGTTTTAAACAATGAGCTCTGGCACCTCTATAAATCCATGCTTCCCTCTGCGAAGGGACAATCTATTTAGTTTCATGTTATTTACTTTTGATGTTGAGTCAACTTCTTATTCCAACCTACTTCTATTAGTTGGCAAGCATCATGTGGTGAGGAAAGATCCAAATATATATATCCACTCAAATATATATGATCATGATTCATTATTTTTGACAATTATCTTTATAATAAGTATGTTGGGAGGCAAAACATTAAGCCCTTATCTTTCTCTATGGTCGATGGATGATGTTTGATCTAAAAATATGTCTTGAGTATTAGTAGTCATAAAAGACTATATGATAATTGAGTATGTGGGGCTCTTACTTATACTTGATGATGCACTGAAATTGTTTGGTCACCAAGAACATAGATTGTTAAGTTTCAAGTGAATGAATTGTTTGAACCATGACATGTGAATTGATTGCTACTCTATCATGATGATTTTTATGAGAAAAAGTTGTTGGTTATGATGCTAGAGAAGTGACTAAAATTATCAGTGATCAATATTATACATTATGCTAGCACCCACACTTCATAAATTATTTCTTTTATCATTTACATACTCGAGGACGAGTAGGAATTAAACTTGGGGATGCTGATACGTCTTTGACATATCGATAATTTATGAAGTATTCATGTCATATTTGCCTATGTTTACAATACTTATATATGGTTTTGATGCACTTTATATTATTTATTTAGAACTAACCCGGACTGACGTTGTTTTCAGCAGAATTGCCATGGTGTTGTTTTTTGTGCAGAAAATGAAAGTTCTCAGAATCGCCCAAACCTTTTTGTGATTTTTTCTATAGGAAATAAGAAACATTGGAGTGAAAAACCACTAGAGGGGAGCCACATGTGGGCCACAAGGCAACAGGGCACGCCCCCCACATGCCCTGATGGCTTGTGGGGCCCACGCGGCTCCGTTGTGCATGATTCGAACGCTGAAAATCCAATAAATGCCAGAAACCCCAGAAATAAATAGAGACTCCTTGTTCTTCCGCTGCAACTCTTTGTATCGACAAAAAATCAATCTAGAGGCATTCTAGTGCCCTTCCGGAGAGGCAAATCATCATTCGATGGCCATCTTCATCATCCCGGCGAAGGCCATGACGAGGAGGGAGTAGTTCGCCCTTGGGGATAACGGTTTGTACCAGTAGCTATGTGTTCAATCTCTCTCTCTCTCTTGTGTTCTTGAGATGACAGGGTCTTGATGTATCACGGGCTTTGTTAATATAGTTGGATCATATGGTGTTCTTCCCTCTCTATCTTGTTGTGATGATTTGAATCTTTTCCTTTGAGATCTCTTTATGATGGATTGAATATTTTGGTTTCAGAACACTTGATGTATGTCTTGTGTGGGATACTCATAGTGACATTGGGGTATTCTATTGATTCACTTGATATATGTTGAGGCATCAACTTGCGGATTCCAGTGACCTAGGGGATCTATGCATAGGGGTTGATTGCACGTTTTCATACCACGTTCTCCGATAGAAATCTTGGGGTGCTCCTTGAAGTTCTTTGTGTCGGATTGAATATGATAGACCTGGAATTGTTTGATGCATGTCGCATAATTTACCCACGGATACTTGAGGTGACATTGGAGTATCTAGGTGACATTAGGGTGGATTGATATGTATCATTGGTGTTATTTTACTACAAACTCTAGGGCTGTTTGTGACACTTATACGAATAGCTCAAAAGATATATCGGAAAGAATAAATTTGAGTTGGTTCTACTAACTACACAAATTTTATATATTTGTTCTCCGTTAGATAGGAACTTTGGACTGATTCTTTGTTGCACGTTGAGGGATGATCATATGATTCAACCATGTTAGCGTTGTTGGGAGATTCAACTAGTGAAAGCATGAACCTTAGGCCTTGTTTCCTTGCATTAATATATCGTTTTGCTCACTGTTTACTATTTATTACCTTTCTGTTTTTATATTTTCAGATTACAAAAACCTATATCTACCATGTTGGAAATATGCCCTAGAGGCAATAAATAGTGTGTTTATTATTATATTTCCTTGTTCATGATAATCGTTTATTATCCATGCTATGATTGTACTAATTGGAAACATGGATACATGTGTGGATACATAGACAAACACAATGTCCCTAGTATGCCTCTACTGAACTAGCTCGTTGATCAAAAGATGGTTAAGGTTTCCTAGCCATGGACATGAGATTTCATTTGATAACGGGATCACATCATTAGGAGAATGATGTGATGGACAAGACCCAAACTACAAACGTAGCATATGATCATGTCAGTTTATTGCTATTGTTTTCTACATGTCAAGTATGTGTTCCTATGACCATGAGATCATGCAACTCACGGACATCGGAAGAGTGGCTTGTGTGTATCAAATGTCGCAACATAACTGGGTGACTATAAAGGTGCTCTACAGGTATCTCCGAAGATGTCTATTGAGTTGGCATGGATCAAGACTGGGATTTGTTACTCCATGTGACGGAGAGGTATCTCAGGGCCCACTCGGTAATACAACATAACAATATGCCTTGAAAGCAATGTAATGAAGTGTTAGTTGCGGGATCTTGTATTACGGAATGAGTAAAGAGACTTGCCGGTAACGAGGTTAAACTAGGTATGGAGATACCGACGATCGAATCTCGGGCAAGTAACATACGGAAGAACAAAGGGAACATCATACGGGATTAATTGAATCCTTAACATAGAGGTTCAACCGTTAAAGATCTTCGTAGAATATGTAGGAATCAATGTGGACATCCAGGTCCCGCCATTGGTTATTGACCGTAGAGGTGTCTCGGTCATGTCTACATAGTTCTCGAACCCGCAGGGTCTGCACGCTTAAGGTTTGGTGACGTTTCGGTAGTATAGAGTTATGTATGGTGGTGACCGAAGTTTGTTTGGAGTCCCGGATGAGATCCCGGACGTCACGAGGAGCTCCGTAATGGTCTGGAGGTAAAGATTCATATATAGGAAGTCCTATTTTGGTCGCTGGAAAAGTTTTGGGCTCATCGGTAGTGTATCGGGAGTGCCGGTAGTGTACCGGGAGGCCTTCGGGAGGGGTATTTCGACCCAAGAGGCTTCATGGGCTGTGGGAGAATGAATATTAGCCCTTAGTGGGCTGGTGGAAACTCCCACACAAGGCCCATGTGGCTGGAGAAGAAAACCCAATAAGAAAAAGGTGGAAAAAGGAAAAAAAAGGTGCAATCCTAGTCCTACTAGGATTGGAGGAGGATTCCTCCTCTCCTAGTAGGTTCGGCCGAAGCCTTTGGCTTGGAAGCCCAGGCTGCCTCCTCTCCTCCTCTCCTCCTATATATACTGGTGGTTTTAGGATTTTTGCACTAGTTTTTTCAGCCACATGCTACCCGTTCCTCCGGTGCATTGTTTCTCCTCTAGATCGGTTTTCTGCAGCGCTTAGGCGAAGCCCTGCCGGAATTACTCCACCACCATCGCCGGAGCGCCGTCACGCTGCCGGAAAACTCTCCTATCCTCTCCACTCCCTCTTGCTAGCTCGGAAGGATCCTGATCAAGTTCGTGAGACGGATCGTGATCAAGTTCGTGGGACGGATCGTGATCAAGTTCGCGGGATGTATCGTGATTGGATCGCGGGACGCTCGGCGAGTTGGATCGCGAAGACGTTCGACTACACCAACCACATTTCTTAACGCTTCCCGCTTAGCGATCTACAAGGCTACATAGATCCACTCTCCCTCTCGTAGATGCTCATCACCATGGATAGATCTGCGTGTGCGTAGGAAAATTTTTGTTTCCCATGCAACGTTCCCCAACACAAAATTCAATCCCGCATAAAAGATTTGTATAATCATCCATAAAATCAAACCATGTGCAGGGAAATTTCTAATCATTAATTTCATCCTCTCCCAATATTGTGCAACATGCTCATTATCAAGTTGCTTAAAATTCATTATATCGTTCCTAAGGAAGATGATCTTAGCAGGCGAAAAGTACTTGGAGATAAAAGCATCTTTACACTTATTCCATGAATCAATACTATTTTAGGGAAAGATGAAAACCAAGTTTTAGCACGATGTCGTAGTGAGAATGGAAATAGCTTCAATTTAACAATATCATTATCCACATATTTCTTCTTTTGCATGTCACACAACTCAATGAAAGTATTTAGATGGGATGTGGAATCTTCACTAGGAAGGCGAGAAAATTGTTCTTTCATAACAAGATTAAGAAAAGCAGCATTAATTTCATAATATTATGCACTAGTGGCTGGAGCAATTGGAGTACTAATAAAATAATTATTATTAGTATTGGAAAGATCACATAACTTGGTATTCTCAGACATCGTGACAAAGCAAGCAATCAAGCACACAAGCAAACAAAAGGCAAACAAAAAGGCAAACGGAAGAAGGGCGAATAAAAAGGCAAATGTTTTTGTTATTTTCTTAAAATCATTTTAGAAGTGGGGGAGAGGAAAACGAGAGGCAAATGGCAAATAATGTAAAAGCAAGAGATGAGTTTGTGATGGGTACTTGGTAGGCTTGATGTAGATCTCCCCGACAACGATACCACAAATTGGCAAGTTGACGAGAAAGTTCTTGTCTTGACTTGCTATGTATCCTCCCCGGCAACGGCACCAGAAATCCTTCTTGCTACCTCTTGAGCTTGCATTAGTTTTCCCTTGAAGAGGAAAGGGTGATGCGGAGAAGTAGATAAGTATTTCCCTCAGTTGATGAGAACCAAGGTATCAATCCAGTAGGAGGAACGAGCAAGTCACCAATGGATGCACTTATACAAACAATCAAACTCTTGCACCCAACGCTATAAAGGGGTTGTCAACCCCTTCACATTTATTTGCAAGGATTAGATCTGTTAGAGATAGATGTAAAAGATTACGGAAAGTAAAAAGTAAATAAATAGGTATTTTTGGTATTTTTGGTTTATAGATCTAAAAATATATTATGGAAAGTAGACTCGGGGGCCATAGGTTTCACTAGAGGCTTCTCTCTTGAAAGCAAGTATCACGGTGGGTAAACAAATTACTGTCGATCAATTGATAGAAAGGAGAATAATTATGAAGATATCCAAGGCAATGATTATGCATATAGGCATCATGTCCGTGTCAAGTAGAAAGAAATGATTCTGCATCTACTACCATTACTCCACACATCGACCGACTCCTGCCTGCATCTAGAGTAATAAGTTCATGAAGATCAGAGTAACACATTGATACATCTCCAATGTATCTATAATTTATGAAGTATTCATGCCATGTTTACAATAATTCTATATGATTATGGTATGATTTTATTAGAACTAATCCGGACTGACGTTGTTTTCAGGAGAACTACCGTGGTGTTGTTTTTGTGCAGAAATAAGAGTTCTCGAAATGAGCTGAAAATTTATGGAGAATATTTTTGGAAAATATAAAAAAATACCGGAGCGAAGAGTCATCGGAGAGGAAGGCCGAGGAACCCACAAGCCACAGGGGCGCGCCCACCCCCCTAGGGTGCACCCCCTGGCTTGTGACTTCCTCATGGACCCCCTAGACTTGTTTCCGCCGCCACAAACTCTTATAAATACATAAACCCCCGAAAAGAAACCTAGATCGGGAGTTCCACCACCGCAAGTCTCCAAAGCCATGAAAAATTCTCCGGGAACCCGTTTCGGCACCCTGCCGGAGGGGGAAACCATCATCCGAGGCTATCTTCATCATCCCGACGGTCTCCATGACGAGGAGGGAGTAGTTCATCCTCGGGGCTGAGGGTATGTACCAGTAGCTATGTGTTGGATCTCTCGCTCTCGTGTTCTTGAGATGACACGATCTTGATGTACCGCGAGCTTTGTTGGTATAGATGAATCATATGGAGTTTACCCCTCTCTATCTTGTTGTGATGAATTGAGTTTTCCCTTCGAAGTTTTCTTATCGGATTGAGTCTTTAAGGATTTCAGAGCACTTGATGTATGTCTTGCGATGGGATATCCGTGGTGACAATGGGATGTTCTATTGATCCACTTGATGTATGTTTTGGTGGTCAACTTGCGGGTTCCGTGACCTTGGGAATCTATGCATAGGGGTTGGCACATGTTTTTGTCTTGACTTTCCGGTAGAAACTTTGGGGCACTCTTTGAAGTTCTTTGTGCTGGATTGAACATCATGAATCTGAAATTATGTGATGCATATCGTATAATCAAGCCCATGGGTACTTGTTGTGACATTGGAGTATCTAGGTGACATTAGGGTTTTGGTTGATGTGTATCTCAAGGTGTTATTTTAGTAGGAACTCTAGGTCTGTTTGTGACACTTATAGGGATAGCTCATAAGATTGATCGGAAAAGATAACTTTGAGGTGGTTTCATACCCTACAATAATTTATTCGTTAGTTCTCCACTATTTTGTGACTTTGGAGTGAACTCTTTGTCCCACGAGAGGTATTTACATACGATTCAACTATGTCAGTATTGTTGAGAGAAATTGCACTAGTGAAAGTATGGACCCTAGGCCTTGTTTCCAAGCATTTATACAACGTTTTGCTCATTGTTTACTATTTGTTACCTTGCTGTTTTTATATTTTCATATTACAAAAACCTATATCTACCATCCATATTGCACTTGTATCACCATCTCTTCGTCGAACTAGTGCACCTATACAATTTACCATTGTATTGGGTGTGTTGGGGACACAAGAGATTATTTGGTTGCAGGGTTGTTTGAGATAGACCATCTTCATCCTACACCTCCCATGGATTGATAAACCTTAGGTCATCCTATTGAGGGAAAATTGTTGTTGTCCTACAAAACTCTGCGCTTGGAGGCCCAACACGAGTCTACAAGAAGAAGGTTGTGTAGTAGACATCACGCATTAGGTAAGATGACATGATGTAGATGGATAAAATCAAGCAATATGATGAAAACCCCATCTTGTTACCCTTGATGGCAACAATACAATACGTGCCTCGCTACTCCTACTTTGTCACTGGGTGAGGACATCGCAAGATTGAACCCAAAACTAAGCACTTCTCCCATTGCAAGAATTACCAATCTAGTTGGCCAAACCAAACCAATAACTCGAAGAGACTTGCAAAGATATGAAATCATGCATATAAGAATTTAGAAAAGATTCAAATAATATTCATGGATTATCTGAACATAAACCCACAATTCATCGGATCTCGACAAACACACCGTAAAAGAGTATTACATCGGATAGATCTCCATGAAGATCATGAAGAACATGGTATTGAAGCACAAAGAGAGCGAAGAAGCCATATAGCTACTAGCTATGGACCCGTAGGTCTGTGGTGGACTACTCACGTATCATCGGAGGGGCAATGGATTTGATGTAGATGCCCTCCGTGATCGGATCCCCCTCCGACAGATTACCAAAAAAGGCTCCAAGATTGGATCTCTCGGGAACGACGGCTTCTGCGGCGGAATTTTTTTTTGTGGCTCCCTTTGGTATTGGGGGAATATTTGGGTATTTATAGGACGAAGATTAGGGCTAGGACTCCTGCCAGGGAGTCACAAGACTGCCAGGCACGGCCAGGGGGTGGCCGCGCCCCTGGCTTGTGACTTCCTGGCAAGGTCCTTGCCTTGCACTCCAAGCCTGGTAGTTCTCTTTTGTTCCAGAAAAAATCATCGTGAAGATTTTATTCTGTTTGGACTCCGTTTAATATTCCATATCTGCAATACTCAAAAACAAGGGAAAAAATAGAAACTGGCACTAGGCTCTAGATTAATAGGTTAGTCCCAAAAATAATATAAAATAGCATATTAATGCATATAAAACATCCAAAATAGATAATATAATAGCATGACACAATCGAAATTATATATACGTTGGGGACATATCAAGGGATAAAGGTTATAAAGAAAGAGAAAGGAGGACGACAAGCAACTGAGTGGTTGGGTAAAAAATAAAGCTAAAGTGCAGTTGAATTCAAACAATGTCTGTTGGAGTGACCACAACCATAGGATACGAATCGACGTCGAACGCTTGATCGACTTGGCGCGAAGCAGAGCTATCTGAGCATCGGATGCGCAATCAACAGATGACCATGTCTTCGACAATGCTAAACAACGACAATAACTATATTTCTTCATGATTTAGTTCATGACAACTCCCCCGTGTTGAAGAAACAACTGGACCTCAAGGTGTAAAGTAAGGAAAAACCCTTTTGGATGAAGCTGGAGTCTTCCCACTGGAAGATTAACCCATTTGATCAACCAATGCACAACAGGAATGCTAATGTCAGTGGCGGAGTTTGGTAGAAATAGCTGGGGGAGGCAAAAGCATGAGTATTCAGAGGTGTAAATTGCTACAAAATCTCATCTAATCCCTCCCTCAATTTTTTCCTTCGGAATTTGGTCCAAGGCTGGGGGGGGAGGCAACGGCCCCCTTGGCCTCAATATAGTTTCGCTAGTGGCTAATGTCACCTTGTACTCGAGGAATTAGCTTTCGTTCCTGACTCCTCAACTAGCAACTAAAGCAAACTATGTCTTGCAATTGCAACAAGGCAGAAGTGCAAGTGGCAAATGGAGACACATTTTGAATATATTTGATATATAACCAAGCATTATACGAAATTCAAGGTGAAAACTTTACTTCTAACTTCAGAACACTAGACAGAAGAAGTTATTTGGCATAAAAAGTCCAAATACAGTTTTCCAGAAACAAGTGGAATATTTGGGTCATGTTATCTCTAGAGACGGAGCGGCTATAGATTCTTCAAAAGTGAAAGCATTTAAAAAAGGCCAACATCCACTAAACTCACACTACCAAGCCTACAACTATGGACTGTCAAGAAAATTCAGAACATGAACACAAGAAAGCAAGCTGAAATTTAAAGATCCATCTTATAGTTTAGATGTCTATTACACAGGAAGATAGGTATGTCCCTAGTAAGAGGCAGCTAGGGTTTAAGCATGTGTACAATAAAGTTGTCCGAACCCTACGGGGTCGAGGTTATAAAGCAGGCAAAGGAAGAAGACAAACAATTGAGTGGTTGGGTCAAAAGCAAAGCTAGAGTGCAATTGGATTCAAACATCAATTGTTAGAGTGATCAAAATCATTGGATAGGTAATTGACGTCGAACGCTTAATCGTCTTGGCGCGAGTGGCGAAAGGAGCTAGCTAAGCCATCGGATGCGCAATCAACGGATGACCATGCCTTCGTCAACACTAAACAGCGACAATAACAACACTTGGTTATTGACAATCGCTTAATCATTTCCTTTTAGAATTTTTGCTCTGCTCGATGAGAATGACAATTTAACTCCTTTATTTGCACTCGGGAAGTAAAATGAACAAAAAAGAATTTTTAGGTTTGGGTGGGAAATTTTGAGAAACAATAATAGGTAGGTGTATCAATAAATTTTAAGGGAGCAATATATAGTAAGGGATTTCGTAAGAAAGGCTTTAAATTTATTGCTAAGTGTGGTGGAACTTACTTATGGTGCCATAATGGACTAACAGGTGGTGGTTGAAGCTGAAGACTTGTGTCAAGTTCTCCATACCGTGGTGCTGCATTGCCAGGTTGCAGTCACTATAGTTCTTCAACGTGTTGAAATTATTAAAAATCATATTGACATGCTAGTACTCATGGTAGCTCTTCTTCACATGCCAGTGCGCCCGGATCAGGCACATGTGCCGAGTGCATATAAGAGCGGGCTTGGCCTCGGGTCCCTAGCACCGCGACACCATGGAAGTCACTAGACAGGCGCCGCAGATGCAACGCGGGCACTCCACGATCACGCTACTATAGAACATGGAGAGCGACACGCAGCTAGACTTCTGTGGGCCTGCCAGTGTGTGTAGAAGCACGAGACCTGCCATTTCATTGTACAAGAACAAAAAGAATGATGATAGGTAGAATTAGCCCCGTTGTATAGTAATGAATGGCAGCATGCTTGAGAAGAAATATTTCAGTTGTATAGTAATACATCTCCAATATAGCAGGTCTGGGGGGCCAGTGGCCCCCTCGACCTCAATATAGCTTTGACAGTGGCTAATGTCACCTTGTACTCGAGGAATTATCTTTCGCTCCATTACTCCTCAACTAGCAACTAAAGCAAACCGTGCCTTGCAATTGTAAACATGCAAAAGTGCAAGTGGCAAATGGAAACACATTTTGAATAGATTTGATATGTAAGAAAGCATTATATGAAATTCAAGGTGAGACTTTACTTCTAACTTCGGAACACTAGACAAAAGAAGTATTTGGCATAAAAAGTCCAAATACATTTTTTCTCAGAAACAAGTGGAATATTTGGGTCATGTTATCTCTAGAGATGGAACATCTATAGATCCTTCAAAAGTGGAAGCAGTTAACAAATGGCCAACATCCACTAAATTGACAGTACCAAACCTACAACTATGGACTGTCGAGAAAATTCAGAACATGAACACAAGAAAACAAGATGAAATTCAAAGATCCATCTACTGGTTTAGATGTGTGTTGGAAAGGTAGATAGGCACGTCCCTCATAAAAAGCATTTAGGATTTAAGTCTATGTACAATAATGTTTTCCGAACCCTAGGTGGTCGAGGTTATAAAGCACGCGAAGGAAGAAGACAAATGACTGAGTGGTTGGGTCAAAAGCAAAGCTAGAGTGCAGTTGAATTCAAACATCGACCACAACCATTGGATAGGTAATCGACGTCGTATGCTTAATCGAGTTGGCGCGAGTGGCTAAAGGAGCTAGCTAAGCCATCGTATGAGCAATCAACGGATGACCATGTCTTCGGCAACGCTAAATAATGATAATAACTATACTTGGTTATTGACAATCGCTTAATCATGTCCTTTTAGAATTGTTTGCGCTGCTCGATGCGAATGACAATTGAACTCCTTTTTTGCGCTCTGGAAGTGAAATGAACAAAAAACAATTTGCAGGTTTGGGTGGGAAATTTTGAGAACAGTAGTACATAGGTGTCTTAATAAATTTTAGGGGAGCAATATATAGTGAGGGATTTCGTAAGAAAGGCTTTAAATTTATTGCTAAGTGTGGTGGAACTTACTTATGGTGCCATAATGGACTAGCGAGTGGTGGTTAAAGCTGAAGACTTGTGTCAGGTTCTGCATACCGTGGTGCTGTACTACCAGGTTGCAGTCACTATAGTTCTTCAACGTGTTGAAATTGTTAACGGTCATCTTGAATTCCAGTACTCCCGGTAGCTCTTCTTCACGTGCCAGTGCGCTCGGATCGGGCACATGTGTCGAGTGCATCTAAGAGCGGGCTCGACCTCTGGTCCCTAGCACCGCAACACAATGGAAGTCACTGGACAAGCACCGCAGATGCAACGCGGGCACTCCACGATCACGCTATTGTAGAACATGGAGAGCGACACGCAGCAAGAATTCTATGGGCCCGCCACTGTGTGTGAGTAGAAGCACGAGACATGCCAAGTAACTACACAAGAACAAAAGAGAATGATGATAGGTAGAATTGGCCATGTTGTATATTATTGAGTGGTTGCATGCTTGAGAAGAAATATTTCAATTGTATAGTAATAAATCTCCAACCTATCTATAATTTTTTACTATTCATGCTATTATATTATTGTTGTCGGATGTTTTTGAAGCATTTACTTGTTGTTTTATACTCCCTCCATCCCAAAATAAGTGTCACAAATTTAGTATTAAATTAGTACAAATTTGTACTCGATCAACGGCATTTATTTTTGGACGTAAGGAGTATTATTTTTGAGCACTAACCTACTAATCCAGTACCAAGTGTCAGTTGTTGTTTTTTGCATGTTTTTGGCCTTTCAAGAATACTGTACCAAACTAAGTCCAAATACGCCGAAACTTTTTGATCAGTTTTTTTGGACGAAAATAAGACCTGAAAACTTTGGAGGAAGACCGGAGGGCACAAGAGGTGCCCCCGATCCAACAAGGCGCACCCAAGGGGTCGCCACGCCCTGATGGCTTAGGGCCACCTCCCAGCTCTTATGGCCCTTGTCTCTTTGCTATAAATTCTCATATATCCGAAAAAACCTAGAGAACCTTCCGAAACACTTTTTCCACCGGTGCAAGATTCTGTTCCGCCGTCTGCCCATCTAGAGCCATGTTCCGGTGCCCTGTCGGAGGGTTGATTGATCATGGAGGGCCTTTGCATCAACCTTGCTACTCCCATGGTGATGTGTGGGCAGTTCACCATATACCTATGGTTCTGTAGTTAGTACCTAGATTGTTATCTCTCTCTATATATTCTTCATTGCAAAGATCACCGCGATTTCTGCGGTGATCTATCTTATGTAATCGTTCTTGTGCGGTGCATTTGTTAGGATCTGATGAATTGTGGGTTTACGTTCATATTATTCATGAAATTATATTGAGTTCCTTTCTGGTCTTTCATATATGTATGCATGATTATGATAGCTTCGTAATTCTCTCCGATCTATCGGTTTGGTTTGGCCAACTAGATTGATTTATCTTCAGTGGGAGAGGTGCATTGTAGTGGGTTTAATATTACGGTGCTCAATCCCAGTGACATAAAGAGACATGACATGTATTGTATTGCCGACACTTAGGGTAAAACCGTGGGTTTTATTCATATTAATTGAATTTACTTTGTCTACATTATGGCATCATCCTCGAAGCATTACAATGTTTTTACTTAATACTCTAGATGCATGCTAGATAGGGGTCGATAGGTGGAGTAGTAGTAGTAGATGCAAGCAAGAGTCGTCTACTTGCTTACGAACGTGATGCATATATGTGTGATCATTGTCGTGAATAAATATTGCATGACTATCCGATTTTCTATCAATTGGCCAACAGTAATTTGTTTACCCACCGCATTCAAGAGAGAACCCTCTAGCGAAAACTATGGGCCCCGGGTCTCCTCACAAATATATTTACAAAAACTCTAAATACCTAGATTCCATTATTTACTTGTTTTATTTTCTATTTATATTGATCAAATTATCTATCTATCATTACTTATCGTTTGCAAATAACGAGTTAAAGGGAATTGACAACCCTCTTGCCCGCGTTGGGTGCAAGTATGTGCTCTTTTGTGTGTAGGTGATGAAGATGAGAAAGTGCATGGTCCTCCTATTGGTGTGATAACCTTGGTTATCACTGAGGGAAATACTTACCTCTACTATATTGCATCATCCCATCCTCTTAGGGGAAAATACCAACGTGATTTACGAGTAAAATACAGTAAATAAATGTTATTTTTAGCTTTTCTTTACTGAACTTTGTACTATTTCTTGTGCATTTACATACGTGCGATATCTTTTACACACAAAAAATATGATTATGATACTTCTAGATTCCATGTTATTAAGGCCTCACGAAAGTGGATTTAAGGTGTGCAATTTCTACCAGGAGGAGTTCACATTGATGAGATAGTAGAAAGGCTTTCAATTATGTCACTTATACTCAGTGTAATAGAGAGAGTAATGAGGCATCTCATGAGTTTGCTAGGTTAACTTTCAAAAATCTTGGGAAGATCCCGTGGGGCACATGGAGTCATGCCTAATATTTCTCCACAAGTTAAAAAAGAAGGTCACTCAATTGGCCTAATGGAGTAGACGTCTACTATCCAAAGCAAAGATTCAGCTTCATGCAGCCAATTTGGTGATCCTACATATGGACATTGCTTAGTAAAATTGGTCGCTATCTGTCGATGAGCATGACTTTCGTGCTAGTCTCAAGAGCAGGGTGGTGAGCCTGGCCATCCTTTTCAGAGCTCGGAAAAAAACAATGTGCAAGGACCTCAAACCTGAAGGAGGGTGATGCAAACACCAATTTCTGCCACCGGAGCATCAATGCAAGAAGATGAACGAATCATATCCATCGAATCAAGCATGGGCTTGGTTGGGCGACTAAGCATGAGGCTAAGGAGTCCACCATTCACGAGCATTTCTCGAATGTTATGGGAAAATGGAGCAAAGTAACAAGGACTTCAATTGGTATGATATCAACATCGTTCCAAAGGGTTTGCATGAGCTTAAGGAGGCTTGATAACCCACAAGTATAGGGGATCGCAACAGTTTTCGAGGGTAGAGTATTCAACCTAAATTTATTGATTCAACACAAGGGGAGCCAAAGAATATTCTCGAGTATTAGCAGTTGAGTTGTCAGTTCAACCACACCTGAAATACTTAATATTTGCATCAAAGTATTTAGTAGCAAAGTAGTATGGAAATGACGGTAATGATGGCAAAAGTAATAATAGCAGTTTTGTAGTGATTGTAACAGTAGCAGCGGAGAAGTAACTTAGCAAGGCTCAATATGTGGAAAGCTTGTAGGCAGTGAATCAGTGATGGATAATTATGTCGGATAGCATTCATCATGCACAGTTATAACATAGGGTGACACATAACTAGCTCCAATTCATCAATGTAATGTAGGCATGTATTACATATATAGTCATACGTGCTTATGGAAAAGAACTTGCATGAAATCTTTTGTCCTACCCTCCCGTGGCAGCGTGGTCCTAATGGAAACTAAGGGATATTAAGGCCTCCTTTCAATAGAGAATTGGACCAAAGCATTAGCACTTAGTGAACACATGAACTCCTCAAACTACGGTAATCACCGGAAAGAATCCCAGTTATCGTCACCCTGAGGGATGCGAATCGTAACTCTCAATAGGTGTCTACAACTTGAGATATAGGATCAAGAACACATATATATTCATAAAAACATAATAGGTTCAGAGATGAAATCATGGTACTCGGGCCCTAGTGGCAAGCATTAAGCATAGCGAAGCCATAGCAACATCAATCTCAGAACATAGTGGATACTAGGGATCAAACCCTAACAAAACTAACTCTATTACATGATAAATCTCATCCAACCCATCACCGTCCAGCAAGCCTACAATGGGATTACTCACGAATGGAGGAGAGCAGCATGGAATTGGTGATGAAGGATGGTTGGTGATGACGATGGCGTCGATTCCCCTCTCCGGAGCCCAAAACAGACTCTAGATCTGGTCTGCCGAGGAAGAACAGGAGGTGGCGGCGGCTCCGTATCGTGAAACGCGATGAAATATTGTGTCTGGTTTTTTTCTCCACATAGGGTTATATGGAGTTGGAGATGAGGTCGGAGGATCCATAGGGGCCCCACAAGCCTGCTAGGCTCGGCCAGGGGGGTGGCCGCACCTAGCAGGCTTGTGGCCTGTAGGTGGCCCCCTCTAGTTGATTCTTGCGCCACTATTTTTTATTAAATCCAAATATATTCTCCGTAAATTTTTAGGACAATCCGAGAACTTTTATTTCTGCACAAAAATAACACCAAGCTAATTCTGCTGAAAACAGCGTCAATCCGGGTTAGTTCCTTTCAAATCATGCAAATTAGAGTCCAAAACAAGGGCAAAAGAGTTTGGAAAAGTGGATACGATGGAGATGTATCAAGGCCACCTCCAAGGAGGAAGTGAGAGACGCTATCAATGACATGCGTAGCGATAAGGCATTGGGGCTTTGACAAGGCGGACCTCTATTGCCCCTATTGTTTGTCAGTGCTATGGACCCCTAATCAAATTCTAGAGCTTGCTACTCGGAAAGGGCTTCTTAACAAGATATGCCAAAGGGGAGCTAGGGTCAAAACCTCCCTTTATGTGGACGACGCGGTCGTCTTCCTGGTGCCATAAATAGGGATGTGGATAATCTTGATGCCATCTTAAAGGGGTTCAACGAGGTCATGGGACTTTGTACCAACTTCCAAAAAAGCTCACTCGTGCCCATTCGATGCACCCAACTAAATCTAGGACACATTTTGCATGGTCTATAGGGAATCGGAGCTTCACTTACCTTTAGGTATTTAGGCCTACCGCTATCAGTTTGACAGCAAAAAAGGTGGACCTCCAATTCTTGGAAGACAAGGTGGCCATGAAATTGGTCTAGTGGGAGGGTCAAAACCTCACCCACATTGGCCGCACTGCACTGGTTAAGTCTATCATCACCTCCCAGGTCATCTACTTTATCACACCGCTTATCGTCCCACAGAGCACCCTCCTCAGCGTCAACAAGCTCGAACATGCGTTTCTTTGCGCCAGTTCGGACAAAACTACCGGTGCCAAATGTAAAGTCAACTCGGAGATGATTTGTTGGCCTCTGGATTACTGAGGCCTAGGGGTGATGAACACTTGCAAATTTGTTGGGGCCTTGAGGTCGTGATGGCCATTGTTCGAGAGCAGTAGCGGGCCATGCCGTCGCCCACCACTATAAAGATAAATTTGGTGCGACTCGCCAAACGTAGTTGTGCCGGCGCTCACTTCCTTCCCACCACTACATTGTTCATCTCGCAAGCTTATTTGGAAGAGACAACATGAGATAGGTGCCAGTTCGGGTGAGGGTGTTCTAGATTAGGGGGTCCCCGAATAGTCAACCTATTGCCTATGGGCCAGACTGTATGGGCCGCAAGGTGGGCATTGGGTGATCAGGGTCACCGTCGCCAGGATGGAAGCCTCGAGGAGCCATGATGTCTCCTCCGAGTTGTCGATCGTAGATAGCATGTTTATCTCTTCGGTATGTAACTGACCATGTGTAAACCATAGGTACCCTCGGCGTCTATATAAGCCGGAGGGTTTTATGGTGTAGAAAAATAACTACCCATCTAAGGTTAGCTATTCAATCTCGAGGTAGATCAACTCTGTAACCCCCCCATACCATCAATACAACCAAGCAGGACGTAGGGTATTACCTCCATAGGAGGGCTCGAACCTGGGTAAATTTGTATCCCCTTCGTCTCCTGTTACCATCGGTTCTAGTCTCACAGTTCGGGACCCCGGACCCGAGATCCGCCGGTTTTGACACCGACATTGGTGCTTCCATTGAGAGTTTCTCTATGAACGCCTAAGGAATCGATGGCTCACCTCGTCACGAGCAACGAGATCTCCATCCGAGGGATTCTCACCCCTGATCAGGAACTCGCAGGCAGTGACATCTTGTCACACGCCAACCCGATTAGCCACCATAGACAGATCGGAAGCTTTTCCCTCGATCGGAGGATTAAGTTTGGAACCTTAGAGTTCATCGCTGATTCACGAGGAATACTTGTTCTAATGGAACCCTTGTCCCTTGAGGAGAAGCCTGTAAGTTCGGACGCCTCGACGCCAAAGACATCAGGCTCCATGTCTAAACGGAACACGGATCCGCTTTGGCGCGGCTCCGGAACCATCACGTCGTTCATTGAATCCACTCGCCTTAGCGACTCGCATCCTACCATCGCGTCGTTCTTAAATGAGTTGTTCGATTGGATGGAATCCATGCGTATATCGTATGACCAGGTTCCGGTCTATGACCGGCTCGGGATCAGACCCGATGACAGGGAGATTCGTGTCCCTCTGATCACCCACCTTGTCGCTACCACCAAGTGCCCGGCCAAGGATTCGTCCTGATAGCCATAACTGAAAATAGTCTACACCATGGTCTCTGATCATCGAGACTTCATCGGCGAATCAGATGCAGAAACCACCCTAGAGCCAGATCATCATCGGTCTAGGACCTACCACATGATTCAGAATCTACAATTCCGAACACGCAATGTGGCGTGGAATCGAATATTTTCCCACCGACCACCCAAGACGATCATCCCGGTATGGCACCCAAGCCCACGTCCTCAGACTTTCGGGATACTAAGCAACTACAGGAAGAATCAGTCCATCACTTTTGGGCCAGACTCCTACTTGCTAGAAGCAGAGAAAAAGGTCTTAGTGACCAAGAGATAATGGCAATTTTCATTCGAAATTGCCATGATGAAGGGATTCTTAACGCCCTGGCACGCAGACACATTCGTGACTTTTCGGAGTTATCCGATTTGGTATGGAAATATTGTGCCATGGAAAGCGCTTGGCAATCTGAACGGTTGTTTTCGGAACCAACTTTCCCCAAGAACCCTAGTGGAGATTGGAAAAGGAGGGTACCTCCAAAGAGGCTAGCTAGATACAAACCCACTGGAAATAGAAGCAGGCCTCCTTCAGGGGTCGGCACTGTCCTTTATGGACTACTAGATAAACCTTGTCCTATACATTCCATGTTGTTAAACACAAGCCTGACTCACAGCCTTAGAGCTTGTTGGGTCGTCAGGCAAGTGGCAAAAAGTGGTGAGGCTATCCTTGAAACACCTCCATCGAATGGGCGCTCCCCATCGTTGCCCAAATACAATGTCGAAGTCTTGATGGTCTATGAAATGTTCCCCTCAAGGAACAAGAGAAAAAGGGATCTTAGAGAGCTCGAACAGGTCTACCAATTACCTTCGGAGATACTGACCAGCCAGCCATCCTTCTCGGTCACTCACCGGCCGCACTAGTCTTGAACTCCATTATTGATGGATACAGGCTGCATAAGGTGCTAATGGACAGCGGCAATGGTTTAAACCCAATATATGAAGGCACCTTGGAAAAAATGCAGTTTGACCGATCTCGCATCGAACATAGGAATAACACTTTCTGGGGAATCATTCCAAGGAAAGAGGCGCATTGTTCTGGATGTATCGTCCTGGACATAGTGTTTGGCATGCCCGAAAACTACCAATCCGAAGAACTTCTCTTCCACATCGTACCCTTCCCAAGAAGATATCACGCCCTATTGGGGCGCGACGCCTTCACAAAGTTCCAGGCTATACCCCATTACGGCTACATGAAACTCAAAATGCCAGGACCAAACGGAGTGATCACAATCTCCAGCGACCCGAACATAGCCCTTCGGGCCGAAAACAAAACGACAGCACTCGGCCTCGAGGCATTAGCTGGGACTTTTGCTACCAAAGAAATGACCGTACTATGGCCAACAGTTAACAAGGATGACGTGATCCTTAGCAAAAGGCCAAAGTCCACGTCCTTCAAACCCGCAGAGGAAATCGTCAAATTTCAAGTACATCCGACGGACCCCAATAAGACAGCATCCATCGGAGCCCAGCTCGATCACCTTGTGGATGAGGCATTATGGAAATTTCTCCAGGAAAATTGGGACATTTTTGCCTGGCATCCTTCCGATATGCCCGGAATCCCATGACGGCTCGTCGAACATAGTCTGAACATTATCATGGGCTTTAAGCCTGTTAAACAGACTCTGTGTCGCTCTGAACCCAAACGGCAAGCCATGGGTGAAGAATTAGCTAAACTGCTAGAGGCCGGTTTCATTCGGGAGATCAAGCACCCAGAATGGTTGGCAAACCTGGTGATCGTACCAAAGAAAGACAAGTCCTGGTGGCTGTGTGTCGATTTCAAAGACCTCAACAAAGCCTGCCCTAAGGACCCTTTCCCCTTACCACGCATAGACCAGATCATTGATGCCACAACCGGACACGATTCGTTGTGTTTCCTCGACGCTTACTCCGGATAGAATCAGATTAAAATGAAGAAATCTGATCAAGCGGCAACCACATTCATCACCCCCTACGGGCCATTCTATTTCAACACGCTGCCTTTTGGGCTAAAAAACATTGGGCCCACATACCAGTGCATGATCTAGACATGTCTCGCGACACAGGTCGGTAAGACAGTCGAGGCATACGTAGACGACGTGGTAATCAAAACCAAACACGTCAGCCCGCTGATCGATGACCTACGGCAAACCTTTGCCAGTCTATGCGAGTATGACATATGACTCAATCCAGAAAAATGTGTATTCAGAGTTCCTTCTGGTAAGCTGCTTGGATTCATCGTCTCCCATAGAGGAATAGAAGTGAATCCAACTAACATCCGCGCCCTATCGGAACTTGCAATTCCTATAGAGCTGAAGCACGTCCATAGGTTAGCTGGGTGTGTAGCGGCATTAAGCCGCTTTATCTCCTGCCTCGGAGAGAAAGCCTTGCCGCTCTATAAGCTCTTGAAGCGGATCAACAAATTCGAATGGACAGAGGAAGCAGCGGCTGCGCTAGAAGAAATCAAAACACTACTGGCAACCTATCCCATACTCACAGCACTAGGTGCCAGTGAGCCCATGTTGTTATACATATTGGTCACCAATCAAGTTGTCAGCATGATGCTCGTTGTTGAACGAGATGAGGTGGGACTCAAATTCTGGACTCAGAAATCGGTCTATTATGTATCAGAAGTGCTAACGCAGTGCAAGTCCAGATATCCGCACTACCAAAAGATAGCCTACACAATGTTTATGGCATCAAGGAAACTTAGACACTATTTCCAAGAGTGTGCGGTAACAGTGGCATCCGAAGTCCCCCTGAATGATATAATCAACAACAGGGACACCACCGCCGCATATCCAAGTGGGCCATTGAGCTCCTTCCCTTTGAAATAACCTATAAGCCACACTGTGCCATAAAATCTCAGGTATTGGCAGATTTCCTGGCTGAATGGACAGAGGCCAAGCTCCCCAAGGAATACAGTGCATACTCCCATTGGACAATGTACTTTGATGGATCCAAAACCTTGGCCGTACTGGGGGCCGGCGTTATCCTCACATCCCCCACAGGAGAGAACATGCAATACATGTTGCAAACCATGTATGCGGACTCCAACAATGCGGCAGAATATGAAGCTCTCCTTCATGGTCTTCGGATGGCAGTATCAATGAACATACAACGTCTAGAGGTACGGGGAGACTCCAACTTGGACATCTCCCAAATTAATGGCAAATCCGACGCCAAAAACCCGAAGATGGCGGCATACAGAAATGTCGTCTTAAAGATATCTGCTCGGTTCGAGGGGTTGGAATTTCACCACGTCGCTCCCGACAACAACCAAGCTGCCGACATACTGGCCCGTATGGGAGCCAAGAGCGACCCTGTCCCGAGAAACACTTTCTGGAATGGCTCTCTAAACCACCCGTAGTGTGGCAGGATGATGACAAAGGCGCTAGTCCGGATACGGCGGACGAGGTTGTTCCCCCTGTAAACGGACCAGACAATCACATCATCGGTGGCTCCGTAATGGGTGAAGCGCCTTAGGCTCGTGAGGTAATGGTAGTAATCGCGCCATGGACAGAGCCCTTCCTCGCCTACCTTCTACGCAAGGAACTCCTTGACGATCAGACAGAGGTGATGTCTACTACACAACCTTCTTCTTGTAGACTAGTGTTGGGCCTCCAAGCGCAGAGTTTTGTAGGACAACAGCAATTTTCCCTCAAGTGGATGAACTAAGGTTTACCAATCCGTGGTAGGTGTAGAATGAAGATGGTCTCTCTCAAACAACCCTGCAACCAAATAACAAAGTGTCTCTTGTGTCCCCAGCACACCCAATACAATGGTAAATTGTATAGGTGCACTAGTTCGGCGAAGAGATGTTGGTACAAGTGCAATATGGATGGTAGATATAGGTTTTTGTAATATGAAAATATAAAAACAGCAAGGTAACAAATAGTAAACAGCGAGAAAAACGTTGTATAAATGCTTGGAGACAAGGCCTAGGGTCCACACTTTCACTAGTGCAATTCCTCTCAACAATATTGGCATAGTTGAATCATATGTAAGTACCTCTCGTGCGACGAAGAGTTCACTCCAAAGTCACAAATAACGGAGAACTAACAAAGAAATTATTGTAGGGTACGAAACCACCTCACAGTTATCTTTTCTGATCAATCTTATGAGATATCCCTATAAGTGTCATGGACATTCCTAGAGTTCGTACTAAAATAACACCTTAAGATACACATCAACCAAAACCCTAATGTCACCTAGATACTCCAATGTCACCACAAGTACCCATGGGCTTGATTATACGATATGCATCACATAATTTCAGATTCATCATGTCCAATCAAACACAAAGAACTTCAAAGATTGCCCCAAAATTTCTACCGGAAAGTCAAGACAAAAACGTGTGCCAAACCCTATGCATAGATTCCCAAGGTCACAGAACCCGCAAGTTGATCACCAAATCATACATCAAGTGTATCAATAGAACATCCCATTGTCACCACGGATATCCGATCGCAAGACATACATCAAGTGTTCTCAAATCCTTAAAGACTCAATCCGATAAGAAAACTTCAAAGGGAAAACTCAATTCATCACAAGAATATATAGAAGGGAAAACTCCATATGATTCATCTATATCAATAAAGCTCGCGGTACATCAAGATCGTGCCATCTCAAGAACAAGAGAGAGAGAGAGAGAGAGAGATCAAACACATAGCTACTGGTACATACCCTCAGCCCCGAGGGTGAACTACTCTATCCTCGTCATGGAGAGCGCCGGGATGATGAAGACGGCCTCCGGTGATGGTTTCCCCCTCCGGGAGGGTGCCGGAACGGGCTCCTGATTGGTTTTTCGTAGGTTTGGAGGCTTGCGGTGGCGAAACTCCCGATCTAGGTTTATTTTCGGAGATTTCTATATTTATAAGAGTTTTTGGCATTGGTCCCACATCCAGAAGGTTCCCGAGGAAGTCACAAGCCAGGAGGTGCGCCCTAGGGGGATCCCCTATTACTTATGGCTTCCTCGGCCTTCCTCTCTGGTGACTCTTTGCTTCGGTACTTTTATATTTTCCAAAAATATTCTCCATAAATTTTCAGCTCATTTTGAGAACTTTTATTTCTGCACAAAAACAACACCACGGTAGTTTTGCTGGAAACAGCGTCAGTCCGGGTTAGTTCTAATAAAACCATACCAAAATCATATAGAATTGTTGTAAACATGGCATGAATACTTCATAAATTATAGATACGTTGGAGATGTATCAGCATCCCCAAGCTTAATTCCTGCTCGTCCTCGAGTAGGTAAATGATAAAAGAAATAATTTATGAAGTGTGAATGCTACCCAACATGTTCATCATATTCTTTTCGTCTTTGTATAGCATGGACATTTGGACTTGTTAATGATTCAAAGCAATACACTAATGGAATCAGGAACTTTGCCGTATACCATGGCTGACGGAAAAGGCATGCACGGCGGACGGCAAGGTCTTTGCCGTCAGCCAGCAGACGGCAACACATCTGGCTGGATAAGCTACGGTAAAGGGCACTTTGTCATCTACTGGCTGACGGCAAAGATGCAAAGGTCTTTGCCATCAACGAGCAGACGGCAAAGGGCGTGGACGGCACACGTGGCAGCTTAAGTCCATTAAGGGGTTAACGGCATGCTTTGCCGTCTGCTGGCAGACAGCAAAGATGTAAAGTTCTTTGTCATCTGCCAGCAGATGGCAAAGTAACTACATTGGCCAGCCCAGTGCCGCCCCAGGTTACACAAGTAGCTGCCACGTGGCAGCTTTGCCGTCTGCTGGCTGACAGCAAAGTGCCTGTACTTGTAGGGGAACGTTGCATGGGAAACAAAAAATTTCCTATGCACACGCAAGATCTATCCATGGTGATGAGCATCTACGAGAGTGAGAGTGGATCTACATACCCTTGTAGATCGCTAAGCGAGAAGTGTTAAGAAACGCGGTTGGTGTAGTTGAACGTCTTCGCGATCCAAATCGCCGAGCATCCCGCGATCTCATCACGATCCGTCCCGCGATCCAATCACGATCTGTCCCGCGAACTCATCATGATCCTTCCCGCGATCTCATCATAATCCGTCTCGCGATCTTGATCACGGTCCTTCCGATCTAGCGCCGAACGGACGGCACCTCCGCGTTCAGCACACGTACAGCTCGATGATGATCTCCGCCTTCTTGATCCAGCAAGACGGAGAGGAGATGTAGATGAGTTCTCCGGTAGCGCGACGGTGTTGCGGCAATGGTGGTGGAGCTATTCCAGCAGGGCTTCGCCTAAGCACTGCTGAAAACCGATCTAGAGGAGAAACTGCGATCTACAGGAGAGGTAGCACGTGGCTATTAGGGTTAGATTTTTCCTCTAAATCCTCTAGTATACATAGGAGGGAGGTAGGGGAGGAGGCAGCCTCAAACACTCAAGGTTTGGTCGAAATTGGAGGTGGAGGAGTCCTACTCCAATCCTATTAGGAGTAGGATTCCTCCTTTCCACTTGGAAACTCTTTCCACCTCTCCACCTTTGGATTTTTTCCTTCTCAAACCACTCCAGCCGCATGGGCCCTTAGAGGAGGCTTCGGCCAGCCCACCAGGGGCTGGTTTACCTCCTCCCACAGCCCATTTAGCCTGTTGGGTCGAAATACCTCTCCCGATGGTCCCCCGGTACACTACCGGCACTCCCGGTACACTACCGATGAGCCCGAAACTTTTCCGGCGACCAAAACAGGACTTCCTATATATCAATCTTTACCTCCAGACCATTCCGGAGCTCCTCATGACGTTCGAGATCTCATAAGGGACTCCAAACAACCTTTAGTCACCACCATACATAACTCTATACTACCGAAACGTCACCGAACCTTAAGTGTGCAGACCCTACGGGTTCGAGAACTATGTAGACATGACCGAGACACCTCTACCTTCAATAACCAATAGTGCGACCTAGATGCCCATATTGGTTCCTACATATTCTACGAATATCTTTATCGGTTGAACCTCTATGTCAAAATTTAGTTAATCCTGTATGATGTTCCCTTTGTTCTTCGGTATGTTACTTGCCCGAGATTCGATCGTCGGTATCTCCATACCTAGTTCAACCTCGTTACCGGCAAGTCTCTTTACTCATTCCGTAATACAAGATCATGTGACTAACACTTAGTCACATTGCTTGCAAGGCTTATTATGATGTTGTATTATCGAGTGGTCCCTGAGATACCTCTCCGTCACACGGAGTAACAAATCTCAGTCTTGATCCATGCCAACCCAACAGACACGCTCGAGATACCTGTAGAGCACCTTTATAGTCACCCAGTTACTTTGTGATGTTTGATACACACAAGGTACTCCTCCGGTGTCAGTGAGTTGCATGATCTCATGGTCATAGGAACAAATACTTGACATGTAGAAACTGTAGCAATAAACTGACACGATCATATGCTACGTTTATAGTTTGGGTCTTGTCCATCAAATCATTCTCCTAATGATGTGATCCCGTTATCAAATGACATCTCATATCAAAAGTTAGGACAAGGAGAAGAGTAGACTCCATGAACGCAAGCTTCCATGATCTAAAGAAAATCTGCAAATTGGGAAAGAAGAAAGTTAGAAGAAGAAGAAGAAGAAGAAGAGGAAGAAGTAGAAGAACAAGAATCTTTCTTCTCTTTCTTTTTCTCCTCTCTTTATCTTCTTATTCTTGTAACAAAGGTAACTTAGGTAATTATGCCGTTTTTTAGCTAAGCTAGGTAAAACTGCTAAGTGTAGGTCATTTTAGAGCTAAGCTAGGTAAATAGGTCATTTTGGAGATTAGTAAGGTTATTATGTCATTTTCGAGGAAAATAAGCTAAGTCAATGTCATTTTGGAGGGAACCAAGATTATTACGCCATTTTTGACCTAAGTATGTCATAAATGAACAAAAGAAGCTAAGTATAGGTCATTTTTGAGCTAACCTAGGTAGTTAGGCTATTTTTGAGCTAACTAAGCATATTTATTCATTTTGGAGGACAAAATGGTAAGTGTAGGTCATTTTTGAGCTATCCTTGTTAAAATCGGTCATTTTGGAGCTAGGTAAGGTTATTTTGTCATTTTGGTGGAAAATAAACTAATGATATGACAGTTTGGAGCTAAACCAAGGTTATTATGCCATTTTTTACCTAAGTAAGCTAATTATGTCATAAATGAACTAGCTAAGCTAAGTATAGATCATTATTGAGCTATCCTAGGTAGTTAGGCCATTTTTGAGCTAACTAAGCATATTTATTCATTTTGGAGGACAAAATGGTAAGTGTAGGTCATTTTGAGCTATCCTAGTTAAAATTTGTCATCTTGGAGCTAGGTAAGGTTATTTTGTCATTTTGGAGGGGAAAAACTAATGATATGACATTTTGGTGCTAAACCAAGGTTATTATGCCATTTTTTACCTAAGAAAGCTAATTATGTCATGAATGAACTAGCTAAGCTAAGTATAGATCATTACTGAGCTATCCTAGGTAGCTATACCAATTTTAGCTAACTAAGTATATTAAGTCATTTTGGAGGCAAAAAATGCTAAGTATAGGTCATTTTATAGCTATCCTAGGTAAAATATGTCATTTTGGAGCTAAGTAAGGTTATTATGTCATTTTCGAGGAAAATAAGCTAAGTATAGTCATTTTGGAGCTAAATAGGTCATTTCTTAAGCTAAGTATGCATTTGTTAAGCAAAACACTTGGGAAAACTTACCATCATCATGGAGGTGAAGGACCGGTCAGGTTTGTGCTAGTGTGAGATGGAGAAGGACCGGTCAGGATTGTGGCAGACGCAGAAGGATCGGTCGATGCTTGTCGGGAGGCACGCTGCACCAAAGATCATTTGCAATGGCTTGTTAGCATGATGCAACTCAAATGTGAATAGTAGTAACTAATGACCATTCAAATGAAACTCACTGTGGGTGCTATACCAATCTAGGGTATCGACGGAGGGGTCTGACCATTGTTCTGGCACACGGTCTGCACATTTTGTTTTCACGAGTCAGTCGTATTAGTTAGTGATGAAACGAACATTACGTGCATGATTTGGCTAATATGCAGGAGAAACTTACCACAAGGAGCTCGTATAGGGCCCGGTGAGACGCGTCGTTCCGGTTCCTCTCCTCCTCCAATAGCCTAGCCGTCCTCTCCTCCATGTCCCTCTCCCTTTGTGCCGCCTGCCTGTTTGCCTCCGCCAGAAGCTCCTGGGCCCTAGCCTCGATGGCGAGCTCCATTGGCCGTGGTCGAGGCCTTATCTCAGGATCGGAGCTCGTCTGGTGCTTCTTGATCTCCAGGAGAGTTCTAGGACAACGTATCAGTCCATCCCCAATGGCTATCGAGCCATGAGGCCTCCCTCCCACCAGATATCATCACGAGCTCTGGATCAAAAGGACTTAGGCTCAGGTTGAAGTCCTCCCCTTTCCTCGCCTTCCCCTCATCTCTGTACCTCACGAGCTTGTTGTGGGAGGAGATGTTGTTGAAGCCCTCTGGATAATCGAAGTCATCCTCAGAGAATTCCTTGGCCTTCTTATACGACGCAGTATGGGCCATGACATATAGGTCGAACAGCGGTGGCAGCTCCTTCTTGTTGTGTCGCGCCTAAAAGAGAGGAACAAAATATTAGTTAATGGTTCAAGCTAGCATGAAGAATGAAATTGCATGAATCATGAAGCAAACCACATACCCAGTGATCCCCGAACTCAAACAGGTTGGAGCTCCCTTGATGGTGTGGCACACCTTTCATTTGGGCACGCTTATCCTTGGCCTTGTTGTGGATGGCTAGCCATTTGGGAGAGCACCACTCATCCGCGAATGCCTCCCAACAGTCAATCATATCCGCACACCATCTTGGGGGCAACTAAGATAGACAAGAGAAATTTCAGCGCTACGCCTACGAATCAAATCAAGGAAACTAAGTACAAGGCCTTAAGAATAGTTAATTACCTTTATGTACTTCTCCTTACTCGGAAAAATGGCATGGCACTTCTTCTTGGCCCTCTTAATGTTAGTTGAGGTGTAGTAGTCTCGAATAGCCTGCACCCGAGCCTCGTGCCGTAAGTTCTGAAGTAGGCGCTTGCACTCGGCTATGAGAACAATAGCCATGTCCGCCTCATGTTCCTCAAGACACCTGTAGAAGGTCTGCGATCAAACAAGACAACACTGATTAGTACAATCACTAGGTGTTGTTGATTTTTAATTTTGTAAAGGAGAAATTACCCAAAACCGTCGGATCACAATGTCGGCCACTGTGACGCACAAGACACCGTCGACCCTCTCCTCCGGCGGGGCCGGGGCAGCCACATACAGCTCCCAGCTCAGTGCTACCTGTGGAACCTCACCCTCACCGGGCAATGTGGCCCACCCCGAGAAGTGGTGCCGGCAAAGCACACCAAGGACCTGGTTGGGCCTACGGACACCAGGGTTGTGTTTCCAACCCCTGCAGTATGACAAGTCCAACACATTCGATATTAATTTGAAGAAACATGAAGGCAAAAGGTTAAAAAAGAGTAAATGCACTTACTTCTCCCCATTAGGCACAATCAACCACCTTTGATCGCAGGTCGCCGGCATGGGAGGGAGTTTTGTACCACCACGCTGGTAGACCTTCTTGCCCTCCTCAACCATCTCTCCCTTGCTATAGCTATCCTCAGAAAAATTGTCCCCGCCACCATCAGCATGGCCACTAGCCTCTGGAGTCACGTGGGACAAAGACTCTGGGACTGGAGTCTCCTGGGACGAAGACTCTGGGACCGGAGTCTCCTGGGACAAAGGCTCGACGACCCGAGGCTCGGCGGCCTGAGGCTCGGCGACCAGAGTTCGAGACGGGTCCAAGTCATACGGGTCCACCTGAGACGGAGCACTCTTGTGGTTGGGAGAATCAGCTGAGGGTGGCGGCGAGGAAGGCACAGCAGCCTTCCTACCTCTAGCACCTCTCTTTGTCTTCCCCCGACCTCTCCCGATCGAAGAAGAAGCGCCCGTCGGTGTCTGCTTACTGTGTACCAGCGCTCTCCGGAGTTGCTGGGGTGGAATAATAGCACCCCTCCCAGTACGCGTCGAGGAAGGAGGCTCAGAGCGCTCTCGACCCGCGCCCACCATCTGTCAACACCTGCAATGACAAAGAGTGAACAAAATTAGTTCAACATAAAAAAATTGAATTCCTAATAAGACGAACTAATTGGTGGTCGGGGGTCGGGGGTCGGGGGTCGGGGGTCGGGGGTCAGGGGTCCGGGGCGTCGGGGGTCGGTGGCGTCGGGGGTTGGGGGTCGGTGGCGTCGGGCGTCGAGGGTCAGTGGCGTAAGAGGTTAGGGGTTAGTGGCGTCGGGGATCGGGGGCTCTTCTCTTCTTCTTGTTGTTGTTGTTGTTCTTCTTCTTCTTCTTCTTCTTCTTCTTTCTTCTTCTTCTTCTTCTTTGTCTTCTTCTTCTTCTACTTCTCCTCTTCTCCTCATCCTCTTCTTCTTCTTCTTTTCTTCTCCTCCTCCTCTTATCCTCCTCCTCCTCTTATTCTTCATCTTCTTCCTCTTCTTCTTCTTCTTCTTACTCTTCTTCCTTCTTTTCCTTTTCCTCTTCTTCTTCTCCTCTTCTCTTCTTCTTCTTCTTCTTCTTCCTCTTCTTCTCTTCTTCTCCTCCTCCTCCTCTTCTTCCTATTCTTCTTCCTCTTCTTCTACTTATTCTTATTTTCTTTTTTTCATCTTTCTTCTTTCTTCTTCTAATTACGTAAATATAATCTAAACTAAACCTAAACTAAACCTAAAACTAAACATAAACCTAAACTAAACCTAAACCTAAACCTAAAAAAACAAAAAAACAAAAGAGGAGAAGAGAAGCTCACCTTGGAGGGGAGGAGGGGGCCGGTGTAGGAGGGGGGCTGTGGAGGAGGGCCGTCGTACGGGAGGGGGCGGCGCCGTGGCCTGCCTCACGGAGGGGCTCAGGAGGCCGCCACAGGGGAGGGGGGTCGGGGGCGGGAGAGGCGATGGACGGCGGGCGTGACAGGGGCGGCGCCAGGGGCGATGGCCGGCGGGTGCGGCAGGGGCGGCGGCAGGGGCAGTGGGGGTCGGGGGCAGTGGCTGGCGGGTGCGATGGTGCGGCAGGGGCGGAGGCCAGAGGGTGTGGGGGTCGGGGGTGGCAGGGGCGGCGACCGGCGGGTGCGGTGGGGGCGGCAGGGGCGGCGGCCGGCAGGTGTGGGGGTCTGGGGTGGCAGGGGTGGCGGCGGGCGGCGGCGGGGGTCGGGTGTGGTGGGGGTCGGGGGAGGAGAGAGAGGCAGAGAGAAAAGAGAGAGAGGAGATCACATCGTTAGGTAGCGTTTTCTTTGCCGTCTGCTAGCGTACGGCAAAAAAGCTTTGTCGTCCGCTAGCAGACGACAAAGAGGTGGGGTGGGCCTTTACAGTGTTCAAGCCTCCACTGGACCCCACCTCCACCTCTTTGCCATCAGCTAGCGGACGACAAAGCTTCTTTGTCGTCTGCTAGCAAACGGCAATGAAATGGCTGATGGCAAATAGCATCTTTGCCATCAGCCAGTTCTTTGCCATCTGTTTTTTGTAAACGGATGACAAAGACCTTCTTTGTTGTCTGCTAGCAGATGACAAAGAAAAGACATACGGCAAAGTTCCTGATTCCAGTAGTGATAGTCTAGTTTTAACATAATGACTTCAATACTCAAGCATGTCCACAAGCAACCATGTCTTTCAAAATATCAACACTAAAGAAAGTTATCCCTAGCCCATCATGCTCAATCATTTATCCTTCCATGAAACACACTCAAATATTAGCTATGCCCAATGCTCAAGTACGATCATAGTGCCCCCTAGTTGGTTCTTATAAGAGAAGATGGAGACTCAAAGAAAAAATAAAAATTGCGTAAAGTAAATAGATAGGCCCTTCGCAGAGGGAAGTGGGGATTTGTAGAGGTGCCAGAGATCAAAGTTTAAATTGAGAAAGAGAAATATTTTGAGTGGCATGCTTTTCCTGTAAATGAAAACGACAAAGTAGTTCACAATACTTTCCATGCTAGATATATTATAGGCGGTTCCCAAACAGAATGGTAAAGTTTTTACTCCCCCTCCACCAATCAATCACACTCCACGGCGAGCCGAATCCACGCGTACCGTCCATACAAACAACAATCCTGGGGGAGTTTTGTTTCATTATTATTTTGATTTGATTTTTGAGCATGGGACTGGGCATCCCGAATACCAGCCACTTTCTCGTGAATGATAGTGAATCAACACATATCGTGAGAATAACACACCTAGAATGGAAAAATATTGGATACTCCCCACCGTTTCATGAGCGGTACGAGCACACAAAAGAGGAAATTTATTTTGAAAATTTAGAGATGGCACATACAAATTTGCTAGGAACGGCATGGAAATACCGCATATAGGTAGGTATGGTGAACTCATAAGGCAAAACATGGTTTAAGGATTTTGGATGCACAAGTATTATTTCTACTTAGTACAAATAAAGGCTAGCAAATAGATTGGGAAGCAACCAAAACAAGAAACGAAAAATCACATAAGTGAGCATCGAGTCATAACTAACACCAAATAATGCACCACAAGTAGGATGTAACTTCATTGCATAACTATTGAATTTCGTGCATTCATAAGGAATCACAAACCTTAACACCAATATTCCTACTAAGCATAATTACTCACTAACATGACTCACATATTACTATCATCATGTTTCAAAACTATTACAAGGAATCAAGTTTAATTTGTCCCATGATCTTCATGAAAGTTTTTATTATATCCTCCTTGGATATCTATCACTTTGGGACCAGTTTCATATGTTGCTATTGCTTTTTATCAAGCTCAAACAAATTTAAGTGAAGTACAGGAGCATAGAAATTTCATCTCTCAAGAAGGTATAAGTGAAGCATGAGAGGAAATGACAAGCTACTCTCTAAAAATATATGTGAAGATCAATGAGTAGTCAAACCATTAGGTACCTATGTGAGGACTCTCTCTCTATCTCTCAATAAATATTTTCAGATCTGAAGTATTTTATTAAACAGCGAGCAAAATAAAAATAGCACTCCAAGAATAGGACGCATCATGTGAACGAATAAAAATTTAGGCTCAACATAGGCTAACCGATATTTGTTGATCAAGAGAGGTGGGATGTGTAGCATCCCCAAGCTTAGATGCTTGAGACTTCTTGAAATATTTACTTGGGGTTCCTTGGGATTCCCCAAACTTGAGCTTTTGTATCTCGTTCAATCCTCTCATATCCCGGTTTCACCTATTCTCAAAACCTTCATCCACACAAAACTTGTAAAGAACTCGTGAGGTAGGTTAGTACACATAAGAATAAATCAACACTTCATGTACTGACAAGACAAGTTGCACAATAATTTTCAGATATTATGTACAATATACTATCATTTCCACAATTTATATCTACCAATATAGGCTATGGAAACTATAGGATAAGTAGATACCAAAACTATGACAGCAATCTGCCTAAGCAGATCAGTCTGTAGCAATTTCTGAAAACAGTGTACTTATGTAACTAAAAAATTATGAAAATTTAGGAAATTTTATAAAATTTATATGACAACACTTTGTAAAAATTTCAGAAACTTCCCACGTTCCAGTAAAATATGAAAATTCAAATGATACAACAGAAGTTTCTGTTTTCACACAACACACATCAAAACTTGTAATGCAAGCATCCTAAGGCAATTCTTGGAACTTTTTACTGAAAAATAAGATAATAAATAACACCTAACAGAGAACAACAAAATAAAATCACGCTCCAAGAAATACTCATATTATGTGATGAACAAAAATATAGCTCTAAGTAAGATATACCAATAGTGTTGAAGACGAAAGAGGGGGTGCCTTCCAGGGCATCCCCAAGCTTAGACGCTTGAGTCTTCCTTGAATATTACCTTTTGGGTTCCTTAGGAATCCCCAAGCTTAGGTTCTTGTCACTCCTTATTCTCCTCATATCGGTGTCTCACCCAAAACTTGAAAACTTCAATCACACAAAACTTAACGGAACTTCGTGAGATGGGTTAGTGTAGTAAAGATAGATCATTCACGTAGGTACTATCAAGACAAGATTCATAATTATTATAACATGATACCTGTTATATTCCATAATTCCCACAATTTATATTACTCAATATAAGCTATAGGAACACTTGAAACAAGCAGACTATGCATGCAAAACAGAATCTTTCAAAAACAGAATAGTCTGTAAAGATCTGAATGATCACCATACTTCCTTGACTCTAACAATTCTGACAAAGGAGGAAAACTCAAATAATTTGCATATAAATGTTGTGTAAAAATTTCATAATTATTTGATTCTCTAGTAAAATCATATAATTCATATACTGGACACAAAACTTTCTGTTTTTGCACAGAATCAAACAAGCAAGCATCCACAATATCCCAAAGCTTTACTTGGCACTTAATTGAAATAAAAGACACAAAACATGACTAATACAGTAGCTTAATCATGTGAAAACATCAAAATAGAAATTAAAAGTGTTGGGTTGTCTCCAAACATGCGCTTTTCCTTGATGCCTTTTAGCTAGGCATAATGATTTCAATGATGCTCATATAGGAATAGTAGTTGAAACATGCAAGAGAGCATCATGAATCTCATGACAAGAACATTTAAGTCAACCCACTTCCTATGCATAGGTATTTTGTGAGAAAATAATTTATGGGAACAAGAATCATCTAGCATAGGAAGGCAAAACAAGCATAACTTCAAAAATTTGAACACATAGAGAGGAAACTTGATATTATTGCAATTCCTACAAGCATATGTTCCTCCGTGATAATAATTTTCAGTAGAATCAAGAAGGAATTCCACAATATAACCAGAACATAAAGCATTCTTTTCATGATCTACAAGCATAGAAATTTTACTACTCTCCACACAAGAAAATTTCTTCTCATGACTAATAGTGAGAGTATCATAAAAGACTTGAATACTACAAATTGGTTCTGCACTAAAATAGTAATATTCAGTAAAAGGATATTCATAATTATGACAAGTATCATAATAGTGATCATCACTCTTTTTCATCACATAAGTATCATCACAATAATCATCATAAGTAGGAGGCATGCAATCATTATAACAAATTTCATCATTCAAAGTAGGGGAAATAAAAAGATCATATTCATTAAGCATAGCATCCCCAAGCTTGGGAAATACATTAATTGCATCAAATAAAATCTCAAACAAGTCATTTTCATCAAACATAGCATCCCGAAGCTTGTGGCTTTGTATATCATAATCATAATCACTCTCATCATTAATAGTATGAATAGCACCAATAGTATAGCAATTATTATCATCATCATCCAAGTTGGTGCCATAAATATTTTCAATATTATAAGAGGTATCACTATATTACCAATCATAATTATCACAACAAGCAATAGACATAATATAATCATCCTCAAGTGTATCATCTTCCACAACTATTTTTGATTCATTCTCATGAAGCCTATCAAAAATGGGAGAAACATTATTTGGGAGAGATACCTCTTTACCTTTACTTTTCCTTCTTTTCTTCTTCTTCACCACATTATGTGTGGCTTTATTTAATTCCTCCAAACTTATTTTTGAAGAGGTTGGTTCAATAAAAAGCTTCTTCTTGTTACCTGATTCATCATAAGAAAAAATAGGAGGATATTGGGAAACCTCTTCCCCTTAATTAGTATTATCTTCCTATTCTATTTGTTTTCTTGTCTTTAAATAATTGGCAATATAAGGATTCTCAATGCAATTTACCACACAATACATATCAATTTCATTTAGATCAAAATCAATCATTTTCATGAGAACCCAAGATGGAACATCCTTAGTTTCATGTTTCATTTCTTCATACCCCTAGAATAGACTAAGTTAATTATGATGCTCAAGGGTAATGAGGTTATCAAAAAATTTGGACACAATTCGATCATGAAATAATTCACATTGGAAATTAAAATGACCACTTTCATTGCAAAGTTCACAAGGACGGCGAGAAATTAAAATGACCACTTTCATTTCAACACAAACATATAGCCTCTCTTGCAACCATTTAGTTTCTAAATAATTATGCCTTTTACAAAATCTATCTTCCCTTTTAGGCATGTCTTGACAAACTCTATGGACTCAACAAAAATTAACATGCTTATAAGAAATATTTTTATCATGACTAGTGCAATCATCATTAGTACTATGGATATTCAAAAAATTCATACTAACAAAATTTCAATCATGCTTGTCACTCAAAGATTTAGTGCCAAACATTTTAATAACTTCTTCTTCTAACACTTGAGCACAATTTTCCTTTCCATCATTTTCATGAAAGACATTAAAATGATGAAGCATATGAGGCAACCTCAATTCCATTTTTTTGTAGTTTTCTTTTATAAAACCAAACTAGTGAAAAACAAGAAACTAAAAGATTTAATTGCAAGATCTAAATATATACCTTCAAGCACTCACCTCCCCGGCAATGGCGCCAGAAAAGATCTTGATGTCTACTACACAACCTTCTTCTTGTAGACTCGTGTTGGGCCTTCAAGCGCAGACTTTTGTAGGACAGCGGCAATTTTCGCTCAAGTGGATGACCTAAGGTTTATCAATCCGTGGGACGTGTAGGATGAAGATGGTCTCTCTGAAACAACCTTGCAACCAAATAACAAAGAGTCTCTTGTGTCCCCAACACACCCAATACAATGGTAAATTGTATAGGTGCACTAGTTCGGCAAAGAGATGGTGATACAAGTGTAATATGGATGATAGATATAGTCTTTTATAATCTGAAAATATAAGAACATAAAGGTAACAAATAGTAAACAGCGAGCAAAACATTGTATAAATGCTTGGAACCAAGGCCTAGGGTCCATACTTTCACTAGTGCAATTTCTCTCAACAATATTGGCATAGTTGAATCATATGTAATTACGTCTCGTACGACAAAGAGTTCACTCCAAAGTCAAAAATAGCGGAGAACTAACGAAGAAATTATTGTAGGGTACGAAACCACCTCAAAGTTATCTTTTCTGATCAATCTTCTGAGCTATCCCTATAAGTGTCATGGACAACCCTAGAATTCGTACTATAATAACACCTTAAGATACACATCAACCAAAACCCTAATGTCACCTAGATACTCCAATATCACCACAAGTACCCATGGGCTTGATTATACAATATGCATCTCATAATTTCAGATTCATCATGTTCAATCCAACACAAAGAACTTCAAAGATTGCCCCAAAATTTCTACCGGAAAGTCAAGACAAAAACGTGTGCCAACCCCTATGCATAAATTCCCAAGGTCACGGAACCCGCAAGTTGATCACCAAAACATACATCAAGTGGATCAGTAGAACATTCCATTGTCACCACGGATATCCCATCACAAGACATATATCAAGTGTTCTCAAATCCTTAAATACTCAATCCGATAAGAAAACATCAAAGGGAAAACTTAATTCATCACAAGAAGATAGAGGGGAAAACTCCATATGATTCATCTATATCAATAAAGCTCGCGGTACATCAAGATCGTGCCATCTCAAGAACACGAGAGAGAGAGAGAGAGATCAAACACATAGCTACTGGTACATACCCTTAGCCCTGAGGGTAACTACTGTTGGGGAATGTCGCATGGGAAACAAAAAAATTCCTACATTCACGCAAGACCTATCCATGGTGATGAGCATCTACAAGAGGGAGAGTGGATCTACATACCGTTGTAGATTGCTAAGCAGGAAGCGTTAAGAAATGTGGTTGGTGTAGTTGAACGTCTTCATGATCCAAATCACTGAGAGGCCCGCGATCCAATCACGATCCGTCCCGCGATCCAATCACGATCCGTCCTGCGAACTCAATCACGGTCCTTCCGATCTAGCGCCGAATGGACAGATCCTCCGTGTTCAGCACACGTACAGCTTGATGACGATCTCTGCCGTCTTGATCTAGCAAGAGGGAGCAGAGAGGTAGAAGAGGTCTCCGGCAGCGTGATGGTGCTCCGGCGATGGTGGTGGAGCTATTCCGGCAGGGCTTCGCCTAAGCACTGCAGAAATCCGATCTAGAGGAGAAACTATGCACTGGAGGAACGGGTAGCACGCGGTTGAAAATTCTATGCAAAAACCCTAAAACCTCTAGTATATATAAGAGGGAGGGAGGAGATGACTTGGCGCAAGGTCCAAGCCTCCTTTGGTTCGGTCGAAGTGGGTAGGAGAGGAGGACTCCTCCTCCAATCCTAGTAGGACTAGGATTCCTCCTTTTTTGGCCTTTTTCCACCTTTTTCCCTTTGGGCTTTTCCTCCCAGCCGCATGGGCCTTGTGTGGGACTTCTACCAGACCACAAAGGGTTGGTATTTACTCTCCCACAGCCCATGTAGCCTCTTGGGTCGAAATACCCCTCCTGATGGTCTCCCAGTACACTACCGGCACTCCCGGTACACTACTGATTAGCCTGAAACTTTTTCGGCAACCAAAACAGGACTTCCTATATATGAATCTTTACCTCCAGACCATTCCGAAGCTCCTCGTGATGTCCGGGATCTCATCCGAGACTCTGAACAACCTTCGTTCATCACCATACATAACTCTATACTACTGAAACGTCACCAAACCTTAAGTGTGCAGACCCTGTGGGTTCGAGAACTATGTAGACATGACCGAGACACCTCTACGGTCAATAACCAATAGCGGGACCTGGATGCCCATATTGGTTCCTACATATTCTACGAAGATCTTTATCGGTCGAACCTCTATGTCAAAGATTCAGTTAATACCGTATGATGTTCCCTTTGTTCTTCGGTATGTTACTTGCCCGAGATTCGATCGTCGGTATCTCCATACCTAGTTCATCCTCGTTATCGGCAAGTCTCTTTACTCGTTCCATAATACAAGATCCCATGACTAACACTTAGTCACATTGCTTGCAAGGCTTATTGTGATGTTGTATTACCGAGTGGGCCCTGAGATACCTCTCCGTCACACGGAGTAACAAATCCAAGTCTTGATCCATGCCAACTCAACAGACACCCTCGGAGATACCTGTAGAGCAGCTTTATAGTCACCCAGTTACATTGCGACGTTTGATACACACAAGGCACTCCTCCGATGTCCGTGATTTACACAATCTCATGGTCATAGGAACATATACTTGACATGCAGAAAACAGTAGCAATAAACTAACACGGTCATATGCTACGTTTGTAGTTTGGGTCTTGTCCATCACATCATTCTCCTAATGATGTGATCCCATTATCAAATGAAATCACATGTCAATGGCTAGGAAACCTTGACCATCTTTGATTAACGAGCTAGTTCACTAGAGGCATACTAGGGACAAAGTGTTGTCTATTTACCCACACATGTAATGTGTTTCCAATCAATACAATTATAGCATGGATAATAAACAATTATCATGAACAAGGAAATATAATAATAAACACTTTATTTATTGCCTCTAGGGCATATTTCCAACAGTCTCCCACTTGCACTAGAGTCAATAATCTAGTTTACATCACTATGTGATTTTACATTGTAATGAATCGAACACCCATGCAGTTCTGGTGTTGATCTTGTTTAGCCCTTGGAAGAGGTTTAGTCAATGGGTCTGTAACACTCAGATCCGTGTGCACTTTGCAAATATTTATGTCCTTCTCCTGGATGTAATCGCGGATGGAGTTGAAGTGTCCCTTTATGTGTCTGGTCCTCTTGTGAAACCTTGGTTCCTTGGCCAGAGCAATGGCACCAGTGTTGTCACAGAACAGGTTAATTGGACTCAGTGCACTGGAAAATACTCCAAGATCTGTCATGAACTGCTTCATCCAGACACCTTCCTTCGCTGCCACCGAGACTGTGATGTACTCAGCTTCGCACGTAGAATCGGCTACCACGCTTTGCTTGGAACTGCACCGGCTTACCGCTCCCCCGTTGAGAATAAACATGTATCCGGTTTGTGACTTAGAGTCATCCGGATCAGTGTCAAAGCTTGCATCGACGTAACCCTTTATGACAAGCTCTTCATCACCTCCATAAATGAGAAACATTTCCTTAGTCATGTTCAGGTACTTAAGGATATTCTTGACCGCTGCCCAGTGCTCCATTCTAGGATCACTTTGAAACCTTCCGGCCATACTTATGGCAAGGCTGACATCGGGTCTTGGCACAGCATTGCATACATGATAGAGCCTATGGCGGAAGCATAGGGGATGACACACATCTTTTCTCTATCTTCTGCAGTCACTGGGCATTGAGTCTTACTCAACTTCACACCTTGTAACACAGGCAAGAACCCCTTCTTGGACTGATCCATTTTGAACTTCTTCAAAACTTTATCAAGGTATGTGCTCTGTGAAAGTGCTATTAAGCGTCTCGATCTATCTCTATAGATCTTAATGCCTAATATGAAAGCAGCTTCTCCTAGGTCCTTCATTGAAAAACTCTTGTTCAAATATTCCTTCATGCTTTCCAGCATTTCTATATTGTTTCCAATCAGAAATATGTCATCCACATATAATATTAGAAACGTTATAGAGCTCCCACTCACTTTCTTGTAAATACAAGCTTCTCCATAAATTTGTATGAACTCAAACGCTTTGATCACCTCATCAAAACGCTTACTCAACTTTGAAACAATTCCACATGTCTTAAGTGACTGCCAAACTCATAACTCAGATATTCACCTCCTCGATCAGATCGCAGGAATTTAATCTTGTTGTTATGATGATTCTCAACTTCACTCTAAAATTGCTTGAACTTTTCAAATGTTTCAGACTTGTGTTTCATTAATTAAATATACCCATATATACTTAAGTCATCAGTGAAGGTGAGAAAATAACGATATCCACCACGCGCTATAACATTCATTGGACCGCACACATCAGTATGTATGATTTCCAATAAGTCACTCGCCCGTTCCATTGTTCCAGAGAACGGTGTTTTATTCATCTTGCCCATGAGGCATGGTTCACATGTGTCAAGTGATTCAAAATCAAGTGACTCCAAAATTCCATCAGCATGGAGCTTCCTCATGCGTTTTACACCAATATGACCTAAATGGCAGTGCCACAAGAAAGTGGTACTATCATTATCAACTCTACATCTTTTGGCATCAATGTTATGAACATGTGTGTCATCACTTTCAAGATTCAATACGAATAAACCCCTCACATTGGGTGCATGACCATAAAAGATATTACTCATATAAATACAACAACCTTTATTCTCTGATTTAAATGAGTAACCATCTCGCAATAAACAAGATCCAGATATAATGTTCATGCTTAACGCAAGCACTAAATAACAATTATTCAGGTTCATCACTAATCCCGATGGTAATCGAAGAGAGAGCGTGCCAATGGCGATCACATCAACCTTGGAACCGTTTCCCACGCGCATCGTCAATTCATCCTTTGCCAGCCTTCGTCTATTCCGTAGTTCCTGTTTTCAGTTGCAAATGTGAGCAACCAAATCGGTATCAAATACCCAGGCACTACAACGAGAGCTAGTAAGGTACACATCAATAACATGTATATCATATATACCTTATTTGTCGTTGGCCGCCTTCTTGTCAGCCAGGTACTTGGGGCAGTTCCGCTTCCAGTGACCAGTTCCCTTGCAATGAAAGCACTCAGTTTCTGGCTTGGGTCCATGCTTGGGCTTCTTTACAGGAGTAGCAACTGCTTTGCCATCCTTCTTGGTTTTACCCTTCTTGCCCTTGCCCTTGCCATTCTTCTTGAAACTAGTGGTTTTATTGACCATCAACACTTTATGTTCTTTCTGGATTTCAGACTCAGCGACTTTAGCATCGCAAACAGCTCGGCGACTGACTTGTTCATCCTGTGCATGTTATAGTTCATCACAAAGCTCTTGTAACTAGGTGGCAGTGATTGAAGAACTCTGTCAGTGATCGCCTCTGGCGGAAGGGCAATTCCCAACTCCACTAGACGAGTCGAATACCCAGACATTCTGAGTATATGTTCACTGATAGACCTATTCTCCTCCATCTTGCAAGCATAGGACTTATCGGAGGTCTCATACCTCTCGATCCGGGCATTCTTCTGAAAGATAAACTTCAACTCCTGGAACATCTCATATGCTCCATGACGTTCAAAACGTCTTTGAAGTCCCGGTTCTAAGCCATACAATATTGCACACTGAACTATTGAGTAATCTCCAGCACGTGCCTCCCAAGCGTTCTTAACGTCTTCGGAAGACATGTCTTCTGGTTGGTCACCAAGCGGTGCATCAAGGACATATGATTTTTGGGAAGCCGTGAGGATAATCCTCAAATTACGGGCCCAGTCAACAAAGTTACTTCCATCATCTTTCAACTTAGCTTTCTCTAGGAACGCATTAAAATTCAGGGGTGCTACTACGCGAGCCATTGATCTACAACATAAGTATGCAAAGGTTGCTTAGACTATTGTTCAAGATAATGAGTTCAGTTTATCAAATTACTAAAGCTCCCACTCAAATTGACATCCCTCAGGTCATCTGAGTGTCACATGATCCAAATTCACCAACTCAAGTCCGATCATCACGTGAGTTGAGGTGGCTTCAATGGGAAACATCATCATGTTGATCATATCTACTATATGACTCATGTTCGACCTTTCGGTCTCTTGTGTTCCGAGGCCATGTCTGTACATGCTAGTCTCGTCAAGTTTAACCCGAGTGTTCTGCACGTGCAACACTAGCTTGCACCCGTTGTATGTGAACGTAGAGTCTATCACACCCGATCATCATGTGGTGCCTCAACACGAAGAACTTTCGCAATGGTGCACACTCGGGGAGAACAGAATTCATCTTGAAATTTAAGTGAGGGGTCACCTTATAATGCTACCGTCGTCCTAAGCAAAACAAGGTGCATAATATGATTAACATCACATGTAAATCATAAGTGACATGATATGGCCATGAACTTGTGCTTTTGATCTCCATCATGAAAGCACCGGCATGATCTCCATCGTCACCGGCATGACACCATGATCTCCATCATCTTGATCTCCATCAACGTGTTGCCATCGGGGTTGTCGCGCCCACCATGCTTCTACTACTATTGCTACCATTTAGCGATAAAGTAAAGCATTACATAGCACGTAATGATTGACACGTAGGTCATACAATAATTAAAGACAACCCTATGGCTCCTGCCGGTTGCCGTACTCATCGACATGCAACTCATGATAATCTATACATCACATGATCATCTCATACATCACATATCTCTCATCATGTAATTGGCCATATCACATCACAACATACCCTGCAAAAACAAGTTAGACGTCCTCTAATTGTTGTTGCATGTTTTACGTGGCTGCTACGGGTATCTAGCAAGAAAAATTCTCATCTACGCAAAAACCACAACGGTGATACACTAGTTGCTTTTCAACCTTCGCAAGGACCGCCTTTGTCGAATCCGATCCAACTAAAGTGAGAGAAACTGGCACCCGCAAGCCATCTATGCAACAAGTTGCGGTCGAGGGAACCGGTGTCTCGTAAGCGTACGAGTAATGTTGGTCCGAGGCGATTCATCTCACAATACCGCTAAACCAAAATCCGACCAAGGGAGGAAGCAATCTAAGCATCAACACCCACAAACCTGTTGTGTTCTACTCGAGATCTCATCTACGCATAGCCTAGCTTATGATGCCACTGTTCGGGAACGTTGCATGGGAAACAAAAAAATTCCTACGCACACGCAGATCTATCCATGGTGATGAGCATCTACGAGAGGGAGAATGGATCTACGTACCCTTGTAGATCGCTAAGCGGGAAGCGTTAAGAAACACGGTTGGTGTAGTCGAACGTCTTCGCGATCCAAATCACCAAGAGTCCCGCGATCTCATCACGATCCATCCCGCGATCCAATCATGATCCGTCCCGCGAACTCATCATGATCCGTCCCGCGATCTCGTCACGATCCGTCCAATGAACTCATCACGATCTGTCCCGCGAACTCATCATGATCCGTCTTGCAATCTTGATCATGGTCCTTCCGATCTAGCGCCGAACGGACGACACCTCCGCGTTCAGCACACGTACAGCTCGATGACGATCTCTGCCTTCTTGATCCAGCAAGAGGGAGCGGAGAGGTAGAATAGTTCTCAGGCAGCGTGACGGCGCTCCAGAGATGGTGGTGGAGCTATTCCGGTAGGGCTTCACCTAAGCATTGTAGAAATCCGATCTAGATGAGAAACTATGCACTAGAGGAACGGGTAGCACGTGGCTGAAAATTCTCTGCCAAAACCCTAAAATCCTCTAGTATATATAGGAGGAGAGGAGGAGGAGGCTTGGATGCCAAAGAGGCAGCCCTTGGGTCGGTCGAACCTAGTGGGATTGGAGGATTCCTCCACCAATCCTAGTAGGACTAGGACTCCTCCTTTATTTTTGCCTTTTTTGCCTTTTCCCACCTTTTTCACTTTGGGCTTTTCTTCCTAGCCGCATGGGCCTTGTGTGGGACTTCCACCAGCCCACAAAGGCCTGGTAGTTACTCTCCCACAGCCCATGAAGCCTCTTGGGTCGAAATACCCCTCCCGGTGGTCTCCCAGTACACTATCGGCACTCCCGGTACACTACCGATGAGCCCGAAACTTTTCCGGCGATCAAAACAGGACTTCCTATATATGAATCTTTACCTCCAGACCATTCCGGAGCTCCTCCTGACATCTGAGATCTCATCCGGGACTCCGAACAACCTTCGGGTCACCACCATACATAACTCTATACTACCGAAACGTCACCAAACCTTAAGTGTGCAGACCCTGCGGGTTCAAGAACTATGTAGACATGACCGAGACACCTCTACGGTCAATAACCAATAGCAGGACCTGGATGCCCATATTGGCTCCTACATATTCTACGAAGATCTTTATCGGTCGAACCTCTATGTCAAGGATTCAGTTAATCTCGTATGATGTTCCCTTTGTTCTTTGATATGTTACTTGCCCGAGATTCGATCGTCGGTATCTCCATACCTAGTTCAACCTCGTTACTGGCAAGTCTCTTTACTCGTTCCGTAATACAAGATCCCGTGACTAACACTTAGTCACATTGCTTGAAAGGCTTCTTGTGATGTTGTATTACCGAGTGGGCCCTGAGATACCTCTCCGTCACATGAAGTAACAAATCCCAGTCTTGATCCATGCCAACTCAATAGACACCCTCAGAGATACCTGTAGAGCACCTTTATAGTCACCCAGTTACGTTGCGACGTTTGATACACACAAGGTACTCCTCCGGTGTTAGTGAGTTGCATAATCTCATGGTCATAGGAACATATACTTGACATGCAGAAAACAGTAGCAATAAACTGACACGATCATATGCTACATTTGTAGTTTGGGTCTTGTCCATCACACCATTCTCCTAATGATGTGATCCCGTTTATCAAATGACATCTCATGTCCATGGCTAGGAAACCTTAACCATCTTTGATCAACGAGCTAGTCTATTAGAGGCATACTAGGGACATGGTTTTGTCTTTGTATCCACACATGCATCTAAGTCTCCGATCAATACAATTATAGCATGGATAATAAACGATTATCATGAACAAGGAAATATGATAATAACCAATTTATTATTGCCTCTAGGGCATATTTCCAACATCGAGAACTATGTAGACATGACCAAGACACCTCTACGGTCAATAACCAATAGAGGGACCTGGATGCCCGTATTGATTCCTACATATTCTACGAAGATCTTTATCGATCAAACCTCTATGCCAAGGATTCAGTTAATCCCGTATGATGTTCCCTTTGTCCTTCGGTATGTTACTTGCCCGAGGTTCGATCGTCGGTATCTCTATACCTAGTTCAACCTCATTACCGGGAAGTCTTTTTACTCATTCCGTAATACAAGATCATGTGGCTAACACTTAGTCACATTGCTTGCAAGGCTTATTGTGATGTTGTATTACCAAGTGCGCCCTGAGATACCTCTCCGTCACACGGAGTAACAAATCTCAGTGTTGATCCATGCCAACCCAGCAGACACCCTCAGAGATACCTGTAGAGCACCTTTATAGTCACCCAGTTACATTGCGACGTTTTATACACACAAGGCACTCCTCTGGTGTTAGTGAGTTGCATGATCTCATGGTCATAGGAACATATACTTGACATGCAAAAAACTGTAGCAATAAACTGACAGGATCAGATGCTACGTTTATAGTTTGGGTCTTGTCCATCACAACATTCTCCTAATGATGTGATCCCATTATCAAATGACATCTCATGTCAATGGCTAGGAAACCTTGACCATCTTTCATCAACGAGCTAGTTTACTAGAGGCATACTAGGGACAAAGTGTTGTCTATATATCCACACATGCAATGTGTTTCCTGTCAATACAATTATAGCATGGACAATAAACAATTATCATGAACAAGGAAATATAATAATAAACACTTTATTTTTTTTTGCCTCTAGGACATATTTCCAACAAGCCTATCGTCTTCGGAGCCCGTCGGACTATCGCCTTGAACCAAACCCATGGAACGCAACTCGTCTTTGGCGCTTCTACGAATAAACCGGTGTCATCAACTTCTCCAATATTTTTCTTATTCCTCTTCTTTCCTTTTTCCTTTTTATTCCCTTCCCACGTTGGTGTTCGATAGGATTGATTTCTTTTTTCCTATGTTCGGTTAAACCGATCTTGTACTAAGGTTATCAGCATATACCATAAAGTGTTAAATCCGAACACAGCACCTGGGGGCTTCTTCTCGAAGCCAACGTTTTTATATTATAAGTATTTACTCACACTTATCATGTACACACGTTTCTTGTGTCATGATCAAGCCATCATATGTATCAATTCAAACTAAGACTTTGCCAAGCTGGGTTGCCTCGCTCCTTTGATTACCCTCTATGTTCCGGATTGTTCGGCTAGAGGGTAAAGGGAGCACTTCTGTGATTGTTATGACTGGGTCATCCAGATACGTACCTCAGATGGGTGAAGCCAAAAGCTAGCTATCTTATGTAGACAATTGGTCGGCCGTGCGGAAACACCTAATATGGCTATGGTCGTTGTCACCATTGTCTGGGTCTTTTCCTCCCTAAAACACCCTTAGCCGCATACTAAAAGTATGCAGACTTCTATCTATGATCTTCGTAGAGCCCCGATGAAAGGTATCGATAGAGGTGCTATTTTCTCCGGAAAATGTTTCTTACGCTAAGTTGTAATATAACATATCTCTATGTGCACTTTCTGTCTATTCGCACCACATGGACAGATTGCCTGGTTCCCCGAACACATATCGCTCGTTTGGAGTGACAAATCATGAGGAACACTCCCAAGCTCTTTGCACGGGAGGGAGAAGCCGATGGTCGGTTAAAACAAAGTTTACAACACAGATTGTTCATACAAAAATGTACATAATTACACATTCGGCTGCTAATCGAGATTATAGATTATAGTGTCTAGGGAGCAGTCCTGTTGTGAAAGACGGGCGGCAGGCATCACCTGATCATACACCAGGTGGAGTGGCACTTCTTGTCCATCCGATCCCACGGGACCAACCCGCGCCATACGCTCAGGATTAAGTCCAGTGTAACGAGTCTTGATCATTGCCCACGCTTCCTGTACTACCTCCCGGCAAGCCGAAGTCTACCACAGCTCGAACCTACTCTGAGCTCCCTTGAATCGATCGATGAGTTCGGTTAGCCCTTCAGGTGGCTGTTCGGCAGGCCATAGTGCCTTCACCATGCTTTTCATTGCTTTCCATGCATGCCCATGAAGAGCGGTCGGCTCTTTTAGCAGGTTCCCCTGGTATCATCCGATCTCCTCTTCAGGATGCCCGGACAGGAGGCCTGTACATGAGGCAAAGGCATACTTACTTTTAATTCATGTATTAGAAATACTTATTGATGATACTATCACACTTACTGAACAGACCCTTCTAAAGTTTTTGGTTTTCTTCTTGGGCTGGGCCAACTGAGTTTTCAAATTCTTAATTTCTTCGTCCTGCTTTTGCACAACAAGACAACCAGCCTCGTGGTGGGACTCGGCGTACCGCTGAGAGTCTCGAGCTTCCTCCAACTGCCTTTGCGTATGCCCTATTGATTCAGCTGCTACATGGCATCCTTACGTCAGGCATGGGAATACATTAAGATTAGCAGTGAAGGTATACTCACCATGGGCCTCCCGGGTGAAGCTCTTCACTTGCTCTAGTTCGGCCTTCACAGATTGCACTTCTGTGTGGCTATCTTCCAGCTCCTTGGCCAGTCGCTTGGTCTGTTGCTTTGAAGCCTGTGTTAGCAGTAAAATAGCATGGGGATCCTTAATTCGATTGTTCCAAACCATTTAAGGCTCGGGAGCTACTGGGTTTACATGAGTGTCCGGACTCTATAAAAACCAATTACTTACTTGCATGCTGGCCGATATCAACTTCATAGCTTTGCCAAACCCGGCTCGAGCAGCATCAATGTGCGCGTCCGCCGAGTGAAGGGCGCCGAACTCTTGTTCGGAGAATATTGGGTGCTGCATGGCCTCCTGTCATCGCCGATGATTCATGGCACTTCCCACTTCTGATTTGGTAACGGATACACCATCACCAGAATTGGCAGGTGCTGGATTGGCCATGGGGGCTTCTATAGCAGGATCGGCGTGAGCTGTGGCCCTGGAATTTTGGGGGTCGCCAGACACCCTGGCGACCTCTTCGGCGGGAGAAGACTAGGCATTTTGCCTAAGTATTTCAATGAAATAAATTGTCGTAAGGCTCTATTGATTATGATAATAAGCGGACAACCGAACAATAGACCTTTGAGTTGAGCGGGCAGGCGGATTCGTCCTTGCGGCCGGCTCTTTGGTTGGATCGCAGTTAGCTTCCAATTTGGCCACAGTCTCGGTTGACGGTGTATGGCGCACGGATCGACGGCGCTTGGGTGTTGGAGCCGGCCCATTCGGGGCGCTGTTGGAAGCTTGCCTCTTGTGAGACGAGCTCTTCTTCTTCTTGTCCGTGGCAGGGATGCAGAACGACCCGGGGTAATCGACTATGATAGCCATCAGGAATTGGTCGAGTCTATCCTGATAATAGACTCCGTCTTTGAAATCAATTAGAAGATTCGGGTCCTCATGGAAACCCGGATCATCATCATGTGAATAGTTCTCGGGCTGAGGAGTCGGACAGTTGACTGTCTCGATAAAACTCCTCCATTCCTATTCACGCAAGACTTCGGTCAAATAAAGTACGGAATGGAAACCCTGAACTATGTTTGTAGAGGGAAAAGGGTTTACCCATTCGATAAGATTGTGGGTTGAGTATCCTTCCTTGGTTGCCCTCCGAATAAAGTCCTCTTTCTCCCATTTATATAGGTCGGCAAGTGTGGTGGTCAGCATCGTCTGATTGGTGGGCCCTAGTCTTTGGGAGCACGTGGTGTCGCTTGTCCCATTGTAGCTCCACAAGGGGTGGACCCTCTGTTGGAGGGGCTGCACGCACCGGAAGAGGGCAGCGGCCATGACATCGATCATGGCCAGTTGATGGTGGGCATGTTGGAAATATGCCCTAGAGGCAATAATAAAATGGTTATTATTGTATTTCCTTGTTCATGATAATTGTATTTGTTCATGCTATAATTGTGTTAACCGGAAACCGTAATACATGTGTGAATACATAGACCACAACATGTCCCTAGTGAGCCTCTAGTTGACTAGCTCGTTGATCAATAGATGGTCACAGTTTCATGACCATGGACATTGGATGTCGTTGATAACGGGATCACATCATTAGGAGAATGATGTGATGGACAAGACCCAATCCTAAGCATAGCACTAGGTCGTGTAGTTCGTTTGCTAAAGCTTTTCAATGTCAAGTATCGTTTCCTTAGACCATGAGATTGTGCAACTCCCGGATACCGTAGGAATGCTTTGGGTGTGCCAAACGTCACAACATAACTGGGTGGCTATAAAGGTGCACTACGGGTATCTCCGAAAGTGTCTGTTGGGTTGGCACGAATCGAGACTGGGATTTGTCACTCCGTGTGACGAAGAGGTATCTCTGGGCCCACTCGGTAAGACATCATCATAATGAGCTCAATGTGACTAACGGGTTAGTCACGGGATGATGTATTATGGAACGAGTAAAGATACTTGCCGGTAACGAGATTGAACAAGGTATAGAGATACCGACGATCGAATCTCGGGCAAGTATCATACCGATAGACAAAGGGAATTGTATACGGGATTGATTGAATCCCCTACATCGTGGTTCATCCAATGAGATCATCATGGAGCATGTGGGATCCAACATGGGTATCAAGATCCCGCTGTTGGTTATTGACCAGAGAGGTGTCTCGGTCATGTCTACGTGTCTCCCGAACCCGTAGGGTCTACACACTTAAGGTTCGATGACGCTAGGGTTATAGGGAAATGGTATACGTGATTACCGAAGGTTGTTAGGAGTCCCGGATGAGATCCCAGACGTCATGAGGATCTCCGGAATGGTCCGGAGGTAAAGATTGATATATAGGAAGTCCAGTTTTGGTCACCAGAAAGTTTTCGGGCTCATCGGTAGTGTACCGGGAGTGTCGGGAGGGTGCCGGAGGACCCTCGGGAGGGGTGTGACGACCAAAGGACCACATGGGCTGTTATATAAAGTGTGCCAGCCCTTATTGGTCTGGGCAAGACTTTTGCTAAAGGCCCATGCGGCTAGGGATAAGAGATAGGGCCAAAAAGGATTTAAAAGGAGGAGATCCACCTCCCTTGTGGGAGGTGGACTCTCCCTTTAAATCGGCCGAACCTCTCCTCTTTGGAGTAGAGGACAAGCCAGCCCTCCACGTCCCTCCTCCTATATATACTTGAGGTTTTGGCTGTTTTGAGACAAGATTTGATTTCTCTCTCTCACGGCGAAGCCCTACCTCTCTTCTTCCTCCTCCGCAGCGCTTAGGCGAAGCCCTGTCGGAATACCTTGCTACTCCACCACCACCATGCCGTCGTGCTGCTGTTGGAGCTCTTCCCCAACCTCTCCTTCCTCCTTGCTGGATCAAGGCATAGGATACGTCACCGGGATGCACGTGTGTTGAACGCGAAGGCGCCATTGTTCGGCGCTAAGATCGGAATCCACCGCGATCTGAATCACTGCGAGTATGACTCCATCAACCGCGTTCTTGTAACGCTTCTGCTTAGCGATCTTCAAAGGTATGAAGATGCAATCTCTCCCCTCTCATTTCTGGTTTCTCCATGGATAGATCTTGGTGATCGTAGGAAAATTTTTGATTTATTACTACGTCTCCCAACAGTGGTATCAGAGCTAGGTCTTTGCGTAGAATCTATGCACGAGTAGAACACAAAGCAGTTGTGGGCGTCGATTTTGTTAATTTGCTTACCACTATGAGTCTTATCTTGATTCGGCGGTATTGTGGGATGAAGCGGCCCGGACCGACTTTACACGTACGCTTACGTGAGACTTGTTCCACCGCCTGACATGCACTTGTTGCATAAGGTGGCTAGCGGGTGTCTGTCTCTCCCACCTTAGTCGGATTGGATTCGATGAAAAGGGTCCTTATGAAGGGTAAATAGCAATTGGCATATCACGTTGTGGTTTTGACGTAGGTAAGAAACGTTCTTGCTAGTAACCTATAGCAGCCACGTAAAAACTTGCAACTACAAATTAGAGGACGTCTAACTTGTTTTTGCAGCATATGCCTTGTGATGTGGTATGGCCAAAGGATGTGATGTGATGCATTGTTATGTATGAGATTGACCATGTTCTTGTAATAGGATTCACGACTTGCATGTCGATGAGTATGACAACCGGCAGGAGCCATAGGAGTTGTCTTATTTTATTGTATGACCTGCGTGTCAATCATAAGCGCCATGTAATTACTTTACTTTATTGCTAAACGTTAGCCATAGTGGTAGAAGTAATAGTTGGCAAGACAACTTCATGAAGACACAATGATGGAGATCATGATGATGGAGATCATGGTGTTGTGCCGGTGACAGTGATGATCATGGTGCCACGAAGATGGAGATCAAAGGAGCAAGATGATAATGGCCATATCATGTCACTATATTGATTGCATGTGATGTTTATCATGTTTACATCTTATTTGCCTAGAACAACGGTAGTAAATAAGATGATCTCTCACTAAAATTTCAAGAAAAGTGTTCACCCTAACTGTGCACCGTTGCTAAGGATCGTTGTTCCGAAGCACCACGTGATGATCGGGTGTGATAGGTTCTAACGTCCGCATACAACGGGTGTAAGCCAGATTTACACACGCAAAACGCTTAGGTTGACTTGACGAGCCTAGCATGTACAGACATGGCCTCGGAACACGGAAGACCGAAAGGTCGAACATGAGTCGTATGGAAGATACGATCAACATGGAGATGTTCACCATGGATGACTAGTCCGTCTCACGCGATGATCGGACACGGGCTAGTTGACATGGATCATGTGTCACTTGGATGACTAGAGAGATGTCTATCTAAGTGGGAGTTCATTAAATAATTTGATTATGTGAACTTAATTATCATGAACTTAGTCTAAAATTATCTTTACAATCTATATTGTAGATCCAATGGCCAACGCGAATGTCACCCTCAATTTCAACGCGTTCCTAGAGAAAACCAAGCTGAAAGATGATGGAAGCAACTATGCGGACTGGGTCCGTGGCTTGAGGATCATCCTCATAGCTTCCAAGAAATTGTATGTCCTTGATGCATCACTAGGTGATCCACCCCTTCTCCCAGCAGAGCAAGACGTTGTGAACGCTTGGCATTCTCGCTGCGATGATTACTCCATTGTTCAGTGCGGCATGCTTTACAGTTTAGAACCGGGGCTCCAAAAGCGTTTTGAGCAACACGGAGCATATGAGATGTTCCAAGAGCTGAAACTGGTTTTCCAAGCTCATGCCCGGGTCGAGAGATATGACGTCTCCGACAAGTTCTTCAGCTGTAAGATGGAGGAGAATAGTTCTGTCAGTGAGCACATCCTCAAGATGTTTGGGCTACACAACCGCTTGACTCAGCTGGGAGTTAATCTCCCGGATGACTCGGTCATTGACAGAATCCTCTAGTCGCTTCCACCTAGCTACAAGAGCTTTGTGATGAACTACAACATGCAAGGGATGGAGAAGTCCACTCCTGAGTTGTACTTGATGCTGAAATCAGCAGAGGTCGAGATCAGAAAGGAGCATCAAGTGTTGATGGTAAATAAGACCACTAGTTTCAAGAAAGGCAAGGGTAAGAAGAACTTCAAGAAGGACGGCAAAGCTATTGCCGCGCTCGGTAAGCAAGTTGCCGGGAAGAAGAAGAACAAGCATGGACCCAAGCATGAGACTGAGTGCTTTTACTGCAAGGGTACCGGTCACTGGAAGCGGAACTGCCCCAAGTACTTAGCGGATAAGAAGGACGGCAACATTAAAGGTATATGTGATATACTTGTTATTGATGTGTACCTAACCATCGCTCGTAGTAGCTCCTGGGTATTTGATACCAGTGCAGTTGCTCACATTTGTAACTCCAAGCAGGAGCTGCGGAATAAGCGGAGGCTGGCAAAGGACGAGGTGACGATGCGCGCCGGGAATGGTTCCAAGGTCGATGTGATCGCCATCGGCACGCTACCTCTACATCTACCTTCGGGATTAGTGTTAAACCTTAATAATTGTTATTTAGTACCAGCTTTGAGCATGAACATTGTATCTAGATCTTGCTTGATGCGAGATGGCTACTCATTTAAATCTGAGAATAATGGTTGTTCTATTTATATGAGAGAAATGTTTTATGGTCATGCCCCGCTGGTCAATGGTTTATTTTTGATGAATCTCGAACGTGATGTTACACATGTCCATAGTGTGAGTACCAAAAAGTGTAAGGTTGATAACGATAGTCCCACTTACATGTGGCACTGCCGCCTTGGTCATATTGGTGTCAAACGTATGAAGAAGCTCCATACTGATGGACTTTTGGAGTCTCTTGATTTCGAATCATTTGACAAGTGCGAACCATGCCTCATGGGCAAGATGACTAAGACTCCGTTCTCCGGAACAATGGAGCGAGCAACTGACTTGTTGGAAATAATACATACCGATGTATGCGGTCCAATGAGTGTCGAGGCTCGTGGTGGCTATCGTTATGTTCTCACCCTCACTGATGACTTGAGTAGATATGGGTATGTCTACTTAATGAAGCATAAGTCTGAAACTTTTGAAAGGTTCAAGGAATTTCAGAGTGAGGTAGAGAATCAACGTGACAGGAAGATAAAGTGCCTACGATTTGATCGTGGTGGAGAATATTTAAGTCATGAGTTTGGCACGCACCTAAGGAAATGTGGAATTGTTTCACAACTCACGCCGCCTGGCACACCTCAGCGAAATGGTGTGTCTGAACGTCATAATCGCACTCTATTAGATATGGTACGATCTATGATGTCTCTTACCGACTTACCGCTATCATTTTGGGGATATGCATTAGAGACTGCCGCATTCACTTTAAATAGGGCACCGTCAAAATCCGTTGATACGACACCGTATGAATTATGGTTTGGAAAGAAACCTAAGCTATCGTTTCTAAAATTTTGGGGATGCGATGCTTATGTGAAGAAACTTCAACCTGAGGAGCTCGAACCCAAAGCAGAAAAGTGCGTCTTCATAGGATATCCCAAAGAGACTATTGGGTATACCTTCTACCTACGATCCGAGGGCAAAATCTTTTTTGCCAAGAATGGATCCTTTATCGAGAAAGAGTTTCTCTCGAAAGAAGTAAGTGGGAGGAAAATAGAACTTGATGAGGTAATTGTACCTCCACTCGAACCGGAGAGTAGCGCAGCACAGGAAGTTGTTTCTGTGGAGCCTACACCGGCTGGAGAGGAAGTTAATGATCATGAAACTTCAGATCAAGTTACTATTGAACGTCGAAGGTCCATTAGGACACGTTTCGCACCAGAGTGGTACGGCAACCCTGTCCTAGAGATCATGTTGTTAGACAACGGTGAACCTTCGAACTATGAAGAAGCGATGGCGGGCCCGGATTCCAACAAATGGCTTGAAGCCATGAAATCCGAGATAGGATCCATGTATGAGAACAAAGTATGGACTTTGGTGGACTTGCCTGATGATAAGCGAGCCATTGAAAATAAATGGATCTTTAAGAAGAAGACTGACGCGGATGGTAATGTGACCGTCTATAAGGCTCGGCTTGTCGTTAAGGGTTATCGACAAGTTCAAGGAGTTGACTACGATGAGACTTTCTCACCCGTAGCGATGCTGAAGTCTGTCCGAATCATGTTAGCGATTGCCGCATTTTATGATTATGAGATCTGGAAAATGGACGTCAAAACGGCATTCCTTAATGGCTTCCTCAAGGAAGAACTGTATATGATGCAGCCGGAAGGTTTTGTCGATCCTAAAGATGCTAACAAGGTATGCAAGCTCCAGCGCTCCATCTATGGGCTGGTGCAAGCATCTCGGAGTTGGAACATTCGCTTTAATGAAGTGATTAAAGCGTTTGGGTTTGTACAGGTTTATGGAGAACCCTGTATTTACAAGAAAGTGAGTGGGAGTTCTGTAGCATTTCTCGTATTATATGTGGATGACATACTGATAATGGGAAATGATATAGAACTCTTGGAAAGTGTAAAGGCCTACTTGAATAAGTGTTTTTCAATGAAGGGCCTTGGAGAAGCTGCTTACATATTAGGTATTAAGATCTATAGAGATAGATCGAGACGCCTCATAGGTCTTTCACAAAGCACATACCTTGAAAAGATATTGAAGAAGTTCAATATGGATCAGTCCAAGAAGGGGTTCTTGCCTGTGTTACAAGGTGTGATATTGAGTATGACTCAATGCCCGACCACGGCAAAGGATAGAGAAGAGATGAGTGTCATCCCCTATGCTTCAGCCATAGGCTCTATTATGTATGCCATGCTGTGTACCAGACCTGATGTGAACCTTGCCATAAGTTTGGTAGGGAGGTACCAAAGTGATCCCGGAGCGGAACACTGGACAGCGGTCAAGAATATCCTGAAGTACCTAAAAAGGACAAAGGACATGTTTCTCTTATATGGAGGTGCCGAAGAGCTCGTCGTAAAGGGTTACGTCGATGCTAGCTTCGACACAGATCCGGACGACTCCAAGTCGCAAACCGGATACATGTACATTTTGAACGGAGGGGCAGTAAGCTAGTGCAGTAGCAAGCAAAGCATCGTGGTGGCATCTACATGTGAAGCGGAGTACATAGCTGCTTTGGAAGCAGCAAAGGAAGGAGTCTGGATGAAGGAGTTCATCACCGACCTAGGAGTGATTCCAAGTGCGTCGGGCCCGATGACTCTATTCTGTGACAACACTGGAGCTATTGCCCTTGCGAAGGAGCCCAGGTTTCACAAGAAGACAAGACACATCAAGCGCCGCTTCAATTCCATCCGTGATTACATTCAGGAGGGAGATATAGATATTTGTAAAGTGCATACGGATCTGAATGTCGCAGATCCGTTGACTAAACCTCTCTCACGAGCAAAACATGATCAACACCAGAATGCTATGGGTGTTCGATTCATCACAATGTAACTAGATTATTGACTCTAGTGAAAGTGGGAGACTGTTGGAAATATGCCCTAGAGACAATAATAAAATGGTTATTATTGTATTTCCTTGTTCATGATAATTGTCTATTGTTCATGCTATAATTGTGTTAACCGGAAACCGTAATACATGTGTGAATACATAGACCATAACATGTCCCTAGTGAGCCTCTAGTTGACTAGCTCGTTGATCAATAGATGGTCACGGTTTCATGACCATGGACATTGGATGTCGTTGATAATGGGATCACATCATTAGGAGAATGATGTGATGGACAAGACCCAATCCTAAGCATAGCACTAGGTCGTGTAGTTCGTTTGCTAAAGCTTTTCAATGTCAAGTATCGTTTCCTTAGACCATGAGATTGTGCAACTCTCGGATACCGTAGGAATGCTTTGGGTGTGCCAAACGTCACAACGTAACTGGGTGGCTATAAAGGTGCACTACGGGTATCTCCGAAAGTGTCTGTTGGGTTGGCACGAATCGAGACTGGGATTTGTCACTCCGTGTGACGGAGAGGTATCTCTGGGCCCACTCGGTAAGACATCATCATAATGAGCTCAATGTGACTAAGGAGTTAGTCATGGGATGATGTATTATGGAATGAGTAAAGAGACTTGCCGGTAACGAGATTGAACAAGGTATAGAGATACCGACGATTGAATCTCGGGCAAGTATCATACCGATAGACAAAGGGAATTGTATACGGGATTGATTGAATCCCCAACATCGTGGTTCATCCGATGAGATCATCGTGGAGCTTGTGGGAGCCAACATGGGTATCCATATCCCACTGTTGGTTATTGACCAGAGAGGTGTCTCGGTCATGTCTACGTGTCTCCCGAACCCGTAGGGTCTACACACTTAAGGTTCGATGACGCTAGGGTTATAGGGAAATGGTATACGTGATTACTGAAGGTTGTTCAGAGTCCCGGATGAGATCCCAGACGTCACGAGGAGCTCCGGAATGGTCCGGAGGTAAAGATTGATATACAGGAAGTCCAGTTTTGGTCACCGGAAAGTTTTCGGGCTCATCGATAGTGTACCGGGAGTGCCGGGAGGGTGCCGAAGGACCCCAGGGAGGGGTGTGACGACCAAAGGACCACATGGGCTGTTATATAAAGTGTGCCAGCCCTTATTGGGCTGGGCAAGACTTTTGCTAAAGGCCCATGCGGCTAGGGATAAGAGATAGGGCCAAAAAGGATTTAAAAGGAGGAGATCCACCTCCCTTGTGGGAGGTGGACTCTCCCTTTAAATCGGCCGAACCTCTCCTCTTTGGAGTAGAGGCCAAGCCAGCCCTCCACGTCCCTCCTCCTATATATACTTGAGGTTTTGGCTGTTTTGAGACAAGATTTGATCTCTCTCTCTCATGGCGAAGCCCTACCTCTCTTCTTCCTCCTCCGCGGCGCTTAGGCGAAGCCCTATCGGAATACCTTGCTACTCCACCACCACCACGCCGTCGTGCTGCTGTTGGAGCTCTTCCCCAACCTCTCCTTCCTCCTTACTGGATCAAGGCGTAGGAGACGTCACCGGGCTGCACGTGTGTTGAACGCGGAGGCGCCGTTGTTCGGCGCTAAGATCGGAATCCACCGCGATCTGAATCGCTGCGAGTACGACTCCATCAACCGCGTTCTTGTAACGCTTCCGCTTAGCGATCTTCAAAGGTATGAATATGCAATCTCTCCCCTCTCGTTGCTGGTTTCTCCATGGATATATCTTGGTGATCGTAGGAAAAAATTTGATTTACTACTACGTCTCCCAACAGGGCAAGCATCCACACCTGAGTCGCCAGGCGTCATACTTCGACGTTCCTCCTGGGACGGACCCCTCGGCCGCCGGTTATATCTTTTCTTCAAGGGGGCGTCGGAATATTCGGGTAGGCCTGTCCGAGTTGGCTCAAACAGGGGGACGTCGTCAATATAAAACCATTCCGAAATCCACTCTTCGGATTCCTTCGGTGTATCCACCGGATACCCCGTCCCTGCTATACGGCACACTTCGGCGTCGTCGACCTCCAAAATTGTCTTGTCCCGAGTTCGGGGGACGAGACAGAAATATTTTCTCCACAATTCGAAATGTGCCTCGCAACCCAAGAACATCTCACAGAGGGCAACGAAGCCTGAGATGTGCAAGATGGACCCCGGAGTAAGGTGGTGAAGTTGGATCCCGTAGAATTCTAGTCAGAAACGGGTGGATGGGAAACTTGAGGTCCCGCAGGAGGAAGGGGACGAAGCATATGTGTTTCCCCCTGTGAGGATTGGGGAAACGCTCAGGGAAAGCTTCGTTGTTGTAGGAGATTAAGCCTGCGCGGGTCACTACCATATCTAAAGAAGGGAGATACCCCTGAGTCTCTAGATCACGGAGCCGCAGGAGTGCTACGGAGCAGCTAGTCCAGTCCCCTGGATGTGAATCGTAGGGGCGCGCAGAGGAGCTCGGGGCATTAGCCCTGTTTTTCGTGGATCTTCCGCTAGGAGTTTCTTCCGATGGGGAGGAACAGGATGTGGTCTGAACACGATTTTGTTTGATTAAATGGGTGATGCCTCCATTGTGGAGGGGTAAGATTGTAAAAATCACTGACCACTTGCATCCCCATGATGCGAACAAATCGAGAAACACGGGCGGTTATTATAATGGACCTATGCCCCCGCCGCTTGGGATCCTGCTGAAGACTGGTCGGTTGCCGAACAAGGAGGATTGAGGGACTCGCCTCGCAAGCCTAAGATGATGACACAAGGAGATTGACCAAATATATATCGGCATTGAAGGCTAGTACGGGGGCTACTGAGGGAGTCTTGGATTAGGGGGTCCTTTGATAGTCGACCTATTGCCTATGGGTCGGACTGTATGGGCCGCAAGGTGGGCATTGGATGATTAGGGTCACCGTCGCTAGGATGGAAGCCTCAAGGATCCATGATGTATCCTCCAAGTCGTCGATCATAGATAGGCATGTTTATCTCTTCGGCATGTAACCGACCATGTGTAAACCCTAGGTACCCTCGGCGTCTATATAAGCCAGAGGGTTTTAGGGTGTAGAAAAAGAACTACTCATCTAGGGTTAGCTATTCGATATCGAGGTAGATCAACTTTGTAACCCCCCATACCATCAATACAACCAAGCAGGACGTAGGGTATTACCTCCATAGGAGGGCCCAAACCTTGGTAAATCTATGTCCCCTTCGTCTCCTGTTACCATCGGTTCTAGTCTCACAGTTCGGGACCCCCCTACCCGAGATCCGCCAGTTTTGACACTGACATTGCCCCCCCACACACACACACTTGACTGTCATTAAGTGTGGCGGATGAAATGTCTCCAACATATCGATAATTTTTTATTGTTCCATGCTATTACATGATCAATCTTGGATAGTTTATATGCAATAATATGCCATTTTATATCATTTTTGGGAACTGACCTATTAACCCAGTGCCCGATGCAAGTTCCTGTTTTTCTGTGTTTTTGACTTTTGCAGAAAATCAATACCAAAGAGAGTCCAAACATGATGAAACTTTTTGGTGATTTTTTCTGGAAGATTTTGAACCTACGAAGCTTTGGGAGGAGGCCAGGCGCCGCACGAGAAGGTGACAAGCTTGTGGGGCGTGCCGTGGGGATAGGGCGTGCCCCTAGGGCTTGTGGGCCCCTCATTGGTCCTCTTGAACTAATTCTACTTCCATAAATCCTGAAATATTCCGAAAACATCAAAGAGCGACCCGAAACACTTTTTCGCCGCTGCAAGTCTCTATTCTGCAGTGACCCCATCTGGGGACCTTTTCTGGTGCCCTGTCGGGGGGAGGGGGAGGATCGATCATGCAGGTCATCTACATCTACCTTGTCGCTTCCATGATGATGTGTGAGTAGTCCACCATAGACCTACGGGTCCACAACTAGTACATAGATGGCTTCTTCTCTCTCTATGTTCTTCAATACAATGTTTGTCACGATTCTTGTGGTGATTTATCTAATGTGATCCTATTTTGTGGTATGTCTGTCGGGATTTGATGAATTGTGGGTTTATGATGAGATTGTTCATTGAAAGTAATTGAGTTTCCTCTAGATTCTATTATGCATGATTATCAAACTTCGTATTTCTCTCTGATCTATCCGTTTGGTTTGGCCAACTATATTGATTTATCTTCAGTAGGAGTGGTGCGTTGTAGTGGGTTCAATCTTGCGGTGCTCTATATCCCAGTGACAAAAGGGTAGAAGACACGTATTTATATTGTTGTCGCTAAGGATAAAACGACGGGGTCTGAACATATTGTTTGTCTTACTTTGTCTACATCATGTCATCTTGTTCCAAGCATTACTCTGTTTGTCATGAACTTAATACCTAGAGAGGCAAGCATAGAAGAACTCTCAAAGTGGAGTAATAATAATAGATGCAGGATCGTTTCGGTTTACTTGTTTATGGACGTGATGCCAATATACACATAATCATTATCGTGAATAACATGTCATAACCTTGCGCTATTGTGTAAATTGTCCAACAGTAATTTGTTTACCCACCGTGTGCTATGTTTGAGAGAGAGAGAAGCCTCTAGTAAAAACTATGGCCCCCGGGTCTATTTAAACATATTGCTAAAAACCAAAAATATATTGCTTCACTTTTATTTTTATTTATTTACTTTTGCTATTTATATTATCTATCTATCAGAATTAATCCTTGCAAGTAACGAGACCAAGGGGCTTGGCAACCCTCTTGCTCGTGTTGGGCACAAGTGCTTGGTTTTGTTTGTGTAGGTGCTGATGACAAGAGTTTATTTGATTCTCTCATTGGTTCAATAACCTCGATTCTCAGTGAGAGAAATAGTTATCTCTACTAGACTGTTTTACCCCTCTTTTTCGAGGAAAAACCCAACACGGTTTATAAGTAGTATCGGATAAGACCTGTTACCCGTCACTGATATTTTGGAAAAGTAGTTGAGGCGGGTATCCTATCCTGCCCGCCACTAATTATAATTGACCTATAAGCCCTTTTTCCAAGTAGTGCATTGAGCGCTCATTGGGATATAACGACATGCTAAAACATCGAAGCAAGGGAGAACTCCCTTCGATACTTTCTAAACAAAATGTTTTACTTTCCAGGGGTGTGGAGACGCCAAGCCGCTTTACATGTAGGGTTAACTTGCATGCAGCCTTGGCCATACTGCCAATTCTAGTGATGCCCCAATTGATGTTGGAATTCCACATGGTAAGCTGATTTTACAAAAAAAGTTCCAGATCAAGTTGCACTCCATGCGGCAAAATCATCCAACAAATCCATCTGAAGGGGTATTTACAGTATTCGATGAACATCAACCTACGAGAACATTGACCTAATGAGAGCTTCATCCCATTGGCCTATATGTGGGTCAATGAGCTCCTCCACTTTCCCTAGTATCGTAGCTCCCCTGGCATAATAGCTTTCCGGTTTTCACTTGATGGGATCCACAAATCTTGCCAAATATCAATTTTTGAGCCTATACCAACATGCCATGTGCAACCCCTTTTTGAATGTTTGAATACCAGAGAAAATACTCTGCCAAGTATATAACGATCCCTTCTTTGGACCTGCAACGAGAATGTCACCATTTGGATAATATTTCGCTCTAAGAACACGTACACACAAAGAGTCTCCGTTTATGGAGTAGTCACCAATACCATTTTGCTAACAAAAATGAAACTGTGAAGCTTCCTAAACACCATGCCTCCTTTCATTTTTGGGATACACATCTTTCACCATGCGTACAAATGCATCTTCATTCTGTCTTTCATATCTCCTCACCAAAACAGTGCAATCTCATCTGTAATGGATTTAAAAATGCCTTTTGGCAATTTAAAGACAAACATAGTATATGAAGGAATTGCTTTCGCTACTAATGATGTTAACAGAATTTCTTTTCCTTGCATAGATACTCCTTCCAACCCTTTGGTCAACTCCAACCATTGTTGGTAGGTAAATGTTTGGGGTCGGAGCGCCGGCCAAAGCGCTCGGCTGGTCGCTTCCCCTTTTCACACGCGAGAGACTTTGACACGCACGCGCTCGGTGGATTTCCTTTCCTTTTCATATTTCTTCTTCTTTTTTTCTCTGCTTCTTCTTCCTTCCGCCTCCGTCCAATCCCATCCCATCTCCGGCAGTACGAGCTCGCCGGCATCAACGACGCGCCCCCTGAGCAAGCCACAAACTGGAGTTGTGACAGGGCTAACGGGATGTTGCAACCGGCAACCAAGTTTGTTGGAACCGGCAGGGAGATTCGATGATGTCCGTCATCCATCTGCCCGTGCTGCTCCGGCGAGCGGCCACCTGCTCGCGCTGCTCCGGCGAACACCTGCTCGCGCTGCTCTGGCGAACACCTGCTTGGATGGTATTTTGCTACGTGTTTCAATCGGTATCTAAATTTGCTACAACCGGCACCTCATTTTGCGACCACCGGTGTCGCATTTTGCTACATCGCATATGGCATCGCAATTTTTGCTACAATCGGTGTTTCATTTTGCTCCAACCGACGACATGACGAGCTGCATCCCCTCTCTCTGTCTCAACTGCTCCATGGCGAGCGGAGCTGCAACGGACATGACCGAAGAAGTTGCGGCTAAAGGCGTAATTTGCTACATGCTTCAACCGGCATCGAAATTTGCTATAACCGGCACCGCATTTTACTACCACCGGTGTCGGAGTTTGCTACATCGCACATGGCAACGCGATTTTTGCTACAACCGGTGTTTCATTTTGTTGCAACCGTTGTCTTCGTTTGCTATGACCAACAACGAATTTTACTATCACGAAACTTAAGCAAGATTTGGAACCAAGGAACGCACCGTCGAGCAGCTCCGGCAAGCGGCTCCGACGAGCGTGCCGACGAGCGGCTCCGACGAGCGTGCTGGCGAGCACGCCGACGAGCAGATCCGGCGAGCGGCGGCTCCGGTGAGCACGGGGTGTGCTGTGCTGCTTCGAGCTCAGTCGCCTCACAGGAGATTACGGCCGGGGTCAATGGCGCTCGTGACGCTGCAATTTTTTTGAAGAAAGAGGATGCAAGAGATTGACGAAGAGACGAACAGATCTGATGGCTAGCAACTGTTGCATGGTAGGGTCGTGCGTTGACCGGTCCAAACTTGGGCCGGTGCGCCGGCGCCCAGTGCTGCCCTTGTTGGTAGGCCTTTTATGTTTGTACTGAAATCGGATGGTAACTAACTTCTGTTTTTCCTGTACCCTGAGGCACATGTTCAGGCATCTCATCTCAGGGGAGAATCCTGCACGGTTCGGCGCGGCGCGGTTCTCGTTCCCGCGCTGGTACGTCGAACTCCAAACCACCATAGAATCCCCAGCACCAGGTCTTCACGCATTTGCCACCGGAGTCAAGAGTATTTAGATGCATGAGAAACAGCATAGTGCTGCGTCTGTGTTTCTCTCGGCAATGGCGGCTGATATGCCATCCTCCCCGTGCCATGCTCTGCTGTGCCTCGTGCTGTTCTCGGCCGCCGTCGCTTCGTCGTCCGCGATGGACTGCGACGGCGACGACCGCGCCGCGCTGCTGAGGGTCAAGGCGCAGCTCGGCGACCCCGTGCAGCTCTCGTCCTGGCTCCCGGCCACCAACTGCTGCGCCTGGGAGCCGCCCGCCGTCTTCTGCTCCGCGGCCGGCCGCGTCACGGAGCTCGCACTCTCCTCCCTCGACGGCGTGCGCGCGCCCGTCCCGACGGCGCTCGGCGAGCTCCCGAAGCTCGTCATCCTCCAGGTCCAATCCATCCGCGGCCTGTCCGGCCCCATCCCGTCCTCCTTCGGCAACCTCACCCGCCTAGAGGACCTCAACATCGCCGGCACCTCCATCTCCGGCCCGGTCCCGGAATTCCTTGCCAGTTTGACGAGCCTCCGTACTCTCGTCATCGCCGACGGCAAGCTCGCTGGCCCCATCCCGCGGTGCCTGGGCAGCCTCCCGGACCTCAGGTACCTAGACCTCAGCGGCAACATGCTCACCGGCGCCATCCCGCCGGGGCTGCTGCACGGGAGCTTCAGGTTCCTGATCCTGGCCAACAACCGGCTCACCGGCGAGATACCGAGCGACTGCGGCGACAACGACGTCGACACCCTCGACCTCTCACGCAACCATCTCACGGGCGACCCGTCGCCGTTCCTGTTCGGCATCACGAAGCCGGTGGCCAAGATCGACCTGTCGTGGAACGAGCTCGAGTTCGACATGACCGGCGTCAGTTTCCCGCACCACCTCACGTTCCTGGACCTCAGCCACAACCGGATCAATGGGAGCGTGGCCAAGTCGCTGATGGACGTGAAGCTGGAGCACTTCAACGTCAGCTACAACGGCCTCTGCGGCGAGATCCCGGCCGGGAGGTTCATGTCGGCGCACGGGGCGGAGAGCTACTATCAGAACACGTGCCTCTGCGGCACGCCTCTGCCTCCCTGCACCACGGGCATGCTAGGTCGGTAGTCTGTAGAGGTAAATTCAGGTTAGTGCATGCATGAGCGGGAGTGGCGACAGACGATTGTCGTTGTCAAGATGAGCAATCGCGAGAAGAGACGAACAAGATAGGAGACAGTGATTTTTGCGCCGGCAGAACTGTCCAGCTTTTCTGTTGTCTATTACTCTTGACTGTCGTAGCTAATACGCCCTGTTTGTTTCATAAGTCATAAGACTTTTTTAAGTCCCAACTTATAAGTCCCGAGTTCCTAACTGTTTGTTTACACGGACTTATAAGTCTCGAAACCCTACCTGTTTGTTTACAGGGACTTATAAGTCCATGTTACCCCTAATAATAAAACACTTGTTCACATAATCCTTGTTCATACAAACGAATTACAGAATAGTGACATCTTCATCTTCAAAGCCTTCATTCTCGTCGACATCTTCTGAAGACGCAGCAGTTGACGACACACGTTGCTTCCCCGCAGTTTTTCCTCTACTGCCGGCCGATGAGGACCCATTGGCTCGACCTACGCCACGTCTGGTGACCTGGGACATGGTCCTCCCACGCCCTATGATGCCTCCCTCAACGGCAGCTGCGCCCGGGGCGACGAACGGACGCAGGTGAGAGCCAGCTCGGCCTCCGATGTTCAGAGACCGGCTGCAGCCTCCTCCGCCCTGGGGCACGGGCCTCCCACGACCAGGTCCAACCAGAGGAAGGTCATGACCGGCCGACTGGTCGAAGAGGAGTTGCTAGTACGAGCCCAACTCCGGGAAGACGTCAACGTTGCTGTTGAGATCCAAGAAACCCATTCCCCTCCCAAGATTTCCGCCGGCGGATGAGCCTTGGCTTGCCTGTTGATGCGAGGGGAACTGGGAGAAGAAGGGGATCTGGTCCTCCTCATCATCGGCCATGGCGGCGGCGGTTGAGGGTGCCGGCGGCGGCGACGATTGGAGCGACGCGGGGAAGGAGCGAGGCGAGGAGGCGGGGAACGAGCGAGGCAATACGGGAAACGAGCGAGGCGATGCGGTAGGTGCGGGCCGCAATAAGTCCCAATAAGTTCCTCCCTGAGAATCTTTTTGCGCCATCCCACGACGCCCGTATCGCTAGCGTGCCACATTGACCGGGAAAACGAAACAGAAACGCAGAATGAGGGGATCGTGCACACGACCCAGCCTCTCCCTACTCCTACGTGCATGCTGCATGTGTGCATCACATCAACAACCATGTCAAGGTTTATTTTAAACAGAAAAACTCTACTTCAAGTCTCGCTGGAGCTTAGGCTAACATTTCTCCCCCTGAAGCTCCATGCTCCTTGCTGATCTCCCTGACTCCCATCCTCTGTCGCATCTCCACATGGCACACGCGACCCAAAGCCTTCGTCGGCATATCTGCGAGATCATTGGTTCTGACGTGATCCAGTTTCAACTCCCCCACTTCCACACACTCTCGGATGAAGTGAAACTTCACATCTATGTGTTTAGTTCTGTCGTGATGAATGGGGTTCTTTGCAAGTGCTATTGCTGATTTGTTGTCCACTAGGAGCTTGAACTTGGCCGGTGCTTCTCCTCTCATCTTAGCGAGCAGACGACTCAGCCAAAGTCCTTGGCAAGTTGCTGCTGTGGCTGCTACATACTCGGCTTCACATGAACTGATCGCTACCACCTTCTGTTTTTGTGAAGTCCATGAGATAGGGTTCCCACCGAAGAAGAACACCTGGCCAGAAGTGCTTCTCCTGTCACCAACATCACCAGCGTGATCGTTGTCGTTGTATCCCAACAGCCCGTCAGTTCCTCCTCGTGCATAACAGCAGCCGTAGCTCAGTGTGCTTTGTACATACCGCAACATTTGCTTAACTGCTGTCCAGTGCGTCATGGTCGGCTTCTCCATGAATCTGCTCACGATTCCCACTGCGTAAGTAATGTCGGGCCTTGTGTGTGTCAGGTACCTTAAGCTTCCAATGATGCTGCGGTAGAGGGAAGGATCAAAAGGCTTGGCTTCGTCTTCCTTCCTCAACTTGAGTTTGCACTCCATTGGGGTGTGACAGCCGTTGCAACCAACCATCCCAGCCAGCTCAAGTATCTTCTCTGCATAGCCACACTGACACAATGAGATAGAATTTTCAGATTGTGACACCTCGATCCCCAAGTAATAACTTAGGAGTCCGAGGTCGCTCATTTTGAATAGCTCTGCATTTGATTCTTGAACTCGTGGATGTGTGAGCCTTGTCAGTGCCAGTGATGATCAAGCCGTCAACGTACACCCCTACCAACAGGTAAGAGTGCGTGTCTCCCCGTCGATAGACTGCATGTTCCAAGGGGCTTCGAGTAAACCCAAGTGAGCTGAGTGTCTCATCAAGTTTTGCATACCAGGCCCTTGGTGCTTGACGTAGACCGTACAATGCTTTCTTCAGCTTCAGCACTTGGTTCTCCTTCCCGATGATGACATATCTCGGCGGTTGTCCCACATACACCTCCTCCAAGAGATCACCATTGAGGAACGCTAATTTCACATCCATGTGGTGCACCTCCTAGCCTGTGGTGCACCTCCTAGCCGGAGCGTGCGGCGAGTGCGAGGAAGAGGCGGACGGTCTCCATCCGAGCCACGGGCGCGAACACCTCCTCAAAATCGATGCCCTCTCGCTGTGCATAGCCCTTAGCAACTAGGCGTGCCTTGTGCTTGATGACATTGCCGTTGGGGTCGCGCTTCACCTTGTAGACCCACTTGAGGCCGATCGCCATGTGCCCGCGCGGGAGAGGTGCGAGCTGCCAAGTGGGGTTCTCAACAATGGAATCCATCTCTGCGTCCATGGCGCCCTTCCAGGCCGCATCAGCGAGTGCATCTTCGACATTCCTTGGCTCTTCGGCACTGAGAAGACAGCGCTCCATCGCATCCCGCACGACCTCTCCCTCTGTCTCGTCGAGGATGCAGGAGAGTCGACGGTAGCGGCCGGGTCCGAAGTCGGTGTCGCGTCCGTCATCGTGCGCCGGAGGCGTAGCCGTCCGGTGTAGTTGGCTCCGCCTGCGATGCGCCATGCGTGTGTTGTTGTCTGAGCTGGCCGGAGCCGAGAGCGGGGACGCGAGGGACAAGTGTTTTTCGTGCTGCCTACTTTTTGCAGCTCTTTTGTTTCTCCTTCCTTTTATTCACAGAACTAACAATCGTGCAGCGAGATTAGCTCAACTACCAGGTCATGCCATCCCACGACCTCGAGCACGCTCTTGTCACAGCTATAATCGCGCCAGAGATCGCACATCCCGCGTCTTCTGGCGCTTAACAGAAATTGACTGAAAACTTGGCTGAAAAACATGCAAGTGTCTAACTGAACCTACACTACGTTATTTCTGAAACTGAAACTTGAGGCAGGTGCGGCAGGCTTAGACGAGCTAACAATTCATCCCCTTAAGCTTGCTGCACCGTGACGACACCAAGCTTCTCCCGCATCTCCATGAACCTGACTCTTCCCAATGCCTTGGTCAGAATGTCAGCGAGCTGGTTGTCAGTGCCGATGTGATCGACTTCAACCTTTCCTTCCTCGATGCACTGACGGATATAGTGATACTTGATGTTGATGTGCTTGCTCCGGTCATGATGAATAGGGTTTTTACTCAGGGCGATCGCGGACTTATTGTCGACGAGTAGCTGAAACTTCCTCACTGATTGCCCCGTCAGGTCAGCAAGGAGGCGGCTGAGCCACACCCCCTGGCACGTCGCCGCCGCCGCAGCAACGTACTCGGCCTCGCACGACGAAATCGCCACGACCTTTTGCTTCTGTGAGGTCCAGGTGACGACGCTGCCGCCGAGGAAGTAGACCACACCGGAGGTGCTCTTGCGGTCGTTCGTGTCGCCGACGTGGTCGCTGTCGCTGTAGCCGACCAGGAAGGGCGCGCCCGACCCCCTCTTGTAGCTGCAGTCGTAGTGAAGAGTGCCGCGGATGTACCTGAGGATCTGCTTCACCGCCGTCTAGTGACGCGTGCTCGGCGCCTCCATGTACCGGCTGGTCATGCCCACGGCCAGAGCAATGTCCGGCCTCGTGTTGACGAGGTAGCGCAGACAACCGATGACGCCGCAGTACTTAGTCGCGTCCGCCGGAGGCGTGCCGTCCTCCTTGCGCAGCTTCAGGCGCACCTCCATTCGTGTGTTGCACTGGTTGCAGCCGCTCATCCCAGCGTGCTCGAGCACTTTCTCTGTATATCCTCTCTGGCAAAGCGTGATCTTGCCCCGCTCCTGCTTCACCTCGATCCCGAGGTAGTAGGACAGCAACCCAAGGTCGCTCATCTTGAACAGGTGCTGCATCTCGGCCTTGAACGTCGTGATCTCGTCACCGTCAGCTCCAGTGATGATCAGGTTGTCGACGTAGACCCCCACGAGGAGGAGCGAGCTGCCTTCGCCGCGTCTGTACACGGCGTGCTCCAGAGGACTGTGTGCAAAGCCAAGTTCGTGGAGAAAGGCATCGAGTTTGGCATACCATGCACGCGGGGCCTGTCACGGCCCATACAGGGCCTTGCTGAGCTTGAGGACGGCTCGAGGATCATCGGGATTGACGAAACCCTCCGGCTGCTGGACGTAGACCTCCTCCGCTAGATCGCCGTTCAGGAACGCTGACTTGACATCCATATGATGGACTTGCCAGCCAGCGTGCGCGGCGAGCGCGATCAGCACGCGCACCGTCTCCATCCGCGCCACCGGCAAGAATACCTCGTCGAAGTCCACCCCCTGTCGCGGCAAGAGTACCTCGTCGAAGTCCACCCCCTGTCGCTGGGCGTACCCCTTGACGACGAGCCTGGCCTTGTGCTTGACCACGTTGTCGTCCGCGTCCTTTTTCAGCTTGAAGACCCATTTCAGACCGATTGCACGGCACTCCGGAGGAGCCGTGGTGACCGACCACATGTTGTTGTCGATGATGGCCTGCATCTCTTCTTGCATCGCCGCCCTCCACTCCGGGGAGGCGAGCGCCTCTTCCACGCCCACCGGCTCGTCTGCTGCGACAAGGCACAGCATCCCGAGCTCGTCGTCATCGAACTCTGGATCAGGCGTCTCCAGTGGTGCCTGCACTGGTTTGGTGACATCGTACACATCCTTCATGCGCCTGTAGCGTCGCGGCGCATCTGTGTCCACCGCAGCGTCCAGTGCGCTGTCGTGCGACGGAGCAGTGCACAGCTTTGCGCCTGGTCCGAGCGTGGTGATGGCCGGTGTCGCAGGCTCAGAGACGCGTCGTGTTAGCGGCGGGGTAGACTCCTCACCCCTGTCGATGATGTGCTCCCCCGACTCGGTGGTGTATGTCACGGTGAAAGACGACGTTGCCGCCTCCTGACCAGGCTTCGGCGCCATCCCGTCCATTGACCAGGGCCACGCTCGGCGCTCCTCGAACACCAGATCGTGTGTGACGTGCACCCGGTTCGCCACCAGGTCGTACACCCGATAGGCTTTGGAGCCCTCCTCGTAGCCGATGAACACGGTGAGCACCGAGCGATCGGACAGCTTGGTCACGCCAGGCCCCGTCTTATTCATGTGGGCGATGCAGCCAAACGTGCGCAGGTGTTCGACAGTGGGCTTCCTCCCATTCCAAGCCTCGTACGGGGTCACCCCGTTGAGACTCCTCGTGGGTGCTCTGTTGAGCACATACATAGCGCACTTGACAGCTTCTCCCCAGAACTTTGCCGGCATGCCCATGCTTTTAAGCATGCACCGGGCCATCTCGACCACTGTCTGGTTGCGGCGTTCGACGACCCCATTCTGCTGCGGCGAGTACGGGGCAGTGGTGTGGTGCACGATACCGCCCTGCTCGTAGTGGGCCTTGAACTCGCCTGAGTTGAACTCGCCGCCCCTGTCCGAGCGGAACGCACGCAGGCGACAGCTCTGCTTCGCCTCGGCCGGCGCCTAAATTTTCTTGAAGTGCGCGAATGCCTCGTCCTTGGACCTGAGAACTTCTAGCCACATGTATCTACTGTAGTCATCAACGACCAAAAGGAAATACTGATTTTCGCCCGCAGTCGCTGGCTTGATCGGACCGCAGAGGTCAGTGTGCACCAGGTCCAGGGTGCGCTCTCAGCGGTGCGGGCTCGCGCGCGGGAAAGCCACGCGATGCTGCTTCCCAATCGTGCACCCATCGCAGATCTCATCGGTGTGGTCCACTTGCGGCATCCCGCGAACCATGCCCCTCCTGGACATGGCGTTCATGGCATGGAAGTGGAGGTGGCCGAGGCGGGCATGCCACAGCCACGCCGGGTCGTCCAACTTGGCCACGAGGCACGCCGGCGCGGCCAGGTCCAGCCGCAGTATGTACAGGCGATTTGCGGTGTGCCTGACCCGTACGAGCAGCTCCCTCTGTTGGTCGAACACACAGAGGTGCCCGTCCTCGATCACGGATTTGCATCCTTTCTCGTCCAGCTGCCCGAGTGAGATTATGTTGGCCCGCAACTTAGGGATGAAGTAGACGTCCGCGAGCATCCGTTGGTTGCCGTTGGCGCACCGGAACATGACGCGGCCCTTTCCGCAGATTGTGACGAGGGAGCCATCACCGAACCGCACGGAGCCGTGCACCGTCTCGTCGAGGTTGACGAAAGCGTCGCGTGCCCCGGTCATGTGACTGCTGGCACTGGTGTCCAAGTACCAGGAACCGTGCGCTCCGGTGGTGACCGGGACGGCGCGCTCTTCGTTGAGGAGGACCGCCTGGGCGCGCACAGGTACCATCTGCACCTCGCTCGCCATGCCCACGGCCTGGACTGGCCGCTCGCCCTCCTCGAAGGTCATCAGTAGAAGCGTTGGTGGCTCCACGTCCGCCTCGGCAAGGTTTGCCATCTCGCCTTGGTTCTGGCGATCGCGCTCTGCCTTGCGGCACTCCCTGACCCAGTGGCCGGGAATGTTACAGTAGCGGCACTTTCCCTTTCGCTTCATGCCGGCAGGCTTCTTGCCGCCGTCGCCGCGCCCACCGGCCCGCTCGCCGCCTTGCGGTCGTGAGCCGGAGTGTCCCTTGCCATCCTTGGTACCCGAGGACGAGCCCTGGCCTTGATGCTGCAGGCGCGCGTACCTCTCCCTCTCAGTGAGGAGCAGTTTGCCAACACCACGGTCGACGTCATCAAGAGCGTAGCTCTCTTCAACGGACTGCAGGCGCCCGCGCAGCTCTTCGATCGAGAGCGTCTGCATGTCGACGAAGGATTCGATGGCCATGGCCATCTGCCTGAACTTGCGTGGCACCACGCGGAGAAACTTCCGCACGGCGCGGTACTCCGTCACAGGATCGTTCAGCAGCTCCAGCTCGTTCACGATCGCTGTCAAACAAAGAGAGAAATCTTCAATCGACTCACCATCGCGGAAGCGTATCTCCTCGAACTCGCGTCGGCGGGTTTGCGCCTTGGCCTCCCGGACGTGCTCGCTGCCCATGCGCATCGTCCTTAGCGTCTCCCACGCCTCCTTGCCCGAGTCCTTACCGGTGAGGGCACGGATCATCTCTAGAGGCACCGCGCGGAGCAGCGCGGCCAGCGCGGCGCGATCGTCGCGGTCGCCGTCGCCGTACTCCATGGCCTCCCACAGGCCCTGGGCCTGCAGTTGCACGCGCATCACCATGGCCCAGTCGACGTAGTTGGTGCGAGTGAGTGTCGGATATTGGGCAGAGCCTCCGCTCTCCCTCACCACTCGCTCACGCACCACCAGTTCGCCATGCCATCCATGGCGCGGCGGAGGCGAGTGCGACACCCTACGATGGTGCGCAGGAGACCTGGAGCCGAGGCGTGCTGCGCCGTTGCCAGCGCCACCGTTGCCTTGCTGCTCGTTGCCGCCCACGCCCTGATGAACGCCACCACCATCGCCCTGCTGAACGTTGCCGACGCCGGCTTGCGGACCGCCGCCACCGTTGCCATGCCGAGCCCCACGCCCTCCAGCCATGGATCTTTGAAGGCTCTGATGCCAATTGTTGTTGTCTGAGCTGGACGGAGCCGAGAGCGAGGACGCGAGGGACAAGTGTTTTTCGTGCTGCCTACTTTTTGCAGCTTTTCTGTTTCTCCTTCCTTTTATTAAGAGAACTAACAATCGTGCAGCGAGATTAGCTCAACTACCAGGTCGTGCCATGCCACGACCTCATGCACGCTCCTGTCACAGCTACAATCGCGCCAGAGATCGCACATCCTACGTCTTCTGGCGCTTAACAGAAATTGACTGAAAACTTGGCTGAAAAACATGCAAGTGTCTAACTGAACCTACACTACGTTATTTCTGAAACTGAAACTTGAGGCAGGTGCGGCAGGCTTAGACGAGCTAACAGTGTGCTCCGCCCGGGCGTGGCCATGACAGGGGCGGACCTCCCGACGTAGGCATGACGGGTGTCCCTGGTGTGCGCGGTGTGGCAGTGATGGAGGTCGTGTCGTGGTCGATCTTCTGAACACCTTGTTCTGTGGTGTACACCACTATGAACGTGGTCGGCACGGGGTGAACTTCTCCTGCGCTTGGGGTTCGCCATGACCATGGCCTGCTCTCCTCGAACACCACGTCCCGCGTCACCTGGACCTTCTTCGTTGCAGGGTCATACACCTGTATGCTTTGGATCCCTCTTCATACCCGACGAAAACCATCGGCGTCAAGCGATCGCTGAGTTTGGTGATGCCTGGGCCGACGCGCTTGACATGAACCATGCACCCGAACATGCGCAAGTGTTGCACGCTGGGTTTACGGCCGTGCCACGCCTCGTAGGGCGTGACACCTACCAGACTGCGGGTAGGAGCATGGTTGAGCACGTACACCGTGGTCCTCACCGCCTCAGCTCAGAAGAACGCTGGCATTTCCATGCTTTTCATCATGCACCTTGCCATCTCCACCACTCTTTGGTGGCGGCGCTCGACCACCCCATTTTGTTGTGGCGAGTATGGGGCGGTAGTATAGTGCTTGACGCCGAGCTCCTCGCAGTAGGCCTTGAATGCCCCGGAGTTGAACTCGCCGCCGCGGTCCGACCGGAACGCGTGCAGCTTACAGTTGCCATCTGCTTCGGCCAGCGCCTTCACCTTCTTGAACCGTTGGAATGCCTCGCCTTGGACCTCAGGAGCTCCAGCCACATATACCGACGGTAGTCATCAACAATAACAAAAAGTACTTGTTACCTCCCGGCGTGATCGGCCTGCAGAGGTCTCTATGCATGAGCTCCAGCCCGCGCTCTGCACAGTACGCCGAGGCCTGCGGGAACGATGCACGGTGCTGCTTCCCTAGAGCACACCCGTCGCAGTACTCTTCGACGCGGTCGATGTTGGGCATCCCACGTACCATTTGCTTGGTCGACAGGGCTTGGAGTGCGTGGAAGTGCAGATGGCCCATGCGTGCGTGTCAGCGCTATGCCTTCGTTGTCGCCCATCGCCATAAGGCACGCCGAACTGTCGATGGCTAGCACCCCGGTGTACAGCATGTTGCATGACCTCTTGATGCGCGCCAGGACACGCTACGATGGGTCGCGGATGGCCATGACTCCGTCCTTGATGGCGATGATGCAGCCCGCCTCGTCGAGTTGCCCAACGAAGACGATGTTGATGCGCAAACTGGGGATGTAGAACACGCCGGTGAGCGCGTTCTTGTCTCCGCTCTGACACCGGAACACCACCGAGCCGCGTCCGTAGATCGCCACCACGGATCCGTCGCCGAACCTCACCGTGCCGCGCACTGACTCGTCTAGTGACGAGAACACATGCATGTCGCCCGTCATGTGGCTGCTTGCATCAGTGTCAAAGAGCCACACTCCGTCTGGAGATTGGACGGGCATGATCTTTCCTTCATTGAGATGCACTTCTTGTGCAGCCACGAGCTGGGTCTCCTGGACACTGGTGACCATGGCCATGTATAGGCCCGGGTCATGCTCGTCGCCGGCCTAGACCAGATTTGCCTGTTCTTGCCGTCCTTTCTGCTCCTGCTCACGGAGCCACGTGCGGCAGTCTTTCTTCCAGCGCCCTGGGATGCTGTAGTGATGACACTTCCCTTTTTTATTCTTGTTTCCGGCGTCGCCAGATCCGCTCGCTCCCGCGTTCCCGGGTGCGCCCTTGCCACCGCCCGGTGACTTGGTCTTGGCAGGCGACTTGCCTTTTCCACTTCCGCTGCCTGGCGACGATCCGCCCCTGGCGCCGAGCCTCTCTCAAGCCATCCACTCCTCGTGTGTGAGAAGGAGGCGCCTGGTGGATTCTGTGGCGACGTCGAGATCGTTGTGGTCCTCGCATGCCGAAAACCGTCCGGCGAGCTCTTCGATGGTCATGGTTTTCAGATCGATTAGGGACTAGATCGCCATGGCCATCTGGCGGTACTTGCGCGGCACGACACGGAGAAATTTCTGAACGGCCTTGTGCTCCGTCACAGGGTCGCCATACAGTTCCAGATCTGCGACGAGGCCGGTGAGACGCAGCGCGAAGTCTTCGACGGCCTCGCCGCCCTTGAAGCAGAGCTCCTCGAACTCGCGACGGCGCACCTGTGCCTTGGCCTCGCGAGCGCGCTCGCTCCCCATGCGCAGCGTCTTGATGGTCTCCCACGCGATCTTCGTCGTGTCTTTGGCCGCCAGCACCCGAAGCATCTCCGGCAGTAGCCCCGTGAGGATGATCTGCAGGGCGCGGCGATCGTCTCGTTCGTTGCCGTCGCCATCGGCCACCGCGGACCAGACGCCGGCAACCTGAAGCTTCACCTACATCAGCAATGACCACTCCATGTAGTTGGTGCAGGTGAGAACCATGGTTGATGTCGAGGTCTCGCTCTCCCGCACCACTCTTTCCACAACATGGATCTCGCCGCTGCCGGTAGCCATGAGGCGTGCCACAGGCGTCCTGACGGACGAGGGTGTCTGCCCCGCCGCCGCCGCTGCCTTCTTCTTCTCCGACTCGTCGTCCGACATGTGCGTCGTGGATCAAACACCGTCGGTCACCGGAGGATCGAACACCACCGGGCTCTGATGCCAATTGTCGTTGTCAAGACCAGCAATCCCCAAAGAGAGACGAACAAGATAGGAGAGAGTGATTTTTGCGCCGACTGAACTGACCAGCTTTTCTATTGTCTATTACTCTTGATTGTCATAGCTAATACAAAGTAGGGTGTGTCTAGTTCTCATCTAGATAAGATTTGATCAAGTCACATCTAACTCCTACACCATTTGATTCTAATGAAGATTCGTGTGGATTTATTATTTTTATTATTTATTTGATTACTTAAGTGATGTATAGGAGTTAGATTAGATTTTGTTATTTCTTATCTAGATGAAATTTAGTAAATCCGTACAAAGTAATCTAGCTAACTAACCCGGCCAATCCTGATGCGATCCGAAGCTGTCGCGCCATCCCACGACGCCCGTATCGCTAGCGTGCCACATTGACCGGGAAAACAAAACAGAAACACAGAATGAAGGGATCGTGCACACGACCCAGCCTCTCCCTACTCCTACGTGCATGCTGCATGTGTACATCACATCAACTCAGCCATGCCAAGGTTTATTTTAAACAGAAAAACTCTACTTCACGTCGCTGGAGCTTAGGCTAACAACGATACGGTGATTAACGGCCAGCACACATGTTCGTGGGTTAGTTCAAGTTACCGTTGGAAAATTGCACGCTCCGTAAGCTATACTAGCAAGGGCCGTGTGTTGCAATGAAAAAACTCATGATCTTTAATGGACATGATCATATTTTGTTGCATCTATGAGATAAACTAATCATTCTTAATTTCGTGAAATCAACAATAATTTTTGAAATCATGAACTTTTTTTAAGCTCGCGAACATATTTGAACTCATGAAATATTTCAAATTTGTGAACACTTTTACAAATTTTTGAATATTTTCTAAACTCAAGAACATTGTTTGAATTCATGAACATTTTATAATATTCACAAACATTTTTTCTAAGATTCTGAACGTTTTTTAAGAATTTTCTTGAATCGGCAGACGTTTCTAGAATCGAAGAACATTTTTTTGGGAATTGATGGAACAATTTACGGAATTCATGAACATTTTTTTGTTTTAACGAATATTTTTTGAAATACATGATAATTTTTTGAACCAGTGAACATTTTATGAATAAATAAACTATTTTGCAAGTCATGAACAGTTTTTGAATTTTTATGATATTTTTCCATTCATGAACATTTTATTGAAATGGCGAAATTTTCTTCAATTTCACTAAAAAAATAATACCCAAACTTGTAGAAAGTCATGAACATTTGTTGATTTTCTAAACATCTGTTTTTAAAACTTCATGCATTTTTTGAGTAAGCAAATATTTTTATAAAATCACTAACCTTTTTTTGAAGCCACAAACATGTTATGATTTATTAAATATTTTGTTTCAAAATTTCATTTTGAAATTTTCTGTATTTTTTAGAAGTCCCAAATTATTTGAAGTAGAAAAAATTAAACATAAAAGTAAAAGAGAAACTAAAACACAAAATTTAATAAACAGGCGGCCCGGAAGATTTAATAAAATTTAATAAAATTTCTTCCATCATGCAAAGCGTAGTATAGGAGACCCATAATGAATGGGCCGGCCCAGGAAGAGGATTCCACCTAATTGCATATCTAGACAATCAACTTTATTGTTGAGTCTAAAATTTGTAAAAGAGGATAAAATTTTGTTAATCGCCTAATCACACACCTCTAGTTGACTACATAGATCCTTTCAAAAATCACTAGTTAAAGGTTACCCCTTGCAAAGGTCACTCCCACCTTCTCACGCGCTAACAAGTGGCGCATTTCATATACGCCACTTGTCGCAACCGAATTTTTTTTCTTTTTTATAGATTCATTTATTCAAAAATGTTTTATCTTTGAATTGTGTGTTCAAATCCTGAACCATTTTCACCGTTGGATTTCTCACGTTGAGATCTTAGAAAATAGATCTCATGTTAATAGGTTTCAATAAAAAAATCACGAAAAAATCCGGAGACAGAAGCATGTTGTTGTCTATTTCACCTTTTTCATTTTCGAAAAGCAAAATCGTACCTATGTAATCAAATATGTGCCTCCTAAAAAATAAGTATGTGCTTTTTCATGGAAGCATAATTTCTTTTTCTTTTTTGAGATGTACATCAGTGCATTACATGGAAGCAAATATGTCCCTCCAGGAGAAGAAAATTTGTGCTTCTCGTGGAAGCACACATTTCCCCCCTCTCTCAAAGCATACTTATGCTTCTCGCCGAAGAAATTTTGTGCCTCCACGGGAAACAAATCTGCCTTCTTGTGGTAGCACAATTTTGTTTTCCGAGAACCACAATTGTCCTTCTCGCGGACGCAAATTTGTATCTTCACGAAAAGCAAATCTATGTTTTTTATGGAAGCACAAATTTTTGCCCTTTCGGAGAAGCACAATTATGGTTCTCACAGGAAGAAAATCTTCTTCTCGTGGAAGCACATATTTGTTTCCCTTTTCAAAAAAGACAGTTCTGCTTTTTCACGGAAGCAAATTTGTGTGTCTATAAAAAGCAAATGTGTGCTTCTCGTGGACGCATAGATTTTTTCCTTTCCGAGAAGCACAGTTGCGATTCTCGCGAAAGCAAATTTACTCGTCAAAGAAGCAAACATGTGTTTCTTGTGGAAGCATAGATTTTTTTTCCCTTTTCTAGAAGCAGACATGCGTTTCTCGCCAAAGCAAATCCGTGTATTCACAAGAAGCAATTTTGTGCTTCTCGTGGAGGCACATTTCTTTTTACAAGAAAAGTTAGTTTTTTTTAACCCTTATGAAACCAAAAAGGCGAGAAAAACTCAACAAAACCTATTTAAAACCAAAAACACATTCTCAAGAAAAATCCATAGAGAGCGTCTACCAGCTAGACGCAACACTTGACATGCTCCTAGGTCACCAAAAGTGGTCGTGGCGGTCCCTGCAAGGGGTAACCTCGAGTTAGTCACAATCAAGATATAGCCCTCACGGGTCGCAGACCCTTTGACAGGAATCTTATTTAGTGTTGGCGCTTATAGCGCTGCCCACGATATCAAGCCGACCATCTACCGTATCATACCTGTTGGGAGCTGCCCTTGCTTTTGGGATGTTTAAGAAGCTTCACAGCTTGGTTTTGGGAAGCTTTCACCCTATTTTTTCCATTTGTATTTTCAGTTGTCTTTATCCTTTTTGTTTTCTTTAGTTTTTCATTCCTTTTCTTTTTTGTTTTATCTTTCTTTCCTTACAAAACATGAGGTTTTTTCACATGCGTGAACCTCTTTAGAATCCCGAATCTTTTTTACATGCACAAACTTTTTACAAAAGTGCAAACATTTTCGTAATTTACAGACAGGTTTTAATTGGTGAACATTTTTTGAATTTTGTGGAATATTGGAAGGTGAATTTTTACAATTTATGAATAATGTTTCAAATTCACAAACAATCAACAAATTCATGATTTTTCAAGTCCATGAACTTTTTTTGAATCAGTGTACCTTTTCATATCCGTGCTCCTTCTTTCCCAAATTCACAATATGTTTTCAAATCAGCAAACTAATTTTAAATTCATATAACAAACGAATTTTAAACCATAATTATTTTTCAAATCCGAAAAAATCAATTCATGGTTTTCCTAAAATTTGTGATCTTTGTTACAAATTTTGAATATTTTTTAAACGTGAGATTTAATTTTTGTATTCATTAACATTTTTCTTTAAATTCATTTAGAAAATATTGATGGGTAAACTTAAGCAATAACAAGGAAATAAAAAAAAACTTATTGAGCCGATCAAAGACAATAAGCGTGTTGGCCAGGGGTTTCAAGCGAACATGCTAAAAAAGGATCTAGTCGAGCGAGCAATACATAGCGAAATCCATTTTTTGGACCTCGACACACGTGAGCACGCATGCGAACACTACATGTGCGAATCGGCGCTTGGAGCGTCGATTAGGAGGTCTTCCAGATCACTAACTGGCGAGTTTTGAGATCACTCCCAGATTGCGACAAATGACACATTGCATGTGTGTCACTTGTCGTAACCTGAGAGTTTTACCTTTTTCGTAATTTTATATTTTCAAAATGTCTTATCTCTTAAATCGTGCATTCAAATCTCGAACCAAGATCTTCAAAGTTAGATTCCATGTTGATAGGTTTTGATAAACTTTAGTTTTAAGAAAAAAAGGTCAGAAAAAACCAGACGAAAAAAGTCGTGCCTCTCACGATAGAAGAAAAACAAAAAACATGTTTTTTCCCTTTCCGACTCGCGAAACCAAAACCGTGCCTCTCACGGAAAGAAAACCGTGTCTCTCGTGAGAAAAAAACCCGCCTCTCGTGAAGGAAAAACTGTGCCCCTCACGATAAAAAACGTGTTTTTTCCTTTCCGAGAGACACGGCGTGCCTCTCGCAAAAGCAAAACTGTGCCTTTCAGGAAAGCAAAACCCGTACCTCCCAAAAAACCCAGAAAACGCGTTATTTTTTCTTTACGAGAGGCACGGTGTGGCTCTCACGAAAGCAAAACCGTGCCTCCCGCGAAAAATATGCATTTTTTCGCAATTTGTTTAGAAATTTTTTTCGTCTAAAAGCTAAGAAAGACCGGTGAAAAAACGAAACACAAAACCCCTCGAAAAAAACAATCTAAAAAGCCGAAAACACGTGCAAAAAAATGAAATCTGAAAGAAACGTTCAGAGCGCGACACGTGCCGACAACTGAAAATATGCCAAGTGGTGACGTATGAAACTGATCGTTGGAAGGCTTTCGAAGGAGTGCTTGCTAAGTAATTGCTTTCGGAGGTCTTCCTTTGATTACACCATCCAAAATACCTCTCTTGTTCTTTGGACCAAGCTGCTACAACAACACACTGTTATCTCCCGCCGTGGTGCGGCTACGCATCGCTTACTGCAAGGTGGTAGCTCACCTCGCCTCAGGAGAACACCTTAGTGGTCGGCCTAGTACTAGTACTTTACATTTACTCGTTGTACATTTGGTTCCTTTTCTCCTTTCTTTTGCTTAGTTTTGTTTATTATTTTGATTGAGATATTATAAATACATATTTAAAAATTAATTTACTTTTTTTCTACTAAAAACATTCACCACACATTCAAAAACTGTTCATGCAGTGTCAAATAATGTCCATGCAAGTTTTAAAAAATGTTGATTGCATTCAAATAAAAGTTCATGACATTTTTGGAATGTTCACTCATTCATAAATATATTCATGGCATTTTTTAAATGGTTATGCGATGTAAATAAATGCATGTGTAATTAAACATTTTTTGTAAAATTTGAAAACTACTAATATGAATGCTTTTCAAAATATATGTTCGTAACATTGTAGAAAAGAGTTTATATAATGTAAGAAAAATATTTAATTATTTAGAAAAATGTTTTGTACCATTAAAAAAAATTGTGTGTGTCACTTGAAATTTTTTTATGATAATCAGAAAATGTTTTGATGTTTTTATAGCGTTTATGAAAAATTTCAATGCGTATTAAAAAAGTACTAACCGTGGAATAAAAAATGTTCAATTTGAATCTGAAAAAGTTTAGCACACATTCGAAAAATATTCAGCATGTATCCGAATAATGTCGAGTGTGTATATGGAAAATATTAAAGATATATATGAAAAAACTTCAACATGTATTTAGAAAAAGTCAGCATTTATTAAAAAAAGGTAAGAAAGAAAATAAAAAATAAGAATGACAAAAAATTATTAGAAAAATAGAAGAAGGTAAAACAGAAAACCTCAAATGAACATATCTGAAATCCAATAGAAAAGCACACACAAAAACAAAACAAAAATGTGAAAAACCACTTGGAGGTATAGTACGTACCAGTACCGGTACATAGAACCGTTCCTAACAGTGTGATTGGAACGGCCCACGAGAAGCAGCTTGAGGCGAGGACATGTTCCGCGGAGTAGGCGAGATAAAGCGGACCTTTCGACGCCTCCATCCCAGTAGTACATGGCTCCACGCAGGACCGACCACACGGTCCACGCGCACCACAGCAGAGCCGAAGCAGAGTGGCAGCAGCAACACGCGACACGCTTCTTCTGCTTTCCTCCTCGTGAGCGCGAGGCGGACAAAAGGCTGGCGTCCGAGACCACCGTCGTGGCGACCAGACCGCCGGTGGAAGGATCATTGAAGGCTTGACCGGTGACCGCCCGTTAATTTCCCCCGGCCGGCTGGGTGTCTGTGTCTGAGCACACGGGCAGGCAGGCGGCGAGCTCTGCGGCCACGAGCACGTACCACATACGGCAGGCAGCACCCGCGCGCAGACTGCAGAAGGGATGGGTCATGGGTGGACGGTGAGTTAATTTGTTACCAGTAAAGGGACGGATGCTGCGAGCGGGGCGCAGGCGTTGGCGCATGCAGACACCCCCCGATGCTGCCGAGTGCCGTCGGGGAACGCGCGTACTCGCCCGGCACGGGCACCACATTCAACGAGCTGTATCGAACTTTCCGTATACTCGTAGGCACAGCTGTGGCTGCACAGTGCTACTGCGCGCAGCACCGACCGACCGAGCTTAGTTTCTTGCTGTGCCGGTGCGTGTCAGAGCTAGTAGGAGGAAGCCACGCGCGGCGTCCGGCCGCGTTCACTCTTGTCTTGTGCCGGAAGCTGGCCACCGCCAGCCGCACCGCGTGATGATGATCGAGGGGGTCTTTGGTGCGCCTTCCGTCAGTTCCACGCCATCTCCACCGCTCCACGGCCGCCCCGGTCGCTGGCAGTCGCTCGCTCACCCGCTCCGATCGGCGCCCCCTTTTGCGTGAGTTTTTTTCTCTCACTAGGAGCGGTTGGCCGAGTTTTTTTTTTGAAAGACTGGTGGCATTCATTGATTTAGAAGAATAGGATGCAAACAAGTGGTGATCAATGGATCAAGGATAATAATAGAGAAAAGAGAACTACGAAAGCCAAAAAACAAAACCCCCAAAGGGCTACTGCTAGGCTGATAATCTCACACTAAGTCCCCGAAGAGGCTCTCAATATGTTTGGCCAAGTTGGATAGACTGGTTTGGTTTTGTTGGGATCTCTTCTCCCAGATGTATCTTCTAGAGATCGACTGCGCTCATTTCTCTTCTGCTTTTCATATTGAGATATTTCGTTCTATAAATATATAACGATCTTCTTAATTATCCAGCTTAAATAATAAATATTTTGTTATCGGTCTATTGACACCAACAACCCATGCGGCCCGGCCCAAATACTAAAAGAATGTGAGGTGTCTATCTAGGGATTTACACATGAGCTTGACCCGATGATAGTGTTATGTTCTTTTGTGCGAATCAAATAGAAGGCAAAAGGATAAAAAAGGTGTTGAATTAATATTGTGAAGCTTCGAGTCAGAAGGTAATTCATCTACTTTTTCAGCAAGGGTGTATCGGAAGATATGAGAAATGCAATAAAATTATTGGTGGAAATTTCTAACGAGATACATTCCAAGAAGTATTTGGGACAAGAATGGATTGAGAGAACTTTGGCTACAACTGGTTAGGAGATGCTTATCAAATCTGTTGCACAAGCTATTGTCATCCTTTCTATGTCATGTTTCAAACTTTCTCATGAACTATGTGAGCATCTAAACGGGATGATACTAAAGTTTTGGTGGGATAGTAAGAAGGAAGAAATGAAGGTGGCATGGTTTCATGGGCTAAGATGACACAAGCAAAACATATGGGAGATTTGGGCTTTAGGGATATTAGAGCTTTTTAATCTAGCTATGTTAGCAAAACAAGCATGAGGGTTCGTGCAAGATGAAAAAAACCACGCACTATTTTTTTTAGAATCATCGAGGGAGAGCTCCCCCACTTGAATATATTACTTAAAGAGTCATAGCAAGTTGAGGAACAGAATTACAGTGGTGCATTACAACGTGCAGAGAGGAATAGCTGCCAAGAGGAGACGACCTCCTTGTCACAAGGTTTGGAGAGTCTATGTGATCAAATGTCCAAGTCTGAAATGATTAATCTAACAGAGGTAGATGAGCGTCTATCTATGGCCCTAAATGCCATATCGTTCCTGGCATCCCGAATCTTCCAGAGGATTGTTAGTAGCACAAACATCAAGCCACGATCAGGAACAACCTGGGAAGCGAAGCGTCCCAGAGGTCGTCGATGGAGCCGGATATAGGAGTGATTCCCAGCCGTTGCCAGATGCGGTCGGTGAAGGGGAAGCTGATGAAGAGGTGGGTGGCATCCTCTGTGGAGGAGCACCGCGGGTACTCAGAGATGGTGATGATGTGCTTGTGGGTGAGGTTGACACATGTGTTGAACCTTTCGCGAAAGAATAGCCAGGTGAAGATCTTGATTTTTTGGGGCACTTGCGATCTCCAGATCAAATGTGCGTTGATGTCGGTATCTGCCTCCTAAGTCAGGACATCCTATGCATCCCATGTAGAGAAGGCTTTTCCCTCAAGTAGAAAGCGTCGGTCTTGATCTTGCGACGGCATGAAGTCATGCAACACAAACAAAAGCGAAACCAATTCTTGCGAGGCAACATAGGTTAAACGATTCCGTAGGTTAGATTCTAAACCGAAGCGCATTATATTTACCACCCTGATCATAGGTACCTCTAAGTGCAAAAATAGGTTTGGGAAAGTAAACGCTAGTGGTTTTGGGGTGAGCTAAGTGTCAAACCAGAAATAGGTTGAGCTTACATTATTTGTAAGAACAAAGGTGATTTGTTGTAGCGTAAGCACATGCTGGTTTATGGTTTTGTAAAGGAAGGAGGCGTGGGAGGCTGGGTCTACAAAAGCATTTGGATGTTGTAAGCTAAGCCAATATGACCAGGGGGGACTGTGGGGTAGTAGAGATTTAACAACAAACTTCACCAACAAGCAAGTATTCTGAATATACGAGTTTTTAATGCCTAAATCACCATACATTTTGGTTTACAAACATTTTTGTACGTCATGTGACACTGAGCCCCCAAATAGGTATCCTTTGTCATAAAAAAGAAGGCGCGTTTAAGTGTGTCACTTGTTTTTAGAACTTTTTTTGGGATAAGCAAAACTGACATGTAATATGTTAGGAGTGAGTCTAAGACAACCGAGATAAGAATGAGTGTGTCTCCTTTAGAAAGCAGTTTGGCTCGCCAACTAGAGAGGATTTTTTTGCAGCTTTCAAGGATGGGAATGAATGTATTTGGGGGCACCCGAGTAGGTGATAGTAGTAGTCCAAAATATGTTTGTGGGAAAGAGGAAGTGTTACAATCTAGAATGGAGGCAATGGCATCCATCACATGTTGTTGGGTGTGGAGGGTTGCAAGGTTTGTTTTTCAAAAGTTGATTGTGAACCCGTAGCGAGCGCGGAGGTGTTAAGAATGTTTTGGAGATCGGAGGTGGCAGAAGGGGGAGCCACAGTGACAATAAGGGTGTCGTCTGCATATTGCAGGACAGTTGGTGGTAGTTTCATAAAAATGTTGGGGAACGAAGCATGAAAAACAAAAACAAATTCCTACGAACACCGAAGATCTATCTATGGAGATGCATAGCAATGAGAGGGAGAGGTGTCTACATACCCTTGTAGACCGAAAGTGTTAATGATCTAGAGATCATGGTTGGCATAGTTGTACTCGCGTCGTGATCCAATCCGATCCAAGCATCACACATGTGGCACCTCCGAGTTTAGCACACGCCCGGCTCGGTGACGTATCCTCCTTCTTGATCCAGCAAGAGAGGGAGAATAGGTAGATGAGATCTGAACCAACACCACGGCATGGTGGTGGTAATGGCAGCGGAACACCGTCAGGGCTTGAGAAAGCGCCGACGGATCAAGGCGGAGGCTTATTGGGAGAGAGAGGAGACTAGGGTTTGGTGTATCCAGACCTTGAGCCCCCTCCCCACTATATATAAGGGTGTGGGAGGTATGGGGGCACAGCCGTAGTCCCTCCTCCAAGGAGGGGAGGCGGCCAAGGGAGGAAACTTGCCTCACAAGGCAAGTGGACTCCCTCCCACTTAAGGTTTCTCCTTCGCATGCCCATCGGCCTTGTGGGGGCTGGTGCGACTGGCCCAATAAGTCCAGGGCGCCCCCCTATAGCCCTTGCACACCCTAGGGGCTGATGAAATCCGCTTGTGGACTTTTGGACCCCTCTGGAATCCTCCAGAACCTTGTCAAAGCTTCCCGGTACAATATCGAAGAAAACTGAACTTTTACTTTTATGTATTTCTACATTTACTTTTATGCAAGAGTCAATAATGTTCGTCCCTATTCCAATCTATTAATTCTTTATTTGGCAAGCATCATGTGGTGGGGAAAGATCTAGGCACATATATCTAGTTGGATATAGGTGATCATGATTCATTATTGTTGACATTATCCGTGAGATAAGTAAGTTGGGAGGCGAAACATTAAGCCCCTATCTTCCTATGTGTTTGATTGAAAGGGATTGTTCTAAAAATATGCCTTGAGTGTCAGCAATCATGGAACACTAAATGATAGTTGAGTATGTGGAACTTGCTAAACCAAAGCTCTTACATAGACCATTCTAGAAAATAAGATGAACCGTAATTGTTTCATGACTGACTACATAGTTTGCTAGTTTTCAAGAAAGTTATGGTATATACTTTAACATGTGAATAGCTAGTTACTTGATCATGAGAAGTTCTATGAGAAAAGAGTTGATGTTTAATGATGCTAGTAAAGTGATTGGAAGTAACATTGATCAAACTTATGCACTATGCTAGCATTCACACTTCATAAATTAGATCTTTTATCATTTACCTACTCGAGGACGAGCAGGAATTAAGCTTGGGGATGCTAATACGTCTCCAACGTATCGATAATTTATGAAGTATTCATGCCATTTTTACCTATGTTTACAATAATTTTATATGGTTTTGATGCACTTTATATGATTTATTTAGAACTAACCCGGACTGGTGTTGTTTTCAACATAATTACCATGATGTTGTTTTTTGTGTAGAAAATGAAAGTTCTCGGAATCACACAAAACTTTATTTCTGATTTTTTTCTAGAGGAAATAAGCAACATGGAGCTAAGAACCACCGGAGGGGAGCCACCTTTGGGCCACAAGCCAACAGGGCGCGCCCCTATGGGTGGCCCCCTGATGGCTTGCGGGGCCCACGTGGCTCCGTTTGGCGTGATCCCAACGCCGAAAAATCCCATAAATACCAAAAACCCTAGAAATAAAGAGAGATCCTCCTCCTTGCTGTCGCAACTCTCTGCATCGACGAAAAACGAATCTGGAGAGAAAACTATAGCGAAATCAGGAGAGAAACAGAGAGAGAGAGATCCAATCTCGAAGAGGCTCTTGTCCCTCCGGGAGCCATGGAGGCCAAGAACCAAAGAGGAGAACCTCTCCCCATCTTGGGAGAGGCCATGGAGGAGGAGGCCTAAGGGGGAGACTCTCTCCCCCTCTCTTCTAGTGGCGTCGGAGTGCCGCCTGGGTAACAATCACCGTAGTGATCGTCTTCATCAACATCATCGTGTTCATCACCTTCCCTCATCTATCTATGGTGGTCCACTCTCCCGCACCCTGCTGTAATCGCCTTCTTGAACATGGTGTTTCATTCCACACATTATTAATCAATGATGTGTTGCCATCTTATGATGTTTGAGTAGATCTATGTTGTCCTTTGGGTTGATTGATGATCTTGATTGGTCTGAGTGTATGTTTTATTTTGGTGCTGTCCTAAGGTGCCTTCCGTGAGGCGCACACGTGAAGAATCCACGCTGGAGGGTGTTCCAATATGTTCATGATTCGCTTATAGTGGGTGGCAAGAGTGATATAAGCTTACACCCGAGTAAGGGGGTTATTTACGTATAGGAGTAAAGGGTACTTGATGTTTAATGCTATGGTTGGGTTTACCTTAATGATTTCTAGTAGTTGCGGATGCTTGCTAGAGATCCAATCATAAGTTCATATGATCCAAGAATGGAAAGTATGTTAGCTCATGCCTCTCCCTCATATAAAATTGCAAGAATGATTACCGATCTTGTTATCAGTTGCCTAGGATGATTCTGCACACTATACCATCATTATTCCACACTCGCTATTTGTAATATATTGTGATATATTCTAACTCTATTTAGTGCAGCAACTATTTTAATATTTTAATTCTCCGGTATCATGCTAAGCTATCATATTTATACCCGCAATGCAGTTTTATTTCTCGTTACTAGATAGAAGCAAACGTTCGGTGTATGTAGAGTTATAACGGTGGCAGATAGGACTCGAGAGAATATTGATCTTGCCTTTAGCTACTTGTGGGTTCGACACTCCACACTTACCACTTCCATCTTTGTAAAGTTCTACAATGATTCCTTGCACTCGGGGATTATCAAATGCCTATATACATGACCATTGCCGTGAATAACATGTCATAACAATGCACAATTCTATCAGTTGCCCACCAGTTGTTTGTCTACCCACCGTACGCTATTTTCAAGAGAGAAGCCTCCAGCGAACACTATGGACCCCGGGTGTACTTAAACATAAATACAAAAAATCCAAAAATACCCTGTTGCATATTATTTACTTTACTTTTATTTTTATTTTACAATATCTATTTCTATCAAAATTTAATCCTTGCAAGTAACGAGTTCAAGGGGCTTGAGAACTCTCTTGTCCGCGTTGGGTGCAAGTGTTCGGTTTTGTCTGTGTAGGTGTTTTCGAAAGGATTTTGCTTGGTTCTTCTATTGTTTCGATAACCTTGATTCTCACTGAGGGAAATACTTATCTCTACTGTGATGCATCTCCTCTCCTCTTTGGGGAAAATCCCAACGCAACTCACAAGTAGAATGGCCCAATAAGGACAGGGCACCCCCCTACAACCCGTGCACGTGCTAGCCCCTAGGTGATGGTGGAATCCAATTGTTGACTTCAAGACCCCTACGGAATCCTCCGAAACCTTCTGGAAGCTTCCCGATACAATACCAAACAAAACTGAACTTTTTCCAAAACCCCGATAACAACTTTCCAAATAGAAATCTATACCTCCAGACCATCACAGATCTCCTCGTGACATATGGGATCTCATCTGGGACTGCGAACAATATTCGGTCCATTGCCATCAATATCTCAATACTACCCTAGTGTTACTGAACATTAAGTGTGTGACCCTACGGGTTCGAGAATCATGTAGACATGACCGAGACACCTCTCTGGTCAATAACCAATAGCGGGACATGGATGCACAAATTGGTTCCTACATATTCCATGAAGATCTTTGTCGGTTGAACCACAATGTTGAGGATTCAGTTAATCCCCTATGCAATTCCCTTTGTCCAATTATATGTTACTCACCCGACATTCGATCGTCGGCATCTTCATACCTAGTTCAATCCCGTTACCGACAAGTCCCTTTACTCGTTTCCTAATACAAGATCCCATGACTAACTCAATATTCACATTTCTTGCAAGCTTCATGTGATGTTGTATTACCAAGAGGGCCTAGAGATACCTCTCTATCATACGGAGTGACAAATCCTAGTCTTGATCCACGCCAACCCTACAGACACCCTTGGACATACATGTAGAGCACCTTTATGACCAAACCGGTTACGAAGTGAAGTTTGATCGCACACAAGGTATTCCTCCGATGTCAGGGAGTTGCATGATCTCATGGTCTTAGGAAAATATACTTGACATGTAGAAAGCAGTAGCAATATACTTAAGTGATACTATCATATGCTAAGGTTACGGTTGGTTTTTTCCATCACATCATTCTCCTAGTGACGTGATCCCCTTATCAAATGACAACTAATGTCTATGGTTATGAAACCTTAACCGTCTTTGATCAACGAGCTAGTCTGGTAGAGGCTCACTAGGGACAAAGTGTTGTTTATACATCCACACATAAATTTAAGTTTACGGTCAATAAAATTCTAGCACGGATAGTAAATATTTACCATGAATAGGGAAATATGATAATAACCAATTTATTATTGCCTCTAGGGCATATTTCCAACAAAAAATAGGGTGGTTAAGATGTTTGATGTCTTTGTTTTGGATGACTAGTTGTTGTAGAAAGTCTACTATGATGATGAAGATGTAAGGGGAGAGTGGGTTGCCTTTGTGAGTCCATTTTTGCATTGAATCCAGCTACCAAGTGATCCATTTAGGAGGATGGCAGTTTTGCCTAAAGAGAGAATGTTTTGGATCCAAGCCCTGAATTTGGACGTGAAACCCCTGTAGTGTAATATTTTGTCAAGACGAGACGAGGAGACTGAGTCGAAGGCTTTTCGGAAGTTGAATTTTATGACCATTGTGGGCATTTATGGGAGTGGCAAGAGTGAGTGAGTTCTATAGAAAAAAATAAAATCTTCTATAATTTTTCATCTAGATATGAAGCCAACCTGATTGTTGTCGAAGAGTTCAGTGATGAGAGGCTTTGATCAATTTGTCCAGACCTTTGCCACTGCCTTGATAGGGCAGTTTTGTACAGAAATTGGTGTGAAGTCATCTAGGGAGATCATAAGTCTCCTGCGTATCTATAAGTTTTAATTGTTTCATGCTATTATATTATCAATGTTGTATGCTTTATACATCATTTTATATCATTTTTGGGAACTAACCTGATATCCCAGTGCCAAGTGCGAGTTGTTGTTTTCTGCTTTTTTTTATTTTGCAGAAAATCCATACCAAATGGAGTCCAAAGACGATGAAAGTTTTTGACGATTTTTTCTGGAACCAAATAGACCATGGAAGCCTCGAGGGAGTCCATAAGCCAGACAAGGAGACAACAAGGCTTGGGCGTGCCTTGTCCCCTTGTGATCCCCCTGCTACTCCGATTACCCTAGTCCATGGACTATAGATTCAAATATATTCAGAAAACCCTCGGGGGAGCATCCGAAACAATTTTTTCGCTGCCGCAAGCCTCTGTTCTTATGCTATCCCATTATGGAGGCCATCTTCATCAAGCTTTCTACCTCCCCAATGATGTGTGAGTAGTTCCCACAAGATGTACGAGTGCATAGCAATAGCTAGATGTCTCTCTCTCTCCTATCGATCTTCAACACAATGGTCTTTTTGGAGACCTATTTGATGTAATCTTTGCAGTGTGCTTGTTGGGATCTAATGAATTGAGGGTTTGTGATCAGATTATTCATTGAAAGTAATTGAATCCTCTCTGAAATTTATTATGTGTGATTATTATAGATATGTGTGCTTTTCAATCTATGAGTTTTCTTTGGCAAAATTGATGAGTAGATATTCAGAGGAAGTGGTGCATAGTAGTAGGTTCAATCTTGCGGTGTCCTCACTCTATGACAGGAGGATAGCAAGGCACATATTTGTATTATTTCTATTAAGGATAAAACATTGGGGTTCGAATATTATTTGGTCTTAATTTGTCTACAGCATGTCATCATGCTCCAAGCATTACTCTATTTGTTATGAACTTAATACCATATATGCGTGTTGGACGGTGGTCGATTGGTGGAGTAATAGGAGTAGATGCAGAATCACTTCGGTCTACCTGTGATGGTCGTAATGCCCATACATATGATCATGCCATGAATAAGATCATAATTATTCACTTTTATGTAAATTGCCCAACAGTAATTTTTCACCCATCGTTGCTATGTTCATGAGAGAGATGACTATGATGGCCTGGGGTCCATTCACCTATCATATTTACTAAAACTACAAAATATCCCTGCTGCAATTTATTTACATTTATTTAGTTTTTCAATTTATAAACCTATCTCTATCAGATATAATCCTTGCAATTAACGAGTACAAGGGTATTGAAAACCCTCTTGCCCACGCTGGGTGAAAGTATTTAATTTGTGTGTGTGTGTGCAAGTATTGTCGACCGTTCATTGCTATAATCTCCTATTGGTTCGATAAACCTTGTTGGTTCTTAGCTGGGGGAATTTTTGTGCTACTACACTACATCACCCTTCCCTTTTAGGGAATTCCCAACGCATTCACAAGTAGTAGGAGACGATTGTTTCTTTTTTCGGGTATCCGTGCTAAATTTTGAAGATTGTGTACTATCTGAATGTTGACTTCTTCGATGTAGAACTAGGCTCCTCTCCGCGCCAAGTTTGGCCTACGATTGTAGAAGGAAGCAACACTCTCAAGCTGGGTCTTATGAAACAGATTGGCACATGAGAGGGCACGGGAGTATGGGAGATAACTGGCTGCCTATATATATAATATATGGCCAATTTTTACAAGATCGGATATTCCCCTGAACATGGTAATCGAGCTTATTCATAGTGCAACGAGTGTTTGGTATGGATAGAGAAGTTATTATGAAGATTCCTACCAGTTCTAGGAGGCAGACAACTTGACATTATGAAAAACATGGTCCCTTTTCAGTACATTCTACATATAGGATGCTTGTGGGGATTAACAAAAGGGAGAATATTGGTTCGACCATAGGCCGAGAAATTCTAACACGACAACAGAAAATAAATATTAGGTTAATTTATGTCATGCCCAAGTTTCGGCTGAAGTGCGTGTTTTTACTTGGAGGTTGGCAAAGATGTCACTGCCAATGGAGGGGGTCCGTACACATAGAAATATGGCGTCCTATGACATTTACACTTCATGCAATTTGGCCTCATAAAAATGTTGTGATGCACTTCTGGAATGTCAAATATCAAGGTGTGTGTGGGCCTTGGCTCGCGATGAGTTAGTAGAACATACGACCATGAACCGTACGGATGATGCTCGCTTATGGTTGTCTTGGTTGTTTAGCAGTCTCGACCAACATGATTTAACACGGGTTTTGGTGACCTTATGGGCCATACGGTAAGCTAGGAGGTGAGCTATACATGATGGTGAATTCCATAACCCTATGTCTAGTCTATATTTTAACAACAATATTTGGAGGAGATTGAAGTGTCCAAGATGAGCACGAATGAATGAGAGGTTCCCATTGTCGGTGTCAAAACCGATAGATCTAGGGTAGGGGTCCTGAGCTGGGATCTTGGATTGATGGGGAACAGGAAAGGAGATGATATTTACCCGGGTTTAGGCCCTCTTGACGAGGTAAAACCCTATGTCCTGCTTTATTGTATTGATGAGTGTATGATGGTTATAGAGTCGATCTATCTCGAGATCAAAGGAACTAAACCCTAGATGAGTTGGAATAATGCTTCTGCCGAGTACGAGCTAAACCCTCTAGTTTATATAGACACCAAGGATACCTAGGGTTACACATAGTCGGTTACCATCAAGGGATAAGCGCACCGATTTTGCCATCTTGACTTGGAGGACACACCAGGGCACCGAAGGTTTCCTTCCTGAACATGAGGTTGACTTGTAGCTTGGCTTCTAGGTACTAGGCATAAAGTGGCCCATATGTCCGGCCCATAGGAAATAGGCCAGCGCCCTAAGGAATCCTTAGTCTTGGACTCCCTCAGTAGCCCGCGAACTAGCCTCCAATGCCGAGGTCCACGGTTACCAACATTCCTGCAAAAGTCTTCGGCTTGCGAGCCGAGTTCTCATCCCCTTGTATATTCAGCTGCAACTAGTTCGGCCGTCGATGACTTCCTGATTTTTGAAGCATCATGGGACCCATGATATTGACTTGTCTGCTCAAGATTAATGACATCCTTATATTCCCATGCGTCACCAGAAGGTTAATGCCCTGACAGTATTTAGTAGAATTGCCCTTCGAGGTGCTAGAGGAAAGCATGCCTATTTAAACAGGTCGAGCATACTACAAACTGCACATCTCGTTTCTCTAGCCACCAAGAGAAGAGAAACTAGGAGCCCAGAAACATGGATAGCGTCCCAAGCTCATCCTCACGCCTTCACGACAACCTCCTGGGCGATTGGGCAAGCTGCACGGTTTCAAGGCTTCGATTGCGCGACCTCGAGATGCAGGGATACCTCCCTACCTCAGAATTGGCACCCACATGCTCCGGTTTAACTTCCACGAACGGCGAGGCCTTCGCCAAAAACTTCCCCTCCCCACGCAAGGAGGAGTGCGTATCTTTCATGCCCTTCCTTTTACGTGGCTTGGGCTCCCCAATTCACCCTTTTCTAAGGGGTATGCTAGAATTCTATGGGATCCAACTTCATCACCTTACCCCCGGATCCATCCTGCACATCTTGGGTTTCGTCACCCTTCGTGAGATGTTCTCGGGCTGCGAAGCCCATTTCGAATTGTGGAGGAAGTACTTCTGCCTTGTCGCCCGCTCCCGGGGGGAGACAATAATGTTCAAAGAGACGGAGCCAAAGTGTGGCGTATAGCTAGTATGGGGTACCCCATTGGAACCTCGAAGAAGGATCCCGAGTTTTGGAGCTTGAAATGGTTTTATATCAAAGACATTGCCCTTTTTGATCCATCTAGGAGGTGTCTGCCCGAATACTCGGATATTCCTTTAAAGAAAAGGTTCAATTGGCGATCGAAGAATCTTTCCTAGGAGGAAAGTGAAGAAGTGAAGTGTCTGGCCACTCGGGTGAGGTTATTGGCCCACAACAATCTGACCATCATTGATGTCATGGCCTCTGCCATAAATCAATGTGTCCATCCTCTACAAAAGAGGATACACCCTCTATGGCAATACAATGGGACAAACGACATGACCCCCTATAAGAGGCAAGGGCCTGCTAACTCAGCAGCTTTGGCATCCATGTTGGTCAGTCCCTATAAAGGAGAATAAGAAGAGTTTGCTTGCCCGAGTACCAAGGATGGCTACTCAAGCTATAATCCCATCAAATGGCTAAGTCCAAAGTATATTTCCATAGTTTGGGTTTCATACCTATTTTCACTGACCGAATCCCTCAATCTCCCGAACAGGGCTGGAGGCACTGGATCAAGAGAGTCAACCGCCCCCTCCTCAACAAGATAATTATTCTCGTGACCATGAGCCATGGTTCCATGAAGATCCGGAGAAAATGCTTAGTTTTATGGGTGGGGTCTTTTACCAGGAGAGCCTTCATCGCTCTCTAGTGGCCCTTATGGCCGACCACCATGGGACCCTCTCTTCCTCCACGTTAAGCAATAAGAAGAGTTCTTCCCCAAAGGTGCTTCTGTCTCGTGCCATTACGAGTGTGTTGACCTCTACTCCAAAGGGACGTCGCTCCATGCGTCAGACATCAGCGAGTGCGGTGCCCGCCATACCTGCACCAAATGATGGTGGAGCTTCCAAGCGCATGCCGGGGGGGGCTCAGGAACTACTTTGGCCGCACCCCATCAAAGAGGTAATATTTAGAACCAATAGTACGTGTTTAGTTATTTCCACAGAGAGTGCTTACGACTGATGCCTTCCTTTGCAGGAGATGGGTACAACCGTCTTCGTCCGAAGACATATGAGGAGTACCTGGCGACGGCCCCGATCCTAGGTCATCGGAAAAGGCCGGTATTAATGCAGAGATACTCGAAGCAGACCATCTTGCCGAGGAGGTCACATGTACCAATTCCGATTTTGAAAGCGTTATGAATCGACGAAGGAGGAAGAAATCTCTGCACCACCCCGCGTTTTTTGAACAAGAGTTCAACACTCTCAATTCAGTATACACATACTTGGAGCGGCCTGGACTAGTCTTGAGGGATTTGCCAATCTTTTGTCGGCCAACTTGCAGGTGAGTAACCGGTTTTAACAACTGAACATAAAACCTAACCTAGTAGCCCTCGGCCCTTAAGTTGGTCAGGACGATCGAGTTAAGGGTTTGAACAATGTCATAGCGTGATGCAAGCCTCAAGGGAACAAAACCAAAATTTGTCTGAAGACCCGGAGTTGAACCGACTTGAGCTAGCGGCAGCAAAGGTCGAGCTAGAAGATGTCAAAAAGTTCACCGCGGACGAACACGGTGATTGAAAAGTCTTATTATGTGGAACTGATTTAAGCATATTTTCTAATGAAAGATTGCATTATGGAAGTTGAGTCCATAGGTAAGCAGCAAAGAGACCTTGAGGAGGTCGGGGAAGCTCAGAGGTAAGCTGAGTCGTAGCACGGGGTTGGCAGCCAAGTACTAAGACGTTGTCACAAAGAAAAGAACGCGCTCAAAGAGGCAAACTAGCGGCACGAAGAAGAGATGGAGAGTTTAAAAACTCAACTGGAAAAAACCCAGGAGGAGAACCAGAGATTGAAAGATGGAATGTTTGGTAAGTGAAATTGAAGTTGAATTTCCCTGTGCGCGTGTAGTGTGCTAATATAATGAACATTCCATGGCTCTTTGTTAGTTGTCTTGACCGGGTGTCTCGAGGAGGAGATCATCTCGTTTGGAGGGAACCTACTCAAGGAACTGTCCATTGTGCACGAGTGGGCTCGGAAGGCCATTAAAAACGTGGCCAAGGCATTGTGGCCGACCGAGACGCCTCCGGAAGGGATTGCCGAGTTAGCAGATTGATTCAAAGGAGCCTGGCGTCGATTCGAGCTATGGAAGACAACGGCTTGTCAAGAGGGAGCACGGGAGGCATGTACCATGGTGAAGACTCGATTTACCAAACTTGACCCTGAGCATTTGGCTTGGGTTGGGCCAGTAGGTCCAGATGGTCAAGAAGTGCCGCTTCATTTGGTATATGACCAAGTGATGCCAGTCGCTCACATCTCCTAGTAAGATTGCGCCCTGGATACCATTATACATAATCTTGACAAGTAGTCTTGTGTTTGATTCTATGTAACTATATACTTTACAAAAGACTCCATCCATATTTTAAACGCTGTCCAAACCGGCCATCGGCTTCCACCTCCCCCACCAATGGCCGAGGAGTGTTCCATACTGAGTGTTCTGACTTAACAGGGAACCATTATGAGGAACCAGGCAATCTGGCCATATGGTGCGAACAAACATAACATGTACATGTGGTATGTTATACTACTATTTAATGCAAGAAACATCTTCCGAAGAAAACAGTTCCTCCATGGGTTCCTTCTTCGGGTTGCTACGTTGACCGTAGACATTATAACCAAATACCTGCATTATGTGGGTGCAGGTTACTTCAGGGAAAAATGGTCCTAGATTTTGGCGATGATCACCAATTATTTTCGCTTCCCTTGTGGCTGATCAATTATATTCTTAAGAATGCTAGCTTTCGGCTTTACCTGTCTAAGGTACGTATCCGGGTGACCCGGTCGCAACAATCACATAGTTGCTCCCTTTACCCCCTACCCGAACAATCGGGAACGTAGAGGGTAAGCATATGAGTGAGCAAACCCAGATTGGCCAATTCTGAAGTCAAACTGATGCATATAGTGGCTTAAAAACGATACTGGAAGGGTGCACATACGATAAAAACAAACAGATGCACAATTTTATTGATCGGCTTCGCCAAGAAGCCCCCAGGTGAGGCCGGGTAATACATTTGAAGATGAATACCAGAAAAAGGTCCTAACGTATCTCGGTTTAGCCTTACACGTCCTGAGGAATGCTAACCATTCCCAAGGGCAAAGAAAGAAAAAAAAGCAAAAAAGCAAAGAAGAGAAAGGACTTGTGAGGGTGACGACACCGGTCTAGCCATGGGTTTGGTTTGAGGCGATTGCCCGTGGGTTGCAAAGGCAATATGCTCCTCCTATAAGAACCTCATCGATTATGCATGTGCCCTCCCATTTAGGCATAAGTTTATGCTTCTGCTTTTCCGGGAGGCGGAGAACGAGTTCACCCACATTATAGGCCTTTGCCCAAACTTTCCTGTTCTGCAAGCGCTGGGCTTGCTGTTGATAAAAAGTAAAATGGGCTCGAGCTATGTCGCGTTCCACTTCCAAGGCATCTAGGTCATCCTACAAATCTAACTTGGCCTCCTTTTCTTCGTACATGCGCACTCTAGGTGCGTTGTGGATAAGATCACAGGGAAGGACTACTTGAGCTCCATACACCATAAAGAACGATGTGTATCCCGTTGACCGGTTGTGGGTGGTGCACAAACCCCATAAGATAGAGTCGAGCTCCTCTACCCAATGGCAGTTAGATTCTATTAGAGAACGGACTAGGTGGGGTTTAATACCACTCATGATGAGGCCATTGGCACGTTCGACCTATCCATTGGTCCGTGGATGATATACTTAGGCATAATCAAGCTTGATGCCCATGTTAGCGCACCAGTCTTTTACCTCCTAGGCTATGAAATTGGATCCATTGTCCATTATTATGTTGTGGGGGACACCGTAACGGTGGACCATGCTGGATATAAACTCAATAACCGGCCCAGACTTAGCCGATGTTATTGGTTTTGCCTCAATCCACTTGGTGAATTTATCAACCATAACCAGGAGATATTTCTTTTTCTTGGTCCCCCCTTTGAGTGGCCCGACCATGTCCAGCCCTCAGACCGTGAAAGGCCAGGTAATCAGAATTGTCCGAAGAACCATTGGGGGCATATGACTTTGATTTGCAAAGAGATGACAACCAACAGAGTATTGAATGAGTGTGTGGGCATCTTCATGAGTAGCGGGCCAGAAAAATACGGCTTGAAAAGCCTTGCTTACTAGGGCCCAGGCTGCTGCATGGTGACCGCCCATGCCTGCATGTATCTCCGCCAAGAGCTGCTTCCCTTCTTCTTCGGATATGCACCTTTGGAGGACTTCGGTGGTGATTTTTCTTGTATAGCTCTCCTCCCATGTATCTTCTAGGCCTTGGAGTGTCACATTATGCGTCTGTCCTTAGTTTGGTCATTGGGGAGTTCCTGGCGGAGAAGATAAGCACGGAATGGTTCGGTCCATGGCGCGATCACTGCCATCACTTCATGAGCCGAAGGTGTTTCTTCGAGCATCGAACCGCCGATGATTTGATCATCTCGTTTGATGACACGAGGGGTGATTTGTTCCAGTCCATTGACTCCAATGTTCTTATCCTCGTCTTGCCATACCACGGATGGCTTAAAAACTCGTTCCGGGAAGGTAGTAGGGGACGGGGTCGCGTTTTGATCCCATGCGGGTGAGGACGTCGGCGGCTTGATTGATGTCTCCAGAAACATGGTGGAATTCCAGTCCTTCGAATCACGCGGATATCTTGAGGACGACATTCCTATATGCTGCCATCTTTGGGTTTTTGGCATCTAATTCGCCGTTGATTCGAGAGATGGTGAGGTTAGAGTCTCCCTTCACCTCCAGCCATTGCATTCCCATTGATGCTACCATCCGAAGCCCATGCAAAAGGGCTTTGTATTCGGCGACATTGTTGGAGTCAGTGTACATGATCTGCAAGACTTACCGGATACTATCGCCCATTGGGGATGTGAGTATAAGTCCAGCCCACAGTCTGGCGGGCATTTTGATCCGTCAAGTACATCATCTAGTGGGAGTACGTACTCTATTCCCTAGGGAGCCCGTCTTCCGTCCATTCAGCGAGGAAATCAGCCAACACCTGAGATTCAATGGACCGACATGGTTTGTAAGTGATTTCGAAAGGAAGGAGTTCGATTGCCCATTTGGCTATGCGGCCAGTGGCATCCCTGTTATTGATTATATTGTTCAATCGTACTTCAGATGCCACCATGACCAAACACTCTTGAAAGTAGTGTCGCAGCTTTCGAGATGCCATGAAAATTGTGTAGGCTATCTTCTGGTAATGTGGATACCTTGATTTGCATGGGCTGAGCACTTCTGATACATATTATACTGGTTTTTGTACTCGAAACTTGTGACCCTCAGCCTCTCGCTCAACAACGAGAGCCGCACTAACCAATTGGTTGGTGGCTGAGATGTACAACAACATTCGTTCACCTATGTCGGGTGCTGTTAGTATAGGGTTACTGGTTAGTAGCTTTAGATTTCTTCCAACGCGGCCAATGCCTCATCGGTCCACTCAAAGCTCTTGGTACACTTGAGCGGCTTGTAGAGTGGTAGAGCCTTTTCACCAAGGTGGGAGATAAAGCGGCTTAAACCGCCACACAGCCTGCCAATTTTTGAACATGCTTCAGCTCCGTAGGGATTGCTAGTTGGGATAGAGCTCGGATCTTGGCCGGATTGGCTTCTATTCTTCTTTGGGAGATGATGAATCCGAGACGTTTGTCAGCGGGAACTCCGAAGACGCATTTGTACGAATTGAGCCGTATGTCATATGTCCGTAAGTTAGCAAAGGTTTGTCAAACATCGTCCACTAGCTGGCTAATGTGCTTGGTATTGATGACCACGTCGTCCACATATGCCTCAACTGTTTTGTTGATTTGATTTTCCACACATGTCTGAATCATGCGCTGGTATGTGGCGCCTGCGTTTTTTAACCCGAAGGGCATTGTGTTGAAGCAAAATGGGACATAGGGGGTGATAAACGCGGTTGTGGCCTGGTCGGACTCCTTCATTTAATCTGATGGTATCTGGAGTAAGCATCAAGGAAGCAAAGAGAGTCATGCCCGACAGTGGCATCGATGAGCTGGTCAATGCGGGGTAAGGGAAAGGGATACTTAGGGCAGGCTTTATTTAGGTCTTTAAAATCAACACCTAGCCGCGAAGATTTGTCTTTATTTGGCACCATGACCAGGTTTGCCAACTAGTCGGGATGTGGATGAATCCGGCTTCCAATAGTTTTGCTAGTTTTTCACCCATAGCTTGACACTTGGGTTCGAAAATCGGTGTAACGCCCGCTTGACGGGCTTGAAACTTGGGATTATGTTTAGGCTATGCTCCACCAGTCTTCATGGTATTCCTGGCATGTCTGAAGGGTGCCAGGCAAATATATCCCAATTTGCGCATAGAAACATGCGCAATGCTTCGTCCACTTGTGAGTCTAGCTGAGCTCCAATGGACGCCATTTTATTGGGGTTCATCAAATGTACTTGGAATTTGACGATTTCATCTACTGGTTTGAAGTATGTGGATTTGGGCCTTTTGTTGAGAATCACATCGTCCCTATCCACCATGATTGGAGTGTGGTTAATTCTTTCGCCGCAAGAGTTTCGGACAGTGCTTCAAGGGCAAGCGAAGCTGTTTTGTTTTCGACCCGAAGATCTCTATCCGAGTCACTTGTGATAGTGATCACGCCATTGGGCCTTGGTATTTTGAGCTTCATATACCCTTAATGTGGTATGGCCTGAAATCTTGTGAAAGCATCACGCCCCAATAGGGCGTGATAACTGCTATGGAAAGGCACAATGTGGAAGATAAGTTCTTCGAACTTGTAGTTCTCAGGGGTGTCAAATACCACGTCGAGGGTAACTCATCTGGTGCAGCGTGCTTCTTTTCCAAGGATGATTCCTTGGAAGGTTGTATGGATTTGTTTGATGTGGGATTTGTCGAATTGCATTTTGGCCAAGGTACCCTCGTAAATAAGGTTCAGGCAACTACCGTTGTCCATCGGTACTTTATGGAGTCTGAAGCCATCAACAATGGGATTGAGGACCAGGGCAGCAAGTGTTCGGTCGAGGCGGATTCGTGGCTTGTCTTCCTCGTCAAAGGTGATGGGTGTGTTCATCCAAGAATTTCTCGCTACCACTAGGTGTATTTGGTCGAGTTCTTGAAGAATTCTTTTCCTCTAATTATTTGAGGGAAATGTCTTGTAGATCATTAGGATCTTGGTTCCGTTATTCGGTGGCGTGGGCGATCGTATGCTTTAAGGTGGGATCCCAAGGATGGTCTCTCCGCTTTTTGTGAGTTGCTTGATGACCCAACAAGTATGCAGACTATGCGTTGGGGTCGTGTTCAATAGGACAAAGTATATAGGGCACGACTTATCCAATAAGTCGTCCAAGACAGCTCTAGGTCATGCGAGTGATTTGTTCTTTTTCTCGGTGTGTTCATGCTCCGTCGGACGTTGTGAGGTTACGTGCTTCCGCTGAGTTCTTCTAGGGTCCTCGGCGTGGATTGACTCCGTGCGCATCTGTTAAGCCTGCCAGTGCTTTCCATGGCGTAGTATTTTTGCACCAGGTCCGCCAATTCGTCAAATTTTTGGATAGGTGATGGGTGAGGGCGTTAAGGACTCCTTCATCATGGCAATTTTATTGAAAGGTTGATATAATGTCCTAGTCGATGCATTTTGCCATTCCGCCTTTGACAAGGAGGAATCTGGTCCAGAAGTGGTGGACCATTTCCCCCGGCTGCTGTTTGATGTACATTAGATCCCATACGTGAGGTATTCCTAGATTACTTGGAGAGTACTCGATGTGGGAGGTGGGTTGGGAAAAACTTTGCATCCCTGCGGGGTGCGAGCTCGAAGCATTGACGACCGTGTTTTGTTTCATAGTGGACTCTGGCGGCGGGTTCAGGGTCCGGGTTATCAGCCTGACATTGTGGCACATGCTCCAGGTCACATGTTGGGTTAGGGCTTGACCCCTAACTCCTTCCATGGGAAGGTCTGGATTCCGAACTAGGGGATTGATCCGGGTGATCGGGAATCCGAGCATAGACCGTCCTAAGCTCCAGTGGCTGCGAGGGCAAACCATTGGTTGAGTCCTTGATGGTTGCGACCAAGTGTGTGATAGGCAGGATATTAATTTCCCTGTCATCGAGTTTAAGCCCGACCCAATCATAGATCGATGGCTGGTAGTTAGCAGCCCTGATGGCTTTGATCAAATCAAGTAGCTTGTTTAATGATGAGAGTTCAACAGAATCCATATTTTCGGAGTGCGTTGGGTCGATCCGCAGTGTTGCAGCCTCGGGGGTGTTGAAAACCGTGCCCGTTCAGTGTTCGGCTAAAAATTGACCCAGGCACCTCGACTAGATCAGGCTTTGACGGGGCGCGAGCTGCCTCAATGGATGGATTTACGGCTGTCGATGTTAAAGTGTCGGGACTTACGGGTTCCTCAAGGGGGTCTGAGTGATTTGTCAGAAAAAGATCCCCTCGGGTGTTGGCGACGAACTCCAGGCTCCCAAAATGGATGTCATGACTAGGGGCCAAACATCCGATCCGGCCGAGATGGTCGGTCGGTCCGACGTGCAACACGATGCTACCGAAAGCAAAGATCTATCCAAGAATGAAGATGTCCCCATTATAGATGTCATTGCTGATGACCAAGCGAGCCATCCATCCTGTTGGAGATCCAACAACGAAACTCTCAATGGAAGCACCAATGTCGGTGTCAAAACCAGCAGATCTCGGGTAGGAAGCCCGAGCCATGGATCTTGGATCGATGGGGAACAGAAAATAGGGAGACGATGTTTACCTAGGTTCGGGCCCTCTTGAAGAGGTAAAACCCAAAGTCCCGCTTGATTGTATTGATGAGTGTATGATGGTTATAGAGTTGATCTACCTCGAGATCAAAGGAACAACACCCTAGATGAGTTGGAATAATGGTTGTGCCGTCTACGAGCTAAACCCTCTGGTTTATATAGACACCGGGGGTACCTAGGGTTACACATAGTCGGTTACCATCAAGGGATAAGTGCACCGATCTTGCCATATTGACTTGGAGGACACAACAAGGCACCAAAGGTTTCCTTCCCAAACACGAGGTTGACTTGTAGTTCGGCTTCCAGGTACTGGGCACAAAGCGTCCCATATGTCCGGCCCATAGGAAATAGGTCGGCGCCCCGAGGACCCCTTAGCCCCGGGCTCCCTCACACATCTGGTTCTATCATTCAACATAAGCTGAAGTAGATCGCACCAGGGATGGGGTTTTGCAAATTAAATGTTGATGGAGGTATTTCTAGAGATGGTAGATGAGGATCTGCAACTATTGTATGTTGTGATGAGCATTGCAAATTTGGGGGGGGGGGTGGCATCAGCTGTGGTGATCGAAGGCTTGATTGACCAAACTAGTTCAGAGGACGTGACATGCAATGAAGGGTTAGCGTTGGCTCAAGAGTTGGAAGTTGACATGCTTAAAGTGGCACAAACTACGCATAGATAATCAACAATTTTCACATGAAGGATCCATGCTCATATTTAGTGAACTTGTGGTAGATCTAACATCGATCTAGCTCATTTCTATATGTTAATATATTTCATGGTAACAGGGATAAAAAATACAGAAGCTCATATTTTAGCTAAGATAGTTGATGCCTTAGAGGTAGGACGACATATGTTGCCGGGAAGATTCCCTAAATGTTTTGAATGAATAATGGATCCGGTTCCACTAAAAAAATATTGTACATGAGTATTAGGCACTGATTGGGTCACTACTTAAGCGCCAAGCGTCTGGATCGAAGGACAAGAAAGAACCTGATTCGAAAATGGCTCCGCCTTTCTCTTTGTGTATTTTGTCCCCTCCTTGGCTCTTCTCCTTGATCCAAATTTGTTTTTGTAAACCTCAAATACAAAGCCTATATTTAATCTTACCACTACCCAAGATAATAAAGAAAGTAGCGATCGTACCATATATATTACCTAGGCTTAAGCACACATAGTCTTCTCGATCGCCCCCCTTAACATTCTCCATTAATCTTTGCCAATGCAGAAGAGGGCCATACCCTCCCTACTCTAAAATGCTTAAGAATATACTTATATGTCAAGCTTAAATATCATATATTATGTAAGCTTAAGAACATATTGTTTATGTGCCCACTCAACATTCTCCATCAAGCTTCGCCCTGCATGTGCACCTGCTCTTTCGCCTTCATTGGCAAGATCAGTCCTCAACTGAGCCCCTAGTCACCGTCGCACCTATTCTATTGTCATGCCAACCACCTTGAACGCGCTTTGTCGCATAGCTCTGTTGTTTTGGCGTGTCCATCCTTGGTAAAGCGTGAGGCATCATTCACCCCCTTCTGTTGCCAAGACTACTACTAGTCTATCGTCATGGCCGACCTCTACAACACATAGATCATGTGAAGATCTCTGATCCTATAGCTCATGTTAATCTCAATAAGAGATCTTTGAAAAATAAGTTCCTTTTAATACTGACGACAAACATATCTCATGAGGACACATGCTATATGAACTATTTTAGTTCCCACAAATTATTGTAAGGTTATGTGGCTTGTAGCTCGATGGCTCTATTTTATACATATTTTTCGAGCTCATTGGTTGCTTACTATCTCCATATAGCATGACCATTATGCATGATTACTGGTTTTTACTATTTTCATTGTGACCATTGCATAGTTTGTCTTTTAGTTAGTCAATATTAGTTTTCTTTGTTTTATTATGTCTATAGGTGTTATGCAGCAACCAAGGATCAAGAACGATGAAAATGCCAAGGTTGGGATCAACACGAAGGACTCCCAAGCACCATACGTAGGCATTTTGGAGTGTTAAATATGATTTTTTAAGTTCTCAAATTGAAAGGTGCATCCATATCTTTCACATGAATCCAACAATGTGAAGAACGTCATATACGAAGTTTCTATGAAGAAATGGTAATTGTTTTACTAAATGGGTCCATAGGAAAAGATGGCACTCGGTACGACTACGCACGATCGTACCAGAACCAGAAAGTCGTGAAATCCCCAAGACTTCATTGTCCATCAAGGGAGGTATTGGGATTGGATTGGTCTCATATAGAGCCCTTGGATCAAGGGGAGGAGCTACATCAACAGAGGAGACCCGATAAAGGCACCTATATATACACCTCTCATATTCCTCAAGTGCAAGGAATTGTCACATCAGTTTATGATGATGGAGGCGATAATTATGGAGTGTCAAACCCACTAGGAGCTAAAGGTAAGATCAATATTCTCTCAGATCATATCAGCCACTGATCCAGCCATACGGACACAAAACATTTGTTTTATGTAGAAACGAGAAATAAAACTACGAAGTGGGTATAAATTAAGGGATATCTTTGCAAGGTAACGAAGAATATAAACATAAAAGTAGGTGCAACATAAGTAAGGATACAATATAATGCAAATACCAAGTGTGGAATAGTGGTTGTATGGTATGCAGAATTGTCCCTGGCAATCAACTAAGTTATTAAACCGATCATCATTGCAAGTTTGTACGTGGAGGAGGCTTCTACTAGCATCCAATCCCTTACTTGGAATTTTACGCACTTATGATTGGAACCATTAGCAAGCATCCACAACTACTAACAAGTTCATTAAGGTGAAACCCAACCATATCACTAAGATAAGTTAGTCCCCCTTCAATCCCGTATGTATCGATTTCCATGGCCCGGAGAGGTTTCAATCACTCATGCCCCCATATGCATAATCCTATCAACATACAATTAACGCCTGGTGTGATCCACGTGTGCACTCATATGATAGGCACCAAAGGGCACTAACACAACCAGAAGTAACTACAACCAATCATGGCAATTCACCAATTAACTGATAGGACAACAATAAGCTACTCAAATACAAAAAGACACAGGAAATCAGCATAATAATAATCCATAGAATCTAACACCATGTTCAAGTATGGGTTAAATCAGTTTGTGGGAGAGTGTACCATTGAAAAGAGGTGATGAAGATGGCGATGCTGATGAAGACGATCACCGCGATGATGGTTGTCACAACCTGTGTTTGTAGTGTTGGAAATATTCCCTAGAGGCAATAAATAAAGTGTTTATTATTATATTTCCTTGTTCATGATAATTGTTTATTATCCGTGCTATAATTGTATGGATTGGAAACACATTACATGTGTGGATAAATAGACAACACTTTGTCCCTAGTATGCCTCTAGTGAACTAGCTCGTTGATCAAAGATGGTCAAGGTTTCCTAGACATTGACATGTGATGTCATTTTATAATGGGATCACATCATTAGGAGAATGATGTGATGGACAAGACCCAAACTACAAACGTAGCATATGATCGTGTCAGATTATTGCTACTGTTTTCTACATGTCAAGTATATGTTCCTATGACCATGAGATCATGCAACTCACGGACACCGAAGGAGTGCCTTGTGTGTATCAAACGTCGCAACATAACTGGGTGACTATAAAGGTGATCTACAGGTATCTCCGAGGGTGTCTATTGGGTTGGCATGGATCAAGACTGGGATTTGTTACTCCATGTGACGGAGAGGTATCTTAGGGCCCACTCGGTAATACGACATCACAATAAGCCTGGCAAGCAATGTGACTAAGTGTTAGTCACGTGATCTTGTGTTACGGAATGAGTAAAGAGACTTGCCGGTAACAAGGTTGAACTAGGTATGGAGATACCGATGATCGAATCTCGGGCAAGTAACATACCGAAGAACAAAGGGAACATCATACGGGATTAATTGAATCCTTGACATAGAGGTTCGACCGATAAAGATCTTCATAGAATATGTAGGAACCAATATGGGCATCCAGGTCCCGCTATTGGTTGTCGACCGTAGAGGTGTCTCGGTCATGTCTACATAGTTCTCGAACCCGCGGGGTCTGCACACTTAAGGTTTGGTGACGTTTTAGTAGTATAGAGTTATGCATGGTGGTGACCGAAGGTTGTTCGGAGTCCCAGATGAGATCCCGGACGTCACAAGGAGCTGCGGAATTGTCCGGAGGTAAATATTGATATATAGGAAGCCCTATTTTTGTTGCCGAAAAAATTTCGGGCTCATCGGTAGTGTACCGGAGTCTCGGTAGTGTACCGGGAGACCATCGGGAGGGGTATTTCGACCCAAGAGGCTACATGGGCTGTGGTAGAGTGAATACCATCCCTTAGTGGGCTGGTGGAAGTCCCACACAAGGCCCATGCGGGTGGGAAGAAAAGCCCAAAGAGAAAAAGGTGGAAAAAGGCAAAAAGGCCAAAATAAGGAGGAGTCCTAGTCCTACTAGGATTGGAGGAGGATTCCTCCTCTCCTCCCACTTCGGCCGAAGCATAGAGGGCTTGTCCCTTGCGCAAAGTCTCCTCCTCTCTTCCTCTTATATATACTAGAGGTTTTAGGGTTTTTGCACTTGATTTTCAGCCACGTACTACCAGTTCCTCTAGTGCATAGTTTCTCCTCTAGATCGGTTTTCTGCAATGCTTAGGCGAAGCCCTGCCGGAATTGCTTCACCACCATCACTCCGGCGCCATCACACTACCAGGGAACTCGTCTACCTCTATGCTCCCTCTTGCTGGATCAAGCTGCACGTGTGCTGAATGCGGAGGTGCCGTCCGTTCGGTGCTTGACCGGGATGGATCGTGATTGGATCGCGGGACACTCAGCGATTTGGATCGCGAAGACGTTCAACTACACCAACCACGTTTCTTAACGCTTCCCGCTTAGTGATCTACAAGGGTACGTAGATCCACTCTCCCTCTCGTAGATGCTCATCACCATGGGTAGATCTTGCGTGTGCGTACGAAATTTTTTGTTTCCCATGCAACGTTCCCCAACATGTAGCACATTGTTATGTTTGGGTTTGTAAAATTTGGATCCAACTAAAACTTTTTCAAAGTACTTGTGCTTGTTTGCTATGTTGTTTGCTTGCTTGATGATTGTGTTATTTGGCACTACTAGGTGCTATTCTACTTCAAATTCATCTTCCTTGTTCCAAACCTCTTGCCTAATGATCATGCCATGCGAATAGTGCCCAAAACTATCTTTATCAAATTTTGTTTCATCCAAAAATGATTTATTTAAATTAAGTTTCCAAATCCCCCTGAAATGAGGTTTGCACTGCAAATTCTCAAATTGGGTGGATTCTTATTTTCCAAAAGCTTTATTTCAAACCAACTATATATAAGACTTCCCAAAACCACAAAATATTATTTTTAAGGATTATTTTCACATTTTATTTAAAGGATTTTTCTTAAGGCCAAAAATGGATTTTCTTAGGGAAAATTCATTTAAATTCTTTGAAAATATTTGAGAAAATTTAGAGAAACTCAGTGGACATATATTTCCCATATATATGAGTTTCAACACAAGGGCATGATAGATCATAGGCAAATCCCCTCAAAACCCTTTCTGTTCAAATCAAGCTTTTGGAATATTTCTATAAGAAATGTTCTCAATAAATTCCAGGAAAATTACAACAAGTGAACACTCTCATGGGTGATGATCTTACAAAGTTCCATATCAATCCAAATTGGTTTGGTTCATTAAACCATCCCTAAACCATTCCTATCCAGAATCAAATTTGAGAAACTTTACATTGTGAAGTGTCTCCCCTTGGCCTCAAACTTTGTGGGCATGCTGTAATGGCCAAATAGTGATGATACACTAAGTGGTGCATCAAGGGTAAAAGCCAAGCATCAATGGATTTTCTTCCTCTTAAGCTCAAACTTGGTGAATCCCCTCATTTCTACCTAGCCTTTGACCGTGATAAATATCTCAATAAGTTGGTAACATCTTCTTGCCCAAAACCTTACCAAACACCTTCTGGTGATTTAGTAAAACCCCTATTTTTACCTCTTACCGTCTTACCCTTGCCCCCAACTTTTTACCACATCTTCTTGCATTGCCCTAGTACCTCCAGTAAAAACCCCAGGTCCTCAGGTCACCAGGAGGTGGGGTAAAACCCCCATTTTCACCCCTGGACAACATCTTCTCTCTCTCTCTCTCTCTCTCTCTCTCTCTCTCTTTCCCTTTCCTTCTGCCCTAAGGCTCCTCCAGAGCTCTCCCTAGCTCCTCCTAGCCGTTGGGCATCTCCTAAAGCCCCAAGGCACAAGAGGACACGCAGGGGGGATAATAGTGCCTTGGCATGCAAAGCTCGTGCTCTAGAGCATGCTACAGTGCGCACCCAAACTGTAGCCGCTAGCCAACAGGCAGACCCGACCGCCTCGGGCCGCCCCAACTTGTCCCCTCTGCCCCCCTCGGCGTCCGTGACACGGCAAGCGGTTGGCCCTCTCTCTCCATTCTCTCCTCCGCCTCCCACACGCATGCCCGGCATGGCCCGGTTCGGCCAACCAGGGAGCTTACACGCGCGGGCATCTCTCCCTCTCTCTTTTGTCCCCAGGGCCCTAGACCAGCCCCAGGAGCACCCCCGAGCTGCCCCGCGATCCCTCTCTCCCCTCTGGCCTCGGCCGCAACCTCGCCAACGCACGGGTCCACGGTGCACCGCCCCCTTCCTCTATTTAAGACCCCCGGTTCCTTCTCTCTCCGCCCTTGGCCCCCTTCCACTCTCAATCTTCCCCTTGAGCCGCTCTAGGGAACTACCGAGGCACCGCTGCGTGGGGGCTTCATCGATGTCGGGCTACCGGCCCGCTCCGGCCTTCCTTTCTCCTCCTTTGAGCCCCCAGTGAGCTCCCGCATCTTCCCCATTCCTCCCCGACCATTTTTCTGCTTGGAGAAACGCCGACGACCCTCACCCAAAGCGGTTCCGCCGCGATCTCCTCCCCGCCGGTGACGCCGACCTCCTCCGGCCGTCCTTCCACCTCCAGAGGAACGGCGGGTCGATGCTGAGCTCATCCCCACCTTCACCTGCCATCGCCATGCCCTGCGTCATCGCCGGTGAGCTCTTCGGCCTCCCTGTCGCGAGGTTGAAGATGATAGGTGGGGCCCGCCTGTCATCCTCACCTCCCTCCCCTCCTCTCTCTATCGCTGGCCTTCGGACCCTAGCCATCAGGTTCGAACGCGCGCGCGCACCGGTTCGCCTGGGCTGGTTGGCCTCTGGGCGGGCCCAGTTGATGGCCGCCTCCTGCCAGGGCACCGCACCCATTTCTTTTCCTTTTTCTTTTCTTATGCTTCTTCCAAAAATTCCACAGATCTAAATAATTATCGAATACCCATATTTTTTCCACCTTAATTCTTCAAATAATTCCTAGAATTTAATAGTACCATTTGTAATAATGTTTGAAAATATTTTTAGTATTGTTTTATTTCAAAACACTATATTTAGGCACCTTTTTGCCTCTGTTAATTATTTTCCAAAATGTTTTTCACAACAAAACCCTAGGCAAATATTTTTAGTATGGCATTTAGTATTTATCAGAATAGGTTAGCATTTTTAATAGTGACTTATGTGCCCTGTTTTTGTGCATTGCTTATTTTATCATTATTTTATCGCGACGATAGGTTGCGTTGTTGATGAAGAAGTTGGACCGAAGACTTCGAAGACCCCGGAGACTTTGTTGAGCCAGGCAAGCAGCCCTTTGACCATGTTAAGAAACTTTTTCATGCATGTCATATAGCACTTGTTGATTCGATGAAATGATCATGATGAGGTGTTCCCCCTTAGGTGGGATACCTCCGTTACTTTTACCATTGAGACTTGCATCGTGCATGACCCTACCACCTTATGAGGGTTGTGCGGGTGGGAGTAGTTAGGTTGCTAATAGATGCTACGTAAATGGGATGGGACTTATGCATAGTGACGACAAGAAAATAAATGATTTCAGAGATTTTTTTGAAAACCCCGTCGGGTGCCACTAATGCCCGAGGGAGAGGATGATGAAATGGGTGACCACTTGAGAAAGAAGTGGTGTGCCGGGACAAGAGAATGATGTGGTTTTCGAAAATGGATTGGTGTAAGCTGCGACCATTACTCCAACCTTACATGCACAACCACGATACCCCTTATGGGATGGGGCTTTTTTGATTACCTTGGTGGGTACTGGCAAGGAGCCCGCATTACTAGTGGCGGGAGTGGCGTGGTCACTCTCGATACGTGGTCGTACCGGTATGTACGATCATGCGCTGTTTTCACAGGAACCGGGCACACCGTTGGTCCCCTCATGGATGGTACGATTAGAGCAAGGCTCGTGTAATGTACATCATGAGGGCTAGGTACCAATCGAGTGGACTCTTTGTTTAGTATCGCTGGGGGAAAGGCATTGTTCGGGTGCTTACCTCGGGTATTGTCGTGGATTTGTCACGGCAGATGTCCGAGTGAACAGACTTAGGTTCGGGACGAAGACGCAACTACGTGGCGGCTTGAAGGGGTTTATTGGAATCGAGAGACGCAAGTTTTACCCAGGTTCGGCCCCTCCAATGGAGGTAAAAGCCTACGTCCTGCTTGTCTGGCATTGATGATGAAGGAGATCTCTTGGTTACAAGGGTGTTGTTTGCTACCTCTAATCACGAGAGCCTCTAATCTGTCTATCTCTAATCTCTTGTGTTGTCTAAACTTGTGGACTTGTGAATCTATCATTCTAGGGGTGCTCTACCCCTCCTTATATAAGTGGAGAGGGTAGGTTTACAAATAGAGTCCTACTAGGAGTAGGAGTAGGACTAGTCTCTTAAGAATCCTATTCCGGGTCTTGTTTCCTTCGGGAGGGAGTCTTTCTCTCTTTGGTCCTTCTCTTGTGAGCCGCCTGGCGTCAGCTTACACGCCGGGTCTTGGGCCTGGTCGTCCTGTGTCCTGCCTGCCGGATCACCAATAAAACGTCATGTCTTTACCGGGTCTCTTGTGAGTCGCCAGGCCAGGTCATACCGCGGGGTATATCCCTGACATTAGCCCCCAGGTTAGCTTGAATTTATTCATGGTAACCTCCTGAAATAAGAGTAAAAAATATGTTAAGTGGCCGGCTTGCTCCTTTGGCCGGTTTATGAAGTGGCTCCTCAGAAATCCGGGTCTTTTCTGCATATGAATGAGTCGTCTTGAAAATCGTCCTCAGTGTCCTTTGAAAAAATATTGGGAATAGAATACCCATATGCCATTGAGTCGGCTTCCAATACTTTGGCGTAATGAAAATCTTGAAAATAAGAAATCCTCATGACGTAGATCCGAACTTCCATTGTTGTGACATAGGGCGGCTTATATAAACTCTAGTTGGTTATGATCTTTTGATAACACCGGGTCATGAATGTTGGTGACATCGGGTCTAACAACTGAACTCCATAATTAACATCTTGAAAATTCTTCTCAAAGTTTTTGATATGTCCATATTACCTGTAGCCCCCAAGCTCCAAGATTATCCATGATAACTTGGTGCTTTGTAATAATATGTTTGAACTGTGTAGCCCCCAAGTGCCGGGTTGTCCTGCCTGCAGCAACCTGGGACTTATAACTGTCTGATACCTTATGAAACTTCAGCAGGTGTAGCCCCCAAAGGCCGGCTCATCAGTATGTGATGAGTCGTGTCTTCAATTTGAACCATATAATCTGTTTGAACAGCTGAATACTGTAGCCCCCAAGTGTCGGGTCGCACGCCTGTGGCGACTTGGGACTTTAGAAAACTTGATCTGAGCGGTGTAGCCCCCAAGTGTCGGGTCAGTAAGAATTACTGGGCCGGGACTTAAAAATATAGAAAGGACGACTCATCTCCTTGAGATAATAGGGTCATGCTGACAATGTAATGATTTGGAAACCGGCTTGCATTAGCCCCCAAGTGCCGTGGTGCGTGCTTGTAGCGACAAGGGACTTGCGTACTTGATATAAACTGTATTTGAATAGTGTAGCCCCCAAGTGTCGGGTCGTCTACCTATGGCGACTTGGGACTATGTAAGAATAATATGATTCGCCACATTTTGTTGAATGAATCCTTGATCATGGTTGTAATATAACCCGGAATGAATATCCTGGAAATAATTCCTTTGTCTTTGACATGAAATCCCTGCTCGTGGTTGCGGTGCAACCCGACAAATATATGTTGGAGAAATCCATGAATGTTGTAGATTACTACAGAGCACATTTGAAGAAATTCAAGAATCGGCCAATTAGATGACACGGCATTATATCTGACAGGGCGGCTCTTGAAATAATAAATTCTCTGAACTGGCTTGAAAAAACCAATCATTTAGTACTCGTTATGATAAACCATGAAGATCTAGCCATGTTGGCTATTAAATATACATTTGCTCTTGCAGAAGTCTTTCATCATACTTAACAGTGGCTAATCTTAAGAGATAAGACCTGCAAAAATAAACAAGACATAATATATTCTGCATTGTTGTAAGGGCGGCTTAAAAAGCACAACCTGGAGATGTTATATCTTTCATAACATTGCTCTGACCCGGCTTGATAAGCCGGCATGACATGTGAATATGATGAAATGTATGATGCTATGTATGATGCAATGTATGCAACATTTTTGGCTTGAGAGCTGACCGATAGGGTTTGATAAGCTATACCTGGAGGGTGGGAAGCCCCCTGGACGATCATGTTGACTTGTCAACATTTTTGTCTTAAGAGCCGACAGTTAGGGTTTGATAAGCTACACCCGGAGGGTGGGAAGCCCCCTTAGACAACCAAGTTGACTTGTCAACTTTTTTGGCGTAAGAGCCGGCTGTTAGGGTTTGATAAGCTACACCCAGAGGGTGGGAAGCCCCCTTCGACAACCATGTTGACTTGTCAACATTTTTTGCTTAAGAGCCGGCTATTAGGGTTTGATAAGCTACACCTGGAGGGTGGGAAGCCCCCTTCGACAACCATGTTGACTTGTCAAAATTTTTGGCTTAAGAGTCGGCTGTTAGGGTTTGATAAGCTACACCCGGAGGGTGGGAAGGCCCCTTCGACAACCAAGTTGACTTGTCAACTTTTTTGGCATAAGAGCCGGCTGTTAGGGTTTGATAAGGTACACCCGGAGGGTGGGAAGCCCCCTTCAACAACCATGTTGACTTGTCAACATTTTTGGCTTAAGAGTCGGCTGTTAGGGTTTGATAAGCTATACTCGGAGGGTGGGAAGCCCCCTTCGAAAACCAAGTTGACGGAGTCAACTTTGTGCACCATCTTGTAAGGCGCCATCTTGTAAACCGCCATCTTGTATGAAGAAACGGCAGAAGCTCCAAGTGACTTTATGATGATCCAATAAATCCGGACACCCATGTTTGAATGGTGCATCACGGCGGTTCGTCTTCTTGGGCAACTTTTTTAATCTTCCGCCAATAATGTAATAGCCCCCAGGATTGGGTTAACTTTGCAACGACCTAGGGCTCCCGTTGAAAATGACCAAATGTGTCTCGCCATGTCTGTAGCCCCCGAGTCTTAAGTTGACTCAAAGAGGCGGCTTGAGAATCTCCACTGAAGGTTGAGGTTGACCGGGGCGGGCTATAGATGATCCCGTATGATTTGTTTCAATAATCCGTTCGATGGTTCATCCCGGCTGGTTGTTGAAGTTAACCAAATTGTAGAGGCGGCGACTTGGGCGCCTGTCTGTCGGGCGACTCGTATAGATGAACACTACACCGATATGCTGTAGATCAGACTACGGGCGGCGTCTTGCACGTGTCCGTTGGGCGGCTCATATAGGCGAGCATCACACCAATATGTTGTAGATTGGCCCACCGGGTGGCGATTCAGAACCGTCTGTTGGGCAGCTCATACTGGTTCGTACTGCATTGATATGTCGATGTAGACTGGACCGCAGGACCAGCGACTAGCGCACGCCCGCTGAGCAATTTGTATGGATAGTTCCGGTGTGTTGATGTAGAAGTAGAAATCATTCACGGTATTTGTAAGCCGATGTTGTTGTGAAAGATGCCACGACATTTGTAAGCCAGCGCGGATGGCGATAGACGGCCATGGCGTTGTAAGCCGACGCGGATGGCGAGAGACGGCCACAATGTTGTAAGCCGGTGCGGTCGCGAGAGATAGCCGCAATGTTGTTAGCCGGCGCATGAGTCCATTGAGTAGTGTGACACGGACAAACACCAGTGCATAATGATACTGGTGCACGCTCCTTCCTTGCTTTTAATGCCAATTGTCCTGCATCACAAATATTGTAGGAAAAGTAATTGTTCTCGATTTTTTAATACGTACTGATAAAATAGATGGAACGGATATCACCTGGAGTTTTTGTCGGATGAATACGGACACTGGTGGCACCTGTTTTTTATCTTCTCAACCGGCTCCCCACGCCGTTCTCATCCAACCGCATCCCACTTCTCCATCTTCCCCGTGTGATGGGAGTGGGCAACCGAGTCTCCAGGGAGCAGTCTATGTGGGTGCAGCAGAAGACGGAGGAGCTGCCTATGAGCGGCATGCCGGCGGAGGAGCTGCCTATGAGCGGCGTGCCAGCGGTGGAACTGCTCACGGTGGGGCCGGGCAGGAGGGTAAGCCGGCGTGAGGGTGGAGCCATGGTGGAGGCAGGGCTATAGCGGCGGGGCCGCGAACCGCCGGAGCGCAACATGGCGCATGGGGCAGCGATGCTGCGAGATGAGGCAAGCCAGAGCTGAGCCACGACGTAGGGTCGGCTCAGCGAGCAAGGCGAGGCGAGAGCGAGGCGTGCGGTAGGGGTCCGGTGGCCGCAAGTAGGCAAGCCGAGGGCATACAGCGGTCACGGGCGGGGCACGCGGAGGTCACAGCGGTAGCTGACAGGAGCAGCGGACGCGGGGCGGCGCTCGCAGGGCGACTCACCAGCAGGTGTGGCGGCGCGGGGTAGATCGCTGGCATGGCCGTAATAGTGGAGGCGACCCGACGCTGTGGACGGTGGAAGCGGAGGTAGAGCAGAGCGAGGTGCACCAAATGGCAGCTTGTGGCGCAGCAGGGCACCAGCAGAGGCTTGGCCCGGGCGGCTTGGCGACGCCGTCCGCGGCGGAAACAGAGTGAGGTGGAGGCGGGTACGGCCGGGTCAAGGCCGGCTTGGATACGAGCTCCAGCGACCGTGCGGAGTACAGAGTCCATATGTATATCTGCTTCGGGGCCTGCCAAAAACGTCTCCGTCAATTTTCTTGTTCTTCTTTTCTTCAACTTTTGTTTTGGCAGATTTTCCCAGCATGTGCGTGAACCGAACGGGGTCCGCATGTTTCGATCACATCTCCACCTGTACGTACTGGCGGATTTCTTTTTCCTCGGCAAATTGCCATGCACCGTCGGCAGTAAGCATGATTGATGCAAATCACAACCACATCATTGCTTGATCCTCGGGACTCGGACGATCCCGCATACGTCGGTTATGAAGCTGTAGCAGGTGCAGATAACGCTACGGTATTGTACGCGTAGAGGACGAGCAGCAAATCACAAATCATCTCCTCAAAGTTCTGACGGTCTCGGTTTATCGACATTGGTGTAGCAAACATAGTCTCGGACTTGACAGATCGCCCAACTGACTGGCCGCATTGGTGGCGGGTCAACCCTAGCTTATATCCGATCTCAAACTCGTAGATGTTGTTCTGACTACTCACCGGACACATAAATCCTTCCACGCTGGCTCTTCCGGACGAAAACTCATCAATTTTTTCAATCCCTAAAGAGATTCCTTCAAAATCACAACACCACCACGCACTTGCCCCACGCTGGGCGCCAACTGTCGTGGATTTGTCATGGCAGATGTCTGGGTGAACGGCCTTAGGTTCGGGGTGAAGACAGAACTACCTGGCGGCTTGAAGGGGTTGATCGGAATCGAGAGACGTGAGTTTTACCCAGGTTCGGCGCCTCCGATGGAGGTAAATGCCTACGTCCTGCTTGGCTGGCATTGATGATGAAGGAGATCTCTTGGTTACAAGGGTGTTGTTTGCTACCTCTAATCACGAGAGCCTCTAATCTGTCTATCTCTAATCTCTTGTGTTGTCTAAACTTGTGGACTTGTGAATCTGTCTTTCTAGGGGTGCTCTACCCCTCCTTATATAAGTGGAGAGGGTAGGTTTACAAATAGAGTCCTACTAGGAGTAGGATTACGACTAGTCTCTTAAGAATCCTATTCCGGGTCTTGTTCCCTTCGGGAGGGAGTCTTTCTCTCTTTGGTCCTTCTCTTGTGAGCCACCTGGCGCCGACTTACATGCCGGGTCTTGGGCCTGGTCGTCCTGCGACCCGCCTACCAGATCACCAATAAAACGTCATGTCTTTACCGGGTCTCCTATGAGTCGCCAGGCCGGGTCATACCGCGAGGTATATCCCCGACAGGTATGTTATATACCGCGAGTCGTGGATGACATGGAAGTTCCCGAGTCTTCTGGGTAAAGTGTGCAAACCTCCGTAAAGTGAAAAACTATTCGAATAGCCGTGTCCACGATCAAGGACAGTTGGATGACCGCTCTTGTGCTATGCCCAAGTGTTTTCACAAACTGATGTGTGTGGGTGTGTTGGAGACAAAGATGGTACTTGAGCTAAGTCCGATCACTCGCTTGGAAAGTGATCTAAGTCCGATGATTTAGTATGATGAATGAACACGAGGTGTTCAACCCCCAGCTTATGATGATATCAGTAACTTGTTCATATGGATATCTGCTAATTGTTGATGCATGCTCACTAGTTACTTGATCATGACATTTGCATTCAAATTAGCTTTCCGCAAAATACCTACTTAGTGCTATATCATGCATCATTGCTACCTTGTTCCACAACTTGGTTTGCTTGTGAGTACATTCAAAGTACTCATTGGCTTGCCACTGGTTATTTAATTGGCCAGGCATGGAAGAACAAGAGTATGTCAAAGAGTTCATTGAAGACTAACATGCGAACTAGTACGCTTCCCAGTCAGAATGCCTGTAGGTTAAGGTAGATGGCATGGGCTCACGCTTTCGATCAAGATTTCCACTGCTTGTTCTAGTTTAAGTGTTTGGCCCGTGTGGCCCTATTCATGTAAGACTGGACCATCATGGTCATTATTTGTGTAAGACGTTAAATGTGGATGTAAGACTCTTGTTATCCAGCTTCTGTGTGTTCAGTGAGCATTGATCTCTGGGATCACTGTACACGTGCATTCGGTGACCACGACTTATGAGTCGGGGTCCCCACAGAGCTGGTATCACAGCCATCTTGACTATAGGAAGCCCTTAGTTAGCATGGACATTATCCAGGATAAAACCAACTTTCAAAACTACACCTAGCATTTGTACTTAGGAATTTTGCACTATTTACCTCTTCTTATCTTCACCACACCCGGGAGCTACTTCGGCAAGCCAAGACGAAGCCAGACAAAATCAAGAAGGATGGAGCCCTCGAGGGACGACCAGCTGTCTCTTATCGAGAAGGAGTACCCCCAGCTAATGATACACCCACACGTCGTCGTCGCATGAGTGCGAAGGAGTATTGTGAGCTCTTCACCGACACGCCAACAAAGCATCGTCGGGATGGACCTCCTCATTCCCCGATCCCTTCGACCGGGAACGATGCCCGTTCAGATGATGAACAGGAGGAAGACCTAGAGGAGCATGACTACGAGACCAAGCACTCCACCACCTGAGTCCGAGAACCCCTAGGGTAGGATCAGTCATGTATCCCTCATGCGAAGTCGAGTCCGTGTAATGGTTCATATGAAACCATGTGTGCTTGTTGTTTGTTTTGTTGTTTGTGTTCCGATGCAACTTGTGCTTTTGCCTCAGTCAACATGTAAGCAACTCCATCATCTATCTTAATATATATGTTGGTCTTTCAACCTTTGTTTCAACACACTTGCACTTGACCGACCCCCTTAGGCGCGCTTTTCCGTTATTGCTTATCCTCTTGTCGATCCCAGTTGTTTGACTTGGCTGCTCCAAACAGGATGGTGACTGCTACCCGCAACAGCTCCTTCACCAACCCTGAAGCCGGCAACTCGAGCCAGCAATAGGGAGCTGGTGGGGCTGCTCACGCTGGAGGACACCAGGAGCAGCCACAAGGCAACATTCCCCCGCCACCACCTCCACCGAAGAACATGACCATAGCTCAGTTTCTCCAAGTTCTCCGGGAGGAGCGCCAAGCCAACAATGCTGCTATCCAGCAGATGGCTCAGGCCTGGTGAACAACCAGCAGCAAGGCAGGAATGGCAATGGCTGCTCCATGCTGTCTGAGTTCATGAGGACCTCGCCACCAACCTTCACCGAGATTGCTGAACCATTGGATGCCGACGACTCGATCCGCACCATCAAGGACCTCCTTGCATTGGTCAACTGCAATGAGGATCGTGAGAAGGTGCTTTATGCCTCTCACTGCCTCGGAGGTACCGCCCGAGCTTGGTGGGATGGATTCAAGGTCATGCAAGGAGAGCGTGTGATCACCTGGAATGACTTCAAGGAAGGATTCCGCACTGCCCATATTCATTCTGGGATCATGGCTATCAAGAACAGAGAATTCCGAGCGCTGAAGCAAGGAAGTGGATCTATCAAGGAGTACCTGCGAGGTTCAACCTGCTGTCAAGGTATGCACCTAAAGACATCAGCATAGAGGTTGCCAAGAAGGAACGCTTCATGGAAGGACTTCAACGGGTCTTCTAGTATCAGCTCATCATCTGCGACTATCGTACCTTCTTTGACCTGGTGAACAAGGCCCTCATGCTGGAAGACAAGCGTTGTGCCATTGACGACACTCGCAAGAGCAAGATGATCAACAAGGGAAGCTCAAGCAACCAGAAGCCTCGCCCCTAGCAGCCAGCCCCAGCCAAGCCAACCTATTAGCCACAATAGGCTAGCCCTCCTGCACCTCGTCTAAGCTACCAGCCTCAGCAGTACGCCAATCCCAGGCCAGCCTACAACAACAACCCCAATAACAACAACAGTGGCAGAAACTTCAACAACAACCCTGGACAAGTCGCTTGCTTTGGATGTGGTCAACCAGGACACATCTCTAGGTTGTGTCCCAACAAGAAGCCAGATGCTCCGCGCCCCAATGCGCCAGCTCAAGGTCAAGCCCGTGGAGCACCACCAAGGAACCCCGCTCCCCGCAACCAGCCCAACAATGGCAAGGGTCGTGTGAATCACGTCACCGCAGAGGAAGCCTAGGAAGACCTGTACGTATACCTGGCCAAACGGGCCGGGCTTAACGGCCTGGCCCAGCGGCACGCCGCGCCGGCCCGGCACGCGGCCCGGCCCGGCACGAGCTAAACGGGCCGTGCCAGGCCCACGGCCCACCTTGGGCCGTGCCTGGGCCGCCACCCCCAGCACGCGGGTCGGCACGGCACGGCCCGATTAGCTTTTATTATTATTTTTTATTTTTTTTATATGGCCCAATAAGTAAAAATAGACTAAAAAACGCTCAATGCGTCAAATAGTAGGCATTTTAGCGGTCCTGGCGTGCCGACAGGCCGGCCCGATTAGCAAATGGGCCGTGCCCGAGCTGGCACCCCGAGCACGCGGGCAGGCACGACACGGCCCGGTTAGTAATTGTGCCGCGGCGGGCCGGGCCGGGCCGGGCACGATTACCAGCGGGCCGTGCCGGGCCGGCCCATTTGGCCAGGTATGCCTGGACGTCATACTAGGTACATTCCTCGTCAACTCAACCCCAACAGCAATATTGTTTGATTGTGGAGATTCACATTCTTTTTTCACCCAAAAGTTTGCACTAGAGAGTGGCATGAAGCCTACACCCGTGGGTAGCCGTATGTTGATACAAACCCTGGGATCAGTTATGAAGTCTGGGATAGGTTGTAAGGGAGTTTAGATTAACAATAATGGGGTAGACTTCCTAGCCGACCTTATCATCCTGAAGTCAGAAGGCTTGGATGTGATCCTAGGCATGGACTGGTTAACCAAGCACCAAAGCTTGTTTGACTGTGCCAAGAGGATTGCCACCATGAACAATATCCAAGGAGTGGAATGTTGAAAATATGCCCTAGAGGCAATAATAAATTAGTTATTATCATATTTCCTTGTTCATGATAATCGTTTATTATCCATGCTATAATTGTATTGATCGGAGACTTAAATGCATGTGTGGATACATAGACAAAACCATGTCCCTAGTATGCCTCTAATGGACTAGCTCGTTGATCAAAGGATGGTTAAGGTTTCCTAGCCATGGACATGAGATGTCATTTGATAACGGGATCACATCATTAGGAGAATGATGTGATGGATAAGACCCAAACTACAAACATAGCATATGATCGTGTCAGTTTATTGCTACTGTTTTCTGCATGTCAAGTATATGTTCCTATGACCATGAGATCATGCAACTCACGGATATAGGAGGAGTGCCTTGTGTGTATCAAACGTCGCAACGTAACTGGGTGACTATAAAGGTGCTCTACAGGTATCTCCGATGATGTTTGTTGAGTTGGCATGGATCAAGACTGGGATTTGTTACTTCGTGTGACGGAGAGGTATCTCAGGGCCCACTTGGTAATACAACATCACAACAAGCCTTGCAAGCAATGTGGCTAAGTGTTAGTCATGGGATCTTGTGTTACGGAACGAGTAAAGAGACTTGCCAGTAACGAGGTTGAACTAGGTATGGAGATACCGACGATCGAATCTCGGGCAAGTAACATACCGAAGAACAAAGGGAACGTTGTACGGGATTAACTGAATCCTTGACATAAAGGTTCGACCGATAAAGATCTTCGTAGAATATGTAGGAACCAATGTGGACGTCCAGGTCCCGCCATTGGTTATTGACCGTAGAGGTGTCTCAGTCATGTCTACATAGTTCTCGAACCCGCAGGGTTTGCACACTTAAGGTTCGGTGACGTTTTGGTAGTGTAGAGTTATGTATGATGGTGACCGAAGGTTGTTCGGAGTCCCGTATGAGATCCCGGACGTCACGAGGAGCTCCGGAATGGTCCGGAGGTAAAGATTCATATATAGGAAGTCCCAGTTTGGTTTCCGGAAAAGTTTCGGGCTCATCGGTAGTGTACCGGGAGTATCGGTATTGTACCGGGAGTGCCGGTAGTGTACCGGAGGACCTCCGGGAGGGGTATTTCGACCCCAAGAGGTCCATGGGCTGTGGGAGAATAATAACCAGCCCTTAGTGGGCTGGGAAAACATCCACAAAGGCCCATGGCGCAGGAGAGAAAGTACTAAAGCAAAAAGTGGAAAATCAGCCAATAGGAGGCAATCCTACTCCAACTAGGATTGGAGGTGAAGTAGGATTGCTCCCACCTCCTATTTCAGCCGACCCAAAGGCCTTGGCTGCCTCTCCTCTCCTCTCCTCCTATATATAATAGTGGATTGGGTGGTTTTTGGACAGAATTTCCGGCCACGTGCTACCCGTTCCACCGGTGCATAGTTTCTCCTCTAGATCGTAGTTCCGCAGCGCTTAGGCGAAGCCCTGCCGGAATCACTCCACCACCATCACCGAAGCGCCGTCACACTGCCGGTGAACTCTCTCTCCTCTCCACCTCCTCTTGCTGGATCAAGACGGTGGAGATCGTCATCAAGCTGCACGTGTGCTGAACGCGGAGGTGCCGTCTGTTCGGCGCTAGATCGGAAGGACCGTGATCGAGATCATGAGACGGTTCGTGATGTGATCACGGAACGGATCGTGATGAGTTCGCGAGACAGATCGTGATCAAGATCATGAGACGGATCGTGATGAGTTCACGGGACGGATCATGATGTGTTCGCGGGACGGTTCGTGATTGGATCGCGGGACGCTCGGCGATTTGGATCGCGAAGATGTTCGACTACACCAACCGCGTTTCTTAACGCTTCCCGCTTAGCGATCTACAAGGGTATGTAGATCCACTCTCCCTCTCGTAGATGCTCATCACCATGGATAGGTTTGCGTGTACGTAGGAATTTTTTTGTTTCCCATGCGACGTTCCCCAACAGTGGCATCATGAGCTAGGTTGATGGTTCGATGAGATCTCGAGTAGAACACAAAAGGTTTGTGGGCGTTGATGCTTAGATTGCTTCCTCCCTTGGTCATATTTTGGTTCAGCAGGATTGTGAGATGAAGCGGCCCGGACCAACATTACTCGTACGCTTACGAGAGACCGGTTCCCTCGACGCAACTTGTTGCCTAGATGGCTTGCGGGTGATAGTTTCTCTCACTTTAGTTGGATCGGATCCGACAAAGGCGGTCCTTGAGAAGGTTGAAAAGCAATCTATGTATCACCATTGTGATTTATGCATAGGTGAGAATCGTTCTTGCTAGATACCTGTAGCAGCCACGTAAAACATGCAACAACAATTAGAGGACGTCTAACTTGTTTTTGCAGGGTATGTTGTGATGTGATATGGCCAATTACATGATGAGATATATGTGATGTATGAGATGATCATGTGATGTATAGAATTTCACGACTTGCATGTCGTTGAGTACAGCAACCGGCAGGAGCCATAGGGTTGTCTTTAATTATTGTATGACCTGTGTGTCAATCATTAAGCGCTATGTAATGCTTTACTTTATCGCTAAGCGGTAGCAATAGAAGTAGAAGCAGGGCTGGCGCCACAACCCCAATGGCAACACATTGATGGAGATCAAGATGATGGAGATCATGGTGTTGTGCCGGTGACGATGGAGATCATGCCGGTGTTTCGAAGATGGAGATCTTAAACACAAGTTCATGGCCATATCATGTCACTTATGATTTGCATGTGATGTTAATCCTTTTTATGCACCTTGTTTTGCTTAGGACGACGGTAGCATTATAAGGTGATCCCTCACTTAATTGCAAGATAAATTGTGTTCTCCCCGAGTGTGCACCGTTGCGAAAGTTCGTCGTGTTGAGACACCACGTGATGATCGGGTGTGATAGACTCTACGTTCACATACAACGGGTGCAAGCCAGTGTTGCACATGCAGAACACTCGGGTTAAACTTGACGAGCCTAGCATGTACAGACATGGCCTCGGAACACAAGAGACTGAAAGGTCGAGCATGAGTCATCTAGTGGATATGATCAACATAATGATGTTCACCATTGAAGCCACCTTAACTCACGTGATGATCGGACTTGAGTTGGTGAATTTGGATCATGTATCACTCGAATGATCGGAGGGATGTCAATTTGAGTGGGAGTTCTTAAGTAATATGATTAATTGAACTCATTATCATGAACATAGTCAAAGTGTCTTTGCAAATTATGTTGTAGATTACTAGCTCGCGCTGTAGCTCCCTTATATTTTTTATACGTTCCTAGAGAAATAGAGTTGAAAGATGTTGGTAGCAATATTGCGGACTGGGTCCGTGATCTGAGGATTGTCCTCATTGCTGCACAAAAGGTTTATGTCCTTAATGTACCGCTCGGTGCGCCACCCCCTCTAGCGACGTCTATAGATGTTGTGAACATCTGCCAGGCACGTTTCGATGACTACTTGATAGTTTAGTGCGTCATGCATTACGGCTTAGAATTGAGGCTCGGAAACGTTTTGAAACGTCACGGAACATATGAGATGTTCTAGGAGCAGAGATTGTGATCTCAGGATCGTGCCTTTGTTGCGAGATATGAGATCTCCAACAAGATTCTTTGCTTGTAAGATGAAGGAGAATAGCTCAATCGTTGAGCATGTACTCAGATTGTCTGGGTACTACAATCGCTTGAACCAAGTGGGAGTTGATCTTCCAGATAAGATAGTGATTGATATAGTTCTCCAAGTACTTGTCACTAAAGCTACTAGAACTTAGTGATGAACTATAATACACCAGGGATAGAAGTATTGATCCCTGAGCTGTTCGCGATGTTTGACACCGCGAAGGTAGAAATCAAGAAGGAGCGTCAAGTGTTGATGGTTAATCAAACCACTAGTTTCGAAAAGGGCAAGAGCAAGGAGGGAAACTTCATCGATAGCAAGTCAGTTACTGCTCCAGTGAAGCAACCAAAAATTGAACTCAAACCCGAGACTAAGTGCTTCTATTATGAGGTGAGAGGTCGCTGAATCGGAACAACCCTAGATACTTGGTAGATAAGAAGGCTGGCAACATCGACAGAAGTATATTTGATATACGAGTTATTGATGTGTACCTTGCTAGTACTCCTAGTAGCACCTGGGTATTGGATACCGGTTCGGTTGCTAAATGTTAGTAACTCGAAATAAAAGCTACGGAATAAACGGAGAACTAGCTAAGGGTGAGGTGACAATGTGTGTTGGAAATGTTTCCAAGGTTGATGTGATCAACATCGCACGCTCTCTCTACCTTCAGGATTAGTGACGAACCTAAATAAATGTTATTTGGTGTTTTGCGTTGAGCATGAACATGATTAGATCATGTTTGTTGCAATACGGTTATTCATTTAAGTCAGAGAATAATAGTTACATGAATAATACCTTCAATGGTCATGCACCCAGTGAGAATGGTTTGTTGAAATCTTGATCGTAGTAATACACATGTTCATAACATTGATGTCAAAAGATACAAAGTTAAATAATGATAGTACCACATACTTGTGGCACTGCCGCAAAATGTCATATTGGTATAAAGCGCATGAAGAAACTCCATGGTGATGGATATTTGGACTCATTCGATTTCGAATCGGTTGAGACATGTGAACCATGCCTCTTGGGCAAGATGACTAAAGGACCCCGTTGGATGGAGCGGGCAAGTGATTCATTGGAAATGATACATGTTGACGTATGCAATCTAGTGAGTCTTGTAGCGTGCAGTGGATATCGTTATTTTCTTACCTTCACTGATGATTTGAGTAGATATAGTGTATATTTACTTAATGAAACACAAGTCTGAATCGTTTGAAAGGTTCAAGCAAATTCAGAGTGAAGTTTAAAGATCATCGTGACAAGAAGATAAAAATGACTGCGATATGATCGTGGAGGTGAATATCTGAGTCACGAGTTTGGCATACAACTTAAGACAATGTGAAAGTTGTTTCACAACTAAACGTCACCTAGAACACCATAGTGTGATGGTGTGTCCGAACATCATAGTTATGCTCTATTGGATATGGTGCGTGCTATGATGTCTCTTATCGTTTTACTACTATAATTTTGGGGTTATGCATTAGAGACAACTACATTCACTTTAAATAGGGCACCATCTAAATCCGTTGAGATGACACCGTGTGAATTATGGTTTGACAGAAACCTAAGCTGTCATTTCTTAATGTTTGGGGCTGCGATGCTTGTGTGGAAAATGTTTTCACATAATAAGCTAGAACCCAAAGCGGACAAATGTATCTTCATAGAATACCCTAAGAACAGATGGGTATGCCTTCTATCTCAGATCCGAGTGCAAAGTGTTTGTTCCTAGAACTAGGTCCTTTCTCGAGAAAAAGTTTCTCTCGAAAGAATTGAGTGGGAGGAAGATAGAACTTGATGAGGTTGTTAAACCTTTGTTCAACCAGAGAGTAGCGCAGCGCAGAAAGATGTTTCTGTGAAGCCTACGTTAGTTGAATAGGAAGTTAATGATGATGATCATGAAGCTTCAGGATCAAGTTACTATCAAACTTCGTAGGTCGACAAGGATGTGTACTGCTCCTGAGCGGTACGAGAGCTCTGTCTTGGAGGTCATGTTGTTGGACAACGATGAACCTACGAGCTATGGAGAAGCGATGATGGGCCCGGATTCCGACAAATGGTTGGAGGCCATGAAATCCGAGACAGGATCCATGTATGAAAACCAAGTGTAGACTTTGGTAGACTTGCTCGTTGGACGGCAGGTCGTTGAGTACAAATGGATCTTTAAAATGAAGACAGACACTGATGGTGAATGTCACTATTTGTAAAGCTCGACTTGTTGCAAAGATGTTTGTGACAAGTTCAAGGAGTTGACTACGATGAGACTTTCTCACTCGTAGTGGTGCTAAAGTCGGTTGGAATTATGTTAGCAGTTGCTGTGTTTTCAATTATGAAATCTGGCAGATGGATGTCAAAACATCGTTTCCTTAATGGTTTACTTGAGGAAAGGTTGTATGTGATACAACCAGAAGGTTTTGTCAGTCCTAAGGATGCTAAAAGGTGTGCAAGCTTCGGTGATCCTTCCATGGACTGAAGCAAGCATCTCGGAGTTGGAATATACGCTTTGATGAGTTGATCAAAGTTTTTGAGTTTATACAAAGTTTACGAGAAACTTGTTTTTGCAACAAAGTGAGTGGGAGCACTATAGAATTTCTGATAAGTATATGTGGATGACATATTGTTGATCAGAAATAATGTAGGATTTCTGGAAAGCATAAATGGTTGTTTGGAAAGTGATTTTCAAAGGAAGACCTGGATAAAGCTACCAAATTGTTGAGCATCAAGATCTATAGAGATAGATCAAGATGACTTGATGAGACTTTCAATGAGTACATACCTTGACAAAGATTTTGAAAGAGTTCAAAATGGATCAGTCAGAGAAAGAGTTCTCGCCTGATTTGTAAGGTGTGAAGTTGAGTGAGACTCAAACTCGACCACGGCAGAAGGAAGAGAAAGGACGAACGTCGTCCCCTATGCCTTAGCCATAGGCTCTGTATAGTATGCCATGCTGTGTACCGCACCTGTGTGTGCCTTGCCATGAGTCTGTCAAGGGGTACAAGTGTGGTCCAGGAGTGGATCACTGGACAGCGGTCGGAATTATCCTTAGTAACCAGAGGACTAAGGAAATGTTTCTTGATTATGGAGGTGATAAAGAGTTCGTCGTAAAGTGTTACGTCGATGCAAGCTTTAACACCTATCCGGATGACTAGTAGTAGCAATCTGGATACGTATAGTGGAGCAACCATTTGGAAATAGTACCAAGTGGAGTGTGGTAGCAGTGTTTATGGTTTGACATAGAGATTTGCAAAGTACACACGGGTCTGAATATCGCAGACCCGTTGACTATAAGACCTCTCTCACATGCAAAGCATGATCGAGCCCCAGAACTCATTGGGTGTTAGATTCATAACAATGCGAATCACATGGTGATGTGAACTAGATTATTGACTCTAGTGCAAGTGGGAGACTGTTGGAAATATGCCCTAGAGGCAATAATAAATTAGTTATTATCATATTTCCTTGTTCATGATAATCGTTTATTATCCATGCTATAATTGTATTGATCCGAGACTTAAATGCATGTGTGGATACATAGACAAAACCATGTCCCTAGTATGCCTCTAATGGACTAGCTCGTTGATCAAAGGATGGTTAAGGTTTCCTAGCCATGGACATGAGATGTCATTTGATAACGGGATCACATCATTAGGAGAATGATGTGATGGATAAGACCCAAACTACAAACATAGCATATGATCGTGTCAGTTTATTGCTACTGTTTTCTGCATGTCAAGTATATGTTCCTATGACCATGAGATCATGCAACTCACGGATATCGGAGGAGTGCCTTGTGTGTATCAAACGTCGCAATGTAACTGGGTGACTATAAAGGTGCTCTACAGGTATCTCCGATGGTGTTTGTTGAGTTGGCATGGATCAAGACTGGGATTTGTTACTTCGTGTGACGGAGAGGTATCTCAGGGCCCACTTGGTAATACAACATCACAACAAGCCTTGCAAGCAATGTGGCTAAGTGTTATTCATGGGATCTTGTGTTACGGAACGAGTAAAGAGACTTGCCAGTAACGAGGTTGAACTAGGTATGGAGATACCGACGATCGAATCTCGGGCAAATAACATACCGAAGAAAAAAGGGAACATTATACGGGATTAACTGAATCCTTGACATAGAGGTTCGACCGATAAAGATCTTCGTAGAATATGTAGGAACCAATGTGGACGTCCAGGTCCCGCCATTGGTTATTGACTGTAGAGGTGTCTCGGTCATGTCTACATAGTTCTCGAACCCGCAGGGTCTGCACACTTAAGGTTCGGTGACGTTTTGGTAGTGTAGAGTTATGTATGGTGGTGACCGAAGGTTGTTCGGAGTCCCGGATGAGATCCTGGACATCACGAGGAGCTCCGGAATGGTCCGGAGGTAAAGATTCATATATAAGAAGTCCCAGTTTGGTTTCCGGAAAAGTTTCGGGCTCATCGGTAGTGTACCCAGAGTATCGGTATTGTACCGGGAGTGCCGGTAGTGTACCGGAGGACCTCCGGGAGGGGTATTTCGACCCCAAGATGTCCATGGGCTGTGGGAGAATAACAACCAGCCCTTAGTGGGCTGGGAAAACAGCCACAAAGGCCCATGGCGCAGGAGAGAAAGTACTAAAGCAAAAAGTGGAAAATCAGCCAATAGGAGGCAATCCTACTCCAACTAGGATTGGAGGTGAAGTAGGATTGCTCCCACATCCTATTTCGGCCGACCCAAAGGCCTTGTCTGCCTATCCTCTCCTCTCCTCCTATATATACTAGTGGATTGGGTGGTTTTTGGACAGAATTTCCGGCCACGTGCTACCCGTTCCACCGGTGCATAGTTTCTCCTCTAGATCGTAGTTTCGCAGCGCTTAGGCGAAGCCCTGCCGGAATCACTCCACCACCATCACCGGAGTGCCGTCACGCTGCCGGTGAACTCTCTCTCCTCTCCACCTCCTCTTGCTGGATCAAGACGGTGGAGATCGTCATCAAGCTGCACGTGTGCTGAACGCGGAGGTGCCGTCCGTTCGGCGCTAGATCGGAAGGACCGTGATCGAGATCGTGAGACGGTTCGTGATGTGATCACGGAATGGATCGTGATGAGTTTGCGAGACAGATCGTGATCAAGATCATGAGACGGATCGTGATGAGTTCACGGGACGGATCATGATGTGTTCGCGGGACGGTTCGTGATTGGATCGCGGGACGCTCGGCGATTTGGATCGCGAAGATGTTCGACTACACCAACCGCGTTTCTTAACGCTTCCCGCTTAGCGATCTACAAGGGTATGTAGATCCACTCTCCCTCTCGTAGATGCTCATCACCATGGATAGGTTTGCGTGTGCGTAGGAAATTTTTTGTTTCCCATGCGACGTTCCCCAACATGGAAGTCAAGTATGTTCCCAACCCTGCCCCCACTCAAGCCCCGCAGGCTAACTGTCTGTCGGGAGTTGAGTTGGATCAAGTGCCAGTGGTACGTGAATACCCGGATGTGTTCCCCGATGAGCTGCCTGGACTGCCTCCTGACCGCGACATTGAGTTCATCATTGAGCTTATGCCCGGATCAAGGCCCATCTATAAGAAGGCCTATAGGATGGGATCCAAAGAGTTGGCTAAGTTGAAGAAGCTACTGGTAGAGCAACTTAGAAAAGGATTTATTTGCCCTAGTGCCTCTCCTTGGGGATCGCCTGTTCTATTTGTGTCAAAGAGGGACGGAACTATCAGACTTTGTGTCGATTACCGTTCTCTCAATGAGGTCACGATAAAGAACAAGTACCCACTCCCCAAGATTGAAGACCTGTTTGATCAGTTGAATGGAGCCAAGGTGTTCTCTAAGATCAACCTCGGGTCTGGGTACTACCAGCTGAAGATTAGACCCCAAGATATTCCGAAGACGGCATTTCTAACCCGGTATGGCCTGTATGAATACACGGTCATGTCGTTCGGGTTAACCAATGCCCCTGCCTACTTCATGTACCTCATGAATAAAGTCTTCATGGAGTATTTGGACAAGTTTGTTGTCGTCTTCATTGATGACATACTTGTCTTCTCCAAGTCTGAAGAAGAACATGAGGAACACTTGATATTGGTCCTAGAGAAGCTTCGAGAGGACCAGCTTTATGCCAAGTTCAGCAAGTGTGAATTTTGGCTGCATGAAGTTGGATTCTTGGGTCATGTGTTGACTACAGAAGGATTGTCAGTGGATCCTGCCAAGATTGAAGCCGTGACTGAGTGGCAAACCCCAACCACCATAAAGGAAGTCAGGAGCTTCCTCGGACTCGTGGGATATTACCGCAAGTTCGTGGAAGGGTTGTCAAGCATTGCCCGACCCATGACCCAACTTTTGTAGAAGGACAAGAAGTTTGAATGGACTGCTAAGTGCGAGGAAAGCTTCCAGGAGCTCAAGAAGAGATTGACCACCGCCCTTGTTTTGGCCACCCTCGATATTCACAAGGAGTTTGTGATTTATTGTGATGCATCAAGAACCGGGCTTGGAGGCATTCTGATGCAAGAAGGCAGAGTCGTAGCCTATCTATCAAGACAACTATGACCCCATGAAGAGAACTACACCACTCATGGTCTTGAGTTAGCAGCCGTGGTTCATGCCTTGAAAACATGACGACACTACCTTCTGGGGAAGCGATGTGAGATATTCACAGACCACAAGAGTTTGAAGTATATCTTCACTCAAAGGGAGTTGAACATGAGGCAGCGAAGATGGTTGGAATTGATCAAGGACTATGACCTCAGTGTTCAATACCACCCCAGAAAGGCCAACGTGGTAGCAGACGCCTTAAGAAGAAAGGCTTGTTCCTTGAATGCTATGATTAAGGAAAGGCTACCCGCCCGGTATGAAGAACTTGACAGCTTCGACTTGGAACTGGTTGCACCAGGATTCCTCGCCAACCTCGAAGCAAAGCCTACCTTGATGGATGATATCAAGGAAGCCCAAAAGGGACACGAGAGCATTGAAGGCATCAAGAGGAAGATCAAGGCAGGCAAGGCCCCAGGATTCTCGGTGGACGAACAAGGAGTTGTATGGTTCGGGAATCGCATTTGCGTACCCAACAAGGAAGATCTCAAGAACCTGATCTTGCAAGAAGCTCCTGACACTCCATACCCCATCCATCCTGGAGGAACCAAGATGTATTGAGACCTCAAGGCAAGATTCTGGTGGCATGGCATGAAACAGGAGATAGGCACGTTCGTGGCTAAGTGTAACATATGCCAGAGGGTCAAGGCTGAGCATCAGCAACCCGCTGGACTACTGCAACCCCTTAGAGTGCCTGAATGGAAGTGGGATAAAGTCAGGATGGATTTCATCACCGGTTTTCCGAGGTCGAGCAAAGGACATGATTCCATTTGGGTCATTGTCGACCACCTGACCAAGGTAGCCCACATCATTCCTGTCAAGACGACCTACAATGGGAACTAGTTGGCCAACCTCTACATTCACCGGATTGTGAGCCTCCACGGGGTTCCTAAGGAGATTGTGTCAGATTGAGGAACCCCGTTTACCTCAAGATTCTGGAATAGGTTCCGAGAAGCATTGGGAACCAAGCTATCCTTCAGCAGTGCTTTTCATCCCCAGACCAGTGGGCAAACAGAATGAGTGAATCAGATACTCGAAGATATGCTCCGCGCTTGTGTTTTGGCATATGGAGCCAAGTGGGAAGATTGCCTACCATTCGTCGAGTTCTCCTACAACAACAGCTATTAGTCGAGTCTTCAGATGGCACCATTTGAGGTGTTGTATGGATGCAAGTGTCGTACTCCCCTCAACTGGTCAGAGACCGGAGAAGGATTAGGCTTTGGGCCATACATCCTCCATGAAGCCGAAGAGCAAGTTCAACTTGTCCGAGAATGCCTTGAGACCGCCAAGACTAGGCAGAAGAGCTACGCCGACTCTCACCATTGAGACATGAGTTTCCGTGTTGGGGACCATGTTTACCTCCGAGTCACGCCTCTCAAAGGGAACAAGCATTTGCACGTCAAAGGGAAGATCGCACCAAGATTCATCGGCCCCTTCAAGATCACTGACAGGCGAGGAGAAGTTGCATATCAGCTAGAGTTACCTTCTGAGTTGTTAGATGTGCACAACGTCTTTCACATGTCACAGCTCCGGAAGTGTCTGCAAGTCCCCAACCGCCCCGACCTCTACAAGGACGTCGACCATCAAGTCATCGATCTTCAACCAGATCTCACTTATCGTGAGAGGCCAGTTCGCATTTTGGATGAAGCCGAGCGCTGCACCCGAAGCCGCACCATCAAGTACTTCAAGGTCTAGTGGAGCAACCACACTGAAGCTGAAGCAACCTGGGAGCGTGAAGATTATCTTAGATCGGAGTTCCCGCATCTTTTTAGCGCTTAGCCTAGGAATCTCGGGGACGAGATTCTTGTAAGGGGGGAAGGTCTGTCACACCCTATGTTTTTAGCACATTGTTATGTTTGCGTTTATAAAATTTGGATCCAACTAAAACTTTTTCAAAGTGCTTGTGCTTGTTTGCTATGCTGTTTGCTTGCTTGATGATTGTGTTATTTGGCACTATTAGGTTCTATTCCACTTCATATTCATCTTCCTTGTTACAAACCTCTTGCCTAATGATCATGCCATGTGAATAGTGCCCAAAACTATTTTAATCAAAATTTGTTTCAACCAAAAATGATTTATTTAAATTAAGTTTCCAAAACCCCCTTAAATGAGGTTTGCACTGCAAATCCTCAAATTGGGTGGATTCTTCTTTTCCAAAAGCTTTATTTCAAACCCACTATATATAAGACTTCCCAAAACCACAAAATATTATTTCTAAGGATTATTTTCACATTTTATTTAAAGGCTTTTTCTTAAGGCCAGAAATGGATTTTCTTAGGGAAAAATTATTTAAATGCTTTTAAAATATTTGAGAAAATTTAGAGAAACTCAGTGGACATATATTTCCCATATATATGAGTTTAAACACAAGGGCATGATCAGATCATAGGCAAATCCCCTCAAAACACTTTCTGTTCAAATCAAGCTTTTGGAATATTTCTATAAGAAATATTCTCAATAAATTCCAAGAAAATTCCAGCAAGTCAACACAATCATGGGTGATGATCTTGAAAAGTTCCATCTCAATCCAAATTGGTTTGGTTCATCAAACCATCCCAAAACCATTCCTGTCCAGAATTAAATTTGAGAAACTTTACATTGTGAAATGTCTCCCCTTGGCCTCAAACTTTGTGGGCATGCTCTAATGGCCAAATAGTGATGATACACTACGTGGTGCATCAAGGGTAAAAGCCTAGCATCAATGTATCTACAGAAATCTGATTCTGCTAATTTCTAGGGTTCATGAAATCTCCATTGTCAACTTCTTCCTCTTAAGCTCAAACTTGGTGAATCCCCTCATTTCTACCTAGACTTTGACCGTGATAAATATCTTAGTAAGTTGGTAACATCTTCTTGCCCAAAACCTTACCAAACACCTTCTGGTGATTTAGTAAACCCCTATTTTTACCTCTTACCCCCTTACCCTTGGCCCCAACTTTTTACCACATCTTCTTGCATTGCCCTAGTACCTCAAGTAAAAACCCCAAGTCCCCAGGTCACCAGGAGGTGGGGTAAAACCCCCATTTTCACCCCTGGACAGCATCTTCTCTCTCTCTCTCTCTTTCCCTTTCCTTCTGCCCTAAGGCCTCCTAGCCGTTGGGTATCTTCTAAAGCCCCAAGGCACAAGAGGACACGCAGGGGGGCTAAAATAATGCCCTGGCATGCAGAGCTCGCGCTCTGGAGCACGCTACAGTGCGCACCCGCACTGTAGCCGCTAGCCAACGGGCAGCCCCGACCGCCTCGGGCCGCCCCAGCTTGTCCTCTCTGCCCCCCTCGGCGTTCGTGACACGGCAAGCGGTCGGACCTCTTTCTCCCTTCTCTCCTCCGCCTCCGACACGCGTCCCGGCACCGCCCGGTTCGGCAAACCGGGGAGCTCACACGCGCGGGCATCTCTCTCTCTCTCTCTTCTCTCCCGAGGGGCCTAGACCAGCCCCAGGAGCACCCCCGAGCTGCCCCGCGAGCCCTCTCTCCCCTCTGGCCTCGGCCGCAACCTCGTCGGTGCACGGGTCCACGGTGCACCGCCCCTCTCTTCTATTTAAGCCCCCGGTTCCTCCTCTCTCCACCCTTGGCCCCCTTCCACTCTCAATCTTCCCCCTGAGCCGCTCTAGGGACTACCCAGAGCCCCTGTGCTCGGGATCAACCGAGGCATCGGTGCGTCGGGGCTTCGTCGATCTTGGGCTACCGGCCCGCTTCGGCCTTCCTTTCTCCTCCTTTGAGTCCCCAATGAGCTCCCGCGTCTTTCCCCTTCCTCCCCGACCATTTTGCTACTTGGAGCAACGCCGGCGACCCTCACCCGAAGCGGTTCCGCTACGACCTCCTCCCCGCTGGCGACCCCGACCTCCTTCGTCCGCCCTTCCACCTCTAGAGGAACAGCGGGTCGACGTTGAGCTCATCCCCACCTTCGCCTACCGTCGTCGTGCCCTGCATCATCGCCGATGAGCTTGCTGGCCTCCCTGTCGCGAGGTTGAAGATGAAAGGCAGGGCTCGCCTGTCATCCTCACCTCCCCCCCCTCCTCTCTCTGTTGCTGGCCTTCGGGCCCTAGCCGTCAGGTTCGAACGCGCGGGCACGCGCCGGTTCGCCTAGGCTGGTTGGCCTCTAGGCCGGCCCAGTTGCTGGCAGCCTCCGGCCAGGGCACTGTGCCCATTTCTTTTCCTTTTTCTTTTCTTCCGCTTCTTCCAAAAATTCCACATGTCTAAATAATTATCCAATACCCATATTTCTTCCACCTTAATTTTGGAAATAATCCCTAGAATTTAATGGTGCCATTTGTAATAATGTTTGATAATATTTTTAGTACTGTTTTATTTTAAAAACCTATATTTAGGCACCTTTCTGCCTCTGTTAATTATTTTCCAAAATGTTTTTCACAACAAAACCCTAGGCAGATATTTTTAGTATGACATTTAGTATTTATCAGAATAGGTTAGCATTTTTAATAGTGACTTGTGAGCCCTGTTTTTGTGCATTGCTTATTTTTATCATTATTTTATTGCGACAATAGATTGCGCTGTTGATGAAGAAGTTGGACCCGAAGACTTCGAAGACCCCGGAGACTTTGTTGAGCCACGCAAGCAGCCCTTTGACCATGTTAAGAAACTTTTTCATGCATGTCATATAGCACTTGTTGATTCGATGAAATGATCATGATGAGGTGTTCCCCCTTCGATGGGATACCTCCGTTACTTTTACCGTTGAGACTTGCATCGTGCATGACCCTACCACCTTATGAGGGTTGTGCGGGTGGGAGTAGTTAGGTTGCTAATAGATGCTATGCAAATGGGATGGGACTTATGCATAGTGACGACAAGAAAAGAAAAGATTTCAACATTTTTTGGAAAACCCCGTCGGGTGCCACTAATGCCCGAGGGAGAGGATGATGAGATGGGTGACCACTTGATAAACAAGTGGTGTACCGGGACAAGAGAGTGATGTGGTTTTCGAAAACAGATTGGTGTAAGTTGCGACCGTTACTCCAACCTTACATGCGCAACCACGATACCCCTTATGGGACGGGGCTTTGTTGATTACCTTGGTGGGTACTAATAAGGAGCCCGCATTACTAGTGGCGGGAGTGGCGTGGTCACTCTCGATACGGGGTCGTACCGGTATGTACGATCATGCATTGTTTTCACAGGCACCGGGCACACCGTTGGTCCCATCATGGATGGTGCGATTAGAGCGAGGCTCGTGTAATGTACATCATGAGGGCTGGGTACCAATCGAGTGGACTCTTTGTTTATTATCGCTGGGGGAAAGGCATTGTTCGGGTGCTTACCTCGGGTATGTTATATACCGCGAGTCGTGGACGACACGGAAGTTCCCCGTGTCTTGTGGGTAAAGTGTGCAAACCTTTGCAGAGTGTAAAACTATTCGAATAGCCGTGTCCATGGTCAAGGACAGTTGGATGACCGCTCTTGTGCTACGTCCAAGTGTTTTCACAAATTGATGTGTGTGGGTGTGTTGGAGACAAATATGGTACTTGAGCTAAGTCCGATGACTAGCTTGGAAACTGATCTAAGTCCGATGACTTAGTATGATGAATGAACACGAGGTGTTCAACCCCCAGCTTATGATGATATCGGTAACTTGTTCATATGGATATCTGGTAATTGTTGATGCATGCTCACTAGTTACTTGATCATGACATGTGCATTCAAATTAGCTTTCCGCAAAATCACCTACTTAGTGCTATATCATGCGTCATTGCTACCTTGTTCCACAACTTGGGTTGCTTGCGAGTACATTCAAAGTACTCATTGGCTTGCCACTGGTTATTTAATTGGCCAAGCATGGAAGAACAAGAGTATGTCGAAGAGTTCATTGAAGGCGAACAGGCGAACTAGGATGCTTCCCAGTCAAAATGCTTGTAGGTTAAGGCGGATGGCATGGGTTCACGCTTTCGATCAATATTTCCGCTGCTTGTTCTAGTTTCTGTGTGTTCAGTGAGCATTGATTTCTAGGATCACTGTACACGTGCATTCGGTGACCACGACTTATGAGTTGGGGTCCCCACAACGGTTCGCCTAACGACAGTCCAATGCCACCGAGAGAAAGAGAGGGGGCGAGGCTCCCCCTCTGGCTTATTGCTCCATGGCCTTCCTCCTAGATTATGAGAGGTTCCCACTCTCATCCTTGTCCACCATTGATCCCGGAGGGGCAAGAGCTCCTCCAATATTTGCTCTCTCTTCTCTTTTTTCTTTGTTTTTGGTATTTTTTTCTAGCCGGGCACCATTACTTAAGTCGTCGGATATCCATAACTCCGGTCGGCTTGAAATTTGAGGAGATATTTTCCATAAAATTATCTTTCTTGCGGTGAAATAAGGGCTCCAAGCAACATCCACATCCCCGACAGGGTCCCACGGCGAACCCAGGGGTTGGCTGCACCACCTGGCCTTGTGGGGCCCTCGGGCACCATCTTGCGTTGATTCTTTCACTCAAAAATCATATATATTATAGAAAAAATCATATTAAATCGATGGGGTGTTTTGACCTTCATATATATTGTTTTTATGTAAAACAAACACATGAAGAAAAGAGGAACTGGAACATGGCACTAGATTAGCAAGCTAGTCGAGAAAAGTAATATAAAAGTGCACCAAAACCATTAATAAATTATGTAAATATAGCATGAATACTTCAAAAATTATAGATACGTGGGAGATGTATCGATATCCCCAAGCTTAATCCTTGTTCGTCCTTGAGTAGGTAATATTTTTTGAAGTGTGAATGCTAGAATAGAACATACCTTTAATCACATAGGCAATGATAATTCTAATAACAAGTAGTATCATTCGATTGGGCTCAATATATCATAACATAAAGTATCTCACGAATCTTTTGGGATTATATTGCATACATAAATCAAACAGTGAAGTAGAGATTATGACTAGGTACCCCAATTTAAAGATAGCCATCATGCGTATACAATGCTTGACAAATTAATGTTTGAAGAATGCATGCAAAGCTAAGAGCGATCCATATGCTCAATACATGGTGTCGAAAGAGAGAAAGATGAAATTGACTCAACAATAAAATCAAATAGATAGGCCCTTCATAGAGGGAAGCAAAGATTAACATGCACGAGAGCTCATTGGTTTAAAATAGAGATGAATTTATTCTCAAATGTGTACTTTTCCTGTCAACGGTTTAACAACAAAATTTTGCATTATCCTTCATTCTAAACACATTAAGAGCGGTTCTCATGCATTGACACACGCCCTCAACCATAACCAATGCAAACCATGACTAGCCGACTTCATGGATGTGTGCCTACTTTCACTTTTTTTGGAGGACTGCCTTTTTATAAAATATAGGGGTTGGGCAACCCTATGCCAACTCTCTCTCAAAAATTTAACAAGCAGAGTAAACTCTCGTCGTGAGTAAAACACATTTAGCATGGAAGATAATGACTACCCGATTGCTCCATTAGTTGCACAGGCATACAACAGTACAAAACAGAAATTTGTTTCCAGGTTTAGAGGTTGCACATGCAAATTTACTTGAAATTGAAATGAAATCCATGTATAGGTAGGTATGGCGGACACTTTATGGCATACCATTGTTTCAACGATTAGATGTACAAGCGGTAATTAAACTTAGTACACGAAAATGCTAGCAAGAAACCATGGGCAACCATTTTACCAAGCAAAAAACCATAATCATGCATTTTATAATAATAAATTATTGAGAAAATATAATCATCATGATAACCTGCAAACCTCATCAAGGTTGAACTGGAATTTGTCAAACATGTGTAAACATGTGCCAAGCCAATCATCCGTCCTTCACTGGGAGATACTCCCTCCGTCCCATAATGTAAAACGTTTTTTGATACTAGTCCTATAGTGTAAGACGTTTTTTGATACTAGTATAGTGTTAAAAAAACGTCTTACATTATGGAACGGAGGGAGTACTTACCACCACAACATAATAGGTTCAACTTAATGCAACTAATGCTCTTTGTCATTACAATATAACTCTTTTACTTGATTTAAGATATGCACTATCACACTATCACTTCTATTTTAACGGATTAAACGGAGGATGCATGTTTACTTCTCAATTACACATAATAAATGAAACACATGACATTGTATTCATTCGTAGATTTTACTCTAAACATATAAGTGGAGCACAAAAGTAAATGATCATAGTTATTCAGTGAGAGATTCTCCAAGATAGTAGTATCAATATTATTGACTAAAGTTTGACATTTTCTATCCCACTTTTAAGAATAATGTAATCCACATGAATTGTATCACCCTCAGAAATAGTGGGATCAATAATATCTGAAGCTGACCTCTTCAAACCCACTTTCAATGATAATTTAATTCACACTCTAAAAGATATAAATAAATTTCATATATCATTCTACAAATAATATAAATATAGAGACACCAATATCCAAGTTCAAAAGAAACAAGTGAAGCACACAAAGAATTCTATAAATCATACTCAAGAGATATAAGTGAAGTGAGTGGAGCATTCTATAAATAAACCAAAGACCATAAGAAATCATCCCCAAGCATCATGGTGTATATTTATTCAAAATAAACTGATGCTCCAAGACTTTGCACATATCATGTGAACGGATAAGACTTAGGTCCAACCGAGACATACCAATAATTGTTGAAGAAAAAAGAGGCGGTGTCTTCCGAGGCATCCAAAGCTTAGACGCTTGAGTATCCTTGGATAATACCTTGGAATGACGTGAACATCCCCAAGATTAGGTTCTTGACGCTGCGTTTTCCTCTCAATCTATGTTTTTCCTCAATCTTAAAAACACCATCCACACAAAACTCCATAGAAGTCGTGAGATAGGTTAGTACAAATAAATATAAATCACCCAATCATGTACCATCAAGACAAATTGCATAGTTATTTTCAAAAGTTAGCTATTGTATACTATTATTTCCACAATTTATATCCCCAAATATAAGTCATGAAAACTCTAGAACAAGCAGATATTGAAACTATAACAACAATCGGTCAAAACTGGAACACTCTATAATAATCTAATTAAGACATGTACTTCTCTAATTAAAAAATCTAAAAAATTAGAATGCAACAGATAATTTGTAATTCAGTATTTTTTCAATGCACAACTTCTCAAACACTTCTTTTTTTTTGAAAAAAAATGTTTTATGGTTCCCATTTTGTTTTTTGTTTTTGAAAAGTTTAAAGACACACACAAAGAAGAAAAAAGACTCTCTAAAACTTTTGGGTTGTCTCCCAAACAAAGCTTTCTTTAAAGCCATTAAGTAAGGCACAAAGGTGCAACTAAATGATTTTTAATTGTATTTTGCATATTGTTACCCACAACTAAAGAAAGAAAACCACAACCAAAATAATAAAACTACTTATAGTGATAAAAGCAAACACGCATACACAAAAGTATTCATGCTATGTCATCATCGTCTCATCTTCCTGAAAAGGACACGAACTCAAACAAAATTGAACGAAGCGCCTAAAAACAGAGCCGTCTCGCCGATAAGGGCTGGGATGCATCGCGCCCCATGACCCTAAGGCATGTGAACTGACCGGGGGGGGGGGGAGGAACCTAGCTGCCTTTTCTCTTGGGAGGAGAGACGAAGGAAAAAGAGGCAACAATATAATAAATTGGTTACTTGGCTACACGTGACTACGCAACAAACAATGACTTGAAAATATCGAGATATCGGGATGCACACAACCACACTTATTCACCCACTTAGCCTTTTCCTCGTCAAACTTCCAAATCATAACAAAACCTTGCCAAATGTTTTGCTACCTGCTAATATTATCACCATAGGCTCGAAAAATATATTACTCCCTCCGATCATAACAAGTGTCAATTCTTTTAGTTCGGTACCATATGCTTAAGCTGAAACCAGACAGGCGATGGTACAATCCTTCGAGGCCGGAGGGTGCACGGGACGGCCATAACTACGTGACGAACAACACCATCACTCGGGCCGTCCAAGTGGTTGGTTCGTCCTCCGTGCGGAGGACACGGCCGAGTTTGGAAAGTGTTTTCCACCAAGATGGTAAACCCCCTGTTTCTTCCAGCATTTTTCACCCCTCCGCGCATTTCCCTCCAAAACTAAACAGGGAACCATCAGTGCATCCACGTACGCTGCGTCGTCAGTCAGGGGACATTTCACATTGGCCTTGTCTCGTCTCTCACGTTGCTTGTCCCCGCCCACTGTCCAGTGGCCAAGTGCTGTAACCACAAGGAAAAGCGAGAAGAAGAATGGTTTTACCGTGACGCTGTCCGCGCCCTGCGGGTACACTCCTGCCTGTGCCTCCACGTTGTTACTGCGGTCCATGGGCGGTATCTCATCTCGCGACCCAAAGCATCTCTCCCTCCCTCCCTCCCTCCCTCTCTCTCTCTCTCTCTCTCGCTGTGGAGAATGGTGTGACCAGTTCTCCTCTGCCTCTTGGGTTTCTTCTCTTCTCTGTGTGCGCACAATCTTCCACAAAACCTCAGACGCTCCCCACCCACCGTCCGTATCGGCTGCCCAAGAGTCCATTGGCACAACAGCATCGCCCTGTGCCTCCTCTGTTCTCCGTCTTGTTCTTGCCTGAGAGCAACCGTAGATCAGTCCAGACAAACCAGCAAAAACAACCATAGATCAGTCCAGACAAACTAGCAAGCCTCTGAAGATCTCCTCTCGCTGCAAGAATCCAAGAGAGGAGAGTTTTGTTCCAACAAGTTCGTCGCGTGCCTCGCCAGCCAGCCTCTGCGTCGTCGTCCCAGGTTCTTCGTCGTTTCTTCCTCTGTTCTTTTGTTAATCCCTTGGGGTGATGATTTGTAGTTCTTGATAGCGCTCCAGTAGTAGATACGTGGTTGCCCGGACGGTTCTTGCCTTTTGTTTTTTGGTTGTTGGATTTAGATGGTACAGTAGTTAGGTTGCTTTGTAGCTGGTTCTCCTTGGATACCCACCAAGCAAGCAAGCTTTCATTCCCACCTGAAATAGGTCGGAGCCCTTTGATGCTCCTGGTTCTACGGGCTGATTTGTGGTGAGATCATCAGAACTTTGGAAGATCTTTTGTTTATTTTACCCCCAACAATAGATGGCATGCATCTATAAGGAGGGATATATCGTTAGATAGCCGATCTTTAGACCAACAGCTGCTTAATCTGAACCTTCTCTTAGCGATTTAAGTAGCAGATTTTCAGATGCTGACTGAAAGTCTGAAACCATGTCTTCTGCTATCTTTTTTGACTGAAAATCATGTCTCTTTATGCATCAGCTATTTGGTTGATTCTTTCCAAGGTAGGCACCGAGAGGAAAGATGGTCTGACTCGATCTATTTCTGCTATTTGAAGCTCTGTGATTAGCTGCCTCTTGGGTCAGGCTGCGGGCTGCCTGGATCCTGGATGGGCAGGCCTAGAGGTGGGAAGGCCAAGAAATCGATGGAAGCTGCGAAGAACGAGGACGCCGGTAGCGCCGGTGAGGAGGTGATCCCAGCCTATAAGAGGAGGGGACGGCCACAGAAGCTTCTCAGGCACGACGTCGATGAGGAAGAGGAGGACGTTAGCGCCAAGGTTGAAGACGACGGCGACGGCACAAAAGAAAAGATTGCGCCACGCAAGGAGTCGACGGGCGCAGCCGGGAACGGAGGGAAGAAGAGGCGGCGGCACTCAAAGCGCGGCTCGGGGTCAGCGACGGAGGAGAAAGACGGCGCGCCGGCGAGAGCGCCGAACGGATTCAGGCAGAACGGGAGCCGGCGGAAGAGCACCCCACGGCGAGCTGCCGAGGCAGGGGTGGAGAGCAAGTGAGGCTCTGAAGACTGAACAAGTGTGTGACGTAACGAGGAACTGCCTAATTGCAGCAAGTGGTTATGTACTAGCTTGAAAATTGCACTATTAGTGGTAGCTTTTAGGTTTATGACGTTGTGGATTTTAGGGGTTTATGTCAGTTAATTCTATGGTCAGTGCTAGTGACTGGCATATGGATTAGAACTTTCTGAGAGGAACTCCATTTACAGAGCGCTAATTGCTTCCCCGTTCATGACATGTCTTACAAAAATGGCAATTGTAGTTTGTTTTGTTCTTGAAGCTTTTCTTTCAAAAGAAAAACTTCCGATTTATTCATCGATAGTCATGATAGTACAAAGAACACCACAGATAACAAAAATACCATTCATGTTCGTAGAGGACTTCAAACATTGGAGAAGTCGAAGGTGTGTCCCCGTCATCGTCCCTTCTTTATCGGAGACGGACAAACCTTGGTAGACAGTCGAAAAGTCGTTGTGTTAAGCCCCATAAGATCAGCGCATCAGAACAACAACCATCGTCGATGTAAAGAAGCATATATTAAAAATATTCAACCTATAGACACATGAACACAAACGAACAAATACTGAATCCAATTAGATCCATCGAAGACAAACTCGGGCCGAATCCTCTCCTCAAGAGACACACCTTCCCAAGAACTTTGATAATGCTAAATGCACCGCTGGGACGAGGGCTAGACGAGAAGAATTTCATTCCTTCCCCAAGGACTCGTCGTTGTCTCTTCTTCCTGGGTAGCACACAAACCTTGACCGAACATACAAAACACACACCTAAAAACAGGGTAGGAGCCCTCCCACCGGCCAGAGCTGAGTCTACTGTACCTCATGTCCTAACTCCTAAGGTCATACTTCCTCCGTTCCATAATATAGTGCGTCCTCGATTTCCGAGCTTTAAGTTTGATCACAAATTTAACCAACAGGACCGATTGCGGCGGGAGTAAAAATTGTACCATCGAAATATAATTTTTTACTCCCGCCGGAATCGGTCTCGTTGGTTAAATTTATAGTCAAACTTAGATTTTAGAAAACGTGGATGCACTACATTGTGAAATGAAGGGAGTATAAAGGGAGGCAGACATGTGACCACACCGACAGGACATGAGGGATCACTAATCGCATGGGTCTTGAGAGCACAGGCCAAGCGGTACGCGATGTATGCTCTTGAAGCTTTTGATGATGTAATAAATTGTGTTTATGCATGATGGATACAGAGCCAGGGCAAAATAAAGCTTCCATTTCCCTAAAAGACATGCTTTTTTATTTTCAAGATTTTAAAAGCATGGGGAAATTAAAGCTATAAAATAATTCCTTTTTCTGCAAAGATATATACATGCTCTCTAGTTATCTGTAAAGGTTTATTAGATAAAAAATGATTTGTGGGCTACATGAAAAGAGAAAAACATTTGGTTCAAACACGAGATCATTTTAAACTATGTATTTGTCTTCATATTTTGTGTAAGCCACAAACATAAATATATGTTGATGCAATTCATACCCAGGTACTATACATATATATTCACATTACTTTTTTTAGAAAAAAAGATGGAGTATGAAAATATTGTTTAAAAGGAACGAGCTTCCTGTTTCTGGAGCTCATCCAGGCATCCACCAAAAAGCATTATCGTTGATCATATATGATAGATAGAAACATGCTCAACATGCTCATGGGCATCACCACAAGTCATGCTAACCACAAACATGCTCATGGGACTTTACTTGTTGCCACCTTTCCTTTTTTGCCAAATCCTACAACTGGTTGGGATTAGGTTTGAAAGACGGTTTTTGTATTTCAAAGACAACCTTGCACGGAGTAAAAAGTGTTGCTTTTGTGTTCATGACGACACAATCAAATACCTTTTTAATGCAAATTTGCACGTTTTATAGGTGCAGTCATTCAAATAGTGTCAAATTTGTATTCACACATAAGTGTTGCTAATATATCTGGTCATTGGTTGGACGGTATTTCCAATAGTTTGAGAACGCTATTAGGATGGGAGCGTATGTCTTAGTTTGATAGTTTTGGCTAGTAGAAATGATTTGTTTTTTAATGATAAAAATGTTTCTCCTTTGCAGGTTATTTTTTGTTGTACGCCCTTGCCTCATACGTAGTCTACACCAACTGCTGTTCAAGGCCGTGTGTACGCAGTTGTAGCAGACGGGTACAGATGTTTTTCCCAGCATAGGTGACAACATAACCTTCGGATCAATTCTTTGCCGCTTTCGACATAGGCATAGTGTCGGACTATAGGATTCTACTATTGCCGATTTATCGGTTTTGTTACATTTTCTTTTGTCAGATTTATTGGTTGTGTGCATCCTAATTATGCGAAAGCAGGATGTTCCTCATAATGTTTTGTATCTGTTTAATGCTACATTTGAGATAATAAATTGCCTTTTATTGAGAGAAAAACTCTAGACTTCAATCTGGTGCACGGAACCTCATGAATTCACGAAATTGTCTAAGTTATCCCCACCCCACACCCACACCACCATCACCACCAATAGTTTGTTTGGACCCTGGTTTTGTTCTAGCCAGCCATGTCATCTCGCCCCTTTCTCTCTCTTATATACCATGTCAACCTCTTGGTCAGTCGTTAACTATAAACCCCTACTATATCTTTCTCTACTCGACTTAGCTTCTTCTCGAGCTTCTCTCTCTCTCAATCTCTCTCTCTCTCTCTCTCTCTCTCAGTAGAGTTTTATTGGTTCCTTTGCTAGTGTGAAAAAATCTCCATAAGACCACCTATATTGCACCCTCAATACCAAAAAACTGCCTGAGAGCTCATATTCTTGTGCTCCAACAGATTACCTATCTCAACACCAATATCTATGTTTCTTCTCAACACCAATATCTATGTTTCTTCAGGGCACCAACCAATATGATGTTTTGACCTCATCCAAACAGAGGACGGACACCCCACACATGTGCCCATAAATTCTGGAAGGCAGAACTTTCAGCCTTCTAACCGCCACCTCCCGCTCGCAACAGGGACTTATTGTAAGGGTATTTTCCGCCTTAAGTGTTTTGATGTTGATGACAATACAATTTGCAAACTAACCATGTGCCTAAGCTACACGGGTATACACTATGTGGCACAATATGTTTGGGCAACCCTCCAGACGGAATAGAGCGAAGACGACCTTCCCGATGCTTTTGTTTCTTTGGCCATAGGAAATCCGTGCTATTAAGAGCAGATCCACATCGGAAGGTACTAGGTGAATCAAAAAACGTACACACAAATATTGCACCCACATACAACTTTTGTTCGAGGAGAGAGCCACAAATTCAACTAAGTGTTGTTTTCCAACACTAGAGGTTGTAGCACTAGTGGGTATGGTTGTACCGACTGTCCAGTGCTTTCAGAACAACTACTATGCGAGGGGTGATTCCCTCAGGCCAGGTAGTGTTCGAGGTGGTGGTGGAGCAGTCGTACCGCTAAGTGGTTGTACCCCCAGGGACTTAGTCACCCCTAGGTCATTGTCGGGCGGTAGTTCCATCCCATGTATCGCCCCGACTACCGCAGAAGGGTGGTTCCTTTCGGGTGGCTTGGCGGTACTTGGCAGTAGTCGCCCAATTGTCCCTGCTGCTATCTTTGCAGCAATACAACTGGTGGGCTATGGCGGTAGTACTGCCCACGACTTAGTGACTACCGTAGCTCCGACGGGGTAGTGGTACCAGGGCAGTACATGATGGTAGCCGTCCGATTGTTCCATTTGAATTTATTCAGTGGTACTACTCGTGGCGCCTGTAGTTGTACTGCACTATGCGCAAGAGCCGGTAGATTTGCCTTGAGTAGTTGTATTGTTCCCTCGTCCTATTGTACCACTCCTTTGTAAAAATGCACAATAATAGTTGGATTTGGGGGAGGGGGCTATTCAAGGATGTGGTTCTTCCACCTCCCACTTACCTCTTGCCTTCTCTCTCTCTCCTCCATTAATACCCCAAACTATTATTTGCCCGATCTCCTTGTCTAGCCAACCAAACTTCTTGATTTGTTAGGGATTAAAGAAGGACACCTAGATCTACACTTTGACCAAAGGAAATTCGGAAATCCAATTTGGCTCTCGGGAGCAGGTACCCTATTCGCGAAAAATAATTTTTGAAATGTCAAAAAAAATCAACAAAACTTTTGTGCATTTGTAGCCACATCAAAATGCTACCTAAAAAGTTTCATGCAAAATGGTTAAACATTTTGGCCTGTGCAAAAAGACAATGTTACCCCAAAAATATCACCTCAAATTTGTTTTTTGCACCGATGAAACATACTGCTCTATTTCGCATGAAAATTGTCAAGCATGCTTGCGACACTAACCCGAACAACCACACAAAAATTCATACTTTTTTAAAAACATTTTACCACTTGTTTGGTGGTACTATTCATCCATGAGCAAATGCTCCCCGGAGCCAAAACACCTCTACCCTTTGATTCCCTCATTCTTTTACTTGTACATCTTGTTACTCTTGGGTGTTTGGGCAATCTAGATAGAAAAGGTCACCACAGAGCCACATTTCATTGTGGTTAAGCTTGGTGTTGGTGTTGGGAGCCTCCAGTTAAGTTGTGGAGAGATCCCCAACCTTGTTTGTAAAGGTTCGGTCGCCACCTTCAAGGGCACCACCAGTGGAATCAAGGCATCTCTCATTGTGCGAGGACATGAGGAGAATAAGGTGGTCCTAGTGACATCTTAGGGAGCATTGTGCCTCCACACCTCTTCAACGGAGACATACCTCCCTCAAAGGAGGGAACTTCAACAATGCATCCTCATCCTGATCGACTCCACATGTGGTTACTTCGTGCCTTTACTTTGTGCAATCTTTATTGTTTGTTTATCTAGTGCTTGCAATTGTTGTTGGTGTGCTTGTTAGATAAATTTTTTACCGAGTTGTATATCTAGACAACCTATTTATTTGTTGAGCCTTAATTTTGTTAAAAAAGTTAAAATTATTAGTCACCTATTCAAGCCCCCCTAGTCGACCATACAAATCCTTTCACTTACCATAAGCCATGAGTTAGTGGTTCGCTCATCACTGACCGACCCACCCATGCCAATTAGTGTAAGGCCCTGAGGGATCGACTCGAAAGTTATCGCTAACAAACCATAGGACGACCAGATAGTGATATTTGGGTTGTGTCAATCTTTGATAGCCAAAGTTGACCATTTGTCATCACTTATTGGTTGCTTACTATAGCTCATCATTTTTTGAGGAAAACTATAGCTCGCCAGTGATAATGCATTAACACTCACGCTGTATTGCACCCTAAGATTTTGACCCAACCCATGTAACAATGGGAAAAAGAATACCAAGTTCATCTCAATTGACCGCTACCCTGTGTAACAAATTAGTCTTGATTCACCACTAACCATGTATATACTATTAAGACCTTATTTTTAATGTAAAATTCCTTTTCCTTATTTAAGATTTTGTTTCCTCCCGTTGCAATGCATGTGCCCTTTTTCTAGTAATAGATAGATAGATAGATAGATAGATACTCCCTCCGTCCAAAAATATAATATTGTTTTCAAGATATGAGGGAGGGAGTAGATAGATACATACATAGATAGATAAATGTTTTGTTTCAGCATATAGAGAAGAAAGATTGTGAGCAAAGATTACATGTAAATTATGATTTCACTATTTGCATTTTTCATGTCGATTTCGTGCTTGAAGCGACAAAACTTTAAAGTTATCACCTTGGAGTTGCCTACTCACACTTCGCTTTAGATATTCATGGAACGGAACTTCAAAAGTATAAAGACCTTTGGAGAACCTTCCTCATGGATATTTACTGGCCAGCGTAGAGATGACACCAGGAAATGAGAAGCACATTTATTTTGTAGAGTATCCAGATTTTAAAACAAGGATATATGCATATAAATGAATACTAACTTGATGGTATCCAAAAACCAACATGTGTATCCATTTCGGAAGTAAGCTATGAACTAAATACTACACATCCCTCATGGATACACAAGATATAACTACAAGTTGTATAAATAGACACCGAGCCCTTTCTCTCTTCATCACACATCTCGATCCAGCATCCTCAAGAAAAACATACCGGTCGAGGTGCTATTGAGTCCAAGGTCGTAGCAATAGCTTTGGTGTTGCTCTTCCTTACGTTGGGTGAGACCATTCAACTATATATATTCTCTAATCTTTAGTACATTTGTTGTAGTACTTAAAAATGTGTAGCCATTGGAAAGGACAGTGTGTTGGTTAAACCGACAAGTTTCATGTGATTGTTGATTGAGCAGGTGTAGAGGCTGAGTTGTGCAAGCTGTGGAGCCAAACCTTCAAAGGGAGGTGAACCCAGAACGATAACTGTGGCATCGTATGCATCAGTGAAGACTTCACGGGCGGGTATTGCAATGGCGTTGTACACCGTCGTTGCATGTGTACTAAGAAGTTTGGCCAAGAGCCACCGAAAGAGTCGGATCAACCGCCAGAGGAGCCACGACAAATGATGTCCTAATTGAAGGCTTTGTGTTGTAGCTTAGATTTGAGTTGATGAAAATAAAAATACAAAAAATAATGGATTGATTGGATAATACTCTAGCTCCAGTGTCCTCCCCATTAGCTCTTCGCAATATTTTTCGCCTGCGACCACTTGTTGGTCGCTTCGTCAATCTAGGATGCAACTACGTATCTCCTTAGGCGGCGATTGTGTTATCATGTGGCCACAAGGTCAATCTTTCCCATGAGACTACGATGGCTTCAGGATCCTCATGTTAGCTAGCCTTCCCATGAGTACTAGTAGGCCTCGCCTGCAATTTTCACATTCGCGCCAGCTGCAATTCTCGCGCTGCTCAAATCTTCTGCAATCACTGTCCAACCGACATGATCCTATAGTCCAAAAAGGTGAGGAGCCCGGAGGTTTATAACCTCATGTACTCCTGAGCTACGGCCTCTCTAAGTCTATATATCAATCCGATACCCTTAAATATCCGCAGACACGCCCAAATGTGAAGTGGCAAATCTTGCACCAAATTCCTGAATAGACAATAGGGTGGGGAGGGGGCGGAATACATTTTGGGCCAAGCTTTACTGGTTATATGGGATATATGTCAAGGGTCTCAGAAAATCTCATGGGTTGGGGGTGTGGTGGCCCTGCTTGGCCCCATTAAGCATGGAAGTTGTTTCTCTCTTATAGATACACCGAAGGGACACTCGCCTCAAGAATTTCGCCACTGCGGCCTAACTGGGCCGACCCATTTATTCTTCTCACTGTTGCATTTGCTCACTTGAGATGTCGATCATTGTACGAGTTGGCCGGGAGAAACTAATTAAGGGGTACCCCATGCAGGCATGATAACCAAAAAGTATAGGGGGTCACGACAGTCTTTGAGGGTAGTATTTCACCCAAAAATATTGATTCTACACAAGAGAAGACAAATATATTTATGACTCTTAGCAGTTGAGTTGTCAATTCAACCACACTCGAAAAACTTATGGTGACATTGGAGTATCTAGGTGACATTAGAGTTGGTTGATGTGTATCATATGGTGTTATTCTTGTACGGACTCTTAGATAGATCGATCGGAAAGGATAAATTTAAGGTGGTTTCGTACCCTACAAACAATTTATTCTTATGCTCTCTGCTAGATAAGAACTTTGGGATGATGCTTCATTGCACGTTGAGGGATTTCACTAGCGAAAGTACGGATCGTAGGCCTTGTTTTCGAGCATTGCAATACCATTTGTGCTCACTTTTGTCACTTGCTACCTTGCTGTTTTTGTATTTTAAGATTACAAAAACCAATATCTACTATTATTACTACACTTGTATCACCATCTCTTCGCCGAACTAGTGCACCTATACAATTTGCCATTGTATTGGGTGTGTTGGGGACACAAGATATTTCTTGTATTTGATTGCAGGGTTCTTTGTGAGAGACCATATTCATCCTACACCTCCCACGGATTGATAAACCTTAGATCATCCACTTGAGGGAAACTTGCTACTTTGCTACAAAACTCTGCGCTTGGAGGCCCAACACGAGTCTACAAGAATAAAGTTGCGTAGTAGACATCAATCTCTTTTCTGGCGCCGTTGCCGGGGAGGTGAATGCTTGAAGGTATATATTTAGATCTTGCAATCAAATCTTTTAGTTTATTGTTTTTCACTAGTTTGGTTTTATAAAAGAAAACTACAAAAAAATGCAGTTTAGGTTGCATCAATTGTTTTGTCTCTTTAATGTCTTTCGTGAAAATGATGGTTCAAAAAATTGTGCTCAATTGGTAGAGGAAGAATTTATGAAAATACTTGATGAGAATTCCTTGAATTATGAGCATGATAGAAATATTGTTAGTATGAATTCTGTAAATATCCAAAAATAGTAATGATGATTGCACTAGTCATGATAAAAACGTTTCTTATAAGCATGCCAATTTTTGTGGAGTGCATAAATTTTGTGAATACGTGCCTTATATGGAGGATAGATTTTGTAAGAAGCATAAACATGATAGAACCATTTTTTTGCTCAAAGTTATAGATGAATTTGCTACAAAATTATGTTCTCTTTGTCCTATTACTTGTGAACTTTGTAATAAAGTTGGTCATCTTAATTTCCAATGCAAACTTTTTCATGGTCAAATCATGGCCAAATATTGTAATGACTTGATGACCCTTGAACTTTATAATGAGCTTTCTCTATTTTGGGGGAGTGAAGAATTGACACATAAAAATAGTTGGTTTGAAGTATTCCTTCTCACGGACGACATTGAAACTAATCTAAAGAATATCTATATGTTTTGCATGTTAAATTGCAATGAGAATGCTTATATTACCAACTATAGAAAGATGGGAAAACCAATATAATATAAAATGAATACTAATGAAAGGGTAAATATTTCCACTTTCCCTCCTATTGTCTCTCATGATGTAATAGGTGACGAGGAGGAGCTCCCTATTCAAGCAATCTCATCAATAAGAAGCTCGAAGATATTAATTAAACCCACACATGATGTGGTGAATGAGACGATAAGAAGAATAGTAGAGGTAAAAGGGTATCCCTCCCAAATGATGTTGCTCCTATTATTGTTGTGCCTCACGAGGATGACTCAAAAATAATTGTGGAAGATGATACACTTGATGATGATTTTGTTATGCCAATTACTTGTGTTTGATGACTATGATTGGGAAGATAATGATACTTTTTATAATCTTGGAAATATTTTTGGCACCAACTTGGTAAATTATGATGATAATAATTGTTATAGAATTGGTGATATTCATATTATTAATGATTGTCAAGCCACAAGCTTGGGGATGCTATATTTGATGAGAATGACATGTTTGAGAATTTATTTGCTGCAATTAATATTTGTCCCAAGCTTGGGTATGCTACGCTTAATGAAGATGATCTTTTTAGTTCCCCTACTTTGAATGATCAAATTTGTTATGATGATTGCATGCCTAGTATTTATGATGATTGCGATATTTATGAAAGTGGGTTTGGAAGAGTGTCAACTTTAGATAATTATTATACCACTATTTTGGAGGGTGTTGAATTTTATTATAATGATAAAACTATATTTGGAGAGGTCATGACTTTATTTAGTAATGATTCCACTATTTCGGAACAGGTTTCACTTGACTATGATGAGAATAAAGTTGCTACTTATGATGATTATTGTGATGATACTTATGTTATAAAAAGTAGTGATGATTATTGTCATAATTTTTAATATCCTTTTAATGATCATTACTCTTTTAATGTGGAAACACTTTATAGTATTCGAGTTTCATTTGATGGTCCCACTATTATGAATGAGAAGAAATTTGCTTATGTGGGTAGTAATAAAAATTCTATGCTTGTGAATCATGAACATAATGCTGCATGTGATAGTTATATTGTTGAATTCCTTCATGATGGTACTGAAAACTATAATGAGGGTGGAACTTATGCTTGTAGGAATTGCAATAATATCAAGTTTCCTCTCTATGTGTTCAAAGTTTTGAAGTTATGCTTGTTTTGCCTTCCTTTGCTAGTTGATTCTTGCTACCATAAATTGTTTGCTCACAAAATCCCTATGCATAGGAAGTGGGTTAGACTTAAATGTGCTTTCCATGTTATTCATGATGTTCTCTTGCATGCTTCAATTATTATTCCTATGTGAGCATCATTGAAATCATCATGCCTAGCTAAAAGGCATTAAAGAAAAGCTCTTGTTGGAAGACAACCCAGCACTTATACTTAATTTTTTTGTGTTTTAAAATGATTAAGATACTATAGTAATCATGTTTTGTTTCTTTTATTTCAATGAAGTGCCAAGTAAAGCCTTTGGGATAGTGTGGATACTTGCTTGTTTGATTCTTTGGAAAAACAGAAGGTTTTGCGTCCAGTATATGAATTATATGATTTTAACGGAGCATCGAAAAATTCTGAAATTTTTGAAAAACATTACTATGCAAATTATATGCGTTTTCCTAATTTTTCAGAAGTTTTAGAGTCACGGAAGTATGGTGATCATTCAGATCTTTACAGACTATTCTGTTTTTGACAGATTCTGTTTTGCATGCATAGTTTGCTTGTTTCAAGTGTTTACATGGCTTATATTTGGTGATATAAATTGTGAGAATTATGGAATAAAGTAGGTATTATGTGAGAACAATTATTAATCTTGTCTTGATAGTACCTAAGTGAATGATCTATCTTTACTACACTAACCCATCTCACGAAGTTCTGTTAAGTTTTGTGTGATTGAAGTTTTCAAGTTTTGGGTGAGATACCGATATGAGGTGAATAAGGTGCAGTAAAGACCTAAGCTTGGGGATGCCCAAGGCACCGCAAGGTAATATCCAAGTAAATGTCAAGCATCTAAGCTTCGGGATTCCCCGGAAGGCATCCCCTCTTTCATCTCCAACATTATCGGTACATCTTACTTGGAGCTATATTTTTATTCGTCACGTGATATGTGTTTTGCTTAGAGCATCATTTTAGTTTTTTTATCTGTTATATTTTATTTATAATCGTGTTTATCAATAAAAAGTTCCAACAATTGCATTAGGATGCTTGCATTGCATGTTTTGATATGTGCTGTGTAAAAACAGAAACTTTTACGGAAGTGTTTTAATTTTCATATTTTATTGAAACATGAAAAGTTTATGAAAGTTTTACACAGTGTTTTCATATATATTATTTAGCACCCTAAAGTTTCAGAATTTTTTGAGTTACATAGATACACTGGTTTAATATATTGCTACAGACTATTCTGTTTGGACAAATTGGTGTCATGGTTTTGTTATCTACTTTTCCTATAGTTTCCAGAGCCTATATTGGTAGATATAAATTGTGTAAATGATAGTAAACAGTAGATGATGTTTGATATTATTATGCAACTTGTTTTGTAAGTACATAAAGAGTTGATTTATTATTATATGCACTAACCTATCTCACGAGTTCTTTTCAAGTTTTGTGTGGATGAAGATTTTGTGAATAGGTGAAACCGTGATCTGAGAGGATTGAATGAGATACAAAAGCTCAAGCTTGGAGATTCCCAGGGCACCCCAAGAAAATATTTCGAGAAGTCTCAAGCATCTAAGATTGGGGATGTTACGCATCCCACCTCTCCTCATCAACAACTATCGGTTAGCCTATGTTGAGCCTAAATTTTTATTTGTCCACATGGTCTGTGCTATTCTTGGAGTGTCATTTTGTTTTTTTTGCTTGATTTTTTAATAAAATACTTAGATATGAAAATATTTATTGATATAGAGATCCCTCACATAGCTACTTGATTGTTTACCTACTCATTGATCTTCACTTATATCTTTTGAAGAGTAGTTTTGATGCTTACTCTTGTGCTTCACTTATATCCTATGAGTAAATTGTGAATGAATTGAATATCATAAATCTTAAATTATCAATGTGCTTTATGCTTAGTAGCAGCTTCACATATGGTTTAGAAAGTAAAATCTATTGATGTTTGACAATCATAATATTGGTCATACAAGCAATCTGTGAATGATCTGTATAAGGAAGAGAACTTTCACATACAAATATATTATCTTGGACATATTCTATGATTGTGAATAACCATTAATTATTTTCAAACTTGAGAAAATTAGTTGAAGTTGTACAAGGAAGACAACGTAATGAGTTTTGGTTGTGTATATTTGCATAGAAGTTATATTGTTATGGATCGTCCAACATGTGGTGCTTGTTTAGAACCTTTTGCTAGCCAAAAATTTGTACTAAGTAGAGATACTACTTGTGCATCCAAAAACCCTTAAACCCAGTTTCTTGCCATGAGAGTACACCATATCTACCTATATGCAATATTACACTGCCATTCTAAGTAAATTTGCATTTGCCACCTCTAAAATTTTAAATGAACATCTGTTTTGTGTGCTTGGACCGCTCATGGAGCGACAAGGGGCGGTCAGTATCTTCCATGTTAAGCGGATTATTCTCATGATGAATGTTTATTCGCTTGTCCTTGCAGGAGAGGGGCGGTAATAGGGATTCCCAATCCTGAAAGAAAAAATGTAAATAATTAAACAAAACCCCCTCGGGAATGTTGTTGGTATGGATGATACCTGTGGATTCGGCTAGCCGTGGAGTGTGTTTGTTGGTGGAGGGGGAGTAAAATTTTACTTTTACCGCTTGGGAACCGCCGCTAATGTGTTTAACATGGCAGATATTGATAACTCTTGGTCGTAACATTGACAGGAAGGGTGCACCTCCCAAAATTATATTTATCTATGTTTTAAACAATGAGCTCTGACACATATGCAAATCCCTGCTTCCCTTTGCGAAGGGACAATCTATTTACTTTCATGTTATTTACTTTTCTTGTTGAGTCAACTTCTTATTCCAACCTACTTATATTAGTTGGCAAGCATCATGTGGTGGGGAAATATCTAGGCACATATGGCCAGTCAAATATATTTGATCATGACATATTATTGTTGACAATTATCTCTATGATAAGTATGTTGGGAGGCAAAACATTAAGCCCCTATCTTTCTATGTGTTCGATGGATGCCATTTGTTTTGAAAATATGCTTTGAGTACTAGAAATCATAGAAGACTATATGATGATTGAGTACGTGGAGCTCTTACTTAGACTTTGTTGAGAATAAGTTGGATTGCAATTGTTTGGTGACTAAGAACATAGGTTGTTAATTATCAAAAGAATTCATTGTTTGAACCGTAACATGTGAATTGGTTGCTAATTTATCATGATGAGTTTTATGAGAAAGAGTTGCTATTGGGATGCTAGGAAAAGTGATTGAAATTATCATTGATCAAACTTATGCACTATGCTAGCATTCACACTTAACAAAATATTTCTTTTATCATTTACCTACTCAGGGACGAGTAGGAATTAAGCTTAGGGATGTTGATACGTCTCCAATGTATCACTAATTTATGAAGTATTCATGCCATATTCACCTATGCTTACAATACTTTTGTATGGTTTTGATGCACTTTATATGATTTATTTAGAACTAACCCGGACTGACGCTATTTTCAGCAGAACTACCGTGGTTTGTTTTTTTGTGTGCAAAAAATGAAAGTTCTTGGAAACGCCTGAAACTTTTTGACGATTTTTTTGGCACAAAAGAGGCCTTCAAAGATTCGTGAGAGGGCCAGAAGAGTCACGTGGTGACCACCCTCCACCAGGGCGCGCTAGGCCCACTACCCGCTCCCTGGTGGAGCGTGCCCACCTCGTGGCCCATCTCCACGTGAAACCAATGCCAAAAAATCCTATAAACATAGAAACCATTAGAAATAACCCGAGACTCCTCATTCCGCCACCGCAAGGCCTCTGTATCGATGAAAAACCAATTTGGAGAGAAAATAGTACCTTGGCAGAGAGGGTAGATCATCTTCGGTGGCCATTTTCATCACCCCGACGAAGTCCATGATGATGAGGGAGTAGTCCACCCTAGGGGCCGACGGTTTGTACCGGTATCTATGTGTTCAATCTCTCTCTCTCTCTCATGTGCGCGTTCTTGAGATGGCACGATCTTGATGTATCACGGTCTTTGTTAATATAGTTGGACCACATGGTCTTTTCCCCTCTCTATCTTGTTGTGATGAATTGAGTTTTCTCTTTGGGATTTAATTATTATCAGATTGAATACTTTTATGGATTTTAGAGCACTTGATATATGTCTTGCATGCGGATACCCATAGTGACATTGGGGTATTCAAGTGATTCACTTGATATATGTTATGCTCAACTTGCGGATTCCCGAGGTGACATTGGGGTAATCTATGCATAGGGGTTGATACACGTTCTTCTCCTAGCTTCTCCTATAGAAATATTGGGGCACTCTTTGAGGTTCTTTGTGTTGGATTGAGTATTATGAAACTAAAATTGTTTGATGTGTATCATATAATTAACTCATGGATACTTGTGGTGACATTGGAGTATCTAGGTGACATTAGAGTTGGTTGATGTGTATCATATGGTGTTATTCTAGTACGAACTCTTAGATAGATCGACTAGAAAGGATAACTTGGTTATGTTAGTATGAACTCTTGGATAGATCCATCGGAAAGGATAACTTTAAGGTGCTTTCGTACCCTACAAACAATTTCTTCTTATTCTCTCCGCTAGATAAGAACTTTGGGGTGATTCTTCGTTGCATGTTGAGGGATGGTAATGTGATCCAATTTTATTAGCATTGTTGAGAGATTGCACTAGCAAAAGTACGGACCATAGGCCTTGTTTTCAAGCATTGCAATGCCGTTTGTGCTCACTTTTGTCACTTTCTACCTTACTGTTTTTATATTTTCAGATTACAAAAATCAATATCTTCGATCATTATTACACCTGTATCACCATCTCTTCGCCAAACTAGGGCACCTATACAATTTGCCATTGTATTGGGTGTGTTGGGGACACAAGAGATTTCTTGTAGTTGATTGCAGGGTTGTTTGAGAGAGACCATCTTCATACTACACCTCCCACGGATTGATACACCTTAGGTCATCCACTTGATGGAAAATTGCTACTGTCCTACAAAATTCTGCGCTTGGAGGCCCAAGACGAGTCTACAAGAATAAAGTTGCGTAGTAGACATCATAGGTCCATTAGGAAATCTAAGGGATATTAATGTCTCCTTTTAATATAGAACCAAAACAAAGCATTAACACATGGTGAATACATGAACTCCTCATACTACGATCATCATCATCGGAGGCCCAATTATTGTCACCTTGGAGCTACGTATCATAACACATGATATGTGCATACAACTTGGAAGATAGGATTCAAAACATACATATTCATGAAAAAATAATAGGTTCAAATCTGAAATCATGGCACTCGGGCTCTAGTGCAAGCATTAAGCATAGAAAAGTAATAGCAACAGAACAAGTGGATACTAGGGATCAAGCCCTAAAAATTTGAGTCGATTACATGAATAAATCTCATCCAACTCCATCATAGTCCAGCAAGCCTACGAAGGAATTACTCACTCCCGATGTTGAGCATCATAGAGTTTTTGATTGAGAAGGGTTGATGATGATGATGGCAATGAAAACCCCTCTTTGCAGCCCAAGATAGGCTCCAGATCAGCCTCCCGAGGAAGAACAGAAGGTGGCAGCGGATCCATATCGTAAAACATGATGAAATCTTCTCTCCTATTTTTTCTCAAGGAAACAAAATTTATAGGCTTGGAATTAGGTCAGACGGTCGCCTTTGGGCCCACAAGACAACATGGCACGCCCTAGGGGTGCTCGCGCCCTGTTGCCTTATGGGCAGTAGGTGGCTCCTCTCAAGTTGATCTTCGTTCCAGTATTTTTTATTTATTCAATAAAAACTCTCCACAAATTTTTGTATGATCCCGAGAACTTTTATTTCTGCACAAATATAACACGATGGCAATTCTGCTGAGAATAGCGATATTCCGGGTTAGTTCCATTCAAATTGTGCAAATTAGAGTCTAAAACAAGAGCAAATGTGTTTGGATTTCACCGAGCCTCTCTCTGAGATAGTGCCCGGATCATTACGCCTTTCGTGCGGGTCGAAACTTACCCGAGAAGGAATTTCGCTACTTTAGGACCACCTTGGGATTGGCTTTGGGCCTTTCCTGCGCAAATTAGGTGGAAGGCGAAGAAGGCCCCTTCCGGGGGGATCCATCCCCTATTTGAAGGAGGACGTGATTCAAATCAGGGCAATGATCCTTTCTTCTATTGATTTGATAGAAATTAAGAAAACTAGATACATTTGGGATGTATCATCTCCCCCAAGCTTAACTCATCGCTTGTCCTCAAGCAATTCGGTTGATAAATTGAAAGTGATAAAGAAAAACTTTTACAAACTCTTTTGTTATTGTTTCCATATATAAGCTTAGCTAATAATCAATTTTTCAGCACAAGTCATAACGTAAACATATAAATGATAACACTTAGAAACTACATTTACTCATATCAATGGCATAATCAACTAGCGAGCAATGATACTATCTCTCAAATACCAACATTTTATCAAAACAATCATGATGAAATGTGATAAAATAGTATCTTGCTAGTCCTTTCTGAGACTACAAAATATAAATGCAGAGCACCTCTGAAGTTCAAGCAATGACTAAACATTTTAATTTAGGGTAGAAGAGATCCAGTCATTCTCAAATCCGATATTAACTGGACCCAATGCATAAAAATGACAATATCGCTCTCAGTATTTTTGCTTTGAATGAGGAGATGATGGATCAAACAATAAAATAAAATAACATGAAAGTAAATAACATTGAAATAATTAGAATGCCCCTTCGCGGATCAAAGCAGAGATTGCAAAGGTGCCAGAGCTCAATATTTAAAACAGAGATAAATATATAATTTGGGTGGTGTGCTTTTCATGTCAACATCACGATAAAGGATTTTGGTATCTTCCATTTTAAACACATTAATAGGAGTTCCCAAAAATAATGAATTTTTTACTCCCCTCCACCATTCAAACACATGCCATGGTTAGCCGCATGTAGGGGTGCCCTCCAAACAATCAACTTTCAGGTGGAGTTTTTGTTTATTTATTGTTGTATTATGCATGACTAGGCATCCTTTTTGCCGGACTCTCTTGTACAGGATGAGTGAATAAATTCTCATCATGAGAATAACCCGCTTAGCATGGAAGATATTGACCACCCCGTCACTCCATGAACGGTACAAGCACACAAAATAGATGTTCATTTGAAGGTTTTAGAGTTGGCACATGCAAATTTACATGGAATGGAGGGGTAATACTATATATAGGTGAATTGTGGACTCATGGGAATAACTTTGGTTTAATGGATTTGGATGCACAAGCAGTATTCTCGCTTAGTATAGGCGAAGGCTATCAAATAGATTAAGAAGCGACCAACAAGAGAGCGACAACGGTCATAGTCATGCATTGAGAATAATTAACATTGAACACGAGCATGGGTAGGATATAAACACTCTCGACACAAATACTATTGATGCTTTATTGAATTTAAATCTATTACATGCCTTTAACATGTGCCAAGTCAAGCCACTTGAATACTTCAGAGGAGGATACCATGCTGACATACTACATCATAATCATTTTAATGCATGTTTACAACCAAGATAACATATTACCCACTCATGCTACTTAAGCATGGTATGTGAAACTATAATCTCTAATTTTCATCACAAATATGTTTACTCATTATATGTTAGAATTACGAGCTAAACAAATTTAGAAAAATAAAAAAGAAGAGTTCATACCAAATTTTCTTCACCGTGGTCGCTTCATCAAAATATCGTCATTATTGCATTACACTTGCACAACTGAATGATGTGAAAATTATAATAGTACAAGAGTGTTGTGGAGTAAGCTAGAATATGCGAATATTTTATTTAACGAAGAAGACAAACAAAATTGGCTCTTCATGTGGTCATTAATGAGAAGTATATGAGCCACTCAACAATTTTAACATAGTCTTCTATGTATGACAAATCAAATAAAAGAAAAAAATTCAAAGAAACAAACTGATTTTTTTGGAGTTTTTGTTTCCTGAAGAAAACGCAAAGAAGAAAACAAAAACGAGAAAAACTATTACGCGGGAAACCTCCCAACAAACAAGAAGAAGAATCATAAATATTTTGGAGTTTTCTTTTAGTACTACGAGATAATTGAACAAGAAAGAAAAGGAAAAAAAGAAGCGAGAAATATTTTTTAATTTTCAAAAATTTCCAAACACATTGAAGGAAAACAAAATAAAGCGAAACATGTATACAAAATGAAAACGGTGAACACCAATAAATGGAATGAAATGTGTGAACATGAATGTAATGTCAATGAGAATACGTACTCCCCCAAACTTAGGATTTTGCCCTAACTTGGTTTATGGCCACTCATAGAATCCGTCAGGCTCAGGGTAGAACTGGTCTTGCTACGACACCTAAGCGTCCCATGGATGGACCTTGGCCACCGCGGTTGCCAGGGCTGCGCTGTATGCAGTGATGTCCTCTGGTAATATGAAATATCGTCCTCTAGCATGAAAGTCAAACAAGGTAGGGCAGGCAACATAATAACATCATGCGAATCCTCATTATATACCAAGTTGTAACGAATGTGGTGAGGAGGTCCAGGGTTATCAATAAAATTGTGATCTATCATGGATTGTTGGTATAAATAAACCTCAGGCATCATAAGATCATTGGGACGAATATTAATTTGAAAGTGTGCAGCAAGACGAGTGGCATAAATACCACCTATACTACTTCTAGTTCTATTAGTGTGCAAATGGCATGCATTAATGCCTCCCAGGCTATAAGTTCTATCACCAAAAAGTTCACAACGTAAAATAGTGAGGTCAGGAGCACTGAGTGTGCCACCCTCATGTCTAGCAATTAAACGTGTTCTTATGAATAAATCAAAGTAGTGCACAACAGGAAAATGTAAACTAGTGACTCTCGCCTTAGAAACTCCCCCTAAGTTCTCCCATAGTTAATGTAAGAAGGAATTCCTCGAACTCCTTTGGGTGAGGCTCTCTCAAGTTTCCCTCGAAAGGGGTCATGCAAATATTACAGAATTGAGCAAATAATTTTCAAAGTTTTGAACATATAAATCAAAGTGAACCTTGGAGGATCCTCACTAGACACGAAATGAAAATTTTGCACATGGGAATTTGTATGGAGATGGTACCAGTCACACTCATCTACAATGAAGTTTGTCAAACCAGCATTTGCCATTAATTGTGCAAACTCATGTTGGAACCCGACTTTGCTCATGGAGACATTTTGTGGCCACTCACACGGGCAGTGACTCCCATGGCACTCCGGATCTAAGCGCCTCTCATGAAGAAGTTCATTTTCCTAAGAGCAAATTTCTAAAAAAATGGGTCACGCAAAAAATGTCACCAAAACTTAACAAAATTGATAGCAACTACTTCGAGAAGTGACGAGATGTTATATCAAGCATTAAAACTAGTTAGAACCCAATGAATTCAACATGCAAGCTCATTTTCAGAGGCACCAATAGTAGAAAATAAGTGAAATATAAACCACTAAAATGAAAGCTAATTAGACCAATGGAGGAGTCACATACCAAGGACCAATCCCTCAAAACAGTTTCGGTAACAGAGTTTCAAGCAAAGAGATCGCAAATCTTAGTTTTGGACGCAAGAGCACGAGACAAGAGATACCATTATTTTTTCTAGAGGAAGGAGAAGTGGGTTGGTGGTCAAAGTGAGTGGGGTGCACAAGACAACACGGCATGCCCTAGGGGGAGGGTCACACCCTGGGGGTACGGTCGCGCCCTGTTGTCTTGTGGACAACAGGTACACCCATTGGGGTGTGTCCAGTGCCAAAAATTCTTAAATATTTGAAAAAAATCACGGTAAAATTTTACGACATTCTGAGAACTTTTATTTTTGGGTCATTTTTTTTTGCACGGATAATTCAGAAAACATGACTGTCATGGCATTTTATTTGACTAAATTATAAATAACACAGAGTAAACTATGATTAGAGAGAGTTATGGTTACGGAATTCATCGACTACATGGCCCCAAAAAAGAATCCATTAGTAAGGTTGATCAAGTCTTATTAACAAACAATTTTCGAGTAACATGAAACCTAGGATTTTTTTGTATAATACGAGTTTGATATTTCTTTTCAGGTACCGGAAGAGGGAATTCAAAACCTCGAATAGCGATTTCCATAATCTCTTCAATAGAATTGATACTATTCACTTGGTTTCGTTTCTTCAGAAAATATACCTTGTACTCTTTATCATTTACATAAAAAGTAACCTTGCTTTTGTTGCAATCAATAAGAGCCCTTGTACTATTCAAAAAGGTTCTACAAAGGATAATCATCATGTTATCGTCCTCGGGCATATCAAGAATAACAAAGTCCATTAAGATAGTAACATTAGCAACCGCAACGGGAATGTCCTCACAAATACCGATAGGTAAAGCAATTGATTTATCATCCATTTGACAAGAAATCTTAGTAGGTGTCTACTTATTCAAATCAAGTCTTCTGTATAGAGAAAAAGGCATAACACTAACACCAACTCCCAAATCACATAAACTAGTTGTAATGTAGTCATTTTTTGTAGATAAAGGTATAGTAGGTATTCCTCGATCTCCTACGTTCCGAGGAACTTTTCCTTCAAACGAATAATTTGCAAGCATAGTGGAATTTTTAGCTTCCGGTCTTTTCCTTTTATTAGTAAGAATATCTTTCATGTATTTAGCAAATGGAGTCATTTTCATAATTTTAGTCAATGGTGTTATCAAATATAAAGGTCTAAGCATTTTTGCGAAGCGATTAAAAGCCGCTTTATTCTATAAGTCTATATTTCACAAGTTTGCTAGGAAACGACATGGATTTATGAACCCATGGATCTCTTTCTTTACCATGTTTCCTAATAACAAAATATCTTTTATCACATCTTTTATTTTTAGGAGGTTGGTTATCAAGATCAACTTCAGGTTCTATTTCTACATCATTATCATATTATTTATTATTGTTTGGTGGAGCATCGAAATGATTATCATTAGCATTATAACTTTCATTATTAGAATAACTACATTCATGTTCATCACGAGATTGTGTCTCAGCATCAGAAATAGAAACATTATTAGGATTCTCATAAGGTTTTTTCTAAAATAGGTTTACTAGAAGCATGCATATACATGTTCCTTTTATTTTTCTTGTTCCTAGGTGAATTGGATACATTACTATTAACTGCCCGAGAATCTTGCTCAATTATTTTGGGATGACTCTCGAGATACAAAGGTTCTTGAGTCATTACTCTAACGGATGATCATTGAATTTATGAAGAAAGGCATATTGTGATTTAGAAAATGGTTCTAAGTGAGTTTGAACCATAAATGCATGTTTAAATATGCCTTTCACATCATTAGTAATTATCATTAATACATCACTCAAACATTCAATCATAATGGGATTACATTTCAATTGATCACTAGTTTGCATATTGAAATTCTTTCTTGCTTAACAATAAAATTATCAAATTCATCCATGCACTAACTAGGAGACTTATCATAAGGGATATCACCTTCATGAAATCTATAGAGAGAATCTACCTCCACTACCTGTCTCGGGATATCAAGTCCATGTGTTTCTTCAATAGGTGGTAAATTATTAACATCTTCAAAATTAATACCCTTTTCTTTCATAGATTTGTTTGCATCTTGCATATCTTATGGACTGAGAAATAGAATACCTATATTTTTTGGATTTGGTTTGGGTAGTGGTTCAGGAAGTGTCCAATCATCAGCATTTTTTAATAGATTATCAAGATAATTCCTGAGCTTGTTTAACAATTCATTCCCTAAAAACACAACCAACACAACTATCTAGGAAGTCCCTAGAAGCACCGGTTAGTCCACTGTAAAACATATCAAGTGTTTCATTTTTCTTAAGTGGATGATCACACAAAGCATTTAATAGCTGGAGAAACCTCCCCCAAGCAGGTCTGGGATGGCAAAATTCGAGGCCTAGTGCAAAACTCTAAAATTGGCCCTACCTAACTTTAAAAAGCATGTAAAAAGGCTGAAAATTTTGAACTGTCAAATTTTTATATGCCAAAGTTAACAATGGGGCCTGTCCACAACTCCTACCTGGATTGTGTTAAATCATCTACTCTTTGTTTTTTCTCGCCCTTAGTAATGAGACTCGTACTTATGTAGATGAACTGGATCTTGAAACACTAGACTTCAAAAGCAATTGATGCACATGTATACCAAGATGAAAAGAACAAAACAAGCAACAATTTGGAAGAAAACAAAATTGCAAGGTGGACTGCGAATTGTGCAACTCACGTTGGATCATCGTCCTTGGTGCTTGCGGTGATGGCTCATGGAGGTGGACATTGAATGGTCAAGGTTCGTGCATGGTAGGATTTAGACTGTTCGATCAGATTACCTTATTTTTGCCCGGAGCCTGGAGGAAAAAGAGGAACAGACTCCACGTGAACTTCGTACCAAGATAAACAGACATGGCGCTAGAGTATTTTTTTTGATCTCATCCACTGGACCACGCCAGGCGACACATCCACGCACTGGCTGCTGCATGTGGGCCTCGTCACGTGCATGACACGGATGTGACTGCCGCGGGCTGCAGCCTGCAGCCAGATGGGATAAACATGCCTCTAGCCTCTATGAGCTAGCTACCCTCTGCCATCGGCACATGTTGCACACCCATCGGCCCGAGCCTGCCCCCAAGCTTGAGGGAGATCCTCTTCGTCAAGTTGCCCAAAGTTAAATATTTCATGTAAGGCAGCTTGTTTCATATGAAAAGAAAAATATTTTTTAAGGAAGTAGTAAATCATGTCCCGGTGACTATGCATGCGATGAGGAGAAAGAGTATTAAACCATTCTTTAGCATCACCCTTTAATGATAAAGCAAACAATTTAAGGATATAGTACTAGCGATTCTTTTCCTCATGAGCAAATATGATAGAAATACCATTCATCTTAGTAAGATGTGCCACAACAGTTTTAGATTTATAACCATGAAAAGGACCGGATTCTATCAAAGTAATTTTTTAGGATCAATAGGGAATTCATAATTCTTGTCATCAACAAAGATAGGCGAGGTAGCAAATTTAGGATCATATTCTTCCTCATTGCATTTAGAGATTTTTGTTTGAGGTTCTTCCTTAAAATTTCATGATCCTCTCTATCTTTACAAGCAAGAATTTCCTTAGCAATCTCCTCGTCCATAACATAACTTTCAGATATATTAAGCATCTTAGCTCTAATAGGAGTGCTAAATGTAATAGGTGATTCAACATTTGCATTAGTTGCATTTTCAATTTCTCTAGATTTAGCAATTTGAGCATCAAGAAATTCACCTCGTGGCATAGTTTTAGTTTCATCAAGCATAGTAGTAGCATCATCATAAGTAGCATCTACATCAGAAGTAGTGTCTATTAATTGCGACATATCATATTGTATAGCAGATGGTGGTGTTGCAAGCTGACTTAAAACAAAAGGTGAATCTCGTACAAAGCCAGTTGGCAATTCCTTACCTCCCCTCCTATTAGAGAGCATAATATTGGTTTTGGAGTCTTTCAGATTCTTCATAGTAACCAGCAAAGAGATAATTCCTAAGTGAACTCAATAAATAGAGCCATAATCCCCAGAAACGGCGCCAGAAAAGGTCTTGATAACCCACAATTATAGGGGATCATGACAGTCTTCGAGGGTAGTACTTCATCCAAATTTATTAATTCGACACAAGGGTAGCCAAAGAATATTTATGAGTCTTAGCAAGTGAGTTTTCAATTCAACAACACCTGGAAAACTAAATCTCTGCAACAAAGTGTTTAGTAGCACAGTAATATCATAGTTTGATAGTAACTGTAATAGTGGCAATAGAAACAATAGTAGTTTTGTAGTGATTGTAACAGTAGGAGAAACAGTGGTAAATTAGCAAATAAAATATGAGAAAAGCATAAGCATTGGATCAACGACGGATATTTGGACGACATTCATCATGTAACAGTCACAACCTGGAGCGACAAAGAACTAGCTCCAATTCATTAATATAACGTATGCATGTATTCTGTAAATAGTCATTCGTGCTTATAATAAGAATATGCATGACATCTTTTGTACTACCCTCCTATGGCAGTGGGGTCCATAAGGAAATCTAAGTCATATTAAGGTATTTTTTTAATAGAGAACCAGGACAAAGCATTAACACATGGTGAATACATGAACTCCTCATACTATAGTAACCACCAGAGGATCGGAGGTCCGGGTTATTGTCACCTTGGGGGCTATGGATCATAACACATAATAGGTGCATACAACTTGCAAAATAGGATCCAAAACACTCTCATATTCATGGAAACATAATAGGTTCAACCCTGAAATCATGGCACCCAGGCCTTAGTGACAAGCATTCAGCATAACAAAGTCGTAGCAACATCAATCTAAGAACATAGTGGATACTAGGGATCAAGCCCTAACAAATTGACTTGATTAGATGATAAATCTCGTTCAACTCTATCATGATCTAGCAAGCATACAAAGGAATTACTTACTCTCGATGGTGAGCATCATGGAGTTGTCGATGTAGAAGGGTTGATGATGGTGATGATGATGGCAATGAATCCTCCTCTCTAGAGCCCAAATAGACCCTAGATCAGCCTCCCAAGGAAGAACAGGAGGTGGCGGTGGATGTGTATCGTCAATGCGATGAAATATTCTCTCCTATTTTTTCACGGGGAAACATATAGGCTTGGAATTAGGTCAGACGGCCGCATGTGGGCGCCACAAGACAATAGGGCGCGCCTTGGGGGGTGGCCGCACCCTCTTGCCTTGTGGGCAGCAGGTCGCCCCTCTCGAGGTGATCATCGTTCTAGTATTTATTATTTATTCAATAAAAAATCTCTGGAAATTTTCGTATGATTCCAAGAAATTTTATTTCTGCACATAAATAACAGCATGTCAACTCTCGCAAAAATTGCGTCAGTCCGGATTAGTTCCATTCAAATTGTGCAAATTAGATTCCATAACAAGAGCAAAAGTGTTTGGAAAAGTAGATACATTTGGGACGTATCAAGGAGCCCCGCAATGGTCACTTTGATGGGATGAGAGCGCACCAGTTGGCCCGCTATCATATGCTACGTGTTGCATGTTGGACACCCCCTCCGATTATTTTTTCTATACTCGTTTTCAGGTTTTAGATGTTTTTGGAGGATTTTCGCCTTTTTTTGATTTTCTCTTGGTTTTCCCTAGGGTTTGGAAGGGAAAACAATTGTTCCTTCTTCGGTCTCGCTCCACCCCTTTGTTTGTTGTGGGTCTCACTTCGGGCACTTAATGAATGAGTGAAGATCTCCCCCTATGTTGTACCAAGGACCGAGTTCCCACTTGTGGCAAAAAGTTTACCATCCCACCTGGCCTAACCTGAGGGGTTAACGTTCATCTTAGAGACTGCCAATCTACAAGAAGTTGGTAGAGCTTTAATCATTGCACCAGATCCATCCATCCTCCTACCTAAAGACGTTGTTCTTGTTCGTTCTTCGAACTACGCCAGTTGAGACTAATTTCTTTCGGCTAATGAAGATAGTACCCTAGTCTTCCCATTCATTCCCAATGTATCCTTCTTATATATTTTCATTAACCAAGTTCACCTATACGAGAGCGAGGAATAGAAATCCCATAATCAACTTCCCACTTTTGATGTGACGTTTGACGTTTCTGCTACGCCTTTAGAAAAAAAGGACAAGGACATGGGTCGCTAGTCAGAAACGATTCGAATTCTGAATGAATAAAATCTTCCCAAGTAGTATTCAACCTACGACTAGTTATTTAATAGCCGACTGCTCTACCACTAAGCTACGGAGGAAGAACGTACTTAAGGAAGCTGACTCTCATTCTTTGGCCCAACCAACCGCACACCAAAAATAAAAAAAGTTTGTCACGTTTTCTCTTTCACATACAATGGGACAAAGGGTAATGAGAGAAATCCCCTTTGCCTCACTGGCCAGGGAGCCTCGAGGACAAGACAAGGGGGTGGCGGTCAACCATCAACTCTTGATATGCATATCGATCAATTGATCTCCGTGTCCTGCCAGTTCGCTAAGTAGACTCACTCTACCGAGGGGCAACTAAGGTTGGTTCCTACCAATTCCCTTGCCAGCCAGCCTTGGAATTGGCAAGTATGAGAGAGGACTATGTCTGTCTCTACGAGTTTGAACTACTAAGTGAAGTTAAGTAGCACTTCAGCTATTCAAAATGTGAATAGATTCTGATCGAGGAAGCAGGAGAAGGTGGTCATTTCATCTCTCTGTCTGCTCCATGCTCTATAGCCTAAGGATCATGAGCAGGTTTAAAGCTAGAAAAAACGTGATTTACCTAATCATTTCGGTAGATGAAGTAGTGGGAGGTCACAAAGGAAGTAAGGTGGCATGTTATGTTGATAATTTCAAACATTCTACAATAATGTGTATCATCCTTCTGACGGTTGGGCTTTGAGTTGGTAACTTTTAAGAACTCTTAATATGATAATACACATTCTAAAATAATGCATCGAGCGAGACCATTCTGTTTCATTGTGAATGAAAGACGTTTTAGACCAATAACATCTACTCATATACAGCTTCGTGTCATTTGTGAACACTGCGATCAATCAGAAGCAAGCCGGGGAGAGTCAAGTCAAGTACAACACATGACTGACAGGGTGGGGCACGCCAAAGCAAGCCGGGACCCCTTAGGGATCACTACAAAAGCAGTGGTGCCTTCTTTTGACGTGAAATACTATGATAGCTAAGAAAAAGGGTTGCGCTAATGGCAAGGATCAAGAAAAGGGCAACTAGCTCAAAATCTGATAAATTGAATACCTCCTCACTTTAGTTATGAGAGAGAATTAATAGGCAGGATAAAGACTTAAGTAGAATGACCCGTGTGGGGAATGAAACAACATTCATGGAATGAGTTGAGGCAAAACCTCCAACTCTTTTTGAGAGTCAAGGGCTTAAAAGTGCTTTTAAAAGGGTTGTGTGGATTATTGGTTTCACTGTATCAAATCGTAGTAAAAACAAGGGTCCACGTAGACAATTCTTAGGTGGTGTGCTAAATCCATGATCAATTGATGTAGCTAGTATGACTAAAGTAGAAACTATTGGCTTAACTACTTCTAAACTCTCCCACTCGATAAAGGAATTGAAAGACTACCCTAGTCCACGTAGAATATCCGTTCTTGGGAACATTATTTTCTAGAAGGAAAGTAGCAAAGCCGAACGCAAATACACATGCAAATTGCATCGACTACCTCATCAATGTATAAAATGGGGGATGCCGCTATTTATACATAGATGCACAAGGGGCTCCGATGACAACATGAGTAGATGAATTTTCTCGTGGAACGCTATTAATGTTGGATAAAAACACTGCTCCCAAACTAACCAGGAGGGTGATAGGTAGAAGCATTAGTACCTAACGGAGCGGTGTCTAACCAAAAAGGGATGTGATGTTCTTTTTTATAAACATGATGGAGCATGGCTTCCTTTCTTCTTAGATACATTTCATTCATTCCATTTCTCCATAGTTTATACCTGAACATCTTGCGAATCCTGTCAAATCTCAAAAAGGGTGGGGGCACTAGAACCAAATCTGTATACACATCGAAACTTCCAATCTCAGCCAAGCTAGCACCTTCATCGACTAATGCATTATACAACTCTCCAACCCCTTTTCCTCCCTCATGAAATCCTAATTTCCCTGAATGAAATCCAATTTCGTTCACTGTCGGCGGTTCGCAAAACGGCCGTGAGATCCGGGCATCACGATCTTGACCAATAATAAAACACAAAAAACAAAGTAACTTGACACAATCGGTGCGATGTCCAAGTGGTTGTTGCGCTGATATTTGATGGCTGAAGTCCCAGGATCTAATCCATCGCCGTGCATCCCTGTTTGCATTTTTTAACGAAAAGGGGAAAACGTTAATGGGCTGGCCGAAGCACAAAGGGCTTATGCACCGGTTTATAAAACACGATAACGGGTGCGTGGAACGCCAAATAGCGAATGCCCTGGATTGGTTTTAACTCACCCAGCCTGTCCAAGTGGTGGGGCACACCTATTTCTCGCCTTGCGCGAGACAAGGGGGAAGTTTCACGGAAATTCCTATTTGACACTCGTTGTGTCATAATGTCAAGGAAACACATAGGGATCGAGCGGGATCGAGTGCACTCGGTCGGTCTAGTTACATTATGTGTTTAGTTCGGTTTTCGGAACCTTTTAGGAGGTTCCTGTCCGGTTTTTTCTGTTTTGGGTTTCTAGAAGGTTCTCTAAACCCCTTTTTCCTATTTAATTTATTCATTTTCCCACATTTTTTCTTTCTTCTCTTTCTTTTTAACTTTTTGCTTTTTATGTTTCCTTTTTGTTTCCCTTTTTCCTTTTTAAATTTCGAATTTATTTTACATTTCCAATTTATATTAAAAATTCAAATCTTGTTTGACAATTCAAGAATGTTTTATTTCCAAATTTTGTTCACAATTCAAAAAATATTCGTGTTTAAAAAATTGTTCAAGAATTTCAAAAATGTTTTTGGATTCAACATACTGTTCAAAACAAGAAAAAATGTTCTCTTTGTCAAATTTTTGTTTAAAATTCAAACTTGTCCGCTTTTAAAATTGTTCTGAATTTCACTTACTTCTCATTTTTCTTTTCCCCTTAAATTTGTCGCAACTTCAAGAAAGTTTCGCATTCAAAATATATTAAAAAATGTTTAACTTTTTCCAAATTTTGTTCATTAATTTTTATAAATGTTCACATTTTAATAAAATGATTGGGCTTTGTCCAAAAATATTCGTTTTTGTAAAAGAAAATTTTGTATTCATAAAGCTGTTCTTTTTCTGAAACATAATAGAATGTAAGAAATCTAATGTTTTAAACTTTTCTCACAAATTCAAACTGTAAAAAATGACCCTTCGTTTTTTTTGAAAATCTGCATCTTTTTATAAATTGGAAACAATACATAAACATGTAAAATATTTGGAATTCCGAACAATTATTTGAAATGACTTTTTTTGAAATGTTTCAATTTTTTTGAAATGGGGGCTTTTTTAATGTTTTTTGAAATTGGAGAGCCTGATAGTTTTTATGACACTAGTTTCTTTATTAGAGAGTCGAGATGATTAGCTGAGCTAGTCTGCGACAAGTGTCCACCATTTCGAGGTGCAGGGTTCGACACCGCGCCCACCGGCGCGTTCAATTTTTGGTGATCTTTTTACTGTTTTGTCGCAAAAAATGGGCCAGCCCATTCTAGGGCTGTTCCTGTGCGGCGTGCGTGTATCGGGCGCAAAGAGCAGCGTACATGAGGTCCCAAGTTTCACGTCGGTGGGAGCCCCAGGTGTGCCGGCCCAGCCACGTGGGAGGACACAACCTGTTTTGTTTAAATAAAATATGTCTTCACGCTGCAAAATTTATATTTATGTATTGCAAAAAGAAACCTCTTCAAAAAAAACATTGAAAAATGTTGAATAATTATTTGAAAAATGTTTAATAAGTGTTAAATAAGTTTGAACAAGAATTTAAAAATGATGAACACGTATTTGAAAATGTTGAATAAGAGTTTAACATGTTGAACAAGTATTTTTAAAATGCTAAATGAATAATAAAAAAATGTTGACCGAGTATATTAAAAATGTTGAACAATTATTTGAAAATGTTAAATAAGTATTAAAAATGTTGAACAAGTGTTTAGTAAATGTTGAATATGCATTAAGATGAGAAAAAAGTATTTGAAAAATGTTGAATAAGCATTCAAAAAATATTGAACGTGTATAAAAAAACTGTTGATCACCCATTAATTTTTTTTGAAACATAAGAAATCAACGAAAACCATAGAAAACAAATAAAAAAGAAAAGCAAAAAAATAGTGAAAATAGAGAAAGTGCAAAAAACAAAGGAAAACAAAGAAAAAATGGAAAACATTAGAAACTTATAAATAAACAAAGAAAACTGTAAACAACAAAGAGAAAACAAAAAAAAGCACAGAAAAAACAGTGGAAAACCCGACGCCCATACCCGAAGTATTTCGCTCCTTCTTCCTTTGCACGAATGTTGTAAATGCATCTAGTGTCTCGTAGTGATTTTGGTGTATTGAAGACTTATAAGTTAAGGAACTAATGTGTTTGTGAGTATACACGTACTCTATAAGTCGATGAGGAGTTTGATATATTCGAAGATTATGGACCCCTAAAAATGTATGTCTTCAACTGAAGACTTTGCTGAAGACTTTGGTATTCCTTGAAGACTTTGAAAAGAACAAGTTGGTATGATCTTGAAGATATGAACGAGAACTATGAAGCGTGAAGACTTTTGTTTTCGTAGTTTCATTTCCTTTCTTTGAGTCATAGGAAACACCGTACTGTTAAAGGAGGCCGAGGTAATACTAAGGAAAATTTCCAATTGATGCTCAACTCCAAAAACCGCAACCTATCCAATCATTCGAGTGAAGCCTTTGAAAATCTCTTGCAGTTCAGTCAAGTTCTTCAGTGACAGAGACGATGTTCTTCTGGTCTCGGATGAAATTGGTGTGACCGAGGAGTTAGGATTTCGCCAGTGCGAATTGCCTACAAGTGAGAAACATGATAAACCTGAGGACTTTCATAGTTCGAAATTCCGACCGTTGTTGTGCTTAGCGCCAGTTGTCCCCAATCATCTTATCCACATAACGGTCATATCATTGGGGGCATTTATGTCTTATCATGTCAGGTTGCATCCTGGCTATAAATAGCCACCCCCACAACCACTAGTTGGTTGGCTGCTTCGAGAGAGAACTGACACTTGTCATTTGAGAGCAACCCATCCTCCGAAGACTTTGAGAGAAAATCATCAGTGAGGAAAAACGCAAATCCAAACCACCAAACCCAAAGTGATTGAGCATCACTGAAGAGATTGTTCCTGTGTGGAACCGACGCTTGTTACTTTTGAAGACTATGTATCTTCCAGACGGTTAGGCGTCATGGTCTATTGCATCCTGCAGTCAATTGGGGATCACAGTGTGACCTTGGTCTAGAGCATCCAACAATTAATTGTGGATCATCGGGTGACCAGTTTGTGAGTGTTTTGGAAGTGTACCCTCAAGACTTACCACGAGTGTTGGGCCAGGACTTTGTAATCTTATCTCAAGGAGAATACGGTAATGATTGTGTGTCCTGGGACTGTGTGTCCTCTAGTTTAAATACCAGGCCACTGCAAACTAGACGTATGACTGTCACAACAGTTGGAACTGGGTCATCAAACCATTGTCTTCATCGAGCTACCTGGTTCTATTTCCTCAACCCTTTCATTTCCTCATATACTTGTTGATGATCCTTACTGTCTAAAGAATTTGACAGAAGACTTTCACAATTTCCCCACCTCAAATTCTTCAAGTTACCTTGTTCCTCACCTGCTTATCATGTATCACGCTACTTGTAATCTATGCATGTTTATTTCATTATGATGACTATGCTGTCGCTATGTTTCTCATGCACTTGAGTACTTATTCCACTGCTAGTTATTCATCACATTTCAAATTCCTCAAGTGATGAATTTGTAAAAATCGCCTATTCACCCCCCTCTAGTCGATATAACGCACTTTCAATTGGTATCAGAGCAAGGTAATCCCTTGTTCTGTGTGATTTTGGTTTAACCGCCTAGAGTTCTAGTTATGTCAACTGCAGGTATGATTAAGGTTTCCGCGGGATGTCCTACCTTCGATGGGATGGATTACCCCTACTGGAAGAACAAGATGTGCGTGCATCTTGAAGCTATTGACAACGATCTATGGTATGTTGTGGAAAATGGTGTTCCCCGTACTTCTCCGACTGTTACTGCTACTGACACGAAGAAATTCAAGCAACTCGATTTTGAAGCGAAGAATATCATTTGTGGCCATCTGAGAAAAGGTCAGTATGGTAGAGTGAGTGCTTTGGAGTTTGCTAAGCTTATCTGAGATAGGCTGTCCAAAGTCAACGAACGTGTTTCCACTCAACGTTCTCTTGTGTTGATGTTATTCGCAATCTCTTCAATCGCTTCAAGAGACTCGACAATGAAAATGTTCAGGAAAATTTTCATCGTCTCACTAATATCTCCAATGAGCTTCAAGCACTGGGTGCTACAAATATCACCGACCACGAGGTGGTGAAGAAACTGCTAAGATTTCTTGATTCCTCATTCGATACTCTAGCTTTGATGATTCAAGAGCGTGGAGACTACAAGTCACTTGGTCTTGCTGATATTCTTGAGAGACTCAATACTCATGAATTCCAACAAGCTGAGAAGAGAGACATCTATGGGCCAAGCTATGAAAGATCTCGTGCTCTGAAGGCAAAAGCAATTTCCTCATCCGAAGGCTAAGATTTTGATAGTAGCCTTGGTGATCCTGAAGAACTGAGTCAGGAGCTGGCAATTCTCATGTGGAAATTCTAGAAGTTCTCAAGGAGAGGTGGATTTGGAAAGTCATCGAAAAATGGCTTGAGGAAATCAGATTCCTCAGATGACTACAAGAAGAGAACTTGTCACAAATGCAAGAAATCTGGTCACTTCATTTCTGACTGTCCTCTGTGGGAAAAAGAATCAAAGAAGAAGAAGAAGAAGTACAAGGATGACAGTTCCGATGACTCGAAGAAAAAGAAGAAATCTTCAAAGTCCTCATGTGCAAAGTCCTCATCTTCAAAGTCCTCAACGCACAAGAAGAATAGTTCTAGAAAGGCTAGGCCTTTCATTGGCAAGGAAATGGACTCAGAAGAAGAGTCTGAAGAATATGAAGAAAAGGAAGAATCGGAGGTGGAATCTGAATTTGGTGTTGTTAGCCTTGCTCTCGCTACAGCTTTCGTCAAGTCTATCTTCAATAATGAAGAGAATGACTACTCCAACGACCCAGACGTAAGAAATGATGATTACACTCCCACCTATTGCTTCATGGCTAAAGGTTCCAAGGTACATAAGCATCACTCCTCCTCTGAATCAAGTGATGATGAATCTGATGAATATGTAAAACCTAGATATGCCAAACTTGCTAATATTTCCACTAAGCAACAAAGTGCACTTGAAAAGCTTTAGAAAATGCTAGACAAAAGCGATGATCTATTGAATGAGGAAGTGGATCAGACTCAAACTCTGTCTGACGATCTCAAAAGTCTTCATACAAAGTATGATAACCTTCAGAGTCATCATAATGCTCTCTTAGCTGAGAAGCTTTCTTATGAATTTCTTCAAAGGAAGCAAGATATTGAGAAACTAAGGGTGTGTCATGAGGATCTCCAAAGGGAAAATGATTCCTTACTGGCTCAACAGATCAGTACCGTTCAGGAAGAATTTGTTCCACCTTGTTTGAAATGCATCGAACATGAAACTGCTAATTCTTCACCTGAATGTTCAAATGCTTCTATTGCTGCAAATTCTTGAACTATTCCCGTGGTCATAAATCCCTCATCCGAGGATACCACAAGTATCAATAATGAAAATGCAGAGTTGAAGGAATTGTATGTGACAGGCATGTACAAAAGTCTCAAAGGGCATCAAACCCTTTGCGATGTCCTCAAAAAGCAAATTCTGAACAGGAACCCTAGGAAATAGGGTATTGCATTTGAGAGGAAAATCAATACCGATGGATCCTACTAGACACCTGAGCAGTACCCCAAAACCTCATGGGTTGCTACAAAAGGACCTCTTGTAGATCCATCCACTTTATCTGGCTTTACTTGTGAAACTTCATATTCCTCTGATGATTCACTTGACTCCAACTACAAATTCTTCAAAAATCAGAAAGGTGAGGTATTTGCCAGATTTGTTGGAACTAACTGCAGGAACAATTCACCTATGAAGAAAATCTGGGTTCCCAAAAGCTGCCTACAAAATCTTCAAGTGAATGTCCTCATGACACCACTCATGAAGAATAGGAACCCCAGATCAAATTCCTCATATGGACCAAAGTCTTCACTTGGACCAAATTTCTCAAATGGTCAAAAATATCATTCTCGTGCTAATGCCTCTGTTTCGTAGGGATAATCTAAGAGTTCTGAATATGTGCATTATTCTTCAAATCATTATGTTCATAAGTCCTCGAAGAATTTTTGTGCTTATTCATAAGTACTCTAACCCTCGTCCTATGAAACGAAGCGCACTAGCTTCAATGCTTCCCTTCTCAAATGGTGCTCGTAGAATGATGAACTCTTTGCCACCCCTCCAGATGTGGGTGGTGAAGAAATTGATCTAATTTCTTATGCAGGGTCAGGTCTCCAGATGAACTTGAACATGTGATGAATTTGCTGGAGACCTGAGGAAATGCTTGAAAGGACGCAAGGTAATCATGTAGAAATGAATTCCTCATTTCTCACGTCCTCACACTGCTTTACTTACTATGTTGTGTGATGAAATTGATGTCATATTCTTCACTCTGAAGCATATGGGTTCATAAGTTGTACTAATTCATCTGCAGGATGAATCTCCAAAAGCTACTGAGTGGGTCCTCGACAATGGATGCACAAACCACATGACTGGTGACAAGAATCTACTGATGAATTTGCCACTTGCTCCATCTCATCTGAAGCATATCACCTATGCTGACAAAGGAAAAAGCAAGGTATTGGGTCTAGGTAAGTTTGCAATCTCAAAGGACCACACATGGATAAGGTGATGCTTGTCGAATCCATGGGGTTCAACCTTATGTCTGTCTCAATGCTTTGTGATCTTGATATGGTTGTCATATTTGGAAAATATCATTGTGTTGTCATCATGGAACCTGACAATTCCAAAGTCTTCGAAGGCTTTAGGAGAGGAGACTTGTATATTGTTGATTTCTCTACAGGTCCTCAACCTGCCACATGCCTACTTGCAAAGTCTTAAGAAGGCTGGCCGTGGCATCGACGACTTGGACATGCTGGGATGAGGAACTTGCACACACTCGTGAAGAAAAAGCACATCATTGGCATTGAAGGTGTCAAATTCCTCAAGGACCACCTTTGTGGTGCATGTGAGTCTTGGAAGATGACCAGATCCAAGCATCCCTCGAAGACAATGATGACCACGACTCGACCCTTTGAATTGCTTCACATGGACCTATTTGGCCCCACTCATTATTCCACAATAAAAAATTCTTCAAGTTTCTATGGCTTTGTCATTGTTGATGATTACTCTCATTACACTTGGGTGCATATTATTCTGTAGAAGTCTGAAGTGCAGGATGTCTTTAGACGATTTGCTTCAAGGGCCTCAACAAACTTCCGCGTCAAGATCAAGCATATCGGGAGTGATAATGGGACTGAGTTCAAGAACACCAATCTTGATGAACCTAGTATTACTCATGAGTTATCTGCCCCATATACTCCTCAGCAGAACGACGTTGTGGAGCGCATGAACAGGACTCTTGTTGAGATGGCTCGCACCATGCTTGATGAATACAAGACTCCTCATCGCTTATGGCCTGAGGCAATTGATACAGCATGCCACATCATCAACAGGGCATATGTTAACAAATTCTTCAAGAAGACTTCATATGAACTTATGACTGGCAAGAAACCCAATGTAAGTTATCTCAAAGTCTTTGGTGCAAAATGCTGGATTAGAGATCCTCACCATAGTTCTAAATTTGCACTGAAAGCACATGCATGCTTGGTTACGGGAAGGGCTCGCACACCTACAGAGTCTTCAAGACCCACCACCATAAGGTTGTTGAAATTGTAGATGTGCGGTTCGATGAAACTGACGGCTCGCAAAGAGAGCACCTACCTTTTGTGTTAGATGAACAGTCTCTTGAGGAATCCATTAGGCTAGAGGCTACTGAAGATGTCATACCCACTGAGGAAGTCATTCCAACGAATGAAGATATTCGTGCTGATACACCTGAAGAAAATGGTGTTGTAGAAAATCCTCAGCCACGTCAACCTGCTCATCCAAGAGTTGCAAATGAAGTGCATATTGACAAAATCATCGATGACATCAATGCACCAGGTCCCCTCACTTGCTCAAGAGCTTCACATTTGACTAAATTTTGTGGGCACTTTGCTTTTGTCTCTATCATAGAGACCACCAAAGTTGATGAAGCATTCAAGGAGCCTGAGTGGATTCAAGCTATGCAAGAGGAATTGCATCAATTCAAGCTCAACAGTGTGTGGGAACTTGTCAAGCGGCTAGATCCTCGCAAGCATAACATCATAGGTACCAAGTGGATCTACCGCAACAAGCAAGATAAAAATGGCCTTGTGGTAAGGAATAAGGCTCGTCTGGTAGCTCAAGACTACACACAGATTGAAGGAATTAACTTTGATAAAATTTTTGTACCTGTTGCTAGAATTGAAGCTATTCACATATTGCTTGCTTATGCTAACCATCATGATATCATATTATATCAAATGGATGTGAAAAGTACATTCCTCAATGGTAAGCTTGAGGAAGAAGTATATGTTCCTCAACCCCCAGGTTTTGAAGACCCTAAGCATCCTGACAAAGTCTTCAGACTCAACAAGGCCCTCTATGGCCTCAAGCAGGCCCCTCGGGCGTGGTACGACACTCTGAAGGAGTTCCTCATGAAGAAAGGCTTCAAGCCCGGTTCACTCGACCCAACTCTTTTCACTAAATCCTATGACAATGAACTGTTCATATGCCAAATATATGTAGAGGATATTATCTTTGGGAGAGTTGAAATTCTTCTTAGGTCTTCAAATTCGTCAGCAAGACAATGGCAGCTTCATCTCTCAAGGGAAATACCTCAAGGATGTTCTGAGGAAATTTGACATGCAAGATTGCAAAGGCGTCAAAACTCTAATGCCTTCAAAAGGCCACCTCTGCACTGACGAAAATGGTAAAGATTTCGATAAGAAGGTATATCGCTCCATGATTGGCTCTTTATTGTATCTATGTGCATCTAGGCCTGATATTATGCTGAGTGTTTGCATGTGTGCCCGATTCCAAGCAACACCGAAGGAATCACACCATAAGGCTGTGAAACATATTCTTCGATACTTAGCTCACACACCAACGCTTTGATTAGGGTATCTCAAGGGCTCAAATATTCACCTCGTCGGATACTCAGATGCTGACTATGCTGGAGATCGTGTGGATCGCAAGTCAACCTCAGGCACATGTCATTTCCTCGGACGATCCTTAGTCTGCTGGTCCTCAAAGAAGCAGAACTGCGTGTCACTATCTACTGCTGAAGCTAAGTACATTGCTACTGGTTCATGTTGCGCTCAGCTACTGTGGATGAAGCAAACCCTCAAGGACCATGGCATCAAGGTGAAGAATGTGCCTCTCTAATGTGACAACGAGAGCGCCATCAAGATTTCTTACAACCCAGTTCAGCATTTCAAGACCAAGCACATCCAGATTCGTCATCATTTTCTTCGAGATCATGTACTCAAGGGCGACATCTCCATCGACCATATTCCCACTAAAGAACAACTGGCCGATATCTTCACTAAGCCCTTGGATGAAAAGAGATTTTGCAAGTTCCGGTGTGAGCTAAATATCTTAGAATCTTTGAATGTTCTTTGAAAAATACACACATCCTAACACTTATGCAAAATTGATGACTTAGATGTGAAACACACGAAGTAACATTTTTCTTCAATCAATGAAGAATAACCCTCTAAGTGTGAAGAAATTAAGGAAGAATTTGATTCTCAGAACCCTAAGTGGGTCTGAAATCATCTTTCTTATACGGTGGGTCACGCCACCAACCATAGTTGAAATTCTTCAAAGTTGAGTTTTTCGCCATTTTGCAAATTTTTCAAATTTTCAAATTCCTCAAGTTTGCAATTTCCTCTACTTTTCAAATTCTTCAAACTATGAACCTCATGTTCTTCATTGACTATATATATGTGAGTTTCAATTTCCTCAACAACATTCACTTATTGCTAATTCTTCAAGTTGATTTTCATCTAAGTGAATGTGATCGAACCCTTTCCCCTTCTATGCTAAACTCAACCCAGTCTGTTCACAAATTCTTCATATGCGTTCTATTTTGAACTCGTTCCAAGTCTTCACTGTGTCCTTGAGAGCTGAAGAATTTGCGAACGAAAACTTCAAAATTTTCACTATCTAAAATTTCGGCGTTTCCCGCTCAAACCATTCTGATTCACACAACTAGATAACCCACGATCCCCCAAAATTGCCACTACTCAGAACGTGGGTGACACATGTCACGTGGAGAGCAAGGGTCAGGGGCAATCTGGTCCAAAATCTTCGGCCAGATTGGTTTTCACCTCCGCTATAAATACCCCTTCCCTTTCACTATGCTCGATTACTCCTCACTCCTACTCTCTCCCGAGCTCAAACCTAGAGCCGTCGCTAAAATCATCGCCACCGGTGTGTAAGAGCTTCACTGCTCAACCTCGTCGTCGCCGTACTCGCATCGGACGCGGAAATCTTCAATCCGCCGCCGCTGTAGCTTTCTCCCTCTGCCAAGCTAGGGTGTGGGAGATCTGGATGGACGAACATCTTCGATTTCATCTCACTGTTCATTGTGTTCTTCATCAGGGTAAATAAAATCTGTTTTTACTTCCCTTGTTTGATCTTCAAGTTGTCCACAATTTCCTCAAATGTGTTTATTCTTGAAGAATCTCATTCTAAAACACCTTACATGGTCATACGCTTGATGTTTTTCCTAACTTATGATTTTCTTCAAGATTCCTCAATTGTGTGGATACTCAAATTTTCACAACTCTAGAACCTAAGACAAAGAACACTTAGTGAAAATACTCAAGACACCTATGGTCAAATTCCTCACACTTGATGTTTTTTTGAATTTTTTTTGAGAACGCATATGACCTCTTCAAATTCCTCGCACCTATACTCTGTTCATAGGTACAAACATGTCCGCTGATGCATCACTAGGCTCTCATCAACTTAACTCATTTGAAGCATTTGTTGAGGAAAAACTTTGTACATCTTCAGAATCTTCAAGAGTTCAGAATCCTCAGTTGAAGAAAATGGCTGATGGGAAGAAGCCACAAAAAGGTGGAAAGAAACCTGAAGTGCAGACTGCGTTTGAGATACCTGATGAACTGTATGAGGAATATTGCACTCAAGATGAAGAAACTCATGGCAAGGAAATAACAAAGCAGAGAAAGATTCACATACAGAAAATTGAGAGGAGATGGGCAAAGGAGTGGAAAGAATATCGCTATGTCACTCCCAAGCACATGAAGAAATTCACAGTAAAACCCCCTTGCAACAGGTCACCCTTGGATCCAAACCAAACTATTGATCCCACTAGTCTCAAGACTGGTAATGACTTTCCTCATGAATGGGAAAGACAACAAGCCAAGCTAGCGAAGAAATCAAAAGATGTTGTGAACAAATTCAACGAAGACTCTACTACTGCTGCCACTGCCGGAGCCTCTGCTAGTGCTCCAAAGAAATCTATTGTGAAGAAATCTGCTGTGAAGTAAAAATCTTCAACTTCCAAATCATCACTTCAGATTCCTCAAGCAAAGCCTTCAAAGGCATCAGCCACTGGTTCAATAGCTGCTCAGTCCTCAGCTGCTACCGCAAAGTCCTCAACACCTGTACATCTTGCAACATGTCAGAGAACCAAGGGCTTCTCAATTGCTTCAAGGGTCTCTGCAAGTCCCTTCGCTCAAGCACAATCTTCAACAAGTCCTACTATGTTGAAGCTAAAGAAAACTGCTGGACGAGGTCAAAGACCAAGTCCTCACACTAGCAGAGCTATAGTGAATGTACACTCAGGATCTGAGGATGATGATGAAGAATTGGAAGAAATCATCAGAGAAAGTAAGCAAAAGGTTGCAATAGCCAAGGGTAGCTTTGTTCCTTTTATGCTGGATCCCAATATGATCCTCAACTTCATTGACATATGACATGAGGATCCCAGCACCCCACTTTCCTCACTGAACCTACCTCTTGGTGTGGATCATGTCCTCACACACTTCATTGCTGTGGAAAGATGGAAAAGAGATCAAGCTCTAAGAGCTGAGAGGAGCAAGGCACGAAAAGAAAAATTTCTGAGGAATAATGTGATGAATTTGACTCCAAATCAACTCATCACTGTTCAGTCTGAAATTCGCTGCCTCTCTGTGGAATAATATGATGCTGAATGGAAGGGCACCAAAGTAAGATTTGTCAGGGCAGCCCAAGCTGCCATTAAGCACCATAACTCAAGGGTTGCAGCTCGACCGCAACCATAGAATCCTCAGGCTGAAGAATCTGCTCAGCCTGCTGAAGAAACTACTCCCGCAGCTGAACAAATTCAAGCTGCTGAAGAACATGCTAGGACAACCTCCACTGTTGTGCCTGAAGAAATTGCTAGGCCAGCTGAAGCTTTTGCTACACCTGAGGAAATTGAGACCACAAGGCCAACTGCATCAGTTGCACCTGAAGAAAATGCTCCTCCTTCACCCTCTGCAGTAACAGTAAAATCATCAAGGGTGAAGATCATCAACCTTCCTTATACATCAGAAGCAAAGAAAACCAAGGCTACAGAGAAGAACGCACTGAAAAGAAAAACATCAATCGGATTCCTTAGAAGTGAAGAAATTGAAGACACTGCCAAGTTCTTCAACAGAACCGTTTGATGCAACTCGTATCAGCTCCGTGCGAGCCTATGAAATTGTGCCATTTGGTGTTGACTATGTCATCGAAAATGATGATCAAGAAGAAAAGGATCAATCTACTGCTACCTCAGAGCAGATTGATGAAGAAATTGAAGTGGAAGCAAATGCTTCAACTCCACAGGTATCATCGCCCTAGCCCCAGTTGATTGCTGAAAAGGACGACGTTGAACAAATTGATGAGGACGTGGACATTGATACACAACACCGGTTATCAATGATGAATATTGGGAAGCTGCTCACCCAAATTCCCCAATGACCACTCCTCTGTCACGGATTCCTCAGTCTCCAGCCCAGACTGAAGAAATTCAACCAGGACTTGACTACAATTGCTACTGAAGAAATTCCAGCTCCATCAGCTGAGGAAATTGTTGCTCCAACTGCCATTGAGGAAACTGTTGTGCAAATTCTTCAGTGTGAAGAAATTCCTCCTGTGCCTAAGGAGATTGTGGGCCGCTTTAAACCCAACTTTCAGCCAAAGCCAAGAATGCCATTCAAAGGCTCAAAGCGCCCCAAATTCATCAAGACCAATTTCTTCAATGAGTACATTTTCTTCAATGGACCCAATCCATATGACTCTGCAAGGGATGGTCGCACCAGATTCTGGACAACCACGCAGATGAATTACTATGCATCAGTGTTGTTTGACAAGAAGAAAGTCTTCGAGCACCATCAAATTCCTCATGCAGATATGGAAACACTCCCATCCTTCACACCGTGCTCGCATTTCTTCATGATGCAGGCATTTTTCCATTCTGTGTGGACATCTGTGATTGGAATGAAGAGCTAATTCTTCAATTTTATGCCACCTTGCACAACACAGGTGGTGCTTCTGGCATTAACTCATTTGTCTTGGACTGGATGACTGGATCTACTCAGTACACTGCACCAGCATCAGAATTGCTTCGGTCAGTCCCAGTTCCAATTCCTTCAGAAGAAGCCCGCTGCCTGGTTGATGAACCTGCTCTGCCCAACCATATGATGCAAGTGCTGATGAAGCCATTGGCTCCTGGAAAACCTCAAAGGACCATCTTACTTGTGAAGGATTTTCTCTATGTGCCCAGGACGGTTTATCGCATCCTCACCAACACCCTTTGTCCTCAGAAGGGTCACAACTCTGAAGAAGAAGAAGTTGAGGGAGTCATGAAGAACGTGTTATTCAACATCATTCATGGGATTCGCATCAACTACCACGATTTCTTCATGAGGACTTTGGCCAATGCAACATTAGTCCCATTTGAATTGAAGCCTTATGCTCCCTGGATCATGAAATTCATCAGATCAAGGTCTTCAATTCCCTTCAAGGCTGACTTCCAAAATCACTTCGGCTTTCTGCCTTCGATTGAAGTCATCAAGAACATAATTGCCTTAGTTGAAGGAAAAGGCAAAGCTGTCATTGATGAAGGTACTCGTCCATTGGATGGTCAGTTTCATAAAGCTGCATCTTACTCCACCAATGATGACCCTGCTACCCAGGACTCTGCTGCAAAAGCCTCAGCGCAAAAACCTCGAGAGTCTCCCCCCCGTGTGATGACTGGTCGTGAGCTTCTCATAAGTCTTCATTAGAAGGTTGATCGCAATCACAAGTGGGTGAAGCGTCAGTTTGCTTCAATTCTTCAGAACATGACTGTGACGCAGAACTCTGTGAGGAAAAATCACTACTATGTGCATGAAATCTTCGATCGCGCGTGGTCCATTCTTGCACAACTCAAGACACCCAAGGAACTCAAGGACATGGACTTTCAGCAGAACTTTGACTGGTCTCATCCTCCTCAGAAGAAATTCAAGAAAGTTCAAGTTCCTCAGCTGGTTACAAGTTCATATTCTTCATCGCGCGAGATGGATGAGGCTAAGGACATTGACGACACTACAGCAGGCCCTGCATCAACAAACGAACCCGACAACGCTGGCGCTCCTCCATCACCTTCAAGATGACATTCTTCAAGGGGCGTTAGTCCTCATTTTTCGTCCCTTTTGGTCTTCGATGACAAAGGGGGAGAAAATTTGAGTTAGTCTTCAAGCAGGTCTATCAATAATGGGCTATTTTTGTTTAAGTTACAACTCTTGCTCTTCTGGAGCTTTTGTTGGTTGAGTTGTAAACTTAAGTCTGATGGTGGTCTGACTCTTTTGAACTGCTTTTCACATGCTTATTTCCTCAAGCACCTTAATGCATGCATGCTGAATTTCGCCAGACACCATTTTCATCATGCATTTCAAATTCTTCATATCATATGTTAAATGCGTGTATGAATTACAAGATATAGGGGGAGTTCTCCATGTCTTTAACCTGCCATGTGCATTTGCAGTCGAAAGCAAATTCCTCAAATATGCACATCTTCAGGGGGAGTTCTTCTATATCTTGCTATCAAATTCCTCAAACTCAGTACTTACACTTCATATGTTTATCCCCGTTGAAAACATAACCTATTTGTCAGCAATCACCAAAAAGGGGGAGATTGTAAGTGCATCTAGTGCCCCTTAGTGATTTTGGTGTATTGGAGACTTATAGGTTAAGGAACTAATGTGTTTGTGAGTGTACACATGTTCTATAAGTCGATGAGGAGTTTGATATATTCGAAGATTATCGACCCCTAAAAATGTATGTCTTCAACTGAATACTTTGGTGAAGACTTTGGTAACGAATTTGCTGAAGACTTTGGTATTCCCTAAAGACTTTGAAAACAAGAAGTTGGTGTGACCTTGAAGATATGAACGAGAACTATGAAGCGTGAAGACTTTTGTTTTCCTCGTTTCATTTCCTTTCTTTGAGTCATAGGAAACACCGTACTGTAAAGGGGGGTGAGGCAATACTAAGGAAAATTTCCAACTGATGCTCAACTCCAAAATCCTCAACCTATCCAATCCTTTGAGTGAAGCCTGTGGAAATCTCTTGCATTTCATTCAAGTTCTTCAGTGACAGAGACAATGTTCTTCTGGTCTCTGATAAAATTGGTCTGACTGAGGAGTTAGGATTTCGCAAGTGCGAATTGCCTACAAGTGAGGTACAAGATAAATGTCACACCCTGTGTTCTATCACCTTGTTGAGGTTGGATTTATAAAATTTAGAGCCAACTAAAACTTTTTCAATGCTTGTGCTTGATTGAATTGTTGCTTGTTTGCTTGTTGATTGTGGTGTATGACACTCTTAAATTCTATCCCTCCCCATATTCATCTTCCTTGACCCTAACTCCTTGCCCAATGATCATGCCATGTGAATAGTGCCCAAAACTGTTTTTATCAAAATTTATTTTGACCAAAAAGGATTTATTCAAACTAGGTTTTCAAAACCCCCTGAAATGAGGTTTGCACTGCAAGTCCTCAAATTGGGTAGATCCTTCTTCCCCAAAGACTATACTTCAAACCTACTATATTTATGACTTCCCAAAACCACCAGATATTAATTTTAAAGATTATTCTTATATTTTATTTAAAGGCTTTTTCTTAAGACAAGAAATGGTTTTTCATAGGGGAAAATTATTTAAATGCTTTAAAAATATTTGAGAAAATTTAGGGAGATTCAGTGGACATATATTTTCCATATATATGAGTTTCAACACATGGGGATGTTCAAATCATGGGCAAAACCCCTCAAAACCCTTTCTCTTCAAATCAAGCATTTGAAATATTTCTATAAGAAATATTATCAATAAATTCCAAGAAAATTACATCAAGTCAACACTATCATAGGTGTTGATCTTGAAAAGTTTCACCTCAATCCAAGTTGATTTGGTTTGTCAAACCATCCCAAAATCCTCCTTGTCCAGATTCAAATTTGAGCAACTTTACATTGCGAAGTTTCTCCCCTTGACCTCAAACTTTGTGGACATGCTCTAATCACCAAATAGTGATGCTACACTAAGTGGTGCATCAAAGGTAAAAGATTAGCATAACTAGATCTATAGAAACTTGATTCTGTTAGTTTCTAGGGTTCACAAAGTTTCCATTGTCAACTTTGCCCACTTAAGCTCAAACTTGGTGATGAGGCCTATTTTCACCTAACATTTGAACCTGTTGAATACCTCAGTAAGTGGGTAGATTTTTCTTGCCAAAACACCCATCAAACACCTTCTGGTGAAATGGTAAGTCTCTGTTTTCACCCCTTCCTCTATTTCCCTTGCCCCCAAAATTTTACCTCAGCCTCTCAGGGTTACCAACCACCTCCAGTAAACTCCTCATGGGCATAGCTCAATGATTGGGGGTGGGGTAAAACCTCCATTTTTACCCCCTGGACAACACCCATTTCTCTCTCCCTCACCTTTTCTTCTACCCTAAGGCACCTCCATTACACCATTGGCCTTATGTGCCTTGTTTGGGCTCCCCTGGATTCCCTGGACACATGTGGACGCGCCCAAGGTGCCAAGAGCACGCCCCGGCATGTACAGCTTGCGCTCTGGAGCATGCTATAGTGCGCACCCGCACTGTAGCCACCGCCCAACGGACGCTCGCGATAGCCTCGGGCCTCCCCAGCATGTCCCCCGTGTCCCCCTCAACGTCCGCAACACGGAAGCTGGTCGGGCCCCTCCTCTATCCCCACCTCCCGTGTGTGCCCGGAGCCGCTCGGCTCAGCTAGTGAGCGTGCTCACACACCCGAGGACCCAGCGCTTCCCCGCTCTCTCTCCCTTGCCCTGGACGAGGACCGCGCCCAGGAACTCCTAGGACACGGCCCGGAGCCCTCCAGTGACCCGTGGTGGCGCCTCTCTCCTCCCCGGCGCACCGCGTCCACGCTGCACCGGCGACCACCTATTTATAACCCTCCCCGATCTCCCGCTCCTCTCCCCTCGCTCTCTCCTCCCCTCTGCGGCTCCCTAGTGCCTAGCCCCTCGCACCCCGGGCTCGGAAGCCCGTGCCTGAACCAAACCCTCGCTGCCGTCGGGTCTTCTCCCTCACCGGCGATTGCCTCTGCCCCAGTGCTCCCCTCGGCCCCCCACTGATGCGCGGGAGGCCTATGAGCGCGCGGGTGCCCTCCACTGGAGCCGCCGTGGCATGGAACCCGTCGGTGAGCCCCCTCCGTTCCTATCGCATGGAGAGGGATGGCAGGTGGGCCTCTCTTCCCCCTCCTCTCTCTCTGTCAGGTCGGCCCACGGGCAGGTTTAAAAATAAACATGTCGCGTGCGGCGTCTTCCCTGGGCCGGTTCCCCTGGTGGGCCGGCTCTGCTGTGTCCTTTTGACCCGTGGGGAACAGGGCCTTTTTCCTTTTTCTTTTTTTCTCTGTTTTCCAAAAATTCCATAGAATTGTATATTCATTTAAATCCAAATATCCTTCCACCTTAAATCTTGAAATATTATGTAGAATATAATAGTGCCATTTGTAAAATATTTTTAAGATATTTTATATATTGTTTTATTTTAAAACCTATATTTAGGCATCCTTTTGCCTTTGTTAAATAATTTCCAAAATATTTTTCACAACAAAACCCTAGGAGAATATTTTTAGTAGGACATTTAGTATTTATCAGAATAGGGTAGCATTTTAATATTAGCTTGTATGCTCTATTTTTGTGTGATGCTTATTTTTATCGCTTTTATTCGCGACGATAGATTGCGCTATTGACGAGCAAGTTGGATCAGAAGACTTCGAAGACCCCGGAGACTTTGTTGAGCCAGGCAAGCAGCCCTTTGACCATGTTAAGAAACTTTTCATGCATGGCATATAACACTTGTTGTTTCGATGATTGATCATTATGTAGTGTCCCCCTCCTTCGGTGGGTTGCCTTCGATACCTTTTCCGTTGACACTTGCATCGCGCATGACCCTTCCACCTTATGAGGGTTATGCGGGTGGGTCTAGTTAGGATGCTAATAGATGCTACACAAGTGGGTTGGGACTTATGCATGGTGATGGAAAGTAAAGAAATGATCTCAAAGACTTCTCGAAAACCCCGTAGGGTGCCACTAATGCTCGAGGGAGATGATGATGAGATGGGTGACCACTTGAGAAAGAAGTGGTGTGCCGGAACAAGATGAGGATGTATTTTCAAAAACAGAGGGTTTAAGATTTGTCGACCGTCCTAACCTTACATGCGGAACCACGATACCCCTTATGGGACGGGGCTTTGTTGATTACCTTGGTGGGTACTGGTAAGGAGCCCGCATTACTAGTGGTAGTAGTGGCGTGGTCACTCTTGATACGGGGTCGTACCGGTATGTACAATCATGCGCTGTTGTCATAGGCACCGGGCACACCATTGGTCCCCTCATGGATGGTACGATTTGGAGCGAGGCTCGTGTGATGTACATCGTGAGGGCTGGGCACCAATCGAGTGGACTCTTTGTTTAGTATCGCTAGGGGAAATGCATTGTTCGGGTACTTACCTCGGGTATGTGATGTACCACGGGTCGTGGATGAGACGGAAGTTTCTCGAGTCTTGTGGGTAAAGTGTGCAACCTCTACAGAGTGTAAACCTATTCGAATAGCTGTGTCCATGGTCAAATACAGTTGGGTGGTGCTGCTTATGCCACGTCCAGATGTTTTCGTAAAACTTGGTGTGGGAGTGTGTGTGTGTGGTTAACACAGAGATGGTACTTGGGACAAGTCGTAAGACTTGATGTGATGAATGAACATGAGATGTTCAACCCCTGCTTATGATGATATATGTAACTTGTTCTTATGGATATCTGCCACTGTTGACGCATGTTTAACCAGTTACTTGATCATGTCATTATATTCACAATTATCTTTCCGTAAATTACCTACTTAGTGATATATCATGCATCATTATTACCTTGTTCCACAACTTGGGTTGCTTGCGAGTACATTCAAAGTACTCATTGGCTTGCCACTGGTTATTTAATTGGCTGGGCATGGAAGAACATGAGTATGTTGAGGAGTTCATTGGTGACAAACATACGAACTAGGACGCTTCCCAGTCAGAATGCCTGTAGGTTAAGGCAGATGGCAAGGGTTCACGCTTTCGATCAAGATTTCCACTGCTTGTTCTATTTAAGTGTTCGGCCCTTGAGGCCCTATCTATGTAAGACTAGACATTCATGGTATTTATTTGTGTAATACGTTAAATGTGGATGTAAGACTCTTGTTATTCAACTTATGTGTGTTCACTGAGCATTGATCTCTGGGATCACTATACACGTGCATTCGGTGATCACGAATTATGAGTCGGGGTCCCCACAGAACTGGTATCAGAGCCATCCTGACTGTAGGAAACCCTTAGTTAGCATGGACGTTAGTTAGGATAAAACCATTTTCAAAAATACACCTAGCACCTATGCTTAGGAAATTCTGCACTATTTACCTCTTCTATTCTTCACAGAACACTCTGCTGACTCTCCTCCTTTCAACCTTTGTAGATGGCCATCGTACCCGAAGCCTTCCTGACATCCGGCTTTCTCTTACTCCTTGGGGATAGCCTGGAGAAGTGCGAGTTCCGCCAACCACCCATTTTCCTCTACCACGAGCACGGGATCGATGCCATCACAAAGGAGTACCACGTGGATGTGGTTGTGAAGGCAAACGACTCCCCGACTAGTTGGTTCTTCGAAGGACCACGAATGGAGACCATGATACTCGTAGTCGAGTCAGCTGCACGCAAGGCACTTCTACACCTTCGAGACATCATTCTAGAGATGGCTGATGAGCCGGCTACTTTCTACCTTCCCTTTAGGAAGGATGATCTTGGCGAGAGTTGGACGCTGATCCCATTCAAGGAGGATGGCACGCCACTCAGGTTCCAGACCTACTTCAGCCTCTCCGCCGATATTCTGGTTCACCACTTGATTAAGGAGTCTGTGAAGCTTCGCGAGGAACTTCACCACACCCAAGAGTTACTTCTGCAAGCCAAGATGAAGCCAGACAAGATCAAGAAGGATGTAGCCCCCGAGGGACGACCAGCTGTCGCCTATTGAGGAGGAGTGCCCCTAGCTAGAGATGCACCTACACGTCGTCCTCGCATGAGTGCGAAGGAGTACCATGAGCTCTTCACCGACCCGCCAGCGAAGCATCGTCGGGATGGACCTCCTCGTTCCCTGACCCCTTCGACTGGGAATGATGCCCGCTCGGATGATGAAATGGAGGAAGACCCAGAGGAGAGTGACTACGAGACCGAGCACTCCACTACCTGAGTCCGAGAACCCCTATGGTAGGATCAGTCATGTATCCCTCATGCGAAGTCGAGTCCGTGTAATGGTTCATATGAAACCATGTGTGCTTGTTGTTTCTTTTGTTGTTTGTGTTCCGATGCAAGTCACGCTTTTGCCTTAGGCAACATGTAAGCAACTCCATCGTCTATCTTAATATATGTTGGTCTTTTGACCTTTGTTTTACCACACTTGCACTCGACCAACCCCCTTAGGCGTGCTTTTCTCTTGTTGCTTTTCCTCTCGTCTATCCTAGTTGTTTGACTTGGCTGCTCCAAACAGGATGGTGACTACTACCCGCAACAGCTCCTTCGCCAACCCTGAAACCCGCAACTCAAGACAACAATAGGGAGTTGGTGGGGCTGCTCACGCTGGAGGACATCAGGAGCAGCCACAAGGTGACATTCCCCCGCCACCACCTCCACCGGAGAACATGACCATAGCTCAATTTCTCCAAGTTCTCCGAGAGGAACGCCAAGCCAACAATGCTGCTATTCAGCAGATGGCTCAGACCCTTGTGAACAACCAGCAGCAAGGCATGAATGGCAATGGCCGCTCCACTTTGTCTGAGTTCATGAGGAATTCGCCCCCAACCTTCACGGAGACTGTTGAACCATTGGATGCTGATGACTGGATCCACACCATCGAGGACCTCCTTGCACTGGTCAATTGCAATGAGGACCGTGAGAAGGTGCTTTATGCCTCTCACTGCCTTGGAGATACCGCCCGAGCTTGGTGGGACGGGTTCAAGGTCATGCAACGTGAGCATGTAATCACTTGGAATGACTTCAAGGAAGGATTTCGCACTGCCCATATTCCTTCTGGGATCATGTCTATCAAGAAGAGAGAATTCTGAGCGCTGAAGCAAGGAAATGGCTCTGTCAAGGAGTACCTGCAGAAGTTCAACCTGCTGTCAAGGTATGCACCTGAAGATGTCAACACGGAGGCTGCCAAGAAGGAACGCTTCATGGAAGGACTTCAACAGACCTTGCAGTATCAGCTTATTGTCTGCGACTGTCACATGTTCTTCGACCTGGTGAACAAGGCCCTCATGCTGGAAGACAAGCGTCGTGCCATAGATGACACTCGCAAGCGCAAGATGATCAGCAAGGATAGCTCCAGCAAGCAGAAGCCTCACCCCTAGCAGCCAGCCCCAGCCAAGCCGACCTATCAGCCACAACAGGCTAGACCTCCTGCGCCTCGCCCGAGCTACCAGCCTCAGTAGTACGCCAATCCCAGGCCAGCTTACAACAATAACCCCAATAACAACAACGGTGGCAGGAACTATAACAACAACCCTGGGCAAGTCGCTTGCTTTGGATGTGGTCAGCCAGGACATATCTCTAGGCTGTGCCCCAACAAGAAGCCAGATGCACCGCGCCCCAATGCGCCCGCTCAAGGTCAAGTCCGTGGAGCACCACCAAGGAACCCCGCTCCCCGCAACCAGCCCAACAATGGCAAGGGTCGTGTGAATCACGTCACCGCAGAGGAAGCCCAGGAAGACCCGGACGTCATACTAGGTACGTTCCTCGTCAACTCAACCCCAGCAACAGTATTGTTTGATTGTGGAGCTTCGCATTATTTTTTCACCCAAAAGTTTGCACTAGAGAGTGGCATGAAGCCCACACCCCTGGGTAGTCGTATGTTGATACAACCCCAGGATCAGTTATGAAGTATGGGATAGGTTGTAAGGGAGTTGAGATTAACATCAATGGGGTAGATTTCCTAGCAGACCTCATCATCCTGAAGTCAGAATGTTTGGATGTGATCCTAGGCATGGATTGGTTAACCAAGCACCAAGGCTTGTTAGACTATGCCAAGAGGATTGTCACCATGACCAATATCCAAGGAGTGGAAGTCAAGTATGTTCCCAACCCTGCCTCCACACAAGCCCCTCAGGATAACTGTCTATCGGGAATTGAGTTGGATCAAGTGCCAATGGTATGTGAATACCTGGATGTGTTTCCTGATGAGCTTCCCAGGATGTCTCCTGATCGCGAAATTGAGTTCATCATTGAGCTTATGCCCAGATCAAGGCCCATCTATAAGAAGGCCTATAGGATGGGATCCGAAGAGTTGGCTGAATTGAAGAAGCAACTGGCAAAGCAGCTCAGAAAAGGATTTATTTTCCCTAGTGCTTCTCCTTGGGGATCGCCTGTTCTATTTGTGTCCAAGAGGGACGGAACCATCAGACTCTATGTTGATTACCGTTATCTCAACGAAGTCACAATAAAGAACAAGTACCCACTCCCCAAGATTGAAGACCTGTTTGATCAGTTGAATGGAGCCAAGTTGTTTTCCAAGATTGACCTCATGTCTGGGTACTATCAGCTGAAGATGAGACCCCAAGACATTCCAAAGACGACATTTGTAACCCGGTATGGCCTGTATGAGTACGCGGTCATGTCCTTCGGGTTAACAATTGCCCCTGCCTACTTCATGTACCTCATGAATAAGGTATTCATGGAGTACTTGGACAAGTTTGTTGTCGTCTTCATTGATGACATACTCGTCTTCTCCAAGTCTGAAGAAGAACATGAGGACCACTTGAGATTGGTCCTAGAGAAGCTTCGAGAGCACCAGCTTTATGCCAAGTTCAGCAAGTGTGAATTCTAGCTGCATGAAGTTGGATTCTTGGGTCATGTGTTGACTGCAAAAGGGTTATCAGGGGATCCTGCCAAGATTGAAGCCGTGACGGAATGGCAAACCCCAACCACCGTGAAGGAAGTCAGGAGCTTCCTCAAACTCATGGGATATTACCGCAAGTTCGTGGAAGGGTTCTCAAGCATTGCCCGACCCATGACCCAGCTTTTGAAGAAAGACAAGAAGTTCAAATGGATAGCTAAGTGCGAGGAAAGCTTCCAGGAGCTCAAGAAGAGATTGACCACAACCCCAGTTTTGGCCCACCCCGATATTCACAAGGAGTTTGTGATTTTTTGTGATGCACCAAGAACCGGCCTTGGAGGTGTTCTGATGCAAGAAGGCAGAGTTGTAGCATACCTATCCAGACAGCTACAGCCTCATGAAGAGAACTACGCAACTCATGATCACGAGTTGGCAGTCGTGGTTCATGCCTTGAAGACATGGTGACATTACCTTCTGGGAAAGAGATGTGAGATATTCATAGACCACAAGAGTTTGAAGTATATTTTCACTCAAAGGGAATTGAACATGAGGCAGCGAAGATGGTTGGAGTTGATCAAGGATTACGACCTCAGTGTTCAATACCACCCCAGAAAGGCCAATGTGGTAGCAGACGCGTTAAGCAGAAAGGCTTGTTCCTTGAATGCCATGATTAAGGAAAGGCTACCCGCCATGTATGAAGAGCTTGAAAGCTTCGGCTTGGAACTGGTTGCACCCGGATTCCTCGCCAACTTCGAAGCAAATCCTACCTTGATGGATGATATCAAAGAATCTCAGAAGGGACATGTGAGCATTGAAGGCATCAAGAGGAAGATCAAGGCAGGCAAGGCCCCAGGATTCTCAGTGGATGAACAAGGAGTTGTATGGTTTGGGAATCGCATCTGCGTACCCAACAAGGAGGAGCTCAAGAACTTGATCTTGCAAGAAGCCGATGACACTCCCTACTCTATCCATCCTGGAGGAACCAAGGTGTACCAAGACCTCAAGGCAAGATTCTTGTGGCATGATATGAAACGGGAGATAGGCACCTTTGTCGCCAAGTGTGACATATGCCAGAGAGTCAAGGCTGAGCACCAGCGACCCACTAGGCTATTGCAACCTCTCAAAGTGCCTGAATGGAAGTGGGACATGGTCGGGATGGATTTCATCACCGGTTTACCAAGGTCAAGTAAGGGACATGATTCTATTTGGGTCATTGTCCACCACCCGACCAAGGTAGCCCATTTCATTCCCGTCCGGACCACCTATGATGGAAGCTAGATCGCAAACCTCTACATCAACCGCATCGTAAGTCTTCACAGAGTTCCAAAGGAGATCGTGTCGGATCGAGGAACCTAATTCACCTCAAGGTTCTGGAAGAAGTTTCAAGAACCTATGGGAACCAAGCTGTCCTTCAGCACTGCTTTTCATCCCCAGGCCGGTGGGCAAATAGAATGAGTAAATCAGATACTCGAAGATATGCTCTGCGCTTGTGTTTTGGCATATGGAGCCAAGTGGGAAGATTGCCTACCATTCGCCGATTTCTCCTACAACAACAGCTATCAGTCAAGTCTTCAGATGGCACTATTTGAGGTGTTGTATGGACGCAAGTGTCGTACTCCCCTCAACTGGTCAGAGACCCGAGAAGGATTAGTTTTCGGACCAGATATCATCCGCGAGGCATAAGAGCAAGTTTAACTCGTCTGAGAGTGTCTGGAGGTCACCAAATTAAGATAGAAGAGCCACGCCGACTCTCACCGCCAAGAAGTGAACTTCTGTGCCAGTGACCATGTCTACCTCCGAGTCACGCCTCTCAAAGGGACCAAGCGTTTCCACGTCAAAGGGAAGCTGGCACCAAGATACATAGGCCCCTTCAAGATCACCGCTATGCGAGGAGAAGTTGCCTATCAGCTAGAGCTACCTTCCGAGCTATCAGATGTGCAGAACGTCTTTCACGTGTCACAACTCCGGAAGTGTTTGCAGGTTCCCAACCGCCCTGACCTCTACAAGGACATCGACCATCAAGCCATCAATCTTCAGCCAGACCTCACTTATCGTGAGAGGCCAGTTCACATTCTGGATGAAGCTGAGCACTGCACCCGAAGCCACACCATCAAGTACTTCAAGGTCTAGTGGAGCAACCACACTGAAGTTGAAGCAACCTGGGAGTGTGAAGACTATCTTAGATCTGAGTTCGCTTATCTTTTTAGCGCTTAGCCTAGGAATCTCGGGGACGAGATTCTTGTAAGGGGGGTAGGTCTATCAGACCCTGTGTTTGTATCACCTTGTTGAGAGTGGATTTATAAAATTTGGAGCCAACTAAAACTTTTCCAATGCTTGTGCTTGATTGAATTGTTGCTTGTTTGCTTGTTGATTGTGGTGTATGGCACCCTTAGATTCTATCCCTCACCATATACATCTTACTTGACCCCATATCCTTTCCCAATGATCATGCCATGTGAATAGTGCCCAAAACTATTTTTATCAAATTTTATTTTGACCAAAAAGGATTTATTCAAACTAGGTTTTGAAAACCCCCTGAAATGAGGTTTGCACTAAAACTCCTCAAATTTGGTAGATCCTTCTTCCCCAACGACTTTAGTTCAAACCTACTATATTTATGACTTCCCAAAACCACAAAATATTAATTTTAAAGATTATTCTTATATTTTATTTCAAGGCTTTTTCTTAAGATTAGAAACGGTTTTTCATAGGGGAAAATTATTTAAATGCTTTAAAAATATTTGAGAAATTTTAGGGAGACTCAGTGGACATATATTTTCCATATATATGAGTTTCAACACATGGGCATGTTCAAATCATGGGAAAAAAACCCTCAAAACACTTTCTGTTCAAATCAAGCTTTTGAAATATTTCTATAAGAAATATTCTCAATAAATTCCAAGAAAATTCCAGCAAATAAACACTATCATAGGTGATGATCTTCAAAAGTTCCACCTCAATCCAAGTTGATTTGGTTTGTCAAACCATCCCAAAACTATCCCTGTCCAGATTCAAATTTGAGCAACTTTACATTGTGAAGTTTCTCCCGTTGACCTCAAACTTTGTGGACATGCTCTAATCACCAAATAGTGATGCTACACTAAGTGGTGCATCAAGGGTAAAAGCTTAGCATAACTAGATCTATAGAAACCTGATTCTGTTAGTTTCTAGGGTTCACAAATTTTCCATTGTCAACTTTGCCCACTTAAGCTCAAACTTGGTGATCATGCCTATTTTCACCTAACATTTGACCTTGTTGAATACCTCACTAAGTGGGTAGATTTTTCTTGTCCAAACACCCATCAAACACCTTCTGGTGAAATGGTAAGTCTCTGTTTTCACCCCCTTCCTATATTTCCCTTGCCCCCAAAATTTTACCTCAACCTCTCAAGGTTACCAACCACCTCCAGTAAACTCCTCATGGGCATAGCTCAATGATTGGGGGGGGGGGGTAAAACGTCCATTTTTACCCCTGGACAACACTCATTTCTCTCTCTCACCTTTTATTCTACCCTAAGGCACCTCCAGAACACCATTGGCCTTATGTGCCTTGTTTGGGCTCACCTGGATTCCCTGGACACATGTGGACGCGCCCAAGTTGCCAAGAGCACGCCCCAGCATGCAGAGCTCGTGCTCTCGAGCGCGCTAAAATGCCCACCCACACTGTAGCCGCCACCCAACGGACGCTCCCGACAGCCACGGGCCTCCCCAACATGTCCCCCATGTCCTCCTCGATGTCCACAACACGGAAGCTGGTCAGGCCCCACCTCTATCACCTCCTCCCACGCGTGCCCGGACCCGCCCGGCTCGGCCAGTGAGCGTGCTCACATGCGCGAGGACCTAGCGCTTCCCCGCTCTCCCTCTCCCTTCCCCTGGACGAGGACTGCGCCGAGGAACTCCCAGGACACGGCCCGAAGCCCTCCCGTGGCCCATGGAGGCGCCCCTCTCCTCCCCGAGGCACCGCGTCCACGGTGCACCGGCGGTCACCTATTTAAAGCCCTCCCCGAGCTCCCGCTCCTCTCCCCTCGCTCTCTCCTCCCCTCTGTTGCTCCCCAGTGCCCAGCCCCTCGCCCCCCGGGCTCGAAAGCCCGCGCCCGAACCAAACCCTCGCCGCCATCAGGTCTTCTCCCTCGCCGGCGATTCCCTTTGCCCCGACGCTCCTCTCGACCCCCACCGACGCGTGGGAGGCCCCTGAGCACGCCGGTGCCCTCCACTAGAGCCGTCGCGGCTTGGAACCAGTCGGTGAGCCCCCCTCCGTTCCTGTCGCGAGGAGAGGGATGACAGGTGGGGCCCACCTGTCATCCCCTCTTCCCCCTCCTCTCTCTCTGTGTGTTAGGGCCCGCGGGCAGGTTTAAAAATAAACCTGCCATGCGCGGCGTCTCCCCTGGGCCGGTTCCCCTGGTGGGCCGGCTCTGTTGTGTCCTTTTGGCCCGTGGGGCACATGGCCTTTTTCCTTTTTCTTTTTTTCTCTTTTTTCCACAAATTCCACAGAATTGTATATTCATCTAAATCCAAATATCCTTCCACCTTAAATCTTGAAATATTATGTAGAATTTAATAGTTACATTTGTAAAATATTTTTAAGATATTTTATATATTTTTTTATTTTAAAACCTATATTTAGGCATCCTTTTGCCTTTGTTAAATAATTTCCAAAATATTTTTCACAACAAAACCCTAGGAGAATATTTTTAGTAGGACATTTAGTATTTATCAGAATAGGGTAGCATTTTAATATTAGCTTGTATGCTCTATTTTTGTGTGATGCTTATTTTTATCGCTTTTATTCGCGACGATAGATTGCGCTGTTGATGACGAAGTTGGACCCGAAAACTTCGAAGACCCTGGAGACTTTGTTGAGCCAGGCAAGCATCCCTTTGACCATGTTAAGAAACTTTTCATGCATGGCATATAGCACTTGTTGTTTCGATGATTGATCATTATGTGGTGCCCCCCTCCTTTGGTGGGTTGCCTCCGATACTTTCTCCGTTGACACTTGCATCGTGCATGACCCTACCACCTTATGAGGGTTATGCGGGTGGGTGTAGTTAGGATGCTAATAGATGCTACGCAAGTGGGTTGGGACTTATGCATGGTGATGGAAAGAAAAGAAATGATTTCAAAGACTTTTCGAAAACCCCGTCGGGTGCCACTAATGCCCGAGGGAGATGATGTTGAGATGGTGACCACTTGAGAAAGAAGTGGTGTGCCGGAACAAGTTGAGGATGTATTTTTAAAAACAGAGGGTTTAAGATTTGTCAACCGTCCCAACCTTACATGCGCAACCACGATACTCCTTATGGGAGGGGGCTTTGTTGATTACCTTGGTGGGTACTGGCAAGGAGCCCGCATTACTAGTGGCGGGAGTGGCATGGTCACTCTCGATACGGGGTCGTACCGGTATGTATGATCATGCGCTGTCTTCACAGGCACCGGGCACACCGTTGGTCTCCTCATGGATGGTACGATTTGGAGCGAGGCTCGTGTGATGTACATCGTGAGGGCTGGGCACCAATCGAGATGACTCTTTGTTTAGTATCACTAGGGGAAAGGCATTGTTCGGGTACTTACCTTGGGTATGTGATGTACCGTGAGTCGTGGATGACACGGAAGTTTCCCGAGTCTTGTGGGTAAAGTGTGCAACCTCTGCAGAGTGTAAAACTATTCGAATAGTCGTGTCCACGGTCAAGGACAGTTGGGTGGTGCTGCTTATGCCACATCCAGATGTTTTCATACAACTTGGTGTGGGAGTGTGTTTGTGGTTAACATAGAGATGGTACTTGAGACAAGTCGGAAGACTTGATGTGATGAATGAACATGAGATGTTCAACCCCTGCTTATGATGATATCTGTAACTTGTTCTTATGGATATCTGCCACTGTTGACGCATGTTTACCCATTTACTTGATCATGTCATTGGATTCAAAATTAACTTTCCGCAAATTACCTACTTAGTGCTATATCATGCATCATTATTACCTTGTTCCACAACTTGGGTTGCTTGCGAGTACATTCAAAGTACTCATTGGCTTGCCACTGGTTATTTAATTGGCCAGGCATGGAAGAACCGGAGTATGTTGAGGAGTTCGTTGGTGACGAACATGCGAACTAGTATGCTTCCTAGTCAGAATGCCTGTAGTATAAGGCAGATGGCAAGGGTTCACGCTTTTGATCAAGATTTCCGCTGCTTGTTCTATTTAAGTGTTTGGCCCTTGAGGCCCTATCTATGTAAGACTAGACCTTCATGGTATTTATTTGTGTAAGACGTTAAATGTGGATGTAAGACTCTTGTTATTCAGCTTCTGTGTGTTAAGTGAGCATTAATCTCTGGGATCACTGTACACGTGCATTCGGTGATCACGACTTATGAGTCGGGGTCCCCACAAGAAACCTGACGACTTTCATAGTTCGAAATTTGACCGTTGTTGTGCTTAGCGCCGGCTGTCCCCAATCATCTTATCAACATAACAGTCATATCATTGGGGGCATTTATGTCTTATCATGTCAGGTTGCGTCCTGGCTATAAATGGCCACCCCCACAACCACTAGTTGGTTGGCTGCTCCAAGAGAGAACTGACACTTGTCATTTGAGAGCAACCCATCCTCCGAAGACTTTGAGAGAAAATCATCAGTGAGGAAAAACCCAAATCCAAACCACCAGACCCAAAGTGATTGAGCATCACTGAAAAGATTGTTCCTGTGTGGAACCGACATTTGTTACCTTTGAAGACTGTGTATCTTCCAAGCGGTTAGGCATCATGGTCTAGTGCATCATGCAGTCGATTAGGGATCACGGAGTGACCTTGGTCTAGAGCATCCAGCAGTCAATTATGGATCGTTGGGTGACCAGTTTGTGAGGGTTTTGGAAGTCTACCCTGAAGACTTACCACGAGTGTTGGGCAATGGCTTTGTGACCTTAGCTCAAGGAGAATACGGTAAGGACTGTGTGTCCTACGGTTTAAATACAAGACCACTCCAAACTAGATGTACAACTGTCACAGCAGTTGGAACTGGGTCATCAAACCATTGTCTTCATCGAGCTACCTGGTTCTATTCCCTCAACCCTTTCATTTCCTCATATGCCTGTTGATGAAATTGATCTTCACTGTTTGAAGAATTTGACTAAAGACTTTCACAATTTCCTAACCTCAAATTCTTCAAGTTACCTTGTTCCTTACCTGCTTATCCTGTATCACGCTACTTGTAATCTGTGCATGTTTTATTTCATCATGATGATTATGTTGTCGCTATGTTTTCCATGCACTTGAGTACTTATTTCGCTGCTAGTTATTCATCACATTTCAAATTCCTCAAATGATGAATTTGTAAAATCCCCTATTCGCCCCCCTCTAGTCGATATAACGCACTTTCAAATGAGATCGTGGTTGAGTGGCTAGTAGCTATGCTTGGTACCGAGGAGTCCTGGGGTCGATCTCTGCTATACCCTTTTTATACCTATACTAGCACATATGTTCGTGCATTGCAACGTGAAAAGTAATTGACAAGTCCACTAAAATGTATATCAATGCGACACGACAACATCCGCATGGTGCCACCTGACGGCATCGGGGATACACATGCCGAAGTTGAAATCTAGTCCCTCCTTTGTTGTGGTTATCTCGTGAAAGTCTTAAAAAATGGATTGTTAACGTAAAATTGGTGGACTCCGGAAAGATTAATCCATCAATTATAGGGTCTACCCCCTCATAGCAACAATCCCGAGATTTTGTCTTACTTACAAACCTGCTTAATTTATATTGACGCGACCATCCATGCTAATCCAACAATTTTATCCATTTAGAGCCTATCTGTTATGCTAGCCCAAATCTGTTTAATTCTTTAGCTCCCTATTATCATAGGTTCTTTAAATGGCTTCCCGATTTCCATGCAATTTCAAAATGTACAAATTGATGTATTCTTGTGCAAAGACTTAAAGTGAGAATTTTTCATGAACCTTGAATTCATAGCGGTTGCCGAAATCCAACCCTGAACTCTTAATCCCTGAAATTTATACCCTAAACTCACCGATCCCGGCCAATCCCGACCCTAGGTCCATGTAGACTAATTTGGCAGGCTACAAAATAATAATCCCGGCCGGGATCGCATCTGCTAACACTGACTGCATGGGTTCACATGTCATATTTATCTTCTCCCACTATCCCTCTGTCCACCAAGAACTGCCCCAGATGGTGTACTATGCACCCCAGATGGATAGGCACGCAACTAGAGCTGTTGGCTGGTTTTTGAACATGAATTTATGCTCAGCGTGGTCGAGGTAGGGCGGGTTTCTGGGGAGTGCTCGCACACCACCTATTCGACAGAATGGTGCTGGGTAGGGAGGTCCTTGTGCAGAATTGCAGCAGTAGGTTAGAGACGAGTCTGATGGCTCGATCTCAAGCTACTGATGGCAGCATCGTCGCCGGATCCTCATGGACAAGCGGGTCGTCGTGGCCATCATCTTGCCGGGGTGTCGGTAGCTGCGTGGCACTGTGGCGTCGGGGTCGCTTTCTTCGGAATAGGCAGCGATGTCCAACAACATGGGCAGGACGTTTAGCATCTTCGACTTCTGTGAGCTCAAGTACGTTTGGGGCCTTCATACGGTGCCTATCGTCGGTGTCGGACACTGCGAGCTCAAGCACGACCGGGCGTGGCCACCAGCAGCACCATGTGCATCCTCCTAGCACTCTCCCTTGAACGGACGTAGACGATAGAGCCGACGTTCGGTAGCCTCGCTGATGTGCCGACGACGAGCGCGGGGTAGGCGGGAGATGGCGGAGGCCGGAGGACAAGACAACAACATGGATGCTAAGCAAGCTCAGTGCCTTGCAGTACTCGTCAAGGCATGGATGCTAGTGGTAAGCAAGAAGCTCGTATTAGTCAGTTCGTCGCATACCTAGATCCATGCCGATGTGTCCAACTGGAAGTATCCGTTCGTACCGTTAGTTGAGTTTTATTCAGTTTGGGATTTCATCTTTGATATAAGGAGGAAGAAATGAATATGACATGTAGGCCCTCATAGTAAGTGAGAGAAGTGAGTGATCCTGGTCGGGATCTCTCTTTTCCCGGTGCGGCAAACGTATGCAGGGTTGAAATTGACTGGGATTGATAAGTACAGGGTACTTATTATAGAAATTTAGAGTTTAGGGTTTAACTTCGATCACACATACTACTTCAAGGTTTAAAATAAACTTTACTCCTTATGAACCTATTTTTTTAGCACAAGCACATGCTAGGTTAGCTGGCTGGGTCCTTTGGGGTCATGAGTTCCAGTCCCGCAAAGCACAAATATTTTTTTCTACTCCTTAGTATGCAGAAAAAGGGTGCAATGCAGCCCTCCTAACATAATTTATTTAACATATGTAGCCATTAAAAGTGTGATAATGTGTGTGCGTGTGTGAGGGGAGGGGGGGTCGCTACTCCTTAGTCTGTAGAAGAAAAAATGTGCAGTGCACACCCTTCTAACATACTTTATTTAACATATGATCCAATTTAATGAGGTAGAAAACATTTAATATTTGATATCAATTATTTAGATTCATTAAAGTTATGCCCTAAAAGGAATTTTGTATTAGTTAATAGGGGCATCTAATAGCATGGTTGAAAATTAAGCATATTTCTGGTCAAATGACATACATAAATTATTTTAATAGAAGTTACCGTTGCAAAGTTATAGCATGATCATTTTAACATATTATCTTTAACAAATAAAGACCGGGGACCTGAATGGGCTGAAAGTAGAGTGAACTGGGTTATCTTCAGTTGAATGCGGAATACTGACCAGCGCCAAGGTGCACGTGACAGGGGATACAGAAGTTGGCCCGAAGCCCAATAGATAGAGAGAAATGAGAGGTACTTAATACTAGACTATGGGTTATTTAAAAATCTACTTTTTATAAAGCGTACGACGACGGACAGACAAAAACAGTCCATACTTTTTTTTTAAGAAAACAGTATAGACGCAACCGTTCATATACACGTACATACACTCTTACTTATGAATGCATACACGCACACCTTATCCCTATGAGCACCTTCGAGAGACTGAGCCGGCATATCATATTGAAATTTACGAAGTCACCATAGGCACCTCATTCGAGCACCAGGATTTGAACCCTGGTGGGCTGGGATACCACAGTTCCTCTAACCATCCAACCACAAGTTGGTTCGCAATAGTTAATAATTTATTAGTAAGTATACATATAAATATAGATATAGATTAATATATTTCTATTATTCTGCACTAGAGCTAATGGGACGGCCCGGCCACCTATGATTCAAGCGAGAGCTTTGTTTCGTCTTGCGTAAGGCGAGATATAGCTTTCGCGCTTACTTACGAAATCACTAGTTAGGGAGTACACTTTCTAACGATTACTCTCATCCCTCACGTTGCGACAAGCGGCACACTGCATACGTGCCACCTGTCGCGACCTGAGAGTTTTCACTTTTTTCGTATATTCGTATTTTAAAAATGTTTTATCTCCTAAACCGTGCGTCCAAATCTCAAACCATTTTCATCGTTGGCTTTCTCACGTCGAGATCTACAAAACTAGATCCCATGTTGATAGGTTTTGACGAACTTTTTTTTCACCAAAAAACCCGGACGAAAAAACCGTGCCTCACGCGATAGAAGAAACAAACAGAAAACGCGTTTTTTTCCTTTCCGAAGGCACGGGCCGTGCCTCTCGCGAAGGCAAAACCGTGCCTCTCGCGGAAACAAAACCGTGCCTCTCGCGGGAAAAAAGAGCAGAAAATGCGTTTTTTACCTTTCGGGTGAGGCATGGCCGTGCCTCTCACGATAGCAAAACCGTGCCTCTCATGAAAGCAAAACCATGCCTCTCACGAAAAAAGAGAGCAGACAACGCGTTTTTTCCTTTCGGAAGAGGCACGGTCGTGCCTCTCGCGATAGCGAAACCGTGTCTCTCGCGGAAGCAAAGTGCCTCTCATGGAAAAAAGAAAGTAAAAAACGTGTTTTTCCCTTTCGGGAGAGGCACGGCCGTGTCTCTTACGAGAGCAAAACCGTACCTCTCACGGAAACAAAACCGTGCCTCTCGCAGAAAAAAAAGGAATAAAAAACGCGTTTTTTCCCTTTCGAGAGAGGCACGGTCGTGCCTCTCGTGAAGGCAAAACCGTGCCTTTCGCGAAAGCAAAACCGTGTCTCTCACAAAAAAACACGTTTTTTCGTGTAAAGACACAGAAAATGCGTTTTTTCATATATTTTTTGAATTTTTTTTCCGTCCAAAAGCTACGAAAGACCGATGAAAAACCGTAACACCAAAAAAATCCGGAAAAAACCACTCAAAAAAGTGAAAACATGTGCGAAAAATAAAAAAATAAAATTCGAAGGGAACGCTCAGAGCGCGACACATGATGACGACTGAGAACGCGCCAAATGGCGACGCGTGGGAACGATCACTGAAACACTTGTGAGAAAACGCTCGCTAACTAGTTGCTCCCGCTTAGTTGTGTTTTTTATTGCGGCTTAGTGGTCTGTGTGTCTGTTCAAATGGCACCCAAAGTCATGGCCCGCCACAAACGATGCTAGAGCACACACCAAAAGGAGCCCGAGCTCTAAGAAAAACCAACTGGAGCGCCTATCTGGCCGGCCCATCTATTATTCACGACCGCAATTTTGTGAACTTCTTTTATTGTCATTTTTTCATTTGATCGTCGAACATCAAAATAAAATATTCATAAATTTGAAATAAAATCCCCAAATTTTTATTTCACAAAATTTGGAAAGAGTTCATAACTCTCAAGAAAAGTACGTAAAAAATGAAAAATAGTTCACAACATTTAAAAGAGTTCATAAAATTTGAAAAACTTCTAGAAAGTTGACAAAAAAAATCAAAATATATTGAAAATAAAGTTTTTGAAATTGAAAAATAATTCATGAATTTGGTGTAAGTTTTGTTGAAAAAATTTGATCTTTTTTTGTTGAAAAATCGAATTTAAACAAAGTTTACATATTTGTAAAAATTAAAACGAGAGAGAAAAACAAATAAATAAGGGAGAAGAAAGGACGAAAAAGAAACTTGTCCAGGAAAACCGACAAGAAAAAGAAAAAATGACTGGGAAGCTTCCCAAAACCGGGACGTGTCGTGGTTTTGTCACGGCAGATGTCCGAAGACTTAGGTTCAAGGCCGTCGCTAAGGCGGTGGACTCAAAGGGGTTGGTCGGGACGAAAGATACGGATTTACCCAGATTCGGCCCCTCAAGATGAGGTAAAAGCCTACGTCCTGCTTTGTGTATATTGATTGGAGTATCTATTACAAGTAAGCGTATTCGCTTGACCTAGCTCTCCATTGATTGATGTCTGTCTCATTCGTCCCCGGGTCTCGCCTTTATGTAGGAGGTTCAAGACCACGGGTTTCAGAAATCTCATACCGACTCTTAAAACGTGTCTGACTCTGTCCCTAAGCGGGCTTGCCGACTCTGGCAAGCTGTCTCCGGGCGGCTTACGTGCCCGGGTCTTGCGTCTTCTTCCTGACTCTGGGCCTCCTTCTCAGCCCATCTGGTGAATCTCCGCGCAGCCCAATCTTCCTCTTCCAGCCCATACGCTAACAAGCCGCCAGGTATGACCCGGCCCTCCTAGGCGGGTCTTACCACTGGGTTATATCCCCAACATTAGGCCCCAGATTGATTTGAGCTTGCTCATGTCAATCTCCACTTTTTATCCAGCGGCGAGTCTCACACCCTTGTCACTTAAAAGGGAAAATACATAGCCCACCATGACGTCACCTTCATACATGTTGAAAAGATTTCGTGTGCCGTAGATCCTCTAATTAAACGGTCGGCCTAAAAATCAAGGCGTCCATCTCGGTCGGTCATCATTTCTCGCCTTGATTCTCGCGCGCCTGTTTGGCCTTCCACCCCCTTAAATAGAGCCATGAGGGGGTCTTTTCATTTTCTCTGCCGCCACTACTCTTCTTCTTCCTCTCGACGCCAGCGCTCCTGAGCTCCGTCGCGCCGGTGGAGTCCCGTCACCGTCGACGAACTTGGCCGCGGCATCAACCTACACGTTTCCAGACTCTCGCCCGCGTCCGCCACATCCTTAAGGTATGTTCTTCATCCTCCCTTAGATCCGTAGCTTCCCACTTGAATCCTGTCGAGTTCATCGGACCCCATTAGTGTGCCTGTTCTTCTTCATAATGCCAACCGATGAACATCCCTTTAGATCTTGTGATGTTTGTTATCCACCGTGGCCACTCGTGCAAAACCAACAGTAGTCCGACCTAGATCTATACTTTGTTCCTCTTCCTGCGCTAAACTGCTCGTTCTTCCTCGGTTCCCTGTTAGGGTTGAATAAAATCTGATTTTCCCTTTCCTGTAGATCATGCAGTTTCAGTATAATATGCAAAACCTGTTTGTATGTCCTAAGCAATTTTTGCATCATGGCCTTGTTCACTTAACCCGCCCTCAAATTTTCGGCTCTTCCAATAAACTATACCGGCGGCTTAGTGTCATAGCATTTAATTTCATCAGTCGTCTTGGTTGTCTAGTCACTTTCTGACCCTCCACGTCCTGCCTCTCTCTCAGCTTTGACCCACCATCATGTCTCGAGCATCTACCTCCTATGATTAGGTCGGCTCTGGAGTCACCAAACAGTTCCTATTGGATTTCGTCTGGGCGGGCATGTTGCCAGCTCAGAATATTATTCATTGGCGGGTTCCGGGACTAGAAAAGAAACCCACCACACAAGAAGGGGAAGTTGTTATCTTCGTTGACCATCTTATGCGCGGTTTCAAAGCGCCCGGATCAAAATTCTTTCGAGATGTTCTCCATTTCTTTAAGCCGCATCCCCAAGACATTGCTCCTAATTCAGTATCCAACTTGTGCAACTTTCAAGTCCTCTGTGAAGTTTACTTGCAAGAAGAGCCTTCTGTCGATCTCTTCCATGACTTTTTCTATGTCAACTGCCAAACGAAAGTGGCAGCTGGCCCAAGCTTGGATCTCTGCGGAGTCTCCATCCAAAGAAGAAGAGATATGGTTTTCCCACCTGTTCAAATGCCAAGCCATCCCAAAGACTGGAACAGAACTTGGTTCTATTGTAAAGACACGTCTCCAGAGGGTGATTACCCCCTGCCGAGTTATCGTCCTACCTGGCTCTGTACTTCTACTGAGCTTCCTGACCGGATGTCAGCCGCGGCACGAGCGAAGTATGCTCCGGATTTCACCAAAATCAAAGCCCTTCTGGCGAACGGGTTGACGGGAGTGGACTTAACCCGCTGTTGGATCTCATGGAAGGTCTTACCACTGAGCCGGTGTGACTGGCTTATGTGTGAATATACAGGCGATGCAAATGATCCTCTCTGCTTCAACCACACACCCTTGAGAGAAGAGAACATCACCTCTGCTATCAAGGGACTTACTCGTGAATCCCAAGAAGCTTGCCGTTCATTTGGGTTAAAACCTTTCTACGCCGCTAATCCAGCTCCAGATGTAACGATGGATTTCAAATCTCCTTTCTCTCCGTCTTGACCTTATATGTATAGCAACTTTAACTTATCTTGGCGGCTTTCGCTTACATGCTAACTCCAGCTTCTGGAAAAAAAATACACTCCTCCTGTGAAGAAGAAGTCTTAGGCGGGCAACACCCGCGGCCGCAAATCAAAGACGTCAGCTCAAAACCTGCTTGAACTTGACGACTCAGAGGTAGAATTTGATCCCCTTGGTCATCCTTTTATGCAACTTACTAACAATGATTGTACACAGGAGGAGACAAAATAAGCGATGGCGACGCTCCTGAGGTAACTTATCTTCCTTATGACTCAGAAATCTTCCCACAAGCGAAGATATGGTGGGTCGTCCGAAAAGTTACTTTCTCGCAACCTCTTGCTTACTTAGATCCCGAATTTTCCTTGCAAAATAAACAGCACGACTCTCGACGTAAGAACCGGAGCACCGGCTCTGGGGATCTTATGGCCGGCTTACCTAACGCCCCGGCGCCACGGAAACGTCCCGTTGAGGTACTTATCAGGAACCCAATATTTGTCTTATATTTCCATAATGCTGCCTTACTATTATGTCTAACTGTCTTAATTTGTAGGAATCACCTCGCTCTTTTGGCGACTCAACCGCGTCCAAACTTCCTATATGAAGGTCCACCCAGAGTATGTCTTCACCTCCACCGTGTGTACATTACTTGTATTACCTTTGTACTGTGCTGATTCTTTTCACTTTCATGGCACAAGCCAAACGCAGGAAAGCAGGCAGGTCTACCGTTGCTCCAACCGTTCAACAGCCGGATACTGCTGAGCCGTCCCTCTCTCCTCCTAAACCTTCTGAAGCTAACAAAGAAACGCCTGAGCAATCTCCCCCGCTCTCAGAGTTGGCGGGTCATCATTTGGTGGCTTTCGATAGCCCAGCGGCTGACCCTAAGCCGCCTAATCCTACCGCTGAAGACTCATCTCTCCCTGACGTTACCATCACTTGGACGGGTTATCAATCTCCCACACACCATACCCTGACAAGGCATTCCAGCAAAATTGCTACTTGCTCTCTCGAGAAGCTTGACTTCGAATTCCCTGTCTTGAAGAAGATGACTGCCGACGACTTACACGCCGGCTATCTGAACCGCCTGTCTGCCAGTCGCAACATGGGAAGCAAGCTTGTTGGCTTGATGAAGAAAAATATGAGGTATCCTTCATCTTCTATCTTTCTCTTATACCCGTACATAGACCCCAAGAACCGGGTTAATATTGCAAATAATAGACCGGGTCTTCCAAACCTTCAATCATACTGTATAGAGCTTAACCCGTGACCCCCAAGTACCGGGTTAAATTGTATATAAGCTGGTACTTTATACTAAGTCATAGATCCAATTGTAGCCCCAAGTCCGGAGCATTATGATAATGATGAGGCGGATCTTTCATATTTAAAAAACTCGCCGGGTGTATCCCCCAAGTCCGGAGCATTATGATAATGATGAGCCGGATCTTCCATATTTAAAAAACTCACCGGGTGTAGCCCCCAAGTCCGGTTCATTATGCTAGTGATGAGCCAGAACTTCATCGTAGATTTTAAAATGAAAACATAGACATTATCCCACAAGTGCCAAGTATATTGCTTGCAATGTGCTTGGGACTTGTAAGAATAATTCCATCTTGTCGACTTAACATTAATAACCTTTCACTCGTGAAATGTAGGAGGCATTAAATATTGCCGAGTCTGAGCGGGCCGGCTTGAGGGAAGACCTGACAACCCAACAGACCACCCGAGCCACAACAGAAGAAAAATTGCGGGCGGTTGTTGAAAAACTTAAGAATCTACAGGCTGAATTTACTCCGTATAAAAAGACTGCTGAAACTGGTCAAGCCGCCCTCATGAAGCGTGCGAGTGATACATAGGAAAAGCTCAATCTTGTACCTATGGAGTTGAAGACTCTCAAGGATCATATCTCCAAGATGACTGCCTCTATCTTTGGTAAGTACATACGGTTTAAAGAATACTTTTATGAAATAAATACCCGCCGGGCAGCTTATACCTTCGACCTTTCTTTGCAGGCGAAAGGAGCCGCCAGCTATCCTCTGATAGTCTGATGAAGTTGAAAGCAGTCTATACTTTGACAAAACAACTCTACAGCGGCGTCCTCTGTAATATCAAGGCCATGATGACAGCAAAGTACATCCCCAAGTTTATGAAGGGCGTCATAGAAGTCTTATCAACTTTGCCCAAGCAAGTGGATGAAATAAGGCGATCAGCCGCCAGAAGAGGGGCCATAGCTACGCTGAGCCGGTCTCTGGCCTTCTCTCCTGAATTAACCACTGAAGAGATGATGAACGACTTCCCTTTCTAGAAGGACGACGGCTCAGACTTCACCGAACCAGACTATGCCAAGTGCGTTAAGGCCTCCAGGTGGCTTGCCTCCATACTGGTTGATGAGATGGACCTGGTTCCTTACTAGGCGGCTTATGACGAAAACATCCAATGGCTACACTGCCCGACCATTGAAGCCACAGACTTAGTCCCTGCACGTCGTAAGCCGCTCTTCTCCCTTGATATTGGCCCGTCTTGACTTTTTGATGATGCACAATTCGAAGCCTTACTAAACTGCAACTGGGATGTGGATCGTCTTCAGATCAAAGAGCCCGAAGACCTGGCGCAGGATGACCCGCCGACCAGTTGAACTCTTTGTTCCCAACTAATTATAACCCGACCAGCTGAGCCGAACAAGTGCAAATACTTTTAAGTCATTCGTCTTTTGAGATCTTGGAGAGCCTCGTAATATATCTTGCAATTTTATTATGTCTTAATGGTGACTCATCTTTAGAGATAAAGCCTGAAAAAACAAACAAAATACTCTGCAATGTTTGCCTGGGCGGCTTTAGAAAAGCATAACCCGGAGATCTTAATATAGCCTTGCTTCATCTTTCACAATCTTGCTCTGGCCTGACTTATAATATGAATGCAATGTATGATGCAACTATGATGTAATATGTGATGTAATATGTATGATGCAATATGTGATGTAATGCATGATGATCTTGCTCTCCCCTTGTTTTTTGTTTTTCGAAAACTCATTTGCTGGCCCTTCTGGGGTGTACTATTGCTTTAAACCACATAACAGTGCAGGGTCTCTAACGAGAGTGACCGCCAATCTTGCATGACTCGGGGTCTCTAGGCGAGATTAACTGTTAAGGGCGCAACAGACCAGAATTTGCAATGGGGTGAGTGCCCATAGGCCCATAAGCTACTTCTCATGTGACATAAATCCGTCGTTTGAACCTTAAGCAACGTCACTTGTTAAGAGTACGACGGGCCACTTGGCATAGGGTCCATAGCAGATGAGAGAGTTTCCCTTGCCGCTGTATGAGGCCCTCGCAGGGGGTGAGTTGATAGCTCGCTGCACCAGTGGACGAGCGGCAGCTACATACAGGCAGGTATAACCCAGTCTTACAATGGCTGAAAAGCCAACCAAGAGTGGGGGGTGACCTTCACCCACTCTTGAACTTGCTATGGGTCTGCGACCCATCTTGCATCATGGCACCTATGTTTGAATGGCTCGCATCATGGCGGCTCATCCTCTTTGGCATCCATGGCACCCATGTTTGAACGGCTCGCATCATGGCGGCTCGCCCTCTTGAGTGACTTGAGATCTTTCACCCGTAAGGTAGGGCGCCCATGTTTGAATGGCTCACAACGTGGTGGATCATCCTCTTGAGTGACCTTGAATCTGTTGCCAATAATACGGCGCACCCATGTTTGAACGGCTCGCAACGTGGTGGCTCATCCTCTTGAGTGACCTTAAATCTTTCATCAATAAGGCAGTGCACGCATGTTTGAACGACTCGCAACGTGGCGGCTCATCCTCTTGGGTGACCTTAAATCTTTCGTCAATAAGGCGGTGCACCCATGTTTGAACGGCTCGCAACGTGGCGGCTCGCCCTCTTGAGCGACCTTAAGCCTTTCGCCATCTTGCACGCCACCATTGCGTGGGCCACCGATTTGTAAGCCGCCATCTTGCAGATCGCCATCTTGTAAGTCGTCGCACAATGGTGCTATTTTGGCTGAAGAGCCGGTCAAAAAGGGTGAGCAAGCTAAACTCGGCGGTTTGGAAGCCCCCAAGTGACCATGTAGAGGTGTTCATCTTTGCACAAATCTGTAATGCAAAAGAGAAAAATGGCAGAGGGCCCGTCTTGCAGGGATGCCAACTTTATTATATGAGAAGTATAAATACAATGAAATATGTATGTACAAAGATAAGAGTCAATGACTCAAGTATAATAAGGCCGTAGATGAGGGATGTTCCACGGCCGATGAGTTTCCTGCCCGGAGGTACATGACTCGTCTCACACGTCCATGAGATAATAAGACCCATTGTTCAGATTCTTGCTAACCACGAAAGGTCCTTCCCATGGGGGTGATAACTTGTGCGCATCTGTATGATCTTGAATCAAACGTAACACCAAGTCGCCTTCTTGGAACGTCTGGGTCTTGACCCTGTGGCTATGGTAGCGATGCAGGTCCTGTTGATAAATCGCCGATCGAGCTGCTGCAAGATCACGTGCTTCATCTAGAGCACCCAATGCATCTTGACGCGCCACCTCATTGTCAGCTTCCACATAAGCCGCCACCCATGGTGAATCATGACGTATGTCGCTTGGTAACACGGCCTCCGCATCGTAAACCATGAAAAAGTGGGTGTAACCCATCGACCTATTAGGCGTAGTATTGATGCTCCAAAGGACGGATGACGGCTCCTCAACCCAACAACCCGGCGTTCTCTATAAAGGAACCATGAGCCGGGGCTTGATACCTCTCAAGACTTCCTGATTGGCCCGTTCTGCCTGACTGTTGGACTCTGGATGAGGAACAGCCGAAACATCAAGCCGGATGTGCTTGCTTTCGTAGAGCACCTTCATAGCCCCCTTGGACAAATTTGTGCTGTTATCTATAATGATGCTATGAGGGTATCCTGTTGGAAATATGCCCTAGAGGCAATAATAAATTAGTTATTATCATATTTCCTTGTTCATGATAATCGTTTATTATCCATGCTATAATTGTATTGATCGGAGACTTAAATGCATGTGTGGATACATAGACAAAACCATGTCCCTAGTATGCCTCTAATGGACTAGCTCGTTGATCAAAGGATGGTTAAGGTTTCCTAGCCATGGACATGAGATGTCATTTGATAACGGGATCACATCATTAGGAGAATGATGTGATGGATAAGACCCAAACTACAAACATAGCATATGATCGTGTCAGTTTATTGCTACTGTTTTCTGCATGTCAAGTATATGTTCCTATGACCATGAGATCATGCAACTCACGGATATCGGAGGAGTGCCTTGTGTGTATCAAACGTCGCAACGTAACTGGGTGACTATAAAGGTGCTCTACAGGTATCTCCGATGGTGTTTGTTGAGTTGGCATGGATCGAGACTGGGATTTGTTACTCCGTGTGACGGAGAGGTATCTCAGGGCCCACTCGGTAATACAACATCACAACAAGCCTTGCAAGCAATGTGGCTAAGTGTTAGTCACGGTATCTTGTATTACGGAACGAGTAAAGAGACTTGCCAGTAACGAGGTTGAACTAGGTATGGAGATACCGACGATCGAATCTCGGGCAAGTAACATACCGAAGAACAAAGGGGACGTTATACGGGATTAACTAAATCCTTGACATAGAGGTTCGACCGATAAAGATCTTCGTAGAATATGTAGGAACCAATGTGGATGTCCAGGTCCCGCCATTGGTTATTGACCGTAGAGGTGTCTCGGTCATGTCTACATAGTTCTCGAACCCGCAGGGTCTGCACACTTAAGGTTCGGTGACGTTTCGGTAGTGCAGAGTTATGTATGGTGGTGACCGAAGTTTGTTCGGAGTCCCGGATGAGATCCCGGATATCACGAGGAGCTCCGGAATGGTCCGGAGGTAAAGATTCATATATAGGAAGTCCCAGTTTGGTTTCCGGAAAAGTTTCGGGCTCATCGGTAGTGTACCGGGAGTGCCGGTAGTGTACCGGGAGTGCCGGTAGTGTACCGGGAGGCCTCCGGGAGGGGTATTTCGACCCCAAGAGGTCCATGGGCTGTGGGAGAATAATAACCAGCCCTTAGTGGGCTGGGAAAACAGCCACAAAGGCCCATGGCGCAGGAGAGAAAGTCCTAAAGCAAAAAGTGGAAAATCAGCCAATAGGAGGCAATCCTACTCCAACTAGGATTGGAGGTGAAGTAGGATTTCTTCCCACCTCCTATTTCGGCCGACCCAAAGGCCTTGGCTGCCTCTCCTCTCCTCTCCTCCTATATATACTAGTGGATTGGGTGGTTTTTGGACAGAATTTCCGGCCACGTGCTACCCGTTTCACCGGTGCACAGTTTCTCCTCTAGATCGGTTTTCCGCGGCGCTTAGGCGAAGCCCTGCCGGAATCACTCCACCACCATCACCGGAGCGCCGTCACGCTGCCGGTGAACTCTCTCTCCTCTCCACCTCCTCTTGCTGGATCAAGATGGTGGAGATCGTCATCAAGCTGCACGTGTGCTGAACGCGGAGGTGCCGTCCGTTCGGCGCTAGATCGGAAGGACCGTGATCGAGATCGCGAGACGGTTCGTGATGAGATCGCGGAACGGATCGTGATGAGTTCGCGGGACAGATCGTGATCAACATCGTGAGACGGATCATGATGAGATCGCGGGACGGATCGTGATGAGTTCACGGGACGGATCGTGATTGGATCGCGGGACGGATCGTGATGAGATCGCGGGACGCTCGGCGATTTGGATCGCGAAGATGTTCGACTACACCAACCGCGTTTCTTAACGCTTCCCGCTTAGCGATCTACAAGGGTACGTAGATCCACTCTCCCTCTCGTAGATGCTCATCACCATGGATAGGTTTGCGTGTGCGTAGGAAATTTTTTGTTTCCCATGCGACGTTCCCCAACAGTGGCATCATGAGCTAGGTTGATGGTTCGATGAGATCTCGAGTAGAACACAAAAGGTTTGTGGGCGTTGATGCTTAGATTGCTTCCTCCCTTGGTCGTATTTTGGTTCAGCGGGATTGTGAGATGAAGCGGCCCGGACCAACATTACTCGTACGCTTACGAGAGACCGGTTCCCTCGACGCAACTTGTTGCTTAGATGGCTTGCGGGTGACAGTTTCTCTCACTTTAGTTGGATCGGATCCGACAAAGGCGGTCCTTGAGAAGGATGAAAAGCAATCTATGTATCACCGTTGTGGTTTATGCGTAGGTGAGAATCGTTCTTGCTAGATACCCGTAGCAGCCACGTAAAACATGCAACAACAATTAGAGGACGTCTAACTTGTTTTTGCAGGGTATGTTGTGATGTGATATGGCCAATTACATGATGAGATATATGTGATGTATGAGATGATCATGTGATGTATAGAATTTCACGACTTGCATGTCGTTGAGTACGGCAACCGGCAGGAGCCATAGGGTTGTCTTTAATTATTGTATGACCTGCGTGTCAATCATTAAGCGCTATGTAATGCTTTACTTTATCGCTAAGCAGTAGCAATAGAAGTAGAAGCAGGGCTGGCGCCACAACCCCAATGGCAACACATTGATGGAGATCAAGATGATGGAGATCATGGTGTTGTGCCGGTGATGATGGAGATCATGCCGGTGTTTCGAAGATGGAGATCTTAAACACAAGTTCATGGCCATATCATGTCACTTATGAATTGCATGAGATGTTAATCCTTTTTATGCACCTTATTTTGCTTAGGACGACGGTAGCATTATAAGGTGATCCCTCACTTAATTTCAAGCTAAATTGTGTTCTCCCCGAATGTGCACCGTTGCGAAAGTTCGTCGTGTTGAGACACCACGTGATGATCGGGTGTGATAGACTCTACGTTCACATACAACGGGTGCAAGCCAGTGTTGCACATGCAGAACACTCGGGTTAAACTTGACGAGCCTAGCATGTACAGACATGGCCTCGGAACACGAGAGACCGAAAGGTCGAACATGAGTCATATAGTAGATATGATCAACATAATGATGTTCACCATTGCAGCCACCTCAACTCACGTGATGATCGGACTTGAGTTGGTGAATTTGGATCATGTATCACTCGAATGATCGGAGGGATGTCAATTTGAGTGGGAGTTCTTAAATAATATGATTAATTGAACTCATTATCATGAACATAGTCAAAGTGTCTTTGCAAATTATGTTGTAGATTACTAGCTCGCGTTGTGGCTCCCTTGTATTTTTATATGTTCCTAGAGAAATAGAATTGAAAGATGTTGGTAGCAATATTGCGGACTGGGTCCGTGATCTGAGGATTGTCCTCATTGCTGCACAGAAGGCTTATGTCCTTAATGCACCGCTCGGTGCGCCACCCCCTCTAGCGTTGTCTATAGATGTTGTGAACATCTGACAGGCACGTTTCGATGACTACTTGATAGTTTTGTGCGTCATGCATTACGGCTTAGAATTGAGGCTCCGAAACGTTTTGAACGTCACAGAACATATGAGATGTTCTAGGGGCAGAGATTGTGATCTCAGGCTCGTGCCTGTGTTGCGAGATATGAGATCTCCAACAAGATTCTTTGCCTGTAAGATGAAGGAGAATAGCTCAATCGTTGAGCATGTACTCAGATTGTCTGGGTACTACAATCGCTTGAATCAAGTGGGAGTTGATCTTCCAGATAAGATAGTGATTGATATAGTTCTCCAAGTCACTGTCACTAAAGCTACTAGAACTTAAGTGATGAACTATAATACACCAGGGATAGAAGTATTGATCCCTGAGCTGTTCGCGATGTTTGACACCGCGAAGGTAGAAATCAAGAAGGAGCGTCAAGTGTTGATGGTTAATCAAACCACTAGTTTCGAAAAGGGCAAGATCAAGGAGGGAAACTTCATGGATAGCAAGTCAGTTGCTGCTCCAGTGAAGCAACCCAAAGTTGAACTCAAACCCGAGACTAAGTGCTTCTATTATGAGGTGAGAGGTCGCTGAAGCGGAGCAACCCTAGATACTTGGTAGATAAGAAGGCTGGCAACATTGATAGAAGTATATTTGATATACGAGTTACTAATGTGTACCTTGCTAGTACTCTTAGTAGCACCTGGGTATTGGATACCGGTTCGGTTGCTAAATGTTAGTAACTCGAAATAAAAGCTACGGAATAAACGGAGAACTAGCTAAGGGTGAGGTGACGATATGTGTTGGAAGTGTTTCCAAGGTTGATGTGATCAACATCGCACGCTCTCTCTACCTTCAGGATTAGTGACGAACCTAAATAAATGTTATTTGGTGTTTTGCGTTGAGCATGAACATGATTAGATCATGTTTATTGCAATACGGTTATTCATTTAAGTTAGAGAATAATGGTTATTCTGTTTACATGAATAATACCTTCAATGGTCATGCACCCAGTGAGAATGGTTTGTTGAAATCTTGATCGTAGTATTACACATGTTCATAACATTGATGTCAAAAGATACAAAGTTAATAATGATAGTACCACATATTTGTGGCACTGCCGCTAAATGTCATATTGGTATAAAGCGCATGTAGAAACTCCATGCTGATGGATATTTGGACTCATTCGATTTCGAATCGGTTGAGACATGCGAACCATGCCTCTTGGGCAAGATGACTAAAGGACCCCGTTGGATGGAGCGGGCAAGTGATTCATTGGAAATGATACATGTTGATGTATGCAATCTAGTGAGTCTTGTAGTGTGCAGTGGATATCGTTATTTTCTTACCTTCACTGATGATTTGAGTAGATATAGTGTATATTTACTTAATGAAACACAAGTCTGAATCGTTTGAAAGGTTGAAGCAAATTCAGAGTGAAGTTTAAAGATCATCGTGACAAGAAGATAAAAATGACTGCGATATGATCGTGGAGGTGAATATCTGAGTCACGAGTTTGGCATACAACTTAAGACAATGTGAAAGTTGTTTCACAACTAAACGCCACCTGGAACACCATAGTGTGATGGTGTGTCCGAACATCATAGTTATGCTCTATTGGACATGGTGCGTACTATGATGTCTCTTGTCGTTTTACTACTATAATTTTGGGGTTATGCATTAGAGACAACTACATTCACTTTAAATAGGGCACCATCTAAATCCGTTGAGATGACACCATATGAATTATGGTTTGATAGAAACCTAAGCTGTCGTTTCTTAATACTTGGGGCTGCGGCACTTGTGTGAAAAATGTTTTCACCTAATGAGGTCGAACCCAAGGCGGACAAATGCATCTTCATAGAATACCCTAAGATCAGTTGGGTGAACCTTCTATCTCAGATCCGAGTGCAAAGTGGTTGTTACTAAAACGGATCCTTTCTCGAGGAAAGGTTTCTCTCGAAAGAATTGAGTGGGAGGAAGATAGAACTTGATGAGGTTGTTAAACCTTTGTTCAACCAGAGAGTAGCGCAGCGCAGAAAGATGTTTCTGTGAAGCCTACGTTAGTTGAAGAGGAAGTTAATGATGATGATCATGAAGCTTCAGGATCAAGTTACTATCGAACTTCGTGGGTCGACAAGGATGTGTACTGCTCCTAAGCGGTACGACAACCCTGTCTTCGAGGTCATGTTGTTGGACAGCGATGAACCTACGAGCTATGGAGAAGCGATGATGGGCCCGGATTCCGACAAATGGTTAGAGACCATGAAATCCGAGATAGGATCCATTTATGAAAACCAAGTATAGACTTTGGTAGACTTGCTCGTTAGACGGCAGGTCGTTGAGTACAAATGGACCTTTAGAATGAAGACAGACACTGATGGTGAATGTCACCATTTGTAAAGCTCGACTTGTTGCAAAGTTGTTTGTGACAAGTTCAAGGAGTTGAATGCGAGGAGGCTTTCTCACTCGTAGCGATGCTAAAAGTCTGTTGGAATTATGTTAGCAGTTGCTGCATTTTCAATTACGAAATCTGGCAGATGGATGTCAAAACGTCGTTTCCTTAACGGTTTACTTAAGGAAAGGTTGTATGTGATACAACCAGAAGGTTTTGTCAGTCCTAAGGATGCTAAAAGATGAGAGAGCTTCAGTGATCCTTCTATGGACTGAAGCAAGCATCTCGGAGTTGGAATATACACTTTGATGAGGTGATCAAAGTTTTTGTAGTTTATACAAAGTTTGCGAGAAACTTGTATTTGCAATAAAGTGAGTGGGAGCACTATAGAGTTTCTGATAAGTATATGTGGTTGACATATTGTTGATCGGAAATAATGTAGAATTTCTGGAAGGCATAAAAGGTTGTTTGAAAAGTGTTTTTCAAATGAAGACCTGGATAAAGCTACCTAATTGTTGAGCATCAAAATCTATAGAGATAGATCAAGATGCTTGATGAGACTTTCAATGAGTGCATACCTTGACAAGATTTTGAAAGAGTTCAAAATGGATCAGCCAGAGAAATAGTTCTCGTCTGATTTGTAAGGTGTGAAGTTGAGTGAGACTCAAAGCTCGACAACGGCAGAAGAAAGAGAAAGGATGAATGTCGTCCCCTATGCCTTAGCCATAGGCTCTATATTATGCCATGCTGTGTACCACACCTATGTGTGCCTTGCCACGAGTCTGTCAGGGGGTACAAGAGTGGTCCAGGAGTGGGTCACTGGACAGCGGTCGGAATTATCCTTAGTAACCAGAGGACTAAGGAAATGTTTCTTGATTATGGAGGTGATAAAGAGTTCGTCGTAAAGAGTTACGTCGATGCAAGCTTTAACACCTATCCAGATGACTAGTAGTAGCAATCTGGATACGTATAGTGGAGCAGCCATTTGGAAATAGTACCAAGTGGAGTGTGGTAGCAGTGTTTACGGTTTGACATAGAGATTTGCAAAGTACACACGGATCTGAATATCGCAGACCCGTTGACTATAAGACCTCTCTCACATGCAAAGCATGATCGAGCCCCAAAACTCATTGGGTGTTAGATTCATAACAATGCGAATCACATGGTGATGTGAACTAGATTATTGACTCTAGTGCAAGTGGGAGACTGTTGGAAATATGCCCTAGAGGCAATAATAAATTAGTTATTATCATATTTCCTTGTTCATGATAATCGTTTATTATCCATGCTATAATTGTATTGATCGGAGACTTAAATGCATGTGTGGATACATAGACAAAACCATGTCCCTAGTATGCCTCTAATGGACTAGCTCGTTGATCAAAGGATGGTTAAGGTTTCCTAGCCATGGACATGAGATGTCATTTGATAACGGGATCACATCATTAGGAGAATGATGTGATGGATAAGACCCAAACTACAAACATAGCATATGATCGTGTCAGTTTATTGCTACTGTTTTCTGCATGTCAAGTATATGTTCCTATGACCATGAGATCATGCAACTCACGGATATCGGAGGAGTGCCTTGTGTGTATCAAACGTCGCAACGTAACTGGGTGACTATAAAGGTGCTCTACAGGTATCTCCGATGGTGTTTGTTGAGTTGGCATGGATCGAGACTGGGATTTGTTACTCCGTGTGACGGAGAGGTATCTCAGGGCCCACTCGGTAATACAACATCACAACAAGCCTTGCAAGCAATGTGGCTAAGTGTTAGTCACGGTATCTTGTATTACGGAACGAGTAAAGAGACTTGCCAGTAACGAGGTTGAACTAGGTATGGAGATACCGACGATCGAATCTCGGGCAAGTAACATACCGAAGAACAAAGGGGACGTTATACGGGATTAACTAAATCCTTGACATAGAGGTTCGACCGATAAAGATCTTCGTAGAATATGTAGGAACCAATGTGGATGTCCAGGTCCCGCCATTGGTTATTGACCGTAGAGGTGTCTCGGTCATGTCTACATAGTTCTCGAACCCGCAGGGTCTGCACACTTAAGGTTCGGTGACGTTTCGGTAGTGCAGAGTTATGTATGGTGGTGACCGAAGTTTGTTCGGAGTCCCGGATGAGATCCCGGATATCACGAGGAGCTCCGGAATGGTCCGGAGGTAAAGATTCATATATAGGAAGTCCCAGTTTGGTTTCCGGAAAAGTTTCGGGCTCATCGGTAGTGTACCGGGAGTGCCGGTAGTGTACCGGGAGTGCCGGTAGTGTACCGGGAGGCCTCCGGGAGGGGTATTTCGACCCCAAGAGGTCCATGGGCTGTGGGAGAATAATAACCAGCCCTTAGTGGGCTGGGAAAACAGCCACAAAGGCCCATGGCGCAGGAGAGAAAGTCCTAAAGCAAAAAGTGGAAAATCAGCCAATAGGAGGCAATCCTACTCCAACTAGGATTGGAGGTGAAGTAGGATTTCTTCCCACCTCCTATTTCGGCCGACCCAAAGGCCTTGGCTGCCTCTCCTCTCCTCTCCTCCTATATATACTAGTGGATTGGGTGGTTTTTGGACAGAATTTCCGGCCACGTGCTACCCGTTTCACCGGTGCACAGTTTCTCCTCTAGATCGGTTTTCCGCGGCGCTTAGGCGAAGCCCTGCCGGAATCACTCCACCACCATCACCGGAGCGCCGTCACGCTGCCGGTGAACTCTCTCTCCTCTCCACCTCCTCTTGCTGGATCAAGATGGTGGAGATCGTCATCAAGCTGCACGTGTGCTGAACGCGGAGGTGCCGTCCGTTCGGCGCTAGATCGGAAGGACCGTGATCGAGATCGCGAGACGGTTCGTGATGAGATCGCGGAACGGATCGTGATGAGTTCGCGGGACAGATCGTGATCAACATCGTGAGACGGATCGTGATGAGATCGCGGGACGGATCGTGATGAGTTCACGGGACGGATCGTGATTGGATCGCGGGACGGATCGTGATGAGATCGCGGGACGCTCGGCGATTTGGATCGCGAAGATGTTCGACTACACCAACCGCGTTTCTTAACGCTTCCCGCTTAGCGATCTACAAGGGTACGTAGATCCACTCTCCCTCTCGTAGATGCTCATCACCATGGATAGGTTTGCGTGTGCGTAGGAAAATTTTTGTTTCCCATGCGACGTTCCCCAACATATCCAACCCGGTAGATCAATTATTTGACAAACTGAACCGCCATGGACGCATCACACTTACTGACCGGCTCAGCCTCCACCCACTTGGTGAATTTGTCCACAGCCACCAAGAGGTGGGTCTTCTTATCCTTAGACCGTTTGAAAAGTCCAACCATGTCAAGCCCCCATACTGCAAACGACAAGTGATCGATATCATCTGTAATTCCTGAGCCGGCACGTGAGCACATCTTCCGAATTTCAGGCACCCGTCGCACTTAGCGAGCAGATCCTCCGTGTCCTTATGAGCCGTCAACCAGAAGAAGCCATGTCGGAAGGCCTTGGCCACCAAAGACTTTGACCCGGCGTGATGTCCGCATCGCCAGCATGTATTTCATATAAGATTTCCTTGCCTTCCTCCAGTGAGACACAACGCTGGAAGACGTCGGTGACGCTGCACTTGTGCAACTCCCCTCTAATGATGGTCATGGACTTAGAATGCCTCAGGATTTGCCACGCCAGAGTCTCATCTTCAGGCAACTCGCCCGGGGTCAGGTATGCCAGGTACGGCAACGTCCAGTCTAGAATAGCATGTAAAGCCGCCACTAGTTGCCCTTCCGGGTCAGGTATAGCCAAATCCTCCTCTAAAGGTGGCTTAACAGATGGGCGATAAAGTACGTCCAAGAAAATATTAGGCGGCACCGGCTTACGCTGAGAGCCCAGTCTTGACAATGCATCCGCCGCTTCGTTCTTGCGACGATCAATATGATTCACCTAATAACCCTTGAAATGACCAGCGACGATATCTACCTCTTGCCGATAAGCCGCCATCCGCGGGTCCTTGGAATCCCACATGCCTGACACCAGTTGTGCCACAAGATCTGAGTCGCCAAGGCACCTAACCCGGCTCAGGTTCATCTCCTTGGCCACACGAAGTCCATGAAGCAAAGCTTCGTACTCAGCTGCATTATTCGTCCAAGGAAACATCAGCCTTAATACATAACAATACTTACCACCTTTGGGGGAAGTTAAGACAACTCCAGCCCCCGAGCCTTCCAACTGTCTGGATCCATCAAAGTGAATCGTCCTATACGTGTTGTCCGGCTTTTCCTCCGGCGACTGACACTCCGTCCAGTCATTTATGAAATCCACCAATGCCTAAGACTTTATAGTTGTGCGAGGAGCATACTTCAAATTGAGAGGCCCAAGCTCCAGCGCCCACTTAGCAATTCTACCAGTGGCTTCCTGATTCTGTATTATTTTCCCAACGGAGCAGAGCTAAGCACCGTGATCTGATGTCCAAGGAAAGAATGCTTCAACTTGCGATTTGCCATGAACACCCCGTATATTAGTTTCTGGCAGTGTGGGTATATTTTCTTTGATTCTCTAAGCATCTCACTGACATAATAAACCGGCCTCTGAACCGGATACTCTTTCCCTGCCTCCTTGCGCTCTACCACAATCGCAGCACCGACCGCCCTATTGTTAGCCGCCACATAAAGGAGCAAGGGTTCCTTCTCAGCCGGAGCGGCTAAAATCGGCGGCTCAACCAACTGCTTTTTAAGCGCTTCAAGAGCTTCATCTGCAACCTTACTCCAAACAAAGTCATCCGTCTTCTTCATAATCTGGTACAGAGGAATGGCCTTCTCCCCCAGGCGGCTGATGAAGCGGCTTAAAGCGGCAATATGACCCGCCAAGCGCTGCACATCATTGATGCTCGCCGGCTTAGCTAGCGACGTGATGGTCTTTATCTTGTCCGGGTTGGCTTCAATAGCTCGTTTTGAAACCAAGAAACCCAGAAGCTTGCGTGTAGGAACTCCAAAAACACACTTAGCCAGGTTGAGCATCATCTTATAAACCCGTAAGTTATCAAATGTTTCCTTCAGGTCGTCCAGCAACGTCTCCTTCTTCCTTGACTTAACCATAATATCGTCCACATAAGCATGAACATTGCGCTCAATCTGACCATGAAAGCAATTCTGCACATAACGTTGGTAAGTCCCCTATGCACTTTTGAGCCCAAATGGCATGGATACATAGCAGAAAGCTCCAAAAGGTGTTATAAATGAGGTCTTCTCTTGGCCTTTAACTGCCATCTTGATCTGATGATAGCTTGAATAGGCGTCCAGGAAACATAAACTCTCACAACCCGCCGTTACATCAATAATCTGGTCGATACGAGGGAGAGAAAACGGGTCAACTGGACAAGCCTTGTTAAGATCCGTGTAATCTATACACATGCACCACGTGTCGTTCTTCTTGACCACCAGCACGGGATTGGCTAACCACTCTAACCACTCCGGGTGAAATACTTCCACGATGAACCCTGCTTCCAAGAGCCGGGCTACCTCTTCTCCAACCGCTTTACGCCGCTCCTCGTTGAAACGACGGAGGCATTGCTTAATCGGCTTAAACTTAGGATCCACATTAAGATGGTGCTCAGCGAACTCTCTCGGTACACCCGGTATGTTAGATGGCTTCCATGCAAAGATGTCCCGATTCTCACGGATGAATTCAAGGAGCATGCTCTCCTATGCAGGGTCCATGTTAGCCCCGATAGTGAGCTGCTTGGATGAGTCGCTCGGAGTAAAATCCACCAGCTTCGTGTCATCTGCCACAAACTTCAGGGGCGGCTCAGACTCTGTACTGGGTTTCTTAAGTGGAGTCATGTCTGCTGGGTCAACGTTATCTTTGTAGAACTTAAGCTTCACTTCTGTACAACTTGACTCTACATAAGCCGCGTCTCCTTCCTTGCATTCAATGGCAACCTTCCTATCACCATGGACCATGATCGTTCCATTGAGAGCCGGCATCTTGAGCTACAGATAGACATAACAAGTCCTGGCCATAAACTTTGCGAAAGCCGGCCGGCCAAACAGAGCATGATACGGGTTCTTAATTTTCACCACCTTGAACCACAAGGTCTCTAGCCTGTAGTTATATTCATCTCAAAACACCACTTCCAAGGCAATCTTCCCCACTGGGTAGGCCGACTTGCGTGGCACCACCCCATGAAAAACGGTCGATGACGGCTTAAGAGCCTTGTCAGTTAACTCCATCCGCTAGAAGGTGTCATAGTATAAGATATTGATACTGCTACCACCGTCCATGAGTACTTTTGTGAACTGGTATCCTCCAACCGGAGGAGCTACCACCAGAGCTAGATGAACTGGATTGTTGACTCGTGGCGGGTGATCCTCCCGGCTCCAAGTAATTGGGTACTCTAACCATTTTAAGTATCGCGGGAGAGCCAGCGTGGCCGCATTGACCACCCTCTTGTGCAGCTTCTGATACCGCTTGTCTAGTCTCATAGTAAAGACATGATATTGTCCCCCACTAAGCTATTTCGGGTTGCTCTGATATCCTGAGTGGTTATTCTGTTGCTGACCACCATTGCTCTGCTGCCGATGATTTCCTTGACTTCCTCGATTCTGATTGTTTTGGCCTTGATGACCTGAACCTGACCCGCCAGCACCGAAGTTGGCTCCTGAGCCACCCGGACCTGAACCGCCTGACGCGCCGTTACCATTGTTATGATTTTGACAAAGGCTTTGCTCGCAAAATTGGCCCATAACGCTGCACTCCTTCCAAGTGTGGGTGGCCTCCCTATCCGGCCAGCTATGCGTCGGGCAAGGTCTGTTCAGCGCCTCTTCCAAGGTGTAAGGCACATGTGCCCTATTCCTGTTGAACGGCGGCCTAAAGTTCCCGTCGCCTCTAGGGCGACCGTTCCCGGCCGGCCGTGCGTTGGCGTTCGCCACAAACTCTGACCCGCCATCTGAGTTCTTCTGCTTGCCTTGGCTGCCGTTCCCAGCACCTCCCTGCTAGTTCTTACCATTGCCTCCATTCTTACCCTAAATTGACTTCTCGTCGTTGGAGTCTGGGTCTTTGGTAGTATCTGAATCCACATATTTGGTGTGAGCCGTCATGAGGTCACCCATATCCTAACAAGAACGCTTCAACTGCCCGAGCTTCTGCTTTAGGGGTACAAAGCGACAATTCCTTTCTAAAATCAGAACCGCCTGGGACGCTAAAATATTCTCAGACGAGTGGATCACCGTCGAGACCCGCCGCACCCAATGATGGGCCGACTCACTTTCTTACTGCATACAAAGATCTAGATCCACAATCGTCATTGGTTGCTTGCAGGTTCCCTTGAAATTCTTGATGAAACGTGCTTTCAACTTGGCCCAAGACGTGATGGTATTGGGTGGCAACCCCTTTAACCAAGTGCGGGCCAGTCCTTCTAGCATCATGACGAAGTATTTTGCACAAACTGCCTCGCTGACGTCCAACATCTCCATAGAAAGCTCATAGCTTTCGATCCAAGCTTATGGGAGTAGATCCACCGTGTAATTGGGCACCTTCAATGGCCCGTTAAAATCCTTGGGCAAACGCGCACTCCTCAGATCCGTTGTGAGACACTGCACACCAAATCCCTTGGAAGAAACACTCACAGGTGTTGCTGGTGCCGGCTCAGGGACCTCCGGGTAATCCATCACCGGTGTTAATCCTCACTAAGCCTGACCCCTATCCATAGACCCTTAAGTATCCATCTCAGGCGGGGTTTAATTGGGCGGGTTCCGCCTCTGCTCACTGTTGGAGACCGCTGGCGACTCAATGCGCCGGCTATAGCTATGGCTATGAACCGGCATGGAGTGCACCCGGCTCCGGCTGTGTGTACCTATCTTGCTGAGCCACCGATGTCTGCAACAGGTTAATCACATTCCTTGCCTCTTCAGCAAATGACGTTCCTTCGGCCAAGGGGAGGGCGTCAAGCCTAGTAGCCACCGCTATCATATTTTCCACCGGATTAGAGTAATGGCCAGGTGGTGTCACAACGTGCAACGACAAAGGTTTGTTCCTCCGTGGCGGGTCTAACTGGCGCGGCGCCTCTGCCAACTGGGTCACCATTGGCGGCATACTTGGCCCGGCCCCAGGAGTATTGAAAAGATTCGGAGGCTGAATAGGTAGTCCGACTTGAGTCCTTCGATGTTGAACCGCCTGCGATGCCCGTTGATCCAGATCAAAACGGAGAGCCTCTGCCCTCAAACGTTTCGGCTCAGCATTCATCTGAGCTTGTTGCATTGATATCCTCCTGGGCCTGAGCTATCTGTCCCTTGATATGGTTAATCTTGGCGTTATGCTCCGCCTAATTCTTGGCTATCACCTCTGTGGCCATCAGAGTCGCTAGCTCCTCCATGAGCTCCAGTAAAGCTTGAGCCGGCGTCTTAGGAGGCTCCACATCCGAGGGGGGGGGGGGCGCTCCAGCCGCCGCTCCGGAAGTCGCACCGTTGAAAGCTGGCGTCGGGCCTACCATGAACATGGCGGCTCGGCTCGGAGGGTCATAGGGCTCCGGAATACAGTCGACATCGGCATAGCCCCCTAACCCGCCATCATGAAGTTGATAGATCGATTCCCCATCCTCTCTAGAAGATCCTTCATCTCAGAAAGCCAAGGTCTCTCCTGACAAGGAATCTCTTCTATCCTGTGTAAAGCCAACGAAAACACTCTTCCGCCCAGGTTGAACACGGGGGGTGTCGCGCGCCGGGCCGGCTCGATGAGGTCGGTGCAGATATCCGTCCCGGGTGTAGATCCGTCCTGCTTGCCGACGAACACGTGCCTCTTGCCAATGGGAACTCGATAACTGTACTCGTCTGAGCCGGCTTCAGGCCCCCATCCTGAATCGTCGATGTAGAGTTTGCCACGATGACTCTTTGTCATCAAGCTGACGACATATCCCTTCGATCCCTGAGAGAGAGCCCTCTGAGAACTCAACACCACCGTGCGCTAGCCCCACGGTGGGTGCCAAAGTCGTGGTTTTGTCACGGCAGATGTCCGAAGACTTAGCTTCAAGGCCATCGCTAAGGCGGTGGACTCAAAGGGGTTGGTCGAGACGAAAGACACGGATTTACCTAGGTTCGGCCCCTCAAGATGAGGTAAAAGCCTACGTCCTGCTTTGTGTATATTGATTGGAGTATTGATTACAAGGGAGCATATTCGCTTGACCAAGCTCTCGACTGATTGGTGTATGTCTCAGCCGTCCCCCGGTCTCACCTTTATATAGGAGGTTCAAGACCACGGGTTTCACAAATCTCATACCGACTCTTACAACGTGTCTGACTCTGTCTGTAAGCCGCCTTGCCGACTCTGGCAAGCTGTCTTCGGGCGGCTTAAGCGCCCGGGTCCTGCATCTTCTTCCTGACTCTAGGCCTCCGTCTTAGCCCCTCTGGTGAACCACCGTGCAACCCAATCTTCCTCTTCCAGCCCATACGCTAACAAGCCGCCAGGTATGACCCGGTCCCTCCTGGGCGGGTCTTACCACGGGGTTATATCCCCAATAGGACGGGATCTCCCTCAGTGATAAGATGGGCCAGCCCTTAGTCCACTTTCAATGCATTGGTGCTAACATGAGGTGCTAAGTGCATTAAAATATTTAGCAACTAGTCTTTCCAATGCATAGGTGCTTAGCTTTTGTTGCTAAGCTTCCCTCATTGAATTGTCTAACAATTAAACCCCTTCATCTATTGGGAGGTACTGTTTTGCATAGGTTTATGTGCTTAGCACCATTTCCTTCTAGGGTCACCATAATGTTCTCTCTCTTCTTTAACTGCTTTGCCACATCATTTTTTGCCTATGTGGCACCCTTAGCACCTATACACCGTGTAGCACTGGGAAGGGCTTTATGTAAGTGATCATTCAGCAGAGAACAAAAGAGAAACGAATAAATAAGGGAGAACAAAAAGGGAAACGTTTCGTGTTGGTCGACCGACTATGTTTTCTTCTGGCCTTCTTGCTCCACATCACGCGACGCGATCCCCGTGCAAGAGTCATGACCGTTTATCCTTCATATTATCTTCTCCCATCGTGTTGACCACTCATGCCACTACTTTACCCTCCTCTTCCATCTTCCTCGGGTCGACGCTGCACCTACATTGCTCCTTTTTTCCACTTCTCTCTGATATTCTAGCGAGCCCCAAGGCAACAAATCCACACCCTGGCGATTAGAGAATCTTATCAAGGAGCTGCTAAGAGTTCTCTCACTTGCCTTCACCTCTCCTTTCTCCTTTTCTGGTCATTGTTGACCACCAGGAGTGGAGCTGCAACCACCGGCCGACCGGTCTCCTCGTCGTCTCTAGTGGTTTCTTTGCTACAAGGATGTCGTGGGGAAGTTGGAAGTGTCGGCGACTAGAAATACAAGTAGGCCAACACGCCACAATGGCTGCATCCATATCCCTTGGCTTCCTTTTGCTGGATCCAACTACGACAATGTTGCATCCATGGCTGCGGTGTGCTAGAACCGACACATCGGGAAGCTAGAACGGGGAGGCACTCATGCTACTACATGTGTTGGAACCGACCATGAGGATTGCTGAAACCGGCCACCAGGATTGTTGGAACCATCCACCGCATTTGTTGGGACTAGACACCACGTTTGATGGAAACCGTTAAACTATTTTGAGGCCAACTCCAACGCATGACCTCAAATGGTTCGACCGTGTCCGTTTGGGGGTAAACGGATAGAGATTGTGACCCAATGTGTGGGAGCAAACCGACATATGTCCGTTTTCTGTCCGCTTTTGACCCATTCCCAATCTAAATTTGGGTCGTATTTGTGTCAAAATGGACAACACCCACACGGGCGGGATGTGCACCCTTGTCCTCCCCTGGCCCACCCATCGGGGATACAACGCGCCCACTTTCTCTCCCTATCCCAAAACCCTCCGTCCTCTCGCCTCCCCTTCGCCCGCCATGGTCTGCGCGCCAAAGAACATTGCCGGTGCGATCGCTGCCGCCACATCGAAGAAGAAGAAGGACCGATCATAGCTCACGTTGGAGCTGGTTGCATAACTCGACTTTGAATTGGCTAAGAGGAGAGGCCTGCGAACAGCTGCAGAAGAGTGGAAAGTCGTCGTCAAGGTCGCGATCATGCACCAGGCCGCGTAGCACAAGGTCGTCGTCGACCAGGACGAGGCCATCCTCGCCAAGGCCACACAAGCAGTGACAAGAGAGACCATGGTTATGCTAGGGTTGTGCCGACCCAGGACGACCATTCTCTCCTATGCTGTCATGGTCGCGGTGAGAACAGGCTTGTCGGCTGTTCACCCTCCGCCCCGCTATTCACACACGTCGTCCATAACACCCGAGACAACTAGTTTTCATGCGCCTCGGCCGCATAAACCAACCCAGTTCTCCTCATTGCTGGATGACAGTGTGTTTGCATCGGTCACCCCTGCCAACCCGTCCATCATCAACGTCAACGTCATGCCTGAGTATAGTCGCACTAGCCAATAATCCGAGGGGATGCAAAGGAAGCTACCCCGGTCGATTCCTTTGGACAACTTTGCTGGCCCCCGCAACCTATTCAACAGAGTGCCAACCCCGCCGCCCACCTCTGATGACTACAACGCGTTCATGGAGAGCGTAATCTACGAGGGTTTTGTCCAGGACTTCCACACCGAGAGCCAAAGCCAAGCCTTCAATCCCGACAAGACCCAAAGCCAAGCCGGTCGTGACCTAGATGTCACTGACCACTATGGTGTGCAAGAAGAAGAAGAGACTGACGACCATGGCAACTCATGGCATGAAGATGATGACCTTTATTGCAAAGATGAGGGAGATCAGGTTGACATTGCATCCGAGCCAGTGTTTATGGATGAGCTCACAAAAAAAGTCGAGTCAGAAGGGAGGAACCAAAGAATCCGCACGGGATCATGCATCAAAGATGAGGACCTGTTGAGTTGCGAGAGTTAGATGGATATAGGCCAAGATGCAAAGACCAGTGCCGAGCAAAAAGATCCATCTTTTGGGCGAGAGTTCGCAAGATATGTCATGAAAGTAGGAGGTTTGCGCCCTACAAGTTTGCGAGCACTCGTGGCATCAACTCAATCCAAAATAGATGGGTGTTCATCAAGGAAGAATGCAATAAGTATTATGTCGCGCTTGAGAGCATTGAAACACATCCCATGAGCGGCCTAGGCGTGGGTGACTTGGTATGACCGCTTCTCCTATTGTGCATTTTCCTGCCATGTTCATGTTTGCATCTTATCTCATTTGCTATTACATTTGCAGTGCTCTCTTTGGTCATTTAGGCATTCCAATCTTTCGAAGCCTTCATGGCCCGCCACAAGAACAAGCCATTCGCTCTCACCCATTGTTGGTAGCTCATCAAAGATTGTCCAAAGTTCAAAGATCAATATGTCGCTCTAATGGAGAAGAAAAAACTGAGGGCAGTTGTGTGTGCGAATGAAGATGTGCTCAACAGGCCGAGGGGCAAAACCAAATCGATGCTTCATGAGAAGCGTGATGCCGCATCTATTTCCTTGCAAGAAACTTTGCATGACATGATGACCCATAAGGAAGTGAGAGAGGAGAGTAAGCGCCAAGGAAAGAGGAGCAAATGAAGATATACTTGGAGCTCCAAGCGGATAAGCTCGACATGGAGGACATTGTCAATACGAGGAAGCTCGACATGGAGGAGGCCGCCCAAGCGAATAAGCTCATGATAAAGGCCACCAATGTTGACACCAGATCAAAATAGATGGCGCTCGCAATCATGACCGTGGACTTGATTAATGCTACTTGTAAACTGTGTTGGGTTTTCCCCCAAAGAGGAGAGGAGCTGCAACACAATAGGATAAGCATTTCCCCGATTGAGAACCAATGTTATCGAACCAATAGGAGAATCACACTGAAAGCACATTTGCTCCCTTGGTGGTTTTGGTAATTAATAACAACATATAAGTAATTGAACTAATGTTTCCACTAAGTATATTTCAGGAAATGTTCAATGATAGGATTGGCAAAAGGAGATTGTGGAGAAACCCCAAGATGCAAGGAAATAGGTTGGCCAAGCTTCAAGCAAGAGGACTCTACATTTTATATTTGTGAGAAATCACTTTGAGTCATAGGAAATCCAATACAATAAAAAGGGGGTAAGGTTTTGTTGGTGAACAATATGCTCAAACGTGCACAAGTGATAGTTGCCAAAAACATCCACAAACTCTCCCACCAAAGTCTGTTCTATACCTAACACTCAAAATCGGTGCAACCAACTTTCCCACTTCGGTGCCACCGATTCCAGAACCTAGACAGACTCAAGCCAAACCCTAGCCACTTCGGTGCAACCGATTCCATACCGGTGCCACCGAGTTTAGGTTGCCAATTTTCTGTTACGAAAATTCACATTTTCGGTCCCACCGAGAATGTTGAATCGGCGTCACCGAGATTGGAAATCTGACCGTTGGTCACCTTATCGGTGCAACCGAGTTTCCTATATCGGCCTTACCGAGATTCAAAAGTTGCCACCTTTTGGTCACTTCGGTACCACCGAGATTAACACATCGATGTCACCAAGTTGGTCATTTTGTGTGTAACAGTTGGATTTTTGGGGATGCCTATATATACCCCTTCACCACCACCTACTCGAAAGAGAAGCACTCGGAACTATTTCATACATATCCTATAGAATTTTCTGAGAGAGAACCACCTACCCTTGTGTTGAGGTCAAGATCTTCCAGTCCGATCATATGGATCTTGATTTCTAGTCTCCCCAAGTTGCTTTCCACCAATCCCATCTCTTCTACCATGCCAAACCTGTGTGAGAGAGATTGTGTGTTGACGAGTCTATCATCTTGAAGCACAAGAGCAAGGAGTTCATCGTCATTACCGAGCCTATTACCTTTTGGATGGTGGTGCCTCCTAGATTGGTTAGGTGTCGCTTGGGAGCCTCCTACTTCGTGTTGTGAAGTGAACCAAGAAGTTTGTAAGGGCAAGGAGATCGCCTACTTCGTGAAGATCTACCCATAGTGAGGCTAGTCCTTCGTGGATGGAAGCCGTATGGAATAGTCAAGGTTGCTACTTCGTGGACCCTTTTGGGTGGAGCCCTTCGTGGACTCTCGCGACTGTTACCCTCCGTGGGTTGAAGACTTCATAAACGTGGATGTACGATAGCGCCACCTATCAGAACCATGGGAAAAAAACATCGTGTCTATAATTGCGTTTGATCTTCCTATCCTATCCCTTCTATACATGCTTGTTGTTACTTTCCGCTGCTATATACTCTTAGACTTGCATGTGTAGGGTGTACTTAACTTGCCATGAAATGCTAAAAAATTTCAACCCTAAAACTTGGCATAGGCAAAACTTTTAATTGGTCAAGTAGTCTAATCACCCCCTCTAGACCTACTTTCAAACCTACAAGTGGTATCAGAGCTTTGGTCTCCATTGCTTAGGTCTCAGAACCAAGGAGAAGTATGGCGTCTAGTGAGGGAAGTTATCACCGTCGAGGTCCGTATTTTGATGGCACTAATTTTGCTAGTTGGAAGCATAAAATGAAAATGCATATTCTTGGTCATAACCCCGCCGTTTGGCCTGTTGTTCGTGTTGGCTTGCAAGATGAGTTCTTTGCGGATGGACGGGAACCGGATCGTGAAGCGACCGCGGATGAATTGAAGATGTTGCAACTCAATTCTTAAGCATGCGACATTCTCTTCAACTGCTTATGCCCCGAAGAATTCAACAAAATCATCCGTCTTGAGAATACAAAAGAGATTTGGGATACTTTGGTTGATATGCACGAAGGAACCTAGTCCGTGAGAGAATCCAAGTTAGATGTTCTTCGTGGTCAGCTTGACAAGTTCAAGATGAAGGATGGTGAAGGAGTCGCAGAGATGTACTCTAGGCTAGCTCTCATCACCACTGAGATTGCCGGCTTAGTAAATGAAGAAATGACCGACAAATTGATCATCAAGAAGATACTTAGAGCTTTGGATGAGAGATACGACACTGTGTGCACATTAATCCAAATGATGCCAAACTAGAAAGATCTCAAGCCTACGGAAGTCATTGGAAGGATTGTTGCTCATGAGATGACACTCAAAGATAAAGAAGAGATTCATCACAAGTCTAGCGGTGCTTACAAAGCCACAAGTGATGCTCCCACAACTTCAAACAACAACCTTGTCACCAATGAAGAGATAAGGCTCATGGTCAAGAAATTCAACAAGTTCTACAAGAATAGAGGCAAAGAAAGAAACTCCAATTCAAGATATGAAGAGAAGCGTTCGTCAAGTCGCGACCGCAATTGCTACAATTGTGGGAAGCCCGGACACTACTCAAATGAGTGCACAACTCCCTACAAAAGAAGAGAAGAGTCACCTCGAAGACGAAGCTCAAGAAATGAGTCACCACAAAGAGAGAGAAGGAGTAGAGATGATCGTTATGAACGAAGACACTCAAGGAGAAGTAGATATTCAAAGAAGAAGGACAAGTACACCAAGAGCTACACAAGAAAAAAATATCAAGCTCATGTTGGTGAATGGGTTTCCGGCTCCGACTCCGACAACCACTCTGAGAGAAGCTATCACTCCGACTCCGACTATAGTCAAGATGAAGGTGTTGCCGGAATTGCTCTAGTGACTACCAACTCCTACGATCTATTTGATTGAACAAACGAAGGGGGTGGAAGTTGCTTCATGGCTAAAGGCCCCAAGGTATCACACCCCGAGTATCTTGATTTTGATAGTGATGAAGATGATTTACTTTGTGATGATGACTTGCTTTGTGATAAAACTAGTGATGTTGATCAAAATGAACTTGATAATTCTCATGCTAGTCAAGATAAGTCATTTGATGATGATAAGATGAAAATAGAATGACTAACTAAAGATAAATACTCTTAAGTTAGCTCATGAATCTACTCTCGAAGATCATAGAGAGCTTGTGAGAACTCATGAGAAGCTACGCTTCGAGAAGCTCAACTTGGAGAAAGAGAATGAGTTTCTCAAAGCTATCGATGACAATCTTCGAAAGAAGACCTCATCTTATCTAGCCAAACGACTACTCTTGTCTACCTTCATGCCTCAAGTTAAAAGTAAGCAATCTAGTAACAAAGGTAAGAAAGGTTCTTAATCTAATAGCAACAATATAAATGCTAAACCCAATGATGTTGCTTCTAGTAGTTAGGGGTGGGCATATAACCCAAAAACCGATTTACCGAACCGATTTAACCTGGGCCGAAACCGAAGTGACCGAAACCGAAACCTTCGATGCAAATCTCGGTTAGTAATTCTAAAAAACTGAATTAAGTTTGGTGAATTCGGTCCATACCCTCGGTCCACCGAATTGACCGAAGCACCGATGCCCTACACCTAATTCCTATCTTGCCAGCTGCCGCACAACCACAACCCCGCACCGTAGCACCGTAACTAGTGTCTCCTCCTGCCCTCCTCCCAAAACGTCGCTCATCGCCTCATCCCAAAATCGCGGCACAAATTGACCCTTGTCCTTCCAAAGACCGCAAGTCTCGCGTGCATAATGTGTACCTTCCATGGCCGCTTGATTTCCTGTCTCTCGAGAATCCTATATGAGGTCCGATGCCTCGCTGTGCCGCTCATCTGCCCAGATCCGTGTCCTCTGTCCACCATGCCGGAAGGTCAATTTCCACACAAGAAGAAGAAAGTTGGCTGCTGCAAGCCGCAACAAGTGGCTGGACTAATTCCGCATCGATCACTGCTGCTTGCCGGCAACGTAAGTACAATAGTTGATTTCTATTCCGTCATATTCTTGATTCCATCTACATCCAAGTTCGTGATATGATACTTGTTGTGAGGTGCACTGTTTTTGTGTGAATCAAGGGTTGCTCTGTGTTGTAGATCTCTTCTGAGACAGAGTTGACTCGTGTGCACATAGACAAGGAGAGTGAAAATAAGGAGGCTCAAAATCAATCAAGCTTGAAATTTAGATGATGGGAGATTAGCAAATGGCAGCGGCGAGGTTCTACTTATCCTGTTGGAAAAGCTTCTTGCTGATTGGCTGCTTCTATTTTGTTTTATCAAACTTCAGTGTTAAGTCAGACTTACCAATGTGTCATGTGTGCTAAACTACAGATTTTGTTGGATACTATTTTTTAGTCGAATCTGCTATGTTTACTGTCATTCTTGTCTGCTAGAGAACGGTGTGGTACAGGCTGTATGCTGGCAATAATTTCAGTACATAATATGAGGTAAACCGCCTTCTATGAAAATTTGTAGTTGATCACTTGTAAGCCTGCATGTTGTTTGTCAGTGCAGTTTGTCGCTGAAGTTTTTTTTCATAAGAGGAAGTTGTGCGCATGTGCCTGTCTCTCATGTTTGTTTGCTATGCTAACCAATCTCTATATAGTATATTCCGTCCAACCATCCTAGCATAGCCCAGCACCCCAGTAGCAGGTCTGTTCGGTGCAGAACCGAGGACCGAACCGAACAATTCAGGGACCGAACTCTCGGTTATGTTAATTGATAGAGACCGATCGGTCCATATTTTCTGAGGACCGAAAATAAAAAAACACCAAAATACCAAACCGAACGGTTCGGGGGAACCAAACGCCCACCCCTACTAGTAGTTCTATTGATTTCACTAATGATGATTCTCTTAGCCAAGTTACGCTTGAGCAAGAAAATTCTTTATTGAAAGAAATTATAGAAAAGGGTATCTACAAGAGTCTTGCCGGATGTAAGCAATTTGAGGAAATTATACGCAAGCATGGAGGATACCGGAAGAATTATGGTGTTGGGTACTTCAACGCAAATGGAGTTGAGTGGGAAGAAGATCAATATCCCAAGTCCAAGTTTGTTCCTCAAAACTGTTCAAGATTTAGGTGTCCAGTCTTGTGCTAATTGATTCTTCTACTAGTGTGATGGCATATTTTGTTGCAAGTGGAAAATGTGGGGAGGTACTATGAGGATCATGTCATGGCAGTGGTTGCTGTGATCGATACTTTGGCAAGAAATCCTGAAGCCAAAATGAATCAGTTTTCAGTATAAATGAATCGTATTATAGGAGAAGTTAATCTGAATGCTTGCACTGGATTACTTAACTTGAGTACGTTATCTAGATCCTCGGCTACTTTTATGCAAAACTCCACCCAGGAGTTTGGTCGAGAAGTTTGGGCCTTTGTTCTGTTACCTAAAAGTTTGAATCTGACTACAAAGTCTGAAAAATCGAAACTCGGTTTATATAAAAATCGGCAAGAGTATAGAGGATTTGGACACCTCCACATTTTAAAATCCTGTTAATCCTTTCACCTTGCTAATACAAAATGTGTGAATCCTGATGCTAACTCTGTGGAGTAGAAACTACGACAAGTCAAGGTGAGACCCAGGCCTGAGAAGCGGAAATCGCCCTGGAGTTGGCTCAAGAACAAGGTATGACCTGAATCTATTTTAATCAAGGAGAGGTTCAGTGCTGCAATTGTCGATATTTAACAGACCCTCTTGGCCACACACTGAGACATGTAGTACAGATATTGGACGACACACAACCGGATCACAATCACACTAGCTGTGCACACACTCTTAGTTAGCCTACTGATTGCCCAGAAATTGAATGCTCTTGGTAGCTAAGCTGACAAACAAAAGAACCAATCATTTTGAAAACCTCCCAGAAAGCAGTTGCGTTGAGGTTCATTCAATTACAACCAAATAGAGGCAAAAGCACGGCACTATCACATGTCATCAGTTTCTACCACAGAACAACTTCGTGGTTAAGTCCGGAGTTGCATCACAAGCACCAATCACTTTTCAAGTTTTTAACCAAATTCAGTCAAAATCTATAGCTGAAAGTTCAAACACATGAATCTCTCGAAGTAATGATCGAAGTGAGCCGAAACAAAGGCATGTGAAGAAGATAAGGAGATGAATCATTGAGTACTTATAATAAGAGCCATAAAAGAAATTGCACATTCATGTTGCAGGACTTCATTAATGTTGCCTGGTAGGATAACAAATTTATAACTCTGGTCGCTCAAGGAAACAAAGTCGACAGACTTGGAAGAGATGCTCAACAAACTGATTGCTTGCATTTGGCATGTGATCTGTCATCCTGCAAGAACTGATTGTTTGGATTTTGCATGTGCCTTGAAGGACTGAGATATAGGCACGTCAGCCAGAGTTCAGACTATATAAAACATTGGGTGCCCAGTCCGACTTATGTCGATCGAGAAGCCCATTTTAAATCAAACAGTTTGTGATAAAATGTGTGTGTGTGTAGCCTGCTGAACCTGACGGACAGCAGCCACTGCTGTCAATGCAACTGTGCCAAGTGATTTTGCATGTTACTGCTAGTTTCTCCCATGAGTGTGCATTGCTCTGCTTAGGGTTTGGCTCGAAACATTGCATTACAGTTTTTTGTCACAGTGAGTTTGGTGTTTAGTGTATTCATGTTGCTCTGCCAGCTTCCGTTCCTGGCTGCTGGTGCTGGTGTTGGTTCAAGCATTGCGTTACAGTCCTTGTGTCTGTGCCCGAGTCAGTTTGGAGTTTTTTCATATGTGTCATGATGAGTCTGCGTTACTCTGCTTCGTGAGTTTTGTCTGTATTACTCTGCTTGCTAGGTTTTACATGCCATTAGCTTCCATTCCTCACTGCTGTATGTATGGCGCACCCCTCCCAGTGCGTCATTGCTAGCATCCCTACCTAATACCTTATTTAGGAGATAATAAGTATATAAATTATTGAGGCACTTGGATCAGGAGATTTGCCAATTTTGGCAAGACATAGGAAGCAAGAAAACATAATTATTCAGAGAAGAGAAGTGTGAGGCAGCAGTGTGCGGCGCAATTCCTTCACTCGATAATGATTTTGCAGGTACCCCGAGAGGCCCTTGAGTTTGCCGGAATGTCGATTAACTTCCGTTCCGGCAAATTCGGGTACTCCATATGTCCTATTTTCAGCAAAGGTCATGCTGAAATTTTCCGTGAATTTTAGCATGACTTTGCTAAAAATAGGACATATGGGGTACTTGCGACTAATGCATGGGCCGGGGTTTGAATTCCCCTAGTCGTTTTCTCCCTACTCTGCTCTGCCCACATGCACCTAAACTTGTAAACACTGAGCCATTATGCCATCACCCTTGAAGCCTTGCGGGCATTTGTAGCCCTTAGCTTGTTCATTCTGTAGATTTCCAAAATTCAGTTTTGTAGGCCCTTGACAATAACCAACTTTTTGACCAACTTTTTTTCCTATTTAGAGCAAAACATGGCCCACAATGATGAGGCCGGCGGTTCGGGCAAGGCATTCTGGGAGCTGTCCCAGGAGATGGAGGAAGAACCTCACCGCTATGAGGACGCCGCGGTAGACACCGATCCCGACTACACAATCCCTAGTGGCGTCGGGGATGACACCACTGATGGTGCCGCCGAGGATGCCACCACTGATGATCGCAGCGCACGCACAGATGGCAGCCAACCGAAGAGGCAACGGAAGGACCGGCGCCCGAACGTGCTCGGCACCGTCAAGGAGGAATTTACTGAAGTGTCCTCCGAGGGGCATCCAACGGCGCCCAAAGAATTAGTCAAGGGGTACTCGGTTCAGCTCGGGTGCATTCTCTGGAGCACCGTCTCGATCAACACCGAGAACCTAAGGCATCCTGACCGAGGGAATTTGCACAGCCTCCTCTTCACGAAGCTGCACGAACGATACAAGTTCCCCGGTGACGTCGCAAACACACGCCTCTCAGGGAATAAAGTGAATAGTGCCGCCCTCACGAAGACGAGCACGACCCTGTCTACTTGGAGATGCGTGGTGAAGAAAATAGTTGACAAAGGTGATAGTTATGAGAAGATCAAGGCGAAAAATCCTTCGATCAGCGAAGATGACTACAAGGAGTTCAAGATCAAGTGCAAGAGCAGCGCAACCGTGGAATCAAGTCAGTGGGGGAAAGATATGCGGGACTTGAACTTAGGGGTCCACCAACTCGGTCCCGACGGTTACAGAGTGGTGGAACCTATATGGGACAAGGAGGACGCGGAGCGTGCCGAGCAAGGCCTACCGCCCCGCTTCGAGAAATACCGTGACAAGCAGACCAGGAACTATGTCAGGGCCCGGTACAAGGTGGACCCGGTAACAAAGTAGCTTACCACGGATGCGAAGACCAAGGCGCTTGAGCGTGTTCTGGTAAGGAATACACCCCCGCGTAATTAGCTCCATATGGTTCCATTCTAATTAATGAAGCCAAATTTCTAAATGGTTCACATTCCTTCCACAGGAGACAGAAAGCAGTAGCGCGGGGTCGTCTGAGTTCTCCCCTTGGGACAACACTTTAAATAGGGCGTTAAACGTAATGAAAAACAAGGATAAGTTCAGTAAGCCGTCGTCAGCTGGTCGTGTGGCCGGTAAAGGCTTGTCCAAAAAATGGTCGTCATACTATAACGCTGGTGTGCGAAAGGAGAGAAAGACCAACTCGGAAAGCCAGTCGCGAGAGGTTCAAGAACTCAAGGCACAAGTGGCGCGGATTCCGGAGATGGTCCAAGAGCAAGTGCAACAACAACTGGGAACGATGCTCACCGCCATTGTGCCTACCTTGATTCAGGGGCTGCAGACGTGGATTGCGGGCGGCCAACAGGGGCCGCCCCCGATTCCTAGCTTCACGGCCAACAACTCGCACAACGCGCAGGCGGCGCCATTGGTGTCTCCGGCAGAGGCGGTATTGGTGTCTCCGGCGCCGGCACGGGCATTGGAGCTTAATGCACCCGAGTGTACGCCAGCTGGCACCTCGGCAGCAAGCGGCCCCTCCGTCAGTTGCACGCCCGCCATTGGCGGTGCCTCGACATTAGCCGAGCTCGACGCCATCACGGTAACTAAGCCTCTCGGCCGATGACTTCATCTCCTTGCCTTTGACTGGGCATCCCTGACGCCCTACATGTTTTTGCAGGGCACCGCCGACGTTCCATGCACTCTCCTGCACTTCATGGGCGGCGAGTTGATCGATGTCACCAAGGGCAGAATTGTTCAACCGGGCAACCCCGTGTTCCACGGTAATCCGATGCCACCCACCATGTATAGGGTTGAGCTGGTTCGGGTGCTGCCAGGTTACGACGACTTGTTACCTTCGATTCGACCCGCTGGGGCCCACGAAGATGATGTGATGACCCTCAGCGCCTGCGTAAGCTAGCCCCTGCTTTGGCCGAAGAGCCAGATTCATTTGGGGGTGGGGGACACCACCCCAAAGACAACACCGCCAGTCGTGCTGGCGCCAAGCCATGGCAAGACCACCGCAACGCTACCGGACATGCCGGACATGCATATGGCACAGGATCCGGACAAGCATATGGCACAGGATCCGGACAACGATGACGACGACGACGGTACATTTACCAACGTTGATAAGTACTTTGCCGAACATGGGTACAGTGACGAATTCTTCGGGCCTCCTTCTCAAGAACCCAACCCTGCAAAAGACGACCGCGATCTAGCTGGTACCGCGGAGAAACCCAATTGTAACAGGCGTCGTCTGGCGTTCAGTTCTCAGGAGACGCCTCCAGCTGCCGCCTTCACCGAGCCTCAGATAGCCAAGGTGCGAAATATTATCAGCCCCAACACACTCAAGAAGGCGGTCTGTGAGCAGAACTCGATACCATTACAGCAGAAGAAGAAGGGACGGAAAAGAAAGAATAACAAGGGCGGTGCGAGTCAGCCGGCACCGAGTACGATCCGTGCTCAGGATGGGCCACCTTCACCTAAGGATATCTCGAGGAGGGTGCATGTGACGGGTAGGCCGATGCTACCGACTAATCTGCTCAATGCTGTAACCGGTGCTATGCGGAGTCTGCATGACAGTGTTCTTTCTTTGGAGAAGCGGCGTCTCTCCGAGAATGATGTGGCATACCCGGTTTTCGTGGCCAAGGTGCCAGAGGGCAAGGGCTTTATGGATAGCACCATCGGGGGTACGATCGTCCTGCGGTTTGATGACATCTCCGCTATATTTAACCTTCATCCGCTGCACTACACCTTCGTTCGACTATTTTCGCTGAGTATGGAGATGCGGATCATTAGAGCAAGACCCCGGACATCGTGATAGTCGACCCTTTCTACATGCGTGCCAAGATCTTGGGCAGCGCTGGGGACCGGCAAGTCGCGAGTTCACACCTCGAAGGCGTCATTCTGGCAAACCCAGATAAGGATAACTTCCTCGTGCCTTACTTTCCCGAGTAAGTCATCCCCTCACCGCCCCGTAACATATGATTTCTTAGATTTCGGTCGTTCTTTTTTTCTGACATTCCGTGTTTTGTGCAGTGACACACATTGCACACTCATCCTCTTAAGCCCGAAATATTCCATGGCCACGTATTTCGACTCGGACCGTCAGTCGAAGAAAGACTACACAAATATCAAGAAAGTTCTTGATGATGTTCTCCCCGGCTACGCCAGATCTGGAGGCACCTTCAGCAGGACAATTCGTAGGTACAGCAAGCACGTGTTCAGCCACAATACGACGTTCCCCTGGGTCAAGCAGCCACCTGGCAGTCAGAAGGATGCCTACTACGCCCTCCATCACATGCGGGCGATCGTACGGGACTAGCATCACCTTCTGCTACCAAATAATCTCAAAGATTGGGCCACACGCTTGTCGGCAATCCAGGACGCGGACATTAGACAAGAATTCTATCGCATCCAGTCGGAGTTTGCGGAAATCATCCATCAAGATGTCCTTTGTACCTCGGGGCAGTTCTACCTCAGATATCAACCGTCCAACAGTGCGATAGAAACAACGCTACAAATGCAAGCTGACAACGCCTGCGATTTCATGACCATCATGAAAGACGGCGACTTCATCCATGCTCCGGTCCCTGAGTCGAGTCGAAAGTAGTGATGCTATGTAGTTCTGAAATGTCGATTGGCTCATATTGTAATATTAAACTTTAATGAACTTGTATGTCTCTTTGGTTTGGACAGTCGTTCAACTTATATGTAATCGATGCTATTTATTAGTAGGACCATGAATCGTGCTATTAATGTGTTGCTTTTCTCTTCCGATCCTTTTGTTGCATACTTATATATTGCTTATGTAGAATTGCTACTAAGGTTTTGTTTGGCTAGTGCATAGAGATGCCCTCATATGTCGTGTACAAGGGTAAGGTTCCCGGAGTCTACGACGACTGGGGGGAGTGTCGGAGACAGGTTCACCGTTTCAGCGGTAACAGTTACAAAGGGTACACCACTAGGGCGGAGGCGGAAGCTAGATACGCGCGCTATCTAGCGGGAGAGAGGAGGGAGCGTTGGAGGAACCGGATGAAGACCAGTTTCATCGCGATGATGCTCATCATGATGACCGCAGCTCTCTTCTATGTGATGGTAGTTTAGATGATCGATATGACTTGCAATGTGAAGACAAACTCGCTAGTCGCGGTCTTGAGACTTGTAATGTTCTAACTTTGTTCGGTATTTTAAATCCAGAGACTAATATGAGGAATTGTATTCGGAGACTAATCTTCTATTGTATTCGATAAATCTGCTGTTTATATGTTGTGCTGTCTATATTCTGTGCAGTAATATGTTTTGTAACCTGTGCAAATATCAGAAAAGAAAAAAAAACTAATCCCTAATATTCATACTAGTGGCGCACCACTCTGCACTTTAGTGGCACACTACAGTAAGCACACTAGTGGCACATCATCTACAAGTGCGCCATTAGTAAGCCAGAGCACAAGGTAAATATGGCCCCCTGGGAGGCATACTAATGGCGCACCGTGTGATATACTAATGGCACACTCCCTGGTGCGCCATTAGTATCTGGTATACTAATGGCGCACCAGGGGTGCGCCATTAGTATTAATTACTAGTGGCGTGATGCTAGTGGCGCACCTGTAGTGCGCCATTAGTGGCCAAAACAGGTGCGCCACTAGCAAGCCTTTTCCTAGTAGTGGAAGATGAACCCCTAGCTTTGGTGGAGTGGGTTACCAAGGCGACTTCAAGCTCAACTACTACAAACGCTACTTCAACACCAAGGATCCCCATCAACTTGATGTGGGTCCCCAAGAAGAAGAACTAGTAAGTTCTTGAGGGGTGACTCCTCCAATGAAATTCACTCACATTCATTATTGGGAAGGACTTTTTACACTCAACATCAACTCAATGCAATAGTTCAAGGAGTCACACATTCCCTCAAAGGTAAGCAAGGGACAAGGTAATCAACAAATCAATGGACATCATAACACATGCTTTGCACTCCATGTCCATAGATATCCTTGTATTTGTCTCTTGTGTGTTGGGACTAACCCATGTAGGTGAGAGGAGTAAGGAAACAACAAGGATGCTCCCAACTCTTGGTGATCTTCATCAACATTGAGCATCCACGACTACCTCACCAACATCAAGTCTTCATCGACAAAACCCAAGGTTAGTTTATCCCTCTTATGGGGGGATGCCACATTAAGGGGGAGCTTTACTCTAAAACTTGAGTCAAAGCATATCTTAGTATGTGACAAAATTAAATGCTTTATGAAAAAGTGGTAGCCCCACTTGTGCTTAAACGATGAGTATGACCTATGATCAAGTACTCTTACTTGGCTCCTAAGTCCAATACTCATATATAGATGACTTCGTCATCGCCAAAGTGCTTGTTAGATGCTAGTATGTTTGTGCATGTTCTTCATGATTTCTTTTGACATCTTATTATGTGAGCATGTTGGTCTGCATTTATTTTCTCATTCGAGGACATACAATTGTTGCTATTTGGACTTTGATTTATCTTTTGCCAATTGGATGGACAAGAATGTCTAGGACCACTCTTTAGCTATCTATGCTTTCTCACCTCATATTCATTCATGCTACATCACAAAATTTGAACAAGTGCTTTTCGATCCCTCTGTGTGTGGAGCACTCAGAGTTCCATACCGACAAGGACTGACCATTAAAACCTCCCACGTGCAACTCGGTGGAACCAATCCCAAAAACTCGGTCTCACCGATTGCCTAGGGTTGATCTGGTTTACAATCTCGGTAACACCGATTTCATATTCTCGGTTACACCGAGTTTCCCTGTCAGCTGACAGTTGTGAAACTTGGTGACACTGAAAACATAAAATCGGTATCACCGACAGTAAAGGGTATATATGCTGTGGACCCCCGACGCTTTGAAATTTCAATCTTCAACATCGCGCCTCAGAACCCTAAGTTGCCGCCTCGAGACCCCTGGTGGTCGCCCTTGTCTTCCCGAGCTCCTCCGTCGCCGGGAATCGCCGCTGTCGACGAAATCTACCCCATTGTCGCCACCATAGAGGATCTGCGCCAAGCTAGGGTATGAATTCGATCTCTAGTGCGCTCCCATTCTGATTCTTGTGCGTTGGACTTAATTTTCTCTATAAGCCACCCCTTGCTCATATATCCATCCAATCAAATCTGCAAAATCTCGAGTTAGATGAATTTTTCTAGGGTTTTGCTATCCGCCCGATACATCTCGGTAGAACCGAAACGGAAATATCGGTCTCATCGATATACTTTTCTGTTTGGCTAAGAACTAACTCGGTGGAACCGAGTGGCTCTTTTCGGTCCTACCGAAAAGGCTGCCAAGTTCCTGTTAAGGAGTTGGTCTGTCTTGGCCCCACTGAATTTTTTTTCGGCTGCACCGATATGTATGTGACAGATTGCAAAACTTTTGAAAACTCATTGCTCATATTTCAAAAACTAGCCTCATTTTGTGATAACTCATCTCCTTCTGCTCATCTATACTCTATTCACAGGGTCAGCATGCCAGGTTCAGAAGATAGTCAGAACATATCAGAGCAGGGAGCAGACATGAGTTCAGGCACAAGCCCAGAGCCCAGTTCATTCTTAGATCCAGGCACCCCCAGCTCTCATGGGTTACCCAAGGCTGCCACCAGAACCAGGAAGAAGTTGAACTCATATGAAGAAGATTCAGACTTTCTGCCTGAGGAGATTCTTGCTAAGAAGCAAGAGAAGGCTGCCAAGAAGGCTGCAACTGAAGCTACTTCCTCTCGAAAAGTTGTCAGCAAGATATATGCTCCCGCTTTTACCTTCAAGGCTCATGAGACTGCCAGAGCAACAATGTCTGTTGAGATCCCCAAGAGGGCTATGCCTGAGAAGGCAGGGGAGAAAAAGTCTAGGAAGAGGATCATCCATGTGATTGGCAGGCCTACCTCCATGTTTGAGAATCCAAAAGAAGCTGCTGCTGCTGAGAAAGAGGAGGTTGAGCTAGCTACAAAGGCTCCTCGCAATAAGAAGGAAAAGAAACTGATGGCTGATGCTATGCCTAAGACCAGCACATCCAAGAAGGCTGCTGAGAAGCCTAAGAGGACAACTAGGCAGATTCCAGCTTCTCAGAAGAACAAAGGAACTACTTCCAGAGTTGATGATGTGGATGACTTGACAACACTGATGAAACTCAGACCACACCTTCCAGTTCACAATGCCAGCTACCCACTACCTGAGGACATGAAGAAGAGGAAGGACTCATGATTGAGGGCATGGAGAGCTATAGATCCTTATGCCCATAGGAAGAAAACAGCTGTGGACTACAGGTTCTATACCAAGGAGCAACAAGACTTCTATGAGACTGTGCTCTTTGACAAGAGTCCAATTGTCAGTGACATGCGTCACGTGGATTGGAAGTACATCAAGGAGAATGAGGACTACTTTCCAAGTGTACAGGACAACTTCCATTGCATAGGCCTGGATGAGTTCGTTGGCAGAGAATTCAATGCCTGGAATGATGAAATGATCATGCAGTTCTACTCCACTGCACACTTCTACGGAGATGGTAGAATTGTGTGGATGACTGAAGGTGCGAGATATGAATCAACAGTTGAATAATGGGCTGATATCTTAGGAGTTTCTGAAGCACATGATGGTGACCTGGATGTCTACTCAGAATCCAAGGTTAGTCACAATGTTATGGCTAACATGTACAAGGAGATCCCTGCTGCCAATGTGAAGTCTCATAGGCTAGGATCAATCTATTTTCTCCAGGATGGCCTCCGCACTATCAACACCATTCTGAGGCATACCTTGATGCCCAAGTCTGGAGATGACAAGATGATCCGAGGCCACTCCATCAATATGTTGATCCACCTTGACAGTCACACCAGGATCAGAGTCATGGACTTGATTGTAGAGACGATCAAGAGGGTTGCTTCTAATCAGAAGCGCTCATACTGTTATGCACCCTACATCCAGATGCTCATAAACTCAAAACTAGAGAAGCACATATTTGCCCTAGATCACCCAGATTTGCCCCTACAGCCAGATCTCGAGGAAAATGTTGTGGTGATGGATACTGATTATCCCACTTTAGCTGCAGCTCAGGCAGAGTCAGAGGTAGCTAGAGCCACTAGTGCTCAAGTCCCACGATCCAGGAACGAGCAAATGGATCTATTGATTGCATCAGTTCAGGGCATGCAAAAGGACATTAAGGGGATTCTGGACAACAAGAATAGTCTTGTTAGAATCTTTGAGACCAGAATCAAGACCCTTACTGATAAGGTGGACGGGCTGACGAAAATAGTCACAGAACGTCAGCATGAAGTTGACTCCGTGAACATATCTCAGGTCTCTTCTACTTCAGATGAGGATGATGATGATGATGAGGATGAATCACCTCTATGGCCCGGCACTCAGTTCACCACTCAGGAGAAATCAGCCACTGTGCCAGCTCCTTCAGCTCCATCAACATCTGCTCCATCAGTGACCACTCCAGCTCCATCCACGACGTCTGCAGAGATCTTCTCCGACGCTGTCATCTCGACTCCTTCATCAACAACCGGAGGAGATATGCGCAAGAACATTTAGATATATGCCTTTGAACTTTTTGGTAACTTGTTGCCAAAGGGGGAGAAGTGTATATAGATATTTAGGCTTCGAGCAAGAGAGCGATTTGGTTTTTATTGCTTTTCAAAACATTTGGTCCTTTTGGTTTGATGTGAGATACATGTGTGTTATGCTACTATGTTATGGGTGATGCTACTATTTCCTATCATCTTAATGCTCATGAGATGATCATTCACCTTTGTTTGACTATGTTGTGCATTGTTATTCATTCTAATTATTCTCGCACACCACCAAGTTGTATGTGACATGGAAGAAGTGCCCCATATACCTAATTGATTGTGCATTTGCATTCAAACACAAATTCAAAATAATGCACAAATTTAGGGGGAGATCTTACTTATCACATACCTCTCAAATAGACGATTAATTTCATTGATTTTATCATATGTTGAAGCTTTGATCTATATGTTGTCATCAATTACCAAAAAGGGGGAGATTGAAAGCACATTTGCTCCCTTGGTGTTTTGGTAATTAATATAACAACATATAAGTCATTGAACTAATGTTTCCACTAAGTATATTTCAGGAAATGTTCAATGATAGGATTGGCAAAAGGAGATTGTGGAGAAACCCCAAGATGCAAGGAAATAGGTTGCTAAGATTCAAGCAAGAGGACTCTACATTTTATATTTGTGAGAAATCACTTTGAGTCATAGGAAAGCCAATACTATTAAAAGGGGGTAAGGTTTTGTTGGTGAACAATATGCTCAAACGTGCACAAGTGATAGTCACCAAAAACATCCACAAACTCTCCCACCAAAGGCTGTTCTATACCTAACACTCAAAATGGGTGCAACCAACTTTCCCACTTCGGTGCCACCGATTCCAGAACATAGACAGACTCAAGCCAAACCCTAGACACTTCGGTGCAATCGATTCCATACTGGTGCCACCGAGTTTAGGTTGCCAACTTTCTGTTATGCAAATTCGCATTTTCGGCCCGACCGAGAATGTTGGATCGGCGTCACCGAGATTGGAATCTGACCATTGGTCACCTTATCGGTGCAACTGAGTTTCCTATATCGGCCTTACCGAGATTCAAAAGTTGCCACCTTTTGGTCACTTCGGTACCACCGAGATTAACACATCGGTGTCACCGAGTTGGTCATTTTGTGTGTAGCGGTTCGATTTTTGGGGATGCCTATATATACCCCTTCACCACCACCTACTCAAAAGAGAAGCACTCAGAACTATTCCATACATATCCTATCAGATTTTCTGAGAGAGAACCACCTACCCTTGTGTTGAGGTCAAGATCTTCCACTCCAATCATATGGATCTTGATTTCTAGTCTCCCCAAGTTGCTTTCGACCAATCCCATCTCTTCTACCGTGCCAAACCTGTGAGAGAGAGATTGTGTGCTGAGGAGTCTATCATCTTCAAGCACAAGAGCAAGGAGTTCATCGTCATTACCGAGCCTATTACATTTTGGAGGGTGGTGCCTCCTAGATTGGTTAGGTGTCGCTAGGGAGCCTCCTACTTCGTGTTGTAGAGTGAACCAAGAAGTTTGTATGGGCAACGAGATCGCCTACTTCGTGAGGATCTACCCATAGTGAGGCTAGTCCTTCATGGACGGAAGTCGTATGGAATGGTCAAGGTTGCTACTTCGTGGACCCTTTTGGGTGGAGCCCTTTGTGGACTCTCGCGACCGTTACTGTTAGGGAACGTTGCATGGGAAACAAAAAATTTCCTACGCACACGCAAGATCTATCCATGGTGATGAGCATCTGCGAGAGGGAGAGTGGATCTACATACCATTGTAGATCGCTAAGCGGTAAGCGTTAAAAACGCGGTTGGTGTAGTCGAACGTCTTCACGATCCAAATCGCCAAGCATCCCGTGATATCATCACGATCCGTCCCGTGATCCAATCACAATCCATCTTGCGAACGTATCACGATCCGTCCCGCGATCTCATCATGATCCGTCTCGCGATCTTGATCACGGTCCTTCCAATCTAGCGCTGAACGGACGACACCTTCGCGTCCAACACATGTACAGCTCGATGACGATCTCCACCTTCTTGATCCAGCGAGAGGGAGTGGAGAGGTAGACGAGTTCTCCGGCAGCGCGATGGCATTGTGGCGATGGTGGTGGAGCTATTCCGGCAGGGCTTCGCCTAAGCACTGCAGAAAACCGATCTAGAGGAGAAACTATGCACTAGCGGAACGGATAGCACATGGCTGAAAATCAAGTGCAAAACCCCTAAAACCTATAGTATATATAAGAGGAAGAGAGGAGGAGACTTGACGCAAGGGCCAATCCCTCTTGGCATCGGCCGAAGTGGGAGGAGAGGAGGAATCCTCCTCCAATCCTAGAAGGACTAGGACTCCTTATTTTCTCTTTGGGTTTTTCTTCCCAGCCACATGGGCCTTGTGTGGGACTTCCACCAGCCCACTGGGCTGGTATTCACTCTCCCACAACCCATGTAGCCTCTTGGGTCAAAATACCCCTCCGGAAGGTCTCCCGGTACACTACCGGCACTCCCGGTACACTATCGATGAGCCCGAAACTTTTCCGGCGACCAAAATAGGACTTCCTATATATCAATCTTTACATACGGACAATTACGGATCTCCTCGTGACATCCGGGATATCATCCAGGACTCCAAACAACCTTCGGTGACCACCATGCATAACTCTATACTACCGAAATGTCACCAAACCTTAAGTGTGCAAACCCTACGGGTTCGAGAACTATGTAGACATGACCAAGACACCTCTACGGTCAATAACCAATAGCGGGACCTGGATGCCCATATTGGTTCCTACATATTCTATGAAGATCTTTATCAGTCGAACCTCTATGTCAAGGATTGAGTTAATCCCATATGATGTTCCCTTTCTTCTTCGGCATGTTACTTGCCCGAGATTCGATCGTCGGTATCTCCATACCTAGTTCAACCTCGTTATCGGGAAGTCTCTTTACTTGTTCCGTAATACAAGATCCCATGACTAAAACTTAGTCACATTGCTTGCAAGGCTTATTGTGATGTTGTATTACCGAGTGGGCCCTGACATACGTCTCCGTCACACAGAGTAACAAATCCCAGTCTTGATCCATGCCAACCCAACAGACACCCTTGGAGATACCTGTAGAGTACCTTTATAGTCACCCAGTTACGTTGTGACATTTGATACACACAAGGCACCCCTCCGGTGTCAGTGAGTTGCATGATCTCATGGTCATAGGAACAGATACTTGACATGCAGAAAAGAGTAGCATTAAACTGACACGATTATATGCTACGTTTGTAGTTTGGGTCTTGTCCATCACACCATTCTCCTAATGATGTGATCCCGTTATCAAATGACATCTCATGTCCATGGCTAGGAAACCTTAACCATCTTTGATCAATGAGCTAATCTATTAGAGGCATACTAGGGACATGATTTTGTCTATGTATGCACACATGCATCTAAGTCTCCGATCAATACAATTATAGCATGGATAATAAACGATTATCATGAACAAGGAAATATGATAATAAATAATTTATTATTGCCTCTAGGGCATATTTCCAATAGTCTCCCACTTGCACTAGAGTCAATAATCTAGTTCACATCACCATGTGATTCACATTGTTATGAACCTAACACCCAATGAGTTCTGGGGCTTGATCATTCTTTGCATGTGAGAGAGGTCTTATAGTCAACGGGTCTGCGACATTCAGATCTGTGTGTACTTTGCAAATCTCTATGTCAAACCGTAAACACTGCTACCACACTCCACTTAGTACTATTCCAAATGGCTGCTCCACTATACGTATCCAGATTGCTACTATGAGTCATCCAGATTGGTGTTAAAGCTTGCATCGACGTAACTCTTTACGATGAACTCTTTATCACCTCCATAATCGAGAAACATCTCCTTAGTATTTTAGTTACTAAGGATAATCTTGACTGCTGTCCAGTGATCCAATCCCGGATCACTTTTGTACCCCGTGACAGACTCATGGCAAGGCACACACCAGGTGCGGTACACAACATGGCATAATATAGAGCCTATGGCTAAGGCATAGGGGACAACGTTCATCCTTTCTCTTTCTTCTGCCGTTGTCGAGCTTTGAGTCTCACTCAACTTCACACCTTACAAATCAGGCGAGAACTCTTTCTTTGACTGATCCATTTTGCACTCTTTCAAAATCTTGTCAAGGTATGTACTCATTGAAAGTCTCATCAAGCATCTTGATCTATCTCTATAGATCTTGATGCTCAACAATTAGGTATCTTTATCTAGGTCTTCCTTTGAAAAACTCTTTTCATACAACCGTTTATGCTTTCCAGAAATTCTACATCATTTCCGATCAACAATATGTCAACCACATATGCTTACCAGAAACTCTATAGTGCTCCCACTCACTTTATTGTAAATACAAGTTTCTCATAAACATTGTATAGACTCAAAAAACTTTGATCACCTCATCAAAGTATATATTCCAAGTCCGAGATGCTTGCTTCAGTTCATAGAAGGATCACTGAAACTTGCACACCTTGTAGCATCCTTAGGACTGACAAAACCTTCTGGTTGTATCTCATACAACCTTTCCTTAAGGAAGGAAACGATGTTTTGGCATCCATCTGCCAGATTTCATAATTGAAAAATGCAGCAACTGCTAACATAATTCAAACAGACTTTAGCATCGCGACGAGTGAGAAAGTCTCATTGCTGTTAACTCCTTGAACTTGCCGGAAACTTCTTTGCAACAAGTCGAGCTTTACAAATGGTGACATTCACCATCAGTGTCTGTCTTCATTTTAAAGATCCATTTGTACTCAACGACCTGTCGTCCAACGAGCAAGTCTACCAAAGTCTATACTTGGTTTTCATGGATCCTTTCTCGGATTTCATGGCCTCTAACCATTTGTCGGATTCCGGGCCCATCATCGCTTCTCCATAGCTCGTAGGTTCATCGTTGTCCAACAACTTGATAGTAACTTGATCCGAAGCTTCATGATCATCATCATTAAATTCCTCTTCAACTAACATAGGCTTCACAAAAACATCTTCCTACGCTACGCTACTCTCTGGTTGAAACAAAGGTTCAACAACCTCATCAAGTTCTATCTTCCTCCCACTCAATTCTTTCAAGAGAAACTTTTCCTCGAGAAAAGACCCAGTTTTAGCAACAAACATTTTATGCTTGGATCTGAGATAGAAGGTTCACCCAACTGTTCTTAGGGTATTCTATGAAGATGCATTTGTCCGCTTTGGGTTTGAGCTCATTAGGTGAAAACATTTTCCACACAAGCCTCGCAGCCCCAAACATTAAGAAATGACAGCTTAGGTTTCTATCAAACCATAATTCACACAGTGTCATCTCAACGGATTTAGATGGTGCCCTATCTAAAGTGAATTTAGTTGTCTCTAATGCATAACCCCAAAATTATAGTAGCAAAACGATAAGAGACATCATAGCAAGCACCATATCCAATAGAGCACGACTATGACGTTCGAACACACCATCACACTATGGTGTTCCAGGTGGCGTGAGTTGTGAAACAACTTTCACATTGTCTAAAGTTGTATGCCAAACTCATAACTCATATATTCACCTCCACGATCATATCATAGACATTTTTATCTTTTTGTCACGATGATCTTAAAACTTCACTCTAAATTTGCTTTAACCTTTGAAATGGTTCAGACTTGTGTTTCATTAAGTAAATATACACTATATCTACTCAAATCATCAGTGAACGTAAGAAAATAATGATATCCACCGCACGCTACAAGACTCAATGGATTGCATACATCAACATGTATCATTTCCAATAAACCACTTGCCTGCTCCATCAATCCGGAAAACGGGGTCCTTAGATCTTGCCCAAGAGGCATGGTTCGCATGTCTCAACCGATTCGAAATCGAATGAGTCCAAAGATCCGTCAGCATGGAGTTTCTTCATGCGCTTTATACCAATATGACATTTAACAAGTATGTGGTACTATCATTATTAACTTTGTATCTTTTGGCATAAATGTTATGAACATGTGTATTACTACGATCAAGATTCAACAAACCATTCTCACTGGGTGCATGACCATTGAAGGTATTATTCATGTAAACAGAATAACCATTATTCTCTAACTTAAACGAATAACCGTGTTGCAATAAACACGATCTAATAACGTTCATGCTTAACGCAGAACACCAAATAACATTTATTTAGGTTCGTCACTAATTCCGAATGTAGAGAGAGCGTGTGATGTTGATCACATCAACCTTGGAAACATTTCCAACACACATCATCACCTCACCCTTATCTAGTTCTCCATTCATTCCGTAGCTTTCATTTCGAGTTACTAACATTTAGCAACCGAACCAGTATCCAATACCCAGGTGCTACTAGGAGTACTATCAAGGCACACATCAATAGCATGTATATCAAATATACTTCTGTTGACGTTGCCAGCCTTCTTATCTACCAAGTATCTAGGGTTGTTCCGCTTCAGCGACCGCTCTCCTCATAATCGAAGCACTTAGTATCGGGCTTGGGTTCAACTTTGGGTTGCTTCAATGGAGCAGCAACTGACTTGCCATCCATGAAGTTTCCCTCCTTGCCCTTTCCCTTCTCGAAACTAGTGGTTTTTACTAACCATCAACACTTGACGCTCCTTCTTGATTTCTACCTTTGCAGTGTCAAACATCGCGAATAGCTCATGGATCATTATTTCCATCCCTGGCATTTTATAGTTCATCACCAAGTTCTAGTAGCTTAGTGACAGTGACTTGGAGAACTATATTAATCACTATCTTATCTAGAAGATTAACTCCCACTCGATTCAAGCGATTGTAGCACCTAGACAATTTGAGCACCTGCTCAACGATTGAGCATTCTCCTTCATCTTGTAGACAAAGAATTTTGTTGGAGATCTCATATCTCACAACACGGGCACAAGCCTGAGATCCCAATTTTAGCTCTTAGAACATCTCATATGTTCCGTGACGTTCAAAATGTTTCGGAGCGTCAATTCTAAGCCGTAATGCATGACGCACTAAACTATCAAGTAGTCATCGGAACGTGCCACTCAGATGTTCACAACATCTACAAACGATGCTAGAGGGGGTGGCACACCGAGCGGTGCATTAAGGACATAAGCCTTCTGTGCAGCAATGATGAAAATCCTCAGATCACGGAGCCAGTCCGCAATATTGCCACCACCATCTTTCAACTCTATTTCTCTAGGAACATATAAAATTCAAGGGAGCTACAACGTGAGCTAGTAATCTACAACATAGTTTGCAAAGACACTACTGACTATGTTCATTATAATGAGTTCAATTAATCATATTACTTAAGAACTCCCACTCAAATTGACATCCCTTCCGGTCATTCGAGTGATACATGTTCCAAATTCACCAACTCAAGTCCGATCATCACGTGAGTTCATGTGGTTTCAATGGTGAACATCATCATGTTGATCAAATCTACTATATGACTCATGTTCTACCTTTCGGTCTCGTATGTTTTGAGGCCATGTCTGTACATGCTAGGCTCGTCAAGTTTAACCCGAGTGTTCTGCATGTGCAACACTGGCTTGCACCCGTTGTATGTGCACGTAGAGTCTATCACACCCGATCATCACGTGGTGTCTCGACAGGACAAACTTTCGCAATGGTGCACACTCAAGGAGAACACGATTTATCTTGAAATTAAGTGAGGGATCACCTTATAATGCTACCATCGTCCTAAACAAAACAAGGTGCATAAAAGGATTAACATCACATGCAAATCATAAGTGACATGATATGGCCATGAACTTGTGCTTTTGATCTCCATCTTGAAAGCACTGGCATGATCTCCATCGTCACTCGCATGACACCATGATCTCCATCATCTTGACCTCCATCAATGTGTCGCCATCGGGGTTGTCGTGCCCACCATGCTTCTACTACTATTGCTACCATTTAGCGATAAAGTAAAGCATCACATAGCGCTTAATGATTGACACGCAGGTCATACAATAATTAAAGACAACCCTATGGCTCCTGCCGGTTGCCGTACTCATCGACATGCATGTCGTGATATTCTATACAACACATGATCATCTCATAGATCACATATATCACATCATGTAATTGGCCATATCACATCACAACATACCCTGTAAAAACAAGTTAGATGTCCTCTAATTGTTGTTGCATGTTTTACGTGGCTGCTACAGGTATCTAGCAAGAACAATTCTCACCTACACATAAACCACAACGGTGATACATAGGTCGCTTTTCAACCTTGTCAAGGACCACCTTTGTCAAATCCGATCCAACTAAAGTAGGAGAAACAGGCACCCGCCAGCCATCTTTGTGCAACGAGGTTACACGTCAGTTGATGGAACCGGTCTCTCGTAAGCATACGATTAAGGTTGGTCCGGGCCGCTTCATCCCACAATACCACTGAACCAAAACACAACCAAGGGAGGAAGCAATCTAAGCATCAACGCCCACAAACTCTTTGTGTTCTACTCGAGATCTCATCTACACATAGACCTAGCTCATGATGCCACTATTGGGGAACGTTGCATGGGAAACAAAAAAATTCCTACGCACACGCAAGATCTATCCATGGTGATGAGCATCTGCGAGAGGGAGAGTGGATCTACATACCCTTGTAGATCGCTAAGCGGGAAGCGTTAAGAAACGCGGTTGGTGTAGTCAAACGTCTTCGCGATCCAAATCACTGAGCGTCCCACGATCCCATCACGATCTGTCCCACAATCCAATCACGATCCATCTCATGAACTCATCACGATCCGTCCCGCGATCTCATCATGATCCGTCTCGCAATCTTGATCACGGTCCTTCCGATCTACCACCGAACGGACGACACCTCCGTGTTTAGCACATGTCTAGCAAGAGGGAGTGGAGAGGTAGAAGATTTCTCCGGCAGCGCGAAGGCGTTGCGGCGATGGTGGTGGAACTATTCTGATAGGGCTTCGCCTAAGCACTGCAGAAAACCGACCTAGAGGAGAAACTATGCGCTAGAGGAACGGGTAGCACGTGGCTGAAAATCAAGTGCAAAAACCCTAAAACCTGTAGTATATATAAGAGGAAGTGACTAGGAGACTTGGCGCAAGGGCCAAGCCCTCTAGGGTTCGGCCGAAGTGGGAGGAGAGGTGGAATCCTCCTCCAATCCTAGTAGGACTAGGACTCCTCCTTATTTTGGCCTTTTTGCCTTTTTCCACCTTTTTCTCTTTGAGTTTTTCTTCCCAGCTGCATGGGCCTTGTGTGGGACTTCCATCAGCCCAATAAGGGCTGGTATTCACTCTCCCACAGCCCATGTATCCTCTTGAGTCGAAATACCCCTCCCGATGGTCTCCCGGTACACTACCGGCACTCCCCGTACACTACCGATGAGCCCGAAACATTTTCGGCGACCAAAATAGGACTTCCTATATATCAATCTTTACCTCCGGACCATTCCGGAGGTCCTCATTACATCCGGGATCTCATCCGGGACTCAAAACAACCTTTGGTCACCACCATGCATAACTCTATACTACCGAAACGTCACCAAACCTTAAGTGTGCAGACCCTGCGGGTTCGAGAACTATGTAGACATGACCAAGACACCTCTATGGTCAATAACCAATAGCAGGACATGGATGCCCATATAGGTTCCTACATATTCTACAAAGATCTTTATCGGTCGAACCTCTATGTTAATGATTCAGTTAATCCCGTGTGATGTTCCCTTTGTTCTTCGGTATGTTACTTGCCCGAGATTCAATCGTCGGTATCTCCATACCTAGTTCAACCTCATTACTGGCAAGTCTCTTTACTCGTCCCGTAATACAAGATCCCGTGACTAACACTTAGTCACATTGCTTGCAAGGCTTATTGTGATGTTGTATTACCGAGTGGGCCCTAAGATACCTCTCCGTCACACGGAGTAACAAATCCCAGTCTTCATCCATGCCAACCCAACAGACACCCTCGGAGATACCTGTAGAGTTACTTTATAGTCACCCAGTTACGTTGTGACATTTTATACACACAAGGCACTCCTCCGGTGTCAGTGAGTTGCATGATCTCATGGTCATAGGAACAGATACTTGACATGCAGAAAACAGTAGCATTAAACTGACACGATCATATGTTACGTTTGTAGTTTGGGTCTTGTCCGTCACACCATTCTCCTAATGATGTGATCCCGTTATCAAATGACATCTCATGTCCATGGCTAGGAAACCTTAACCATCTTTGATCAACGAGCTAGTCTATTAGAGGCATACTAGGGACATGGTTTTGTCTATGTATCCAAACATGCATCTAAGTCTCTGATCAATACAATTATAACATGGATAATAAACGATTATCTTGAACAAGAAAATATGATAATAACTAATTTATTATTGCCTGTAGGGCATATTTCCAATAGTTACCCTCCGTGGGTTGAAGACTCCATAATAGTAGATGTACGATAGCGCCATCTATCGGAACCACGGGAAAACATCATGTCTACAATTGCGTTTGATCTTCCTACCCTATCCCTTCTATACATGCTTGTTGTTACTTTCCATTGCTATATACTCTTAGACTTGCATGCGTAGGGTGTACTTGACTTGCCATGAAATGCTAAAAACTGTCAACCCTAAAACTTGGCATAGGCAAAAGTTTTAATTGGTCAAGTAGTCTAATCACCCCCCCTCTAGACCTACTTTCGATCCTACACACACAAACCCCCATAAATAGCACCTGCATACAAAGAATAAAAAATTTCCACCCAACGCGGGCAAGAGGGTTGTTAAGCCCCTTGAACTTGTTACTTGCAAGCATTAAATCTTAATAGATAGATATTAGAAATGCAAAATAAAATAAAACTAATGAAATGATAGTTATGTAAATAAGGTTTTTTAATTTTTATATTTAAGTAGACCGAGGGGCCATAATGTTCGCTAGAGGCTTCTCTCTCGAAGAAAGTATACGGTGGGTAAACAAATTTTTGTTGGGCAATTGATAGAAAAGCACATAGTAATGACAATCATTCAACGAATGATCATGTATATAGGCATCAGGTCCATAAGCAAGCAGACCGACTCATGCCTACATCTACTACTATTACTCCACTCATCGACTGCTATGCAACAAGCATCTAGAGTATTAAGTATGAAATAGAGTAACAGTTTGAGCAAGATGACATGATGTAGACAAAGTAAACTCAACTAATATGAATAAACCCCATTGCTTTCCCCTTAATGGCAGTAATACAATACATGTCTTGACCCCTTTTTCACGAGGATGGAGCACCGCAAGATTAAACCCATCACAACGCACCACTCCCACTAAAGATAAATCAATCTAGTTGGCCAAACCAAACCGATATATCGGTGAGAAATACGAAGCTATAACAATTATGCATCAACAAATTCGGAGAAGACTCAATTAATATTCATCGAATCCCAACAAACACACTGCAAAGAAGATTACATTGAATAGATCACTGCGGGAATCGCGGTGAACTTCGTATTGAAGATCATAGACGCAGAGAGATAAAGATAGCCATCTAGGTACTAGCTATGGACCCGTAGGTCTTTGGTGAACTACTCACACATCATCATGGGAGCAGCAAGGTTGATGTCGAGTCCCTCCGTGATTGATTCCCCCCGTGCGAGAGTGCCGGAAGAGCACTCCAGATGGGCACACGGCGGAACAAATACTTGCGGCGGAGGGGAAAGGGTTTTAGGCGACTCTCTGTTGATTTTCCAATTTCAGAGAATATATAGAGGTGCGAGGTAGGTTAAACGGAGTCACGAGGTCATCCCAAGGCAAGGGGATGCGCCCTCTTTCCTTGGCACTGCCTCATGCGGCCTTCGGACTCCCTCCAAATCTTTCATGTCTTATGTTTTTCCAAAAAAAAACTTCAAAAAGTTTCAGGTCATTTGGACTTCGTTTCTACTAGTTTCCCGAAAGGCCAAAAACAACAAGAAAAAAACAACTGACACCGGGCGCTAGATTAATAGGTTAGTTCACAAAAAATGATATAAAATAGCATATGAATTCATATAAAGTATCCTAGAATGATAATATAACAGCATGGAACACTAAAAAAAATTATAGATACGTTGGAGACATATCCGCATCCCCGAGCTTAATTCCTGGTCATCCTCGAGTAGGTAAATGATAAAAACAGAATTTTTGATGCAACATGCTGCCCAACATGTAATCTCTTTTAGGTACGATATTTGAGAAACGATGAACTAATAAACATCAATATAATAGTATCCATAAACATAAGCAACATAATCATTAACTTTCAAAATTTATGATCCTTAAAGAATGTTACTCCCCACTAATGTTATCATATTATCATGGCATGAATCCATCTTCACCACATAAGTACAAATCATGAGCACCAAGGTGTCAAGTCAGGCAATTGGATCGTACTTCTAACGTGCTTCAGCATTTTCAACCTCACACAATACATGAGCGTGAACCATGGGTATAGCATATGGCTGGAATAGAATATGATGGTAGATATCAAAGGAGTCAAAGTGGAAAGAAAGTCTCGCATCAAATAGGCATATCAACGGGCTATGGAGATGCGCATAAATATCTATCTATGCCAGTAGTAGGGACTGCCATGCAACGGATGCACTAGAGCTATAAGTATATGAAAGCTTAACGAAAGCTAAGTGGGTGTGCATCCAACTTGATTGCTCATGAAGACCTTGGGAATTTGAGAAAGCCCATCATCGGAATATCAAGCCAAGTTCTATAATGAAAAATTCTCACTAAGATATGAAAATGACAACTCAAGAGACTCTCTATATGAAGAAAATGGTACCAATTGGAGGCATAAGTGTGGTAAAGGATAGTAGCAAAGTCCTTCTCTCTTTTCCTCTCATTTTTATTTTTCTTATTTCCTTTTTCTTTTCTTTCTCCTTTTCTCTTTTTTTCTCCTTTTTCCTTGGTGGGCTCATTTGGCCTCGCCCATTTTTCATTTTTTTCATCCGGAGCTCATCCCGACTTGTGAGAGAATCATTACCCCACCATCCTTTCCTCATTGGGACAATACTCTAATAATGATAATCACTAGACTTTTATTTACTTACAACTCGACATAAAAAATTATGACTCTATATGAATGCCTCTGGTAGTGTACCAGGATGTGCAATGATCTATTAACATGTAAACAATGGTGAACGGTGGCTTTGCCACAAATACTATGTTAGTTCTATATGATCAGGCAAAGCAATATGATGATGAACACACATGTCATGTGACAAAACGGTGGAAGTTGCATGATAATATATCTCAGAATGACTATGGAAATGCCATGATAGGTAGGTATGGTGGTTGTTTTGAGGAAGATATAAGGAAGCTTATGTGTGATAGAGCGTATCATATCATGAGGTTTGGGTGCACCGGCAAAAGCTGCACCGACCCTCGAGGTGAGAATGGGCAATGCACGTAACCGAAGAGGGTAGCAATATCCGGAAAGGTGAGTGTGCGTACATCTATGGATTCACATTAGTCATAAATAACTTGTATACTTACTGCAAAGCTTTATTAGCTCTCCAGAAGCAAGGTACTACTGCATGCCCCTAGGGAGGAGTTTGGTAGGTGTTAACCATCGCACGGTTGCAACCCAAACAACACTAGGATTTCAACAAGGAATAGGAATGTTGACACATCATCACCATGGCATAACCAATATTTAGATGAGCAACAAGTAACACGCTTTAACTACCGATATTTCTACTAACCAAAAATCATGTACTCATGCCTTTTAATATTAATACATCAATATCTTTAACCCACAGTTTCTTCTTATAGTGAGCTACATGAAGGTTATATTATACACTCCTTCAATACCTATCCTTTTTGGACCAATCGTTTATTGAAGTTTACCATTTATTATAAAACTAATCAGGAAGGTTTTATTATAGTGAGCAAATTGTGTTTACCATTTATTTAGACTCTCAAGCAAATTTAAGTGAAGCATGATAGTTCAATTATTTCTATAAAATCTACACACCACCGTGCTCTAAAAGATATAAATGAAGCACTAGAGCAACTGGTAAGCTCAAAATATATAAGTGAAGCACATAACATATTCTAACCAATCATGATGAACATGTGTCTCCCTCAAATAATTGTGTACATCAAAATAATGATTGTGGAAAAATAAAAATAAAAAACTATAATACACGATGCTGCAAGGAAAAAGACATATCATGTGATGAATAAAAATATAGCTCCAAGTGACATATCGATGGAATGGAGACGAAATAGGGGATGCCTTCCGGGCCGCCCCCAAGCTTATCTACTTGAGTAGTCCTAGAATTGTACCTTGGGGTGCATTCGGCATCCTAAATATTAGGGTCTTGCCGCTCCTTATTCCTTCATCCATCATGGTCTCACCCAAAACTTAAAAACTTCAGCACACAAAACTCAACAAAAACCTCATGAGATCCATTAGTATAATCAACATATCAAATACTTTAGGTGCTGTTATCAATTGATTCATATTTTATTATTGGATAACATGTATTGTATTCTAACTTCTCCATGGCTTATACCCCCAATACAATCCATAGCATCATCAAAACAAGCAAACAATGCAAGCAAAAAACAGAATCTGTCTAAAATAGAACAATGTGTAAAGATGTGTTGAAAACCTATACTTCTGTAACTCCGAAAATTCTGAAAATGAGGTAAACCTGGTAAAGTTGCATATAAATATGGTGTAGAAGTTTCAGATCAAAAATAGATTCCAGTAAAATTATAGAATTTCTTCACCAGACGCAAAAGTTTCTGTTTTTGCAACATATCAATTCCACTATCTTCCAAATCACCCCAAAGGCTTTACTTGGCACAAACACTAATTTAAACATAAAAACACAGTCATTACAAAGGTAATAATCATATCAACACTCCAAAACATAAAACAAAACAAATATTTAAAGATAACTGTTGGGCTGCCTCCCAACAAGCGCTATTGTTTTATGCCCCTAGCTAGGCATAATGCATAGTATCAAGTGTTGTCATCCTTGACACCCAATCCATAAGTGGCCCTCAAAATAGATTCATAAGGTGGTTTATTTCTCTTCCTAGGTAAGTGTTCCATCCCTTTCTTCAAAGGAAATTGAATCTTATGTTTCCCTCCTTCATATCAATAATAGCAGCTAAAAGGAATTGCATTCAATATCAAGCACAATGAAATCCACACACACATAATTTCTATTATCAAGTACAATCACATCATTTAATCTACCCAATGGTTTCTTAATAGTGGAATTCGCTAAATCCAAGTTGTTTGAACATTCATTTATATCGGTGAGACCTAGCACATCACATAGATATTTTGGTATAGTGGACACACTAGCACCGAGGTCACATAAAGCATTGCATCCATAATATTTAATTTTAATTTTAATAGTAGGTTCCCATTCATCATGCAACTTTGTAGGTATTGAAACCTCTAACTCAAGTTTCTCCTCATAAGGTTTCACCATAACTTCTACAATATGTTTAGTAAAAGCTTTATTTTGTTCATAAGCATTGGGTGAGCTAATCATGGATTGCAACAAGGAAATACATTCAACTAGAGAGGAAATTTCATAATTAAAGTCCTTGTAATCTGATACGTGTGCAACGTATCGATAATTTGTGAAGTATTCATGCCATATTCACCTATGTTTACAATGGAATTATATAATTTGATGCTATTTAAATGGTTTAATTAGAACTAACCTAGACTGTCGCTGTTTTCAGGATAATTACCATGATGTTGCTTTTTCTGTAGAAAATTAAAGTTCTCGGAATCGCCCGACACTTTTTGATGATCTTTTCTAGAACATACGTGAAATATCGGTACGAAGAACATCCGGAGGGGGGCCACCAGGTGCACCAAAGCCATCTGGGCGCCCTTACCCCCTGCGCATGCCATGATAGCTTGGGACCACCTTGTGGCTATTGGGGAACGTCGCATGGGAAACAAAAATTTTCCTATGCACACGCAAACCTATCCATGGTGATGAGCATCTACGAGAGGGAGAGTGGATCTACATACCCTTGTAGATTGCTAAGCGGGAAGCGCTAAGAAACACGGTTGGCGTAGTCGAACATCTTCGCGATCCAAATCGCCGAGCGTCCCGTGATCTCATCACGATCCGTCCCGCGATCCAATCACGATCTGTCCCGTGAACTCATCACGATCCGTCCCGCGATCTCATCATGATCTGTCTCACGATCTTGATCACGATCTGTCCCGCGAACTCATCACGATCCGTTCCGCGATCTCATCACGAACCGTCTCGCGATCTCGATCACGGTCCTTCCGATCTAGCGCCGAACGGACGACACCTCCGCGTTCAGCACACGTGCAGCTTGATGACGATCTCCACCGTCCTGATCCAGCAAGAGGAGGTGGGGAGGAGAGAGAGTTCACCAGCAGCGTGACGGCACTCCGGTGATGGTGGTGGAGTGATTCCGGCAGGGCTTCGCCTAAGCGCTGCGGAAAACCGATCTAGAGGAGAAACTGTGCACCGGTGAAACGGGTAGCACGTGGCCGGAAATTCTGTCCAAAAACCACCCAATCCACTAGTATATATAGGAGTAGAGGAGAGGAGAGGCAGCCAAGGCCTTTGGGTTGGCCAAAATAGGAGGTGGGAAGCAATCCTACTTCACCTCCAATCCTAGTTGGAGTAGGATTGCCTCCTATTGGCTGATTTTCCACCTTTTGCTTTAGGACTTTCTCTCCTGCGCCATGGGCCTTTGTGGCTGTTTTCCCAGCCCACTAAGGGCTGGTTAATACTCTCCCACAGTCCATGGACCTCTTGGGGTCGAAGTAACCCACCCGGAGGTCTCCCGGTACACTACCGGCACTCCCGGTACACTACCGGCACTCCCGGTACACTACCGATGAGCCCGAAACTTTTCCGGAAACCAAACTGGGACTTCCTATATATGAATATTTACCTCTGGACCATTCCGGAGCTCCTCGTGACATCTGGGATCTCATCCGGGACTCCGAACAAACTTCGGTCACCACCATACATAACTCTACACTACCGAAACGTCATCGAACCTTAAGTGTGCAGACGCTGCGGGTTCGAGAACTATGTAGACATGACCGAGACACCTCTACGGTCAATAACCAATGGCGGGACCTGGACGTCCACATTGGTTCCTACTTATTCTATGAATATCTTTATCGGTCGAACCTCTATGTCAAGGATTCAGTTAATCCCGTATAACGTTCCCTTTGTTCTTCGGTATGTTACTTGCCCGAGATTCGATCGTCGGTATCTCCATACCTAGTTCAACCTCGTTACCGGCAAGTCTCTTTACTCGTTCCGTAATACAAGATCCCGCCACTAACAATTAGTCACATTGCTTGCAAGGCTTATTGTGATGTTGCATTACCGAGTGGGCCCCGAGATACCTCCCCGTTACACGGAGTAACAAATCCCAGTCTCGATCCATGCCAACTCAATAGACACCATCGGAGATACCTGTAGAGCACCTTTATAGTCACCCAGTTACGTTGCGACGTTTGATACACACAAGGCACTCCTCCGATATCCGTGAGTTGCATGATCTCATGGTCATAGGAACATAGACTTGACATGGAGAAAACAGTAGCAATAAACTGACACAATCATATGCTATGTTTGTAGTTTGGGTCTTATCCATCACATCATTCTCCTAATGATGTGATCCCGTTATCAAAAGACATCTCATGTCCATGTCTAGGAAACCTTAACCATCCTTTGATCAACGAGCTAGTCCATTAGAGGCATACTAGGGACATGGTTTTGTCTATGTATCCACACATGCATTTAAGTCTCCGATCAATACAATTATAGCATGGATAATAAACGATTATTATGAACAAGGAAATATGATAATAACTAATTTATTATTGCCTCTAGGGCATATTTCCAACAGTATCCCACTTGCACTAGAGTCAATAATCTAGTTCACATCACCATGTGATTCGCATTGTTATGAATCTAACACCCAATGAGTTCTGGGGCTCGATCATGCTATGCATGTGAGAGAGGTCTTATAGTCAATGGGTCTGCGATATTCAGATCCATGTGTACTTTGCAAATCTCTATGTCAAACCGTAAACACTGCTACCACACTCCACTTGGTACTATTTCCAAATGGCTGCTCCACTATACGTATCCAGATTGCTACTACTAGTCATCCGAATAGGTGTTAAATCTTGCATCGACGTAACTCTTTACGATGAACTCTTTATCACCTCCATAATCAAGAAACATTTCCTTAGCCCTCTGGTTACTAAGGATAATTCCGATCGTTGTCCAGTGATCCACTCCTGGACCACACTTGTACCTCTTGACAGACTCATGGCAAGGCACACGCAGGTGCGGTACACAGCATGGCATACTATACAGAGCCTATGGCTAAGGCATAGGGGACGACGTTCGTCCTTTCTCTTCCTTCTGTCGTGGTCGAGCTTTGAGTCTCACTCAACTTCACACCTTACAAATCAGGCGAGAACTCTTTCTCTGACTGATCCATTTTGAACTCTTTCAAAATCTTTGTCAAGGTATGTACTCATTGAAAGTCTCATCAAGTCATCTTGATCTATCTCTATAGATCTTGATGCTCAACAATTTGGTAGCTTTATCCAGTTCTTCCTTTGAAAATCACTTTCCAAACAACCATTTATGCTTTACAGAAATCCTACATTATTTCCGATCAACAATATGTCATCCACATATACTTATCAGAAATTCTATAGTGCTCCCACTCACTTTGTTGCAAATACAAGTTTCTCGTAAACTTTTTATAAACTCAAAAACTTTGATCAACTCATCAAAGCGTATATTCCAACTCCGAGATGCTTGCTTCAGTCCATAGAAGGATCACTAAAGCTTGCACACCTTTTAGCGTCCTTAGGACTGACAAAACCTTCTGGTTGTATCACATACAACCTTTCCTCAAGTAAACCGTTAAGGAAACGATGTTTTGACATCCATCTGCCAGATTTCATAATTGAAAACGCAGCAACTGCTAACACAATTCCAATAGACTTTAGCATCGCTACGAGTGATAATGTCTCATCGCAGTCAACTCCTTGAACTTGTCACAAACAACTTTGCAACAAGTCGAGCTTTACAAATGGTGACAATTACCATCAGCGTCTGTCTTCATTTTAAATATCCATTTGTACTCAACAACCTGCTGTCAAACGAGCAAGTCTACCTAAGTCTATACTTGGTTTTCATACATGGATCCTATCTTGGATTTCATGGCCTCCAACCATTTGTCAGAATCCGGGCCCATCATTGCTTCTCCATAGCTCGTAGGTTCATCGTTGTCCAACAACATGACCTCCAAGACAGAGTTGTCGTACCGCTTAGGAGCAGTACACATCCTGGTCGACCTACAAAGTTTGATAGTAACTTGATCCTGAAGTTTCATGATCATCATCATTAACTTCCTCTTCAACTAACGTAGGCTTCACAGAAACATCTTTCTGCGCTACGCTATTCTCTAGTTGAACAAAGGTTTAACAACCTCATCAAGTTCTATCTTCCTCCCACTCAATTCTTTCGAGAGAAACTTTTTCTCGAGAAAGGACCCAGTTCTAGCAACAAACACTTTGCACTCGGATCTGAGATAGAAGGCATATCCATCTGTTCTTAGGGTATTCTATGAAGATACATTTGTCCGCTTTGGGTTCTAGCTTATTATGTGAAAACATTTTCCACACAAGCATCGCAGCCCCAAACATTAAGAAATGACTGCTTAGGTTTCTGTCAAACCATAATTCACACGGTGTCATCTCAACGGATTTAGATGATGCCCTATTTAAAGTGAATGTAGTTGTCTCTAATGCATAACCCCAAAAGTTATAGTAGTAAAACGATAAGAGACATCACAGTATGCACTATATCAATAGGGCATGACTATGATGTTCGGACACACCATCACACTATGGTGTTCCAGGTGGCGTTAGTTGTGAAACAAATTTCACATTGTCTTAAGTTGTATGCCAAACTCGTAACTCAGATATTCACCTCCACGATCCTATCGCGGTCACTTTTATCTTCTTGTCACGATGATCTTTAAACTTCACTCTGAATTTGCTTGAACCTTTCAAACGATTTAGACTTGTGTTTCATTAAGTAAATATACACTATATCTACTCAAATCATCAGTGAAGGTAAGAAAATAGCGATATCCACTGCACGCTACAAGACGCACTAAATTGTATACATCAACATGTATCAGTTCCAATGAATCACTTGCCCGCTCCATCCAACGGGGTCCTTTAGTCATCTTGCCCAAGAGGCATGGTTCGCACGTCTCAACCGATTCGAAATCGAATGAGTCCAAATATCCATCAGGATGGAGTTTCTTCATGCGCTTTATACCAATATGACATTTAGCGGCAGTGCCACAAGTATGTGGTACTATCATTATTAACTTTGTATCTTTTGACATCAATGTTATGAACATGTGTACTACTACGATCAAGATTTCAACAAACCATTCTCACTGGGTGCATGAACATTGAAGGTATTATTCATGTAAACAAAATAACCATTATTCTCTAACTTAAATGAATAACCGTATTGCAATAAACATGATCTAATCATGTTCATGCTCAACGCAAAACACCAAATAACATTTATTTAGGTTCGTCACTAATCCCGAAGGTAGAGAGAGCGTGCAATGTTGATCACATCAACCTTGGAAACACTTCCAACACATATCGTCACCTCACCCTTATCTAGTTCTCCGTTTATTCCGTAGCTTATATTTCGAGTTACTAACATTTAGCAACCGAACCGGTATCCAATACCCAAGTGCTACTAAGAGTACTAGCAAGGTACACATTAATAACTCCTATATCAAATATACTTCTATCAATGTTGCCAGCCTTCTTATCTACCAAGTATCTAGGGTTGTTCCGCTTTAGCGACCGCTCACCTCATAACAGAAGCACTGAGTCTCGGGTTTGAGTTCAACTTTGGGTTGCTTCATTGGAGCAGCAACTGACTTGCTATCCATGAAGTTTCCCTCCTTGCTCTTGCCCTTCTCAAAACTAGTGGTTTGATTAACCATCAACACTTGACGCTCCTTCTTGATTTCTACCTCTGCGGTGTCAAACATCGCGAACAGCTCAGGAATCATTATTTCTATCCCTGGCAACTTATAGTTCATCACCAAGTTCTAGTAGCTTAGTGACAGTGACTTGGAGAACTATATCAATCACTATCTTATCTAGAAGATCAACTCCCACTTGATTCAAGCGATTGTAGTACCCAGACAATGTGAATACATGCTCAACGATTGAGCTATTCTCCTTCATCCTACAGGCAAAGAATCTTGTTGGAGATCTCATATCTCGCAACACGGGCACGAGCCTGAGATCACAATCTCAGCTCCTAGAACATCTCATATGTTCCATGACATTCAAAACGTTTCAGAGCCTCAATTCTAAGTTGTAATGCATGACGCACTAAAATATCAAGTAGTCATCGAAACGTGCCTGTCAGATATTCACAACATCTACAGACCACGCTAGAGGGGGTGGCGCACCGAGCGGTGCATTAAGGACATAAGCCTTCTATGCAGCAAAGAGGACAATCCTCAGATCACAGACCCAATCCGCAATATTGCTACCATCATCTTTCAATACTATTTCTCTGGGAACATATAAAACTACAAGGGAGCTACAGCGTGAGCTAGTAAACTACAACATAATTTGCAAAGACACTTTGACTATGTTCACGATAATGAGTTCAATTAATCATATTACCTAAGAACTCCCACTCAAATTGACATCCCTCCGATCATTCGAGTGATACATGATCCAAATTCACCAACTCAAGTCCGATCATCACGTGAGTTGAGGTGGCTGCAATGGTGAACATCATTATGTTGATCATATCTACTATATGACTCATGTTCGACCTTTCGGTCTCTTGTGTTCCGAGGCCATGTCTGTACATGCTAGGCTCGTCAAGTTTAACCCGAGTGTTCTGCGCGTGCAAATCTGGCTTGCACCCGTTGTATGTGAACGTAGAGTCTATCACACCCGATCATCACGTGGTGTCTCAACACGACGAACTTTCGCAACGGTGCACACTCGGGGAGAACACAGTTCATCTTGAAATTCAAGTGAGGGATCACCTTATAATGCTACCGTCGACCTAAGCAAAACAAGGTGCATAAAAAGGATTAACATCACATGCAAATCATAAGTGACATCATATGGCCATGAACTTGTGCTTTTGATCTCCATCTAGAAAGCACCGGCATGATCTTCATCGTCACCGGCATGACACCATGATCTCCATCATCTAGATCTTCATCAACATGTTGCCATCGGGGTTGTCACGCCCTGCATGCTTCTACTACTATTGCTACCGTCTAGCGATAAAGTAAAGCATTACATAGCGCTTAATGATTGACACGCAAGTCATACAATAATTAAAGACAACCCTATGGCTCCTGCCGGTTGTCGTATTCATCGACATGCATGTCGTGATAATCTGTACATCACATGATCATCTCATACATCACATATATCACATGATGTAATTGGCCATATCATATCACAACATACCCTGCAAAAACAAGTTAGACGTCCTCTAATTGTTGTTGCATGTTTTACGTGGCTGCTACGGGTATCTAGCAAGAACAATTCTCACCTACGCAAAAACCACAATGGTGATACACTAGTTTCTTTCCAACCTTCTCAAGGACCGCCTTTGTCGAATCCGATCCAACTAAAGTGAGAGAAACTGTCACCCGCAAGCCATCTAGGCAACAAGTTGCGTCGAGGGAACCGGTCTCTCGTAAGCGTACGAGTAATGTTGGTTCGGGCCGCTTCATCTCACAATCCCACTGAACCAAAATACGACCAAGGGAGGAAGCAATCTAAGCATCAACGCCCACAAACCTTTTGTGTTCTACTCGAGATCTCATCGAACCATCAACCTAGCTCATGATGCCACTGTTGGGGAACATCGCATGGGAAACAAAATTTTTCCTACGCACACGCAAACCTATCCATGGTGATGAGCATCTACGAGAGGGAGAGTGGATCTACATACCCTTGAAGATCGCTAAGCGGGAAGCGTTAAGAAACGCGGTTGGTGTAGTCGAACATCTTCGCAATCCAAATCGCCGAGCGTCCCGCGATCTCATCACGATCCGTCCCGCGATCCAATCACGATCTGTCCCGTGAACTCATCACGATCCGTCCCGCGATCTCATCACGATCTGTCTCATGATATTGATCATGATCTTTCCCGGGAACTCATGACGATCCGTTCCGCGATCTCATCACGAACGGTCTGGCGATCTCGATCACGGTCCTTCCGATCTAGCGCCGAACGGACGGCACCTCCGCGTTCAGCACACGTGCAGCTTGATGACGATCTCCACCGTCTTGATCCAGCAAGAGGAGGTGGAGAGGAGAGAGAGTTCACCGGCAGCGTGACGGCGCTCCGGTGATGGTGGTGGAGTGATTCCGGCAGGGCTTCGCCTAAGCGCTGCGGAAAACCGATCTAGAGGAGAAACTGTGCACCGGTGAAATGGGTAGCACGTGGCTGGAAATTCTGTCCAAAAACCACCCAATCCACTAGTATATATAGGAGGAGAGGAGAGGAGAGGCATCCAAGGCCTTTGGGTCGGCCGAAATAGGAGGTGGGAAGCAATCCTACTTCACCTCCAATCCTAGTTGGAGTAGGATTGCCTCCTATTGGCTGATTTTCCACCTTTTGCTTTAGGACTTTCTCTCCTGCGCCATGGGCCTTTGTGGCTGTTTTCCCAGCCCACTAAGGGCTGTTTAATACTCTCCCACAGTACATCGACCTCTTGGGGTTGAAGTACCCCTCCCGGAGGTCTCCCGGTACACTACCGGCACTCCCGGTACACTACCGGCACTCCCGGTACACTACCGATGAGCCCGAAACTTTTCTGGAAACCAAACTAGGACTTCCTATATATGAATCTTTACCTCCGGAACATTCCGGAGCTCCTCGTGTCATCCGGGATCTCATCCGGGACTCCTAACAAACTTCGGTCACCACCATACATAACTCTACACTACCGAAACGTCACCGAACCTTAAGTGTGCAGACCCTGCGGGTTCGAGAATTATGTAGACATGACCGAGACACCTCTACGGTCAATAACCAATGGCGGGACCTGGACGTACACATTGGTTCCTACAGATTCTACGAAGATTTTTATCAGTCGAACCTCTATGTCAAGGATTCAGTTAATCCCGTATAACGTTCCCTTTGTTCTTTGGTATGTTACTTGCCCGAGATTCGATCGTCGGTATCTCCATACCTAGTTCAACCTCGTTACCGGCAAGTCTCTTTACTCATTCCATAATACAAGATCCCGCAACTAACAATTAGTCACATTGCTTGCAAGGCTTATTGTGATGTTGCATTACCGAGTGGGACCCGAGATACCTCCCCGTTACACGGAGTAACAAATCCCAGTCTCTATCCATGCCAACTCAACAGACACCATCGGAGATACCTGTAGAGCACCTTTATAGTCACCCAGTTACGTTGCGACGTTTGATACACACAAGGCACTCCTCCGATATCCGTGAGTTGCATGATCTCATGGTCATAGGAACATATACTTGACATGCAGAAAACAGTAGCAATAAACTGACACGATCATATGCTATGTTTGTAGTTTGGGTCTTATCCATCACATCATTCTCCTAATGATGTGATCCCGTTATCAAATGACATCTCATGTCCATGGCTAGGAAACCTTAACCATCCTTTGATCAACGAGCTAGTCCATTAGAGGCATACTAGGGACATGGTTTTGTCTATGTATCCACACATGCATTTAAGTCTCCGATCAATACAATTATAGCACGGATAATAAACGATTATCATGAACAAGGAAATATGATAATAACTAATTTATTATTGCCTCTAGGGCATATTTCCAACAGTGGCTCCATTTGACGTGATTCCAACGCTAAAAATCCAATATATAGATAAACCCTCAGAAATAAACCTAGAACTTTCGCTCCGCTACCACAAGCCTCTATACTCAAGAAAACTCATCTGGAGCCTTGTTTCAACACCCTGTCAGAGGGGGCAATCATCACCGGAGGCCATCTTCATCATCCCGGCCATGTCCATGGCAAGGTGGGAGTAGTTCACCCTCAGGGCTGAGGGTATGTACCAGTAGCTATGTGTTTGATCTCTCTCTCCTATGTTCTTGAGATGACACGATCTTGATGTATCATGGGCTTTGTTAATATAGTCGGATCATATGATGTTATTCGCTTGCTACCTTGTTGTGATGAATTAAATCTTTCCTTTTAAGATCTCGTTATGTTAGATTGAATATTGGATTTGAGATTACTTGATGTATGTCTTGCATGTGCATACCCATGGTGACAATGGGGTGTTCTATTGATTTACTTGATATATGTTTTGTTACTCAACTTGCAGATTCCCGTAGTGAAAATGCGATATTCTATGCATATGGGTTGATACATGTTCTTTTCCTACTTTCCCCTATAGAAATCTTGGGGGTACTGTTTGAAGGTCTTTATGTTGGATTGAATATGATGAATCTGAAATTTTTTGATACATGTCGAATAATTAACCCATGGATACTTGAGGTGACATTGGAGTATCTAGGTGACATTAGGGTTGATTGATGTTTATCATAGGTGTTATTCTAGTATGAACACTAGGGCTGTTTGTGACACTTACAGGAATAGCTCAATGAATTGATTGGAAAGAATAACTTTGACATGGTTCTACTACCTACAACAATTTCATCTTATGTTCTCCCTACTTATGAACTTTGGAGTGATTCTTTGTCACACGTAGAGGGATGATCATATGATGATTCTATTATGTTAGTATTGTTGAGAGATTGCACAAGTGAAAGTATTAACTCTAGGCCTTATTTCCAAGCATTTATACAATGTTTTTCTCGTTGTTTGCCACTTGCTACCTTGTTGTTTTTATATTTTCATATTACAAAAACCTATATCTACTATCCATATTGCACTTGCATCACCATATCTTCGCCGAATTAGTGCACCTATACAATTTGCCATTGTATTGGGTGTGTTCGGGACACAACAAATTTTGTATTTGATTGCAGGTTTGTTTGAGAGAGACCATCTTCATCCTACACCACCCATGGAATCATAAACCCTTAGGTCATCCACCTGAGGGAAAATTGCTACTGTCCTACAGAACTCTATGCTTCGAGGCCCAATAGAGTCTACAAGAATAAAGTTGTGTAATAGACATCATAATCCAAAGTAGTGGGTGCATCAATATTTAGAGTTTTGACCTCTCCAAACGCACTTTTTCCATTTTATCATTAAGATCATCACCCTTCGAACAATGGGACGCCCTCTAGCTAAAGTTGACTCTTCTCCAGCCCCATTATCATCTATTTTCGTATTAGTAAATAAAGATTCAATAGGGTAAACACCAATCATTTTAATATCTTCATCATGATTATGATAAAAAACGGGAGGAAGCGCTTTTCCTAGGAATTCTCACATAGCTCTCAACCTAGCGGTTCTCTCCCTACTTTCATTAATAGATATTTCGATGGACTTAACAGACTCATTAAAATCATGCTTGGGTGGCAAAGTTTTACTTTTAAGAGTTTCCACATCATGAGCAACCATATCCATGTTTCTAGCTATATTGTCAACTTTATGCAATTTTTTTCTACACTAGTTTTTAAAATATTTTGAGAACTAATAAATAATTTAATAGTGTTCACAAGATCGGAACCTATACTATTATTATTATTAGATGAATTTCCATAGGAATTACCATAATTATTGCTATAATTATTAAGGAATTACTCGGGTATGACCTAGCATTGAAATTACCTCTACACGCATTATTGTTGGAATTATTTTGAGATACAAAGTTCACATAAATAGCACAATTATTTTGCTCAGTCAAAGTATAAAATGGCATATCATTAGGATCAACTTGAGCAATATTATTTGTAATCATAGTCATAAGAGCATCCATTTTATCACTCACAGAAGTAATTTCTTTGAAATAATTTACCTTCTTACTGGTTGCAACTCGCTCAGTGCACCATTGAGAATAATTTGTCATGATATTGTCCAGAAGTTTTCCAGCCTCTCATAATGTCACCTCCATAAAGGTACCACCTTGAGCAGAATCTAGAAGGTTTCTCGACACAAAGTTTAGTCCCGCATAGGAACTTTGTATAATCATCCATAGATTTAAGCCATGAGTGGGACAATTTTTAATCATCATTTTCATCCTCTCCCATGCCTGTGCAACATGTTCTTGCTCATGTTATTTAAAATTCATAATTTGGTTTTTAATTTTAGCGGGAGGAAAATACTTGGCAATAAAAGCATCCTTATACTTATCCCGTGTTCCAATACTATTGCGAGGATGAAAAACAAGTTTTAGCTTTATCTCTTAGTGAAAAAGGATATAATTTTAATTTAACCACATCATTATGCATGTACCTTTTCTTTTGCATATGTCATAATTCAACAAAGGTATTAAGATGCGAAGCGAGATCCTCATTAGGACTCCGAAAATTGTTCTTTCATAAGAGGATTCAATAATGCAACATTAATATCATAAAACTCCGCGCTAGTAGCGTGTGTTATGGGGGCACTAATAAAAACATTATTATTAATATTTGAGAAGTCACACGACTTAGTAGTATCTTGAGACATCGTGATGAAGCAAGTAAACTAGCAAGCAAACGACTGGACTAGATAGTAAACTAGATAACTAACCAAACAAGAAAATAAAAATACTTTTTTATTTTTTTAATATAAATTAAAATATAAAATGAAATGGTAAGTATCACAAGTGAACGATAATTTGCGTAAAGGTATCTAGTAAGAAGTTTGATGCTGTCTCCCCGACAACGACGCGGGAGATTCTTCCTGCTTGTTGTAAACATCGTTGTGTTTTCCCCAAAGAGGAGAGGGGATGCAACACAGTAGAGCTAAGTATTTCCCTTAGTGAGAACAAAGGTTATCGAACAAATAGGAGAATCACACAAAGCCCCGTCAATACCACCTACACACAAACAATAAAACACTTGCACCCAACGCGGGCAAGGGGGTTGTCAAGCCCCTTGAAATCTTTACTTGTAAGGATTAAATCTTGGTAGATAGATATTATAAATGCAAAATAAAATAAAATTAATAAAATGCATCAAGGTAATTGAGATTTTTAGTTTTTATATTTCAGTAGACCCGGGGGCATAGTGTTCGCTAGAGGCTTCTCTCTCGAGGAAAGCATACAGTGGGTAAACAAATTACTGTTGGGCAATTGATAGAAAATCACATAGTTATGACAATCCATCAATGCAATGATCATGTATATAGGCATTGATAACCCACAAGTATAGGGGATCGCAATAGTTTTTGAGGGTAGAGTATTCAACCCAAATTTATAGATTCGACACAAGGGGAGCCAAAGAATATTTGCGAGTATTAGCAGCTGAATTGTCAATTCAACCACACCTGGAGATTAAATATATGCAGCAAAGTGATGAGCAGCACAGTAATATGATAGTTTGATAGCAGTAACACTAACCATAGCAGTAACAGTAGCAGTAATGATTTTGTAGCAAGTGCAGCAGTGACATCAATAGTAGTAACTTAAAAAGAACAATAAGTGGAAAGCTCGTAGGCACTAGATCGATGTATTCATTGGATGATATTCATCATATAACAGTCATAACCTAGTGTGACACAGAACTAGCTCCAGTTTATCAATATAATGTAGGCATGTATTCCGTAACGTGCTTATGGAAAAGAACTTGCATGCCATCTTTTGTCGTACCCTCCCGTGGCAGCGGGGTCCTAAGGAAACTAAGGGATATTAAGGCCTCATTTTAATCGAGAACCGGAACAAACCATTAACACATGGTGAATACATGAACTCCTCAAACTATGATCGTCACCGGAAAGTATCCCAACTATTGTTACCTTGGGGTTTATGGATCATAACACGTAATAGGTGCATATGACTAGCAAGATCGGATCAAGAACATAGTTCTAATGGTGATAACATAAGTGATTCAAATCAGAAATCATGGCACTCGGGCCCTAGTGACAAGCATTAAGCATGGCCAAGTCATAGTAACAACAATCTCAGAACATAGCGGATACTTGGGATCAAGCCCTAAGAAAACTAGCTCGATTGCATGATGAATCTCATCCAACTCCTCACCGACCAGCAAGCCTATGAAGGAATTACTCACTCCTGGTAGGGAGCATCATGGAATTGGCAATGAAGGAGGGTTGGTGATGACGAAGACCAAAGATCTGGCCAAACGGAGCCCAAACGGGCTCCAGATCTGGCCTCCCGATGAAGAACAGGAGGTGGCGGCGGCTCCGTCTCGTGAAACGAGATAAAACTTCCTTCTTGATTTTTCTCTGTAAATAGGAATTTATAGTGCCAGAATTAGTGTCAGCGGGGCCACGAGGTGAGCACGACACACTAGGGCACGATTGGGAGGGCTGGCGCGCCCTGGTGTATCGTGCCCAGCTAGGCCCCCTCCTCCAGCGGTTCTTGGCTTGAATTTTTTTATTTATTCTGAAATTAATCTACAAAAAGTTTCGTTCAATTCCGACAACTTTTATTTCTACACAAAAACAACACCATGGTAGTTCCGCTGAAAACAACATCAGTCCGGGTTAGTTTCACTCAAATCATGCAAATTAGAGTCCAAAACAAGAGCAACAACATTAGGAAAAGTAGAGATGATGGAGACATATAACCTCCCCAAGCTTAAACCATTACTTGTCCCCAAGCTATTCAGTTGCCAAACTGAAAGTGATAAAAAAACTTTTAGGAACCCTTTTGCTCTTATTTACATACATATGCTTAAGTAGCACCGAGGTTTTCAGCAAATATTATAACTAACCATGTAAACAATAAAAATTAAAGATAATATTAACTCATATCAATGACATAAGCAACTAGCGAGCAATAATAAAATATCTCAAATGCAAACACTTTGTCAAAGCAATCATGATATAATATGGCAATAGTGGTATCTTGCTAGCCCTTTCCGAGACAACAAAACATAAATGCAGAGCACCTCGAAAGTTCAAGCAGCGACTAAACATTCTAATTCATGGTAGAAAAAAATCCAGTCATGATGCATCCAACATTAACTATACACAATGCATGAGGATGACAATAGTCCTATCAAATTAGGCGCTTATTTGAGAAGGTGATGACTTGACATAAAAGTAAATCGATAGTCCCTTTGCAGAGGGAAACAGGGATTTGTAGAGGTGTGGATCTCAAAGATTAAATCATTGATAAATATAATTTTGGGTGGTGCACCCCTCCTGTCAACGTTATGACCAAGAGTTGTCAATATCTTCCACGTTAAACACATTAGCGGCGGTTGCTAAGCGGTAAAATTAAAGGTTTACTCCCCCTCCACCAACAAACACACTCCATGGCTAGCCGAATCCATGGGTACCGTCCATACCAACAACATTCCTAGGGGAGTTTTGTTTAATTATTTGCAATTTTTTATTTTGAGACTGGGAATCCCTATTACCACCAATCTCGTGCAAGGACGAGTGAATAAACACTCACCATGAGAATAACCCACTTAAGATGGAAGATAATGACCGCCCCCTATTGCTGCATGCGCAGTTAATCACACAAAACAGATGTTCTTTTGAAATTTTAGAGGTGGCACATGCAAATCTACTTGGAACGACAGGGTACTGCCGCATATAGGTAGATATAGTGGACTCATCTCGAATAACTTTGCTATAAGGGTTTTGAAGTACAAGTAGCATTCTCGCTTAGCACACGCGAAGTCTAGTGAATAGATTGAGAAGCGTCCAGCTAGAGAGCAAAAACGCTCATGAGCATGCATTATGAATAATAAACATTGAATACTATCATGAGTAGGATATGGAGACCATGAACATAAATATCATGAAGGCTATGTTGGTTTTGATTCAACTACATACGTGAACATGTGCCAAGTCAAGCCATTTGAAACATTCAGAGGAGGACACCATATCATCATACTACATCACAACCATTTTGATGCATGTTGACATCTAAGATAAATCATTATACACTCCTAGCTACTTGAGCATGGCATAAGCAACTATAGTCTCTAATTTTCATTGCAAACATGTTTGATCATAATATGCTAAATCATGGATACTAGGTTAAACATATTTACAAAAACAAAAACAAGTTAAGCTCATACCCGCTTCTCTCTGCCAGAGTCACGTCATCAAATATCCTCATTATTGCCTTTCACTTGCATGACCGAATGATATGACAATAATAATAGTGCAAGAGTGTCGTGGACTAAGCTGGAATCTGCAAGCATATTATTCAATAAGAGAAGACAAAGTAATATGGGCTCTTTGTTAGATCAACAGTAGTGCATAAGAGAGCCGCTCAACATTTTCATCATGGTCTTCTCAGTATGAATCAACAAAAGGTTGAGAATTTCAGATAAACATACTGAAATATTTTTAGAGTTTTTAGTTTTTCTTAAAGAAAGCAAATTAAAGAAGGAAAAAAGAGAAAAACTATTTGCATAGGAGAACTCCCAACAAGCAAGAGAAGAAATAATAAATCTTTTTGGGTTTTCTTTTAATAGTACAAGTAATTAAACTAGGAATAAAAACCGAAAAGAAGTAAGACATGTTTTTGGATTTTCTCAAAGTTTTTCGAACACACGAGAAGAAAGCGAGAAAATAAATCTAGCATGGATAATACAATGAAAAAGTATGGACACTGACAACTCGAATGAGATGGGTGAACATGAACATAATGTCAGTGGAAATACAAACTCCGCCATGCATAGGATTTTGGCCTAGCTTGGTAATCACCATCCTCGATAGGCATTCCGTCCCATGTAGAAGTGCAGTGGCGACGACACCTGAGCATGCCACTCCTCGGGATCCTCCTTTGTTGCTGCCTAGTTGTTCCGGTAGGCAATAATGTCATCGGGCATGACTCTGTATCCATTCTTGGTAATAGAGTCAAACAAAGCAGGTGCATGCAACGGGATAATATCACGGGTAACCATGTTGAATACTAAGTTGTAGTGAATGCTAGGAAAAGAATCAGCTACATCAATAAATTGATGCTCCTCCAATGCCTTGTGATCTAGGTAAACTTGGGGCAAAGGATAGTCATGTGGGCGTATCTGAACATTAAAATGACTGGCTAAGTGAGTAGCATAAATACCACCGTGTATATTGCCCTTATTCCTGTTAAGGTGTAGGCGACGTGCAATTATAGCCGCTAGGCTAAAGGCGTGATCATTGTGTACTACATGTCGTAGAATAGCTAGGTCGAGGGCAATGAGTGCACCAACCTTCTCCCTAGCGGTTAAACACTTCACAATGAATAAAGCAAAGTAATGAACAGAAGGAAACTGAAAACTGTGGGTAGTGGCATTTCACACGCCTCTTTCGTCACCCACTGTCACGGTGAGGACAAAGTCCTCAAACTATGCTGGTCTAGGATCTCTTAATTCCCCATCAAAAGGGATTATACATAGGTCACAAAAGTCGGTAAGCGGTATCTGATGGGTTTCAACATCTAGATCAAACTGCACCTCAGGAGGATCATTCTTACTCAGAAAATGAAAACTTTGCACATAATAATTTCTAAGGAGGTGGTGTTGGGCACACTCATCTGCGAGGCAGTCCGTCAGCCCAACATTTGCAATGAATTGGGCAAACTCTTGATGGAACCCAACCTCCTCGATAAAGGGATTATGTGGCCATTTGCATGGCCGCACCTCCGCCTTTCTCGGAATGTTGAGGTCATTGTGCGAGGATTCCCCAATGACTCCTTTAGCATTCCTCTTGGAGGAAAACTTCCTAAAGAAACTCATCTTATTCCTAAATGAATTTTTGAAAATTTTAGTCTGCAAATTTTTTTGTCAATAAAATTTCATAAGATTGATAACAACTACTCATATGGATGCCTAGAGGCCATAGCAAGCATTCAAACTAGTTACAACTCTAAGAATTCAACATGCAAGCTCATCTACAACAACACCAAGAGTAGCTAATTATTCTAAAAATAAACCACTAAATCAAAAACTAACTGGAGCAATGGGGGTCGCATACCAAGAAACAATCCCCAAAACAGTTCCGGAAATGGAGCTTCGAGCAAAGAGATTGAAATACGCAGGTTTGAGAGCAAGAACATGTCGATGTACTAAAGTATGGGCTTTTTAGTAAACCATACTTGTGCACAGACAGTTGTAGACATACCACCGGAAAGGCCTGCTAGGGAGCAAGTGAGAACAAATACAACAACATCGAGAAGGCATTCAAGTCAACAAACCAAAGACCGAATGCTAGGACCCTGACAAGATTTTACCGGGATAGCCTACGGAGCCCCCGACAAGACCTTGTCAGGATGGCATTCAAACCCCTCGCAAGGCGAAGCCCCGACAAGACCCCGCCAGTGCATAGGCTAGGTGTCGCTCCATGTGGGAAAGTGTCGAGGCACCAATGATGGAGGGGCTAAGCGGTGCCGATGGGACGGGGTCTTGTCCCGTTCGTGGACAATCAGAGGCACCAGACGGAGCATTAAATGTGTCCGTCCTACACCGTCAGAGTTAGGTATGATAGCACTTTAGCTCTGTACACCTCGTGTACGTAACATACGCCACTGTTGGTGACCCCTTCGAGAGTATAAAAGGAGGCCCAGGGCGTTACGGCAGAGGTCTTTTTTTGGACTTTCGGACTCCTCGACTTTTGGAGCTCCTCTAGCCCATTCTGCATGAGTAGAAGCTGTGTACTGTAGTGCTCCGAGAACCTGAGCTAGAACTCATCCAATACAACCAAGAAGGAGTAGGGTTTTATGCATCTTTGCGGCCTGAACCTGGGTAAAAATCCCCCGTGTTGCTCGTTTGATCGAAAGGCGTCCTCCCGATCCCATAGGTGTTCGTTCCTCATGACATCTTTAGCGCGCTATGTAGGGGGGACTCTCTTCGTGAACCTGGTCCAACGACCAGCGCGTCGGCTCCTTCGCCATATTCATAGCCATGGCTCCCAAGAAGAAGGGTTTCATGATGGTGGAACCCTCCACGTCCGCCGCGCCCGTAGCCTCCCAAGCGGGCGATGGCACTGGGCGCGGGCGGAGGGAGCGGAGACGCTGCGCCCATGCGGCGCTCCGATGATCAAGGCCAAGGAAGCGGCGACGCCCGCCGCGGAGATGCTCACGGCGGTGGCGGAAACCACCGCATCACTAGGCCTCAAGATGGGGCTACATCGCCTGCGGGCAGTACGGTGAACTCTAGGGACGGAAGGGCACCTTCCAAGACACCCACGCCGGCGCGTACGCGGCGACCTTCCCAAGACACGCGCGAAGAGCAGCGCCACTGTGTTGGTGATTCTTGACGTCCCCACAAAAAAGCTCATGCGCATAGTTCCCAAGATTCGCGGGGACCTGCATGGACACAATCATGCTAATGGGAGTGGTGTCCAATCGCTGGACCGCGACGGAGATCCTTCTAACATGGTTAGGAGTCAGAGCACCTCACGATCTTCGCGCCATTCACTGCCGACCACGTCGGAAGAAGCTATGGCACGGGCACAACTACTCCTGAACTTCCCTCCCGCTGCGAAGAAGTTCGACGAGTGGAGAGACACCATTCAGAGCCTCCTCGGCCTCGCTGACAAGTGTCGGTCCACCAATCCGGCTTGTGCCAGTGGCGAGAAGGCCGTAGGCGGTGCCACCACGATGCACTCTCCTCCACAGCAACAACGCCGGTCACCGACTCGACGGACCGAAGCTTGCGATGGTTACTCGACGGCGTCATCTGATCCACGTACTCGTCGCGATCAGCGTCAAGTTCTTCGAGAACGAAGCAAAGAATACGCTCGAACTACGATCGAGCGGCGACGGGAGGCGCGCCATCAACCTGATAAGCGCACGGGACCCACTGTAGACAAATCTATGCGCGGGTATCCTGTCAGCCTACCCTACGAGGTGGGTTGCCCAGCGTTTACCCGTGAGCTACGACAATTCCAGTGGCCCAACTCCCGAATGTTCAAGCCATAGGTCCCGAAGAAATATGATGGCAAGGCCCAACCGTCAGAGTTCTTGAGCATCTACACCATTGCGGTGGAAGTTGTCAGGGCTCGTGATGACAAGATACTCGCCAACTACTTCCCGTAGGTGCTTAAGCCCAACATCAGGTCATGGTTGATGCACTTGCTGGAAGGATCCATTTCTTCCTGGGCAGATCTGTGCAATGAGTTTGTTGGCGCCTTTACCGGAGGTCATCAAGCTCCTGGCTAGGAAAGTGATTTACATCTCATTCCCCAGAAGGAGGGCGAGACTTTGCGCAAGTACATCCAGAGTTTCAGCCACATACAGCACAACATACCAGACATCATCCTGCCATTGTTATCGGCACGTTCCATCAGAACGTGTGCGACCACAGAATGCGGGAAGAGCTGGCGATGAGCAAGGTTAGGGATGTTGCCAAGCTCTATGCTCTGGCGGATAAATGTGCTCGGGCTGAGGAAGGGAGGAGGCTCCCCGGCGAGGACGCTGGCATAGGGGTCGACTCTGAGGATGAAGACACCGCCGCCCCGGCAAAGAAGGGCCGACGGCGTAACAAGAAGCGCACGGGCAAGGCCATGCATGCCGTCGAGGGATCCGGCAACCCCGGCACCGCAAAGAAAGCCAAGGGTGATGACCCCGGCAAGGATGTTGTCGGGTGCGCCTCCTGTCAAGCTTTGGCGGCTATCGACAAGCGGGAAGGCTCCGTCAAGCAGTATTGCAAGATCCACCGCACCAAAGGCCATGATCTCCAGGACTGCCGGCAAGTTGAGCAGCTTGCCGAGAACCAAAAAGCCGAGTACGAGAGGGGAGACAAGGAGAAGGGCCAGGATGGTGCTGAGGGGTCCAGCAAGAAGCGCGGTGGCCATGGAGGTCGCTGCGATAAGGCCAAGCAAAAGACAGACTGGCCCGTTCGTGGCCGCGACAAGCAAGAGGGTGATGATGATGACATTGAAGAGGACAACGAGTCCAGCGAGCAAGAATTCCAAAGAGCTACAGACACCATGTGCGTCGACGGAGGTGCCTCATTGCAGTCTTCCCACCGCTAACTTAAACAGTGGGCGCGTGAGGTTAATGCGACTGAGCCATCTGTCTGCATCTGGAAGCCTTTAAAATGGCCCAACGCGCCTATCATTTTCGACGTTGAGGATCACCCTGATCGCGCAACTACGGTTGGGTGTTTGCCATTGTTGGTGTCACCAACGATTCGCAACCTCAAAGTGACGAAAAAGTTAGATGACGGTGGGGCCGACTTGAACTTGATCTTGCCCGAGGTGATCAAGAGATTGCAAATTCCTGATGGAGATCTCGAGGAAACGGGCTCGTTTCAGGGGGGTCAATCCAGGAAGGAGTCAGCCCAAGGGAAAGATCAAGCTTCCAGTAACATTTGGTAGCGATCTGAACTTCAGGACGAACAAGGTTGTTTTCGACATCACCAAGATTCCGTTGCCATACAATGGGATCCTTGGCCGTCCAGCATTATCCAAGTTCATGGCAGCGGCGCACTACGCCTACAATGTATTGAAGATGCCCGGGCCGATGAGCGTCATCACTGTCAAGTCTGACAAGAAGGACGCGCTTATCTGCGCCGATTAACTCTACCGGGAGGCACTTGCAGCATCTGCCGCCAAGGCACTTGCTCTTGCTGCTAAAACTCCCGGGAGGAAGAAGACCGGTGATACCTCTTGCACAGACTCCGGCAAGCGCACTTCCTCGGAGTGCCGCGCTCCTGTTGAGGATGTGCCAGAGAGTTCCACCCGCAAGAGCAAGAAGTCCAAGGCAGCTCCACCAGAGATTAAGAAGGTGCCCGCCAAGGAGGATGTTACGGGAGGAACTTTCACCATAAGTTCCACCCTTGATGACAAATAGGAAAGTGTGCTCGTCGCCTTCCTATGGGTGAATGTTGATGTGTATGCATGACAACCATCTTATATCCCCGGTGTTCCCAGGAAGGTGATTGAGCACCACCATGCCGTCTATCCACACGTGCGGCCCATCAAGCAGAAAGTCAGGAAGCAGTCTTTGGAGCGGCAATAGTTTATTGCCGAAGAAATAAAGAAATTAGAAGCGCTGGCTTGGTTAGAGGAGTACTTCATCCAACATGGTTGGACAATCTAGTTGTAGTGCTCAAGGCAAATGGGAAATGGAGGCTATGTATTGACTACACAGATATCAATATGGCCTGCCCCAAAGATCCTTTTCCCTTGCCACACATCGACCAGATTGTGGACTCCACCGCCGGCTACGACTTGTTGTCTTTCCTTGACGCCTATACATGTAATCATCAGATTTGCATGGCCAAGGAAGGCGAAGAGAAGACCACATTTATCACCCCATGTGGTACATATTGCTTTTTGCGTATGCCTTTCGGGTTGAAAAGTGATGGTTCTACATTTGCAAGAGGAGTCTAGATTGGTTTTGAGCCCAGGTACATAGAAATATGAAGGCTTATATGGATGACATAGTGGTCAAAACCAAGCACAAGGTGACGCTCATATTAGACCTAGATGAAACATTTGCAAATCTGCGCCAGATTAACTTGAGGCTCAACCCTGAGAAGTGTGTGTTTGGTGTCCCATCCAGCAAGCTTCTCAGGTTCTTTGTATCTCAACATGGAATTGAAGAAAATCCCGACAAGATCAAAGCAGTTGAGCAAATTCAAGCACCAAGACATGTCAAAGATGTGCATCGTCTCGCCGGCTGTGTTGCCGCTCTGAGTAGGTTCATCTCAAAATCTACTGAGCGCACCCTGCCCTTTTTCAAAATCTTAAAGAAGGCAGGTCTGATGAAATGGACTCCGGAAGCAGAGGCAGCGCTGCAGGATTTGAAGAAGTACCTCTCCTCTCTGCCAGTCCTAGTTGCCCCAAAACCACAAGAGCCGTTGCTGCTATATCTAGCAACAACAAATCAAGTGGTGAGTGCTACGTTAGTGGTTGAAAGAGAAGTTGATGAAGAAGAAGTGGCAGCAGCAGGACCACCAAGCAATAAGCCAGGATATTCCTCGACAGAGTCTGGTGTCGACAAGGCAGGATCCGCATAGTCGAATGAAACTATTCACAAGAAGAAGATGGTGCAGTGCCCAGTCTATTTCATCAGCTCCCTTTTGCAGGGGGCTAGGTCAAGATATTCTGGCGTGCAAAAGTTGCTCTTCGGCCTCCTTATGGCCTCGAGGAAGCTGCGCCATTACTTCCTAGTACATGAGATCACCATTGTCACTCGCTTCCCGTTGCAGGTGATTTTGTGGAACCCAGATGCTACCGGCAGGATTGTGGAGTGGACTTGGGAACTATCAAGCTTTGGTCTCATGTTTGAAAGTATTTCGACTATCCACAGCAGAGCCTTAGCGGAGTTCATTATGCAATGGACCCCAATGCCAGATGAAGAAGTTCTAGAGTCCACTCTCCCCGGCAAGGAAACCAATCAAGAGTGGATCATGTACTTTGATGGGGCTTTCTCGCGGCAAGGCGCCGATGCTAGAGTGCTACTTGTCGCACCCACCGAATAGTACCTCAATTATGTGGTTCAGATGCACTTTCCCCGGGAGAGGACAACAAACAATACTGCAGAATAAGAAGGGCTACTTGCCGGTCTCAGGATCGTAGCAGACCTTGGGATTAAGAAACTTATGGTCAGGGGTGATTCTCACCATGTCGCCAAGCAGGCGAATCACGATTATCAGAGTCCATTGATGTAAGCTTATGTAGATGAAGTGGGAAAGTTGGAAGAACATTTTGACAGTCTGCAAATGGAGCACGTTCCGCGTGCGGAGAACAGTGTTGCTGATGGCCTGTCAAAGTATGTAGCCCTTAAGTTGCCTGTGGAACTAGTAAGTTTTGTGCTCCCGCTGACTCAACCATCCGTGACACCATCAATTGGACAAGATAAAAAAAAGAAAGTTGAGTTCCAGCAAGTATTTCCCGGCAGAGCTCCCAGAAGCCGCCAGCGAGGAAGTTGTCGGGAACGATGCTAGGCTTGTTGGTGAGCGTCACGCTCTGGCAGGGCCTCAGGCTCTTGCCATGGAAGCACATGCTCCCGCCAAGCTTGCCGAGGGGCAACAGGATCTGGCAGGGCCTCGAGCCCTTGCTGTTGAGACGAATGATTCCCCGACAAAGGATATGCCTTTAGTCTTTGTTGTCGAGGCTCAGGCTCCAGCATGGGCACAACACATCATCCATTTCCTTGAAACAGGAGAACTCCCCGAGGAACAAGAAGAAGCAGAGAAAGTAGCCTGCCGGTCTAATATGTACCAGTTCGTGGACAACGTCCTATACAGAAAGCGGCTGAATGGTGTGAAACTCAAGTGCATTTCTCGGGAAGATGGGCTGGAGCTGGTTGCAGAGATACATGGAGGCATATGTGGCTACCACATAGGATCAAGAGCGCTTGCTGGTAAGCTATTTTGGCAAGGTTTCTTTTGGCCCACTGCCCTCCAGGATGCAACTGCGCTAGTAACCAAGTGTGAAGCATGCCAGTTTCATTCGAAGAAGATGTATCAACTAGCTCAAGCTCTTCAGACAATTCCTCTCTCCTGTCCGTTTTTGGTCTAGGGGCTCGACATCTTGGGCCCTTTTTCCCGTGCTACCGGGGGCTTCGAGTACTTGTACGTTGCAGTCAACAAGTTCACGAAGTGGCCGGTCTTGGGGAACGTTGCATGGGAAACAAAAATTTCCTACGCACATGCAGATCTATCCATGGTGATGAGCATCTACGAGAGGGAGAGTGGATCTACGTACCCTTGTGGATCGCTAAGCGAGAAGCGTTAAGAAACGCGGTTGGTGTAGTCGAACGTCTTCGCGATCCAAATCGCCCGAGTGTCCCGCGATCTCATCATGATCCGTCCCGCGATCCAATAACGATCCATCCCACGAACTCATCACGATCCGTCCCGCGATCTCATCACGATCCATCCCGTGAACTCATCATGATCCGTCCTGTGAACTCATCACGGTCCATCTCGCGATCTTGATCACGGTCCTTCCGATCTAGCGCCAAACGGACGGCACCTCCGCGTTCAGCACACGTACAACTCGATGACGATCTCCACCTTCTTGATCCTACAAGAGGGAGCGGAGAGGTAAAAGAGTTCTTCGGCAGCGTGACGGCGCTGCGGCGATGGTGGTGGAGCTATTCCGGCAGGGGTTCGCCTAAGCACTTCAGAAAACCGATCTACAGGAGAAGCTATGCACTAGAGGAACGGGTGGCACGTGGCTGAAAATCTTGTGCCAAAACCCTAAAATCCTCTAGTATATATAGGAGGATAGGAGGAAGAGGCTTGGCTGCCAAAGAGGCAGCCCTTGGGTCGGCCAAACCAAGGAGGGAAGAGTCCTCCTCCTCCACTCCTAGTAGGATTAGGACTCCTTCCTTATTTGGCCCTTTTTTGCCTTTTTCCACCTTTTTCCTTTTGGGCTTTTCTTCCCAGCCGCATGGGCCTTGTGTGGGACTTCCACCAGCCCACAAAGGGCTCGTATTATATCTCACACAACCCATATAGCATCTTGGGTAGAAATACCCCTCCCGATGGTCCCCCGGTACACTCCCGGCACTCCCGGTACACTACCGATGAGCCCGAAACTTTTCCGGCGACCAAAACAGGACTTCCTATATATCAATCTTTACCTCCGGACCATTCCAGAGCTCCTCGTGATGTCCAGGATCTCATCCGGGACTCCGGACAACCTTCGGTCACCACCATGCATAACTCTATACTACCGAAACGTCACCAAACCTTAAGTGTGCAGAACTTGTGGGTTCGAGAACTATGTAGACATGACCGAGACACCTCTACGGTCAATAACCAATAGAGGGACCTGGATGCTCATATTGGTTCCTACATATTCTACGAAGATCTTTATCGGTCAAACCTCTGTGTCAAGGATTCAGTTAATCCTGTATGATGTTCCCTTTGTTCTTCGGTATGTTACTTGCCCGAGATTCGATCGTTGGTATCTCCATACCTAGTTCAACCTCGTTACCGGCAAGTCTCTTTACTCGTTCCATAACACAAGATCCCGTGACTAACACTTAGTCACATTTCTTGCAAGGCTTGTTGTGATGTTGTATTACCGAGTGGGCCTTGAGATACCTCTCCGTCACACGGAGTAACAAATCCCAGTCTTGATCCATGCCAACTCAGCAGACACCCTCGGAGATACCTGTAGAGCACCGTTGTAGTCACCCAGTTACGTTGCGAAGTTTGATACGCACAAGGTAATCCTCCGGTGTTAGTGAATTGCATGATCTCATGGTCATAGGAACATATACTTGACATGCAGAAAATAGTAGCAATAAACTGACACGATCATATGCTACGTTTGTAGTTTGGGTCTTGTCCATCACACCATTCGATTAATGATGTGATCCCGTTATCAAATGACATTTCATGTTCGTGACTAGGAAACCATATCCATCTTTGATTAACGAGCTAGTCTATTAGAGGCATACTAGGGACATGGTGTTGTCTATGTATCCACACATGCATCTGAGTTTCTAATCAACACAATTATAGCATGGATAATAAAAGATTATCATGAACAAGGAAATATGATAATAACTAACTTATTATTGCCTCTAGGGCATATTTCCAACAGTCTCCCACTTGCACTAGAGTCAATAATCTAGTTCACATCACCATGTGATTCGCCTTGTTTATGAATCTAACACCAAATGAGTTCTGGGGCTCGACCATGCTTTGCATGTGAGAGAGGTCTTATAGTCAACAGGTCTGCGACATTCAGATCTGTGTGTACTTTGCAAATCTCTATGTCAAACCATAAACACTGCTACCACACTTCACTTGGTACTAGTCCAAATGGCTGCTCCACTATATGTATCCAGATTGCTACTATGGATTATCCGGATTGGTGTTAAAGCTTGCATTGACTTAACTCTTTACGACGAACTCTTTATCACCTCCATAATCGAGAAACATCTCCTTAGTCTTTTAGTTACTAAGGATAATCTTGACCGTTGTCTAGTGATCCACTCCTGAATCACTCTTGTACCCCTTGACGGACTCATGGCAAGGCACACACACGTGCGGTACACACCATGGCATACTATACAGAGCCTATGGCTAAGGCATAGGGGACGACATTCGTCCTCTCTCTTTCTTCTGCCGTGGTCGAGCTTTGAGTCTCACTCAACTTCACACGTTACAAAGCAGGCGAGAACACTTCTCTCTGACTAATCCATTTTGAACTCTTTCAAAATCTTGTCAAGGTATGTACTCATTGAAAGTCTTATCAAACATCTTGCTCTATCTTTATAGATCTTGACGCTCAACAATTAGGTAGCTTTATTCGGGTCTTCCTTTGAAAATCACTTTTCAAACAACCGTTCATGCTTTCCAGAAATTCCACATTATTTCCGAATAGCAATATGTCATCCACATATACTTATTAGAAACTCTATGGTGCTCCCACTCACTTTATTGCAAATACAAGTTTCTCATAAACTTTGTATAGATTCAAAAACTTTGATCACCTCATCAAAGTGTACATTCCAACTCCGAGATGCTTGCTTCAGCCTATAAAAGGATCACTGAAGCTTGCACACCTTTTAGCATCCTTAGGACTGACAAAACCTTCTGGTTGTATCACATCCAACCTTTCCTCAAGTAAACCGTTAAGGAAACGATGTTTTGACATCCATCTACCAGATTTCATAATTGAAAGTGCAGCAACTGCTAACATAATTTCAACAGACTTTAGCATCGCTACGAGTGAGAAAGTCTCATCGTAGTCAACTCCTTGAACTTGTTGTAAACTTCTTTACAACAAGTCGAGCTTTACAAATGGTGACATCTACCATCAGCGTCTGTCTTCATTTCAAAGATCCATTTGTACTTAACGACCTGCCGTCCTACGAGCAAGTCCACCAAATTCTATACTTGGTTTTCATACATGGATTCTTTCTCGGATTTCATGGCCTCTAACCATTTGTTGGTTTCCAGGCCCATCATTGCTTCTCCATTGTTCGTAGGTTCATCGTTTGTCCAACAACTTGACCTCTAAGACAGGGTTGCCGCACCACTCAGGAGCAGTACACGTCCTTGTCGACCTACGAGGTTTGATAGTAACTTGATCCGAAGCTTCATGATCATCATCATTAACTTCCTCTTCAACTAACGTAGGTTTCACAAAAACAACTTCCTGCGCTGCTCTGCTCTCTGGTTGAAACAGAGGTTCAATAACCTCATCAAGTTCTATCCTCCTCCCACTCAATTCTTTCAAGAGAAACTTTTTCTCGAGAAATGACCCAGTTTTAGCAACGAACATTTTATGCTTGGATCTGAGATAGAAGGTTCACCCAACTGTTCTTAGGGTATTCTATGAAGATGCATTTGTACGCTTTGGGTTCGAGCTCATTAGGTGAAAACATTTTCCACACAAGCGTCGCAGCCCCAAACATTAAGAAATGACACCTTAGGTTTCTATCAAACCATAATTCACATGGTGTCATCTCATCGGATTTAGATGGTGCCCTATTTAAAGTGAATGTAGTTGTTTCTAATGCATAACCCCAAAATTATAGTAAAAAAACAATAAGAGACATCATAGCATGCACCATATCCAATAGAGCACGACTATGACGTTCGGACACACCATCACACTATTGTGTTCCAGGTGGTGTGAGTTGTGAAACAATTTTCACATTGTCTAAAGTTGTATGCCAAACTCGCAACTTAGATATTCATCTCGACGATCATATCGTAGATATTTTTATCTTCTTGTCACGATGATCTTAAACTTCACTCTGAATTTGCTTGAACCTTTCAAACGATTCAGACTTGTGTTTCATTAAGCAAATATACACTATATCTACTCAAATCATCAGTGAAGGTAAGAAAATAACGATATCCACCGCACTCTATAAGACTCATTGGATTGCATACATCAACATGTATCATTTCCAATAAGTCACTTGCCCGCTCCATCAAACCAGAAAACGGGGTCCTTAGTCATCTTGACCAAGAGGCATGGTTCGCATGTCTCAACCGATTCGAAATCGAATGAGTCCAAAGATCCATCAGCATGGAGTTTCTTCATGCGTTTTATACCAATATAACATTTAACGACAGTGCCACAAGTATGTGGTACTATTATTATTAACTTTGTATCTTTTGGCATCCATGTTATGAACATGTGTATTACTACGATCAAGATTCAACAAACCATTCTCACTGGGTGCTTGACCATTGAAGGTATTATTCATGTAAACAGAATAACCATTATTCTCTAACTTAAATGAATAACCCGATGCAATAAACATGATCCAATCACGTTCATGCTCAACGCAAAACACCAAATAACATTTATTTAGGTTTGTCACTAATCCCGAAGGTAGAGAGAGCGTGCGATGTTGATCACATCAACCTTGGAAACATTTCCAACACATGTCGTCACCTCACCCTTAGCTAGTTCTCCGTCTATTCCGTAGCTTTTATTTCGAGTTACTAACATTTAGCAACCTAACAGGTATCCAATACCCAGGTGCTACTAGGAGTACTAGCAAGATACACATCAATAACACGTATATCAAATATACTTCTGTCGACGTTGCCAGCCTTCTTATCTACCAAGTATCTAGGGTTTTTCCGCTTCAGCAGCTGCTCTCCTCATAATCGAAGCACTTAGTCTCTGGTTTAGGTTCATCTTTGGGTTGCTTCACCGGAGCAGCAACTGACTTGCTATCCAGGAAGTTTCCCTCCTTTCCCTTGCCCTTCTCGAAACTAGTGGTTTTACTAACCATCAACACTTGATGCACCTTCTTGATTTCTACATTCGCGGTGTCAAACATTGCAAACACCTCAGGGATCATTATTTCTATCCCTGGCTTTTATAGTTCATCACCAAGTTCTAGTAGCTTAGTGACAGTGACTTGGGGAATAATATCAATCACTATCTTATCTGGAAGATCAACTCCCACTCGATTCAAGCGATTGTAGCACCTAGACAATCCGAGCACATGCTCAGCGATTGAGCTATTCTCCTTCATCTTATAGGCAAAGAATCTTGTTGGAGATCTCATATCTCGCAACACGGGCACGAGCCTGAGATCCTAATTTCAGCTCTTAGAACATCTCACATGTTGCATGACGTTCAAAACGTTTCGGAGCCTCAATTCTAAGCTGTGCTGCATGATGCACTAAACTATCAAGTAGTTATCACAATGTGCCTGTCAGATGTTCACAACATCTACAAACAACGCTAGAGGGGTTGGCGCACCGAGCGGTGCATTAAGGACATAAGCCTTCTGTGCAGCAATGATGACAATCCTCAGATCACGGAGCCAGTCCGCAATATTGGTACCATCATATTTCAACTCTATTTCTCTAGGAACATATAAAAATTCAAGGGAGCTACAGCGTGAGCTAGTAATCTACAACATAGTTTGCAAAGACACTACTGACTATGTTCATGATAATGAGTTCAATTAATCATATTACTTAAGGACTCCCACTCAAATTGACATCGCTCCAGTCATTCGAGTGATGCATGCTCCAAATTCACCAACTCAAGTCCGATCATCACGTGAGTTTAGGTGGTTTCAATGGTGAACATCATCATGTTGATCATATCTACTATATGACACATGTTCAACCTTTCGGTCTCTTGTGTTCCGAGGCCATGTCTGTACATGCTAGGCTCGTCAAGTTTAACCCGAGTGTTCTGCATGTGCAACACTGGCTTGCACCCGTTGTATGTGAACGTAGAGTCTATCACACCCGATCATCACGTGGTGTCTCAACATGATGAACTTTCGCAACAGTGCACACCCCGGGAGAACACAGTTCATCTTGAAATTTAAGTGAGGGATCACCTTATAATGCTACCGTTATCCTAAGCAAAACAAGGTGCATAAAAGGATTAACATCACATGCAAATCATAAGTGACATGATATGGCCATGAACTTGTGCTTTTGATCTCCATCTTGAAAGCATCGTTTAGCGATAAAGTAAAGCATTACATAGCGCTTAATGATTGACATGCAGGTCATACAATAATTAAAGACAACCCTATGGCTCCTGCCGGTTGTCGTACTCATCGACATGCAAGTCGTGATAAATTATACATCACATGATCTGTGATAGCTTGGCTTATTAGGGATGATAGACTACTCATATCAATAAGGAATTCCTTCTTTTCCGGGAGCCCATTCAAACAGAACTCCCAGGTTAAGCGTGCTTGGCTTGGAGTAGTTCCAGGTTGGGTGACCGACCGGGAAGTTGGTCCCGGGTGCGCATGAGTGAGGACAAAGTGCGCAGAAAAGACTAGTATTGATCTGTGAGGCCATTCTAGATCCTGACAGGAGTAATGACTACCGGCGGGTGTGTCCGGGGCGTTACAAGTTGGTATCAGAGCCAACCCTCGCGGTTACACGGATGTTTGCCGACAGGTGCGTGGTCATGTTGCTCACGAAGTTTGTGACCCGTCGTGGCACACGGAATGACACATATATCGGACTGGAAGTACAGCCGTTTGTGCCAAGAGGGAACGTTCCTGTGACCCGACGAGGACGTCGGTTCCTCTAAGTGGTGGTGTATGTGAATGCCTGGCTTATTGGGGATGATAGACTACTCATATCAATAAGGAATTCCTTCTTTTTCGGGAGCCCATTCAAACAAAACTCCCAGGTTAAGCGTGCTTGGCTTGGAGTAGTTCTAGGATGGGTGACCGACCGGGAAGTTGGTCCCGGGTGCGCATGTGCGACCGGGAAGTTGGTCCCGGGTGCGCATGTGTGAGGACAAAGTGCGCAGAAAAGACTAGTATTGATCTGTGAGGCTAGTGCAGATCCTGCCAGGAGTAACGACTACCGGCGAGTGTGTTCGGGGCGTTACATGATCATCTAATACATCACATATATCACATCATGTAATTTGCCATATCACATCACAACATACCCTACAAAAACAAGTTAGACGTCCTCTAATTGTTGTTGCATGCTTTACGTGGCTGCTACGGGTATCTAGCAAGAACAATTCTCATCTACGCAAAAACCACAATGGTGATACACTAGTTTCTTTTCAACCTTCTCAAGGACCGCCGTTGTCGAATCCGATCCAACTAAAGTAGGAGAAACAGACACCCGCTAGCCATCTTTGTGCAATGAAGTTACACGTCAGTCGATGGAACCGGTTTCTCGTAAGCGTACGAGTAAGGTTGGTCCAGGCCGCTTCATCCCACAATACTGCTGAATCAAAACACGACCAAGGGAGGAAGCAATCTAAGCATCAATGCCCACAAACTCTTTGTGTTCTACTCGAGATCTCATCTACACATAGACCTAGCTCATGATGCCACTGTTGGGGAACGTTGCATGGCAAACAAAAATTTCCTACGCAAATGCAGATCTATCCATGGTGATGAGCATCTACGAGAGGGAGAGTGGATCTACGTACCCTTGTAGATAGCTAAGCGGGAAGCGTTCAGAAATGCGGTTGGTGTAGTCGAACGTCTTCGCGATCCAAATCGCCGAGTGTCCCGCGATCTCATCTCGAACCGTCCCGCGATCCAATTACGATCCGTCCCGCGAACTCATCACGATCCGTCCCGCGATCTCATCACGATCCATCCCGTGAACTCATCACGATCCGTCCAGCAAACTCATCATGATCCGTCTCGCGATCTTGATCACGGTCCTTTCGATCTAGCGCCAAACGGACGGCACCTCCGCGTTCAGCACACGTACAGCTTGATGACGATCTCCGCCTGCTTGATCAAACAAGAGGGAGTGGAGAGTTAGAAGAGTTCTCCGGCAGCGTGATGGCGCTGCGGCGATGGTGGTGGAGCTATTCTGGCAGGGCTTCGCCTAAGCACTTCAGAAAACCGATCTAGAGGAGAAGCTATGCACTAGAGGAACGGGTGGCACGTGGATGAAAATCTTGTGCCAAAACCCTAAAATCCTCTAGTATATATAGGAGGAGAGGAGGAGGAGGCTTGGCTTCCCAAGAGGCAGCCCTTGGGTCGGCCAAACCAAGGAGGGAGGAGTCCTCCTCCTCCACTCCAAGTACGATTAGGACTCCTTCCTTATTTGGCCTTTTTTTTGCCTTTTTCCACCTTTTTCCTTTTGGGCTTTTGTTGGCAGACGCACGGGCCTTGTGTGGGACTTCCACCAGCCCACAAAGGGCTGGTATTTACTATCCCACAGCCCATATAGCCTGTTGGGTCGAAATACCTCTCCCGATGGTCCCCCGGTACACTACCGGCACTCCCGGTACACTACCGATGAGCCCGAAACTTTTCCGGTGACCAAAACAGGACTTCCTATATATCAATCTTTACCCCCGGACCATTCTGGAGCTCCTCGTGACGTCCAGGATCTCATCCGGGACTCCGAACAACCTTCGGTCACCACCATGCATAACACTATACTACCGAAACGTCACCAAACCTTAAGTGTGCAGACCCTGCGGGTTCGAGACCTATGTAGACATGACCGAGACACCTTTACGGTCAATAACCAATAGAGGGACCTGGATGCCCATATTGGTTCCTACTTATTCTATGAAGATCTTTATCAGTCGAACCTCTGTGTCAAGGATTCAGTTAATCCCGTATGATGTTCCCTTTGTTCTTCGGTATGTTACTTGCCCGAGATTCGATCCTCGGTATCTCCATACCTAGTTCAACCTCGTTACCGGCAAGTCTCTTTACTCGTTCCGTAACACAAGATCCCGTGACCAACACTTAGTCACATTGCTTGCAAGGCTTGTCGTGATGTTGTATTACCGAGTGGGCCTTGAGATACCTCTCCGTCACATGGAGTATCAAATCCCTGTCTTGATCCATGCCAACTCAACAGAACCCTCGGAGATACCTGTAGAGCACCTTTATAGTCACCCAGTTATGTTGCGATGTTTGATACACACAAGGTAATCCTCCGGTGTTAGTGAGTTGCATGATCTCATGGTCATAGGTACATATACTTGACATGCAGAAAACAGTAGCAATAAACTGACGCGATCATATGTTACGTTTGTAGTTTGGGTCTACCATTCTACTAATGATGTGATCCCGATATCAAATGACATCTCATGTTCATGACTAGGAAACCATAGCCATCTTTGATCAACGAGCTAGTCTATTAGAGGCATACTAGGGACATGGTGTTGTCTATGTATGCACACATGTATCTAAGTTTCCGATCAAGAAAATTATAGCATGGATAATAAATGATTATCATGAACAAGGAAATATGATAATAACTAACTTATTATTGCCTCTACGGCATATTTCCAACAGCCGGAAGTGGAAGCAGTGATAAAGGTGATAGCATAGTCAGTCGTCAAGTTCTTCAAAGGACTAGTCTGCCACTTTGGTGTTCCCAACAAGATCATCACTGACAACGCCACGCAGTACACAAGTCGCACCTTCATGTAGTATGTCCAGGACCTTGGTAGCAAAACCTGTTTTGCTTCTGTTGCTCACCCAAGGAGCAATGACCAAGCAGAAAGGGCGAATGTTGAAGTGTTGTGAGGGCTTAAAACAAGAACTTTTGACAAGCTGCACAAGTGCGGAAGGCGCTGGATTGATGAGTTGCTTGTGGTTCTTTGGTCAATCACGACGACACCAAATTGAGCTACCGGCCAGACACCCTTCTCCCTAGTATATGTGGCGGAAGCATTTCTCCCCACGGAACTCATATACGGGTCACCTCGAGTGCTCGCTTATGACGAGCTTGAGCAAGAGCAGTTGCGGCAAGATGACGCAACGCTCCTTGAGGAAGATCGTCTTCAGGCTGATGTGCGAGCTGCACGCTACCAGCAAGCTTTGCGCCGCTATCATAACCGCAAGGTTCATGCCCGAAGTCTTGAGGAAGACAACCTTGTTCCTCAGCGTGTTCAGTCTGCCAAGAATTCCAACAAATTGATGCCAAAGTGGGAAGGCCTTTATCGGGTAGTGCGAGTCACCAGGCCTGGTGCAGTCCGCCTGGAGACCGAGGATGGGATCCCAGTGAGCAACTCCTGGAATATCGAACATCTTCGTAAGTTCTACCCATGAGGCGCGGTTCCCCAGTCTCCCGGCAACCACCTGTGTACAAGTCTTGCCGCCGAAGCATGTAATCCTTGGTACAAAGCAAGGCACAGACCCTGTGCATAGTTAAATAAAGCTAAGTATTGTGCAAATCTTGTTGATTCTCTTGTTTACTTATGTACATGTTTGTCTGAGATATTGTATTGCACTTACTCCTGATAAGAGCTAACGGGCCGCCAAGGTTCCATATCCCTATTTTCTCTTCTTTCTTTTTCTCAAAGGATAGAAGGTTACCAATGGTGGTACAGATACCAACGGACGATGTTCAAGAAAAACATCTTGCCGGAAGGAGTACGGCAAAAACATCTTGCTGGAAGGAGTACGACAATGAAAATCTAAGTTGCAAGACTTGGAGTAAAAATCTTACTATGAAGTTATTTTCCTTGGAAGATTTCGACTTTTGTATGAAAAATCGGCACGCTAAGGAACCTTGTCGTGATTGGTGGCATCCTTGCTCTGTTTCGAGTCCGCTCAATGGCTTAAGTGGGTGTACTCGCCCCTTTGTTCCGTTTCGACTCTGCTCAACGGTTCAAGTGGCTGCGCTCACGCCCTTACTCTGTTTCGAGCCCACTCAACAGCTTAAGTGGCCATGCCAAGAATGTCAAGGTATCTTGCTGGCAGTGGCGCCGCTAGTAGGCTGCTAAGGATCCGCTCCTTAAAGTGCTAGCGGTAGGGCTGCACATGCCGACAAGGTTTTCCGAAAAAGCATAGGGAAAACACCATGCAAAGAGGAACCTAACGAGGAGAATAATATGCAGTGACTCAATTAGGGTGAAATTTACATGAGATATCGCCTCTTCCTAAGTACATCTTTATTTGACTTTCTCCCCCAGGGGAGATTACGAGAAGAAAAAGATGGGAGGACAAGGCAGATTACAAGAAGAAAAAGATAGGAAGATGCCCCCAAAAGAACCCCAGCCAGACCCCTCTAGACCAGCACTGCACGGAGGTGCAGGGCTTCCTGAAGGGAAGACGACAGCCTGGCCCCTCCTGGGCCAGCATTGCGTAGAGGAGAAGACCAGCACCACGCGTACGAGGGGAGGGGCCCTAGAAGCCGAAGTCCACGGGCCTGCTAGAAGATCCAGCTGGAAGATGAGGCAGTGCCCAGGACAAGGACCCCCGGCAAAGGGTGAGGAAGGCGCAAATGGCTCAGAAGGGCTTCGTGTAGTTTGAGGACGAACTCCAATGTCGTCCCCTCGGCATGGGTCTCTTTGAGGAAGGGGCCTGGCATCGGAGGGAGAGATGGAGCAGCGCTCTGCCTCCCCCGGCCTCGGCCTCCACGACGACCATGGCTCCTCGTGCCTCTCCCACCGCAAGCACCCGGGTCACACTCCGCCTCTGCGGCGGAAGCGGTGGCATGATCCAGACGAGAACTCCTCCTCGATGCAGAGGACGGTTGCCGCCCTCGCCCCCTATTCATGGCTAATGGCGGGCACCACTTAGGGTTTGGAAGAAGTGGAAAGGCGAGCTCTGGAGATTCTCGCTTGATAAAAAAAGAAGGATGGATGAGCATCGCCCTCGCTACCCCTCAATTTATAGGGGGGAGCGCGGGGGCTGGCTCTCCCCCGCTCCAACAGTCGCCGCCCACCTCCTCAAATAGCGTCGCGCACGATCATGGGGCGAATAACAACCACCCCATTGCTACAATCCATGATGCTGAAGTTTCTGCCATAGCCAGGACTTTATGTCATAGGCGTGGGTTGTTGGCTCTCCGCTATGCATGAGGCGTGCATGGCGGAAATGGCCTGACGCAGCCATGCAGACAATTATTACCGTTCTGCGCACGTACCCCACGTCGCGCACTGAACGTGCATCATGGGGAGGCACAGTAAGCGGACTGGTTGCAATAGCAGTGAATCCCTACCACGCGTGCCCGTGCACTGTTTGTGCCTAGCCCAACAACGCCTCGCACTGTATATGGCCCTGGCCCGGGGGCTCCTGTCGGTGTACTAAAGTATGGGATTTTTAGTACCCCATACTTGTGCACGTACAGTTGTAGCCATACCAGCGGCAAGGCCCGCCAGGGAGCAACTGATAACAAATACACCAACATCAAGAAGGCATTCAAGTCAACAAACCAAAGACTGAAGGCTAGGACGCTGGCAAGATCTTGTCGGGATAGCCTATGGAGCCCCGACAAGACCTTGACGGGATGGCCTTCAAACCCCCGGCAAGGCGAAGCCCCGGCAAGACCCCGCCAGCACAGAGGCCAGGTGTCGCAACACCTAGGCACGTGTCGAGGCGCTGACTATGGAGGGGCTAAGCGGTGTCGATGGGACGGGGTCCTGTCCCGTCCATGGACGTTAAGAGGCACCATACGGAGCATTAAATGTGCATGCCCTATACCGTCAGAGTTAGGTATCATAGCATTGTAGCTCTGTACACCTCGTGTACGCACTGTACGCCACTGTTGGTGACCCCTTGGTGAGTATAAAAGGAGGCCCAGGGCGTTACGGTAGAGGACTTTTTTGGACTTTTAGACTCCTGGACTTTTGGAGCTCCTCTAGCCCATTATGCATGAGTAGCAGCTCTATACTGTAGCGCTCCCAGAACCTGAGCTAGAACTCATCCAATACAACCAAGCAGGAGTAGGGTTTTACGCATCTTTGCGACCCGAACCTGGGTAAAAATCCCCCACGCTGCTCGTTCGTCCTGCTCTTCGCGCACACCCATCTACCTGTCGAACTGAAAGGGGTCCTCCCGATCCCATAGGTGTTCGTCCCCCATGACAGAACACGAGAGAGATAAAGAGTTATGGTGATTTTATTCTAGACGTAGGAGATGACATGGGCTAAAGAAATAAGGGAGGGGACCCACGTGGGGACCACAACCCACCAGGCCGTGCCTGGGTTTGCTTGTGCGCCTTGGTTTCTTGTGGACACCAGGCGCACCCCCACAGATATTATTTGTGCCAGAAATTCAGAAATATTCAGGAAAAAAGGTGTTAAATTTTGGCAGTAAGTAGAGGTAGTTGAAACTTTACGATAGTGAGTGTCGGAGAATTTTCAATAACATTTACACCATTCACTTGGAATTGTTTCTTTGGAAAGTGCACAGTCTGCTCATTACCACTGATATGAAAAGTGAGTTTGCTTTTATTACAAACAATAACAGCCCCTACATTATTTAAAAAGGGTCTACAAAGGATAATCAACATGTTGTCATCCTCGGGCATCTCAAGAATAACAAAGTCTGTTAAGATAGTAACATTTGCAACAACAACGTGCACATCCTCACAAATACCGATAGGTATGGCTGTTGATTTGTCAGCCATTTGAAAAGATATTTCAGTAGGTGTGAGTTTATTCAAATCAAGTCTTTTATATAAAGAGAAAGGAATAACACTAACACCAGCTCCCAAATCACACAAAGCAGTTTTGACATAGCTTCTTTTAATAGAGCAAGGTATAGTTGGTATTCTAGGATCTGCAAGTTTTTTAGGTACTCCATCCTTATCAAATAATTAGCAAGCATGGTGGAGATTTTAGCTTCAGGTATATTTAATTTATTAGTGATGATTTCTTTCATGTATTTTGCATAAGGGGCCATTTTTAATATATATCAGTTAAGAGGGTATGCAAAAAGACTGGCCTAATCATTTTAGCAAAGCGTTCAAATTCTTCATCATCCTTTTTCTTAGATGGTTTAGCTGGAAAAGGCAAGGGTTTCTAAACCCATGGCTCTCTTTCTTTACCATGTTTTCTAGCCACAAAGTCTTTTTTACCATATCATTTATTTTTAGGTTGTGGGTTATCAAGATCAACAACAGGTTCTATTCCTACACCGTTAATTGGTTCTCTATCATTTTTCAGTTAAGTATCTTTATGAACACCATCATTATCATTTTCATTTATCACTAGGTGAATGTTCATTACCAGATTCAATTTCAGCATGAGAAATATAGACATTATTATTATCTTCAGGAGGTTTTTCTACCTTAAGTTCACTAGAGGTATGCAAAGTCCTACCATTTTTCTTTTTCTTTCTCCTTTTAGAAGGACTAGGTGCATCAATATTAATTCTCTGAGAGTCTTGTTCAATTCTTTTAGGATGTCCCTCAGGATAAAGTGGTTCCTCAGTCATTTTACCTCCTCTAGTTGCTACTCTAATAGCAAAATCATTCTTATTATTATTCATTTCATTAAGCAATTCTCTTTGAGATTTACCAACTTGTTCTAACAGGGTTTGAACCATAGAGGCATGTTTTCCTACACCTCTAACATCATTGCTGATTCTAAATAACAAGTCACTCAGGCATATTAGAATTATATTTCAATTGTTTCAGAACATTTGCATTGAAGTGATCTTGTTTCCTAATGTAGTTATCAAATTCATATAAGCACTGACTAGGATGTTTATCATAAGGAATTTCACCTACATCAAACTTTAATAAAGAACTTACATCTACCACCTATGGAGGTAGTGGTATCTCAATGTCTTGTATTTCTTCAATAGGTGGTAAATTTCAACATCCTCGGCATTAATACCTTTTTCCTTCATACATTTTTCCCTCTTGCATATCTTTAGGAGAAATAAGATACCCCTCTTCTTCGGAGTGGGTTCAAGTGGTGGTTCAGGGAGAGTATGATCATCATAATTCTTCAATATATTACTCAATAGTTGCTTAGATTGTTCAACAGTTCGTTCCCTAAAAACATAACTAGCACAACTATCTAGAAGTCCCTTGAAGCATCAATTATTCCATTATAGAAGATATCAAGTATTTGATTTTTCTTAAGAGGGTGATCAGGCAAAGCATTAAGCAATTGGTGAATCCTTCCCCTAGCTTGTGGGAGACTCTCTTCTTCAATTTGCACAAAGTTAAATATTTCCTGTAAGGCAGCTTGTTTCTCATGAGCAGGAAAATATTTTTCGGAGAAGTAGTAATTCATATCCTCGGGACTACACACACAACTAGGAGCAAGAGTATTGTACCATATCTTAGCATCACCCTTTAATGAGAACAAAAATAATTTGAGAATATAGTAGTAGCGAATCTTCTCATCATGAGCAAAAAGGGTGGATATATCATTCAACTTAGTAAGATGTGCCACTCACTATAGGAATCAACAACTTTGCCGTCAGCCATCCCGAATGGCAAAGGCATGCATGGAGGACGGCAAAGGCTTTGCCGTCGGCCAGCAGACGGTCAACCGTCAGGTTGAATAAGCCACAGTAAAGGGCGCTTTGTCATCTGCTAGCAGACGGAAAAGATCCTTAGGTCTTTGCCGTCCGCCAGGGGACGACAAAGACCGTGGACGTCACAAGTGGCAGCTTACGGCCGTTAAGGGGTTAATAGCGTGCTTGGCCGTCCGCTGGCAGACGGCAAAGACCTAAGATTCTTTGTCGTCTGCCAGCGGACGGCAAAGCACCCGTTTCTTTGCTGGCCCTAGGTGGTTTCTTTGTCGTCCGCTGGCAGACGGCAAAGAACCTTAGGTCTTTGCCGTGTGCCAGCGGACGGCAACGAAACTACCTAGGTCAGCCTAGTGCTACCCTAGGTTGCACAGGTAGCTGCCACATGGTAGCTTTGCCATCTGCTAGCTGACGGCAAAGACCTTTGTCGTCGGCCAGCAGACGGGAAAGTGGCTATATAGCCCCTGTTTTTTCTGTTTTTTCTTAAATTCATTCAATTTGACAGGATTTCACATATATATATATACACATTTCAAAATAATTTCAACAAGCATACCAACAATAAGTTTCCAACAACATATCCAATATACAATGGTTTCCAACAACATATCCATACATATATATCCAAAACAAGTTTCCAACAAGTTTCCATAAAAAAAGGAAGCACAAGTAGAAGAGTACACTCCATGAATGCAAGCTTCCTCGTCTATAGCAAATCTAAAAATTAGGAAAGATGAAAGTTAGAAGAAGAAGAAGACTATCTAGAAGAAAAAGAAGAAAAAGAAGAAGAAAAAGAAGAAGAATTTATCTTCTCTTTCTCTTTCTCCTCTCCTCTTCTTTATCTTCTTCTTCTTCTAACTAGGGTAGGTAGAAAAGGCATTTTTAGCTAAGGTAGGTAAAAATGCTAAGTGTGTAGGTCATTTTAGAGCTAAGATAGGTAAATAGGTCATTTTGGAGCTAACCTAGGTAGTTATGCCATTTTTGAGCTAACTAAGCATATTTATTCATTTTGGAGGACAAAATGATAAGTGTAGGTCATTTTAGAGCTATCGTAGTTAAAATCAGTCATTTTGGAGCTAGGTAAGCTTATTTTCTCATTTTGGAGGAAAATAAACTAATTATATGATAGTTTGGTTAAAATCGGTCATTTTGGAGCTAGGTAAGGTTATTTTGTCATTTTGGAGGAAAATAAACTAATTATATGATAGTTTGGAGCTAAACGATGGTTATTATAACATTTTTTACCTAAGTAAGCTAATTATGTCATAAATGAACTAGGTAAGCTAAGTATAGATTATTGTTTAGCTATCCAAGGTAGTTATGACATTTTTCAGGTAACTAAGCATATTAAGTCATTTAGGTGGACAAATGCTAAGTATAGGTCATTTTATAGCTATCCTAGGTAAAGTATATCTCGGAGCTAAGTAAGGTTATTATATCATTTTCGAGGAAAATAAGCTAAGTATAGGTCATTTTGGAGCTAAACCAATGTTATTATGCCATTTTTTTACCTAAGTGAGCTAATTATGTCATAAATGAACTATCTAAGCTAATTATAGATCATTATTGAGCTATCCTAGGTAGTTATGCCATTTTGTACCTAAGTGAGCTAATTATGTCATAAATGAACTAGCTAAGCTAGCTATAGATCATTATTGAGCTATCCTAGGTAGTTATGCCATTTTCTACCTAACTAAGCATATCAAGTCATTTTGGAGGAAAAAAATGCTAAGTATAGGTCATTTTATAGCTATCCTAGGTAGAATATATCATTTTGGAGCTAAGTAAGGTTATTATGTCCTTTTGAGGAAAATAAGCTAAGTATAGGTCATTTTGGAGCTAAGTAGGTCCTTTCTTAAGCTAAGTATGCATTTGTTAAGCAAAACACTTGGGAAAACTTACCATCATCACGGGGGGTGAAGGACCGGTCGGGTTTGTGCCAGGGTGAGATGTAGAAGGACCGGTCGGGGTTGCGGCAGACGCAGAAGGATCGGTCGATGTTTGTTTGGAGGCACGCTGCACCAAAGATCATTTGCAATGTCTCCTTAGGATGATGCAACTCAAATGTGAATAATAGTAACTAATGACCATTCAAATGAAACTCACCGTGGGTGCTATAGCAATATGGGGCATCGACGGAGGGGTCTGACCATTGTTCTAGCACACGGTCTGCACATTTTGTTTTCACGAGTCATTCATATTAGTTAGTGATGAAACGAACATTACATGCATGATTTTGCTAATATGTAGGAGAAACTTACCACGAGGAGCTCGCATAGGGCCCGGTGAGACGTGTCGTTCCGGTTCCTCTCCTCCTCCAATAGCCTAGCCATCCTGTCCTCCATGTCCCTCTCCCTCTGCGTCACCTACCTGTTTGCCTCCGCCAGATGCTCCTGGGCTCTAGCCTCAATGGCGAGCTCCATTGGCCGTGGACGAGGCCTTATCTCAGGATCAGAGCTCTTCTAGCGCTTCTTGATCTCCGAGAGAGTTCTAGGACAACGTATTAGTCCATCCCCAATAGCTATCGAGCCATGGGACCTCCCGCCACCAGATATCATCACAAGCTCTGGATCAAAAGGACTCTAGCTCGCGTAGAAGTCCTCCCCTTTCCTCGCCTTCCCCTCATCTCTGTACCTCACGAGATTGTTGTGGGAGGAGATGTTGCTGAAGCTCTCTGGATGATCGAGGTCATCCTCAGAGAATGCCTTGGCCTTCTTGTACGAGGCTGTATGGGCCATGGCATAAAGGTCGAACAGAGGTGGCACCTCCTTCTTGTTTTCTCGTGCCTAAAAGAGAGGAACAAAATATTAGTTAAGGGCTCAAGCTAGCATGAAGAATGAAATTGCATGAATCATGAAGCAAACCACATACCCAGTGATCCCCGTACTCAAACAGGTTGGAGCTCCCTTGATGGTGTGGCACACCTTTCATTTGGGCACGCTTATCCTTGGCCTTGTTGTGTTCGGCTAGCCATTCGGGAGAGCACCACTCATCCACCAATGCCTCCCAACAGTCCATCCTATTCACACACCATCCTGGGGGCACCTAAGTTAGACAAGAGAAATTTCAGCGCTACGCCCACCAATCAAATCAAGGAAACTAAGCACAAGGCCTTAAGAATAGATAATTACCTTCATTAACTTCTCCTTACTCAGATAATTTGTGCGACACTTCTTCTTAGCCCTCTTAATGTTAGTTGAGGCGTGGTAGTCTCGAATAGCCTGCATCCGAGCCTCGTGCCGTAAATTCTGAAGTAGGTGCTTACACTCGGCTACGAGAACAATAGCCGCTTTCGCCTCGTGTTCCTCAAGACACCTGTAGAAGGTCTGCAATTAAACAAGACAACACTGATTAGTACAATCACTAGGTGGTGTTGATTTTTAATTCTGTAAAGGAGAAATTACCTAAAACCGACGGATCATAATTTCAGCCACCGTCTCGCACAAGACACCATCGACCATCTCCTTCGACGGGGCCGAGGAAGCCATGCACAGCTCCCAGGTCAATGCTACCTGTGGAACCTCACCCGAACCGGGCAACCGGAACTTCCCCGGGAAGTGGTGCCGGAGAAGCACACCAAGGACCTGGTTGGGCCTGCGGACATCACGCTCGTGTTTCCAACCACTGCAGTATGACAAGGCCAACACATTAGATATTAATTTGAAGAAACATGAAGGCAAAAGGTTAAAAAAGAGTAAATGCACTTACTTCTCCGAATTAGGCTCAATCAACCACCTATGATTGCGGGTCGTCAGCATGGGCGGAAGCTTTGTACAACCACGCTGGAAGACCTTCTTGCCCTCCTCAACCAGCTCCCTCTCACTATAGGTGTCCTCAGACAAGTTGTCCTTGCCACTAGCCTCCGGAGTCATGTGGAACGAAGACTCTGGGACCGGAGTCTCCTGGGACAAAGACTCTGGGACCGGAGTCTCCTGGGACAAAGGCTTGGTGACCCGAGGCTCGTCAGCCTGAGGCTCGGTGACCGAAGTCCGAGCGGGTCCTAGTCAGATGGGTTCACCTGAGATGGAGCACTCCTGTGGTCGGCGGAATCAGCTGGGGGTGGCAGCAAGGAAGGCACAACAGCCTTCCTACCTCTACCACCTCTCTTCGTATTCCCCCGACCTCTCCCGGTCGAAGAAGAAGCGCCCTCTGGTGTCTGCATACAGTGTACCAGCGCTCTCCGGAGTTGCTGGGGTGGAATAATAGAACCCCTCCCATCACGTGCCGAGGAAGGAGGCTCAGAGTGCTCTCGACCCGCACCCACCATCTGTCAACACCTGCAATGACAAAGAGTGAATGAAATTAGTTCAACATAAAAAATTGAATACCTAATAACATGAACTAATTAACAATATATATGTACATAATAATAATTGAATAACTCACATTAATAATATTAATCTTCATCTTTTATATATGCTTCGGGATCAATAAATGCATAATCATCATCACTATCAGTAATGACATGCTCATTAGCATCATCAATAAATGCATCAACATGTGGAAGGCCTCTATGTAATCGGTCAAGCATTGACAGGTCATCCGCAGCAGTAACCTCTTCTTCTTCCGTCTCTTCTTATTCTGGCTCAGGGGTGAAGTCGGATTCACTGTCCCTGTTGACCACAATGTTCTGGGGTGAAGTAGAGCGGTTCTTGAAACGTTTTTTGGAAAGACGTGTTTCTTGGAAGAATTCTCCTTCATATGTGTCTGGGTTAATGTGAGGTTCATAATCATCTTCATTGAGGGGAGGTGGTCTAAAATGTGGCGGCACATCATAAACGACATCCCAACCTTTCAGATTTGGATCCGTTTGGCAGGCCCACGGTAGATAGAAAACTTCGGTCGCCTGTTGAGCCGTAATATCGTCATCCAATGCTATTGCTTTCGAAGCACCGGCTAGTGCGAGCTTCCCTTTGAATAGGCTGAGGTTGAATCGACGTTTTTCACGGTCACCATCATTGTACCGAGGCTTCTCCATCATTGTACACATTCATATTCTTCCCCGGATATTTGGGCATTGGAATTATCAACGTCGGGAAAATGTTCTTTCTTTTCATAATCCCTCCGGGGGGAGATTGAGTGGAATGACAAATACAGGCCAACAATTGTATTGTGTTGCCGTCATACCATACACATTGAACCCATCCGTGCTGATGGCAACTCGAGGATGCCTTGGATCTGCCGCTTTATCCTTATGTAATGTTGTAGGACCAAAAGTATGTCTAGAGGGGGGTGATTAGACTACTTGACCAAATAAAAGTTTTGCCTATACCAAGTTTTAGGGTTGACTGTTTTTAGCATTTCATGGCAAGTCAAGTACACCCTAGACATGCAAGTCTAAGAGTATATAGCAGCGGAAACTAACAACAAGCATGTATAGAAGGGATAGGGTAGGAAGATCAAACACAGTTGTAGACACGATGATTTTTCCCGTGGTTCCGATAGGTGGCGCTATCGTACATCGACGTTTATGGATTCTTCAACCCACGGAGGGTAACGGTCGTGAGAGTCCACGGAGGGCTCCACCCAAAAGGGTCCACAACGTAGCAACCTTGACTATTCCATAACGGCTTCCATCCATGAAGGACTAGCCTCACTATGGGTAGATCTTCACGAAGTAGGCGATCTCCTTGCCCTTACAAACTTCTTGGTTCACTCCCCAACACGAAGTAGGAGGCTCCCAAGCGACACCTAACCAATCTAGGAGGCACCACCCTCCAAAAGGTATTAGGCTCGGTAATGACAATGAACTCCTTGCTCTTGTGCTTCAGCACCCAATCACTCTCTCATAGATTTGGCATGGTGAAAGTCATGGGATTGGTGGAAAGCCACTTGGGGAGGCTAGAGATCAAGATCCATATGATTGGACTGGAATATCCTGACCTCAACACAAGGGTATGTGGTTCTCTCTCAGAAAACTAGATGGGGCAAGTGTGGAATAGTTCTGAGTGCTTCTCTTTCGAGTAGGTGGTGGTGAAGGGGTATATATAGGCATCCCCAAAAATCCAACCATTACACACAAAATAACCAGTGCTTCTCTTTCGAGTAGATGGTGGTGAAGGGGTATATATAGGCATCCCCAAAAATCCAACCATTACACACAAAATAACCAACTCGGTGACATCGATGTGTTAATCTCGATGGTACCGATGTGACCAAAAGGTGGCATGTTTTGAATCTCTGTGAGACCGATATAGGAAAGTTGATTGCACCAATAAGGTGACCAACGGTCAGATTTCCAATCTCGGTGACGCTGATCCAACATTCTTGGTGGTACCGATAATGTAAATTTGCGTAATAGAAAGTTGGCAACCTAAACTCGGTGGCACCGGTATGGAATCATTTACACTGAAGTGGCTAGGGTTTGGCTGAGTCTGTCTAGGTTCTGGAATCGGTGGCATCGGTATGAGAAAGTTGGTTGCACCTATTTTGAGTGTCGGGTATAGAACAGACTTTGGTGGGAGAGTTTGTGGATGTTTTTGGCGACTATGACTTGTGCACGTTTGAGCATATTGTTCACCAACAAAACCTTACCCCCTTTAATAGTATTGGCTTTCCTATGGACTCAAAGTGATTTCTCACAAATATAAAATGTGGAGTCCTCTTGCTTGAAGCTTGGACAATATATTTCCTTGCATCTTGGGGTGTCTCCACAATCTCCTTTTGCCAATCCTATCATTGAACATTTCCTGAAATATACTTGGTGGAAACATTAGTTCAATGACTTATATGTTGTTATTAATTACCAAAACCACCAAGGGAGCAAATGTGCTTTCAATCTCCCCCTTTTTGGTAATTGATGACAACATATAGATCAAAGCTTCGATATATGATAAAATCAATGAATATAATCGTCGCTTTGAGAGGTATGTGATAAGCAAGAGCTCCCCCTAAGTATGTGCATTATTTTGAATTTGCGTTTGAATGCAAATGCACAATTGATTAGGTATATGGGCACTTCTTCCATGTCACATACAACTTGTGGTGTGCGAGAATAATTAGAATGAATAACAAAGCACAACACAATCAAGCAAAGGTGAATGATCATCTCATAAGCATTAAGATGATAGGAAATAGTAGCATCACACATAATCATATGCTCAACACAAGCAACCAAAACACCAAATGTTTTGAAAAGCACCAAACACCAAAACACTCTCTCACTCGAAGCCTAAAGATCTACATACACTTCTCCCCCTTTGGCAACAAGTTACCAAAAAGTTCAAAGGCATACATCTAATCGTTCTTGGGTTGATCTCCTCCGGTTGTTGATGAAGGAGTCGAGACAACAACATCGGCGAAGATCTCTGCAGATGTCGTGGATGGAGTTGGAGTGGCAGCTGGAGGAACTAGAGCAGATGGAGCAAGAGCTGAGGTGACAGCAGCAGGAGCTGATGAAGAGGGCCTCAAGTCTAGAGCTGGCACAATGGCTGATCTGGCCTGGGTATGAAACTGTGTGCCTGTCCTGAGAGGTGATCCATCCTCATCGTCATCATCATCTGAAGAAGTAGTCTGAGGAAGAGGCACTGAGTCAACTTCCTTCTTGAGCTCATTGACTATCTTAGTCAGCCCATCCACCTTATCATTAAGGTCTTGATCCTGTTTTCAAAGATCCTCACAAGACTGTTCTGATTTTTCAAAATCTCCTTAATGTCGTCCTTCATTCCTTGGATAGATGAAATCATAAGATCCATTTGCTCATTCCTGGATCTAGGTACCTAAGCACTAGCGGCTCAAGCTGCCTCCTCTTTTGCCTGAGCTGCAACTGAAGTGGGATGATCGGATGATCTGGGTTCATCACCACAACATTGTCCTCGAGATGTGGTTGTAGGGGTAAATGTGGACGATCTAGAGCAAAAATGTGCTTCCCCAACTTTGAATTGATAAGCATCTGGATGTAGGGTGCATAACAGCAAGAGCGCTTCTGGTCAGCAGCAACCCCCTTGATTGTCTCAACAATCAAATACATGACTCTGGTCCTAGTGTGTTTGTCAAGGTGGATTAACATATTGATGGAGTAGCCTCGGATCATCTTGTCATCTCCTGACTTGGGCATCAAAGTATGCCTCAGAATGGTGTTCATTGTGTGGAGGCCAGACTGAAGAAAGTAGATAGATCCTAGGTTGTGAGACTTCACATTGGCAGCAGGGATCTCCTTGTACATATTTGCCATAGCATTGTGGCTCTCCTTGGATTCTGAGTATACATTTAAGTCACCATCCTGTGCTTGTGGAACTCCTAAGATGGCAGCCTATTCTTCAACAGTCGATTCATACCTTGCACCTTCAGTCATCCATACAATTCTACCATCTCCATAGAAATGTGTAGTGGAGTAGAATTGCATGATCATCTCATCATTCCAAGCAGTGAATTATTTGCCAACAAACTGATCCAAACCTATGCAGTGGAAATTGTCTTGGACACTTGGAAAGTGGTCCTCGTTTTCCTTGATGAATTTCCAGTCAACATACCGCATATCACTAACATCTGGGCTCTTGTCAAAAAGCACAGACTCATAGAAATCCTGTTGCTCTTTGGTATAAAATTTGTAGTCCACAGGTGTCTTCTTTCTCAAGGCATATGGATCAGCAGCTCTCCATTCCCTCAATACTGAATCCTTCCTCTTCTTCATATCCTCAGCTAGTGGGTAGCTGGCATTGTGTACCGGAAGGTGTGGTCTAAGCTTCATCAAAGTTGCAAGTCATCATCATCTTCAACTCTAGAAGCAGGTCCTTTGTTCTTCTCACAAGCTGGAATCTGCCCGGATGTCCTCTTAGGCTTCTCAGCAGCAGCCTTCTTGGATGTAGACTTGGTGCTCTTGGAAGTACCGCTCTTTGGCATAGCATCAGACATCAATTTATTTTGCTTTTTCTTGGAAGGGGCCTTTGCAGCTGGCTCATCCTCCTCTTCCTCAGCAGCACCAGTTGCTTCCTACGGATCTTCATACATGGAAGTAGGCCTGCCAATCACATGAATAATCCTCTTTCTAGCTTTCTTCTCCCCTACCTTCTTAGGCATAGACTTCCTTGGCGGATCAATAGACATAGTTGCTCTGGCAGTCACATGTGCTTTGAATGTTGAAGCAGGAGCATAGATCTTACTAACAACTCTCCTAGAAGAAGTGGCTTTTGTAGCCGATTTCTTAGCAGCTGTTTCTTGCTTCTTAGCAAGAATATCTTCTGGCACAAAGTCTGAATCTTCTTCATCAGAATTCAGCTTCTTCCTAGCCCTAGCAGCAGCCTTGGGCAAACCATGGGAACTGGGAGTGCCTGGGTCTGAAGATGAACTAGACTCAGGACTAGTCCTGAATCCATCACAACACTTTGCTCTCTCAGGTCATTCTGACTGTCCTCTGCATTTGACATACTGACCCTATGAATGGAATATAGATGAGCAGAAGTAGATGAGTCATCAAAAAATTATCAGCTGGTTTTTGAAATTTACAACAAAAGATTTTCAAAGTTTTGCATTCTGTTAGAAATAAATCGGTAAGGCCGAAGCAAAAAAATTTGGTGACAACGAGACTGACTCTCCCCCTTAACAAAAACGTGGCACCCTTTTCGGTGAGACCGAAAAGGAGTGCTCGGTTTCACCAAAACAGTTCTCAGCAACACAGAAACGAAAATCGGTGGTACCAATTTTCTTGATTCGGTTCTATCGAGTTGCGTCGGGCAAAAGGCAAACCCTAGAAAATTGATGGTTCGCTAGCCTATGGGATTTCCTGGTGGATAGGATGTAGTGCAATACGTGGCATAAGAAGAAAAGCAGATCCAATGCGCAAGAATCAAAAGGGAGCGCAAAGGAGGTCGAATCCGTACCCTAACTTGGTGTGGATCCGCTACGGCAGCGACTAAGGAGCAAATTTCATCGATGGCGGCGTTTCCCAACGGCGGAGGAGCGCAGGAAGACAAGGGCGACAACCAGGGGTCTTGAAGCGGCAACTTAGGGTTCTCAAGCATGAAAGTTCTGAGGATGAATTTCAAAACGTCGGGGTCCACAGTATATATACCCCCCACGGTTGGTGATACCGATTTTATTTTTTGCTGTCACCAAGTTCCACAACTTTCACCTGACATGGAAACTCTGTGTAACCGAGAATATGAAATTGGCAGTATCGAGATTGAAAAACAGATCAACCCTAGGCATTCGGTGAGACCGAGATTGTGGGGTTGGTTCCACCGAGATGCACTTGGGAGGTTTTAATGGTCAGTCTTTGTCAATACGTAACTCCGAGTGCTCCACACACAGAGGGATCGAAAAGCACTTGTTCAAATTTTGTGATGCAGCATGAATGCACAATGCGGTGAGAAAGCATAGATAGCTAAAGACTGGTCCTAGGCATTCTTGTCCATCCAGTTTGCAAAAGATAGATCAAAAGCCAAATAGCAACAATTGGATATCCTCGAATGAGTAAATAAATGCAGACCAATATGCTCACACAATAAGATGTCATATGAAATCATGGCAAAGATGCACAAACACTCTAGCATCTTACAAGCACTTGGGCGATGACGAAGTCATCTATATATGATTATTGACTTAGGAGCCAAGTAAGAGTACCTGATCATCGGTCATACTCATCGTTTAAGCACAAGTGGGGTTACCACCTTTACATAAAGCATTTAATGTTGTCACATGCTAAGAGATGCTTTGACTCAAGTCTTAGAGTAAAGCTCCCCCTTGATGTGACATCCTCCCATAAGAGGCATGAACTAACCTTGGGTTTTGTTGACGAAGACTTCATATTGGTGAGGTAGTTGTGGATGCTCAATGTTGATGAAGATCACCAAGAGTTGGGAGCATCCTTTTTGTTTCCATACTCCTCTCACCTACATGGGTTAGTCCCAACACACAAGAGAAAAATACAAGGATATCTACGGACATGGAGTGCAAAGCTTATGTTATGATGTTCACTGATTAGTTGATTACCTTGTCCCTTGCTTACCTTTGAGGGATTGTGTGACTCCTTGAACTATTGCATTGAGTTTATGTTGAGTGCAAAAAGTCCTTGCCAATAACGAATGTGAGTGAATTTCATTGGCGGAGTCACCCCTCAAGAACTTACTCGTTCTTCTTCTTGGGGACCCACATCAAGTTGATGGGGATCCTTGGTGTTGAAGTAGCCTTTGTAGAAGTTGACCTTGAAGTAACCTTGGGAACCCACTCCACCAAAGCTAGGGATTCATCTTCATATGAGTCAATGTCCTTTTGAAGCTTGCTCTTGCCCTTGAGCTTGTGGTCTTGTGGTGGAAGGTCATCTTGAGTGTTTGTCCCCTTGGGTAGAGTATTTTTATACTTCTCCTTTTGAGGAACAAACTTGGGCGTGGATATTGACCTTCTTTCCACTCAACTCCATTAGCGTTGAAGTAGCCAACACCACGATTCTTCTGGTATCCTTCGTGCTTGCGTACAATTTCCTCAAATTGCTTACATGCGGCAAGACTCTTGTAGATACCTTTTTCTATAATTCCTTTCAATAAATAATTTTTTTGCTCAAGTGTAACTTGTCTAAGAGAATCATCATTAGTGGAATCAATAGAACTACTAGAAGCAACATCATTGGGTTTAGCATTTTTATTGTTGCTACTAGATGAAGAACCTTTCTTTCCTTTGTTATTAGATTGCTTAGTTTTAACTTGAGGCATGAAAGTAGACAAGAGTAGTCGTTTGGCTAGATAAGATGAAGTCTTCTTTCGGAGATCGTCATTGATAGCTTTGAGAAACTCATGCTCTTGCTCCAAGTTGAGATTCTCGAAGTCTAGCTTCTCATGAGTTCTCACAAGCTCTCTATGATCTTCGAGAGTATATTCATGAGCTAACTTAAGAGTGTTTGGTTCTTTAGTTAGTTGTTCTATTTTCATCTTATCATCAAATGACTCATCTTGACTAGCATGAGAATTATCAAGTTGATTTTGATCAACATCACTAGTTTTATCACAAAGCAAGTCATCATCACAAAGAAAATCATCTTCATCACTATATAAATAAAGATACTCGAGGTGTGATACCTTGGCGCCTTTATCCACGAAGCAACTTCCACTCCCTTCGTTTGGTGAATCAAATAGATCGTAGCAGTTGGTAGTCACTAGAGCAATTCCGGCAACACCATCATCTTGACTATAGTCGGAGTCGGAGTGATAGCTTCTCTCAGAGTTTCTGTCGGAGTCGGAGCCATAAACCCATTCACCAACATGAGCTTCATGATTTCTTCTTGTGTAGCTCTTGGTGTACTTGTCCTTCTTCTCCGAATCTCTACTTCTGCTTGAGTCTCTTCGTTCATAACGATCATCTATACTCCTTCTCTCTCTTTGTGGTGATTCATTCCTTGAGCTTCGTCTTCGAGGTGACTCTTCTCTTATTTTGTAGGGAGCCATGCACTCATTTGAGTAGTGTCCGGGCTTCCCACAATTGTAGAAATTGCGGTCATGACTTGACGACCGCTTCTCATCATATCTTGAGTTGGAACTTCTTTCTTTGCCTCTATTCTTGTAGAACTTTTTGAATTTCTTGACCATGAGGCTTATCACTTCATTGGTGACAAGGTTGTTGCTTGAAGTTGCAGTAGCATCACTTGTGGCTTTGTAAGCACCGCTAGACTTGTGATGAAGTTCTTCCTTATCTTTGAGTGTCATCTCATGAGCAACAATCCTACCAATGACTTCCGTAGGCTTGAGATCTTTGTAGTTTGGCATCATTTGGATCAATGTGCACACGGTGTCGTATCTCTCATCCAAAGCTCTAAGTATCTTCTTGATGATGAATTTGTCGGTCTTTTCTTCGCTTCCTAAGCCGGCAATTTCACTGGTGATGAGAGCTAGCCTAGAGTACATCTCTGCGACTCCTTCACCATCCTTCATCTTGAACATGTCAAGCTCACCTTGAAGAACATCTAACTTGGATTCTCTCACGGACTCGGTTCCTTCGTGCATATCACCAAAGTATCCCAAATATCTTTTGCATTCTCAAGACGGCTGACTTTCTTGAATTCTTCGGGGCATAAGCAGTTGAAGAGAATGTCGCATGCCTGAGCACTGAGTTGCAACATCTTCAACTCATCCGAGGTCGCTTCACGATCCGGTTCCCGTCCATCCGCAAATAACTCACCTTGCAAGCCAACACGAACAACAGCCCAAACGGTGGGGTTATGACCAAGAATATGCATTTTCATTTTGTGCTTCCAACTAGCAAAATTAGTACCATCATAGTACGAACATCTACGGTGATAACTTCCCCCACTAGATACCATACTCTCCTAGGTTGTGAGACCTAAGCAATGGAGACCAAAGCTCTGATACCACTTGTAGGACTGAAAGTATGTCTAGAGGGGGGGTGATTAGACGACTTGACCAAATAAAAGTTATGCCTGTACCAAGTTTTAGGGTTGAAAGTTTTTAGCATTTCATGGCAAGTCAAGTACACCCTACACATGCAAGTCTAAGAGTATATAGCAGCGGAAAGTAACAACAAGCATGTATAGAAGGGATTGTTGGGGAACGTCGCATGGGAAACAAAAAATTCCTACGCACACGCAAACCTATCCATGGTGATGAGCATCTACGAGAGGGAGAGTGGATCTACATACCCTTGTAGATCGCTAAGCGGGAAGCGTTAAGAAACGCGGTTGGTGTAGTCGAACTTCTTCGCGATCCAAATCGCCGAGCGTCCCGCGATCTAATCACGAACCATCCCGTGATCTCGTCACGATCCGTCCCGCGATCCGATCACAAACGTCCCGTGTCCTTGGTCACGATCCTTCCGATCTAGTACCGAACGGACGGCACCTCCGCGTTCAGCACACGTGCAGCTTGATGACGATCTCCACCATCTGGATCCAGCAAGAGAAGGTGGAGAGGAGAGAGAGTTCACCGGCAGCGTGACGGCGCTCCGGTGATGGTGGTGGAGCAATTCCGGCAGGGCTTCGCCTAAGCACTGCGGAACTACGATCTAGAGGAGAAACTATGCACCGGTGGAACGGGTAGCACGTGGCCGGAAATTCTGTCCAAAAACCACCCAATCCACTAGTATATAGGAGGAGAGGAGAGGAGAGGCAGCCAAGGCCTTTGGGTCGGCCTAAATAGGACGTGGGAAGCAATCCTACTTCAGCTCCAATCCTAGTTGGAGTAGGATTGCCTCCTATTGGCTGATTTTCCACTTTTTGCTTTAGGACTTTCTCTCCTGCGCCATGGGCCTTTGTGGCTGTTTTGCCAGCCCACCAAGGGCTGGTTAATACTCTCCCACAGCCCATGGACCTCTTGGGGTCGAACTACCCCTCCCAGAGGTCTCCCGGTACACTACCGGCACTCCCGGTACACTACCGATGAGCCGAAAACTTTTCCGGAAACCAATCTGGGACTTCCTATATATGAATCTTTACCTCCGAACCATTCCGGAGCTCCTCGTGATGTCCGGGATCTCATCCGGGACTCCGAACAAACTTCGGTCACCACCATACATAACTCTACACTACCGAAACGTCACCGAACCTTAAGTGTGCAGACCCTGCGGGTTCGAGAACTATGTAGACATGACCGAGACACCTCTACGGTCAATAACCAATGGCGGGACCTGGACGTCCACATTGGTTCCTACATATTCTACAAAGATCTTTATCGGTCGAACCTCTATGTCAAGGATTCAGTTAATCCCGTATAACGTTCCCTTTGTTCTTCGGTATGTTACTTGCCCGAGCTTCGATCATCGGTATCTCCATACCTAGTTCAACCTCGTTACCGGCAACTCTCTTTACTCATTCCGTAATACAAGATCACGCAACTAACAATTAGTCACATTGCTTGCAAGGCTTATTGTGATGTTGCATTACCGAGTGGGCCCCGAGATACCTCTCCGTTACACGGAGTAACAAATCCCAGTCTCGATCCATGCCAACCCAACAGACACCATCGGAGATACCTGTAGAGCACCTTTATAGTCACCCAGTTACGTTGTGACGTTTGATACACACAAGGCACTCCTCCGATATCCATGAGTTGCATGATCTCATCGTCATAGGAACATATACATTGACATGCAGAAAACAATAGCAATAAACTGACACGATCATATGCTACATTTGTAGTTTGGGTCTTGTCCATCACATCATTCTCCCAATGATGTGATCCCGTTATCAAATGACATATCATGTCCATGGCTAGGAAACCTTAACCATCCTTTGATCAACGAGCTAGTTCAGTAGAGGCATAGTAGGGACATTGTGTTGTCTATTTACCCACACATGCAATGTGTTTCCATTCAACAAAATTATAGAATGGATAATAAACGATTATCATGAACAAGGAAATATAAGAATAAACACTTTATTTATTGCCTCTAGGGCATATTTCCAACAGTCTCCCACTTGCACTAGAGTCAATAATCTAGTTCACATCACTATGTGATTTACATGGTAATGAATCGAACACCCATACAGTTCTGGTGTTGATCATGTTTAGCCCTTGGAAGAGGTTTAGTCAACGGGTCTGCAACATTCAGATCCGGGTGCACTTTGCAAATATTTATGTCCTTCTCCTCGATGTAGAACCGGATGGAGTTGAAGCGTCGCTTTATGTGTCTGGTCCTCTTGTGAAACCTTGGTTCCTTGGCTAGAGCATTGGCACCAGTGTTGTCACAGAACAGGTTTATTAGATTCAGTGCACTTGGCACTACTCCAAGATCTGTCATGAACTGCTTCATCCAGACACCTTCCTTCGCTGGCTCCGAGGCTGCGATGTACTCTGCTTCGCATGTAGAATCAGCTACCACGCTTTGCTTGGAACTGCACCAGCTTACCGCTCCCCCGTTAAGAATAAATACGTAGCCGGTTTGCGATTTAGAATCGTCCAGATCAGTGTCAAAGCTTGCATCGACGTAACCCTTTACGACGAGCTCTTCATCACCTCCATAAACGAGAAACATGTGCTTAGTCCTATTAAGGTACTTAAGGATATTCTTGACCGCTTGCCAGTGCTCCATTCCAGGATCACTTTGAAACCTTCCGGCCATACTTATGGCAAGGCTAACATCGGGTCTTGTGCACAGCATTGCATACATGATAGAGCCTATGGCTGAAGCATAGGGGATGACGCTCATATTTTCTTTATCTTCTACAGTCACTGGGCATTGAGTCTTACTCAACTTCACACCTTGTAACACAGGCAAGAACCCCTTCTTGGACTGCTCCATTTTGAACTTCTTCAAAACTTTATCAAGGTATGTGCTCTGTGAAAGTGCTATTAAGCGTCTCGACCTATCTCTATAGATCTTAATGCCTAATATGAAAGCAGCTTCTCCTAGGTCCTTCATTGAGAAACTCTTATTCAAATATTCCTTCACGCTTTCCAGCATTTCTATATCGTTTCCAATCAGCAATATGTCATCCACATATAACACTAGAAACGCTACAGAGCTCCCACTCACTTTCTTGTAAATAAAAGCTTCTCCATAAACTTGCATAAACCCAAATGCTTTGATCACCTCATCAAAACGCTTATTCCAACTCCGAGATGCTTGCACCAGTCCATAAATGGATCGCTGGAGTTTGCAAACTTTGTCAGCATTCTCTGGATCGACAAAACTTTCGGGTTGCATCATATATAACTCTTCCTCAAGGAAACCATTGAGGAACGCCGTTTTTACATCCATCTGCCAAATTTCATAGTCGAAATAAGCAAGTATTGCCAACATGATTCTGACAGACTTAAGCATCGCTACGGGTGAGAAAGTCTCATCGTAGTCAACTCCTTGAACTTGTGAAAAACCCTTTGCCACAAGTCAAGCATTATAGACGGCGACATTACCATCTGCATCCATCTTCTTCTTAAAAAGCCATTTGTTCTGAATGGCCTTTCGCCCTTCAGGTAGTACTTCCAAAGTCCATACTTTGTTTTCATACATGGATCCCATCTCGGATTTCATGGCCTCTAGCCATTTCTCGGAATCCGGGCCCATCACCGCTCCTTCATAGCTCGTAGGTTCATTGTTGTCCAACCACATGACCTCTAAGACAGGATTGCCGTACCACTCAGGAGTAGCACGCGTTTTTCTAGTCGACCTATGAGGTTCATTAGTAACTTGATCCGAAGCTTCATGATCATCATCAGTAACTTCTTCTTCAACCGTCGTAGGCTCCACAGAAACATCTTTCTGCGCTGCGCTACTTTCTGGTAGAAGCAAAGGTTCAACAACCTCATCAAGCTCTATTTTCCTCCCACTCAATTCTTTCGAGAGAAACTCTTTCTCAAGAAATGTTCCGTTCTTAGCGACAAACACTTTGCCCTCGGATCTGAGATAGAAGGTATACCCGACTGTCTCTTTTGGGTATCCTACGAAGACGCATTTCTCCGCTTTGGGTTCCAGCTTTTCAGGCTAAAGCTTTTTGACATAAGCATCACATCCCCAAACTTTAAGAAACGACAGCTTCGGCTTTTTGCCAAACCACAGTTCATATGGCGTCGTCTCAACGGATTTCGATGGTGCCCTATTTAAAGTGAATGCAGTTGTTTCTAATGCATAACCCCAAAACGATAGTGGCAAATCGGCAAGAGACATCATAGAACGCACCATATCCAATAAGGTCCGATTACGACGTTCAGACACACCATTACGCTGTGGTGTTCCGGGCGGTGTCAACTGTGAAACAATTCCACATTGTCTTAAGTGACTGCCAAATTCATAACTCAGATATTCACCTCCTCGATCAGATCGCAGAAATTTAATCTTCTTCTTACGATGATTCTCAACTTCACTCTGAAATTGCTTGAACTTTTCAAATGTTTCAGACTTGTGTTTCATCAAGTAAATATATCCATATCTACTCAAGTCATCAGTGAAGGTGAGAAAGTAATGATAACCTCCGCGCGCTTTGACATTCATTGGACCGCACACATCTATATGTATGATTTCCAACAAGTCACTTGCCCGTTCCATTGTTCCAGGGAACGGCATTTTAGTCATCTTGCCCATGAGGCATGGTTCACATGTGTCAAGTGATTCAAAATCAAGTGACTCCAAAAGTCCATCAGCATGGAGCTTCCTCATGCGTTTTACACCAATATGACCTAAACGGCAGTGCCATAGGAAAGTGGTACTATCATTATCAACTCTACATCTTTTGGCATCAATGTTATGAACATGTGTCTCATCACTATCAAGATTCAATATGAATAAACCCCTAACATTGGATGCATGACCATAAAAGATATTACTCTTATAAATAGAACAACCTTTATTCTCTGATTTAAATGAGTAACCGTCTCGCAATAAACAAGATCCAGATATAATGTTCATGCTTAATGCAGGCACTAAATAAGAATTATTCAGGTTCATCACTAATCCCGATGGTAATCGAAGAGAGAGCGTGCCGACGGCGATCATCTCACCCTTGGAACCATTTCCCACGCGCATCATCACTTCGTCCTTTGCCAGTCTTCGTTTATTCCATAGTTCCTGCTTTGAGTTGCAAATGTGAGCAACCAAACCGGTATCAAATACCCAGGCACTACTACGAGAACTAGTAAGGTACACATCAATAACATGTATATCATATATACCTTGTTTGCCGTTGGCCGCCTTCTTGCCACCCAGGTACTTGGGGCAATTCCGCTTCTAGTGACCAGTTCCTTTGCAATGAAAGCACTCAGTTTCTGGCTTAGGTCCATGCTTAGGCTTCTTTGTAGGAGTAGCAACTGCTTTGCCATCCTTCTTGGTTTTACCCTTATTGCCTTTGCCTTTGCCGTTTTTCTTGAAACTAGTGGTTTTATTGACCATCAACACTTGATGTTCTTTCTGGATTTCAGACTCAGCGACTTTCAGCATCGCAAACAGCTCGGCGACTGACTTGTTCATCCCGTGTATGTTATAGTTCATCAAAAAGCTCTTGTAACTAGGTGGCAGCGATTGAAGAACTCTATCAGTGATCGCCTCCGGCGGAAGGGTAATTCCGAACTCCGCTAGACGGTTTGAGTACCCAGACATTCTGAGTATGTGCTCACTAATAGACCCATTCTCCTCCATCTTGCAAGCATAGAATTTATCGGAGGTCTCATACCTCTCGATCCGAGCATTCTTCTGAAAGATAAACTTCAACTCCTGGAACATCTCATATGCTCCATGACGTTCAAAACGTCTTTGAAGTCCCAGTTCTAAGCCATACAATATTGCACACTGAACTATTGAGTAGTCTCCAGCACGAGCCTCCCAAGCGTTCTTAACGTCTTTGGAGGTCATGTCTTCTGGCTGGTCACCAAGCGGTGCATCAAGGACATATGACTTCTGCGAAGCCGTGAGGATAATCCTCAGATTATGGGCCCAGTCAACAAAGTTACTTCCATCATCTTTCAATTTAGCTTTCTCTAGGAACGCATTAAAATTCAGGGGTGCTACTGCGCGAGCCATTGATCTACAACATAAATATGCAAAGGTTACTTAGACTATTGTTCATGATAATGAGTTTAGTTAATCAAATTACTAAAGCTCCCACTCAAATTGACATCCCTCAGGTCATCTGGGTGTCACATGATCCAAATTCACCAACTCAAGTCCGATCATCACGTGAGTTAAGGTGGCTTCAATGGTGGACATCATTATGTTGATCATATCTACTATATGACTCATGTTCGACCTTTCGGTCTCTTGTGTTCCGAGGCCATGTCTGTACATGCTAGGCTGTAAAGTTTAACCTGAGTGTTCTGCGCGTGCAAATCTAGCTTGCACCCGTTGTATGTGGACGTAGAATCTATCACACCCGATCATCACGTGGTGTCTCGACACGACGAACTTTCGCAACGGTGCACACTCGGGGAGAACACAATTTATCTTGAAATTTAAGTGAGGGATCACCTTATAATGCTACCGTCGTACTAAGCAAAACAAGGTGCATAAAAGGATTAAGATCTCATGCAATTCATAAGTGACATGATATGGCCATGAACTTGTGTTTAGGATCTCCATCTTCAAAGCATCGGCATGATCTCCATCATCACCGGCACGACACCATGATCTCCATCATCTTGATCTCCATCAACGTGTCGCCATCGGGGTTGTCACGCCCTTCAAGCTTCTACTACTATTGCTACCGTAGCGATAAAGTAAAGCATTACATAGCGCTTAATGATTGACACGTAGGTCATACAATAATTAAAGACAACCCTATGGCTCCTGCCGGTTGCCGTACTCATCGACATGCAAGTCGTGAAATTCTATACATCACATGATCATCTCATACATCACATATATCTCATCATGTAATTGGCCATATCATATCACAACATACCCTGCAAAAACAAGTTAGACGTCCTCTAGTTGTTGTTGCAAGTTTTACGTGGCTGCTACGGGTATCTAGCAAGAACGATTCCTACCTACGCAAAGCCACAACGGTGATACGTAGTTTGCTTTTCAACCTTCTCAAGGACCGCCTTTGTCGGATCCGATCCAACTAAAGTAAGAGAAACTGTCACCCGCAAGCCATCTAAGCAACAAGTTGCGTCGAGGGAACCGGTCTCTCGTAAGCGTACGAGTAATGTTGGTCCGGGCCGCTTCATCTCACAATCCCGCTGAAACAAAATCCGACCAAGGGAGGAAGCAATCTAAGCATCAACGCCCACAAACCTTTTGTGTTCTACTCGAGATCTCATCGAACCATCAACCTAGCTCATGATGCCACAGTTGGGGAACGTCGCATGGGAAACAAAATTTTTCCTACGCACACGCAAACCTATCCATGGTGATGAGCATCTACGAGAGGGAGGGTGGATCTACATACCCTTGTAGATCGCTAAGCGGGAAGCGTTAAAAAACGCGGTTGGTCTAGTCGAACTTCTTCGCGATCCAAATCACCGAGCGTCCCGCGATCTAATCACGAACCATCCCGTGATCTCGTCACGATCTGTCCCGTGATCCGATCACGAACGTCCCGTGGCCTTGGTCACGATCCTTCCGATCTAGTACCGAACGGACGGCACCTCCGCGTTCAGCACACGTGCAGCTTGATGACGATCTCCACTGTCTTGATCCAGCAAGAGAAGATGGAGAGGAGAGAGAGTTAACCGGCAGCGTGATGCCGCTCCGGTGATGGTGGTGGAGCAATTCCGGCAGGGCTTCGCCTAAGCACTGCGGAACTACGATCTAGAGGAGAAACTATGCACCGGTGGAACGGGTAGCACGTGGCCGGAAATTCTGTCCAAAAACCACCCAATCCACTAGTATATATAGGAGGAGAGGATAGGAGAGGCAGACAAGGCCTTTGGGTCGGCCGAAATAGGAGGTGGGAAGCAATCCTACTTCACCTCCAATCCTAGTTGGAGTAGGATTGCCTCCTATTGGCTGATTTTCCACTTTTTGCTTTAGGACTTTCTCTCCTGCGCCATGCGCCTTTGTGGCTGTTTTCCCAGCCCAATAAGGGCTGGTTAATACTCTCCCACATCCCATGGACCTCTTGGGGTCGAAGTACCCCTCCCGGAGGTCTCCCGGTACACTACCGGCACTCCCGATACACTACCGATGAGCCCGAAACTTTTCCGGAAACCAAACCTGGACTTCCTATATATGAATCTTTACCTCCGGACCATTCCGGAGCTCCTCGTGACGTCCGGGATCTCATCCGGGACTCCGAACAAACTTCGGTCACCACCATACATAAATCTACACTACCGAAATGTCACCGAACCTTAAGTGTGCAGACCCTGCGGGTTCGAGAACTATGTAGACATGACCGAGACACCTCTACGGTCAATAACCAATGGCGGGACCTGGACGTCCACATTGGTTCCTACATATTCTAAGAATATCTTTATCGGTCGAACCTCTATGTCAAGGATTCAGTTAGTCCCGTATAACGTTCCCTTTGTTCTTCGGTATGTTACTTGCCCGAGATTCGGTCCTCGGTATCTCCATACCTAGTTCAACCTCATTACCGGCAACTCTCTTTACTCATTCCGTAATACAAGATCCCGCAACTAACAATTAGTCACATTGCTTGCAAGGATTATTGTGATGTTGCATTACTGAGTGGGCCCCGAGATACCTCTCCGTTACACGGAGTAACAAATCCCAGTCTCGATCCATGCCAACTCAACAGACACCATCGGAGATACCTGTAGAGCACCTTTATAGTCACCCAGTTACGTTGTGACGTTTGATACACACAAGGCACTCCTCCGATATCCGTGAGTTGCATGATCTCATGGTCATAGGAACATATACATTGACATGCAGAAAACAATAGCTATAAACTGACACGATCATATGCTACGTTTGTAATTTGGGTCTTGTCCATCACATCATTCTCCCAATGATGTGATCCCGTTATCAAATGAAATCTCATGTCCATGGCTAGGAAACCTTAACCATCCTTTGATCAACAAGCTAGTTCACTAGAGGCATACTAGGGACATTGTGTTGTCTATTTACCCACACATGCAATGTGTTTCCATTCAATACAATTATAGCATGGATAATAAACGATTATCATGAGCAAGGAAATATAATAATAAACACTTTATTTATTGCCTCTAGGGCATATTTCCAACAGGGATAGGGTTGGAAGATCAAACGCAGTTGTAGACACGACGATTTTTCCCGTGGTTCCGATAGGTGGCGCTATCGTACATCCACCTTTATGGAGTCCATGGAGGGTCCACCCAAAAGGGTCCACGAAGTAGCAACCTTAACTATTCCAGAACAGCTTCCGTCCACGAAGGACTAGCCTCACTATGGGTAGATCTTCACGAAGTAGGCGATCTCGTTGCCTTACAAACTTCAAGGTTCACTCCACAACACGAAGTAGGAGGCTCCCAAGCGACACCTAACAAATCTAGGAGGCACCACCCTCCAAAAGATAATAGGCTCGATAATGACGATGGACTCCTTTCTCTTGTGCTTCAGGATGATAGACTCCTCAGCACCCAATCACTCTCTGAGAGATTTGGCATGGCGGAAGAGATGGGATTGGTGGAAAGATACTTGGGGAGGCTAGAGATCAAGATCCATATGATTGGAGTGGAATATCTTGACCTCAACACAAGGGTTGGTGGTTCTCTCTGAGAAAATTGGATGGGGAAAGTGTGGAATAGTTCTGAGTGCTTCTCTTTTGAGTAGGTGGTGGTGAAGGGGTATATATAGGCATCCCCAAAAATCCAATCGTTACACACAAAATGACCAACTCGGTGACACCGATGTGTTAATCTTGGTGGTACCGAAGTGACCAAAAGGTGGAAACTTTTGAATCTCGGTGAGACCGATATAGGAAACTTGGTTGCACCGACAAGGTGACCAATGGTCAGATTTCCAATCTTGGTGACGCTGATCCAACATTCTCGGTGGTACCGATAATGTGAATTTGCGTAACAGAAAGTTGGCAACCTAAACTCGGTGGCACCGGTATGGAACCGGTTGCACCGAAGTGGCTAGGGTTTGGCTGAGTCTGTCTAGGTTCTGGAATCGGTGGCACCGGTATGGGAAAGTTGGTTGCACCGATTTTGAGTGTTAGGTATAGAACAGACTTTGGTGGGAGAGTTTGTGGATGTTTTTGGCAACTATCACTTGTGCACGTTTGAGCATATTGTTCACAAACAAAACCTTACCCCCTTTTAATAGTATTGGCTTTCGTATGGACTCAAAGTGATTTCTCACAAATATAAAATGTAGAATACTCTTGCTTGAAGCTTGGCCAACCTATTTCCATGCATCTTCGCGTGTCTCCACAATCTCCTTTTGCCAATCCTATCATTGAACATTTCCTGAAATATACTTGGTGGAAACATTAGTTCAATGACTTATATGTTTTTATTAATTACCAAAACCACCAAGGGAGCACATGTGCTTTCAAATGCATCGAAGTGCTTCCACGCAAAAGTGTCTGAAGTGTGTCCCAACATCGGATTCCCATCTGCATGTAGTTCTATTATTTTGCCCAATTTATGCCACGCCATCTGTCTGGCCGTCTCTTCGACCATGAAAAGACGTTGAAGTCTTGGTATGATTGGAAGATACCGAAGAACATTAATGGGGATTTTGGTCTGACTCTCCTCACCCATACCGTTGTCTACCAGAACATACCTAGAAGCATTGCAAATGGGGCAATAGTTCAAGCCCGCATACTCAAGCCTAAATAAGGCACATCCATTCTCACAGGCATCTATCTTCTCATAGGGCATCTTAAGCGCACATAGGATTTTGTCCGACTGGTACAGGTTTGCTGGCAATACATGGCGTTTGGGCAGAAAGCGTCCAAATATCATCATCATCGCGTCGTAGCATTCTCTACCCAGGTTGAACTGAGCCTTTAGAGCCATTACTTGCGCGATGGCATCCAGCTAACAAAGCTCAGTGTGCTCGTGGAGAGGACGTTTTGAAGACTCCAACATTTCATAAAAGGCCTTTGCAGATTCCTCCATCTCATCGTCCGAATCCCGAGCATCATCAAAGTCTTGCACCATGTCTTCGATCCCGCTACCATGCTCGTCGGTGCGGTGACGAACCGCCACAGCTCTGGCACGTTGGGCAGACTCTCCATGAAATGTCCAGACTGTATAATTAGGCATAAAACCCCACTTCTGCAGGTGTTTGATCATTTCAAACTCTGACTTCTTGTTGTAGTTGTCGCAATCGACACAAGGGCACCAGGTTGTTTTCTATCCATTTGTAAATGCGATTCTCACAAACTCCTTGGTTTTTGTTATCCATTCATGGGTCATGTCTTTCTGACTAGTGTGACCGGTGTACATCCACCCACGATCACTCATCTTGCCTAGCTACTTGACACACACAAAATATATACGTAATTCAGCAAACCATATTCATCAGTTAATAGAGTTTGTCCGTTTTATTACGTCGATGCAACCTAGATGCTATTAGGTAAAGATAGGTCCTAATCCCACCTGAATATGTGTAGATTGGGTTCGTTTTCCCATGCTCCGCTCCGGATCCGACGAACAATTTCGGCAGCACCTCCCTGCTGTTCTCCTGATACACGTCTCGGCAATAAGCAGAGAGGATGTGTACCCGGAGAACAACAGGGAGGCACTGACGAAATTCTGCATCGGATCCGGAGTAGAGCATATGGGAAAACGAACCCAATCTACACATACTTGGGCTGTCCATGGATAATGTTGGACAATTCAAAAGAATGACGGTTATAAATATGCTAATGAATGCATATTTATAGATGCTACCCCTTTGAACGGGAGACGCATAGTGGTCACGCATACTGACGATTGAAGACACCTATAGCTAGCAAGTTTCATCGGCATGAAGACCGGACCAGAGCAAATTTTTTAAGGGTGCTGGGGGAGAAGATGTCATTTGTGCTCACCAACGAACGCAGCAAGGGAGCTCGTCAAATGCACGAGGAGGTCGTCGAACAACTACAGATTGAAATTCACCCGATCAACACCAAATATGATGTTTTTTATAACAAAATAGGAAAATATGTGACCTAGCTCATAATTTACAAAACTATGACCTCCTCGGCCTCACGAAGGCCGAAGAGCACCTTTTTGGTCAACAGGAGGCAGAACAAGTGTCGAGGGTCGGGGGTCAGTGGAGTCGGGGGTGGATGACGTTGGTGGTCGGGGGTCGATGGTGTCGGGGGTCGGGGGTCAGTGGTGTCGATGGTCGGGGGCGATGGCGTCGATGGTCGGGGGTCTAGGGCGTCGGGGGTCGGTGGCGTCGGGGGTCAGTGGCGTCGGAGGTTGGGTTTTAGTGGCGTTGGGGATCGGGGGCTCTTCTCTTCTTCTTCTTCTTCTTCTTCTTCTTCTTCTTCTTCTTCTTTTTCTTCTTCTCCTTCTCCTTCTCCTTCTTATTCTTCTTCTCCTCTTCTCCTCATCTTCATCTTCTTAATTAACACTAACCTAATAAACCTAAACTAACACTAACCTAACTAACACTAACCTAAACTAACACTAACCTAATTAACATTAACCTAATTAACACTAACCTAATAATCTAAACCTAAAATAAAATAAAAAAACAGAAAAGAGAGGAGGGGAAGAGCTTACCAGAGGGGGGCAGAGCAGGGGGCGTCGGGGAGGGTTGGCGGAGCGCCGGGGAGGGGCGGGGAGCACCGGGGAGGGGCGAGGAGCACCGAGGAGCACCAGGGAGGGTCGGGGAGCACTGGGGTGGCGGTGGCGGACGCGCGGGCGGACAGGGGCCCTCGGGCGCCTGGGAGCGGCGGGTGGCAGGGCCAGAGGGGGCGGAGGGGGGGCCGCATGGCACCGGCTGGGTCGGTGGGCGGCGGGCGCGGGCAGCGGGCAACGCTGGCGGGCGACTTGCGGCGGTGGCGATAAGGCCACAAGGTTCCGGGGCGGTGGGGCGCAGGGGGGCTCGGGCGCAGCGGCCGGGGCGACGGGGCGGCGGTGGCGCCGGGGGGCGGTGGGGCAGGAGGGTGGTGGGGCGACGGGGCGGCGGCGCGCGTGCGGTGGGTGGCAGGGAGGAGGGGGAGAGAAACATAAAGAGAGAGAAAGAGACACACACAGAGAGAGAGAGAGAGAGGAGGGCCGGTGTGGGGCGCTGCCGTTAGTTAAGTCCCCTCTTTGTCGTCCACTAGCGGACGGCAAAGGAGGTTTGCCGTCCACTAGGAGACGACAAAGAGGGGGGCCGTTAGGTTAAGTTGTAAGCGGCTCGTTAGTGGGCCCCCCTCCCTCTTTGCCGTTAGCTAGCTGTAGGCAAACCTCCTTTGCCGTCTGCTAGTAGATGGCAAAGAAGTGGCTGATGGCAAAGAGCATCTTTGCCGTCATCTAGTTGTTTCCCGTCCGTTTTCTGGAAATGGATGGCAAAGAGCTTCTTTGTCGTCCGCTAGTTGATGGCAAAGAACTGACTGACGACAAAGATGTTGTTTCCAGTAGTGACTACAGTTTCAGTTTCATAGCCATGGAAAGGATTGGATTCAACCAAAGTAATTAACTCTGGATCGACAGAGAATTCATAATCCTTATCAGTAACAAAGATAGGTGAAGTAGCAAACTTAGGATCACATTTAGTTCTAGCATTCAAAGTCTTTTATTTATACTTGCATAGTAATTTCTTAAGATCATCTCTATCCTTACAAGCAAGAATGTCTCTAGCTACTTCTCCATCCATAACATAACCCTCGAGTATCATAGAAAATTCAAATCTAGGAGAGCTAGGTCTAAAAGGTGTGTCATAATTCTCAGTTTCAAGGACTTCATCAGTTTCTGTAGTTACATCAGTAATTTCATTCTCTTTAGCTCTAGCAATTTGTTCATAAAAAAATTCACTTAGTGGCACAACATCATCATAAGCATCATTCATAGCAGAAGCAGCATCATCAATAACTTGCTACATATTAGTATTAATAGCATGTAGTGGTGTTGCAAGTCTACTCATAACAGAAGGTGAATCAAGTGCAGAGTGTGATGGCAAATCCATACCTCCCCTCGTCTTACAGGGAACGATCTTGGTCCTTGTATCCTCGAGATTCTTCATAGTGTTAAATTGATATAAATCCCAAGTGACTCAGCAAATATAGCTATATATGCTCCCCGACAACGATGCCAAAAAGGGTCTTGATAACCACAAATATAGGGGATCGCAACAGTTTTCGAGGGTAGAGTATTCAACCTAAATTTATAGATTTCACACAAGGAGAGACAAAGAATATTTGCGAGTATTAGCAGCTGAGTTTTCAATACAACCACACTTGGAGATTAAATATCTACAGCAAAGTGATCAATAGTACAGTAATATGATAGTTTGATAGAAGTGGTAACAGTAACAGTAGCGGTAACATTAGCAGTAATTATTTTGTAGCAAGTGCAATAGTGACAGCAATAGTACTAACTTAACAAAAACAATAAGTGGAAATCTCGTAGGCACTGGGTCGGTGTATTCGTTGGATGATATTCATCATATAACAGTCATAACCTAGGGCGACACATAACTAGCTCCAGTTCATCAATATAATGTAGGCATGTATTCCGTAAATAGTCATATGTTCTTATAGAAAAGAACTTGCATGGCATCTTTTGTCCTACCCACCCATGGCAGCGGGGACCATAAGGAAACGAAGGGATATTAAGGCCTCCTTTTAATAGAGAACCAGAACAAAGGATTAACACGATGAATACATGAACTCCTCAAACTACGATCATCAGCAGAAAGTATTCCAACTATTGTCACCATGGGGTTTACGGATCATAACATGTAATAGGTGCATATGACTAGCAGATCGTATCAAGAACATAGATATAATGGTGATAAAATAAACAGTTCAGATCTGAAATCATGGCACTCGGGTCCTAGTGACAAATATCAAGCATGGAAAAATCATAGCAACATCAATCTTAGAACATAGTGTATACTAGGGATCAAGCCCTAACAAAGTTAACTCGATTACATGATGAATATCATCCAACTCCTCACCGACCATCAAGCCCACAAAGTAATTACACACACCCGGTGGGGAGCCTCATGTAATTGGCGATGAAGGAGGGTTGGTGATGACGAAGACCGGAGATTCCCTGTTCGGAGGCCCAAACGGGCTATACATCTGGCCTCCCGACGAAGAACATGAGGTGGTGGCAGCTCCATCTTGTGAAACGCGATAAAACTTCGTCCCTGATTTTTTTCTCCGGAAATAGGAATTTATAGTGCTAGAACTAGGGTCAGCGGGGCCATGAGGTGAGCACAACCCACCAGGGCGCGCCCTAGTGTATCATCGCCAGTCAGGGCCCCTCCTTCGGTGGTTCTTGGCTCCAATATTATTTATTTATTCTGAAATAAATCTCCAAAAAGGTTCGTTCAATTTCGAGAGCATTTATTTCTGCACAAAAACAACACCATGGTAGTTCTGCTGAAAACAACGTTGGTCCGGGTGAATTTCATTCAAATAATGCAAATTATAGTCCAAAACAGGAGCAGAAGTGTTAGAAAAAGTAGATACAATGGAGACGTATCAGGCATCACGTCCATAATCAAGTAGAGCAACTCCTTACTACATCTACTACTATTACTCCACTGATTGACTACTATCCAACATGCATCTACAGTATTAAGTATGAAACAGAGTAACGCTTTGAGAAATATGACATGATGTAGACAAAGAAAACTCAACTCATATGAATAAACCCCATCATTTTCCCTTTAATGGTAGTAATACAATACGTTTCTTGACCCGTTTAGTCACGAGGATAGAACACCACAAGATTAAACCCATCACAACGCACCACTCCCATTAAAGACAATCCAGTCTAGTTGGCCAAACCAAATCGATAGGTAGGAGATAAATATGAAGCTATAACAATCATGCATAAAATAATTCTATGAATACTCAATTAATATTCATGAATAATATGATCATAAACCCACAATTCATCGGATCCTAACAAACACACCACAAAGAGGATTACATCAAATAGATCATCGCGGCAATCACGATGAACTTTTTATTAAAGATCATAGAGAGAGATCTATATAGGTACTAGCTACGGAACCATAGGTCTATGGTGAACTACTCACACATTATCATGGGAGCACCAAGGTTGATGTAGAAGCCCTCCATGATCGATCCCCCCTTCGGCAGAGTACCGGAACATGGCTTCGGATGGGCACAGGGCAAAACAGAGACATGCGACGGCGGAAAAAGTGTTTCGCGTGGCTCTCTGATTATTTACCGATTTTAGAGAAGAATATATAGAGACGGAGGTAGGTCAAATGGAGCTACGAGGTGGTCCCAAGACAAGGGGGAGCTCCCCCTCTCGGGCGGCCTCGTGCGGCCTTCTGACTCCCTCTCAAGCTTCCATTTCTTATTTTTGTCTAGAAAAATCATCAAAAAGGTTCGGTTCATTTGAACTTCATTTAATACTAGTTTGTTCAAAGGCCAAAAACAAGAAGAAAACAACAGTTGGCACTGGGGACTAGGTTAATAGGTTATGTTCACAAAAATGATATAAAATAGCATATAAGTGCATATAAAGTATCCTACAATGATATTGTAACAACATGGAACAATCAAAAATTATAGATACGTTGGAGACGTATCACGTGCCCCTAGGGAAGAGATTGGGAGGTGTTAAACATCACGCGTCCACGATTTGAACAGCTCGATAGGATTTTATTTCGGACATAAAAATGCTCAAACATCATCACCCTGCCATGATCAATACTTTGATGAGAAGTAAATAACAAGCTTTAAACCCGATATTTCCACTAAATAATGATCATGAACCTATATTCTTTCATATTACTAAATCAATATAATCAAACCATATATCTCTTATTTGGTGTGCTACATGAATTTTTTTATTATATCCCCCTTGAATACCTATCCTTTTTAGACTAGTCTTATAACACGTGCAAATTGCCATTCCTATTTATTAGAATCTAAAAAATATTTAAGTGAAGCATGAGAGTGCAACTATTTCTATAAAATATAACCACGATCGTGCTCTAAAAGATATAAATGAAGCACTAGAGCAACTCGCTAGCTCAGAAGATATAAGTGAAGGACATAGAGTATCCAAACAAATTATGATGAAAATGTGTATCTCTCAAAAGGTGTTTCCAGAAAAAAAATGATTGTGGCAAACTAAAAGGAAAACAAACTATAATACACAATGCTCCAAGAAAAATTCATATCATGTGACGAATAGAAATATAGCTCCAAGTGACATACCGATAGATTGGAGACGAAAGAGGGGATATGCTATAAGGGGCATCCCGAAGTTTAGATGCTTCATTACTCCCTGGATATTACCTTGGGGTGCCTTGGGCATCCCCAATATTAGGATCTTGTCGCTCCTTATTCCTTCATCCATCGTTGTCTCACCCAAAACTTCAAAACATCAGCACAGAAAACTCCATAGAAACCTTGTGATATCTGTTAGTATAATTGACATATAAAAAAAATAGGTATTGTTGTAAATTTATTCATATTTAATTATTGCATAATAGTTGATGTATTGTAACTTCTCCATGACTTATACCCCCCAATATAATCCATAGTATCATCAAAACAAGCAAATAATGCAAGCAAAAAACAGAATATGTCTAAAACACAAGAGTGTGTAATGATATGCACTAAAACCAAACTTATATAGACACACTGTGTAAAAAGTTCAACACATGATAAATTTAAAAGCTAGGCACAAAAGTTTCTACTTTTGCACATGATGAATTCAACTATCATCGAAATCATCCCAACGACTTTACTTGGATCAAACACTACTTAAAACATAAAAACAAGATAATTAGATTAGAAATAATCATTTCATCACATCAAAACAGAATATAAAAGAAAAAGTTTATGGTAGCTATTGATTGCCTCCCAACAAGCTATTGTTTTATGCCCCTAGCTAAGCATAATGCATTGTTTCAAGTATTGTCATCCTCCAAATTAATTACATAGGTGGATAACATAATAGATTCATATAGTGGCTTAATTATATTTCAAGTGAAGTGTTCCATACCTTTCTTTAATGGAAATTGTAAACTTATATTACCTTCTTTCATATCAATAATAGCACTTATAGTTCGTAGGAAGGGCCTACCAGGTATTATAGGGCAAGATGGATTGCATTCAATATCAAGCACAATGAATTCCACGGGCACATAATTTCTATTAGCAAGAATAAGCAATCATTTATTCCACCCTATGGTTTCTTAATAGTGGAATCCGCCAGATGCATGTTGAGAGACCATTCATTTATATTGGTGAGACCTAGCACATCACATTAGGAGTTAGGTACAATAGAAACGCTAGCACCAAGATCACACAAAGCATTACTTTCATAATATTTATGCTTAATTTTAATTGTAGGTTCCCGTTCATCATGCAACTTCCTAGGTGTTCAAACATCTAATTCAAGATTTTCTTCATGAGCTTTTATCATAGCCTCTACAATATGTCTAGTAAAAGCTTTATTTTGTTTGTAAGCATTAGGTGAATTTATTATGGATTGTGACGGGGTTATTACCCCTAGGTAGGCCAAGCAACGGGGTCTTCCCCCTTTCGCTTGGAAGAATAACTACGCAGCCGGCTGGTCATGGCCGGCTGGAGGACATCCGACACAAGCCAGTGCTGGCTGGCGCCCCGGACGGTTGGTCGAGGAACCGGCTGGACCCTCGACCAGCTGGGCATGGCCGGCTGCCCCCGGGCCGGCTCTTCCGTTGACCTTGGGACGGACATGTGACGTCTCGTCCCTCTGCGCACGAGTACGACGACACGACACGACCGGCATGACGGGCAGCCCTATCGCTACAGTGGTCGCTGACGCACTACAACGCATGGCTACAATCCAACCGCCCCGGCCGCTGACCTCGGTGAGCACGACCAGGCGTGGGAACAGTGCCAGCACGCCCTCGCCACTTGATTACTACCCCGGCGTGGCTACAGCGCGGCCGGCCATACCGGAGACTTCGGCCGACTGAAGCTAGACGCCCCCCCCCGGGCGACCCGTGCCACGGCAGGTGGGCGAGGGCCATTCGTAGAGCCTGCTAGCGGGCCCCCAAGGGGAGATGGGACCGCTCGGCCGGCGGGCCCTGCCAACGACGAGACGGCATGAATGGCGAGACCCTCTGGCCAGCCGGAGAGACTGCCAGCCGGGTCCCCCCACCTTTGTACTTAGAGCATATTATAAGAGCCGGGGGTTTGGCCTATAAAACCCCTCGAGCCCCCATGCAACGGGGATGATCGATCACTCTCTACACACACACAACCCATTCTAGTAGTAGGGGAAGAGGAGTCGGTTGCCCCTTCTTCCTCCTCTAGACACAGCTCCATGAGCACCTTTGTATCTATACCCATCCATCCAACTAAACCAAGCAGGACTAGGGGCATTACCTCCCACGGAGGACCCTGAACCTGGGTACATCGTGTGTCATCACCGCTTGTGCCCAATCACGCACCCGGAGCCCGTCGGCGTCCTTCAGCCCCAACCACCTACGATAAGCGAGCCTATGGCATCTGTCGTGAGAAAACGACGACAGTTGGCGCCCACCGTGGGGCCGTACGCGGCGCGGGCCAAATTCATGCTCCGGGCGGGACCCCTCGCCATTCCCTTCCATCGCTGCTCGTCCAGGCGAAACCATGGAGGGCTCGTGGGGCTTGGTTTGGCACGCCCTGCGGGCAACTCTGTCGACCTCACAGAAGACATCGACACACTCACCGAACGCTTCGGCAGGCTGAGCCTCGCCAAGACTCCGGCCACTGACGAGTACCCCGCGCAGGTTCTCGTCCGCGCCAGTCCGCCCATGGCCGTGGGCGCACTCGCTGTGACTCAGTCCAGCGGCCCTCACGGTCACGTGGGAGTGATGGCCATCACTTCCTCCACCGCTTCCGGATGGACGTGGGTCGCGGCTAGCACTGCCGCTGCCCGCGTCGGCACGTCCGACCCGCAGCCCTCCGGGGCTTGAGCACTTTGATCGCACCAACGGCGAACCACGACACCGTCGCGGCCGATCTCGATGCGGCTCGTCGCGTCCTGTTCGAGGACGCCACCGCCCTCGTGGCCACGTGGCGCCGCATGGAGGCAGCCCAGCGGGAGTACGCTTCCGCCTACAGACTCACCTCGGCTGGCACCGAGCCCAGCCGGCATGGGGCTGTGCGCGATCGCGGTCGCCGAAATCCTCGGTGGCAAAAAGCCTCTGCAGCCAACCGGTGGGCTCCCAAGGTGGCCTACGAGGAATTGCACACCTTGGAGGGAGAAGAGCGTGCCGCCCATGAGGGCCACATCAAGGAGCTCATCAATGCTGCTGATGCGCAGCAGCATCTGCTCGTGATGGGCGGCGCTGCTACTGGAGGCCCCCGGCTCGAGCGCGAGGGCACGGGAACTGTCGGCCGCTAGGCGGCCCCATACTCCTCCTCCCCTCGCGTTTCGGGCCGCCGGGCTGGAGCAAAAAAAACCTGGCCCTCTCAGACGTCGGGGAGCGAGCAGCCGGCTGTCAGCAACCAGCGCACCAACGATCCGCCTCGAAGCGGCCGCCACCACGAAGGGCCAGCATCCGACAGCCGGTGCAGCCACGGGCACATGCCGCCCCCGCGGCGCAAGTCGGGGCAGTCGGTGCCACCCATCGTCCGTCCCGAGCTCTCGGCTCGGCTCGGACCACACATCCCCCGCAGCGAGAAGGACGTCCGCAACCGCCTCGATAGACTCGCGCAATCCTCCCTCCTCAAGGAGGAGGGCTCGATTGGTCCGGCTTGCTTCGGCCCCCGGATCCACACCGAGCCGTTCCCAACCGGCTTCACACTCCCTAGGGACACCCCGAAATACAACGGGGCTGCCAAGCCCAAAGACTGGCTGATCGACTACACCACCGCGGTTGGCATCGGCACGGGGAATAAGCGCGTAGTCGTTTGCTATGGCCCCCTCATGTTGATCGGCTCGGCCCGCACCTGGCTCAACAGCCTGGCGGCCGGCAGCATCAACACCTGGATGGACTTCGAGGCGGCCTTCGTCCGCAACTTCATCGGCACCTACAAGTGGCCTGGACGTCCCCATGAACTTGCCATGTGTGTTCACGGGCCGGACGAATCCCTCCGCAACTTCCTCACTCGGTGGACCGAGCTCCGCAACTGCTGCAAGGGGTGCACGAGGTGCAAGCCGTGCAGTACTTCATCGAGGGCTGCCGGGATGGCACCCCTCTCAAACATAAGCTCCTTTGCTCCGAGCCGGCCAAGCTTGCCGAGCTCATGAGCAAGGCAGACAAGTACGGCACGGCCGATTCGGCCATCCGTGTCAAGACGACCCCGCCTGCCAAGGCGACGATGACGCCGGCCACGACCCGAGCGGCTGCTGACAACCGGCAACCGTAGAACAACAAACGCAAGAGCGACCAGCAGGATCCCCGCTACGGGAGCCGGCAGCTCAATACCGTCGAGGATCAGGAGCCGGCTGCCCAGCCTACCGGCCAGCGCCAGCGCACCAGCAAGGCTGCCTGGCAGCCAAAGCTCACCTTCGAGCAAATCCTCGACCTCCCCTGCAAGAACCATTCGGGGACCAAACCCTCTACACACACGCTCTGGCAGTGCAGCTTCTCACAGCGATTGGCCCAAGGGGACGGCCTCCCGTGCCGCCAGCCCGCCCGTCGGCCCCGGCCCAAGTTGTCGCCCCGGCGCCGGATCCGGCTCCAGCCCAGAATGACGGTCGTCTAATTGACTAGTTTCCCAGCCAGGACGGTTGCTACGTCGTCTTCACCAGTGAAGAGATGGGCAAACACGCTCAGGGCCAGCTCTACCGTGAGGTGAACGCCACCATGCCAACAACTCCCAAGATCATGCATTGGTCGGAGAAGCCGGTCACTTGGAGTCAGGCCGATCACCCTGCCGTGATGCCGAATCCCGGCATCTATGCCTTGGTCCTCGACCCCACCATCACCACCAAGGAGCAAACTTGTCGCTTCTCGCGGGTGCTGATGGATGGTGGTAGCAGCATTAACATCCTCTACCTCGACACTATGCATAAGCCGGGGCTGAAGATAGAAGACCTGCAGGCGAGCCGGACGATTTTCCATGGCATCATGCCCAGAAAGTCCTGCTCCCCTGTCGGCAAAATCACACTCGACGTCCTCTTCGGCGGACCCAGCCACTTCTGCTGCGAGCCGGTGTTGTTCAAGGTCATGGATCTCGCGAGGACCTACCACACATTGTTGGGACGCAAGGGAATCATCACCATCAAGGGTGACTACAAGATATCACTCGAGTGCGCTCGAGACGGTAGCCGGCTGGCCGAGGCTTTCGAGATCGCCGAGGAGAAATGGCAGCTCGACCGGCCCGTGGCCATCGCTGCCAGCCAGCCAGCCGTGCTGGCTCCTCCCTCGCAATCCGTCGGTGAGGCCTCCTTCCAGCCGTCCAAGGACACTAAGCAAATTTCGCTCGACCCGGCCAACCTGGCTCAGTGCGTCACCATCGGCTCCCGCCTCAATAGCAAATAGGAAGGCGATCTCGTCGACTTCCTCCATGAGAATTGGGACATCTTCGCGTGGACCCCCAAGGACATGCCGGGTGTTCCGAGGAAGTTCGCCGAGCACAAACTACACGTCCGGTCGGACATCAAGCCGGTCAAGCAACCCCTGTGTCGTTTCTCCGAGGAGAAGCGGCGTACTATAGGCGAGGAGATCACCCGACTGCTCACAGCTAGGTTCATCATGGAAGTGTTCCACCCGGACTGGCTGGCCAACCCAGTCCTGGTGCTGAAGAAGAACAAGACCTAGCGCATCTGCATCGACTACACAAGCCTGAACAAGGCATGTCCCAAGGACCCCTTCGCCCTGTCGCGGATCGATTAGGTTAGTGACCCCACGGCCGGATATGACTTGCTGTCCTTCCTGGACGCCTACTCCGGATACCACCAGATCAAGCTGGACCCGAAAGACCGGATCAAGACCTCTTTCATCATGCCCTTTGGGGCCTACTACTACATCACCATGTCCTTCGGCCTGAAGAACGCAGGCGCCACCTTCCAACGGTGCATGCAGAAATGCCTCCTGCCTCAGATAGGCAGGAATGTCCACATCTACATCGACGACATCGTCATCAAAACCAAGAAGCATTTCAGCCTCCTCGACGACCTTCTGGAGACCTTCGCGAACTTGCGCGAGTAAAAGATCAAGCTCAACCTGGAGAAGTGTGTCTTCGGCGTCCCCGCCGGCCAACTCTTGGGTTTCTTCGTGTCCGCTCGCGGCATCGAAGCTATCCCCGAGAAGATCAGCGCGATCGAGCGCATGCCACAGCCAACCCGGCTTCGCGACGTCCAGAATTCACCGGCTGCCTTGCCTCGCTCAGACGGTTCATCAGCCGGCTGGGGGAGAAGGCCCTGCCCCTCTACGGGCTCCTCCGCAAGACGGCTCTGATCGAGCCAGGCCACACCAAGAAACCGACTGTCTTTGACTGGCCTGACGAGGCGGACGAGGACTTACGCGGCCTCAAGAAGGCGCTCACCCGCGCGCCCATCCTGGTCGTGCCGTGTAAGAAGGAAAAGTTGCTCGCCTACATCGCAACAACCACCTGTGTCATCAGCGTCGTCCTGGTGGTCAAGCGGACGAAGGAGGGCAAGTCCCTGCCGGTCCAACGACCCATCTACTACCTCAGCGAGGTCCTCTCCGTGTCCAAGCAAAACTACCCCCACTACCAAAAGATGTGTTATGGCATATACTTCACCGCCAAGAAGGTCAAGCAGTACTTCCAGGAGCATACCATTACCGTGGTGAGCACAGCCCCGCACGGCGAGATCATGAGCGGCCAGGACTCCACCGGTCGGATCGCCAAATGGGTCATCGCCCTCGCCGATCATGAGATCCGGTACGAGCCAAGAACCGCCATCAAGTCGTAGGCGTTGGCTGACTTCCTCGTTGACTGGCCGGAGACGGAGTTCCTCCTGCCACCCCTAGACTCGACGCATTGGCGCATGCACTTCGACGACTCGAAAATGAGGACCGGCCTGGGTGCCGGCATAGTCCTCTCCTCCCCAAAAGGTGACCAGCACAAGTATGCCCTCTAGATCCACTTCGCCGCCTCCAACAACGTGGCCGAGTATGAGGCCATCATCCATGGCCTCCGGCTCGCCAAGGAGATCAGCATCAGGCGCATCCTCTGCTTCGGCGACTCCGACCTCGTGGTGCAGCAAGTCTCTGGCGAATGGGACGCTAGGGATGCCAACATAGCCAGCTAACGCTTCCTCGTACAATAGCTCACCGGCTCCTTCGAGGGTTGTGAGTTTCATCACGTCCCACAGGCGGACAACGAGGCGGCGGATGCGCTGGCAACGATCGGCTCCACCCGGCAGGCCATCCTAGCCGGCATCTCCCTCGAACGGCTCCTCAAGCCATCGATCAAGCCTTCCACAGAGTCGGAGTCAATCTTCGTGCCGGCAGGTGTTGCCGGCCCCTCGACGGCCCCGACCGCCTCTCCAGCACCTTCGCCACCGGCTCCCGAACCGTCGGCCGCCCAGCCGGCTCCGATCGAGCCGGCGGCGTCCGAGGCGGCCGGCCCCAGCGACGCGACCATCATGATGATCATCGACCAGCCGGCTCTAGGGCGGGCGAGTCGGGCCCGGGGGCTGATCAACCAGTCCCGGGGGGCCCCGAGCCAGTTTCGGGCGCTAGCGAGCCGGTCCCGGGGGCTGATCAACCAGTCCTGGGGGCCCCCGAGCTGGTCCCTGTCTCGGCCCGCTCGTGGGCCCAACCCATCCTCGCGTTTCTTCTACGGGGCGAGCTGCCCCCGGACGAGGCTTTGGCAAGGTAAATCCAGCGCCGGGCCACGGCCTACAGCATCATCAACAATTAGCTCGTCTACCGCAGCACCACCAGCGATGCGTCGAGCCGGAAAAGGGTCTGGAGATCCCCCTCGACATTCACCAGGGCGAGTGCGGGCATCATGCTGCCTCCCAGACCCTGGTGGCCAAGGCTTTCCACCATGGATTCTTCTAGCCGACGGCTCTCGAGGCGGCCAAGATGTTGGTCGATGAGTGCGAGGGCTGCCAACGCTTCAGCACGCAAAGCCACCTGCCAGCAACGGCCCTCCAAACCATCCTCCTCTCGTGGCCCTTCGCTGTTTTGGGACTGGACATGGTGGGCCCATTCAAAACCGCTCGAGGCGGCATGAGGCACTTAGTGGTGGCTGTCGACAAATTCACCAAGTGGATCGAGGCGCGACCAATCAAGAAGCTGGATAGCCCTACGACCGTCCGGTTCATCGATGATATCACGGTCCGCTACGGCGTCCCCCATAGCATCATCACCGACAATGACACGAACTTCGCCAAGGGTGCACTCGCACGCTTCTGCACCAAGCAGGGAATCCGGCTCGATCTGGCCTCCGTCGCTCATCCGCAATCAAACGGCCAGGTCGAGAGGGCAAGCGGCCTCATCCTGTCCGGCATCAAGCCCCGGCTCGTGACGCCTCTCGTAAGGTCAGCCGGCTGCTGGATTGATGAGCTGCCAGCCGTCGTTTGGAGCCTCAGGACCACCCCGAACCGTTCAACCGGCTACACCCCCTTCTTCCTTGTGTATGGGTCCGAGGCGATCATCCCCACCAACATCGAGTTCGATTCGCCTCGGGTCACACTATACACAAAAAATGACGCAAAGGAGGCAAGAGAAGACGGCGTCGACCTACTCGAGGAAGCTCGCGAACTGGCCTTGAGCCGAACGGCGATCTACCAGCAAAAGCTCCAGCACTACCACAACAAGCAGATCCGGCCACTCTCATTCCGCGAGGGGGACCTGGTCCTAAGGGGGATCCAGCGAACAACCGGACAACACGAGCTGTCCTCCCAATGGGAGGGCCCATTCATCATCAGCAAGGCACTGCACAACAACGCATACTACCTAATAGATGCCCAGAAGCCGCGAAAGTGCAAAAGAGATGCCTCCGGTGAAGAAACGGAGCGCCCATGGAATGCGGCCCTCCTGCGGCCATTTAGTGCCGAAGAAACCGGTGTATGTATGTATCCCCACCCTTTTGGGATTATGAATGCAATGGGCGCACCAAGCCGTCTCTTGGGGAACGCCCCGTTTCGCTTTTCCTCAAAAGTGTTCCTCACTCACCGGCTCCCCGACCCGTACCTGAGCCCGGGGGCTAGCCGGCTAGACCTAGAACGCCTCTCCGGAAACTGGCTAAGTAATGTGAGCTGGACAAACCTCCCCACCCTTACCACCTACATAACCGACTCCCGGCTGTCCGGCAGACGGGGCCTCGAGGCGGCAAGGTTTGGCTCACATGAAAGGTCAAAACAAAGGGAGACCCCTTCTAGGCCAAGCCGGACCATCGCCGCGTCTCTACCACTCTGCTTATCCCGAAAAGCCCTCACAATTCCTAAGTTTTGAACCGGCTCCCTTGAGGCGGACGCCCCGACCCAGCTACAGACCGGTTTCCGGCGGTCGGGCTGGCGGGACCAAAACCAAAGGGGAAAAGGAGTAGAAACAAAAAGAGTTGGGGCGGGCAAAAAAGGATAAGGATGGGGCGTCATGAGTAACAAGGCAAGCTATTCATGGCATAAATGTTAAGGCAAAAGCATCCCACGGCCAGCATTTAGTTCATTACGTAAACACCCCCAGTGGGTAGATTCAAGCTTAACATGCAGGGAGAAAAAAGAGAAAGATAAAACAAAGCCTGGAGGCTCAGCCCCCCAGCGCGTCGCCAGCCGGCGTGCCCCCAGCCGGTGTGTCGCGGGGCAGCTCGGTTCTCGCCTCGGAGGTGGTCACGGCCTTCGGGTCGACCTCCTTGGCCTTCGAAGTCTCCTGGGCGGGCTCCTCGGTCTCGTCCATCTCGCCGCTCAAGTCAATGCTCTCGTCGGCAACTTCCTCATCCGTCAGGACTTGGGGGATGCCGAAGGAGTCCTCTGGCAGCAGCTCGCCATCCTCGCCAAGGTCCGGCAGGAACTCGTCCGCGTCGACATACGATGCGAGCTCATTGGCCTGCTGGACAAGGGCCGGCTCGCGGGCCTCCCTCTCTGCGGCCAGCACATCCCGCATGGTCGCAAGCCGGCCCAGATCCACGCCGCGGTGACACGATGTGATGAACCGGAGCGCCGTCTGCACTCCGGCTCGGGCAACCGACGCCTTCCAGGCTTCGAGGCGGGGGACGGGTGCTCCAGGCACTGAGCCATGTGGTGCGTCGGAGCTCCCCGCTGCCCGGCCACAATGTAGTGATGACCTCTCTGTCGGCGGTCTTGAGATGCTCCACGCTCCGCTCGAGATGGGTCATCCGCATCTCGACGGCGAGTCCGATCTCGTCCACGTCTCACGCGGCATCCTCCTCGATGGAGCGACCACACTCCCGGAGGTACTCCCGGTGCTCCTCAACGACGCGTGCAGCGCGGCGCTGAGTCTCCGGGAAGCGCCCTGGAAGAAAGAAGAAGAGAAGGAAAGAAAGGCAAGTTGAAACACAAGAAACGGCAAAGGGAAAAGTAACCGGTTGGGGAAGAGAAAAATACTAGCACTTACCTTCGATCGCGTCGTCCACTCCAACAGGGAAGTTGAGCGCCGCCTTGCGCTCCGACGCACGAGCTGCCTCCGACGCGGCGAGGGAACCCATGAACTCCTCGAGCGTCCTATCGAGCCGGGTCACCTCGCCTTGGAGAGTGCCAGTCCTCAGGGCGATGTCAGCCGCCTCCTTGATGGTCGTCTCCCGGGCCGCCACCTCCTTTGTCGCCTGGGCCTTGAGCCGGTCTCAGGCCGCCTCCCCGTCGACCAACAGTGCGGCCAGCCGGCCCGTCTCCTGCGCGGCCGCCTGGGTGTCTCACGCCAGACGGTCCTGCTCGGAGGCAAGCCCGGTCTTCTCCTCTCGAAGGGTGTCCAGCTCACCTGCAATAGACTACACGCATTAGCCGACTCCCGGGGGCTACGTGCCCCTCCTGCGAAGTGCAATTGACCTTGCACGCGAGCCAGCTCCTCCTCTAGGCGGTAGAAGCCATATTTGCCGCGGTCGTGGATGGCGACCACCTTCGCGAATAGCTTCTGTCGTGGCGAGGTTCCTTCCTGCCACAAAAAGGCAAAGGTCAAGACACACTCAAAAGTGATCCGGCCCGGCTGCCCTCAGCCGGTCAGCCGGCCCGCATCTCGGGGGTGACACCCAGTGTGTGCGCTTGCGTGCCCCACTGGAAACTCTAAGTCAAAGCAGTCGGCTTACCTCCACACACTGTAGGGCGGCGTCGGCCGCCTCTGCCAACTGGGCCAGCTCCTGCCGGCACCGGTCCAAGACGCTCCCCAAGTCCCCGAAGGAGGGGACCGGGCCGCCCGCCTGGGGAGCCGGCAGGGCTAGCACACACGCCAACGCCTCCCAGTCTCGGAGCACCTCCTGCATCGACTGCAGGGTCCTCCGGGCCAGGCCGCCGTTGCCACCTGGGCTCGCCGCGGCTCCAGCCGCCAGGGGCGGGTTGATGACGGCAAGGGTCCGGGAGTCGCTTCCCGCCGGCCCCCCGCCCAGCGTTGTCGCCGCCTCCTCTTCCTGTCGCTCCAGTGCGTCGGTCATGACGGAGGGCCCCTCCACCTCCATGGCTGCCACCTCCGGCGTCGCCTCCGACGCAGCCTCCGGGGCCGCCGGGATCTCCGGCACCTCATCCCGGGCCAGCTTGGCTATAGGCGGGGTCACCTCCGGCACCTCAGGCCGAGCCACCTCAGGAGCCAGCTCCGTCGTCGCCGCCCTTACCTGGGCCGTCTCTCGCGCGGGCAAAGGTGTTGGCGGGTCCATTGCCTCCCCTCGTGGCTCGCTTGACGGAGGTCTCGACATGCGGGTTGACTCCGCCGCCGAGTCCGACGCCCGCGGAGGATCCACCGACCCCCTCCGCCGCTGGCTGCTCGAGGTCCCGGAGTGCGAGGCCCCTCCTCGCGACCAGTACTTGGAGGCTCATAGCTCCATGAGCCTCCTCTTCTGCTCCCGCTGGGTGGCCGCATGCTCGTGGGCCAGCGGGCTAGCGGCATCTGTCGGCTCCCCCGCCAGCTCCTCCTCGTGGAGCTCGATGGGGTCATTGCAGCACCCAAGGACTGGTCATTTACTGGCTGGTGATCCGGAAGAAAACTCATACAAGGAAAAAAGCCTTACCCGATGACAAGGGGCAAGGCCCGCTTGGCGCATGGCGGCGGCTTCCGCACGGCCACCTTCACCCACTTCGGTTCGGGCGGTGGGGCCACCTCCCCCCTGAGCCGGCCTCTTCCCCTGGCCCGCCACCCCGGCCATCGGGGCTTGACCCGGCTGCGCTGTGGAAGGAGGCTCGTTCAGAATCATCAAGTTTTCATCATCATCGTCGTCATCCGTCCAGTCCTTGATCGAGGGGGCAAGAGGGAACTCACCCGCTCCGCTGGGCTCCCCGGCCACGCCGGACCCTCCGGATCCACTGGGAGTGCCGGTTCGCGGGTCTTCCGGCTCGTCGGCTACTCCCGAGGAGTCCACCCCTTCCTATGGGGGGCCTCCCATCTATAGTCTTCGGAGTCGGAGTTTTCATGCTCCGCCTCGAAGATCTGAGGGCGTGGTCCGTCCGGCGTGTTCTGTCGCACCAATAGCTACAGTCAGCACATCAAAGTAAGTTCTCCAGACGGCTGTCGACTGGGGAATATCAAACAAAAAGAAACCGCCTCGACGAAAAACTCACCAGGGGAGGCAGGTTGATGCGGTCGTATGGCTCCATGCGAAAGGACCATGAGGCGGGCTTCAGCTTGAACGTCGTAAGGGCGTTCACCCGCTTTTCCACCTAAGCCGGTGTCAGCTCGATGGTGGACAACCGGCAGGGGTCACACCGGCCGGACATGTCGCAGACCCGGTGCGGCCTCAGCTGGAGGGGCGACACCCGGCGCGAGATAAAGGCCGCCACCAGGTTGGCGGCAACCAACCCCTCGGAGCTCTTCAGCTGTGTGAGCCGGCCAAGCTCCTCCAGGGCCACGCCGCGCGGGGCAGCCCCCAGCCAGTTCAACTGGGTGGATTGCCTGTCTTCAAAAGGCGGCAGCCGGATGTAGTCCGTCCTCGGGTCGACGTTCTTCACGTAGAAGAATGTTTGGTGCCACCCCTTGACGTAGTCAATAAGAGAGAAAGGGGGAAAGCAAGCGACTCCGCGGCAGCACACCACTGTACCCCCGTAGGCGTCGCTTTTCAAAGGTTTGAGGTAGAAAAGAGCATTGAAGAGTTCGATGAAGGGGAGGATGCCAACGTACCCCTCGCACAGCGTAACGAAGGCGGAGGGATAAAGAATCGAGTTCGGGCCGAGGTTGTGCGATTGAAGATCGAAGGTATCAAGGAGGAGACGAAAGAAGATACTAACCGGGAGCCCGAAGCCCTAGGAGAAGTGCCAGAGGAACATGACATGTTCCCCTGGCTGTGGCGCCGGCGCTATCTCGTCGCCCGGCGCGTAGGCAACCCACCCGCTCCTACGGTGGCAGCATGCACGCTCAGCGAAGCTCGGCGATGTCCGCCTTAACCACAAAGGAGCCTGCCCATCTTCCACTGCGTCCGTCACCCATCGTAGCGGCGGTACGGCGTGCGGGCGCGGGTGCGTGCTCGGGTGTGGCGGCGCGCGAGGAAGACAGGGAGGCAACGAAGACGAGCAGCAAGGGGGCAAGTGAGGCGCGGGTACCTCCGCCTCCTGCCTTTCCTTTCCTTTTATAGGGGAGGCCACGACCGGGGGACGTGGGATTGATTGCGCCCACTCCCCGTGGAAACTCTGCACGCGCGTGGGTGGCCCCGGGCCGTAACGGCCGCTTCGGGGCGCAAAGGATCCTAGCCTGCACCCCGAGGCCTACTGGGCTATGCCTGGGTCCTAGTGGGCTAGGCTCGGGCGACGTCCCGTCTCCTCGCGTGCGCGGGACCCACCGCATAATTACTCGCCACATGGCGTGCCGAATACCGACGCGGGTCCTGGGACATCGCATCGGTACCCGAGGCATCGGGCCCGACGACCGATCCGGCTGCCCCTTCGCCTTCGAGCCGGAGGCAGGCATCACTAAGGAGAAGCCTCCGGCTCCCCATCGTCTGCCAGACGCGGGCCCTCGCCGGCTTCGGGGACAACTGACGGGGTTATTAACCCTAGGTAGGCCAAAGCAACGAGGTCTTCCCCCTTTCGCTTGGAAGAATAACTATGTGGCCAGCTGGTCGTGGCCGGCTGGAGGGTGGCCGGCTCGAGAACTATGTAGACATGACCGAGACACCTCTACGGTCAATAACCAATAACGGGACCTGGATGCCCATATTGGTTCCTACATATTCTACGAAGATCTTCATCGGTCGAACCTCTATGTCAAGGATTCAGTTAATCCCATATGATGTTCCCTTTGTTCTTCGGTATGTTACTTGCCCGAGATTCGATCGTCGGTATCTCCATACCTAGTTCAACCTCGTTACCGGCAAGTATCTTTACTCATTCTGTAATACAAGATCCTGCGACTAACATTAAGTCGCATTGCTTGCAAGGCTTATTATGATGTTGTATTACCGAGTCGGCCTTGAGATACCTCTCCGTCACACGGAGTAACAAATCCCAGTCTTGATCCAAGCCAACTCAACAGACACCCTCGGAGATACCTGTAGAGCACCTTTATAGTCACCCAGTTATGTTGCGATGTTTTATACACACAAGGCAATCCTCCGGTGTCCATGAGTTACATGATCTCATGGTCATAGGAACATATACTTGACATGCAGAAAACAGTAGCAATAAACTGACACGATCATATGATACGTTTGTAGTTTGGGTCTTGTCCATCACATCATTCTCCTAATGATGTGATCCCGTTATCAAATGACATCCCATGTCAATGTCTAGGAAACCTTGACCATCTTTGATTAATGAGCTAGTTCCCTAGAGGCATACTAAGGACAATGTGTTGTCTATTTACCCACACATGTAATGTGTTTCCAATCAATACAATTATAGCATGGATAATAAACGATTATCATAAACAAGGAAATATAATAATAAACACTTTATTTAATGCCTCTAGGGCATATTTCCAATAGTCTCCCACTTGCACTAGAGTCAATAATCTAGTTCACATCACTATGTGATTTACATTGTAATGAATCGAACACCCATGCAGTTCTGGTGTTGATCATGTTTAGCCCTTGGAAGAGGTTTAGTCAACGGGTCTGCAACATTCAGATCCGTGTGCACTTTGCAAATATTTATGTCCTTCTCCTCGATGTAATCGCAGATGGAGTTGAAGCGTCGCTTTATGTGTCTGGTCCTCTTGTGAAACCTTGGTTCCTTGGCCATAGCAATGGCACCAGTGTTATCACAAAACAGGTTCATTGGATTCAGTGCACTAGGCACTACTCAAGATCTCTCATGAACTGCTTCATCTAGACACCTTCCTTCACTGCCTCTGAGGCTGCGATGTACTCCACTTAACATGTAGAATCGGCTACCACACTTTGCTTGGAACTGCACCAGCTTACCGCTCCCCCGTTGAGGATAAATACATATCCGGTTTGTGACTTCGAGTCATCCGGATCAGTGTCAAAGCTTGCATCGACGTAACCCTTTACGACGAGCTCTTCATCACCTCCATAAACGATAAACATTTCCTTAGTCATGTTCAGGTACTTAAGGATATTCTTGACCGCTACCTAGTGCTCCATTCCAGGATCACATTGAAACCTTCCGGCCATACTTATGGCAAGGCTGACATCCGGTCTTGTGCACAACATTGCATACATGATAGAGCCTATGGCTGAAGCATATGGGATGACACTCATCTTTTCTCTACCATCTCCAGTTACTGGGCATTGAGTCTTACTCAACTTCACACCTTGTAACATAGGCAAGAACCCCTTCTTGGACTGATCCATTTTGAACTTCTTCAAAACTTTTTCAAGGTATGTGCTCTGTGAAAGTGCTATTAAGCGTCTCGATCTATCTCTATAGATCTTAATGCCTAATATGAAAGCAGCTTCTCCAAGGTCCTTCATTGAAAAACTCTTGTTCAAATATTCCTTCACGCTTTCCAGCATTTCTATATTGTTTCCAATTAGCAATATGTCATCCACATATAATACTAGAAACGCTATAGAGCTCCCACTCACTTTCTTGTAAATACAAGCTTCTCCATAAACTTGTATAAACTCAAACGCTTTGATCACCTCATCAAATCGCTTATTCCAACTCCGAGATGCTTGCACCAGTCCATAAATGGATCGCTGGAGTTTGCAAACTTTGTCAGCATTCTCTGGATCGACAAAACCTTCTGGTTGCATCATATACAACTCTTCCTCAAGGAAACCGTTGAGGAACGCTGTTTTGACATCCATCTGCCGAATTTCATAATCGAAATAAGCAGATATTGCCAACATGATTCTGACAGACTTAAGCATCGCCACGGGTGAGAATGTCTCATCGTAGTCAACTCCTTGAACTTCTGAAAAACCCTTTGCCACAAGTCGAGCTTTATAGACGGTAAGATTACCGTTCGCATCTATCTTCTTCTTAAAGATCCATTTGTTATGAATGGCCTTTCGCCCTTCAGGTAATACTTCCAAAGTCCATACTTTGTTTTCATACATGGATCCCATATAGGATTTCATGGCCTCTAACCATTTCTCGGAATCCGAGCCCATCACTGCTCCTCCATAGCTCATAGGTTCATTGTTGTCCAACAACATGACCTCCAAGACAGGGTTGCCGTACCACTCAGGAGTAGTACGCGCCCTTGTCGACCTACGAGGTTCAATAGTAGCTTGATCCGAAGCTTCATGATCATCATCATTAACTTCCTCTTCTACCGTCGTAGGTTCCATAGAAACATCTTTCTACACCGCGCTACTTTTTGGTTGAAGTAAAGGTTCAATAACCTCATAAAGATCTATTTTCCTCCCACTCAATTCTTTCGAGAGAAACTCTTTCTCAAGAAATGTTTCGTTCTTAGCGACAAACAATTTGCCTTCGAATCTGAGATAGAAGGTATACCCGACTGTCTCTTTCGGGTAGCCTATGAAGACACATTTCTCCGCTTTGGGTTCCAGCTTTTCAGGGTGAAGCTTTTTGACATAAGCATCACATCCCCAAACTTTAAGAAATGACAACTTTGGCCTCTTGCCAAACCATAGTTCATATGGCTTCATCTCAACGGATTTTGATAGTGCCCTATTTAAAGTGAATGCAACTTTCTCTAATGCATAACCCCAAAACGATAGTGGCAAATCAGCAAGAGACATCATAGATCGCACCATATCTAATAAGGTCCGATTACGATGTTCGGACACACCATTACGCTGTGGTGTTCCGGGCGGTGTCAACTGTGAAACAATTCCACATTGTCTTAAGTGACTGCCAAACTCATAACTCAGATATTCACCTCCTCGATCAAATCGCAGGAATTTAATCTTCTTGTTACGATGATTCTCAACTTCACTCTGAAATTGCTTGAACTTTTCAAACGTTTCAGACTTGTGTTTCATTAAGTAAATATACCCATATCTACTTAAGTCATCAGTGAAGGTGAGAAAATAACGATATCCACCACGCGCTGTAACATTCATCGGACCGCACACATTAGTATGTATGATTTCCAATAAGTCACTTGCCCGTTCCATTGTTCCAGAGAACGGCGTTTTAGTCATCTTGCCCATGAGGCGTGGTTCACATGTGTCAAGTGATTCAAAATCAAGTGACTCTAGAAGTCCATCAGCATGGAGCTTCCTCATGCGTTTTACACCAATATGACCTAAACGGCAGTGACACAAGAAAGTGGTACTATCATTATCAACTCTACATCTTTTGGCATCAATGTTATGAACATGTGTGTCATCACTATCAAGATTAAATATGAATAAACCCCTCACATTGGGTGCATGACCATAAAAGATATTACTCATATAAATAGAACAACCTTTATTCTCAGATTTAAATGAGTAACCGTCACGCAGTAAACAAGATCTCGATATAATGTTCATGCTTAACGCAGGTACTAAATAACAATTATTTAGGTTCCTCACTAATCCCGATGGTAATTGAAGAGAGAGCGTGCCTACGACGATCACATCAACCTTGGAACCATTTCCCACACACATCGTCACTTCATCCTTTGCCAGCCTTCGTCTATTTCGTAGGTCCTGTTTTGAGTTGCAAATGTGAGCAACCGAACCGGTATCCAATACCCAGGCACTACAACGAGAGCTAGTAAGGTACACATCAATAACATGTATATCATATATACCTTGTTTGTCGTTGGCCGCCTTCTTGTCAACCAGGTACTTGGGGCAGTTCCGCATCCAGTGACCAGTTCCCTTGCAATGAAAGCACTCAGTTTCTGGCTTAGGTCCATTCTTGGATTTCTCTACAGGAGTAGCAACTGCTTTGCCATCCTTCTTGGTTTTACCCTTCTTGCCCTTGTCCTTGCCATTTTTCTTGAAACTAGTGGTTTTATTGACCATCAACACTTGATGTTCTTTCTGGATTTCAGACTCAGCGACTTTCAGCATCGCAAACAGCGTGGCGACTGACTTGTTCATCCCGTGCATGTTATAGTTCATCACAAAGCTCTTGTAACTAGGTGGCAGTGATTGAAGAACTCTGTCAGTGATCGCCTCTGGTGGAAGGGCAATTCCCAACTCCGCTAGACGAGACGCATACCCAGACATTCTGAGTATATGTTCACTGATAGACCCGTTCTCCTCCATCCCGCAAGCATAGAATTTGTCGGGGGTCTCATACCTCTCATTCCGGGCATTCTTTTGAAAGATAAACTTCAACTCCTGGAACATCTCATATGCTCCATGACGTTCAAAACATCTTTGAACTCCTGGTTCTAAGCCATATAGTATTGCACACTGAACTATTGAGTAATCTCCAAAACGTGTCTCCCAAGCGTTCTTAACGTCTTCGGAGGTCATGTCTTCTGGTTGGTCACAAAGCGGTGCATCAAGGACATATGATTTCTGGGAAGCCGTGAGGATAATCCTCAAATTACGGGCCCAGTCAACAAAGTTACTACCATCATCTTTCAACTTAGCTTTCTCTAGGAACGCATTAAAATTCAGGGGTGCTACTGCACGAGCCATTGATCTACAACATAAATATACAAAGGTTGCTTAGACTATTGTTCAAGATAATGAGTTTAGTTAATCAAATTAATAAAGCTCTCACTCAAATTGACATCCCTCAGGTCATCTGAGTGTCACATGATCCAAATTCACCAACTCAAGTCCGATCATCACGTGAATTGAGGTGGTTTCAATGGTGAACATCATCATGTTGATTATATCTACTACATGACTCATGTTCGACCTTTCGGTCTCTTGTGTTCCGAGGCCATGTATGTACATGCTAGGTTCGTCAAGTTTAACCCGAGTGTTCTGCACGTGCAACACTGGCTTGCACCCGTTGTATGTGAACGTAGAGTCTATCACACCCGATCATGACGTGGTGTCTCAACACGACGAACTTTCGCAACGGTGCACACTCGGGGAGAATGCAATTCATCTTGAAATTGTAAGTGAGGGATCACCTTATAATGCTACTGTCGTCCTAAGCAAAACAAGGTGCATAAAAGGATTAACATCACATGCAAATCATAAGTGACATGATATGGCCATGAACTTGTGCTTTTGATCTCCATCTTGAAAGCACTGGCATGATCTCCATCGTCACCAGCACGACACCATGATCTCCATCATCTTGATCTCCATCAATGTGTTGCCATCGGGGTTGTCGCGCCCAACATGCTTCTACTACTATTGCTACCGTTTAGCGATAAAGTAAAGCATTACATAGCGCTTAATGATTGACACACAGGTCATACAATAATTAAAGACAACCCTATGGCTCCTGCCGGTTGCCGTACTCATCGACATGCAAGTTGTGATAATCTATACATCACATGATCATCTAATACATCACATATATCACATCATGTAATTGGCCATATCACATCACAACATACCCTGCAAAAACAAGTTAGACGTCCTCTAATTGTTGTTGCATGTTTTACGTGGCTGCTACGGGTATCGAGCAAGAAAAATTCTCATCTACACAAAAACCACAATGGTGATACACTAGTTGCTTTTCAACCTTCTCAAGGACCGCCTTTGTCGAATCTGATCCAACTAAGGGGAGAGAAACTGTCACTTGCAAGCCATCGATGCAACAAGTTGCGGTCGAGGGAACCGGTCTCTCGTAAGCGTACGAGTAATGTTGGTCCAGGCCGGTTCATCTCACAATACCGTTGAACCAAAACACGACCAAGGAAGGAAGCAATCTAAGCATCAACGCCCACAAACTCTTTGTGTTCTACTCGAGATCTCATCTACACATAGACCTAGCTCATGATGCAACTGCTGGGGAACGTTGCATGGCAAACAAAAAATTTCCTACGTTCACGCAAGACCTATCCATGGTGTTGAGCATCTACGAGATGGAGAGTGGATCTACATACCCTTGTAGATCGCTAAGTGGGAAACGATAAGAAAACCGGTTGGTGTAGTCGAACATCTTCACGATCCAAATCGCCGAGCGTCCCGCGATCCAATCATGATCCGTCCCGCGATCCAATCACGATCTGTCCCGCGAACTTGATTACGATCCGTCCCACGAACTTGATCACGGTCCTTCCGATCTACGCCGAACGGATGGCACCTCCGCGTTCAGCACACGTGCAGCTTGATGATGATCTACGTCATCTTGATACACCAAGAGGGAGCAGAGAGTAAGACGAGTTCTCCGAGAGCGTGACGGTGCTCCGGCGATGGCGGTGAGGCTATTCTGGCAAGGCTTCGCCTAAGCACTGCAGAAATCTGATCTAGAGGAGAAACTATGCACTGGAGGAACGGGTAGCACGTGGATAAAATTCTGTGCAAAAACCCTAAAACCACCAGTATATATAGGAGGAAGAGAGGAGGAGGCTTGGCCGAACCAGGTGGGCGAGGTGGAGTCCACCTCCAATCCTAGTAGGACTAGGATTCATCCTATTTTTGCCCTTTTCCACTTTTTCTCTTTGGGCTTTTTTCTCCCAGCCGCATGGGCCTTGTGTGGGACTTACACTAGCCCACAAAGGGCTGGTATTTACTCTCCCACAGCCCATGAAGCCTCTTGGGTCGAAATACCCCTCCCGATGGTCTCCTGGTACACTACCGGCATCCCCGTACATTACCCATTAGCCCGAAATCTTTCCGGCGACCAAAATGGGACTTCCTATATATCAATCTTTACTTTGGACCATTCTGGAGATCCCCGTGATGTCCGGGATCTCATCCGGGAATCCAAACAACCTTCGGTCACAACCATACATGACTCTATACTACCAAAACGTCACCAAACCTTAAGTGTGCAGACCCTACGGGTTCGAGAACTATGTAGACTTGACCGAGACACCTCTACGGTGAATAACCAATAGAGAGACCTGGATGCCCATATTGGTTCCTACATATTCTATGAAGATCTTCATCGGTCGACCCTCTATGTCAAGGATTCAGTTAATCCCGTATGATGTTCCCTTTGTTCTTCCGTATGTTACTTGCCCGAGATTCGATCGTCGGTATCTCCATACCTAGTTCAACCTCGTTACCAGCAAGTCTCTTTACTCATTCCATAATATAGGATCCCGCGACTAACATTTAGTCACATTGCTTGCAAGGCTTATTATGATGTTGTATTACCGAGTGGGCCCTGAGATACCTCTCTGTCACACGGAGTAACAAATCCCAGTCTTGATCCATGCCAACTAAACAGACACCCTCGGAGATACCTGTAGAGCACCTTTATAGTCACCCAGTTACGTTGCGAAATTTGATACACACAAGGCACTCCTCCGGTGTCCGTGAATTACATGATCTCATGGTCATAGGAACATATACTTGACATGGAGAAAACAGTAGCAATAAACTGACACGATCATATGCTACGTTTGTAGTTTGGGTCTTGTCCATCACATCATTATCCTAATGATGTGATCCCTTTATGAAATGACATCCCATGTCAATGGCTAGGAAACCGTGACCATCCTTGATTAACGAGCTAGTTCACTAGAGGCATACTAGGGACAATGTGTTGTCTATTTACCCACACATGTAATGTGTTTCCAATCAATACAATTACAGCATGGATAACAATTATAGAATACAATTATAGCATGGATACAATTATAGCATGTATAATAATCTATCCATTTTGATTGGATCGTAGGATGCTCGGCGATTTGGATCGTGAAGACGTTCGACTACACCAACCGCCTTTCTTAACGCTTCCCGCTTAGCGATCTACAAGGGTATGTAGATCCACTCTCCCTCTCGTAGATGCTCATCACCATGGATAGATCTTGTAGGAAATTTTTTGTTTCCCATGCAACGATCCCCAACAGTGGCATCATGAGCTAGGTCTATGTGTAGATGAGATCTCGAATAGAACACAAAGAGTTTGTGGGTGTTGATGCTTAGATTGCTTCCTCCCTTAGTCGTGTTTTGGTTTAGCGGTATTGTGGGATGAAGTGTTCTGGACCAACCTTACTTGTACGCTTATGAGAGACCGGTTCCATCGACCAACGTGTAACGTTGTTGCACAAAGATGGCTGGCTGGTGTGTGTTTCTCCTACTTTAGTTGGATCGGAATCGACAAAGGCGGTCCTTGAGAAGGTTGAAAAGCAACTTATGTATCACCGTTGTGGTTTTGCGTAGGTGAGAATTGTTCTTGCTAGATACCCGTAGCAGCCACGTAAAACATGCAACAACAATTAGAGGACGTCTATCTTGTTTTTGTAGGATATGTTGTGATGTGATATGGCCAATTACATGATGAGATATATGTGATGTATGAGATTATCATGTGTTGTATAGAATATCACGACTTGCATGTCGATGAGTACGGCAACCGGCAGGAGCCATAGAGTTGTCTTTAATTATTGTATGACCTGCATGTCAATCATTAAGCACTATGTAATGCTTTACTTTATCGCTAAACGGTAGCAATAGTAGTAGAAGCATGGTGGGCGCGACAACCCCCATGGTGACACGTTGATGGAGATCAAGATGATGGAGATCATGGTGTCATGCCGGTGACGATGAAGATCATGCCGGTGCTTTCAAGATGGAAATCAAAAGCACAAGTTCATGGCCATATCATGTCACTTATGATTTGCATGTGATGTTAATCCTTTTATGCACCTTGCGTTGCTTAGGACGACGGTAGCATTATAATGTGATCCCTCACTTAAATTTCAAGATAAATTGTGTTCTCCCCGATTGTGCACCGTTGCGAAAGTTCGTCGTGTCGAGACACCACGTGATGATCGGGTGTGATAGACTCTACGTTCACATACAACGGTTGCAAGCCAGTATTGCACATGCAGAACACTCGGGTTAAACTTGACGAGCCTATCATGTACAAACATGGCCTCAGAACACAAGAGATCGAAAGGTCGAACATGAGTCATATAGTAGATATGATCAACATGATGATGTTCACCATTGAAACAACCTCAACTCACGTGATGATCGGACTTGAGTTGGTGAATTTGGATCATGTATCACTCGAATGACCAGAGGGATGTCAATGTGAGTGGGAGTTCTTAAGTAATATGATTAATTGAACTCATTATCATGAACATAGTCAGTAGTGTCTTTGCAAATTATGGTGTAGATTACTAGCTCGCGCTGTAGCTCCCTTGAATTTTTATATCTTCCGAGAGAAATAGAGTTGAAAGATGATGGTAGCAATATTGTGGACTGGGTCAGTGATCTTAGGATTGTCCTCATTACTGCATAGAAGGCTTATGTCCTTAATGCACCGCTCGGTGCGCCAACCCCTCTAGCGTCGTCTGTAGATGTTGTGAACATCTGACAGGCACATTCTAATGACTACTTGATAGTTTAGTGTGTCATGCATTATGGCTTAGAATTGAGGCTCCGAAATGTTTTGAACGTCACGGAACATATGAGATGTTCTAAGAGCTGAAATTAGGATCTCAGGCTCGTGCCCGTGTTGCGAGATGTGAGAACTCCAACAAGATTCTTTGCCTGCAAGATGAAAGAGAATAGCTCAATCCTTGAGCATGTGCTTAGATTGTCTGGGTGCTACAATCTCTTGAATCGAGTGGGAGTCTATCTTCCAGATAAGATAGTGATTGATATAGTTCTCCAAGTCACTGTCACTAAGCTACTAGAACTTGGTGATGAACTATAAAATCCCAGGGATAGAAATAATGATCCCTGAGCTGTTCGCGATGTTTGACACTGCGAAGGTAGAAATCAAGAAGGAGCGTCAAGTGTTGATGGTTAGTAAAACCACTAGTTTCGAGAAGGGCAAGGGCAAAGAGGGAAACTTCATGGGTGGCAAGTAAGTTGCTGCTCCAGTGAAGCAACCCCAAGTTGAACCCAAACCCGAGACCAAGTGCTTCGATTATGAGGAGAGCAGTCGCTGAAGCAGAACAACCCTAGATACTTGGTAGATAAGAAGGCTGGCAACATCGACAGAAGTATATTTGAGATACGTGTTAGTCATGTGTACCTTGCGAGTACACCTAGTAGCATCTAGGTATTGGATACCGGTTCGGTTGCTAAATGTTAGTAACTCTAAATAAAAGCTACGGAATAAATGGAGAACTAGCTAAGGGTGAGGTGACGATGTGTGTTGGAAATGTTTCCAAGGTTGATGTGATCAACATCGCACGCTCTCTCTACCTTCGGGATTGGTGACGAACCTAAATAAATGTTATTTGGTGTTTTGCGTTGAGCATGAACGTTATTAGATCGTGTTTATTGCAACACGGTTATTCATTTAAGTTAGAGAATAATGGTTATTCTGTTTACATGAATAATACCTTCAACGGTCATGCACCCAGTGAGAATGGTTTGTTGAATCTTGATCGTAGTAAATACACATGTTCATAACATTGATGCCAAAAGATACAAAGTTAATAATGATAGTACCACATACTTGTGGCACTGCCGCTAAATGTCATATTGGTATAAAGCGCATGAAGAAACTCCATGCTGATGGATCTTTGGACTCATTCGATTTCGAATCGGTTGAGACATGCGAACCATGCCTCTTAGGCAAGATGACTAAGAACCCCGTTTTCCGGATTGATGGAGCGAGCAAGCGATTTATTGGAAATGATACATCTTGATGTATGCAATCCAATGAGTCTTGTAGCATTCGGTGGATATCGTTATTTTCTTACCTTCACTAATGATTTGAGTAGATATAGTGTATATTTACTTAATGAAACACAAGTCTGAATCGTTTGAAAGGTCAAGAAAATTCAGAGTGAAGTTTAAGATCATCGAAGAAGATAAAAATGTCTGCGATATGATCGTGGAGGTGAATATCTGAGTTACGAGTTTGGAATACAACTTTAGACAATGTGAAAATTGTTTCACAACTCACGCCACCTGGAACACCATAGAGTGATGGTGTGTACGAACGTCATAGTCGTACTCTATTGGATATGGTGCGTGCTATGATGTGTCTTATCGTTTTGCTACTCTAATTTCGGGGTTATGCATTGGAGACAACTACATTCACTTTAATAGGGCACCATCTAAATCCGTTGAGATGACACCATGTGAATTATGGTTTGATAGAAACCTAAACTGTCATTTCTTAAGGTTTGGGGCTGCGACGCTTGTGTGGAAAATGTTTTCACCTAATGAGCTCGAACCCAAAGCGGATAAATGCATCTTCATAGAATACCCTAAGAACAGTTGGGTGAACCTTCTATCTCAGATCCATAAAATGTTTGTTGCTAAAACTAGGTCCTTTCTCGAGAAAAAATTTCTCTCGAAAGAATTGAGTGGGAGGAAGATAGAACTTAATGAGGTTGTTGAACCGTTGTTTCAACCAGAGAGTAGTGCAGCGCACAAAGATGTTTCTATGGAACCTACGTTAGTTGAAGAGGAAGTAAATGATGACGATCATGAAGCTTCGGATCAAGTTACTATCGAACCTCGTAGGTCGACAAGGATGCGTACTGCTCCTGAGTGGTATGACAACCCTGTCTTGGAGGTCATGTTGTTGGACAACGATGAACCTACGAGATATGGAGAAGCGATGATGGGCCCGGATTCTGACAAATGGTTAGAGGCCATGAAATCCGAGAAAGGATCCATGTATGAAAACCAAGTATAGACTTTGGTAGACTTGCTCATTGGACGGCAGGTCGTCGAGTACAAATGGACCTTTGAGATGAAGACAGACGCTGATGGTAAATGTCACCATTTATAAAGCTCGACTTGTCACAGAGAAGTTTCCGACAAGTTCAAAGAGTTGACTGCAATGAGACTTTCTCACTCGTAGCGATGCTAAAGTCTATTGGAATTATGTTAGCAGTTGCTGCATTTTTCAATTATGAAATCTGGCAGATGGATGACAAAAGATCGTCTGCTTAACAGTTTACTTGAGGAAAAGTTGTATGTGATACAACCAGAAGGTTTTGTTAATCCTAAGGATGCTAAAAGGTGAGCAAGCTTCAGTGATCCTTCTATGGACTGAAGCAAGCATCTCGGAGTTGGAATATACACTTTGATGAGGTGATCAAAGTTTTTGAGTCTATACAAAGTTTATGAGAAACTTGTATTTACAATAAAGTGAGTGGGAGCACTAAAGAATTTTTGATAAGCATATGTGGCTGACATATTATTGATCGAAAATGATGTAGAATTTTTGGAAGCATAAATGGTTGTTTGACAAGAGTTTTTCAAAGGATGAACTGGATAAAGCTACCTAATTGTTGAGCATCAAGATCTATAGATATAGGTTAAGATGCTTGATAAGACTTTCAAGGAGTACATACCTTGACAAGATTTTGAAAGAGTTCAAAATGGATTAGTCAGAGAGAAGTGTTCTCGTCTGCTTTGTAAGGTGTGAAGTTGAGTGAGACTCAAAGCTCGACCATGACAGAAGAAAGAGAAAGCACGAATGTCGTCCCCTATGCCTTAGCCATAGGCTCTGTATATATCTTGCAAAGAGGGAGTCAAGATCATCAAGGGGTACAAGGGGTACAAGAGTGATGCTTGTGTTTGCATTGACATGAGTCCGTCAAGGGGTACAAGAGTGATCCAGGAGAGGATCACTGGACAGCGTTCAAGATCACCCTTAGTAACTAAAAGACTAAGGAAATGTTTCTCGACTAAGGAAATGTTTCTCGATTATGTTTGTCGAAAAGAGTTACGTCGATGCAAGCTTTGACACCAATCCGGATGACTCTTAGTAGCAATCCGGATACGTATAGTAGAGCGGCCATTTGGAATAGCTCCAAGTGGAGTGTGGTAGCGGTGTTTACAGTTTGATATAGAGATTTGCAAAGTACACACGGATCTAAATGTCGCAGAACCGTTAACTATAAGACCTCTCTCACATGCAAGGCATGATCGAGACCCAGAACTCATTGGGTGTTAGATTCATCACAATGCGAATCACATGGTGATGTGAACTAGATTATTGACTCTAGTGCAAGTGGGAGACTGTTGGAAATATGCCCTACATGCAATAATAAATTGGTTATTATCATATTTCCTTGTTCATGATAATCTTTTATTATCCATGCTATAATTGTGTTGATCGGAAACTCAGATACATGTGTGGATACATAGACAACACCATGTCCCTAGTATGCCTCTAATAGACTAGCTCGTTGATCAAAGATGGCTATGGTTTCCTTGTCATGGACATGAGATGTCATTTGATAACGGGATCACGTCATTAGCAGAATGATGTGATGGACAAGACCCAAACTACAAACGTAGCATATGATCGTGTTAGTTTATTGCTATTGTTTTCTGCATGTCAAGTATTTGTTCCTATGACCATGAGATCATGCAACTCACTGACACCGGAGGAGTACCTTGTGTCTATCAAACGTTGCAATGTAACTGGGTGACTATAAAGGTGCTCTACAGGTATCTCTGAGGGTGTCCATTGGGTTGGCATGGATCAAGATTGAGATTTGTTACTCCGTGTGACGGAGAGGTATCTCAGGGCCCACTCGGTAATACAACATCGCAATAAGCCTTGCAAGCACTGTGACTAAAGTGTTAGTAACGGGATCTTGTATTACAGAACGAGTAAAGAGACTTGCCGATAACGAGGTTGAACTAGGTATGCAGATACCGACGATCGAATCTCGGGCAAGTAACATACCGAAGAACAAAGGGAACATCATACGGGATTAACTGAATCCTTGACATAGAGGTTCGACCAATAAAGATCTTCGTAGAATATGTAGGAACCAATATGGGTATCCAGGTCCCGCTATTGGTTATTGACCATAGAGGTGTCTCGGTCATGTCTACATAGTTCTCGAACCCGCAAGGTCTGCACACTTAAAGTTCGGTGACATTTCAGTAGTATAGAGTTATGTATGGTGGTGACCGAAGGTTGTTCGGAGTCCTGGATGATATCCCGGATGTCACGAGGAGCTCCGTAATGGTCCATAGGTAAAGATTAATATATAGGAAGTCCTATTTTGGTGCTGGAAAAGTTTCGGGCTCATCGTTAGTGTACCGGGAGTGCCGGTAGTGTACCGGGGGACCATCGGGAGAGATATTTCGACCCAAGAAGCTACATGGGCTGTGGGATGAGGTAAACCAGACCCTGGTGGTCTGGCCGAAGCCTCCTCTAAGGGCCCATGCGGCTGGAGTGGTTTGAGAAGGAAAAAATCCAAAGGTGGAGAGGTGGAAAGAGTTTCAAGTGTAAAGGAGGAATCCTACTCCTAATAGGATTGGAGTAGGACTCCTCCGCCTCCAATTTCGACCAAACCTTGAGGGTTTGAGCCTGCCTCCTCCCCTCCCTCCCTCCTATATATACTAGAGGATTTAGAGGAAAAAGCTAACCCTAATAGCCACGTGCTACCTCTTCTCTAGATTGCAGTTTCCCCTCTAGATCGGTTTTCAGTGGTGCTTAGGCAAAGCCCTGCTGGAATAGCTCCACCACCATCGCCGCAACGCTGTCGCGCTGCTAGAGAACTCATCTACCTCTCCTCTCCCTCTTGCTGGATCAAGAAGGAACAGATCGTCATCGAGCTATACGTGTGTTGAACGCGGAGGTGCCATCCGTTTGGCGCTAGATCGGAAGGACCGTGATCAAGATCGCGAGACGGATCGTGATGAGATCGCAGGACGGATCATGATGAGTTCGCGGGCCGGATCATGATTTGATCGCGGGACGGATCGTCATGAGATCGTGGGATGCTCGGCGATTTGGATCCCGAAGACGTTTGACTACACCAACCGCGTTTCTTAACGCTTCCCGCTTAGCGATCTACAAGGGTATGTAGATCCACTCTCCCTCTCGTAGATGCTCGTCACCATGGATAGATCTTGCGTGTGCATAGGAAATTTTTTGTTTCCCATGCAATGTTCGCCAACAAACTACTCACATATCATCAGGGAGGCAGCAAGGTTGGTGTATATGGCATCTGTTCTCGATTCCCCCTCCGATAGAGTCCAGAAAAGGCGTCCAGATGGGATAGCGGAAGAACAGAGGCTTGCGGCGGCAAAAAAATTGTTTCGGGTGTCTTTCTATTGGTTTTGGGGTAATTGTGGTGGATATGGCTATGGAGATGAAAATGGCGGTGGCTAGGATTTGTGGATGGAGATGATCATGAAGAGGTTTGGGCTAATTAAGCTCGACGCTTCCCTGTTGACATTTTGACGGAGTCGCTTTTATAAAAAAATCTAGGTGGATGATCTGCCTCGTTTTCCATGCCAAACGACCACTCAAACGGGCGCGTGCGGGCGCATGGAACACCGTCTTTGACTCTGGTGGCCTTCGGGCACCTCCTCGTGACTTGTTTCTTCTCCATTTTCCTTCCTTTCCTTTCTCCCACGTGATTTCTTCCATTTTTAGCTCATTTCCTTTGGAAAAATATCAAAGGGAGAATTTGTGGAATCCTTTGCATTCATTAGTTCTTAGTGGCAATATTGGAGGGAATATCTCTCTTTTAATGAAATGTCTCGGTTTATACATGGTTGAAATGAGTGTAAAAATATCACTCATCAACTCCCCCAAGCTTAAACTTGATCATCCTCGAGCAACATAGAGACAAATTTGGAGCATAAGGAAATCAGTTGTTTAAACCGAAATAACGACAAGGTTTTGGTTCACTTATGATCGGTATGCCTAGATAGCCCTCCACTTCTTGACCTGAAAACTTATGATGGATATAGCGGTGGCATGGTAATAGTGAAAGTGTCAGTGAAGCAAAGATAATCAACACAAAGTTTATAATCTACTAGATAAAAAAAATTGCAACACTTCATTTCATTTAACCTAGACAACACTTGCTTGTCGAGAATGCATGAAGGAGTTTCTTTGGATAGGGCCATGAAAACATAAGTTAGGGAGTAGATGCTCAAGTGCTCATGAGCACACCCACAATTGTCTCCTCCTCTAGGCTCTTAAACACTTTGTTTCAATCACTGTTTGCTGGAACTTTCATTGTCACGTGAGATTATGACAAATAAGTGCTCATCCATAGGTTTTATCAGTGGCTTAATGTTTGGGAACTATGGTCCTTTAGCAATAATGTCTCTTTCGAGCTCTTTTGATCAGTCCCCTTTATTTACCACATACACACCCATTCAAAATAAAGATGAATAATATTTGTTTGTAGTGTTGCCATTATGTACAGTAACAAACTCATAGCCAAAATTTGATTTGTCGCTCTTGGTGGATCGGTCATTGGCCAGCGGAGCCCTCACCATAACATAAGGAAGGGTGATGCAGCCACATTTACACACGTAAACACATTATAGTAGCAAAGGCCATGGCACCAGACGGAGGCTGTAACATCACGTTGAGATATACAACACCTATTTTTTGCATAATCTCATCCACCTTTCAACAAAGTTTCTCTAGATAATTTAATTCACAAGTGCTATCAAGTCTATTAAAAATTAACAACATGGGGTTGAGCATGTTAAACACCAGTTCCACTACAATTTCTCAACTCCCAAGTCTTCAATGACTTTATCTTGTGCATAGTTATACTTGGTTAATACCATTTCATTTAAAAGTTGTCCCACGACAAGTCTTAACTGTCTAAACTAAAGAAAACAAAGGCTACAAAATTATTCCAGCTACTAGAGCAAAACCTTTGTGTAAACTATCAAGACTTACTCCCATCTACACATATCACACATAAACTACTACATCTACTCTAGGTGTACAAGTGCAAAAGACGGGGTCGTAGGACATACATTCATTGTTGCGAATTTACACACTTCTCTTCCTTACTCTTGCATTCCTCGTTGTCCGGCATAGACCAACTCCTATGAAAACAAAATGGAAACAAACTCCAAGGGGCTAAATTAAGAACAAGAGAAAAGAAACACTTATTATATTATTATTTTTAATTTTTGGGGTTTGTGAAACCTACTTGCCACCAAAAAATTGCAATGCAAAAATAAAAATAAAAAGCAAAGTGTTGAAACAAACAAACATGAGTGTTTTGAATCTCTTCGAGCTTAACTACAACCTCATTACAATTTATTCAAATACAGCCACATCTTTATGTAGAAGTGATGATAACCTCCCCCAAGCTTAGGCTCTTGCAAGACGAAACTAGCGACATCATTGTGGTGGTTGGTCAGGATTACACTCCTGCCTCTAGTTGAACAAGTCCACGTTCATGTTGGTGTTCGTGCCTCTTAGAGACGATGTGAGGTTTCTCATATCATGAATAGAGCCCTGAAAGTTGTTGAGGTGCGCTTAGGTGTTGTAGTCTTGTTGGGGCTGCTCCTCCTCTTCGTTGGTGGAGAGTTCTTCATCTACTTGTTCATGTTTTGGCCCTTCTTGGTCAAAAGATGCATCTCCTTCCTATGCAACATAATGCAATTGTCCATTCTCGACGAGAAACAGTTATGCATAGGTGTGAGTAACAAGTATGCTACTCCAAGAATTTTCATACAATGACGGCCATTACAAACTACTACCATACCAGCGCTAGTAAGAACACAAATGTTAACAAGGGTGTTACCAACAATGGGACGGGGATGATTGTAGTTGAGGCCAAGAGAGTTGGCCAACATGGTGATAACTCCACCACACACGATATGTCCTTGTGCATGGTTGGCTTCATGCACGAGGTGTAGCAAAAGTATTGCCCGTATGTTGGCCGAATATTCGAGGTGCGGGTTTGTTGCTTTCCCGAGAACTAGCATGTTCTCATAATTCACCTTATAAACTTCTCATCTTGCCTACAAAGATTTGTTTATAACATAGTAGAAATAAAGTATATCAGGACTTTCAATGCAGCTGGCTCTCTACTTAGAGCAATGGTGAGTCATTTGGTAGAAGGATTGCCTTGGGTGCGAGTCAGCGAAATCATAAACATATCTAATATCATCATCATTGTTGGGGAAGCCATAATAGTACACCACTCAACAAAAGTGATGTTAAAGTATTGGAGAAGGAGTTGAAAAGTGATCCTCTCCTCCTCATATGAACTTGGCATCAAACCAACATTGTGCCACAGAGTACTAAGAAACTCAAGCATCAATCATTCATAAGTCTCACATCCCCCATAAAAAAATGATGCAGTCCGACATTATGACAAAGCAAATAAAAATCATGAGTCCTACCTAGCTTGGCGGGAGTATTCGCACAAGACCATTTGGTTGCTTTGATCTTCCTTGTGGTTATCTTCTGGAACTTCTTCCTTGCTCCATGGTCGGTGAAGACGATCCCCTAAGTGAAAACTCATTGCGGTTGTGCGGTGGATGAACTAGAACCACCGCGTATGCGTGAAGACTTCCATGTAAACATCTACAAAATAATTTTTCAGTCCAATATAATGAAACAATAATGATCTTACGGTACCCACAACATAATAATCCTCTAAAAACATCAACAAATCCATGCCAAACTCAAATTTGTATCAAAAATATGCACATCCTAGACATGGCAATGCTAGTCATGTAGAACATGGATTTACGAAAAATAATTTGGGGATCGAAGGAGAAATGTATCATATATCAAACACACAGAAGGATTCGAACTGAAAACGAACGAGTAAAGAGATTGGGCGAAGTTTTGCTAGGGTTTGGAGAGGTTTGATGGAAGAAGAACAAAGAGAGATGGGGGGTGAAATACCTCCTTCCTCGGGCTTATTGGAGCCTTCGGTGTGCAAAACGACCACTTATACAGGCGCAAGCGCCTGCATGGAATGTCGTCTCCAACCTGGTTTAACTCACCTTTTCCTGCGTGCAGATGAAACGGTCGCTGAAACGGACGCCGACATCCATTTAAAACACCATCATTCGATTTGTTTATTTTGTTCTCCTGGTCGAAGATGTCAAACGACCGCTTGAATGGGCGCGTGCGCCCATTTGGAACACCGTCGAACACTCGGTGATGGTTTCTACAATGAATCAAAACGACCGCTCGAAAGGGCTAGTGCACCCGTTTGAAACGATGTCTTTCTCTCGGTTTCATGTGGTTGTTTTGCGCTGGAACCTTGTGTAGGTCAAACGAATGCCCGTGTGTCTACTCCATTCATAGGAAAGGCCATCTTGTGGTTTGTTTCTTCTGAAACTTCTATCTTTCTTCATTTTCCTGTAGTGTTAGTTCCATATAAATACATAGACACATTTCCAGGCATTCAAACATCATTCATATAAATTATCTTGCACAAGGCTAGTCCTTCCTTAGAACAACTCTCCCAAACTCACTTCTTCATATGGAACTTCAATCCCTATTTTATTAATAACAAAAATAAAAAATTAGTTTTCTACTTTGTTCACGTGGGTTGCCTCCCACAAAGTGCTTGTTTTTGGTCGGATAGCTCGACTGTAGTGGTGATCAAGGTGGTGCTAGAAACCCAAGATCGTAGCTTCTCGCATTCAAATGATGCCACCTCCTGTGTAGGTCTTCAAATTCTTTTACCTAGGGAAATGCCTTATAAAGGGATCTTCAACTGGTAAGTCAAAACGAGCATTCCCCTCAAACACATTTATCACAGCTTTTATAGTCTTTAGAAAAGTTCTACCGAGAATTATAGGAGCAAGTGGATCTTCAGGCATATCTATTATAACAAGATCAATCATAACATGGCAATCATTAATTTGAACTATAACTCCATTCTTAATGCCTATTGCCTAAGTAAAAGTAGAGTTAGCCATATTCAATATAATCTAAATATTAGCGTAAGGACAAGATTGAGATTGTCATAAACAGTTTTAGGGATATTGGAAACACTTGCCCCAACATCACATAAAGCACTAAACTTATTAAATCATATCTCAATCTCTATAGTATGTTCAAAAGCATCCTCTTGCTTAGCTGATAACTTACTGAAAAGCTTTTTTACTTCATCATCAAGTTCACGTACCTTCGGTGCAACTTGTTTAACAAAGTCATTATATTCCCCATCATTAGTTACCTTCGGTAGTACGCACTTCATGAATATCATCTTGACAAAATCTGCAACGGTATAATTGTACTCTGGCACATGGCTTGTGTAAAGTACCTCACCTTTCTCTTTGTTGCTTCTTACCATTTTAATTTCTTAAACCGGGTTAGGCTCCAGTTTACCTCCAAACTTGGCCAAAATCAAGGTTTTGCTCTCTGCTATCTTTTCCACTTGTGCCTCCATATTCTTGGATCTGGCTTCAAGTATCTACACAACATTCGTTACTCCGACAACCTTGCCGATCAATTCACCAAGTGATTTATCATGATTCTTCAAGATATTCTTGAAGTTTTCATTTTGCCTAGTCTGGCTAGCAATAAAACTTTGAAGAATTTCTTAAAGAGTTTTTCTATTGCTACCATTAGCTCCATTAAAATTATTGGATGCTCCTCCATTATTAAAATAATAAAGTTTAGTAGCATAACAATTATTTTTGAAATTGGGTTCGTGGTTATTGCGAGCAATAAAATTCACATCGTTAGTATCTTCATTAGTGATGGCATTGGCATTTACCTCTTCTTTACCTTTCATCAAAGAGATAAATTCTTCTAGCTTGGTTTCCACTCTAATCTATTTTCTTATATAACATTCACCTTCTTGGTGGTGGTTCTCTCAACATGCCATTGGGCATGGTTCTCTTGCATATGATCTAGTATCTTCTTGACATCTTCTATGGGCTTTCCCATGATTGTTCCTCCTGCAGTTGTGTCAAGCATAGTTTTTGACATGTGATTCACGCCATTATAAAACATATGAAGGATTAACCACTCCTCCATTCCATGATTGGGGTAGTTTCTTATAGCTCCTTTCATTCTATCCCACGAGCGCGAGTGGCTCACGTTCCTCTTTTTGGAAATGTGTAATCTGAGAACATAATTGCGTAATTTGTACAAATGGACAAAACTTGTATAAAAAATTACTACAACAAGCAACCTCACAAGTAATACTGACTTTAGTTAAAGCTAAAAGCTATTCCTTAGCTTTTTCTCTCAAAGAGAAATGAAATACGTGAAGTTTCAGAGGATCTAGATCATAACCCGTCATGTGTGTCATGTTGCACAATTTAGTAAAATTATGTAAATGCATACTTGCATCTTCAAAAGCAGAGCCTCCAAATTGGTCATGTTGAACCATGGAAACTAGTATCGGTTTGATCTCATATTCTACAGCAACATCAGGTTGTGCTATTGGTTCACACATGAAATTGTTGCTAGGAGTAGCAAAACTCCCAAGATTACGAGTCGTAGTAACTTTTTAGTATTTTGAACTAAAAGACTTGCAACCAAATAAGACTTAAACTAAAACTAAAAAGTAAAAGCAAAAACTGAAAAAATAACTTTAACTTTAACAAAAAAAACTCTAAACACAAAGACTAGGCATACTAAACTCCTCCCCGGCAACGGCGCCAAAAAAAGGGGCTTGATATCTCCTTTTTATTGATCCAGTATTGGAACAAGAAAGGGTGTTCCACACCTATTTCTCTAGAGGTGACCCTGGGTATTGAACCCATGAGAGGAAGACTTCCTTGAAGCAATGGTCTCTAGCAAGCTTTTTGTCGAAGTGTCAATCCAGCTTTTGATCGGATCAACAAGCAAATTGTGATTTGACACTTATAATAAAAAGAAGGTATGGGGGTGAGGTCTTAATTCTTACAACCATGTATTGGTGTTGGGATCAAAAATTGTATTAATTTGTCCTCGAGAAGTCATCCATCAAGAGGTGCTTCCTTGTATCGGAGTGGGGGATGTGTCCAAATAACATCTTGAAAAGCATGAGTCCAACATCAAGAATCGATTGTCCTACCGAAGGCCCTATCTATCTCGCGGGGTTGCCCCGATAATTAAGATAATAATGCCAGATAAAAACATTGGGTGTTTAATGACTACACATGATGAATCCCCAAGGTTATGATCCATGTTACCCTACTAAACCTTACTGTCACCGGTGTTCCGTATAACCCTTCACGGTACCCTTGCTCCTAGCCTCATCTATGCTCGATCTCCATGATCCTGGGTACCTATAGGGATGAAGATAATGGACAAGACAAGAGACACTTTACGAAACAATTTTATTTCACACATACAAGATGTTATGTCAAAGACTTCCATTGATCCCTTCACCTTGCAAGGCTCATGCCTCACCCCATATCTTACCAAACTACTCACACACGGAGATTAGATCGCAAGAAGAAATCATTGAAGAACACATATTGGGATTTATTAATTGCAATGTCTTACAATGGATGCCTTGTGTGACGCAATATTACAAGTATGAACTAGATGAGAGAGCACTACGGTGGTGGAGATGGCTATGGAGATTAAAATGATGGCGTCTAGGGTTTGTGGATGGACCTAATGATGAAGAGGTTCTCGTTGTGCTCGATGCTTCCCTGTTGACATTTCGACGGGGTCCCCATTATAAAAGTTGTTGAGGTGGATGACATGCCTTGGTTTTCATGCCAAACGACCTCTCAAATGGGAGTGTGCGGTTGCATGGAACGTCGTCTTTGACTCTGGTGGCCTCCTGGCGCCTCCTAGTGAATTTTTTTCTCCATTTTCCTTCCTTTCCTTCTCCCATGTGATTTTTCCCTTTTTAACCCATTTCATGTGGAAAATATCAAAGAGAGGATTTGTGCAATCCTTTGCATTCATTAGGAATTAGTGGCAATATCAGAGTAATATCTCTCTTTTAATGAAATATCTCGGTTTGAACATGGTTGAAATGAGTGTATAAATATCACCCACCAGTCATCACGCGCGTGCTCCAAGCCCGCCCCAGGAGCGCAGGCTTAGGCGAGTTTGCAGCCTAACGTCCACTCATTCCTTGTCACTAACGAGGAGGAGGCGGAGCTCATGATGCAGATGATGAAGGACTCCGTCCATACCCATGACGAGCGCTAATCGGAGGGCCTTGAAGTGATGATGGCCCTCTCCTCTGCCGGTGATGTTGCCATCCTGGAGTTCGATGTCGTGGTCAAGGAGGAGGCCAAGGAGGACGTGTAGGAGGACGCGTCGGAGGAGGAGGAGCAGCCCATAGCTTGGGAACCAACCTTGGTCAACTAGTCCTCGTCGTGGACACAAACTATGTCATGCACGCCAGAGTACGTCTCCGTGCTGCTCGTGTGGGTGGGCACAGACACATGGTCACCGTCGCCGCCACGTCCATAGGTTTTGTAGGCGCCTTTGCAGACGCCGCCGGCCTGGCAGGGGCCACCGGCCAGCTCTAGCCGCTATCGTCGTATGTCGACCTCACCGAGAAAGACGACGAGGAGGACGGCGGCAACTGAAGACGATGGTGGCCGCGGCGGCAACGGGCTTATCTAGGTTTTAATGTCTTTTAATTTTAATTTTAATTTTAACTAAGAAATGTGTTGACCTGGACTTTTGTGGATGTTTATGTTTATATTAATGTTTATAAATTAATTGTAATGTCTATTTGGGTTTGTTTTCGGTCAAATTTCTACGTCCAAAAAGCAGACAATTTGGGATGTGGCGGGCCAGTTGGGCGCACCGACGGTCCGATGACCACGAACGAACACGCACGTTCATTTTCGAACGGACAAAATCTAGACAAAATGGATGTTCATTTGGGGTCGACAGTTGGAGTTGGCATGAAGCGGCACGTCAGCCGAGAGAGCGCCGCCCGCGACGCTTCCGAGTGCACGTGTCTTCCTGCGTTTAAACGACATCATGCCCGTTCGTTTGCCACTCACATTAATCACACATGGTTGCTGAGAAATCAACTCATGCGCCACCCGTCCGTCCGCATGATCTCCACCATTGTCATTCGCTCCGCTATATACACTCTAGCCTCGGCCAAAGCCGACACTCATCCTCCTCCGGTCCCTTTCTCTTCTCTGCACCATTCCCATGGCCTCCTCGCGCTCCAAATCTCTCTGGGATGAGCTCACGCAGTCACGCTGGAGAAGAAGAAATAGATGGCCACCATTCTTGTCAGCTGGCAGGCCGAGGCCGTCGAGGCCCCAATGAAGAACGTGATTGACGACGAGCCGGCCCCACTCTCCTCGTCAGCGCCACCCTCACCGGTGCATTGCACCATGACCATCGGCGAGGCCCGTGCCCATTACGTGGACATGGTGCGTGACGAGCAGGAGGAGTAGTTTCGGGAGGGGAAGGCCGATGCGTCCTACAACCTCCATCTCCTTGAGTAGAACTACATGCGGAGGAGGAGCGTGACACCGGCAGGGTGATCGCACTGGACGTGGAGGTGGTGGAGTAGACGACGCTCCTCGAATCCTACCGCTCCACCCGTCAGAACCGCCTCGATCGTTGGTGGTACCACCAGCATCACGCGGAACTAGAGGCCGCCTACAAGGAGTTCAACGAGGCGGTGGACGAGGTGTTTGGCAAGAGTGACCATGAATAGGAGATCGCTGGTACTGCCCAGCCAGCTACCCGCCGGCACGTCCGCGGACGCCGCCGGCAACGAGAAAGAGTAGTGCGTGGTAGGTCGCCGCCGCTTGGATCCCAAGAAGGCCACGACTCTTTCCCTTCGCCTGACGCCAAGCTTGGCGGACTGATAAACGTCAACCAATTAGCCGCTCAAACTGCGGCAGCGGGCGTTGCTGGGAATGAGCTGAAAAAGGTGAAGGCAAGTACCGAAACTTCAGTTCTCGGGGCTCATGACAGTCCGACAGGGAACGGGCGTCAGTGACCATTTAGTTTAGAAATTATACCTCTAGAGCCAGATGAGTTCACTTTTAGTTGAAGTATGTCTGAAATGTAATGATTTTCGTCATATTTATACTGAAATATGTCGTGTTTGCATGAATTTCTTTTGGATCATTTGAAAATCCATCGTGTTTGCATAACTTTGTTCGATTAGTTTAATTTGTTATTGAAATGTATGCGGATAGTGTTGAATGACGGCCTTTAATATCTTGTAGACGGACATGCTCAGACGTAAAAGGAAACATTTGCGGGAGACAAATAGTGACCGGAGTTGGAGATGGCCTTACGAGACTGAAGTCGCGTGTACACAGAGGAAAGATGAACGTGGTCTCACAGAACAAAGCAAAGAGCAGGGTTGCCCAATCCTCATACTGATATACGTACCTGCCATTAACGCTCCCATGTCCCATCCGCCTCAGTTGAGGACGGTGGTCGACGCACTTCCACAGTTCCACTTGCGTACGTGCTCGCGCGGACGGGGGAAAAGTACGCACGCGGTCAGGGAATCGGATACGCTCTCACGCACGCACGTACTCCACGCCCCCGTGCCGTCCAATCCGGCGTACCGCCACCGGCGCAGGCGCGCGCAGACGTACGACGCCAGAGCTCAGCGGGCTCCAACTGGCTGGGAGGGTTGCAGGAGAGTGCATTGGTGTTGTACCTCGGCGCGGTACGTGTCTAGGAGAGACCGCGCGCCAGCGCAGCGCGCGTGGGCGTCAGGGAAGGGAGGCAAAGCAACCGGGCCGCCCAACCAACCGCCGCGAGCTCTGCCACGGGCGCCTGCACTGTTCTCCTCCTTCGGTCGCGGGGCAACGGCGTCGCGTCTATATCCGTCCGTCCGCCGAGCGTACGCCCTCGGCGCTCCAGGCGGGACGTGTCCACCTCGCGGCGCGCCGGGCCGGTCGGGCTCGCATGACAGTATCCGGCACAGAGCTAGGCGGGAACCGCACGTGGTTTTATTAGAAAATAAAGTTAATTACATCAGAAGTGTTTGCATTTAGAAAAAAAATTCGGTTTCGTGTTAAAACTTAGGCCATATATTAAATAAGGTGATAAAACTTGAATTAGACGTGCATCTACGTGTTCGTTTCTATGCGCTCGACATGCTGACGAGGCACGCCAACGTGCCGTAGGACGCACGGTCAATGACTGGAAAGGCGGGATGGACGTGTGATCTGGGTTTTTGCAAAAAAATCATTCTAAAATATTTCTATCACAAAAGAGCCCCTTGATTTTTTTTCTTATGAAAACCCAGCAAGCCCCACCGACAGGAAACGGTACAAAGAGAAAATGAATATGCAAAAGTCAAGGGTTCAACCACGGGACCTCATACTAACAAGCCGAGGATACTAGCCACCCACACAAGTCAAGCTTGTTGTCATGTTGTGATAGCTACGCCTAATGATCCAAATTTGACAGCCAAAAACATAATGACCCACATGGGGCTTAAATGGGTTGCAGTGACTGCGACCCATTATTACCATAATAGTGTTTCTAGTTTATATATCCCTCGTTTTTAAATATAAGTTATTTTAAAGATTTCAACTTAAACTAAATGCAGAGCAGAATGAATGAATCTATATTCTAAAATATGTCTATATACATCTGTATGTAGTCCGTATTGAAATCTCTAAAAAGACTTATATTTAAAAACGAAGGAAGTAGTAAATACGATTAAAATTATCTAAAAATGATTAAATTTCATATTTACTATTTCCCCTAAAAAGACTAAAATTCATATTTAATATTTAAATTATATAACTATTTTTCTAGTAATGCTTGAATATATTTTATAATTACAAAAACAATATATTAAGTAATAATATTTCTAGTAAAGTGAATACATGCATATTTATCTCAATGCGTGAACACAACCAGAAATAAATGTACATTTTTTTTATATGTTAATAATGCATAAATACTAATTTAAATACAAATTTTCTTGGAAGAATAATTGTGTATTTAATAAGATTTCGGGTCACACGCCCGTCCCCATCTTTCAGTCACTTAAATTAGCTCCCATGCCATGTTGGCACGCCACGTCATCACGTTGGGTAATTTTTTAAATATTCCTTTTTTTTTCTTAGAAATATTGTGACATGCACAAAAATTTCAAATATGTGATCGCATTGGCCGCGGCCAGGCCGATTAGGTCCTATCGTCTACGCCGCGGCCGACTGGATCCTGTCGGCTTCACCGAAGCAGATAAGTCTCATGTCGGCCACGTGGCAGCCGATTAGTGGCCGGGCCACTTCGCATCCATCCACCTCCGTCCAGTCGGCCAGCAGAGTGTGCTGTCGGCCGCGCCGCAGCCGAATGGTCAGTCGGCCATGCCAAAGACGAATAGTGCCTGGCCAGACACCCACGGGCTCTTCTCTTCTTCCTCCCTCTTCTCTCCTTCCTCCCTTCATTTCTTTCCTTCTCTCCCTGTTCTTCATCTTTGATTCTTCTCCTCTTCTTTGCTTCTCCCCCAGCCCCCTTTTTCCTCACTGTAGTTCGATTCTAGAGGGTTAGGGGAGCGAGAAGACCCATTGATCTCGTGATGGGGTAGTTCGTGGTGGTGCTTTTGACCATTTTTGTGGAGGTGGAGGAGGTGGTGGTGGAGGAGGAGGAGGTGCTGGTGCTGGTGCTGGTGGTGCTGAAGGCTGCGGCGTTTGTCGTATCTCACAAACGATTCAAGGGTAGGATTTAACGTTCGTGAATGAGTTTTGTTTTCATATTTAGGTGCTCCGGTAGCTTTCTAAGATATATTTAGGTCTAGGAATTTCGGTGTTTGGATATTTTTAGGAGCTCCGATAGCCTCGGGAAATATATTTAGTTGTGCATATTTAGGTGTTTTGATTTATTTAGGTGAGGTAAATATATTTAGGTGTGCGAATTTGTAATTTAGGTGGAAATAATTATAGTATCTCATTCTGCTTGATATGTGACCATGTTGAATAATTTTTTAGGTAAGCGAAGATGTCTGATGTAGTGAAGTTAGGTTTTTACTACGGTCCTGGTAGCGTCCGCACAAATGAGATGGGAGCTGATATGAGTGAATTTCAGTACGTTGAGGTGCCAGTTACTTCCCCTGAAACTTGGACTGTTAGTCAGTTGACCGAATGGCTAGCCAGATGTTGTGGGTTCAATACTGAAACACACACCGTCGGTGTTCATGCATTATGGGACTGATAGAGTTCAAATATTTACTTTTATTTGAAGCCAATAGACCGGGACTCAAAGTGGGTGCGTTGGTTACAAGCTTGCGTGAGTAGGGGATGTAATCCTGTGGCCTTATTTCTCCATGTGCCGAAGCATGTTAGTGCACCAGAAGCCGGACCAAGCTACGATATTGGACAGAGCAGTGAAGGGATGCATGATTCACTGCCAAATTATGCGTCCTGTGCAGAAGATGATATTTACGAATCAGGGCAGAGCAGTCATGCAGAAGAAGTAAATGTCGATGATTATGTAAGTGGCCAGGCGGATGCTGACGAGATAGATGGGCACATGCAAAACCAGATGGAGAATGAAGATAGAGATGGTGATATTCTCGATGATTCTGCTAAGTCAGAGGAAGAAGAGAACGCACATGAAGTGCATATTCCCGCAGCATGGAATCGGGACTTCTCATATGCAATGATCGTGAATGATGGTCATGATTCTGCCTGGCAGTACCACCAGAACAACATTGCGTTAGGTGCCTTGTATCGAAACAAACAAGCTCTGCAGGATGCAATTATTGGTTGGGCATTGTCCACCCAAAGGGTTTTTGTAGCTGATGTGTCAAGCCCGAAAAACTTGACAATGGTATGCAGAAACCAGGGTTGTCCCGCAACGGTGCATGCCTATCTGCCTAAGTATGGCTCAAGTTGGGTCATCAACGACTTAGTTCATCACACTTGTGTTATTCCTTGTATCCCTCAAGATCATCCGAACTTGACATCCACAGTCATTGCTCGGTTGCTTTACAGCGAGATAGTGGAGGGCAAAGCGATGGAAGTTAAGGCTATCCAAACAAAAGTCTTTGTGAGGTTCAAGTACAAAATATCTTATGGTAAGGCTTGGAGGGCTAAGCAGAGGGCACTTGAGACCAGATTTGGTTCGTATTTCGATGCATATGACTCTGTTGTCTGTCTCCTACACACACTCCAGGACCGGAATCCAGGCACGTATGTCGACATCCAAGACATGTTCATGGCAGAGTTTCCTACTGTGAGGGTGTTGCATCGATTGTTCTTCTCTTTCGGTGTCTGTATTGAAGCTTTCACACATTGTCGGCCAGTGATCTGTGTTGACGAAACATTTCTCACTGGCAAGTACAAGGGGCAGATCCTTACCGCCATTGGACAAGCTAGCCAAAATCAAGTCGTCCCACTAGCATTTTCTTTTGTAGAGAGTGAGAACATTGACAGCTGGACATGGTTCTTCGGGCAATTAAAAATTGCAGTTGTGCATGATAAGCCAAATGTGTGCATTCTTCATGATAGGCATGCTGGTATACTCAGTGCAGTGAAGACATTGTCGACCCTGGTCCCGATGAACAAACTCCATGGCATGACTTGCAGAGCCGTTGGTGCATGCGCCATCTTGGGGCCAACTTCTTCTCGCAATTTAGAAATAAGAACCTCATGAATCTATTCAAGAAACTCTGCAAGCAGAACCAGCAATGGAAGTACGAATTAATCCGTAACAGACTTAATTTTTGCACACTGAGACATGTGAGGGACAAAAGAGCTGCAAGAGATGCAGCTGTGAGGGCACACGTTGAAGCAGTAGCTGCACAATTAGCTACCGGATCAGCTGCTATGGAGGAAGAGCCTGTTGGGATTTGTGACTTGCTAGGATTTGACCCTCCTGGTACTAGAAGAAGGCTTGGGAGGTCGATTAAAACCTTTGATCAGTGGATAGAGCATGAGCCTATGGAGAGGTGGTCTCTGCTGCATGACACGCATGGAGCAAGGTACGGTGTCATGACCACCAATCTCGCAGAAACATATAACTTTGTCTTGAGAGGAAACATGACTTTGCCACTTACAACCATTGTGGAGGGAATATTCTATGGCACGGTGAAGTATTTCAGACATAGACGTCAAAGCGCCGACCTACATATCACTAACAACCCAAACACACGTTATTGTGAAAGGGTTATGAAGTACATGGATGAAAATATGGTAAAGGCCCGGTCACACAGTGTTGTCGCCATTGGAAATCAAGAGCGAAGGTTCGAGGTCCGCTTAGCTAACAACAAGTTTGGATGTGCAAATGAGGTGAGGACGCATGAGGTGAAAATTGGAAACGAAGTTCGGCCAACATGTGAGTGCACATGCAACAAACCGAAATTGCTTCACGTGCCTTGCTCGCACGTACTTGTTGTTTGCGGTCAGCTAGGACTGGATGCAATTTCATTTGTGTCCCCTTACTTTTTGAAGGAGTCCGTCCTCAATACCTGGACAGGTGAGTTGATGGGTTTTCGATCAATGGGTAACTTCAACACCGTTGACCCTGCTGAAAGGAGATACATCCCACACCCTACAAATATGCGTACATCTGGAGGTAGAAGACGGTGCCAGCGCATCCGGATTGATATGGATGAATCTGAAGTTGGCAGGCCCACCATGCAATGTATTCTATGCAACGAATTTGGGCATAGGGACCCTCAGTGTCCCTTATTCAGCATTGCAAGTGGCACTGCTCGTGGGCGAGGCAGCCGTGGACGAAGAGGACGAAGAGGAGGGAGAACAAGAGGAATACACTAGTCTATGTTTAAAAAATTCTATGTTTTAAATTTGTATTATGTGTGGCACTATCTTTTTAATTTGTATTCATTATGGCACTACGTTTTAAATTATAACTTGTGTGGCACTATATTTTTAATTTGTGGGACTATGTTTTAAATTTCTATTAAATGCATTTTTCTAAGAATGGAGGGAATGCATTTGCTTAAAGAGGACATGGATAATAAGCATCCTGTTGCACTATTATCTGAGCAACATCTTGAACACCTTGTCACTCGTACTTCTAAGGTGGACTGGAAGATACACCCGGATTGGGTTGATAGGTATGTGTTTTATTTATATATTTCTTATTAGCACATATACAAATGGGACACACTAACTTTATTTATTTGTTATGATCTCATATGCAGGTTGAAATGGGCTGACCTTCTACCTTTCACACGTCTTGTTGAGGATACTGTGACCTACAGGCACCTCACCATTGATTCCTCTTTGCTCACCTGCTTAGTGGATCGATGGAGGCCTGAGACCCACATATTCCACTTCCGCTAGGGAGAGATGGCTCCTACTCTGGAGGATGTCTCCATGCTTACAGGATTACCGTTGGCAGGTCATGCCATAGGACCGCTGGAAGACCCGCCGGGTTGGGTGGCATCTATGAGAGCATGTTTCTTGGGTATTTATCATGACGCTCCAGAGTTAACGTCGGAGCCTCACGGACCTAAGTATGAATGATTGCTCCATTTCAGGGTTAGTTCTTCCATCAAGTTTCTTTCATTTGATATGGTTCAGGTTTTACATACATATTTGTTATTTACTAATACCTTTTGTTTACTGAATACAGATACATAACTTTCCAGGTTATCCAGACGTCCCTTTGAATGCGGCATAGATAACTCGCATCCAAGAGGCATATCTAATGTGGCTTCTAGGAAAGGTGATGTTCACAAAGAACCATGTCACCACTATAAGTATGCAGTACATCCCTATTGCACTAGAGATCACATCTACTGAGACTCCAGAGCAGATCAGGTCTAGGAGTTGGGGTTCGGGCGGTCTTAGTTGCTACGTACCGAGGTATGTGCAACGGTTGCCAGCTTTCGAAAAAGTCTGCACTTCTTCGATGCCCTCTGTTTCTACAGCAACCGAGGACACGCCTAGAACAGCAGCCGACACCCCCTCCACCCCCTCCTGACCAGGCTGGCAGTGTGGCTTGGCAGCAGACGCCCCCTCCACCCCCTCCTGACCAGGCTGGCAGTTCGGCGTGGCAGCACCCACAACACCCACAACACCATGCTCCCTCTTCGAGCTCTGTGTTTTGGCCTTCACTGCTACAGAAAAGTCCCATAGCAAGTTTCATGTTTTGGCCGCCACCAGAATATCAGCCAGTTGGTATGTCTCTTCATATTCACTCTTTTTAATAGTAATTATGACTACCTATTTATTCACTAATGATGATCCCTCCTGCAGGATCCTATGCATATCAGGAGGCTTCGGCGTCCGGATCCGGGTTCACGGGTGAGGAAGGAGATGTCCTATCACAACAGAACACGTGGATGGATGTCTTCTTGACTCCTCCACCATGGCCCACCAGGATACACAGTATGACCAGGACGGGTCCGAGATTCCTCTTCGTAACATTAGCCCCCCCCCCAAGTTTGGCTGGAGTACAGCTAGCACACCCCGTGAGCGCCTTCCCAGACATCGTCAGTGACACCTCTATCTATCAATAGAGAAACCTCTATCTAATTATGTATCAGACATATGTCTATTCTATGTGTGAGACGTATTCATGTTCTATTTCAATGCAGAAGATATTCAGACATACCACAGGGGTTTTATAGGTGCTTAAATTAAGATACAACTTGCTGAAATTAAGATACAACTTGCTGACATTAAGTTACAAGAATATAAATCTACTGAGTCCAACGTGGATATTTTCCTTTTCCATCTCCAGCTTCTTCTGCTGCCTAGGCTGCACGAGCCCTTTCTTTCTCTGCCTCTCAGCCTCACGGGCCTCCTCTCGCTGGCGGTAGACCTCTGCTAGTCGAAGTTGGTATTCTTGGTTTTTCTTCTTCATCTCAGCAAGAAAAGCCCTCTGCTCCACACAGTACTCTTGCCATGCTCTCTCCTGCTCTGCTTTCCCCTATGTTTCCGCCTTCTCGCGGCGCCCCTCCAAGGCCAAACTTTCCCATGCACGACGATCTCTTTCACGAATCTCAGTCACCACCCAGTCCGGCATTTTCGTGTCTATCCAACGATAGTACATGCACAGGGGCGGAGGAGACTACAAAAAACAGAAATATAAAAATCAAATCAACAAAAATATCAACAACGTGTTTATTCTGGGTGACTGAAACATACCGGAGGCATGATGTACGGTGAAGGAGCAACGGGTGGATCTTCCTCATAATTAGCGCACATGAAAAACTTCATGTCCAACCAATCTAAAAAGTCCGTCACCTCCTTCACCTTGCAGATATCGCCGCACCAAGAATGAACTGCTTCCACCCCCCGAGGAAAATTTGCACTCTTCCATTTCCTAGGCCTAATGCTTTGATCCAAACAAGGCAAACTCATAATGACTATCACGCTAGGTTTTTCAAGTGTTGCTGGCCGATGGAGGAAGATAGATACAATGCCTCCTTTTATAGGCAGATGACAACAAGAATGGCGGGAAATCGGGCGGGAAAATTTGGCAGGAACACTTGGTGGGAAATCGGGCGGAAAAAGATGGCGGGAACACTTGGCAAAAAAAACAGGGGTGCATGCACCAGATGGGGCAGCTGTGGCTGATTAGCACTAATTGGCCACGAGTAGGCCGATTAGTACTAAGCCGATTAGTACTAATCGGCCTACTCGTGGCCAATTAGTTGCCAACCCCAGGGCCAACAGGCCTATCGGCCTAGCCGTAGCCTACAGAATCCAGTCAGTCTAGGTATGGCCGACAGGACCTAATCGGCCTGGGTGCGGCCGATGGAGTCATATATTTGAAATTTTTGTGCATGGCACAATATTTGTAAAAATAAATAAATAAGTAATATTAAAAAATTAGCATCACATTGTGCATATATAGAACATTATTGTCACTATAGATGCACGTCCAAGCCAAGTTTTGGCACCGAATCAATGTATGCCATAAGCTTTAGCAACAAAATGTCTTTTCTGGCCAAGTTCACGCACATGTGGTGTAATTGACTCTAAAAATTATATAAGAGCATCAGTGGCGGAGCTACATGACCAATGTTGGGCAGGCCGGTACAAAAGAAATCCAATTATTTTGCCCTCATGGCCCAGTTTAGTTTTAATCCCAGGCTATAATCTCCCTATGGGATGGGCAGGCCATGGCCCATTTTCCTAGTACGTAGCTCCTCCAGTGAAGAGCATCTTCAATAGAAGATGTAGATGTCAAAATAACTATCTTTTGTATCTTTGAGGGCAAAAACAGCTCTCAACAGATGATGTAGATGTAAAAAAATATCTCTACTTTTCGAAGAGGTAAAATACAACACTTCGTGGTGCAAATTTGCATCTCCACCATATGGAGATGTAAAAACGCAATCGCCCACAAACTGCCATTCGTTTCACTTCCGCGCGACCAGCCACCGCCCGCCCAAATCCATCGTCCGCCGAATTCCCACCAAATTGGCGCCGCCACATCCCGCTCGATGACCACCCCGACCTCCGTGACTTCACCCCTTGTTCCTCGCCGCCTGCGTCGCCGGCCCGCCGCCTGCAACCGCAGATTCACTTTCGATGGCCCCTTAATCGAAGCAACTCTAGCGGTCTGGATCGCATAAATGACTTCCCCGATGAGGTATATGAGGGGCAATGCTTCTTCCTAGTCTACACCCCCGGCAATAGTTATGGGCGACGCACCATGTCGCCCACCCGACAGCCCGTAGCCTCAGCCGTCCTTCCACCCAACTTTGCCGCTGCCCGTAGCGCCGAGGCCCCATCGTCTTCTCTGCCAAGCTATGGCCATCTCCTCTGTCAAGCAGTCACTGCCACCTGTAATCGCCGCCACCAAACGAGTGCCCATCCTGCAGTCGTCCAACTTCGTCAACCCCGCAAGCAAGGTGTTCGACGAAATTCCCCAAGGTAAAAAATGATCTATTAATATGATATTATGGACATGTTAAAATTTTAAGTTGATTTTCGGATGTTTTATTTCAATTTGTGCGTCTGAACGGTAGCTACAACGGTCGGTTTTGCATCTCTAGTTTGCATCTTCTATTGGAGTTGCTCTTTTACATCTCCATTTTGCATCATCTGTTGGAGTTGGCCTTCTTTCGAAGATGTAAATATTTACGTCTCCTATTTTACATCTCCAAATTTCCATCTTCTATTGGGGAAGCCCTTGTTTACTTGTTGCATGCTAGTAGAAACCTGGTGCGTGTTTGGTTGCCTGCATTAGGTCCAACCAGACCCGTGAGAAAAAAACTAGGCTGTTTGGTTATCTGTGTACATTGTTGGTCTTGCATCGTACGAAATTTAAAGCACCACTCGGCCTGTCTCGTTGGGTACACTCGAATCGACATTTTCTAGCGAGCTAAGCCTGCGTGATACACATGGACAACGGGGATTGCACGTGAGGAGCCACGCTCAAGAAGCCACGTTGCTTCCTGAAGCGCGAGCAGTTATACCCTAACCTTCCCTCGCCGCTCTCTCTCCCCTCTCTCCACTCTCACTGACAGCGTTCGGTATATCGAAGAACAACAAGTCGACCTACGGCCCCATCGCCGACATCCGCAACAGCACTTCGACAATGACGGTAATCACTTTTTCCTCTCCTCATGCAATCTTTCGCATTCGATCCCCGTTTAGGATTCCACATTAGGTGAATGCAGAATCGAGGTAAATGCCATAGGAGTTATCATAACATTGCCATGATTCCGTAGTACCGCTGGATTTGAGGTTGCCAATTTGGATTGAGTACAAAAGAAATGGGGATTGGGGGTTAATATTACACAGTAGTCTCAGATCTTAGCCTCGGCGACCCTGGAGGCGGTTGGACTGGTGGGTGCCCTTGTCCTTGTTCTTCTCCTCAAGCTGCACCACCGTCTCTTCTTCCTCACCGGAGTCCAGATCGATTAGCATGCTTTGGTGTCCTTGCTCCGTCCCTTACAACCATCGCCAACATATCTTCTTCATCCACCTCCATCCTCATCATTTATTGTTCCTCCTTGAGCGCCACCACAGTCCTTGTCATGAAGTACGCTATGGCATGATGGTCATGAGGATGTCTGTACTCTCTATACTTGGGCCACTTTGCCCTCTGTTGTGCGTTGCCGGAGTCGGCTTGATTCATGGCCCAACGAAGGATGAAGACTGACATAGCACCCTTTGCTGGGTCAGGAATCAGCGTCTTCAACTCCTCGAGCGTCACCTTTTTCACCACAGCATTTGACTCTTCGAGCATGTCTTCCATGTTGCTGAAGTTGGATCATACTTCCATGGTATTCTCGAACTTGGTGCGGTCACTGAGCGAGCACCCTAGGAAGAAAGCCCTTCATCCAATGCCCCAAGGGAAGGGGTTGGGGATTGGTTTGGAGTTTCTATTGGAGTTCATGGCGACGGGTAGGAGGAAGAGTTAGAGACAGAGAGGGTTAAGTGAGTGAGGTGGTGGGTAAGTGGTGACCGTCGGGCTTGGTAAATAAAGGGGCTCTCGAAGATAGGTGTTAATGGCCATACAAATGCCCCTTGACTTCACGAAGCACTTCCCGTCCATGCCGATGGAGTTCAAGCTCAAGACGAATACCGACTACTCATGGAGGATCACTGTCCGACTGATGAAATGCAGGGTCACCCTCGATCAGGGTTGGGACACCATCGCCACCATCTATAAGATCGGTTACATGGTGACCATCAAGTTGCCGACTGCCGACACACTGAAGGTCATCATCTTCCATGACGAGGGCATTTAAGTGGTGACCAAGTGCAGGAGGCACGACGACACCTTCGTCTTGAACATCTAGGACATCCCTTCCTATGCTCCAGCTGGTCTAGTTTCATATTGAACTGCTTTGTTTTATAACTAATATGTTTATGTGTGGCACAACATTTACAACTGCTTGCTACTATCTTCTGTTGGGTGAGCTATTCTTGACGTCGTTGTGTGCTGGTAATCTCACCACCACGCCAAAGAGGTTACCAGACAAAAAGCATTGCATGCAAGAAAACACCACGCCTTGTGTTTGCATGTACAAAGTGGGCAACCAAACACCATAACTTTCCTTACACCCCATGTAACCTAGACGGTGTGCATGCAACCAAACTAGGTGTAGATGTTTGTTTTCTACATGTTTTACCTCAGCCAGGCTCCATGTGCTAGGATCCCTCGGGAAGGCTACCAAACACGTCCCTACTAGGAAAATTGTGATGCGCATGTTGACTCTTTGGGATCAACAGTAAGCGCAACGGCCAACACGAGCTTCACCGACTAGCCGCTGCATGGCTTTGCCATCGACCAGCCACCTCCATCGATGCCACACTTCGGAACGCAACAGTTATTAGGGAATCTCCAACGGCGTCCCGCAAACCGTCCAGACTGCATTGTCCGGACCACGCAAGTCATTCAACGTGGGCCTGTATCGGTCCGCCGAGAGGTCCAGACGTGTTTTCTCCCATAAATTGAAGACAAAGTGGGGAGGTTTTACGAGAGTCGGTACAAGAAACACGTAGGACTCTAACGCCCCCAGCCAACACAATCTCCCTTTCAGTCATATTTCCTTCCACTTCGCCTCTTCCCGCCTAACTTTGCATTTGTACCCTCCACCTTCGTCGTCGTGGATGTACGTCTTCATCTGCCACAGACGCATTGCCCGACTTACGCAGCTAGCACCAACACGGACACTCGCCTCTATGACGACATTTTCCACCCTGGAGTAGTTTGTACCCATGTACATTCCGCCCCCTGTAGATGACCACCATGGCGGACCCCACGCTCGGAAGCTCTTTGGTCAAGTACCATTGAGCTTATTTTCGAATGCTATGTCATTTCTTACAGTGCAAAGGATGGCGAGCTACTCGATCATGGAGGATGAGTTGTTGTGCGATGCGTGGTTGGTCGTATCCGTGGATTTCATAGGCATGAGAAGAGGGGAGACCTTCTAACAGCAAGTGCATGAATCATTTCACGCACGAAAGTATATTGCTCTCTATGACATGTACATCATTTAAGAACACAATGTGAGGTCGTTATAATATCCCTGATACGCTATCCACACCAGCGTCACCAAGTTTTGTAACATGGTTCGTCAGCTGGCAGCAGAGGATGAGATCGTAAGTTTTGCTTCCTGTTGCTCAACTTATTGATTGGTTCGTTCACTCAATGTTGGTCCACACATTGTGTAGCCTGCACATGATGATGTGATGTACCACGTGACCGAGGTACATCCGTGTAATCTAGACTCGTTGATCAAAAACTTGACGGACATCCGTGTAATCTAGTCGAATTTGAGACATTGTTGTAGTAGACCTTAGTTTGCATGTTGTGTTTAGATGATTTGTACTATTTTCTATCCAAATTTTGATGAATACCGACCGGTTTGCATGAACTTTGCCCGATTAATGTAAATGTGGGTTGAAACATATGCCGGTAGCGTTGGATAGCATCCTCTCGCAACCGTGTTCGTGAACTAGCCCCCTTTTGTAGACGGGTGCGGGGGGGGGGGGATTTGCGGATCACCGTTGAAGATGGCCTTGTTTGCCATCGATTTTAGATCTTGCTTCGAGTGGACACCCGGGGGTGCATATTTGCTGCTACACCAAGAATGCGTTTGGTAGGCTGCATTAGGTCTAGCTAGGCCCGCGTGGAATGAAATCGGCCCATTTGGTTGCCCGGGCTGCATGTGATTCCTGGTCCGCATGAACCTCAAAGGAGCTATGGGCCTCGCTATGGAGAAGCGGCCGAACAGGTGGTTTTTTGCGACACAGGCTCGCTCGAGCCACACGTGGCAAGGATATGTATGCGCGGGGAAGCACGGGAGATGACGCAACTTCTCATAATTCCCCACTCTCCCTCTCGTCACCTCCCCCGCCAGGTCACACGCACGTCTTTTCTCTCCACTCACCGCTCGTTTGGTTTCTTCAATGGCAGAGCCGTTGTCTCGCCGTGCCCCACCCACTCTCATCATCACCAACATCAACCCCATCCAAACGAGATGGATTGTTGGCTTCTCCGGCTCTGGACGGGATCTCGGCACGATGCGCCGGGCACCGTCCTCATTCTGCACCATGACGTTGCCCCGAGCCAATGCAACACCTCCGCAACGTGCTCCGGCATTGCTACCTGAGCCCGACCTCGTCATCGTGGGCTTGATGACAGCGTGGTTACAAACCCTAGCGGCTTTCGACGAACCCACGTATGGGGTATTTTTTATCCCCATTCAAGGGTTTTCTCCCCCGCATGCACTGGAAGGGGGGAGCTTAAGCACATGGCGCTCTGCTTCCAGCCGTCGTGTGACGAGGACCCCTGTCGTGGCTCTCGGAATTACCGGCTCTTCTTCGGTGCTGGTGGCTCCCCTATCTCCGTCGGGGTTTTCTCCATGGCCGGTGTACACTCCACCGTAAACCCCCACCATAAGTTTTCCAATCCCCGCCTTGGTTTGTAGTTATGGTTCTTATGTCGGATTTGATTGGATTCAATCAGATTCGATGGGATTTGAACCGAATCCATTGAATTTGGGTTGAATCAGAGTGCATGGTGTGTTCATACTGCTTTAATGACCATTCTTCTGCCTTAAGCATGCTATATGACGTCAATGTAGGCACAATGTTACAACCTAGGGTAGATTTGATTTTGCACTCCACATTTATAGTGCTTAATATGCTAAGTATGTGACGTTCTTTCTTATGTGTTTTTATTAGTGCCATTGCTGTTGTTGTTAGTACATGATCTTGCTGTTGTTCAGCCATTGTTGCTCTTGTTAGTGGTGTTCTTTCTGCTATTAGTGCTATTGTAGGTGTCTAAGTTTGTATCCTGCTACATCCATAGTGCATAGGCAACGTGACTACATGATCAATATAGGATAGTGCATGTGTATGCTAGTAGGACAAGCATGAATGGCCAAATAGTGTTGGGGAATGTTGCATGGGAAACAAAAAAATTACTATGGACACGCAAGATCTATCCATGGTGATGAGCATCTATGAGAGGGAGAGTGGATCTGCATACCCTTGTAGATCGCTAAGCGGGCAGCGTTAAGAAACGCGGTTGATGTAGTCGAACGTCTTCGCGATTCAAATCGCCGAGCGTCCCGCGATACCATCACGATCAAATCACGATCCATCCCGCGATCCCAACATGATCCGTCCCGTGATCAAATCACGAATCGTCTCGCGATCCTGATCACGGTCCATCCGATCTAGCTCCGAACCGACGACACCTCCACGCTCAGCACACGCATAGCTCGATGACGATATCTGCCTTCTTGATACAGCAAGAGGGGGTGGAGAGGTGAATGAGTTCTCCGGCAGAGCGACAGTGTGGCGGCAGTGGTGGTGGAACTATTCTGGTAGGGCTTCGCCTAAGCACCGCCGAAACTAGACTAAAGGAGAAAATGATCTAGAGGAAATAGAGGGAGAACGTGGCACTTAGGGTTAGATATCCCCTCTAAGTCCTCTAGTATATATAGGAGGGAGGGAGGGGAGGAGGCATCCTCAAACCCTCAAGGTTTGTCCAAAATTGAAGGTGGAGGAGTCCTACTCCAATCCTACTAGGAGTAGGATTCCTCCTCTCCACTTGGAAACCCTTTCCACCTTTGGGCTTTTCCCACCCTTAGCCGCATGGGCCTTAGTGGGGGGTTCAGCCAGCCCACTAGGGGATGGTTTGACTCCTCCCACAGCCCATGAGGTCCTTTGGGTCGAGACACCCCTCCCGATGGCCCTCGGTACCCTCCTGGCACTCCCGGTACACTACCGAAGTACCCGGAACTATTTCGGTGACCAAAACAGGACTTCCTATATGTCAATCTTTACCTCCAAACCATTCGGGAGCTCCTCTTGACATCCAGGATCTCATCTGGGACTTCGAACCACCTTCGGTCACCACCATACATAACTCTACTATACCGAAACATCATCAAACCTTAAGTGTGCAAACCCTGCAGGTTCGAGAACTATGTAGACATGACCGAGACACTTCCACGGTCAATAACCAATAGAGGGACCTGGATTCCCATATTGGTTTCTACATATTCTACGAAGATCTTTATCGGTTGAACCTCTATGTCAAGGATTTAGTCAATCCTGTATGTTGTTCCCTTTGTTCTTCAGTATGTTACTTGCCGGAGATTCGATCGTAGGTATCTCTATACCTAATTCAATCTCGTTACCAGAAATTCTCTTTACTAGTTCCATAATACAAGATCATGTGGGTGACACTTAGTCATGTTGCTTGCAAGGCTTATTGTAATGTTGTATTACCGAGTGGGCCCTGAGATACCTCTCCATCACACAGAGTAAAAAATCCCAGTCTTGATCCATACCCACTCAACAGACACCCTCGGAGATACCTATAGAGTATCTTTATAGTCACCCAGTTACGTTGTGATGTTTGATACACACAAGGTGTTCCTCCGGTGTCAGTGAGTTGCATGATCTCATGGTCATAGGAACAGATACTTGACATGCAGAAAACTGTAGCAATAAACTGACACGATCATATGCTATGTTTATAGTTTGGGTCTTGTCCGTCACATCATTCTCCTAATGATGTGATCCCGTTAACAAATGACATCGCATGTCTATGCCCAGGAAAATTTGACCATCTTGGATCAACGAACTAGTTAACTTGAGTCATACTAGGGACACAGTGTTGTCTATGTACCCACACATGTATTTGAGTTTCCAATCAATACAATTATAGCATGGATAATAAACGATTATCATGAATAAGGAAATATAATAATAACCAATTTATTATTGCCTCTAGTGCATATTTAAAAAAGACTCCCACTTGCACTAGATTCAGTAATCTAGTTAACATCACCATGTGATTTACATTGCTATGAATGTAACACCCAATCAGTTCTACGGTTCGATCATGCTTTGCATGTGAGAGAGGCCTTTAGTCAACGGGTCTGCGACATTCAGATCTATGTGTACTTTGCAAATCTCTATGTCATACTATATACACTGCTACCACACTCCACTTGGAGCTATTCCAAATGGCTGCTCCACTATACGTATTTGGATTGCTACTCAGAGTCATCCAGATTGGTGTTAAAGCTTGCATCGACGTAACCTTTTACGAAGAACTCTTTATCACCTCCATAATCAAGAAATATTTCCTTAGTTCTCTAGTTACTAAGGATAATCCTGATCGATGTACCGTGATCCACTCCTGGATCACTCTTGTACCCCTTGACAGACTCATGGCAAGGCACACACAGGTGCGGTACACAACATGGCATACTATACAAAGCCTATGGATAAGGCATAGGGCACGACCTTCGTCCTTTCTCTTTCTTCTGCCGTGGTCGAGCTTTGAGTCTCACTCAACTCCACACCTCACAAATCAGGCAAGAACTCTTTCTTTGACTGATCCATTTTGAACTCTTTCAAAATCTTGTCAAGGTATGTACTCATTGAAAGTTTTATCAGACGTCTTGATCTACCTCTATAGATCAAGATGCCCAATATTTTAGTAGCTTCATTCCAAGTTTTCCTTTCAAAAACCCCTTGTCAAACAACCCTTTATGCTTTCCAGAAATTCTACATCATTTCCGATCAACAATATGTCATCCACATATACTTATCAAAAATTCCATAGTGCTCCCACTCACTTTATTGTAAATACAAGTTTCTCATAAACTTTGTATAGACTCAAAAAAACATTGATCACCTCATCAAAGCGTATATTGCAACTCCGAGATGCTTGCTCCAGTCCATAGAAGGATCGCTGGAGCTTCCATGTATTTTAGCATCCTTAGAACTGACAAAACCTTCCGGTTGCATCACATACAACCTTTCCTCACGGATACCGTTAACGTAACGATGTTTTGACATCCATCTGCTAGATTTCATTGTCGAAAATTGCAGCAATTGGTAACATAATTCCAACAGACTTTAGCAGCGCTACGGGTGAGAAAGTCTCATCGTAGTCAACTCCTTGAACTTGTGAAAAACCCTTTGTCACAAGTCGAGCTTTATAGACGGTGACATTACCGTCCGCGTCCGTCTTCCTTTTAAAGATCCATTTCTTCTAAATGGCCTTTCTCCCTTCAAGTAATACTTCCAAAGCCCATACTTTGTTTTCTTGCATGGATCCCATCTAAAATTGCATGGACTCTAACCATTTCCCGGATTTCGGGCCCATCATCGCTTATCCATAGCTCATAGGTTCATCATTGTCCAACAACATGACCTCTAAGACAGGGTTGTCGTACCACTCAGGAGCAGTACACGTCCTTGTTGACCTACGAGGTTCGATAGTAACTTGATCCGAACCTTCATGATCATCATCATTAACTTCCTCTTCAACTAACGTAGGCTCCACAGAAACAATTTTCTGCGCTGCGCTACTCTCTGGTTGAAACAAAGGTTCAACAACCCAATCAAGTTCTATCTTCCACCCACTCAGTTCTTTCAAGAGAAACTTTTTCTCGAGAAAGGACCTATTTTAGCAACAAACACTTTGTGCTTTGTGAGGGAGTCCTGGATTAGGAGGTCCTCGGATAGCTGACCTATTGTTATGGGCCGGACTATGAGGGCTACATACCGAAGACCGAAGGATTTGAAGGCCCAATCTATTATATGGAAGCTTCGAGAAACAAGGCTTGCGCTCCACGTCTGATGTAATAGTTAGGCAAGTTTATCTCTTCGGCATGTAACCGACCATGTGTAAACCCTAGGCATCCTCGACATCTATATAAGCCGGAGGGTTTTAGGGTATAGAGAGGACATCTCATCTAGGGTTAGACATACAATCTCGAGGTACATAAACATTGTAACCCCTTACACCATCAATACAATCAAGCAGGACGTAGGGTTACCTCCATTGGAGGGCCCAAACCTGGATAAACTCGTGTCCCCTTCGTCTCCTGTTACCGTCGATCCTAATCTCACAGTTCGGGACCCCCTACCAGAGATCCGCCGGTTTCGACACTGACATTGGTGCTTTCATTGAGAGTTCCTCTGTTAGCAAGATGGAATCAACACCTCGTCTCTTCATCAACAAATAGGCTCCCAACATGGAAGTTTTCGTCCCCGGGCAGATCTTCGCCTTCGGTAGCGTTGTGTGCATGAGGATTCCGCCGCCGATCTAGGTCACATTGAGATCTTCGCCCCTGATCAAGAGGTGAGATTCGGAGACTTAGAGTTCTTCGTCGAATCTCGGGGAGACCTCTCACTAATCAGGATCACGACTTCGCCTCTAGCCCCCGAGGACTATCAGGCCTTAACCTGGAGCCCCTTCTTCGGACATGCTAATGGGGTCACCCATGGTGGCAATCCGATCTCTCATTCCGGACTGGCCATCAAGCCATGTGAACGAACATGTGTTCCTTCCGAACACTCCCCACGGGTGGACCTCATGGGGGTTGATTCCACAAGTTCCGAACAGTTGGATTCGATCGGGCCTCAGCAGTTGACGAGGCCATGGAGCAATTCTCGTCGATGAGGATCACCGACAATCCAGCCCCGATCTATACCCTCCCGGTTATACTCCGGGTAGGGGCGGATTTCTCGACCCACCCACCACCCACTTAATAGCCAGTGTCGAAGACTTAACCGACATGCTAGACTATGCCTCCGAGGAGGCAGAATACATGGATGAAGAGGACCGTGCTCCCACCCCCGTTAACACCGGGACTTGGGCCGCCACTTCTACATACGACATCTACATGGTGGACACTCCTACCACCAAAGGCGACAATACGCCTCACAACAACGGTGATAAATCGGGTGATGTGCCATCAAGGCACCGGAAATCGCATAAGCGGTCCAAAAGCAAAAAGGGAAGAAGAGCTATTATCAGCAAAAGGGGAAGATAATGCCCCCGCCCGATCATGACAATCCCGATATCCCCGAGCACCCGTTTGAGGGTCCGGAAGAGCCTGAAGATCAAAACGACCCCGATACCGTCAATGACACTGAAGGCGACGATTACCTTCCCCCCGTCGAGGAGGAAGATATACCGGAAGCCGATGATTTGTACATACGTGATAACCTCGCGGATCAGGAAGAAATCAGGCAACGAATCATAGCAACTGCTCACAGCCAAAAGGCCAAAGAATGGCAACTCAAAACCGAACAGGCCAACCTCAACGATCGATGGACGAAAGTCCTCTCAGTCGAGGAAGTATACGACACTGGCCCGTCCAACCAGCCCAAAAGCTACCCTCGGAGAAGGTTGCTGCCGCAATTTGGTGAGGAACTTACTAATACTCCATCTCCAAACCATACTCCATATGACAAGCCGGACCGCCCCCCTCGTGGTCCAGACAGGACGGCCGACGATGCTGGTTACATACCGGCAGTGCCCAGAAGACGGGGCAAGGAGCCATTAGAGGCCGATGACAGGTTCGACCTGTGAGATGACCTGGATCACAGAGCAGGTCGCACTAGATCCATTTATGGATCCAGAGAGTACGCGCCCGATAGACGTGGTGAGTAAAGACCATGGTTTAACCATAACAACAGGGTACGAGAATGCAACCGGCACCATACAGACACCGAATACAGCAGCGACATAGCACGGGTGAGAGGCGTCGCTCACCCTCTGTGCTTTACGGATGAGGTAATGCGGCATCAGTTCCCCGAAGGGTTTAAACCCGTGAATATAGAACAATACGATGGAACCAGTGACCCAATTATATGGATCAAGGACTTCCTCCTCCATATCCACATGGCACGAGGAGATGATCTTCATGCCACCAAATACCTACCTCTTAAGCTTAAGGGTCCAGCTCGACACTGGTTAAACAGCCTCCCCAAAGAAATCCATGGGATGCTGGGAAGACCTAGAAGACGCATTCTTCCGATCTTAGCAACATTGCCCGTCAGCTAGGCCAGGACAAGCCTCGAACTATGTCCGCCCTTACCTCCCTCATGACCTGCTTTTGCGCGGGCGAGGATAACTGGCTGCCTAGATGCAATTATGAAGATCCCGTGGCACCTGAAGCCCAGGATGGTAAGTCAAATCCGAAGCACGATAAGAATAAGCGCCAGCACAATAGTAATGATGTCGATGACATGGCGGTTAATGCCAGATTCCACAACTCCGACCTGGGCAGCGGAAGAAGCCCCCTAAAGGCAATCATGATGGACCCACTCAGCTCGAGAAGATCATGGAAAGGCCTTGCCAAATCTATGGAACTTCGAAAAATCCTTCCAACCTCACACACCGCAACTGCTGGGTGTTTAAATAGGCCAGCAAGATACAACACAAAGACCAGAGCAAAAGCTCACGCAGCAAGGACAAAGATGAGCCTTGGGGTCCAATGGGTGGCGGTCAGAAGAAGTTCCCTTCCGAAGTAAAAATGGTGAACATGATATACGCCACCCACATACCAAAGAGGGAGAGGAAATGCGCCCTCCGGGAAGTCTACGAGGTGGAACCCGTAGCCCCGAAGTACAACCCATGGTTAGCATACCCGATCACCTTTAATCGGCGTGATCATCTGACCAGTATCCATCATGGGGGTTCGGCGGCCCTCGTCCTAGATCCCATTATAGATGGGTATCACCTCACAAAGGTCCTAATGGACGAAGGAAGTAGACTTAACCTGATGTACTCAGATACGGTGAAAAAGATGGGCATCGATCCATCAAGGATGAAGCCCAGTAGCACTACCATCAAAGGAGTGATCCCTGGCGTCGAGGCCTGATGCACGGGCTGAGTAACTCTAGAGGTCGTTTTTGGCTCACCCGACAACTTTCATAGCGAAGACTTGATCTTCGACATCATGCCCTTCCGCAGCGGCTATCACATGCTGCTCGGACGAACATCGTTTGCTCGTTTCAACACGGTCCCACACTACGCATACCTCAAGCTCAAGGTGCCAGGCCCCAAGGGGCTCATTACTGTCAACGGCAACACCGAGCGGTCTCTTAGGACTAAGGAGCATGCACTGGCCCTAGCGGTCGAATTCAGTTATAAAGAAGATTGGCAAGTTCCGACCTCCGCCATAAAGGCACATAAAGCTAGGAAGCGAGTTCGGCTCCAGACCAATAACTTGGATCCTTCCTCTTCCCCTCTATAGGGACTCGCCCCCCACCGCACAATTTTCGGACCAGCAAAGCACCTGCCCAGGAGGCACAGTTTTGCGCTCAAGATTCCATGGGAAGCGGTGGGGAAATAAAGGTGGGTGTTCGGCTAACCCGACCTACTACCACCAATATGTCTTCGGACAAGATGCAGGCGCTCCTAAAAAGAGCCTGCCTACAGCATAAAGCTCACCTATAATGCTGTTGCCTCTCAAGATTTTGTTCGCAAAATCTGCCCGCACTAACACCCATCAAGGTGCATCCAAGAGCAGGAGTCAACCAACAAAAGGGGCATATCGAGGACATCAGGTCACCAATTGAAGACTCTTGGTACAACAACTCCTGTAGGATGTTATTTCTTATTTTCTTTCTCAGACTTGTAAACAGTTGCTTCAGCAATCCGAGTTATAAGAGCTGTTGAGAAAATGCAAAACTGTGTGGCGCAAGCACGCCTCATCTGTCCTTTTTTGCCACATACTTTTTCTTCTTTCTCCCTCTTCTCGTGAACCTGTTCGGTATGACGTGGGTAACCGGCCAATAGACCGGGGGCTCGATTTCAAACACAAATCGCCTTAACTATCGTGTGTTCGGCGTCTTGGCGTTCGCTTTATATGCATTGGTTCCGAACTATGTCTTTGGTCATTAAGATGGGTTACCCGACTCCTATGCTTGCCCCTTTATGTTCCGCTCGTTCGGCTAAAAGGGCAAAGGGAGCACCCCCTGCGATTGTGCTTTTGGATAGTCCGACAAGCACCTCAGGGGAGAAAGTCGAAAACAGACTGTCATAGTATGTGAGATCCGATCTGTGAACCCCAAGCTAGAAGTATTATACTTAAATCCTGGTAAGCGGTTATTCCGTGTTATACGAGGAACTTGCCTTTTGCGCAAACATTATGATGTGGGCTTCGGCCACGGTTCGTCCGAACATCACAAACACTCCGGTGGCTAATATTACGCTTCCCGTAGTCCTTTTCGTGCCCCTTGGGTTATGTGAAAATAATAAAGCACTATAGTCTGATTGCCTAGTCTGCTACACTACTCCACCTTCGGGTTCCGATAACACCGCTAAGGGACACAGTGCATTGGCATAGACACCCCAGGTAGTATCTACGTGGGGGCTGAAGCCGACGACTTGCATCTTTCAGTATTAAATGACAACAAGGGAGTTACAAAGGAATACAAAACCATATAAGAGCGGATACTAATATCATTAAAAGTTATCACGAGTCTTCGGACACATTACAAGCTCATTCAAATAGTTTTTCACCCGAACACTATGACGCTATCACCCGTGCACTCTCCATCACTCCATCAAAGTACAACTCGGGGCGTCGGTGCTCCTTCCCGGGTGGCTCCTCCCCGGCCAGTGTACTTTTTTGAATATATACTCTGAGGCAAAGCCCCACAACCCTTTATTAAATAGAAAAGAGAACAATGTACAAACAGGAGGAATTATTTACAAAGGGAGAAAAGGAAACCCTACCTAATCCTACTTGATAATTACAACAGAGTTCCAATCCAAGCAAGAAGCTTGTGCTTATACTGATCCTTAATCCTGTGAGCTAACAGAGAAATATCATGAATAAATCTACATCTCCAGGCACTGAACGTGGCTCTCTTTGCTCTGAAAGTTCTGCCATTCCTGAGAATCCAAATGTTCCATGCTGCAGTGAGCATAACTTCAAACAAGAAGGGGTGCTTGAATCTGACTTTGGCCTGTTTGATACATTGTTGGATATCTATGCTCCCAGTCCAATCAATGTTAAGGTAATTCCACACCCTAGAGCTGAAACTGCATTTGAAGAACAAGTGTAGCGTGTCCTCATAAACATACTCATTGCAGATGACACAGAGATTATCCTCCTAATTAGATCTCAAGTATCTTCTAACTAACATATCCTTAGTGTTGAGCCTGTCAAAGAATAAAAGCCAACCAAAGACTTGATCTTCATGGTGCACCTACTCTGCCACAGCCATTTGCAAGGCTAGATGGTAGGCAAGTGGGAGTGCATTATGGTGTAGAAGCTTTTAGTGGTATACTCCCAGATTTTCCTGTCCATGTCCAAACATCTGGTATGTTGGGGTTTCTTTCAAGATTCATAATCCACCCTTCCAAAACATGCAGCTCAGAGGCAACCTCAAGAGATAGAGGCAGATAGAACATAGAGAATAAGTCTTGGGTCAGAAGAAATTCCTGAACTGATATTTTATCATTATTGACAAAAGAGAACAACCTAGGCAATCTCTAGCACAAGTCCTTGAAGAGCCCCCAATGTGCCAGGCATCAGTCCAAAAAAGTGTTGAATCACCCATATTGATATGAGCTGAGGCAATGGCAGTGTAAGCATCATGTAATTTGCGTGTTAGCAAACTCTGAACCTACTAGTTATAGGTAGAAGGGTCTTCGGATCCTAACCTGGATGGACGGGGCTTGACCCTTAGGATCCTTCGTGGAACCTCCTCGGGGTCTTTGGACACGGAGCTCGAGTCCGAGCTATCGTAGGACAGAACCACCGGCGCCTACCATGCCCTCTTTGGGGCAGGAGAAGCTGCCTGCTCCGGGGCGTCCAAAGACGCCATTCTCTTCTTGTCGCGGGGGAAGTTTCCTCCCCCTCGCTCTCAACCTTCTCCTCCTCTTCTTCCTCCTCTTCGACCTCCTCCTGATTTGAGGAGGCGGGGGTGTCCTCGGATGCAGCATCGGGCTAGTCCTTGATGTGAAGGCCAGCTTGACCTGGTTTCTTGTTCTTCTCCTTCTCCATGGGAGCCTCGTAAGGCTTCTCCACGAGCATCCTGGCTAACAGCCCGATCCTCTCGTCTTCGGGCCGAGGAGTCGGACTGTTGATGTTGATGGCTTTCTTCAGCCATCTCTGCCAGAATAGATCGGATAAGAGGATGAAGGGATTCTCTGTGTAATAGAGCCAACCAAGTCGGGGGAAATCTCACCTCGGAGTCCGGCTTGGAAGCATGAAGGCCCTTGTCCTCCTCCTCGGATGGCCAACTCTTCATCGACTTTAAGAGCGCCTTCTACAGCTTCTCCCACAAAGTGCGGAAGAGATTCTGGATTGTGGGCTCGGCTTCGAGTTCTCAAGCCCACAAAGGAGTGTTCCGACGCTGGCAGGGGAGGATACGTCTTCGGAGCATCACCTGGACCACATCGCCTAGATTGAGGCCCTCCTCGACCAGGGAGCGGAGGCGCTTCTACAGATCGGTCACCTCTTTGCCCGAACCCCATGCCAGGCCCTTTTCGGGACACAAAGCCAGTCTAGTGAGGGGGCTGGATCTGAATGCGGCGGCGGGGAGTTCTCCCTCCTCTCATGGTTCGGTGAAGTAGAACCACTCCTTTTGCCATCCTTTGATGGTATCGATGAAGGTGTCCGAAGGCTACCCGACGCGGGCGAGCTTGCTGATGGCTTCCCTGCCACACTCCACGTGCTTGCCGCCGACGCACTTGGGCTTGATATTGAAGATTTGCAGCCAAAGCCCTAAGTGCGGCAAGACGCAAAGGAAGGCCTCACAAACGAGGATGAAAATGCCAAGATATGCATCATGGAGTTCGGCGGGAGATCATGGAAGTCGAGGCCGTAGAAGAACATTAACCCCCTGACGAAGGGGTGGAGTGGGAGGCTCAACCCCCTGATGACGTGGGGGATGAACACCACCCTCTCGCCTTGCCTGGGGGTGGGGATCACTTGGCCCTCCTCTGCCGCGTGGTGAGGAATGTCGGCAGGGAGGTAACCGGCCTTCTTGAGGTGGAGGAGGTCCTTGTTGGTGACCGTGGAAGCTTCCCACTGGCCATTGGATCCTTCCATTGCGTATCTCGAAGGTGGGGGTGGAGATACCTAGATCTGTTCTCTAAAGGCACATGAGAATGGGAGGCGGAGAAGTCAAATGCAAAGCATAAAAAAGCTTTTGGGGTTTTCCTTCTCTTTTTATGAGGCCTGTCGATGTGGATTCCCATCACCATGCCGTGAATCACTCCACTTCCCGAGACGCGCGAGCCGTTACGGGCATGTAGTTAAGTATATCTCGTATAAAACGGGACATAGTCGATATATTGATAGATCATGATGATTGAAACGGCCTCGAACCACGAATCGAGTCTATGGAACTGGTCTGGCGGTTGTGGTGGGCCATAACCTTTCGTCACAAAGGTCGTCAGAGGGCCATTGTTTATCCCCTGACGTTTGGGCTTCATAGCCGATCAATTTACAGTATTCGGACGTGCCACTATGTGGGAGACTAGATGTCATCGGAGGCCGAACTACAATTCGGCAAGAAGGAACTCACCTCGCAAGCCAAGGACTTTGTTCACGAAGCAGTCGGAGCTGAAGACCCTTGGCGTTGGAGGCAAGTTCGGGGGATGCTGAGGGAGTCTTGGATTAGGGGGTCCTCAGATAGCCGACCTATTGTTATGGGTCGGACTATGAGGGTTGCTTACCGAAGACCGGAGGATTTTAAGGCCCAATCTCTTAGATGGAAGCTTCGGGAAACAAGGCTTGCGCTCCATGTCTGAAGTAATAGTTAGGCAAGTTTATCTCTTTGGCATGTAGCCGACCATGTGTAACCCTAGGCATCCTCGGCTCTATATAAGCCGGAGGGATTTAGGGTATAGAGAGGACAACTCATCTAGGATTAGACATACGATCTCGAGGTAGATCAAGTATGTAGCCCCTTACACCATCAATACAATCAAGCAGGACGTAGGGTATTACCGCCATTAGAGGGCCCGAACCTGGGTAAACGTATGTCCCCTTCGTCTCATGTTACCGTCGATCCTAGTCTCACAGTTCGTGACCCCCTACCCGAGTTCCGCCGGTTTCCACACCGACACTTGGATCTAAGATAGAAGGTTTACCCAACTATTATGTTAGGGTATTCTATGAAGATGCATTTGTCCGCTTTGGGTTCGAGCTCATTAGGTGAAAACCCTTTTTCGCATAAGCGTGGCATCCCCAAAAATCAAGAAATGACAACTTAGGTTTCCGCAAAACCAGAATTCATATGGTGTCATCTCAACGGATTTAGATAGTGCCCCTTTCTAAGTGAATGTAGTTGTCTCTAATGCGTAACCTCAAAACAATAGTGGCAAATCGATAAGAGACATCATAGTTTGCACCGTATCCAATAGAGCATGACAATAAAGTTCGGACACACCATCATACAATGGTGTTCCAGGAGGCGTGAGCTGTGAAACTCCACATTGTCTTAAGTTGTATACCAATACTCGTAACCCAGGTATTTACCTCCACAATCATATCGTAGACAATTTATCTCCTTCTCATGATGATATCAAGCTTCACTCTGATTTTGTTTGAACTTTTCAAATGTTCTAGACTTGTGTTTCATTATGTCAATATCCCTATATCTACTGAAATCATCAGTGAAGGTAGGAAAATAACAATATCCACCGCATGCTACAACACTCATTGGACCAAATACATCAACATGTATCATTTCCAATAAGTCACTTGCTCGCTCCATCATACCGGAAAACGGGGTCTTAGTCATCTTGCCCATGAGGCATGGTCCGCATGTCTCAACCGATTCAAAATTGAATGAGTCCAAAGATCCATCAGCATGCAGTTTCTTCATGCGCTTTACACCAATATGACATTTAGCGACAGTGCCACAAGTATGTGGTACTATCATTATTAACTTTGTATCTTTTGGCATCAATATTATGAACATGTGTATCAATATGATCAAGATTCAATAAACCATTCTCATTGGGTGCATGACCATTGAAGGTATTATTCATGTAAACAGAATAACCATTATTCTCGAACTTAAATGAATAACCGTATTGCAATAAACATGATCTAATCACGTTCATGCTCAATGCAAACACAAAATAACACTTATTTAGGTTCATCACTAATCCCAAAGGTAGAGAGAGCGTGCGATGGTGATCACATCAACCTTGGAAACACTTCCAACACTCATCGTCACCTAACCCTTAGCTAGCCTCCGTTTATTCCATAGATTTTATTTTGAGTTACTAACATTTAGCAACTGAACCAGTATGCAATACCCAAGTGCTACTAGGAGTACTAGCAAGGTACACATCAATAACACGTATATCAAATATACTTATGTCGACGTTGTCAGCCTTGTTATCTACTAAGTATCTAGGGTTGTTCCGCTTCAGCGACCATTCTCCTCATAACAGAAGCACTTAGTCTCGGGTTTGGGTTTAACCTTGGGTTTCTTCACTGGAGCAGCAACTGACTTTCTATCCATGAAGTTTCCCTCCTAGCCCTTTCTCTTATCGAGACTAGTGGTTTCACTAACCATCAACACTTGATGCTCCTTCTTGATTTCTAATTTCCCGGTGTCAAACATCGCGAATAGCTCAAGGATCATTATTTCCATCCCTGGCATTTTATAGTTCATCACGAAGCTCTAGTAGCTTAGTGACACTGACTTGGAGAACTATATCAATCACTATCTTATCTGGAAGATCAACTCCCACTCGATTCAAGTGATTGTAGTACCCATACAATCTGAGCACACGCTCACCAATTGAGCTATTCCCCTTCATCTTGCAGACAAAGAATATTGTTGGAGGTCTCATACCTCTCAACACGGGCACGAGCCTGAGATCCCAATTTCAGCTCTTAGAACATCTCATACGTTCCGTGGCGTTCAAAATGTTTTGGAGCCTCAATTATAAGCCATAATGCATGACACGCTAAACTATCAAGTAGTCATCAGAACGTGCCCGTCAAATGTTCACAACATCTACAAACGACGCTTGAGGGGGTGGCACACTGTCACGCCCAAGATGCGTGCCTATCCGTTTAAGGCACGAGGGCCTCGCAAGGGATAGAGGCGCATCTTGCCGTTAGCAAGAATAGTATCATCACAACATACAATACTGAATGAGAAGAGTATAGAAGTTGACTTACACTCGCCACATGCTAACTTACAATGACACTCAAATCATAGCATCAAGTTGAACACAAGGTCCGACTATGGACGAAATCAAACGATAAAAGAAGTTGCAAATGATACTATCAAGTTGCCCCAAAGATCACGACTAGGTCCTCTACTCATCCGGATATGTCACGTACATCCTGCCTCTCTCCTCATCAAACTCCCACTGGAGTTGAGTATGATCATCCTCCACGAACTCATCTGATCCTGTACCTGGATTGTTGTAGTAAACTGTGAGCCACAGAGGACTCAGCTATCAAGTGCCCGGGTACCAAGACTATTTAAGCTTTAGGAAGGAAGGGGTGATGTTTGGTTTGCAGCAGCACTAAGCATTATATGATGGCTAACCTACGCAACATGAAATAAATGTGAGTGGCCTACGAAGACGATCGAATCTAGAATGATCTCTAAGAGATCCTGAACACCTACTTACATCAATCATAACCCCACCCTGTTCTCTCTCGGATCATGTTCACGAGAAGAGACGATCACGGTTACTCACACAGTTGGTGTATTTTAATTAGAGTTTACTTCAAGTTTTCTATAACCGGGTGTTAAACAAGTGTCCAAGTTGCCACATAACCGCGGGCACGACTTTCCGAAAGATTTAACCCTGCAGGGGTGCTCCAACTAGTCCAGCACAAATAACCACACTCCATGGGAATTCCTCGACCACGGATCTCGTGGTCTTCATCGATGATTCCAAAGGAATTCCAACACCTCAAGAAAACCCGAAGAAAGTCAGAGTCCACACGCAAGACATTCGATAAAGGTAAAACAAATCCAGCAAGACCTCCCGGCGTGTCGACGAACCCGATAAGAGCCGCGTATCTCATTCTCAGGACACGACGGATGAGCGATGGTTACCATGCCAATCACCGAGTTGCCCCGGGCGGCGTTAATAAGCTGCTCTGGGTTGGACCAACACTCATGCGAAGCACTGGCCCGGGGTTGATTAAATTATCCACGGGTTTGCAAGACCCTATGCAATTAATTAAGTTGTTAAGCAAATGTAGTACCAATGTTGGGTCTTGCGAGACAAGTTTTAAATCTCAACCGAATTATCAAGGGGGTCCCCATAACAACCCCAAGCGTGTTAGGAGCGCAAAATATGGAAAACATAACACCGGTAACAAGGAACTAATGGCGGCACGAGTGGAACAAATCACTTAGCAAAAGGCCAAGCCTTCCACCAATACCAGATATATATATGTGCATTAAATTAAATAATAGAATTTATGGTGATATCCAATCCATGTTATCACTGGAACAACCTGCAACTAAGAACGCTATAAGAGGGCTGAGCAGCGGTAACTTAGCCAATCAATGGTTTGCTGGGATGTGGAGGTTAGAGGCTTCATGGTAACATGGGGGCTGATATCATGTGGTAGGTAGCGCAATTGTAACGATAGAAACGAGAAACTAGCAACCAAAGATAGTATTGGGATCCGGGTACGATCATCTTGCCTGTTAGTTCTTCAGCTGAACAAGTAGCGGGATCCTCGTAGTGGTACTCTCCAGGGTCCTCGAACTCAGTTTCGACACTCGCGTCTACCCAAGAGAAACAGAAAATGAACATCCAACCAAGGTGCAATGCACAATCAAAATGATGCATGATCATTTATGAAGAATTATAACATGACAATCCAAAACTAGTCATGTTTCACATGCAAAGTTGTTTATTAATGGATCTGGACAGAACCTCATGTTAAGTTATTTAGACATGCATGAACATGGCAATTATGGATACAACATGCAAAATCGATGAAAATGCATATAAGGATCACAAGAAACGGAGCTACGGTTCTCGAGATACGCTCACGACAAGGTACGAAGGCAAAACACAAGACCACCAAATACCTGGGCTAATTCTTGGCATCCCAAGGTAGCCACTGGATAGGTGATGAAAACCCAATCACAGTAGACTCAAGAATCACTCAATTCCATGGAGTATAGCTCCCACAACTCACAAAACAAAATAACCCCAAATCTGTCACAAACAGCAACATAGCAATTTGAAAAGCTCACAACTAGAGCTGCAGGCACCCTACAGCCACAAAAAAGACATGAACATAAACTACACCACACACATACCAATTCATCCAACTATGCAATCAGCAAAAGAGCTACACATCACTATGCATGGAGCTGTCAAGTAGGCATGATGAAACAGGTTTTTAGGGACTTAACATAGAGCAGGTTGGCAGAAACAGAAAGTAGCTTGATAAATAGCATGGTTCCCACTTATCTAGGGACTTAACATGATTAATAAAAATACTGGGGTATTCCCAACAACTTTGACTAACAACTTCATGTTGGCAAGATCTTGAAAGCATGCGTAGATTAATTCATATGAAAAAGACAAAAGGCATCACAGCATAGATATGCAGTTTTGTCAAGTTGCCCCAAAGTCAAATCTGACTTCACAGGTGCATTCCTGGGTTGAAACTATCCCAAGTGCATTACTCATACCCCTATACTTGTTTGGAGCAAGTAGGAGTAAACCTAGGTCGAAATTTAACCTATAAGATATGGGTGACTAATGTCACTTATGCATATGCAAGAAAATGGACCCAAAATGACATGTAGGCTATTAGTACATGACGGAAATCGTTAATTAGCATCCTAGTAACATGTTAACATGGCATATCATCTAATACTAAGAATAAACTAGCTAGAGAAGGATTCATGCTCATATGCACATAAGAGGGAAAACTACACATGGAGCTATGCTCTTAAGCTCACACACATCAACAAACATATGTAAACCTACCACACACCACCAAACAACAATCCACATGTGCACATGCACATGTAGGTACAAACACATGTACCTACACACATGCACAAGCACTCACATACAAGGTGCACCACACACCCAACACACACACACACTCTCTAGCACACCTACACATGTATGTGTGTGTGAAACACACACACACAAACATACATGGCACCACACCATGTGGAGCTCTTCACTCCACCTACAACAAACACACACACCACACACACATGCACATGAGTGCACATACACATAAGTGTATGCATACACATACACATAACACACACACACTACAACCTACACTCTACTCCACTACACATCCACATGTGCAAAACACAAGGGGATGTATGTATGTAACTCACATACACAAGTATACACACCAAGATGTGCATGTGTGTATGCCAACATACACACACACACTAGAGCACATATGACAGAAAATAAAATGAACCTGGTCCTACACATACATACATACACATCCAGTAAAAGAAAAGAAAAAGAAAGCAAAATAAAAGAACACAAAAAAGGGGGGAGAAGGGGGATTCTAACCCCAAACATTGCGGACACACACAGCACACCACACCACTGGGCAACGGGCTCGACTGCTACCAGAAGACGGGGCAGTCCGAACTAATACACACGCACTACCACTATGCCTGACGAAACTGACACGCAGCGACTCCGGCGACACGGAAACGCGGCGGCAATTCCGACCGCGACAGGGCTCCTACGGCGACGCGGACGGGCGGAACCGAATGGGGGACCTACAGGGAACTCGTCCCTCGCCTCATCTTGCGAAGAGGGGGGACCGGAGGTGAGTCCACGCTCGAGCCTTTGGACCGGCGGCGACAGCTACAGCGAGGCGTCAGCTACGGCGACAGAGAAACGATGGCAGCGGCCAGCGAGCACAGGAGGGGCGGCGACAGAGCTCACCTAGGGGAAACGACGAAGGCTCAGCACACGAGGCGAGGAGGAAGGAGTCGGAGCCGAAGCGGAGGAAGAAGACGCCGCAACGAGGAAGAAGACGAGCTCGGGGCCGAAGCTTCCGCCCCGGAGGAAGAAGACGAAGTTGGCGTCGATGCAGAGGGCCTTCCGCATCCCTAGCACCGGGAACGGGATGCGGGCACACCCAGCTTGGCCTTGGACATGACGACGGGGCCCCGGCGACGACGAGGAGGCGCCGGCGACGAGCTCCTCTCTCCTGCTCACACCCAACGACTGCTGCACCTTACCTGAACCCACCTCTGCAGGGAAGAAGGAGGAGGAAGAAGATGAGGGAGGAGCGGCGGCACGAGGAAGGAAGGAGGGGGAACGGGAAGAGGGATGCTGGGGCTAGGGCTAGGCGCTACTTATGGCCATGGGGACGCGCTGGAGGCCGTCAAATCGAGCTTGCTTTTGCTGTGGACAGGGCGGATGGACGCCGTACTGACGGAGGAGGAGGGAACGAACACGAAGGAGACCAGCTAGGCTGCTAGCGCACTGATGGGCCACGTGGAAGAAGGAAGCCCACCACACTCACACTCACTCATGTTAAAACCGAACGGGTTTTCCTATTAATTAAAAAAACAGCCACACTAAATATAATCCCCAGAGCATATAAAAGGTTTTTATAGTAAAACAAAAATAGTTTTGTAGAGGAAATAATATGCTGTAATTTAATAAAAGACAGAAAAGATTTTTATGACAAGTTATTTTATTAATATAATAATAAAACAGCCCCTGCTTAAATAGTTTTTCAGAAACCAAACCTATTCGAATATGAAAAGCTACACTCCCAATATTCATAGGACATATTGGGCTAACACATGAACATTTCTAAAAGGTTTTTAAAACAACTTAAATCTGGACATATATGTTTTTTAAAGAAGAGAGGGAAAGATGGGAGGTGAAGTTGATGTAGGAAGAGAGGGGAAGAGGAAAGCACACATGACCCCAACCACACATAAACCACCTCAACACAAAGCATATCACAACACATGTTCCCAAACCAAGACACACAAGGACACATGAAACCCAACATGGCAAATATGAATGAAGGCATGATGATGAAATGATGGATGCCATGATGCATGAATGCAATTCAATCACATGGGACAAGGAGCAAAACATCTCATAGCTCATGACATGAGGTTCATACATATGGATTACATGCCAAATAAGGTAGGGACATCACTTGGGCTGTCACACGCACCGAGTGGTGCATTAAGGACATAAGCCTTCTGTGCAGCAATGAGGACAATCCTCATATCACTAACCCAGTCTGCATTGTTGCTGCCATCATCTTTCAACTCTATTTCTCTAGGAACATATAAAAAATTCAAGGGAGCTACAATGCGAGCTAGTAATCTACAACATAATTTGCAAAGACATTTTGACTATGTTCATGATAATGGGTTTAGTTAATCATATTACTTAAAAACTCCCACTCAAATTTACATCCCTCTGGTCATTCGAGTGTCACATGATCCAACTCCACCAACTCAAGTCCGATCATCACGTGAGTTGAGGTGGTTTCAATGGTGAACATCTTCATGTTGATCATATCTACTATATGACTCATGTTCGACCTTTCGGTCTCTTGTGTTCCGAGGCCATGTCTGTACATGCTAGGCTCGTCAAGTTTAACCCGAGTGTTCCACATGTGCAACACTCACTTGCACCCATTGTATGCGAACGTAGATTCTATCACACCCGATCATCACGTGGTGTCTCGAAACGACGAACTTTCACAACGGTGCACACTCGGGGAGAACACAATTTTATCTTGAAATTTAAGTGAGGGATCACCTTATAATGCTACCGTCATCCTAAGAACAATAAGATGCATAAAAGGATTAACATCACATGCAAATCATAAGTGACATGATATGGCCATGAACTTGTGCTTTTGATCTCCATATCCAAAGCACCGACCTGATCTCCATCGTCACCGGCATGACACCATGATCTCCATCATATTGATCTCCATTAATGTGTCGCCATGAGGTTGTCGCGCCGACTGTTGCTTCCATGACTATTGCTAACTCATAGCGATAAAGTAAAGCAACACGACGAAAATAATTAAAGACAACCCTATGGCGCGTGCCGGTTGCCGAACTCATCGACATGCAAGTCATGATATTCTATACAATACATGATCATCTCATACCTCACATATATCTCATCATTCAATTGGCCATATCACATCACAACGTACCCTACAAAAACAAGTTAGACGTCCTCTAATTGTTGTTGCAAGTTTTACGTGGCTGCTATGGGTATCTAGCAAGAACAATTATTACCTAAGCAAAAATCACAAGGTGATACAAAAATTGCTATTCAACCTTCTCAAGGACCGCCTTTGTCAAATCCGATCCGACTAAAGTGGGACAAACACACACCCGCCAGCCATCTTTATGCAACGAAGTTACATGTTAGTTGATGGAACCGGTCTCTCGTAAGCATATGAGTAATGTTGGTTTGGGCCACTTCATCCCACAATACCTCCGAAACAAGAAAAGAACAAGGGAGGAAGCAATCTGAATATCAACGCCCACAGACTCCTTTGTGTTCTATCAAGATCTCATCTACACATAGACCTAGCTCATGATGTCACTATTGGGGAACGTTGCATGGGAAACAAAAGATTTCCTATGCACACACAAGATCTATCCATGGTGATGAGCATCTACGAGAGGGAGAGTGGATCTACATACACTTGTAGATCGCTAAGCGAGAATCGTTAAGAAACGCGATTGATGTAGTCAAATGTCTTCGCGATCCAAATCGCCGAGCATCCCGTGATCCCACCACGATCCATCTCACGATCCAATCACGATCCATCCCACTACCACATTACGATCCGCCCCGCGATCAAATCACAAATCATCTCGCGATCCTGATCACGGTCCTTCCGATCTAGCGCCGAACGGACGACACCTCCGTATTCAGCACACGTACATCTCGATGACGATCTCCGCCTTCTTGATCTAGCAAGAGGGGTGGAGAGGTAGATGAGTTCTCTGGCAGCGCGACGACACGACGGCGGTGGTGGTGTAACTATTTCGGCAGGGCTTCGCCTACGCACCGCTGAAACTAGACTAAAGGAGAAAACGATCTAGAGGAAGTAGAGGGAGCACGTGGCAATAAGGATTAGCTCTCCCCTATAAATCCTCTAGTATATATAGGAGGTAGGTAGGGGAGGACGCAACCTCAAACCATCAAGGGTTGACCAAAATTGGAGGTGGAGGAGTCCTACTCCAATCCTACTAGGAGTAGGATTCCTCCTCTCCACTTGGAAAACCTTTCCACCTTTCCACCTTTGGGTTTTTCCCACTCTTAGCCGCATGGGCCTTACTAGGGAGTTAGGCCAGCCCACTAGGGTCTAGCTTGCGTCCTCCCACATCCCATGAGGTCCTTTGGATCGAGACACCCCTCCCGATGGCCCCCGGTACACTCCCGTCACTCCCGGTACACTACCGAAGTACCCGAAAAAAAATCCCGTGACCAAAACAGGACTTCCTATATATCAATCTTTACCTCAGAATAATTCTGGAGCTCCTCGTGACATTCAGGACTCCGAACCAGCTTTGGTCACAACCATACATAACTCTACTATACCAAAACGTCACCGAACCTTAAGTGTGCAGACCCTGCGGGTTCGAGAACTATGTAGACATCACCAAGACACTTCCATGTTCAATAACCAATAGAGGGACCTGGATGCCCATATTGGTTCCTACATATTCTACGAAGATCTTTATCGGTTGAACCTCTATGTCAAGGATTCAGTTAATCCCGTACGCTAATCCCTTTGTTCTTCGGTATGTTGCTTGCCCGAGATTCGATCGCGGTATCTCTATACCTAGTTCAATCTCATTACCGCCAAGTCTCTTTACTCGTTCCGTAATACAAGATCCCGTGGCTAACACTTAGTCACATTTCTTGCAAGGCTTATTGTGATGTTGTATTACAGAGTGGGCCCTGAGATACCTCTCCGTCACACGGAGTACCAAATCCCAGTCTTGATCCATGCACACTCAACAGACACCCTCGGAGATACCTATAGAGCATATTTATAGTCACCCTGTTAAGTTGTGACGTTTGATACACACAAGGTATTCCTTCGGTGTCAGTGAGTTGCATGATCTCATGGTCATAGGAACCGATACTTGACATGCTTAAAACTATAGCAATAAACTGCCACGATCATATGCTATGTTTATACTTTGGGTCTTGTCCATCACATCATTATCCTAATGATGTGTTCCCATTATCAAATGACATCTCATGTCTATGGCTAGGAAACTTTGACCATATTTGATCAACGAACTAGTTAACTAGAGGCATACTAGGGACACAGTGTTGTCTATGTACCCACACATTGATAACCCACAAGTATAGGGGACCGCAACAGTTTTCGAGGGTAGAGTATTCAACCCAAATTTACTGATTCGACACAAGGGGAGCCAAAAAATATTCTCGAGTATTCGCAGCTGACTTGTCAATTCAACCACACCTGAAAGACATAATATCTGCAGCAAAGTATTTAGTAGCAAAGTAGTATGGAAGTAACGGTAACGGTAGCAAAAGTAACAGTAGCGGTTTTATAGTGATTTTAATAGTAGCAACGGAGAAGTAACTTAGAAAGGATCAATATGTGGAAAGCTCGTAGGCAGTGGATCGGTGATGGATAATTATAACATAGGGTTACACAGAACTAGCTCCAATTCATCAATGTAATGTAGGCATGTATTCCATATATAGTCATACGTGCTTATGGAAAAGAACTTGCATGACATCTTTTGTCCTACCCTCCTGTGGCAGCGGGGTCCTAATGGAAACTAAGGGATATTAAGGCCTCCTTTTAATAGAGAACCGGACCAAAGCATTAGCACTTAGTGAATACATGAACTCCTCAAACTACGGTAATCACCGGAAAGAATCCCAGTTATTGTCACCCTGGGGGATGCGGATCATAACTTGCAATATGTGTCTATAACTTGCAAGATAGGATCAAGAACACATATATATTCATGAAAACATAATAGGTTCAGATCTGAAATCATGGCACTTGGGCCCTAGTGACAAGCATTAAGCATAGCAAAGTCATAGCAACATCAATCTCAGAACATAGTGGATACGAGGGATCAAACCCTAACAAAACTAACTCGATTACATGATAAATAACATCCAACCCATCACCGTCTAGCAAGCCTATGATGGGATTACTCACGAATGGCACAGAGCATCATGGAATTGGTGATGAAGGATGGTTGCTGATGACGATGGCGTCGATTTCCCCTCTCCGGAGCCCAAAACGGACTCCAGATCTGGTCTCCTGAGGAAGAACAAGAGGTGGCAACAGCTCCGTATCGTGAAACACGATGAACTCTCCTCTCTGATTTTTTTCTCCTCCGCGAATAGGGTTATATGGAGCTGGAGAGGAGGTCGGAGGAGCCACGAGGGCCCCACAAGCCTGCTAGGCGCGACCAGGGGGTGGCCACGCCTAGCAGGCTTGTGGCCTGCATGTGGCCCCCTCTGGTTAATTCTTGCGCCCGTATTTTTTATTAATTCCAAAAATATTCTTCGTAAATATTTAGGACGATCTGAGAACTTTTATTTCGGCACAAAAATAACACCAAGGCAATTCTGTTGAAAATAGCGTCAGTCCCGGTTAGTTCCATTCAAATCTTGCAAATTAGAGTCCAAAACAAGGGCAAAAGAGTTTGGAAAAGTGGATACGATGGAGACGTATCAACTCCCCCAAGCTTAACCCATTGCTTGTCGTCAAGCAATTCAGTTGATAAACTGAAAGTTATAAAGACAAACCTTTACAAACTTTGTTTGATCTTGTTGTTGTAAATACGTCTAACTGATGTTCAGATTTTCAGCAAAGATCATGGACTAACCACATTCACAATAACATTTAGGTCTCACATTTAGTCATATCAATGACATAATCAACTAGCGAGCAATAATAATAACTCTCGGGTGACAACACTTTTTCAAAACAATCATGATACAATCTCGCTAGCCCTTTCTGAGACCGCAAAACATAAATGTAGAGCACCTCTAAATAACAAGGACTGACTAGACATTGTAATTCACGGTGAAAAAGATCCATTCATGATCATACTCAATATCAATTAACAACAAAGCATACAAATGACGGTGGTGCTCGCTAACTGGTGCCTTTTATAAGAAGATGATGACTCAACAATAAAGTAAATGGAAAGGCCCTTCGTAGAGGGAAGCATTGATTTGCAGAGGTGCCAGAGCTTGAGTTTTTAAAATAGAGATAAGTAATGATTTTTGAGTGGTATGCTTTCATTGCTCACATAACGACCAAGAGGTTTTCAACATATTCCATGCTAGATACATTATAGGCGGTTCCCAAATAGAATAATAATGTTTTTACTCCCCCTCCACCAATTAGTCACACTCCACAGCGAGCCGAATCCACGGGTACCGTCCATACAAACACAATTCTAGGGGAGTTTTGTGTAATTAGATTTTTCTTTTATTTCGAGCATGGAACTGGGCATCCCGATTACCACCCACTTTCTCGTGAATGATAGTGAATCAACACATATCGTGAGAATAACCCACCTAGCGAGGAAGATACTAACGGCCCCCAGTCGCCACATGAGCGATTTGGGCATACAAAACAGAATGTTTATTTGAAGGTTTAGAGTTTGGCACATGCAAATTTACTTGGAACAACAGGTAAATACCGCATATAGGTAGGTGTGGTGGACTCATATGAAACTTTGGGTATCAGGAATTGGATGCACAAGCAGTATTCTCGTTAGTACAAGTGAAGGCCAACAAAAGACTAGGGAGTGACCAACTAGAGAGCGACACAGTCATCATCATGCTTTGAGATTCACCGACATTGAATGCAAGCATGAGTAGGATATAAATCACTATGAACATAAATATCGTGGAGGCTATGTTGATTTTGTTTAAACTACATGCATGAACATGTGCCAAGTCGAGCCACTTGAATCATTCAGAGGAGGATACCATTCCATCATACTACATCACAACCATTTTAATATGCATGTTGGCACCCAAAACAAACCATTATCCACTCTTAGCTAATTAAGCATGGCATGAATAACTATAATCTCTAATTGTCATTGCAAATATGTTTCACCCATGATAAACTGAATTCGGAATGATGAGCTAGTCATATTTACAAAAATAAGATAGGTCGAGTTCATACCAGCTTTTCTCCATCTCAATCTTTTCATCAAATATCATCATTATTGCCTCTCACTTGCATGACCGAACGGTGTGGATAATAATAAGAGTGCATGTGCATTGGACTAAGCTGGAATCTACAAACAATAACTCAAAGTAGAAGACAAGGTAATATGGGCTCTCTAATAGGTGAACAAGAATGCATATGAGAGACACTCAACATTTTCATTGTGGTTTTCTCCTTACGACCCAAAGAAAAGAAATTCAAAAAAAGAACAAGGAAAACTATTTACACGGGAAAGCTCCCAACAAGCAAAAGAAGAACGAAAAATGTTTTTGGGTTTTCTTTTTAATGCTACAACTAAGTGATTGGAAATAAAGCTAGAACTAATTTTTTTTCTATTTTTCTCAAAGTTAAATAAACACACAAGAAGAAAGCAAAACAAGAAAAAAAATACCATGGATGGTACAATGAAAGAGTAAGAACACCGACTACTAAGATGAGTGTGTGAATATGAATGTAAAGTCAGTGAGTAATACATACTCCCCCAAGCTTAGGCTTTTGGCCTAAGTTGGTCTAGGGCCATGGCTGGAAACAACTCTCTCCCGGATACTCAAGAGCGTCCTCATAGTTCCATTGGTTAGCGAACTCCTGCGGCTCCCACTGAAAGACTGGCTTCGGGTACGGATCAATGGCTGGTGCCGGCTCTGGAGCTGGGGGTTGCGTCAGCCCCCAATATCTGTAAATGTCTCCAGGCATAATGGTGTACCTTCTTGAGTGAATATCGAACAAAGAAGAAGCAGGCAGAGTAATAATTTCACAAGTACCCTGGCTAAAAACTAAGTTGTAAAGCAGCCTCCTATCATCATTTTTCTTAATAACATCGTGAGCTACCATATGGTCACAATCTAAAAACTTCGCATGTAGCAGCCTCTCATCTTTCTCGTGAAGCCTAATGGGTATCTCAAAATGTTTGGATGAACGAGATGCATAGATACCTCCGAATATGGGCCCCTTTGAACGGTCGGTGTTCAACCGTTGGGCCACCATAGCGCCCAGACTAAAGGCTCTATCAGCAAATAAAGCATGGCGCATAATGGCAAGGTTGGGGGCACTAAGACTTCCACAATCCCAGCGACCAACTAAATATCTTCCTGCAAATAATGAATAATAATGCAGCACGGGAAAATGTAAACTAGCCGCTCTTGCCTTTGACACGCCTCTCACTTCCCCTACAGTGACTGCGACACTAAAATCTTCCATGTCTTGAGGATATGGTTCCCTGATGTTTCCCACATAGGGTATTTTGCAAACTTTGCAAAAATCATAAAGATTCATTTTCTTAGGCACATCATATAAGTGAAATTCTACTATAGGAGGGTCTTACCTAGAATGATAGTGAAAAGTTTGCACAAAGGTATTCGTGAACAAGAGGTACTGGTCACACTTATCATTGAGGAAGTAGGTGATGCCTGCATTCTTGGCCAAATAATGGAAATATTCATAAATTTCGTCTGCCCTCAATAATGTGTCACACAGCCATTCACATGGTCGAACTTCTATGATGCAAGGAAGATTATACTTGGGTTTCTCCCTCATTTGATTTTCATCTTCCTTAGAATTCCGGCTTGAAGAGCCTCTTCATAATCTCCTCAGCATTTCTTTCTCTGAAAAATTCTGACATTTTTAGTAACTCCAAATAAAGGTGAAAAAACTCAACAAAACTCATAGGAACTACTCCCTCAAGTGCCTACAGGCTATATCATGCATCAAAACTACTTGGGACCATATAAATTTGACATGCAAGCTCAAGAACAAGGTCACCACAGCAGCAGAAATTTGCAATATATAAAGAACTAGAACAAAAACTAATTGGACCATTGGAGGAGTCACATACCGAGTAACAATCTCCCAAAACAGTTTTGCGAATGAAGCTTTGCACAAGGAGATCGAAAATGGTAGCAAAATGAGATAGACAACGGGTTTGAGCAATGGTAGGATTTTTCCGGAGGAAGATGGAGTGGATGGATGCTAGAATAAGTGAAGGGGACCACGTGGGACCCACAACCCTGCTAGGCGTGGCCAAGGGGTGTCCACGCCTTGTCGGCTTGTGGCCCACTGGTGCAGCCCCCTGCAGTGTCCTCAGTGCCAGAAATTTTAAATATTCCAGAAAAATCATACTCCATTTTTAGGGCATTTAAAGAACTTTTATTTTCAGGTCACTTGTTATTGCACGGGAAACTCAGAAAACAGAAAAATAATAGCATTTTAACTTAATTTCATCTAACTAACAGAAAATAAAAGTTGGGTACAGGGAGTTGTGCTTTCTAAATTCATCCATCTCATGCTCATCCAAAGGAATCCATCAATAAGGTTGATCAAGTCTTATTAATAAACTTCTTTCGAATAACATGAAACCGAAGAATTTTTGAATAACACTAAGTTACGTCAATGGGGATATGTATGTCCCCAACAATAAGTATATCATATTTCTTGTTGATAGTAGGAAGAGGGAATTCAAAGTCTCCAATAATAATCATTGGAATTATTTCAATGGAGTTGATACTATGAACTTGAGGTTGTTTCTTCGGAAAGTGTACCATATGCTCATTACAAATAAATAATATGAAAAGTGACATTGCCCTTGTTGCAATCAATAACAGCCCATGCAGTATTCAAAAAGGGTCTACCAAGGATGATCGACATACTGTCGTCCTCGGGAATATCAAGAATAACAAAGTCTATTAAGATAGTAGCATTTGCAACTACAATAAGTACATCCTCACAAATACCGATAGGAAGAGCAGTTGATTTATCACCCATTTGCAAAGAGATTTCAGTAGGTGTCAACTTATTCAAATCAAGTCTACAATATAATGACAAAGGCATAACACTAACACCAGCTCCCAAATCACATAAAGCGGTTTTAACATAATTCCCTTTAATAGATCATGGTATAGTTGGTATTCCTCAATCTCCTAATTTCTTTGGTACTCCACCCTTAAATGTATAATTAGCAAGCAAGGTGGAAATTTCAGCATCCGATATCTTCCTTTTATTAGTCATAATATCTTTCATATACTTAGCATAAGGAGACATTTTCAGAATATCGGTCAAGCGCATACGCAAAAAGATAGGTCTAAGCATTTCAACAAAGCACTCAAAATCCTCATCATCCTTTTTCTTGGATGGTTTAGGAGGAAAGGGCATGGATTTCTGAACCCATGGTTCTCTTTCTTTACCGTGCTTCCTAGCAATAAAATCTATTTTATCATATCTATTATTCTTAGGATGTGGGTTATCAAGATCAACATTGGGTTCAATCTCCACATAATTATCATTACTAGGTTGAGCATCAACATGAACATCATCATTAATATTATCACTAGGCTCAGGTTCATCACCAGATTGTGTCTCAGCATCAGAAACAGAAATATCATTTGGGTTTTCAGGTGTATCTATAACAGGTTCACTAGAAGCATGCAAGGTTCTATCATTATCCTTATTCCTCTTATTACTAGAGCGACTAGGTACATCAATATTACCCCTTTGAGAATCTTGTTCAATTCTCTTAGGATGGCCCTTAGGATACAAAGGTTCCTGAGTCATTCTTCCACCTCTAGTCACAACTTTAACAGAATGATCATTGTTCGTACTATTCATCTCATTAAGTGCCTTAAGTACTTGTTCTACTTGAGTAGTTACCATAGAAGCATGTTTACTAATCAGTTTAAGATCATTGATAGTTCTACTCATATAATCACCTAAGCAATCAAGCATGAAAGCATTATGTTTCAATTGTCTACTAACATAAGCATTAAAATTTTCTTGCTTAACAACACAATTATCAAATTCATCCAAGCATTGGCTAGCAGACTTATTATAAGGAATATCACTTTCAACAAATCTACGAAGAGAATTTACCTCTACTACCTATGTCAGGTTATCAAGACCATGTATTTCTTCAATAGGTGGTAGATTCTTCACATCTTCAGCTTTAATACCTTTTTCTTGCATAGATTTCTTTGCCTCTTGCATATCTTCAGGACTGAGAAATAGAATACCTCTTTTCTTTGGAGTTGGCTTCGGAGGTGGTTCGGAAATAGTCCAATCATTATCATTGCTCAATATATTATTCAATAGTATTTCAGCTTGTTTATTAGTTCGTTCCCTGAAAACACAACCAGCAAAACTATCTAGGTGATTCCTAGAAGCATCGGTTAGTCCGTTATAAAAGATATCAAGTATTTCATTTTCTTGAGAGGATGATTAGGCCAAGCATTAAGTTATTGGAGAAGCCTCCGCCAAGCTTGTGGGAGACTCTCTTCTTAAACTTGTGCAAAGTTAAATATTTCCTGCAAGGCAGCTTGTTTCTTATGGGCAGGAAAATATTTTTCAGAGAAGTGATAAATCATATCCTGGGGGCTACGCATAGAACCAGGAGCAAGAGAATTAAACCATATCTTAGCATCACCATTTAATTAGAAAGGAAACAACTTAAGGATATAGTAGTGACGAATGTTTTCCTCATGAGTAAATAGGGTGGCTATATCATTCAGTTTAGTAAGATGCGCCACAACAGTTTCAAATTCATAACCATGGAAAGGATCAGATTCAGCCAAAGTAATTAACTGAGGATCGACAGAGAATTCATAATCCTTATTAGTAACAAAGATAGGTGAAGTAGCAAACTTAGGATCATATTTCATTCTAGCATTTGAAGATTTTTCTTTCCACTTGCATGGTAATTTCTTAAGATCATCTCTATCATTACAAGCAAGAATGGCCCTAGCTACCTCTCCTTACATAACATAACCCTCAGGAATATCAGGCAATTCATATCTAGGAGAGCTAGGTCTAGGAGGTGTCTCAAAGTGTTTTGTTTCAATAATTTCATCAGTTTCAGAAGTATCATAATTCTCAGCATTGACTCTAGCAATTTGTTCATCAACAAATTCACTCAGTGGCACAGTATTATCAAGCATAGTATGATCATAAGCATCATGCATAGCAGAAGTGGCATCATCAATTACTTGTGACATATCAGAATTACTAGCAGGTGGTGGTGTCGCAAACTTACTCATAACAGAAGGTGAATCAAGTTCAGAGCTAGATGGCAGTTCCTTACCTCCCCTCGCAGTAGAGGGATAGATGATTGTTTTTGGATCTTTCAGATTCTTCATAGTGATAAACGGATATAAATCCCAAGTGACTCAGAAAATAGAGCTATGCTCCTTGGCAACGGCGCCAGAAAAAGGTCTTGATAACCCAAAAGTATAGGGGATCACAACAGTTTTTGAGGGTAGAGTATTCAACCCAAATTTATTGATTCGACACAAAGGGAGCCAAAGAATATTCTCGAGTATTCGTAGCTGAGTTGTCAATTCAACCACACCTAAAATACTTAATATCTGCAGCAAAGTATTCAGTAGCAAAGTAGTATGGAAGTAACGGTAACGGTACCAAAAGTAACAGTAGCAATTTTATAGTGATTGTAACAGTAGCAACGGAGAAGTAACTTAGCAAGGATCAATATGTGGAAATCTCGTAGGCAATGGATCGGTGATGGATAATTATGTCGGATGGCATTCATCATGCAACAGTTATAACATAGGGTGACACAGAACTAGCTCCAATTCATCAATGTAATGTAGGCATGTACTCCATATATAGTCATACATGCTTAGGGAAAAGAACTTGCATGACATCTTTTATTCTACCCTCCCGTGGCAGCGGGGTCCTAATGGAAACTAAGGGATATTAAGGCCTCCTTTGAATAGAGAACCGGACCAAAGCATTAGCACTTAGTGAATACATGAACTCCTCAAACTACGGTAATCACCAGAAAGAATCCCAGTTATTGTCACCCTGGGGGATGCGGATCATAACTCGTAATAGGTGTCTATAACTTGCAAGATAGGATCAAGAACACATATATATTCGTGAAAACATAATAGGTTCAGATCTGAAATCATGGCACCCGGGCCCTAGTGACAAGCATTAAGCATAGCAAAGTCATAGCAACATCAATCTCAGAACATAGTGGATACTAGGGATCAAACCCTAACAAAACTAACTCGATTACATGATAAATCCCATCTGACCCATCACCGTCCAGCAAGCCTACGATGGGATTACTCACGAACGGGGGAGAGCATCAAGAAATTGGTGATGAAGGATGGTTGGTGATGACGATGGCGTCGATTTCTCCTCTCCGGAGCCCAAAACGGACTCCAGTCTAGTCTCGCGAGGAAGAAAAGGAGGTGGCGGTGGCTCTGTATCGTGAAACGCGATGAACTCTTCTCTCTGATTTTTTTTCTCCGCGAATGGGGTTATATGGAGCTGGAGAGGAGGTCGGAGGAGCCACGAGGCCCCCACAAGCCTGCTAGGCGAGGCCAGGGGGTGGCCACGCATAGCAGGCTTGTGGCCTTCAGGTGGCCCCCCCTCTAATTAATTATTGCGCCAGTATTTTTTATTAATTCCAAAAATATTCTTCGTAAATTTTCAGGACGATCCGAGAACTTTTATTTCTGCACAAAAATAACACCAAGGCAATTCTGATGAAAACAGTGTCAATCCGGGTTAGTTCCATTCAAATCATGCAAATTAGAGTCTGAAACAAGGGCAAAAGAGTTTGGAAAAGTGGATACGATGGAGACGTATCACACATGTATTTGATTTTCCAATCAATACAATTATAGCATGGATAATAAACGATTATCACGAATAAGGAAATATAATAATAATCAATTTATTATTGCCTCTAGGACATATTTCCAATAAATAGAAATATGGGCAACTTGATTGCATGATCATCATGTGCATTTGGCAAGATTTGATAGTACTGATCATTGGTAGCATTGATTAGTGTTAGTTGTAATCATTGGCAAGACTTATTAGTGTTAGCTCTGATCATTGATCGTTCTGATCACTGTTAGCACTCATCATTGCTAGCTCTAATACTTGGCATTTGCACTTATTCAGTGCTATGTTCTGATCATAGCACGGCCGTAATGCAAATGCCAGTGATCAGCGGAGGTTGGTTTTGATTAGTTCCAATGATCATCTCATTTTCTAACCGCCATCCACTTTACTAGCAAGATAATGAAGACGGAGTCGGACACCGTCAGCGCAGAGGATGCGGAGGATCTCATCCCCAGAAGCTGGCGTCTGAAGAGGGAGGTGGTTCTTGGCAGGATGGAGTGCATGAGCTTGTCGTTAGCACCGGTAGGAGACCAAGAGCTGGTCACAAGGAGAGTGCACGAAAACCTACCAGGTTCTACGTGCAGATCCAGGACCAGAAGGATATCGCCATGCTGGTCATCTTGCCTGCATTCAAGCCGGTGTTGAGGCAATGGCTGATCCTTAGCCATCCTTGCGTCGTCAGCCTCCTTGCCTATAGGTAGTGCGAGTTCTGGGTCTAGGTGTAGTACTTCAAGGGCCACATGGTGCTCGGGCGCGGCTGGGGTACTTTTGTCGGCGGCATAATATCGTTCCTGGCGACCTCGTAGTCCTCAGGCTTGCCGACAGGGGGCTGAAGGTACATATCTTCAATGCCAACACCTCGAACATGTGAAGGGTCCGGTGCTCCAAGCATAGTTGCGTCGGCGACATTTCACATGCCCTCTAGGCTGTCTTTCTCTAGATGATTTGTCAAGTATAAACTAAGTTAGGTCTGAACTGAAGTTTCATTGTCTCTTTTGCTATGAACTTGTCCATATTTTGCCGATGGACCCTGGGTTCCAGTATGGGCATGGGATGTCGTGATGTTTTATACTTATGCCTAGTACCACTTATGATCTGTTTGTTCTTGATGTCCTTGCGTTCTTCTTGTTGTTCGTCTACTGTTGTTCTTGTTGAATATGTCTTGTGTGTGATGTGTGCTGCAAAATGGGTGGTAAGTCCACCATATTTAAAACAGGTGAGCAGAACAACTATTTGTACAAAGCCAAACATGTATATTTTGCGTCTGCTTATTCCTCAAGCACAAATAGAGGCAACCAAACAATTATCACCATATGAGCCTTGACGCAATGTAGGCAACCAATCAACATGCAAATATTGATGTTTTATGTTGATTGGTGCTTGCATTATCTCAATCAGCCCCATAAGTCAAGTATGCAAAATGATGAAAAAAACGATGCAAGTAACCAAACATATCCCAAACTTAACAGCAGGTTTAGTGATTTAGAGTTTGGTCTGCAGTCTTTTTTTTTATGGCAAGGTCTGCAGTCTGGTACCTCGTTAGTTGTGTGGTTCATGTTTAGGGCGAGGTCGAATTTGCCAGCCACGACAGCCTCTTGCACAGTAGGCCTATCAATTTCCAAACCGGACCACGCACTGCACAGACAGACATCCCTGCCCAGGCCCAGCACACACAGTCACAGGGAACACTGTAACGCTCCGTTCCATACGGCACGGGGAGCCCTTCCCTCTCGGCCCTGCACTGCAGCTCGTAGAGGCCCACGTGCGCCAGGACAGCAACAAGATGCCACAGTCACCGCGCGCGGTAGCATCAGCTACAGTTCCGGCGCCAGCACCACCACGAGCCTCGTCCCCCGTCTCGTGTAGTCGCCTGTCCCGCGTGACACGGTGCTGCCGCCTGCCCGGCCCCGTCGCCATCGCAGTCTCTACTGGCGCTACGGGCCGCGCGCGCTGCCATGTCCATGCATCCGCGATCCGGCCAAGATTCGGCGGTGTTCGCTGGGTGCCGCTGTCCCGGCGGTGCACGACGTCACCCGCGCGCCACGGGGGAGGGCGAGCCAAGCCCGGGACCGGGAATTTGCCGAGTACGACGCTCCCGGCATGGACAGCCCTGCAAATTGCCCGCGATGGCGACCGCGGTGGAATCACCGAGCAGACAACGGAGGAGCTATTCCCAGAAAGAAAGAACAGAAACGGAGGACATGAAGCTTAGAGCATCTTCAGCGTTGGCCCCAGGAACTCGAAATAGCGCCGCCTGGGAGAGAGCCGATGCTAAATCGGTCTGGGGGGTTCGGCTTCCCAGTCGCGTCTACAAATTTTAAACATTTCATTTTCCGCGCGGGTTTGGCGAGCCATAGTTCGGTGTCATCATGCCATCGGTCGGCGATCGATTGCCACAGGTTCGGCGAAACATGCACATAGTCCGGCATACAAAAAAAAGCTAGCAAAAGAACTCCTCAAGCGGCCTGCTCCCCGCCGTCTGCCGGAGCTGTCGGCGTAGCGGTCGGCGTGGGTGAGGTCGGCGTATCGGGCACTTCCAACCTCGGAGATGCGAGCGGAGGGCTCGGCGACGGTGTGGGCGGTGCGGGTGGCTGCGTCGGCATGCGGTTGAGGATAAGGTCACGCTCCGCTAGGTACCACGCCTTTACCAGTGGGTCCATGTCCGTCGTGACGCCTCCCATGAGGAACGCCAAGTCGGTATTGAGCTTCTTCGCGGCGGTGTTGGTCCTGAGGAGATCGAGCTTTGCGTCCTGCTTCGTCAACAGCGCCGTCCACCTCGCCTCCGTCTTCTCCTGTCTCAGGGTAGAGTGGGACTTTGCATCGGCGATGCATTGCTCGATCGACGCCTGTAGGCGCTCGGCCGCCGACGCGTCGTTCCTGGCTCACTTCGCCTTCTTGTTCCCGTCTGGTCGCCCTTCTACCGCCCCGGGAACAGGCGCGTCCGGGCTGAGCGAGGTGTCCTTGTCGGCGAGCTGATGTCAAACCTCGGCCCATTTCTCGCACGACTCGATCCGCGTGAACACATGGAGGAACTTGAAGTCGAAGCCGGCGTCCCGGCGAAACATTTCGAACATCCGCACCATCTGCGCCCAAAAAGCAAACAGTTCGGCGGCGAAGGAGGACGCATGCCAAGTGTTCGATGAAAGAAAGTAGGCGAACATACCTGTTGCTTGACGCTCGCGCCGCTCTCTGGGCGAGCATGGACCTGTTCCTGGATGCCGTGCCATCTGTTGCACGCCGTTTGAATGCCCTTCCAATGGTTGGACATGCCCTTTGTGCCGCGGTCCATGTACGTGTCGGTGAACTCTGGGTCGACCAATTTGCGCTCGTCGAAAGCCGCCTTGATCCTCTTCCAGTACGTGTCGGTGTTCTGGTTCGCACCGGTGATCAGGTCCATGCTCACGAGCTTACATGCTTCGGCGAGGCACACGTCCTCCACCGACTCCACTTGATGTGGGGCTCGCCCGGCTTGCCGTTGGCCGATCTCGTCTTCCTCTTCTTTTTCCCTTTGCCCTTCGTCGGCGCGGGCACCGGCTCTTCCTCCTCGAGCCCCTCCTCGGGGTCCTCATCCTCCTCCTCCGCCGCCTCCTCCTCCTCCTCGGGGTCGACCTCGGCGTCGTCCATGTCGCCAGTGTCCTCCTCTTGCACACCAAACCCGGGGCACGAGGTGGCCGCGGCGGAGCCGGTGTTGATTATGTCCTTCATCTCGGCCTCGGCGTTGGCGTGCTGCGACGCGGGCGCGAAAGGAAGAGGGCCTCGCCAGACGGTCGCAAACGAGCTAGAGTACGTCGGCGAGGGCACGTAGCCGTACTGGGCGTTGGGGTGGCCGGTGGAGAAGGCGGAGGGCGTGCGTGGAAAGGTAATGTTGGGGTTGAACCCGCCAAGGGTGTCGCCGTCAACGTACTCCGACGAGGGCGCGTACCCCCAAAACGGCGAAGGGATGGTCGGCGAAGGAAAGTGTGGGCCGCCCGGGGAGATTTGATGGGAGAACGGGCCCGCGGGCTGTCTCCCCGGGAAGATCGGGCGGCGACTCAACCGCCGTCGCCACTGCTGCCGCGTCCCGGGCTCTCTTCATGAGGAGCCTGTTGTGGCGATCGGCGATCACCGCTTCCCTTCGCTCGACGTCGGCCTTCCACTCGGCGTTTGTCATCGAGGGGCGGCATACTTCTTTGGCGGCATGGCGGCAAAGAAAGGGAAAATGGAGGGAAATGGAGAGAAGAACCGGTGGGAGTAGAGAGAAAAGGAGGGGGAAGTGGCGGGAAGTAGCAGCCGGTGTCGCCGACACCTCGGTCCCACTCGCCTTTTCGCTTCAACTGGCACGCCCAGGAGACCCCCAGTGCCCTAGGTTCGGCCCGGGTTCGCCGGCCCAAAAAAGGCCTCAACCGGCGAAAAACGACGTCTTGGAGCCGTGGCTGGGTTTTTTTCGCCCGCCGGCAGTAAAAAAGGGGCCTGGGGGTCCTTTGGGGCCGCGGCTGGAGATGCTCTTATGAGCAGCAGTACATGTCGAACATATGAGATTATACGCCGTTCGCACGTGCGTGCCTAGTGGCTAGCGCGTGTTCGCGAACAGGAGAAGCAAAAGAAAACGAAACAGATGGCCTGCCATGCGAGCTCGGCCGTTGGATTGAGATACAATGGTCATGTCAGGATCCCTTCGATCTGTGCGTAGTTAAGAGACTTTTGGACGTTTTTGCAAATGTGCCACAGCTGCCCGAGCTCACACGGGATCCCTTCAGCTAAGGGTGCGTTTGGTTGCCTTGAGTGAATAGTAATTGTATTCGAGTCATATATTACTAGAGTCACGTTTAATAAAAACAGAGAACAAATCAATATATGCATGTTGTTTGGTTGCTTGCATCACATCAAATGCCATTTTAGGGCCGGCTGTTTGGTTGCCCGCATTTGTGTTTAAGGGATGAACAGATGCAAACCACAACTATTTGACTGCATACACGTTTGTGTTCTGCTCATCCCATTCAAATGTGGTGGTCTCACCATCACATTATGCACAACATCATGGACAACACTAATAGCAGGTAAACAAGCAGATTAACAACAACAAACAACACATAACAAACAACTAAACATTAGATAAACCATACTGGTAACTAGATAGCATAAAAAAAAGCAAGTTTTAAGACAGAAAGGGCATCGCATGCCCCTTGCTTCAACACAGGTTGCTGAACCGTGCAAATATTAACAAGTTCTCAACAATGTCTCACGCCACCACCTCGAATTAACTACAAGTTCAGAGGGACAAGATTAGAGGGCGAAAGCAACATCACCGATGTAACTGTGCGTGCTGCAGCGCACCCTCCACCTGATGGAGCTGTCGTGGTTGTAGATTTGAACCTCCAGGTCGAGGCGGGAGATGCGGAGCAAGACAAGGTCGTCGGGGACGATCCTGTGGCAGCGACAGAAGTACCCCCAGCCCCTGCCAAGGACCATCCGGCCCTCAAAGTTCTAGACTTCGACCCAAAACTTGCACCACCTGTTCGCCGAGAGCCTCACCACACGCGGGAGCTTCATCGTCAGCCACTCCTTCATCACCTTCATGAACTTGGGAGGGATGATGAGCATGACAAGGTCCTCCTCGTCCATGATTTGCACGTGGAAGCAGAGAGGCTCTCAGGGACCCCTCCTTGTGACCAGTCCGAGGAGCTCATCCCCACGAAAGTAGATGCCTCATGAAGGTGACTCTGCTAGGCAGGTTCACCCTCTTGAGCTAGTGGTTCGTGGGGATAAAGTCCATGGCCGCCTCGGGGTGACGACATGGGCTCCTCCTCCGGCCCTGTCCCACTCCATCTTCATTACCTTGTCAGGTAAGATGACATTGATTACTAACATGGGCATGCTACATTTGTACTAGTACTACCTAAAGTAGCAACCACATTAGTCCTACCTACCATGAATACCATGCACGTAGCAAAATCATGCAACATAGCACATGAACCCTAAGTATGAACATCAAACACATGAAACCTAAGCATGAACATAAAAGACAGAACCAATATAGCTAACTACCACATGAACTCTAAGCATGGATATCAAACACAACACTAATATAGCTAACTAGCACATGAACCCTAAGCATCATGAACCCTAAACATCAAGCACAACACCGAACTAGCACATAAACCCTGAGCATCATGAACCCTAAGCATCATGAACCCTAAACATCAAACACAATACTAAGCATAATCATGGAACGCGACAGCTATCTACCATGCCCATGAACACAGTATACAAGTACCAAGCACTAAGCACTAAGCGGTACGCACTACGTTGAAACATGACACACACAACAATGTATCCTGCCTACGAACACAACTATCCTGACTATGAACAGTAATAAGCATGTACATCAAAGCAAGAACACTAGTATCCTGCCTATGAACAGTACCTCACAAGAAGGAACTGAATCAAATCGAATTGAATCCAATGCATGCTACAAATGAAAACCTAATGTACACATCTATGAGCAGAGAGGGGATTACGCTTCTTGCCGAAGCAGAGGGAACGTATGTCGTCTGGGGAGAAAACCCGATGGGAAGGAGATGGCCAGTGGAGAGGACGAGACGCCAATGCCGACAGCCGTCAAGGAGGAGCCGCCAATCTCAATGCTCCTGGCCATGTGCGCGGTCGAGGAGGAGGCTGCTGACGTCCATGGAACAAACTGTCGGATGGGGTGGGGACCCCCCCCCCCACCAATAGAGCACCACATTGGCCGGACGTGGCAGCTTGGTGCACAATAGAGACGGCACCCGCAAAGCCCTCATCAGGTCCACCCCGGAGTTCGCCAGGCTAGCAACCCACCGCTCGTGGATGCAGTTCTGGCCGACGCTGATAGGGGTCAGTAGACGGTGCGGCGACGGGCAACTCATCGAAGGAGATGAGATGAGAGGGAGGGGCAGTGAGGGGAGTGAGAGGCAGTGGTGTGAATGGATTATTGGGTGGTGAGAGGAGCAGGGGAGGGAGTTATGAGACATCCCTTCCGTCTTCGATGCTTCCTGATGCGTGCAGCCAAGAGCCAAGCGTGGGTGCGCTCCACCTCGCTGGAGAGAAACTACCCATTCGGGAGTAGCCCCGGGCCAGGCCTGGAACTGCATTAAGTTCCGTGCAGGCCAAAATGTGGGCCCAAATGCATCCCGCGGCGGACTGGTTGGCCCAAATGCAAACAACCAAACGTGCCCTTAGAGCATCTACATCCGGATTTTGCAAATATGAGCCCCTAAACACCCTCGGACGCGCGCGGTTAGTGACCGGGCGTGTCCCCTATTTGTCCGTCTACGCAGCCACACTCCTCATTTTCTTCCCCATGTGTCCGGTCACTTGCACATGATTGGTGGAAAGGAAGAGAGATAAAGAAAAGAATGAATAAAGAAAATTAAAAGGTGGTTTTGGTGAGGTCGCGTCTGACGTGGCTGTCTGACTGGGCACGCCCGACCACGTCCACGGGCCCTCATATTGTCCCTATATTTGTCCTCAATATGAGGGTTCGTGGATAACCGGCCGTATAGGGATGATATGAGGGTCCGATTGGGTCATTTTTTGCCTTCTCTCTCATGTCCGGTCAATGACCGGGCGCGCCCATGGGCGTATGAGAGGTCGTTTGAGGCATCCGGTTGTAGATGCTCTTAGGTGATCCTGAAGGACTGGATATGTCTCATTCTCCTTTTTATATGACAATAACCGATGTCCTTAGTTTCTTTTTTACAACAGTTGATGGCTTCCTCACATTTGCTACGAAAGTGCATGAAAATAGATTTGTGGTTAGCCAATTTCGTCATAGCTCCAAGACAGAAAGGAGGCCCATGGCGAGCGGTACTAAGATGGTGGAGAGACCAAACTGGGAAGGGTGTGGCAATGGCATCACCTGTGGAGAAATGTTCGAGGCTAACTAGTTATGGCATCTGTGCAGGGAGGGGAGGGGACTCGCCGAAGGTGGAGAAGACGACAACGTCAAACCGGTGAACTAGGGAAACGGTAGACCGATGGAGGTGGTGATTTGGGATGGATAGGGAAAGCATTATATCATCATGATGGTGTTCATCTCAATCTTTCATGACAACCAACTAACCTATTATAATAAGCAAACAAAAACTCAAATGCCACTTTGTTGGGGCTGCGTAGAAAACATGCAATGCGTAAATTCACCGACATGACAATATATGCACACTAAAAAACTTCTTGCTCTCTTGTAAGATTAGTTAGGTAAACCCAAAACCAATGTTTATCGAACCAGTACAAATTTCATGTGTAAACAAACATAGACCTTCAACCCCTTATTGATAATGTGGTGGACATACGGGCTACGTGGATGACTTCTATGCTAATTACGACTAGGAGGTTAACTCTAATCAAACCAGTGCTCACTGCTATCACCATCTACCATGTGCTTTCGCTTGAATTGTTGACATGGGTGCTCACTGCTATCACCATCTACCATGTTCTAAGGAAGCTAAAGGTGGCCATTGTTTGGTTGCTTGGGAATAGGTTTGGAAGACATTGTGGTGTAGCGGACTTGGGATTCATCATCTTGACTATCTGAATAATGTTTCGTATATACGCCGGATGTATCTCTAGAGGACTCGACTTGTCATTGCTTGGTATGGCCTTTACCTAGAGATGTCGGAGGAAGCTTCACAAATGTTCCTGGTTGCAACCAAGTGTACAGTTGGCGGGGGTAAAGCGAGTTTCTGGAACGACATAAGGATTTGTGGTCGAAGCATAATGGAAATTGCTCTCAATCTTAACTTATTTGTCAAGGCGTGAGGAGGAAAGAATAGGAAAGCGGTGGATACTAATGTGGAAGGAAGAAGGATTAATGATACCCCGAGACGCTATTTTGAAGGATGCATTTAATTGAATTCATGGACCTCTTGCATCAAATGTAGATCCCCCCCAAACAAAGAGGACGATTTCTTCTGCGTGGAGACTCTCGACGAATGGCATTTATTCGGCAAGTTTTTCCTATGAGGTTTACTTTTTCAGCATAGAGCATGCTGATTACACAGAAGATCTTTGGAAAAACGATGCCCCTCCCAAGGAGCAATCCTTCACTTGCTTCGTGATGTGGCACCGCTGTTGGATGCCAGATCGGTTGGCGAGGTGAGGGATGCAATATCAACATGTTTGCACGCTTTGGGACAAGGAGCTTGAATGAGTTGATCATATCATGGTTCAGTGCCCTTTTTGTGAGGCGCTTATGTGTTCCTTTCCTTCATTGTTTCGGGCTTTGTCACCTGACTCCATCTAAAAATGTCACAGTCCTAGCTTGGTGGCGCTCGCCGGGCAAGGGATACTAAGACGAGAGCAAAAGGGTTGGCTGCAATCTTAGTCTCAAATTATGCTTGGAAGGCAACTCGAGAGTCTACGATGGGAATTAGACGCCGATGATAGGGTGGTGCTGTTTACTAGGGAAGAGCACAATGTCTAGGGAAGGGTGTTGGAAATATGCCCTAGAGGCAATAATAAATTAGTCATTATCATATTTCCTTGTTCATTATAATCGTTTATTATCCATGCTAGAATTGTATTGATCGGAAACTCAGATACATGTGTGGATACATAGAAAACGCCATGTCCCTAGTTTGCCTCTAATTAACTAGCTCGTTGATCAAAGATGGTTAAGGTTTCCTAGCCATGGACATGAGATGTCATTTGATAATGGGATCACATCATTAGGAGAATGATGTGATGGACAAGACCCAACTATAAACGTAGCATATAATCGTGCCAGTTTATTGCTACTGTTTGCTGCATGTCAAGTATTTGTCCCTATGACCATGAAATCATGCAACTCACTGACACCAGGGGAGTGCCTTGTGTGTATCAAACGTCGCAACATAACTGGGTAACTATAAAGGTACTCTACAGGTATCTCCGAGGGTGTCTGTTGGGTTGGCATGGATCAAGACTGGGATTTGTTTCTCCGTGTGACGGAGAGGTATCTCAGGGCCCACTCGGTAATACAACATCACAATAAGCCTTGCAAGCAATGTGACTAAGTGTTAGTCACGTGATCTTGTATTACGGAACGAGTAAAGAGACTTGCCAGTAACGAGGTTGAACTAGGTATGGAGATACCGACGATCGAATCTCGGGCAAGTAACATACCGAAAAACAAAGGGAACATCATACGGGATTAACTGAATCCTTGACATAGAGGATCGACCGATAAAGATCTTCGTAGAATATGTAGGAGCCAATAAGGGCATCCAGGTCCCGCTATTTGTTATTGACCGTAGAGGTGTCTCGGTCATGTCAACATAGTTCTCGAACCCGCAGGGTCTGCACACTTAAGGTTTGGTGACGTTTCGGTGGTATAGAGTTATGTATGTTGGTGAACGAAGGTTGTTCAGAGTCCCGGATGAGATCCCGGACATCGCGAGGAGCTCCGGAATGATCAGAAGGTAAAGATTGATATATAGGAAGTCCTATTTTGGTCGCCGAAAAAGTTTCGGGCTCATCAGTAGTGTGCCGGGAGACCATCGGGAGACGTATTTCGACCCAAGAGGCTACATGGGCTGTGGGAGAGTGAATACCAGCCCTTAGTGGGCTGGTGGAAGTCCCACACAAGGCCCATGCAGCTGGGAGAGAAAACCCAAAAAGAAAAGGTGGAAAAAAGGCAAAATAGGGAGGAATCCTAGTCCTACTAGGATTGGAGGAGGAGTCCTCCTCTCCTCCTTGATTTGGCCGAACCAAGGGCTGGCCCCTTGAGGGCCAAGCCTCCTCCTGTCTTCCTACTATATATACTAGAGGTTTTAGGGTTTTTGACACTAGTTTTTCAGCCACGTGCTACCCGTTCCTCTAGTGCACAGTTTCTCCTCTAGATCGGTTTTCTGCAGTGCTTTGGCAAAGCCCTGCCGGAATTGCTCCACCACCATCGCCGTGGCGCCGTCACGCTGCCGAAGAACTCGTCTACCTATCCGTTCCCTCTTGCTGGATCAAGAATGTGGAGACCGTCATCGAGCTGTACGTGTGCTGAACGCGGAGGTGTCGTCCGTTCGGCGCTAGATCGGAAGGACCGTGATCAAGATCGCGAGACGGATCATGATGAGACCACGGGACGGATCGTAATGAGTTCGCGGGACAGATCGTGATTGGATCGCGGGACGGATCGCGATGAGATCGCGGGTCACTAGGCGATTTGGATCGCGAAGACGTTCGACTACACCAACCACGTTTCTTAACGCTTCCCGCTTAGCGATCTACAAGGGTATGTAGATCCACTCTCCCTCTCGTAGATGCTCATCGCCATGGATAGATCTTGCGTGCGCGTAGGCAATTTTTTGTTTCCCATGCAACGTTCCCCAACACACCGCGAGACGATCCGTGATTGGATCGCGAGACGGATCGTGATGAGATCGCGGGACGGATCGTGATTGGATCGCGGGACAGATCGTGATGGGATCGTGGGATGCTTGGCGATTTGGATCGCGAAGACGTTCGACTACATCAACTGCATTACCTAACGCTTCCCGCTTAGCGATCTACAAGGGTATGTAGGTCCACTCTCCCTCTCGTAGATGCTCATCACCATGGATAGTCTTGCATGTGCGTAGGAAATTTTTTGTTTCCCATGTAACGTTCCCCAATAGTGGCATCAGAGCCAGGATTATGTGTAGATGAGATCTCGAGTAGAACACAAAGAGTTTGTGGGCGTTGATGCTTAGATTGCTTCCTCCCTTGGTCGTGTTTTGGTTCAGCGGTATTATGGGATGAAGCGGCCCGGACCAACCATACTCATACGCTTACAAGAGACCGGTTCCATCGACTAATATGTAGCCTTGTTGCACAAAGATGGCTGGCGGGTGTCTGTTTCTCCTACTTTAGTTGGATCGGATTCGAAAAATGCGGTCCTTGAGAAGGTTGAAAAGCAACTTATGTATCACGGTTGTGGTTTTTGCGTAGGTGAGAATTGTTCTTGCGAGATACCCGTAGCAGCCACGTAAAACATGCAACAATAATTAGAGGACGTCTAACTTGTTTTTACAGGGTATGTTGTGATGTGATATGGTCAATTACATGATGAGATATATGTGATGTATGAGATGATCATGTGTTGTATAGAATATCACGACTTGCATGTCGATGAGTACGGCAACCGGTAGGAGCCACAGGGTTGTCTTTGATTATTGTATGAACTGCGTGTCAACTATTAAGCGCTATGTAATGCTTTACTTTATCGCTAAACGGTAGCAACAGTAGTAGAAGCATGGTGGGCGCGACAACCCCGATGGCGACACGTTGATGGAGATCAAGACGATGGAGATCATGGTGTCATGCCGGTGCTTTCAAGATGGAGATCAAAAGCACAAGTTCATGGCCATATCATGTCACTTATGATTTGCATGTGATGTTAATCCTTGTATGCACCTTGTTTTGCTTAGGACGATGGTAGCATTATAAGGTGATCCCTCACTTAATTTCAAGATAAATTGTGTTCTCCCTGAGTGTGCACTATTGTGAAAGTTCGTCGTGTCGAAACACCACGTGATGATCGGGTGTGATAGACTCTACGTTCACAAACAACGGGTGCAAGCTAGTGTTGCACATGCAGAACACTCGGGTTAAACTTGACGAGCCTAGCATGTACAGACATGGCCTCGGAACACAAGAGACCGAAAGGTTGAACATGAGTCATATAGTAGATATGATCAACATGATGATGTTCACCAATGAAACCACCTCAATTCACGTGATGATCGGACTTGAGTTGGTGAATTTGGATCATGTATCACTCGAATGGCCAGAGGGATGTTAATTTGAGTGGGTCCTCTTAAGTAATATGATTAATTGAACTCATTATCATGAAAATAGTTAGTCGTATCTTTGCAAATTATGTTGTAGATTACTAGCTTACGTTGTAGCTCCCTTGAAATTTTTATATGTTCCTAGAGAAATAGAGTTGAAAGATGATGGTAGCAATATTGCGGAATGGGTCCGTGACCTGAGGATTGTCCTCATTGCTGCACAGAAGGCTTATGTGCTTAATGCACCGCTCGGTGCGCCACCCACTCTAGCGTCGTCTGTAGATGTTGTGAACATCTAACAGGCACATTCCGATGACTACTTGATAGTTTAGTGCGTCATGCTTTATGGCTTAGAATTGAGGCTCCAGAAATGTTTTGAACATCACGGAACATATGAGATGTTCTAAGAGCTGAAATTAGGATCTTAGGCTTGTGCCCGTGTTGTGATATATGAGATCTCCAACAAGATTCTTTGCCTGCAAGATGAAGGAGAATAGCTCAATCGTTGAGCATGTGCTCAGATTGTCTGGGTACTACAATCACTTGAATCGAGTGGGAGTTGATCTTCCAGATAAGATAGTGATTGATATAGTTCTCCAAGTCACTGTCACTAAGCTACTAGAGCTTCGTGATGAACTATAAAACGCCAGGGATAGAAATGATGATCCCTGAGCTAGTTCGTGATGTTTGACACCGCGAAGGTAGAAATCAAGAAGGAGCATCAAGTTTTGATGGTTAGTAAAACCACTAGTTTCGAGAAGGGCAAGGGCATTGAGGGACACTTCATGGGTGGCAAGTCAGTTGCTGCTCCGGTGAAGCAACCCAAAATTGAACCCAAACCCGAGACTAAGTGCTTCTATTATGAGGAGAGCGGTCCCTAAAGCAAAACAACCCTAGATACTTGGTAGATAAGAAGGCTGGCATACGTCGACAGAAGTATATTTTGATATATGTGTTATTGATGTGTACCTTGCTAGTACTCCTAGTATCACCTGGGTATAAGATACCGGTTCGATTGCTAAATGTTAGTAACTCGAAATAAAAGCTACAGAATAATCGGAGACTAACTAAGTGTGAGGTGATGATGTGTGTTGGAAATGTTTCCAAGGTTGATGTGATCAACATCGCACTCTCTCTCTACCTTCAGGATTATAGACGAACCTAAATAAATGTTATTTGGAATTTGAGCATGAACGTGATTAGATCGTGTTTATTGCAACACGGTTATTCATTTAAGTCAGAGAATAATGGTTATTATGTTTACGTGAATAATACCTTCAATGATCATGCACCCAATGAATGGTTTGTTGAATCTTGATCGTAGTAGTACACATGTTCATAACATAGATGCCAAAAGATACAAAGTTAATAATTATAGTACCACATACTTGTGGCACTGCCGCTAAATGTCATATTGGTGTAAATCGCATGAAGAAACTCCATGCTAATGAATCTTTGGAATCATTCAATTTTGAATCGGTTGAGACATGCAGACCATGCCTCTTGGGCAAGATGACTGAAACCCCGTTTTTCGGCTTGATGGAACGGGCAAGTGAATTATTGGAAATAATGCATGTTGATGTATATAGTCCAATGAGTGTTGCAGCTTGCGGTGGATATCGTTATTTTCTTACCTTCACTAATGATTTGAGTAGATATAGTGTATATTTACTTAATGAAACACAAGTCTGGATAGTTTGAAAAGTTCAAGCAGAATCAGAGTGAAGTTTGAGATCATCGTGACGAGAAGATAAAATGTCTACGATATGATCGTGGAGGTGAATATCCGATTTACGAGTTTGGTATACAACTTAAGACAATGTGAAAGTTGTTTCACAACTCACGGTACCTGGAACACCATAGTGTGATGGTGTGTCCGAACGTCGTAGTCATGCGCTCTATTAGATATGGTGCGAATTATGATGTCTCTTATCATTTTACCACTATCTTTTTGGGTTATGCATTAGAGACAACTACATTCACTTTAAATAGGGCACCATCTAAATCCGTTGAGATGACACCATATGGTTTGGCAGAAACCTAAGCTGTCATTTCTTAATGTTTGTGGCTGCAACACTTATGTGAAAAGGGTTTTCACCTAATGAGCTCGAAACCAAAGCGGACAAATGCATCTTCATAGAATACCCTAATAACAGCTGGATATACCTTCTATCTCAGATTCGAGTACAAAGTGTTTGTTGCTAAAAACAGGTCCTTTCTCGAGAAAGAGTTTCTCTCTAAAGAATTGAGTGGGAGGAAGATAGAACTTGATGAGGTTGTTCAAACTTTATTCAACCAGAGAGTAGCGCATCGCAGAAAGATGTTTCTGTAGAGCCTACGTCAGTTGAACAGGAAGTAAATGATGATGATCATGAAGCTTCGGATCAAGTTACTATCAAACCTCATAGGTCGACAAGGACGCATACTGCTCCTGAGTGGTATGACAACCCTGTCTTTGAGGTCATGTTGTTGGACAACGATGAACCTACGAGCTATGGAGAAGCGATGATGGGCCCGGATTCCGACAAATGGTTAGAGGCCATGAAATCCGAGAAAGGATCCACGTATGAAAACCAAGTATAGACTTTGGTAGACTTGCTCGTTGGACGGCAGGTCATCGAGTACAAATGGACCTTTAAGATGAAGACAGACGTCGATGGTAAATGTCACCATTTATAAAGCTCGACTTGTCACAAAGAAGTTTCCGACAAGTTCAAGGAGTTGACTGCGATGGGACTTTTTCACTCATAGCGATGCTAAAGTCTGTTGGAATTATGTTAGCAGTTGCTGCATTTTTCAATTATGAAATCTGGCAGATGGATGTCAAAACATCGTTTCCTTAACGGTTTACTTGAGGAAATGTTGTATGTGATACAACCAGAAGGTTTTATCAGTCCTAAGGGTGCTAAAAGTTGTGCAAGCTCCAGTGATCCTTCTATGGACTGGATCAAACATCTTGGAGTTGGAATATACGCTTTGATGAGGTGATCAAATTTTTTGAGTCTATAAAAGTTTATGAGAAACTTGTATTTACAATAAAGTGAGTGGGAGCACTATAGAATTTTTGATAAGCATATGTGGTTGACATATTATTGATCGAAAATGATGTAGAATTTCTGGAAAGCATAAACAGTTGTTTGAAAAGTGTTTTTCAAAGGAAGACATGGATAAAGCTACCTAATTGTTGAGCATCAAGATCTATAGACATAGATCAAGATGCTTGATGAGACTTTTAATGTGTACATACCTTGACAAGATTTTGAAATAGTTCAAAATGGATCAGTCAGAGAGAAGTGTTCTCGCTTGCTTTGTAAGGTGTGAAGTTGAGTGAGACTCAAAGCTCGACCACGGAAGAAGAAAGAGAAAGGACGGACATCGTCCCCTATGCCTTAGCCATAGGCTCTATATAGTATGCCATGTTGTGTACCGCACCTGTGTGTGCCTTGCCATGAGCCCCTCAAGGGGTACAAGAGTGATCCAGGAGTGGACCACATGACAGCGGTCAAAGTTATCCTTAGTAACTAGAGGACTAAGGAGATGTTTCTCGATTATGGAGGTGATAAAGAGTTCGTCGTAAAGAGTTGCGTCGATGCAAGCTTTAACACCAATCCGGATGACTCTTAGTAGCAATCTGGATACGTATAGTGGAGCAACCATTTAGAATAGCTCCAAGTGGAGTGTGGTAGAGTGTCTACAATATGACATAGAGATTTGCAAAGTACACACGGATCTGGATATCACAGACCCGTTGACTAAAAGACCTCTCTCACATGCAAAGCATGATCAAGCCCCAAAACTCACTAGGTGTTAGATTCATAACAATGCGAATCACATGGTGATGTGAACTAGATTATTGACTCTAGTGCAAGTGGGAGACTGTTGGAAATATGCCCTAGAGGCAATAATAAATTAGTCATTATCATATTTCCTTGTTCATGATAATCGTTTATTATCCATGCTAGAATTGTATTGATCGGAAACTCAGATACATGTGTGGATACATAGACAACACCATGTCCCTAGTTTGCCTCTAATTGACTAGCTCGTTGATCAAAGATGGTTAAGGTTTCCTAGCCATGGACATGAGATGTCATTTGATAATGGGATCACATCATTAGGAGAATGATGTGATGGACAAGACCCAACTATAAACGTAGCATATGATCGTGTCAGTTTATTGCTATTGTTTTGTGCATGTCAAGTATTTGTTCCTATGACCATGAAATCATGCAACTCACTGACACCGGAGGAGTGCCATGTGTGTATCAAACAACGCAACGTAACTGGGTGACTATAAAGATGCTCTACAGGTATCTCCGAGGGTGCCTGTTGGGTTGGCATGGATGAAGACAGGGATTTGTTACTCCGTGTGACGGAGAGGTATCTCAGGGCCCACTCGGTAATACAACATCCCAATATAGCCTTGCAAGCAATGTGACTAAGTGTTAGTCATGGGATCTTGTATTACGGAAACGAGTAAATAGACTTTCCGGTAACGAGGTTGAACTAGGTATGGAGATACCGACGATCAAATCTCGGCAAGTAACATGTCGAAGAACAAAGGGAACAACATACGGGATTAACTGGATCCTTGACATAAAGGTTCGACCGATAAAGATCTTCGTAGAATATGTAGGAACCAATATGGGCATCCAAGTCCCACTATTGGTTAATGACCGTAGAGGTGGCTTGGTCATGTCTACATAGTTCTTGAACCCGTAGGGTCTGCACACTTAAGGTTCGGTGACGTTTTGGTAGTATAGAGTTATGTATGGTGGTGACCGAAGGTTGTTCGGAGTACCGGATGAGATCCCGGACGTCACGTGGAGCTTCGGAATGGTCCGGAGGTAAAGATTGATATATAGAAAGTCCTGTTTTGGTCATCGGAAAAGTTTCGGGCTCATCGGTAGTGTACCGGGAGTGCCGGTAGTGTACCGGGGGACCATCGGGAGGGGTATTTCGACCCAAGAGGCTACATAGGCTGTGGGAGAAGGAATACCAGCCCTTAGTGGGATGGCCTAAGTCCCACAAGAGGCCCATGCGGCAGGAGTGGAAGGAGAAGGAAAAAAGGCCAAGGTGGAAAGAGTTTCCAAGTGGTAAATAAGGAAGGAGTCCAAATCCTACTAGGATTGGAAGAGGACTCCTCCTCTCTTCCTTGCGCCAAAGGCCAAAGAGCTGTCCCTTGTGCGCCAGACTCCTCCCTCTCTCCTCCTATATATACTAGAGGTTTTGATGGGTTTTGAGATATAAAAAAACAGCCACGTGTTGTCCTCTTCTCTAGATCGTTCTTTCTCCTCTAGATTGGTTTCAGTGGTGCTTAGGCAAAGCCCTGCTGGAATAGCTCCACCACCATCGCCGCATCGCCGTCGCGCTGCCGGAGAACTCATCTACCTCTCCGCTCCCTCTTACTGGATCAAGAAGGCGGAGATCGTCATCGAGCTGTACGTGTGCTGAACACGGAGGTGTCGTCCGTTCGGTGCTAGATCGGAAGGACCGTGATCAAGATCGCGAGACGATTCGTGATTGGATCGCGGGCCGGATCGTGATGAGATCGCGGGACGGATCGTGATTGGATCGCGGGACGGATCGTGATGGGATCGCGGGACGCTCGGCGATTTGGATCGCGAAGACGTTCGACTACATCAACTGTGTTACTTAACGCTTCCCGCTTAGCGATCTACAAGGGTATGTAGATCCACTCTCCCTCTCGTAGATGCTCATCACCATGGATAGATCTTGCGTGTGCGTAGGAAATTTGTTGTTTCGCATGCAACGTTCCTCAACAAAGGGTTTATGTTGGGGACGAGTAGGCCTAGATCAGCGGATGGCTGGTCGGTTTTTTGAATCCATCTCATAGTGAAACAGGTGCCTACTCTTGTTTTCACTACTAGCTTGTGTATGACCCTCTTCTCCTTAATGAAAACGAGATGCAGCTAGTTTTTTGTTTTCTTAAAAGAAGTTAATTCTCATACATAAATATGCTCAAAAACTTAAATAGATAAAATAATTTGAAGAATGTTGCATTGTAATGTCTTTTTGAGGAAAAGTGTGAGATCACATCAGCATACTACACATGAGCCTATGTTCAATATCTCTAGTTAGCATCCTAGTGAACACACCTGCTACCAAAACTAGATGATGTCCCGCGTATTGATGCGGAACCTTAATAAAATAGATGGATAAATATGTGCTAAAAACTTAAAATTATTGCAAAAACAAATTTAAGATTGCTATCAGCTTATGTTTTTAAAACAATAAAGCATATGAAGTATGTGTTAAAATGTTACATAAAAAGGGAAAACTATTGGATTGAAGTCAACGAGGTGCCTACTTAAGAAAAATGTGTACCATGACCTACATGTATTTGCTCCAAGCGTCATGTCTATGCCCACATAAACAGGTTGTTCGTAATGGAAGTATCATAAATAGTACCATGCATGCCAACTAGATAATTTTGATGTGATGACATAAAAATAAATAAAGAAATAGAAGGTTGAGTATCATATCATGATACCGTATCATATTAACTGATATGCTACTACGTGTCATGCATGACGATAAATGAATTATTCTAAGATACCAACATACGATAATATGCACTACGGATGTTGTATCATACACTAATATCATGTATGATACTTCCCATTACGATGAGCCTTGGCGAAACTAATTGACATGCATAATTATTAAGGTGACATGGTTACATGGATAGATTAATGCACAAACGACAACTTACGACCACATGTATGATTTGATGATATGCCATGGTTGCATGAAAAGAAAAGAAAATACGTTATGGGTTACAACTATTTAAGAATAGAGGATGTAAACAAGGGGACCACTATGTAATCTTTTCCAATTGAAATTGAAAGGACCAACAGGGACAGTATGTATTCCTGCATAGTTTTTCAAAAAAATTGTCTGACTAATTTAGGTTTCATCGATCATCGTAAGACTCACATGGCCACCTGAAAGCTGTGGTTACAAATTTGAACTGGATCTCTTTACATTTATCCATACATATTTTTCGTACTTCTGTTTTCTACATGCGTTTGTACAGATTCCTGTGGGGACCTAGACCAATAAGCAGCATGGTTCGAAGCCTCGAAGAGTTCCCTAAGCTAAACAAGGACAGCCCAACATTCGAAAAAAATAAATCAAAGGACAACCACCGTCCTCACGCCAAGCGACTCTTCGTGTGTACGTGCAGCTACATTCCATCCTAGATTAATTCCCATTTTCTGGCGTGTGGTCCTGCAACTGTAAGCATCATCACAGTAACCTACTGCATAATTACTTCGTGTGTCTGCACGCAGGTTCGGCGGAGCCAGACTCGCGGAAGTCCCTACTGGAGGTGCTCTGCCACCAGTGCCATTAACATCTTTCATTGGTGATGTTTGCTTTAGTTTTGGACATCAAGATATCCAAAGATACTAGGGTAGTCCACTAATATAAACTGTATTATTACGCCGGGATCAAATGTCTTAATACCACGTACTTGCATCACAATAACTCGGCCTTGATCGACGTAAGCCCGTCACTTTTCTCCTGCAATGTTTACGAAACAGGCTTTCACCCTCTCCTCTTTATAAATAAAGACACAAACAGACTAACCGATACAAAACGATGGAAAAAAAAACTTAACAAGCTGGTCGATTGTCGGGGCTTGGTCGGTGCTGCCCCATTGCATTTCTCTTCCAATGTTCACTGCTGGAGTCGGAGCGGTCTGGTCACCGGTGGTTGATTGTTGGCCTTGACTGTTTCACTAGGTCTTCTTGTCTAATGCGACTAGGTGTTCATTCTTGGTCGCTGATGATGAAATGGGAGCCGCTCACTCGCCGAAGAGTGAGGATCATGCTGCTTGATGATAATCTGAGCGGTGCTTTCCCTGTAAACTACTTCCTTCGTCTCATAATGTAAGACCTTTTTTAACACTGGGATAGTGTTAAAAAACGTCTTACATTATGGAACGAAGGTAGTACTTGTGTATCTTACTTTGGATAGCAAGCCCAGCCGGTGTTGCTCTGTGCTTTTACTGGCTGTTGTGATGATTTTCATATGTTCTTTTAAATAATTGTTCTATTTCTTCTCCATTGATAACATTTCTTATTGCTTTATATTAACAAGACAAGGCAGATCTTTTGCCCCTGTTCAAAAAAGAAGAAACTAAAGCTAGTACTAAAAAGATCTTTTGCTTGGATTTGTCCTTCTAAGCTCTCCGTTAGATTGGGCGCTGCGTGGGTTGGCCGTTGGTGGCTGAGCTTTGACATGGATCTTCATGCTGCTTCTCGCGTCCGCTATGATGTGGGTTGAGTCGATGACCGCCGGCGGCAAAGTTGGAGTCGTTTACTCAGAGTGTAGGGATGGCGATGACGCCTCTAGGGGAGGAGTGATGACGATGATGCCTGAGTGATGTCTTGCGGATGCCATCTTTGTAGTAGTGTGCGTGAAGTTTCTTATGTGTGTCGCTCAGCGGTTGCGATGGTTTTCGTCCGGTTCTCCATAATTAACTGGGCAATCTGCTTTTCACTCGGTTTTCCCTAATTAAGCGTGCAACTCTTTTCTTCTTAATGAATGCAGGATAACTATCATTTCGAAAAAAAAGCTAGTACTAAAAGAGTGCATATATCCATAAAAAGATGCCCTTTGGTTCTTGGGTGTATATACAACCTATATGAGATATATTTAATAATTACAAATGTTGCCAAAAAAATCCAGAACATTTTTTTGGAATATACTTGACTTTCTTTTGCACCAGTATATAAGTTTTCACGAAGAAGAAAACCCCATTGACTTCAACCCAACAAAAGCACAAATACTATAAGTTACTATTCACACTTATCTGACCTTGTTTTTGCCCTGAAGTCAATGGCTTTTTTACCTTCGTGTTTTTTTACGAGTACAATAGAAGGTATACTTTATTTCAAAATTATTTTTAGAACTTTAACTTTTCTGTAATTACTATGTTTTTGCATATATGATGTATGTACACCCAGAAACCAAATGTCCATATCCATATTTACACGGGCTGGACAATATACTATTTTACTATTTTTAGTCATGCTACAGGTGGAAATCACAATTAGGCCTTCTTTGATTCACAGTATGGCCTAATTATAGTAATAAGAAAACCATAGAAACGAGATGACATGTAACTCAAATACTATTTGGAAAGAAATGTCATTTTATGCATAGGATAGAAATTTAACATTGAGTATGTCTTTTTTCTTTGACATGGAAAGGATTGATTCCTAATCTACACGAATAGAAATCGATACCGACAAACTAAGGGCTCCAGAGGATTTTTTTTTTTCCTACATCCTTTGGAATACATACAAAAGGTGACCTTCATACAGGAAATTTATCTATTTTATGTTCACGTACTATTTCAAATTTGGCGGGGGGGGGGGGGGGAGGGGGGGTATTGGCCGTCCCGAGGACCTGTTGTCTTTGGAGCTTGTACTATTATTCCATGACTGATTCAGTATTTCAGTCACAGACACATACTGTTAGCTTATCATGGACAAATGGAAGTACAGAGTTGAGGAGTCAGTTAGAATACAACTACCCACCCAATCAGTTAGTAGAATATTCTGAAGCAAATCCAAAGCTCACAGGGTGTTAAAAGGGCTTGCTCAGAAAAAGATTCTCCACCAATCCGAACACGCCAAAGCGTGTCACAGCCCCGGGTTGTTTAAATAATGCAACAGACATCTTGTCCAGCTCAAAAGTGAAATGCAGAGGGCCAAGCAGTCAATCACGTCCATGGCTAACACACCATATTGTTTCGTTCAAACAGTTTTTAGGAGACATAATCGTTGTAGGCCCTTTACCTTTTACAAAATGCTATTCCGACATGACAAACTGCAAGTTCAGTTGAATAAAATCATATTCCCTCAAAAAAAAAAAACTGCACAGTCAATTCTAAGGGCTAAAGCTGAAAATTATTAGGCTAAAAAACAACTTGTGTTTTTTGGGCAAAACCCCCTTAAATCATATCCTTATGGAAACAATTTCAAAACATTTGATCAAAACCAGAACAATAAGTATCATACATTAAATAATATGAATATAGTATAGACATATATGTCCTTAGGGCATCTCAAACGCCGACCCTCAAATAGCTTGCATCCGTCTGGAACACGCGGTCCGGACCACGAAAGTCATCCAACGCGGCCCTGTATTGATCCACCGGGCAGTCCGGATTATGATTTTCTCGCAAACCGAAACCAAACGTGGGGTGTTTGTGGGAGTCCAGACACAAAAAACGTCGGACTCTGACCCCCCGCCCACCCAAAAGGAAGTCGTAGCCCGCACTTCTGTAGCAACCCACATTGTTTCCGCATCAAAATTTCCCCACTCTCTTCTTTCACCCCTCGCCGCTCTCCACCAAATTTCCGCCCTTTTCTCCCATCCTTTCCTTCCTTCCGCCGACGAAACATGAAACCGGAGGGGAACCTGTTGGAGATGGAGGTAGTGACGGAGGTGCCGGAGGATCTGAGCATCCTGCTCACTCGGAAGATCACCTCGGCTACGCGGAAAACTCGGGGACGTCACGGGGGAGCCCGCGGTGCTCAGACGGGCGCGCCCACAGTAAATACGGCGTCGTGGCCGGAGCATTACAAGCCTCTGTATTATGCCGCCAAGTAACTGGGAACCGCCGTTGGGAAGGTGCCTTACAGTGTCGATGTAAACACGGGGCCACTCTTCTCCGAGTGTTCTTTGCCGCAACCCATCCGGGCTCGGACAACGGGTGTGGAGTAGATGAGTGCTCGCATGTTGTTCTCTACAATGCCAAGAATGGGAGACCCGGCATACGACAGCCCAAATAGTGAGATGCTTGACATCATCCATGACAGAGGTGGAGGAGGAGGATTTGGCTATGAGGACGGGTAGGTGGAAGACTCAAGTCCTACCCAGTCCAGCAACTACCCGCAGCAGCAGTTCTACACCCAAACAGTCACACATCAATCCTACACCCACATCGGCATGTGCATAAAGCAACAATAACATCGGGTAGAGGAGAAAGGCGAGCACGATGATACAAATGCTACAACCGGCGATCCGAAGAAGAAGGACAAAGGAGAAAGCTTCAAAATCTGGGAGAACAGACTACTTTGCGATGCCTGGTGGGGCATTAACCTCGGTCCGATCCATGACACGGAGCAAAAGGACAGAAAATTTTGGAACAACATTCACATTTGGTTCCACGCACACAAGCACCCCCCTACTCCTACGCTGTCATCCGCAACCGTGAATCGAAGTCCCTCAACTACCGTACTAATGTCGCACAACATCCCTACACCCAGATCGACATCTTGATCGGCATGAAGATGGCTGGGTTTGTTGGTCCGACATGGCAGGTCTTTTGGATTTGAGCATGCAAAAAGTAAGCATAATTGCGTCTTTTTTGTTGTGGTCGGGGCATGCGATCTGGTGCTGGTGTGATCCGGCATGTTGTGTGGATCAGACTAAATTTGAATTTCAGATTTCCATTTATTGGAGGATAGATACCGATAGTGTTGGATGGCTGCCTCCTACATCCGTGTGCGCAGACTGTCCTTCTGTCCATGGATGGTTGCGGGATGAAATTTACGGGTGGGCAAGATGCCCTAAACCGACAAAGAGGCGATCTATGGCATAGTAGAAAAGAACACATGTACCACGAACGATCATATATAGCATCTAAATCCCGATGTTTCACATATGTAGTGCAAAAAAATTCAAAAGCTAAACAAGTGTATATTTGACCAAGTTCGTAGAACAAAGTATCAACATCTAGAATACTAAGTACACAAAATATAAAAATACACTTCATGTTGAATATAAAGATGTACATTTTGTATTGTGGATGTTGACAATTTTTTTCTTAAACTTGGTCAAACATAGATATGTTCGAGTTTTAGAAAATTAAATACACACTACATTTATAACAGAGGGAGGATCATATATTTTCTTACTCAAAAATATGGTTTTGCATAAAAGGAAATATATGTAACATAAATTATAACAGACAGTGTGACATTTCTACTTCGTGCTACATATTGATATAGTAGTAAAAGCCATTTATTGTACTAGAAAATAAAAATAGCTAGATACCAATCCGCACATTGATGCAAAATTAGAGCGATGAAATTACCAAAAAAAAAAACATATGAGGATATACTACATCATATTCTCATCCTATAAACAGTCACAAAACTAGAGATAAATGGAGGGTGGACGCTTGTTATATTGCCTTATGACATTCCAGTTAAATTGCTCGTTTCTAAAAACATATTTTTTTTAAAGCAAATGATGTGAAGGGCTTGCATGTGGTGAAAGTGAAGATTGAAAAGATTGCATACGCTTGATGACGTGGACAGCTTGCAGGTGCATTTAAATGGGATCACCTACTTTGATATATAGTGCCGAACTACATTCTTGTCATATAAACAATATCAAACAAAGTGGTAAATGGAAGTGTATGCATGTTATATTGCCTTGCGACATTCCAGTTAAACTGTTTTTGTTGGAAACAAAAGTTGATGATGTGAATGGCTAGCATGTGTTTATTGGTGTAGGAACCTTATATGTGGTAAAAACAAAAATTAAAAAGGCTACGCACGCTCGATGATGTGGATAACTTGCATGTGTATTTAAATAGGATCATCTAATTTTGTATTTGCTGGAAAAAAAGAAGATGATGTGAAGGTCTTCATGTGGTTGATGATGTCTACGGCTTGCATGTGGTGAAAAGTACAATAACAATATGAATGACTTATATGCACACTTCAATAATAAAAACCACTTGCGTAGATATATAGGATGAACGATGCGCCTCCCAAAGAAAGGTGAGAGCTACATCCACACCTAACGTAAACAAAACAGTGCACATCACCACCTTTTAGAACATGACTTCAAGCCGTTTGGCAAGAACGAACAAAATGGCATGTCCCAACATTACAAGCTCGCATCATTAATCCGTGGAATGCGGAGCGGCCCTCCACAATGATAGGAACTTCACGGTCACGCCGGGCCCGCACCACCACGGCACCACCCAGCCATCGATGGCACGGGTCCCCGTTTCTCCGGCATGTCATTGGAAAGTTAACACGGAGGCGCAGCGGAACAGGAGCCGATGGCCGAACTGGGCTGTGCAGAGTGCATAGCCACAGCCAGCAGCCGCGCGGCGTGGCCGTGTGCCCGTAGCGAGGCGGGCGGGCGTGGGGGCAGGGTCCGCCCCCTCTCACGCTGAGACGGCAAGTGAACGCGGACGCAGAGGCAGAGCAGACGGGAGGAGCAGGCGGGCAGGCAGGAGCAATACCGATCAGCCTGCTCCGCCCAACGTCCTGCTTGATGTCACCTCCCCGTGGCCCGTCCCCTCCACGCTCCTGTGGGTCGGTGATTCGATCCCATGGCGGGCGGGTCGGGATGTACCCGGGCGCAGGCTATGGTCGATGAGAAGTGCTAAACACACACGAAAAGTGCTTTCAGCTACCGAGCTCCATAGCTCTTGGTATTTGAAATTTTTGAAAAACACACTTCTGGTACTTAAAAAAAATCTTAAAACAAATACGTGAATACATACACATATTTCTAGGACCCGGTAAAAATCTGGACAAGAAATACTTTGTATTTTGGGAAATACAAAAAGAAAGTTTTCTGACAGAAATGGCATCCGTTTTTTCTTATACACCGTCAGAAATTTGTTTTTCTTTTCTATAACCCAAAATAAAACGAGATTTCAACTGAAACTTGCCAAGTGTATTCAGAATGCGTATATGTATCCCTAAAAGAATCACATTTTTTTAAACTTCAAAAACAAGAATTTTAAAATGTTCAAATATAGAGAGCACGGGAGCTCAGGTGCTGCAAATCCTCTCACTATACACACGAAGATTTTAGCCGATGCATGCACGACACTGAGCCATGTCCCTTTGTTTGATACATGGGAAGCAAATCTGAAGATACATGACAGCTTCGGGCCTAAAACCCATCTCAAACCCATGAATGGACGGTCGGATTACTGAGCAGTCACAAAAATGCGACTTTGACAAGGTTCTTAAACGGGTCTCAAACGTCTGGGGTGATCGGTACCTTCATATCCAGCCCAAATCTAAGGCGGATATGGAGGTGTCCGGACGTGTCGGACTGATGATGGGGTCCGATGAGGAATCGCTCGGAAACACGACGGTTCACCGTCCCGTGGCGCCGCTCTGACGAGCCGCGTAGTGCCCTAACCGGACGATTTAAGACGACCACCGTTACCGAAACCCTACCCATCCACATCCCCCTCCCGTCCATCGCCGCCGCCACTTTCGGCTCGCCGTCCGCCACTAAAAGCTCGCCGTCCACTAGTTTCCACTAGTAGCAATGCTCCCATGCCGCCGGGCAACTTATCTAATGTCGGAGCGCCAGCTGCAGCACCTTGAGCATGTCCTGGCAATGCGCGAAGCCCGGATAGCTGTGGGGCTACCTTCGAATGCGGTAGATCAAGAGGAGGAGGAGGACCACGAGGACGGGGAGTAGGAGGAGGCAAAGGAAACTAAGGTGGATGAAAAGGAGGAGGGCATGGGGGACGTTGGGGCAGCGGACTCTGCGATAGAGCAGCAGGCGATCCTCGATTCCCTCCGGTCAGAATCGCTGGCGGAGGCAAAGGGGCGACGTCTGCAGGAGGCGGAGGTGGAGCACGCCACGGACGTCAACGAGATGCCCGTGGCTATGAATGAGGAGGAGGAGGATGAGGAGAGGATCCCTCCTCCGTGCCCATCTATCGGGCACGCGGCATGGACATCGTGGACATCTCTGACGAGGAAACTTACTTTAGTCTAGCGTGGTGTACTTAGTAGATATGAAAATGTTGCAGGGGTTGTATGCGGTATTGGGATGCATAGCACCAAATATGAGGTATGACCGGACAGTGTCCCCGAATACACCAGAGCGTGTCCGCGTGCATTTGAGGGGTCCGATTTGCCAAGTCTGATTGTAGATGCTCTTAGAACGTCGTGTGTGAAGCGATTTCAATAATCGATAGCATGGGACGGACTATTAAGGCCATCTCCAACGTCGGCCTGCCAATTCGCTCTGGTATCCTTCCGCAGACAGTGGGGACCAGTCCGCAGACACGAATGCTAGAGGCGACCATCCAACCTTTCCCGCATACATCCAGCCTGCCAAATTTTTTGATAGTCTGCATGTTCAAATAGCTGCATACATAGAGTACATATGTTCAAATAGCCTCATGATTCAGTAGCTCAAATTAAAAAATTGAATATTACATTCCAACGTTGTTGTCCCCTTTAACTGTCCACATATGCTCAATCAGATTTTCCTTCAACTGCTCGTGAGTTGGTTGATGCAAATTTGTTGATGCATGAGTAAACTCTTGTGGCCTGATTCTAGTCTGGAAGTTCAATGGAATCACCCATGTTCTCAAATTCAAGAGTTGCGCCTGCATCCTTACCCTCATCCTCGAAGATAATGTTCTACATGTACACAGACATGTTATCACCTCCCATAAGGTTTTCAGATCCCATTGTTTAGTAGGTCCATGAACAACGGCAAGACGTGCGTGCAGAACTCCAAATGCCCTCTCAACATCCTTTCTTGCTGCTTCTTGCTTTTGGGTAAAGTGAGACTTTTTCTAGCCAATTGGGTTAGATATGGTGCTGACAAAGGTAGTCCACGAAGGATAGTTACCGTCAACCAAATAGTAGCCCGTGTTGTACTCATGTCCATTGACGGTATAGTGGTAGGGAGGATCTATACCTTTGGTCAACCTCGCAAACAACGGTGATCGCCGCAGCACATTGATAGCATTGTGAGACCCGGGCATTTCAAAGGAAGTGTGCTAAATATAAAGATCATGTGATGTAACTGCTTCAGGAATGATGGTGGGCTTCTTAACATGTCCCTACTATTGCCCTTGTAAAGACTTCGGGGTTGTTCTTCCCTTTCCAATGCACAGTCAAGAGATCGAAGCAAACCTGGCGACCCCCTTACTTCTGAGATTGCCAAGAGCCTTTCGGTGTTTACCACTATTGGTTCTCTTAGGTACAGAGGTCCAAACACCTCAACCATGACAGTTGCAAAACTGACCATGGCATCTCTGTATGTGCTCCCAGACATTCGTAGATACTCATCCCATGAATCAACGGTCCTGCCATATGCAAGCATTTGGAGTGCGGTTGTGCCCTTTTGGTGACCAGAGAACCCATCGTTCCCACGACGTCCCTCTTCAAGACGAAGTAGTCATCATAAGACTGGACACCATGGTACACACGATCAAAGACAGTCTCGCGCATCCGAAAATGACAGCGAAAATGATCAGTGAAGAGTGCACTGGGGGCAAAGTAGTTGGCCATTAGTGTCAAATGGCCGTGCACCCTGTTGCAGTTGTGAACTCGATGACCCTTGATCGATCCCTTGTTGTAAATATGCCCTAGAGGCAATAATAAAGGGTTTTTATCATATTTCCTTGTTCATGATAGGTGTTTATTATTCATGCTCGAATTGTATTGACCGGTAACTTAAATACACGTGTGGATACATGAACAACACTGTGTCCCTAGTGAGCCTCTACTAGACTAGCTCGTTGATCAAAGAAGGTTAAGGTTTCCTAACCATAGACATGTATGGTCATTTGATAAAATGGTCACATCATTAGGAAAACTAGATGATGCCCCGACGCGTTGCCGCGGGAAACTTGCTAAAAGAATGCATAGAAGTTGCTAAAAATATCTATAACTAATGGGAAGAAAACTGTAAGTTAAAAACAAAGAAAATACAAAGGGTATAAAAATGAATTACTCTTAAAAGAATGTCAATGTGAATGTAAACTATATAGGTATGGTGCAACCAGCAAACACATATATTTTCAATAGAAAATCTAATGCAAAACAAAACTTGTGAGTAACATGCATGGATTTTCAATAGAAAATCTAATGCAAAAAAAACTTGTGAGTAACATGCATGGATTGATGATGTGATGCTTGCATGCATTGAGTAGCGCAAAAACAATATAATTTATGACTTGAATGCATGACTTGCTCTTGTGGCATAGTTGCATGTTTAGGAAAAATAGCTAGTGGGTTGTAGCTATTTAGGAATAGAAGATCATGTGATTGAAAAGACCCAACTGTAAGCTTAGCATACGATCGTGTCATTAAAGTTTAATTGCTAAAGCTTTCTTCATGACAAATATCTGCTCCTTTCACCATGAGAACTTGCAACTCCCTGACACCGAAGGAATGCCTTGTGAGATATCAAGCGTCACATCATAACAAGGTGATTGTAAAGGTGCTATTCAGGTATCTCCAAAGGTGTCTGTTGGGTTGGCATGGATCGAGACTGGGATTTGTCACTCCATGTGACGGAGAGATATCTCTAGGCCCTCTCGGTAATACAATATGACAAGAATCTTGCAAGCATGTGACTAATGAGTTTAGCCATAGAATCTTGTATTACTGAACGAGTAAAGAGACTTGCCTGTAATAGGAATGAACTCGATATGGAGATAATGATGATCGAATCTCGGGCAAGTAACATATTGCTGGACAAACGAAATTGCATATGGGATTAGCTGAATCCTCAACATCGTGCTTCAACCGATAAAGATTTTCGTAGAATATGTAGGAAACAATGTGAGCATCTAGGTGCCACTATTGGTTATTGATCAGAGATATGTCTCGGTCATGTCTACATGATTCCCGAACTCGTAGGGCCGCACGCTTAACGTTTGATGACGCTAGAGTGTATTGGGATATGTACATTGGTGACCGAAGGTTCTTTAGAGTCCTGGATGATATCCCGTACATTACTAGGAGCTCCAAAATGGTTTGGAGGTAAATATTTATATATGGGAAGTCATATTCGGGGTTTAGGAAATTGTTCCGGATTTTTTGGTATTGTACCCGGGAAGGTTCTAGAATGTTCTAGAGTGTGGCCCACCTGCATGGGGGTACCCACATGGACATGAGTAGTGGGGAAAGGCCCCACACCCCTGTTCTGGGCGCACCAAGATCTGCCCTAAAAGGAATAGGATCATAAGATCAAGACCCTAAAAAGCAGGGATAGCAATTGGTGGGGAAGGAAATGAGGGATTTTGTTCCTCTTCCTTGGCCAACGACCCTAGGGGCTTGGAGGGCTACCCACCAGCCCTTCCCATGCCTATATAAAGGTGGGGAGGCGCAAGGGGGGAAGACACCTTCCCATGGCCGCATCCCCTTTCACGTCTCTCTCGTTTCTTCCTTGGTTTCGTTGCGACACTACTTGGCGAAGCCCTACCGGCGCTGCACCACCACCATCACCACCACGCCTTCGTGCTGGTTGTGATCCCATATAGTTTTTATCTACCATGTCTTGCTAGATCAAGGAGGAGGAGACGTTACCAAGATGGATGTGTGCTAAACTCGGAGGTGTCGTCCGTTTGACACTAGATCAGTTTGGATCGTGATTGGATCGCGAAGGTTGCGACTACATCATCCACGTTGTATACGATTCCACTTAAAGGTCTATGAGGGTACGTAGACACACTCTCCCCTCTCGTTTCTATGCATCTCCTAGATTAGATCTTGGGTGTTTCGTAGGAGTTTTTTATTTTCATGCTATGTTCCCAACAGTGGTATCAGAGCTAGGTTTATGCATAGATGATATGCATGAGTACAACATAAAGAAGTTGTGGGCGTTAATGTTCAGATTGCTTAACTCTATTTGTCTTATTTGTATTCGGTGGTATTGTGGGATGAAGCATCCGAGACCAACCTCACTTGTCCTCCCACAAGAGACTGGTTCCACTGACAGACATGGAACTTGTATTGCATAAGGTGGCTAGCGGGTGTCTATCTCTCCCACTTTAGTTGGATAAATTTGACATTAGCGGTCCTTGTAGAAGGTTAAAAGGCAATTTGAATATCATCGTTGTGACTATGTGTAGGTAAGAACGGTTCTTTCTAGTTGCCTAACAAGCCACGTAAAATCCGCAACAACAAACTAGATGATGATCGCAATATCATGCCACATATATTGATTGCATGTGATGTTTATATTTTATGCATCTTATTTTCCTTAGGACGATGGTAGCATTATAAGATCATCCCTTCACTTAATTTCAAGATAAAAGTCATTCTTCCTAAGTATGCACCGTTGTGAAAGTTCGTCGTTTGGAGGCACCTCGTGATGATCGGGTGTGATAGACTCTTCATCGCATACAAGGGGTGTAAGCCTGTTTTACGAATGAATAATGTTTGGGTTAAACTTGACGAGCCTATCGTGTATAAACATGGCCTTGGAATGCGGGGGAACGAAAGGTCGAACATGAGTCATATAGTAGATATGATCTACATGAAGATGTTCACCATTCAAACCACCCTTTCACACACGATGATCGGACATGGGTTGGTGAACTTGGATCATGTATTGCTTAGACAACTTGAGGGATGTTAATTTAAGTGGGAGTTCATTAGTAATTTGATTAACTGAACCAATTATCATGAACATAGTCTAAATGTCTTTGCGAATTATGTTCTAGATCAATGTATCACGTTGTATGTCCCTTGCTTTTTTGTACCTTCCTAGAGAAAGACTAAGTTGAAAGATGACGGAAGCAATTGTGTCGATTGGGTCCGTAATCTGAGGATTCTCATTGTTGCACAAAAGGCTTATGTCCTTGATGCACCGCTCAGTGCACCACCCACTCCAATGTCATCTGTGGATGTTGTGAATATCTCACATGCACGTTCTGATGACTATTTGATAGCTCAGTGAGCCATGCTTTACATCTTAGAACCGGGGCTCTAAAGATGTTTTGAGCACCACAAAGCATATGATATGTTCCAAGAGACGGAATTGGTATTTCAGACTCGTGCCCGGGTTGAAAGGCATAAATTCTCCGACAAGTTCTTCGGCTGTAAGATGGAGGAGAACAACTTAGTCAGTGAGCATGTACTCAGAATGTCTGGGCACTCCAATCGCTATAATCAGTTGGGAGTTAATCTTTCAGAGGAAATGGTGAATTATAAAGTTCTCCAGTCACTGCCACCAAGCTACAGGAGCTTCGTGATGAACCATAACATGCAAGGGATGGAGAAGACGATCCCTGAGCTATTTGTGATACTTAAGGCTGCAGAGGTAGAAATTAAGAAGGAGCATCAAAGTTTTGATGGTTAATAAGACCACTAGTTTCAAAAGGGGCAAGGGTCACAACGAAAACTTCAAAATGGCAAGCGAGTTGCCGCTCGAGTGAAGAAACGCAAGGGTGGACCCAAACCCAAGACTGAGTGCTTTTCTTGTAGGGGGACGTTTACTGGGAACGGAACTACCCCAAGTACTTGGAAAATAAGAAGGTTGGTAACATCAACAAAGGTATATTTGATATACTTTATTGATGGGTACCTTACTAGTACTCATAGTAGCGCTTGGGTATTTGATACCGGTTCAGTTGATGGTATTTGTATCTCAGCTAAGGGCGAGGTGACGATGTGTGTTGGAACTGTATCCAAGGTTGATGTGATAGCCATCGGCATGATCCCTCTATCGTCGAGATTGATTTTAAACCTAAATAATGGTTGTTTGGTGCCTGCGTTGAGCATGAACATTATATCTGGATCTTGTTTATGGCAAGACGGTTATTCATTTAAGTCGGATATTAATGGTTCTTCTTTTTATATGAATAATATATTTTGCGGTTATGCATCCAATGTGGATGGTTTATCCTTATTGAATCTCGACCGTAGTGATATACATGTTCAAAATATTGATGCCAAAAAATGTAAAGTTAATGATGATAGTACCACATACTTGTGGCTCTGCCGTTTAGGTCATATTGGTGTAAAGCGCATGAAGAAACTTCATGCTACTGGACTTTTGAAATCACTTGATTACGAATCAGTTGAAACATGTGAACCGTGCCTCATGGGCAAGATGATGAAACCCCCGTTTTCTAGCATAATGGAGCGAACAAGTGACTTGATGGAAATAATACATACGTATGTATGCAGTCCAATTAATGTTGAAGAGCGTAGTGGATATCATTATTTTCTTACCTTCATGGATGATTTGAGTAGACATGGTTATATTTACTTGATGAAGCACAATTCTGAAACGTTTGAAAAGTTAAAGAATTTTCAGAGTGAAGTTGAAAATCATTGCAAAAAGAAGATAAAATTTCTACGATCTCATCATGGTGGTGAATATCCAAATTACAAGTTTCGTACGAATTTGAGACAATGTGGAATTGTTTCACAACTCATGCCACCTGGATCACCACAACGCAATGGTGTGTCTGAATGTCGTAATCGTACTCTATTGGATATGGTGCATTCTATGATGTCTCTTACCGATTTGCCACTATCGTTTTGGGGTTATGCATTAGAGACATATGCATTCACTTTAAAAGGGCACCATCTAAATCCGTTGAGACAATACCGTGTAAATTATGGTTTGGCAAGAAACCTAAGTTGTCGTTTCTCAAAGTTTGGGGATGTGATGCTTATGTCAAGTGGCCTCATACTGATAAGCTCGAAGCCAAAGTGGAGAAGCGTGTCTTCATAGAATACCATAAAGAAACAAGGTATACCTTATATCACAGATCCATAGGAAAAAATGTTGCCAAGAATGGATCCTTTCTAGATAAGGAGTTTGTCTCCAAAGAAGTGAGTGGGAGGAAGGTAGAACTTGATGAGGTTATCGAACCTTCACTTCAATTAGGAGTGTAGTGCAACACAGAAAGGTGTTCTTGTGATGACTACACCAACTAAAGAGGAAGATAATGATGATGATCATGGAACTTTGGATCAAGTCACTATCAAACCTCATAGGTTGACAAGGACATGTACTACCCCTAAGTGGTACAATAATCCCGTCTTGGAAGTCATGTTCTTAGCAACGGTGAGCCTACAAACTATGAGGAAGCGATGATGGGCCCGGATTGCGACAAATGGTTAGAGGCCATGAAATCCGAGATAGGATCCATGCATGAAAACAAAGTATGGACTTTGGAAGACTTACCCGATGACCGTGTGGCCATTGAGAACAAATGGATCTTGAAGAAGAAGACATCCGCTGATGGTAATGTTACTTTCTATAAATCTTAACTTGTCGCAAATGGTTTTCAACAAGTTAGACGAGTTGAATATGATGTGACTTCCTCACCCATAGCGATGCTAAAGTCTGTTAGGATTATGTTAGCAATTGTTGCATTTTTCGATTATGAAATCTAGCAGATGGACATCAAAACAACGTTCCTTAATGGTTTCCTTAAGGAAGAGTTGTATGTCATGCAACCGGAAGGTTTTGCCGATACTAAGAATGCTAAAAGGTATGCAAACTCCAGTAATCCATCTATGGCCTGGTGCAAGCATCTCGGAGTTGGAATATGCGCTTTGATGAGGTGACCAAACATTTTGGGATTATAAAAGTTTGTGGACAAGCTTATTTATGACCCACAAGTGTAGGGGGTCAATCGTAGTCCTTTCGATAAGTAAGAGTGTCGAACCCAACGAGGAGCAGAAGAAAATGACAAGCGATTTTCAGCAAGGTAGTTTCTTTAAGCACTGAAATTGTAGGTAACAAATAGTTTGATCGCAAGATAATTGGTAACGACAAAGTAACTATAATAGTAAATAAGGTGCATCAAGGTAGCCCAATCCTTTTGTGGAAAAGGACAGGCCAAAACGGTCTCTTATAATAAGCAAAGTGTTCTTGAGGGTACACGGGAATTTCATCCAGTCATTTTCATCATGTTGGTTTGATCCGTATTCGCTACTTTGATAATTTGATATGTGGGTGGACCGGTGCTAAGGTGTTGTTCTTACTTGAACTAACAACCTACTTATGATGAACCCGCTCGCAAGCATCCACAACTATGACAAAAGTATTAAGACAAAGTCTAGCTATACCATTAAGCATGTGGATCCAAATCAGCCCCTTATGAAGTAGCGCATAAACTAGGGTTTTGGCTTCTGCCACTCTAGTAACCCATCATCTAATAACTACTCCACAATGCCTTCCCTTAGGCCCAAGGATGGAGAAGTTTCATGAAGTCGACATTCACATGACACCACTAAGGAAATCACGCATACATATCATCAAAATATCGAACTCATATCAAATTCACATGATTACTTGCAATATGACTTCTCGTGTGACCTCAAGAACAAAGGTAACTACTCACAAGTAATGTTCATGATCAAGATCAGAGGGGTATTAAATATCATAATGGATCTGAACATATAATCTTCCACCAAATAAACCATATAGTAATCAACTACGCAAGATAATCAACACTACTAGTCACCCACAGGTACCAATCTGAGGTTCCAGTACAAAGATTGAACACAAGAGATGAACTAGGGTTTGAGAGGATATGGTGATGTTGAAGATGTTTATGAATAATGGACTCCCAAAGATGAGAGCGTTCTTGGTGATGACGATGTCTTCGATTTCCCCCTCTAGAGGGGGGGAGTTCCCCCGACGGACTCGCTCCACCGGAGGGCAAAAGTGCTCCTGCCCAAGTTCCGCCTCGAGAGGGCGGAACTTCATCCCGAAAGTCCTCCTATGATTTTTTTTCTAGGTAAAAACACCTTATATACCAGAAGATGGGCTCCGGAGGTGGGCCGTGCTAAGCATAACCCACCAGGGCGCGCCTGGGGGCCTGGCGCGCCCTGGTGTCTTGTGCTCACCTGGGTGGCCCCCTTCGGTAGTTATTTTCTCCAATATTTATTATATATTCCATAACAAATCCCCGTGAAATTTCAGCTAGTTTGAAGCTGTGCATAATAGGTATCTCTCATATGCTTTTTGAGGTCCAGAATTCCAACTGCCGGTATTCTCCCTCTTTGTGCAAACCTTGTATATTATGAGACAAAAGGCATTAGAATTACTCCATAAAGAATTATTATGCATAAAAACATTGTAAATAACAGTAGGATGTCATTATGCAAAATGGACGTATCAGCTCCCCCAAGCTTAGACCTTGCTTGTCCTCAAGCGAAAGCCGATATCGAAAAACATGTCCACATGGTTTGAGAGAGAGGTGTCGATAAAAACAAAATACAGACATAGTAGCCTCACTCTTAATATCATAACAGAACAAACTTTATCATAAAAATCTTTCATATAAATTTTATTTCATAACAACATCATATAACTTCTCATGAAGAAGTAATAATTAATCACAACATAGAAGTATAAAGCATAAACCTTATTGGAAACCAATGAACTATGTTCACAATCAACTTTGCAACTACAATTCATCATATTTTCAGGAAGGGTCTCCTGTCGGAGCCTTTTGGCAAGTCTACATACTCAACCATCATTTAGTCTTCTATGATTGCTAACACTCACAACATACCTGTGAGCACAAAGTTTCAATCGGACACATAGAAATATGGGGGCTTATAGTTTCGCCTCCCAACATATTCACCTCAGTGATGTCAACAATAATAACTCATGCTCACTCATATCCAACTAGATATATGTGCCTAGATCTTTCCTCACCACATGATGCTTGCAAAAAAAGAAAAAGAAAAAGGAATAGGGAAGAATCCTTTGACTCTTGCATAAAAGTAAATACATAAAGGTAAAAGACATGCCCTTTGCAGAGGGAAGAAGAGGTTGTCATGCACCTTTTAGTTTGTATGCGAAATCCCTTAGTGCAAAAGAACGTGACGTTGTATTGCACTTGTGATAGCAACCTTTATTATGCAATATGTCGCTTTTATTACTTTGCCATCACAAGTTCGTGCAACGCTCAATTTTCTCTTACACCAATTGATCCAACACTTTTAGAAGCATTTTTTATTGCCTTAGTGCACCAATGAAAACTTACTTGAAGGATCTTATTCAATACATAGGTAGGTATGGTTTACTCTCAAACATGAGTTTGCGTTTAGGATTTTGGATGCACAAGTAGTATCTCTACTTAGTGCAGAATTTTTGGCTAGCAAAGATATTGAGAGAACACCACATGTTGAAGGATATATGAGAATATAACTTCTATGTGAATATGAACAAACATAAATCATTATGTTGTCTTCCTTGTCCAACGTCAACGATTTTTGCATATAATATTTAATGGGGGCTCACAATCATAAAAGATGTCCAAGATAGTGTATTTGCATGTGAATCTTCTGTTCTCGAATTAATTATTTCATGAGTTGCCTCATTGACTAATGCTATGTTTGTTAACCTCCAATAAATTTTACCACTTATACTTTTCTTTATGTGATGTCATTACGCACCATAAGATTAGCATATGATCCTTTTCATTTATTTTCTTTTATCATGATTGCAACAAGAAAGTAAAGAAGCAAAAGCTCAAACTAAACTTTATTATATAACTTTCACTCGATTACATAGATAGATGGATCACGAAACTAGCACTCGAAAATAGATCATACTAAACTTGTATTCGACTAAATCACGAAAATGCTAAGAATCAGAAATAAAAGGTAAGGTAAAATGTGATAGTGATACGATACCGGGGCCTCTCCCCCAAGCTTGGCTCAAGCCAAGGGGAGTGCCCATACCCGTGTACTCAAGTCTCCTTTGGTGGTGAAGATGATGAAGGTGGTGGTGATGAAGAAGAAGTAGGTTTGTCCCCCGGCTTCCAGAGCAAAGGTTCTATTGGGGATATAACCCTGTGATATAACCCGCCCAGGAGGGGCCGAGTTAGGAAGTTAGAGGCTTGGAAATGAGGTCGTAAGCGGACAGGGGGAATAAGACAAGCCTAGAAGTAATCTACTGGACGGGCCGTATGGAGGCCCAGAACCAAAAGATAATATGTGACCCGGAGGTGTAAGCCGTCAGGAGATGACTTGCCAGATAAGGCAAGGTGATTTAGAGTTAAGGTCGGTTATTAGATATAACCCGGCCCAGACTCATGTAAGCCTAGGGCCTCGACATGTGTATATAAAGGCAGGTTCCCTGGGTGGCTTAGGATATGAAACAACTGATCTAGATCTAGGTCAAGCAAATCTTCTCCCTTGTAATCGATACCCAATCAATACTATCAAAGTAGGACGTAGGCTTTTACCTCTTTCGGAGGGGCCGAACTTGGGTAAACCCATGTCTTTCGTCCCGATCAACCCCTTCGAGTTAACCACCGTAGAGATGGCCTCGAACCTAAGTCCTTTCACTAGGGTATCTGCCATGAAAAAACCACGAGAATTGGCGCCCACCGTGGGGCAGATGCGCGGCATTTTGGAGTTCTCAAAGGGCTCTCTCCCAGGGATCGAGGGATACGCCATCGGCAGAATGACTAAGAGTCGTCGCGGCAAGCTCTACATCGACGATGTCGGTTGGGGTCCTGAGGCTGACTCAATCGTGTACGGGTACCGGGTCCCCTTCGATGTAATTCACGTCTTCATTGGAAAGACCGGCGGATCTGAGCCCAGGCCAAACATCTGCACCAACCTCGTCGAGTCGGCCTGGCGTACGCAACCCACCCGTGTTCAACCCGGTCGAAGGAGCGTTTTCCTTGGCTTCACCCAGGGCATGGAAGACTCCGCTTCAGCAAGGGAAACCCTTATCCTCTCGGATGGTGGGTCCTCGAGCGGAGAGACGGAATCGATCTATCAGCTTCATGATGGTGGTCTTGGGGGCTATGCCGATGGTGAGAGTATTCCGAAGCCCTATGAGCCGCCAAGCCGGGCTGCCATCTTTATGGCAGGCATGGCACCGGCTTTCAATAGCACAACGGCCGGAGCGGTAGCAGGGGCCGCCCCGTCAGGATCCGGGTCAGTCCGGCCGCTGGCTCAAGTCTTGCTGGAGTTAATGGACGAGCTGACAACTCTGTTAGGGACTGAGGTCATCCCTAAAAACCAAGCAGAGCGCGACACTGAGATTGCCAGGCTGAAGGAGCAGATGACCAAGTCCCAAGAGGATAACAATGCGATGCAGATGCAAATGGATGCTGAGTCGGAGCGACTCAGGGCGGAGGCTTTCCGCTTCAATCTAGACCAGCACGCTTCTGAGGCAGTTCTTAGGAGGAGATATCAGTCCTGCCTCCCGGCCTAGTATGAGCCCAGGGATTTCTTTGCTACCCCGGGAGCAAGGCCAAATGCACCGCTGGCCATAACCTAGGTTGCGGAAGTACCTGGAAGCAGGGCGGCAGCTCAGCCATGGCAGCCACTACCCCGTAGAAATCAGATCTTGCCGTAACACTTTTTGACTCCGCCTGGCCACTATTCTAACCTGGTGGACAACATGGTAGCGGCGGCTACTAGACTCAATGCACTCTGTATCACTAATGGAACACCCTTTGCTGAGGAGGACGGAGCGTCATCGAGTTGTTGCAGACAGCGGTGGCTCAGCAGGAAAAATATACGTATAGTCAGAGTCGAGTGCACTCTACCCCCATCCCAAGCTGCAGTTATAGCCGACGCGTGGAGTCACCGACGGTCTCCAGCAGCAAGCGATGACGCAACCCGCCCTATGATGAACCGCCCCGTACCAACATCGGGAGATTGTGGACAGGGGTAGAGCCCATCGGCGAGTGACGGCAGCGACAGATTACCAGGAGGTCCTTACGCCACCCCCGGTAACCCCTTCGACCTGAGTGGGAGCCGGAGTCTCCCCCAGGGCTATCGGTGTGCCTTGTTTAACAGCGGAGCTGCGTAACGAGCGCTTGCCTAAGGATTTTAAAGAGCCATGTAAGGTGTCTAACTACACGGCTGATCTACCCCGGGAAGCCTGGATCGAGAGTTATGAGCTAGCTATGGAGATTTTGGATGTCAGTGATGCGGTATGCGCAAAGTATTTCATCATGATGTTGGAAGGTCCGGCTCATACGTGGCTAAAGGGTCTACCCCGCAATACCATTGCTTCCTGGGCTGAGTTGAAAGCACGATTTATAAAGAATTTCCAAGGGACGTGCAAGCAACCGATGACAATCGTTGACCTCGATCATTGCGTGCAGCATGAGGGTGAGTCGGCCCATCATTGGGTCTAGCGGGTCTCAACAATTATCCACTCATCTGATAATATCTCGGCAGCTCAGGCAGTTCTGATTCTAGAGAAAAATTGTCACTTCTTACCCCTTAAACCGAAGCTTGGACGGCTCAAGCGTTGGTGTCAGGACATGGGTGAGCTCATGTCGGCTCTCACGAAATATGTAGATTCTGATACAACAAAAGATCCGGGTTCCGATGAGAGAAGTCTGCTAAGGGTAAGAAGAACGACAACGACAAGGGTCAGCAGCAAAATGGGACAAGAAATAAGAACCCGGGTAATTGTGGCAAGCGAATACCAACACTAGAAACAATCGTGCTAAGGGCAATGGTAAACCGCCTTTCGGCAAGGCCAAAATCCCTTTCAACATAGAGGCAATGCTCAACAAACTCTGCCCGGAGCACAGTCAAACCGGCAAGCCATCCACTCATGCTTGGAGGGATTGTTACATCATGCGAGAATTCCAGAATTACATCCTTAGTCAGCATCATGGTAAAGGCAATGGACCGCTTGGCAGGTCAGGATCCGGCTCTCATGTGTCAGGCTTCGGTGGAGGCAGCTCGAGCTCGGGTTATCAGGGTCAAGGCGGCCACCATCAACAGTCTGGTGATGGTGGTCAACAACAAAACAACTGGCCTGGGTATCAAAGTAACCCAAAGCAACTTAATGGAGGCTAGTATCATATCTTCACCACGAGTCTGGACAAACGAGATCATAAAGTGTGCAAGAGGGCGGTTCACGCCGCAATGCCGGCTCTTCCGCAATATTTCAAGTGGTCTGAGTACATGATATCATGGAGTAGGGAGGATCACCCGCCACAGGTTGATAACCCGGGACACTTGGAGCTTGTGGTGGCCCCTCAGGTCGGAGGCTATAAATTCACAAAGGTACTGTTGTACGGCGGCAGCTGCATCAACATCTTGTACTACGACACATTTCGCCGGATGGAGCTCACTAACAAGGATCTTAAGCCGCCATCTACCGTATTTCACGGTGTCGTGCTGTGAAAGTCCTCTTATCCAGTGGGAAAAATTGCCCTTGAGGTGGCGTTTGGAGATGACTACAATTACAGGGTGGAAATTTTGTGGTTCGAAGTGGTCAAAATCAAGGGCCCATATCATGCCCTATTTGGGCGATCAGCTTTTTCTAAGTTCATGGCCTGACCCGGTTATGTTTACTTGTAGCTCAAGATGGCGGGTCTGAAAGGGACGATCATGGCGCACGGTGATCGGAAAATTGCTCTTGAGTGCGAGGAAGGTGATGCTGCGTATGCGGAGACAAGTTGTGTTGAGGCGGAACTCAAGTTCTATACAGATAATGTTGATCTGGCCGATATGACTCCATTGAAAAAGCCCAGCATGGAGTCTGAGCCGCCCCTAAAGTTTATGGCAGAGGATACCAAGTTTGTGGATTTTGCTCCTGGCAACTCATCGAAGGAGTTCACTATCGGGGCTAACATGGACCCGGCATAGGAAACCACGCTCACTGAATTCATCTGTGAAAATCGGGACATCTTCGCATGGAAACGTTCTGACATGCTAGGTGTACCATGAGAATTCGCTGAGCACCACCTTAATGTAGATCCTAAGTCTAAACCAGTCAAGCAATTCCTCCGTAGTTTCAATGAGGAGCGGCATAAAGCTATTGGAGAAGAGGTAGCCCGACTCTTAGCAGCAGGATTCATCGTGGAGGTTTTCACCCTGAGTGGCTGGCTAATCTCGTGCTTGTACTTAAAAAGAACGACACATGGCGCATGTGTGTGGATTATACAGATCTTAACAAGGCTTGTCCGGTTGATCCGTTTGCTCTCCCTCGCATTGACCGGATTATTGACACAACAACGGGTTGTGAGATTTTATGTTTCTTGGATGCTTATTCGGGTTACGATCAGATCAAGATGGCAGTTAAAGACCAAGAGAAGACATCCTTCATAACACATTTTGGAGCTTTCTGCTATGTGTCCATGCCCTTTGGGCTTAAAAGTGTGTAGGCGACTTATCAACGCTGTGTACAAGATTACCTTGATAGCCAAAATGGGTGCAATGTTCAAGCTTATGTGGATGCTATTGTGGTTAAGTCAAGGAAGAAGGAGACTCTTCTTGGCGATTTGAAACAGACTTTTGATAACCTACGGGTTTAAGATGATGCTTAATCCGGCTAAGTGTGTTTTTGGTGTCCCTGCATGCAAGCTTCTGGGATTCTTGGTCTCGGAACAGGGCATCGAAGCTAACCCGGATAAAATAAAGGACATCACCTCATTATCTAAGCCAGCGTGTATTAACGATATACAATGCTTGGCGGGTCGTATCGCCGCCTTAAGCCGGTTCATGAGCCGTCTGGGCAAGAAGGCTATCCCTTTATATCAGATGATGAAAAAGACAGATGATTTTGTCTGGAGTGATGCTGCCAATGATGTGTTTGAAGCGCTCAAAAAACGGTCGGTTGAGACACCGGTTTTGGCCGCTCCTACAGAGAAAGGATGACTGCTCATGTATGTGGCGGCTAATAACAGGGCCGTCAGTGCTACGGTTGTCGTGGATCACAAGGAGGAAGGGAACGACTACCCGGTCCAGAGGCTGGTTTACTATGTCAGCGAGGTTTTAACAGAGTCCAAGCAAAGATACCTGCATTGGCAAAAGAAAATATATGAAGTGTTCATGGCAAATCAAAAACTGAAACATTATTTTCTTGGACATCCGATCACGGTGTTTAGCTCTGCTCCTCTGGGAGATAGCATTCAAAATAGAGAAGCCACTGGCAGGATTGCTAAGTGCGCACTAAAGCTTGGGCCTCTTAATTTGAGGTATGTGCCTCGAACAACTATCAAGTCTCAAGCCTTGGTGGATTTCATAAATGACTAGATGAAGTGTCAAGCGCCTGAGGAGAAGCCGAATAATACATATTGGATGATTCACTTCGATGGATCCAGACAACTGGAAGGATCGGGGGCTGGAGTTGTTTTGACTTCCCCTATAGGTGACAAGTTTTGTTATGTGTTAAGGTTAATGTTTCCTTGTACTAAGAATGTGGCTGAGTATGAAGCATTACTTCATGGACTCCGTGTGGCCAAGGAGATGAATCTGAGCCGGGTTAGATGCCTAGGCGACCTAGACCTTGTGGCTCAACAAGTTTCAGGCATGTGGGATTCTAAGGACCCTCGTATGGCGGCTTATCGCCACGCGGTTGACATCATTGTCGGTCAATTCAAGGGTTATCAAGTGGATCATATTGATCTTCGAAAGAATAAGGCAGTTGACACATTGTCAAGACTGGGGTCTCAGCGCAAGCCAGTTCTGCCTAATGTATTTCTGGACTTATTGCATCACCCGTCAGTCCAATTACCTTTTGAGGAGGATCTTTCTATACCTGAAACGGAGGGGTAGTTGGTGGTGGTTCTTCATGCTATTCCTGATTGGACGTTGCCTTATCTGATCTATCTGACTCACGGTGAGTTACCCGAGGACAAGACCTTGGCATGACAAATCATGAGGCGGTCTAAGTCCATAGTATCATCAACGACGAGTTGCATAGATGTAGTGTGACGGGTAACTTTCAATGCCGTGTTTCCCCTGAGGAGGGCCAGGAAATTTTACATGAGATACACGCTGGTGACTGTGGTTATCATGCTGGCTCAAAATCATTGGTAGCCAAGGCTTTCCGTCATGGTTTTTTCTGGTTAACGACTCATAAAGACGCAGAGGACATAGTTACCAAGTGCGGCGGATGTTAGAAATTCGGACGACGAGCCCATGTGATGGCTCAGGAATTGTGAATGATTCCAATCACCTGTCCATTTGCGGTCTCTGGCCTTACTATACTTGAGTCACTAACTCTCATCAATGTACATACATCTATCACTATGTATACCTTTCTAATATAGTAAACTTGGCATCCCCAGAATTTGGGGCCTCTGCCTTTTTTCTTGCATCAAGTTTTATGCAAAAGAATTGATCATTCATCAGGTCACTTGGGGGCTTCCAACCCACTGGGTTTAGCTTTCCTACCCTCTTAACCGGCTTCCACGCCATATATGGATTAAACCTGCCTGTTCACAACTTGCTACTCCATCATGTGACCCGCCGAACTCTTACCAGTCAATCTTGAAATAAAGACCCTGAACTTGTCAAGACTTTTGATAGTCAATCTTGCCATAAGAACCTGAACTGGTTAAGGTTAAAACGGCGGCTTATGTCACGAGAGGGTTGGCTTACAGAGAGCTAGGATAAACTCACCCATGTGAAGTAGTCTCTTCGCTATGTGGCTTGTTCGTACTCTTAACAATCAATCTTTTTAAGACCCTGAACTTGTTAAGGTTAAAATGACAGATTTATGTCACATGAGAGCCGGCTTATGGGATCATGGGTACTCATGCCCTGCTGTAGTCTCTCCGCTATGTGGCCTGTTCATACTCTTAACAATCAATCTTTTTTAAAGATCCTGAACTGGTTAAGGTAAAAACGATAGATTTATGTCACGTGAGAGCCGGCTTATGAGATTTTGGGTAGTCATGTCTAACTTTTTGAAGTAAAAACTATTGAATTTTTTCAAAATTCTATCTAAGAGTTGATCTCTTTTTGGGTTGTGCCTTCAAAGCTGCCTTACAGCAAAAGAAGACATGCATGTCCACACTTTATGTTTGTTTTACAGGATTTTTTTCCTAAGAGAGTTCTAAGTTCCTCGATGGCAAGGGATCTGGCTTAGTATCATTCGATCAAGTTTTTAGTTCTTATGACCCTCTAACGGGCATCAGGACGTATGGTCATAGCAAAATATAGACATGTGGATATCACCAAAGCTGTTGGAATATGAGTCGTTCAAACTCCAAACGTGCACGAAGGCACGATTTAGGCAATCAGTCTTTTCTATAGCTATTACAAGGCTATATAAATCCCAAAATGATTGAACTCAAGTTTTTCACACAAAAGTTATAACCTGGCATGATATTACCATGGGTTAACTTCATTTGAGGCTGGCTCCTCGTTTAGCTCGTTGATGGGTCATCTTGCGTCGGGTCTTATTGGATCTGAAGGTTGTCCACATCCCAGCTGCAATTGATTAAGGCTTCAAATTCGGCTTCGTCATGAAACATTGGAGAGGGGTCAACATCAGGGGAAAAGAGGTGCTTACAGCGTTGAGGAGTTAGGTCCTTTGTTTCAAAAGTTGGCGGCCGGATTTGCACGTTGTTGTCATGATAAGTCGCCTGATACGTCGTTGATACGTCTCCATCATATCTACTTTTCCAAACACTTTTTCCCTTGTTTTGGACTCTAATTTGCATGATTTGAATTGAAGTAACCCGGACTGATGCTGTTTTCAGCTGCATTGCCTTGATGTTATTTTTGTGCAGAAATAAAAGTTCTCGGATTGACCTGAAAATTTACGGAGAATATTTTTGGAATTAATAAAAAATTCTGGCAAAAGAATCAACTAGAGGGGGGGGGCACCCATTGGCCACAAGCCAGGGCCGCGGCCACCTTGCAACTCCACCGACCTCAATTCCAACTCCATATAACCCTATTCTGGGAGAAAAAAATCAGAGAGAAGAGTTCATCGCGTTTCACGATACGGAGCCGCCGCCACCTCCTGTTCTTCCTCGGGAGGCCATATATGGAGTCAATTTTGGGTTCCTGAGAGGGGAAATCGACGCCACCATCATCACCTGTTGGAAATATGCCCTAGAGGCAATAAATAAAGTGTTTATTATTATATTTCCTTGTTCATGATAATTTTTTATTATCCATGCTATAATTGTATTGATTGGAAACACATTGCATGTGTGGATAAATAGACAACACCTTGTCCCTAGTATGCCTCTAGTGAACTAGCTCGTTGATCAAAGATGGTCAAGGTTTCCTAGCCATTTACATGAGATGTCATTTGATAACGAGATCATATCTTTAGGAGAATGATGGGATGGACGAGACCCAAACTATAAACGTAGCATATGATCGTGTCAGTTTATTGCTACAGTTTTCTGCATGTCAAGTATATGTTCCTACGACCATGAGATCATGCAACTCACGGACACCAGAGGAGTGCCTTGTGTGTATCAAACGTCACAACATAACTGGGTGACTATAAAGGTGCTCTATAGGTATCTCTGAGGGTGTCTGTTGGGTTGGCATGAATCAACACTGGGATTTGTTACTCCATGTGACAGAGAGGTATCTCAGGGCCCACTCGATAATACAACATCACAACAAGCCTTGCAAGCAATGTGACTAAGTGTTAGTCACGGAATCTTGTATTATGGAAATGAGTAAAGAGACTTGCCGGTAACGAGGCTAAACTAGGTATGGAGATACCGGCGATCGAATCTTGGGCAAGTAACATACCGAAGAACAAAGGGAACATCATACGGGATTAACTGAATCCTTGACATAGAGGTTCGACCGATAAAGATCTTCGTAGAATATGTAGGAACCAATATGGGCATCCAGGTCCCGCTATTGGTTATTGACCGTAGAGGTGTCTCGATCATGTCTACATAGTTCTCGAACCCACAGGGTCTCCACACTTAAGGTTTGGTGACGTTTCGGTAGTATAGAGTTATGCATGGTGGTGAACGAAGGTTGTTCGGAGTCCCATATGAGATCCGGTACGTCACGAGGAGATTCGGAATGGTTCGGAGGTAAAGATTGATATATAGGAAGTCTTGTTTTGGTCATCGAAAAAGTCTCAGGCTCATCGGTAGTGTACTGGGAGTACCGGGAGGGTACCGGGGGACCATCGGGAGGTGTATTTTGACTCAAGAGACTACATAGACTATGGGAGGATGAATAGCAGCCCTTAGTGGGCTAGTCGAAGTCCCACAGTAGGCCCATGCGGCTGGGCAGAAAGTCCAAAGTGGAAAAGGTGGAAAAAGGCAAAAAGGTGGAAATAAGGAAGGAGTCCTAATCCTACTAGGAGTGGAGGAGGAGGACTCCCCCTCTCCACTTCGGCCGAAGCAACCAAGGGCTGGCCCTTGTGCCAAGCCTCCTCCTCTGCTCCTCCTATATATAGTAGAGGTTTTAGGGTTTTTGCATATAGATTTTCAACCACGTGTAACCCTACCCTCTAGTCCGCAGTTTCAGCTCTATATCAGTTTCAGCAGTACTTAGGCGAAGCCCTGCTAGAATTACTCCACCACCATCGCCGCAACGTCGTCGTGCTGCCAGAAAACTCGTCCACCTCTCCGCTCCCTCTTTCTGGATCAAGAAGGCGGATATCGTCATCAAGCTGTACGTGTGCTGAACAGAGAGGTGCCGTCCGTTCGTTGCTAGATTGGGACGAATCGTGATTGGATCGCAGGATGGTCGGCGATTTGGATCGCTAAGACGTTCGACTACATCAACCGCGTTTCTTAACGCTTCCCGCTTAGTGATCTACAAGGGTAAGTAGATCCACTCTCCCTCTCGTAGATGCTCATCACCATGGATAGATCTTGCATGTGCGTAGGAAATTTTTTGTTTCACATGCAACGTTCCCCAACATCACCAACCATCCTTCATCACCAATTCCATGATGTTCTCCGCCATTCATGAGTAATTCCATCGTAGGCTTTCTGGACGGTGATGGGTTGGATGAGATTTACCATGTAATCGAGTTAGTTTTGTTAGGGTTTGATGCCTAGTATCCACTATTTTGTGAGATTGATGTTGCTATGACTTTGCTATGCTTAATGCTTGTCACTAGGGCGTGAGTGCCATGATTTAAGATCTGAACCTATTATGTTTTCATGAATATATATGTGGTCTTAATCCTATCTTGCAAGTTGTAGAGACCTATTACGAGTTATGATCTGCATCCCCCAAGGTGACAATAACTGGGATTCTTTCCGGTGATTACCGTAGTTTGAGGAGTTCATGTATTCACGAAGTGCTAATGCTTTGGTACGGTTCTCTATTAAAAGGAGGCCTTAATATACCTTAGTTTTCATTAGGACATCGCTTCCACGGGAGGGTAGGATAAAAGATGTCATGCAAGTTCTTTTCCATAAGCACGTATGACTATATATGGACTACATGCCTACATTATGTTGATGAATTGGAGCTAGTTCTGTGTCACCCTATGTTATAACCGTTGCATGATGAATGCCATCCGACATAATTATCCATCATTGATCTATTGCCTATGAGCTTTTCACATATTGATCCTTGCTAAGTTACTTTTTTGTTGCTACTGGTACAATCACTACAAAACTGCTACTGTCACTTTTGCCATTGTTACCGTTACTTCCATACTACTTTGCTACTAAATACTTTGCTGCAGATATTAAGTCTTTCAGTGTGGTTGAATTGACAACTCAGCTGCTAATACTCAAGAATATTCTTTGGCTCCCCTTATGTCGAATCAATAAATTTGGGTTGAATACTCTACCCTCAAAAACTGTTGCGATGCCCTATACTTGTGGGTTATCAAGACCTTTTTCTAGCACCGTTGCCGGGGAGCATAGCTCTATTCTCTGAGTCACTTGGGATTTATATCTGTTGATCACTATGAAGAATCTGAAAGACCCAAAAATGAAGATCTATCCCTCTACTATGAGGGGAGGTAAGGAACTGCCATCTAGCTCTACACTAGATTCACCTTATGTTATGAGTAAATTTGCGACACCACCACCTGCTATTGATTCTGATATGTTGCAAGTAATTGATGATGCCACTTCTACTATGCATGATGCTTATGATGACACTTTTCTTGATAATACTATGCTACTGGGTGAATTTCTTGATGAACAAATTGCTAGAGTCAATGCTGAAACTGATGATATTTCTGAAACTGATGAAATTATTGAAACTGATTACTATGAGAAACCTGTTAGACCTAGCTCTCCTAGATATGAATTGCCTAATAAACCTAAGGGTTATGTTATGGAGGGAGAGGTAGCTAGGGACTTTCTTGCTTGTAAGGATAGAGATGATCTTAAGAAATTGCTATGCAAGTGGAAGGAAAAATCTTTGAATGCTAGAATGGAATATGATCCTAAGTTTGCTACTTCACCTATCTTTGTTACTGATAAGTATTATGAATTCTCTGTCGATCCTGAGTTAATTACTTTGGTTTAATATGATCCTTTCCATGGTTATAAATCTGAAACTGTTATGGCAAATCTTACTAAATTGAATGATATAGCCACCATATTTACTCATGAGGAATTTTTTTGTTATTACTATATTCTTAAGTTGTTTCCTTTCTCATTAAAGGGTGATGCTAAGATATGGTTTAATTCTCTTGCTCCTGGTTGTGTGCGTAGTCCCTAGGATATGATATACTACTTGTCTAAAAAATACTTTCCTGCCCATAAGAAACAAGTTGCCTTGCACGAAATATTTAACTTTGTGCAAATTAAAGAAGAGAGTCTCCCACAAGCTTGGGGGAGGCTTCTCCACTTACTTAATGCTTTGCCTGATCATCCTCTCAAGAAAAATGAAATACTTGATATCTTTTATAATGGACTAACCAATGCTTCTAGGGACCTCCTAGATAGTTGTGCTGGTTTTGTTTTCAGGGAACGAACTATTGAACAAGCTGAACTACTATTGAATAATATATTGAGCAACGATATTGATTGGACTATTCCTGAACCACCTCCAAAGTCCACTCCGAATAAAAGAGGTATTCTATTTCTCTGTCTTGAAGATATGCAAGAGGCAAAGAAATCTATGAAAGAAAAAGGTATTAAAGCTGAAGATGTTAAGAATCTACCACCTATTGAAGAAATACAGGGTCTTGATAATCCGACACACGTAGTGGAGGTAAATTATCTCTATAGATTTGATGAAGGTGATATTCCTTATAATAAGTCTGCTAGCCAATGCTTGGATGAATTTGATAACTTTGTTGTTAAGCAAGAACATTTCAATGCTTATGTTAGTAGACAAATGAAACATAATGCTTACCTGCTTGATTGCTTAGGTGATTATATGTGTAGAACTATTAATGATCTTAAGATTATTAGTAAACATGCTTCCATGGTAACTACTCAAGTAGAACAAGTACTTAAGGCAAAAACTTATTTGCTTAATGAGGTGAATGGCAAGAACAATGATCATTTTGTTAGAGTTGTGACTAGAGGTGGTAAAATGACTCAAGAACCTTTATATCGTGAGGGCCATCCTAAGAGAATTTAGCAAGATTCTCAGGTAATTAATACTGATGCACCTAGTCATCCCATTAATCAAAGGAGAAAGAATGATGAGAGGACCTTGCATGCTGCTAGTGAACCTGTTATAGATACACCTGAAAACCCAAATGATATTTCTATTTTTGATGCTGAGACACAATTTGGTAATGAACACGATCCTAGTGATAATATTAATGATGATGTTCATGTTGATACTAAACCTAGTAATGATAATGATGTGGAGATTGAACCTGCTATTGAGCTTGATAACCACCAACCTAAGAATAAAAGATATGACAAAAGAGACTTTGTTGCTAGGAAGCATGGTAAAGAAAGAGAACCATGAGTTCAGAAACCCATGCCCTTTCCTCCTAAACCATCCAAGAAAAAGGATGATGAGGACTATGAGCATTTTGTTGAAATGCTCAGACTTGTGTTTTTACGTATGCGCTTGACTACTATTCTGAAAATGTCTCCTTATGCTAAGTATATGAAAGATATTGTGACAAAATAAAAGAAAGATACCGGAAGATGAGATTTCCACCATGCTTGCTAATTATACCTTTAAGGATGGAATACCAAAGAAACTAGGAGATCCCGGAGTACCTACTATACCATGCTCTATTAAAAGAAATTATGTTAAAACAACTTCATGTGACCTTGGAGCTGGTGTTAGTATTATGCCTTTCTCTTTGTATCGTAGACTTTATTTGAATAAGTTAACACCTACGGAAATTTATTTGCAAATGGCTATTAAATCAAATGCTTTACCCATCGGTATTTGTGAGGATGTGCCTGTCGTAGTTGCAAATGTTACTATCCTAATGGACTTTATTATTCTTGATATGCCTGAGGACGACAACATGTCGATCATCCTTGGTAGACCATTTTTGAATACTCTAGGGGCTATTATTGATTGCAAAAAGGGCAATGTCACTTTTCACGTTAGTAGTAATGAGCATATGGTACACTTTCCAAAGAGACAACCTCAAGTTCATAGTATCAACTCCATTGGAAAAATTTCAAGGATCATTATCGGAGATTTTGAATTCTCTCTCCCTACTGCCAAGAAGAAATGTGAAATAATCATGGTAGGGGACATGCCTGTCCCCGTTGAGGTAAGTTAGTGTTATTAAAAAAATTCCGGTTTCATGTTACTCGAAAGAAGTTTGTTAATAAGACTTGATCAACCTTGTTAATGAATTCTTTTCGACGAACATGAGATGGACGAATTTAGAAGGCACAACCTTCTGTACCCAACTTTTACTTGATGTCTTTTAGATTAGACAAAGTAAAAAAATGCTATTATTTTTCTGGTTTTTTGAGTTATCCGTGCAATAAAAGATGACCTAAAAATAAAAGTTCTCCAATTACCCTGAAAGTGCAGTATGATTTTTTGGAATATTTAAGCATTTCTGGCACTGAGAACATATTAGGGGGCTGCAGCAGTGGTCTACAAGCTCACAGGGCATGGCCACCCCCTGGCCGCGCCTAGGTGGCTTATGGGTCCCACGTAGGCCCCCTCACTTATTCTAGCAACCATCCACTTTGTCTTCCTCCAGAAAAAATCCCACCATTGCTCAAACCCGTGTTCTAGCTCATTTTGCTGCCAGTTTTGATCTCCTTGTGCGAAGCACCATTCGCAAAAATGTTTTAGGGGATTGATCTTCGGTATGTGACTCCTCAAATGGTCCAATTAGTTTTTGTTTTAGTGCTTTATACATTGCAGATTTTTGTTGCTGTGGTGACCTTGTTCTTGAGCTTGCATGTCAAATTTTTATGGTCCCAAGTAGTTTTGATGCATGATATAGGCTCTAGGTACTGATGGGAGTAGTTGCTATAAGTTTTGTGGAGTTTTGTTCTCCATTATTTTGAGTCGCTAAAAATTTCAGAAATTTTTCAGAGAAAGAAAAATGTCGAGGCCAATATACCAAGGGGGTTCCTCGAGCAAGAAGGGCCCGAGACTTGTGATACGTGAGCCCAACCTTGAACCACCGAGGGAAGCTCAAGTGCGGCCCTGTGAATGGCCATCGGACCAATTCAAGGTTCAGGCCGGCTTCAAGGAAGAATTTCACGCGTTCACACGAAATGCTAGCCTTGAAGATTTTGTTTCAAACCAATGCAAGCAATATTATCAACTCACAGATTCTTTCGTGTGGAGGTTTGAATTTTCATCCAGGCATAATAAGCATTATGTTTTATTAAATCTTTATGATGAATCTTATACTGTGGACCTAGAAGATTTTAACCATGCATGCAAAATTCCACAATGGGGCAGCCATAGTGATCCTCACGAAACTGAATGTAATGATTTTCTTGCTAGCATCACTCTGGGAGAAACTAGAAATATTACACATGCTACCTTGGGGATCATTCACTTTCCTGCTATACATTATTTTGCTCTGTTCATAGGTAGATGTATTTGTTGGAAATATGCCCTAGAGGCAATAATAAAATGGTTATTATTGTATTTCCTTGTTCATGATAATTGTCTATTGTTCATGCTATAATTGTGTTAACCGGGAACCATAATACATGTGTGAATACATAGACCACAACATGTCCCTAGTGAGCCTCTAGTTGACTAGCTCGTTGATCAATAGATGGTCACGATTTCATGACCATGGACATTGGATGTCATTGATAACGGGATCACATCATTAGGAGAATGATGTGATGGACAATACCCAATCCTAAGCATAGCACTAGATCGTGTAGTTCGTCTGCTAAAGCTTTTCAATGTCAAGTATCGTTTCCTTAGACCATGAGATTGTGCAACTCCCGGATACCATAGGAATGCTTTGGGTGTGCCAAACGTCACAACGTAACTGGGTGTCTATAAAGGTGCACTACAGGTATCTCCGAAAGTGTCTGTTCGGTTGGCACGAATCGAGACTGGGATTTGTCACTCCGTTTGACGGAGAGGTATCTCTGGGCCCACTCGGTAAGACATCATCATAATGAGCTCAATGTGACCAAGGAGTTAGTCATGGGATGATGTATTGCGGAACGAGTAAAGAGACTTGCCGGTAACGAGATTGAACAAGGTATAGAGATACCGACGATCGAATCTCGGGCGAGTATCATGCCGATTGACAAAGGGAATTGTATACGGGATTGATTGAATCCCCGACATCGTGGTTCATCTGATGAGATCATCGTGGAGCATGTGGGAGCCAACATGGGTATCCAGATCCCGCTGTTGGTTATTGGCTGGAGAAGTGTCTCGGTCATGTCCACGTGTCTCCCGAACCCGTAGGGTCTACACACTTAAGGTTCGATGACGCTAGGGTTATAGGGAAATGGTATACGTGATTACCGAAGGTTGTTCGGAGTCCCGGATGATATCCCGGACGTCACGAGGAGCTCCGGAATGGTCCGGAGGTAAAGATTGATATATGGGAAGTCCAGTTTTGGTCACCGGAAAGTTTTCGGGCTCATCGGTAGTGTATCGGGAGTGCTGGGAGGGTGCGGGAGGACCCCCGGGAGGGGTGTGACGACCAAAGGACCACATGGGCTGTTAGATAAAGTGTGCCAGCCCTTATTGGGCTGGGAAAGACTTTTGCTAAAGGCCCATGCGGCTAGGGATAAGAGATAGGGCCAAAAAGGATTTAAAAGGAGGAGATCCACCTCCCTTGTGGGAGGTGGACTCTCCCTTTAAATCGGCCGAATCTCTCCTCTTTGGAGTAGAGGCCAAGCCAGCCCTCCACGTCCCTCCTCCTATATATACTTGAGGTTTTGGCTGTTTTGAGACAAGATTTGATCTCTCTCTCTCACGGCGAAGCCCTACCTCTCTTCTTCCTCCTCCGCAGCGCTTAGGCGAAGCCCTGTCGGAATACCTTGCTACTCCACCACCACCACGCCGTCGTGCTGCTGTTGGATCCCTTCCCCAACCTCTCCTTCCTCCTTGCTGGATCAAGGCGTAGGAGACGTCACCGGGCTGCACGTGTGTTGAACGCGGAGGTGTCGTCCGTTCGGCACTTGATCGGATCTACCGCGATCTGAATCGCTGCGAGTATGACTCCATCAACCGCGTTCTTGTAACGCTTCCGCTTAGCGATCTTCAAAGGTATGAAGATGCAATCTCTCCCCACTCGTTGCTGGTTTCTCCATGGATAGATCTTGGTGATCGTAGGAATTTTTTTGATTTACTACTACGTCTTCCAACAGTATTAACGGTAAATATGAGCATAGCCACCTTTGTGTACATGATATTAGTATTCTTAAGGGTGCGGTAATGGGTGATAGACGATATAACTTGGGGGCTATTATTTCTAGGAGGCTAGATATGATGGAGATTTCTTTGGCGGGATTTATGCAACTCGTGTAGCTAATTATATCGGGGTACCCATATGGGGGGATGATATTGAGTTACCACCAAATTTTCTTGATTATGAGGCTATGGTGCGCTACAAGTTCTTGAGAGGAATGAACAGTCCCTCCTGTACTGACTAATTTTTGATAGATAACGTGTTGTCTATATTACTCTTCCTGCTCCTTCCTTCTTTAACTGTTAGGAAAAGCGGAGACACTTTATATCCAGAGAGGAGGCAAACGAGTACGAGAGAAAGGCGGAAACCGTTTGCCTCCACACTATAGTCGTTCAGGCAGTGGCCGTCGCAGCCCAGTACAACCCCAACTATGACTTTGGATATTATCCAGGCCAGCCATAGCCCTGGACCAACTTAGGCCAAAAGCCTAAGCTTGGGGGAGTACGTATTTCTCACCGACCTTACATTCATGTTCACACACTCATTTTAGTTGTCAGTGCTCATACTTTTTGATTGTACCTTCCATGGTAGTTTATTTCTTCTTTCTGCTTTCTTCTTGTGTGTTTAATTAACCTTGAGAAAATTCAAAAAATATAGTTCTAGCTTTACCTTCTAGTATGTTTAGTTGTAGCATTAAAAGAAAACCCAAAAAGGTTTCTCGTTCTTATTTTGCTTGTTGGGAGCTTTCCCGTGTAAATAGTTTTTCTCGTTCTTGCTTGGAATTTCTTTCTTTGGGTCGTATGGAGAAGACCACAATGAAAATAATGAGTGGATCTCATATGCATTATTTTTTATCTATCAGAGAGCCCTTATTACCTTGCCTTCTCCCTTGAGTTATTGTTTGCAGATTCCAGCTTAGTCCAATGCACGTGCACTCTTATTATTATTCACACCGTTCAGTCATGCAAGTGAAAGGCAATAATGACGATATATGATGAAGAGATCGAGATGGAGAAAAGCTGGTACAAACTCGAAATATGATTAGCTCATCGTTCTGGATTCATCTCATTATGGATGAAACATATTTGCAATAACAATTAGAGATTATAGTTACTCATGCCATGCTTAATTATCTAAGAGTGTATAATGATTTGTATTGAGTGCCAACATGCATCTTAAAATGGTTGTGATGTAGTATGATAGGATGATATCCTCCTTTGAATAATCCAAGTGGCTTGACTTGTCACATGTTCACGCATGTAGTTGAAACAAAATCAACATAGCCTCCACGATATTTATGTTCATGGTGATTTATATCTTACTCATGCTTGCATTCAATGTTGGTTAATCTCAATGCATGTTTATGACTGTTGTCCCTCTCTAGTTGGTCGCTTCCCAGTCTCTTGCTAGCCTTCACCGGTACTAAGCGGGAATACTGCTTGTGCATCCACTTCCTTACACCCAAAGTTGTTCCATCTGAGTCCATGATACCTACCTATATGCAGTATTTACCTGCCATTCCAAGTAAATTTGCATGTGCCAAACTCTAACCTTCAAATAATATTCTGTTTTGTATGCCCGAATCGCTCATGTAGCGACTGGGGGCGGACAATATCTTCCATGCTAGGCGGGTTATTCTCACGATATGTGTTGATTCACTGTAATTCACGAGAAAGTGGCTGATATTCGGGATGCATAGTTCCATGCTCAAAAATCAAATCAAAATATAATGAAACAAAACTCCCCCAAAATTGTTGTTTGTATGGACGGTGCCCGTGGATTTGGCCAGCCGTGGAGTGTGTTCGATTGGTGGAGGGGGGAGTAAAAACCGTATCTTTCTATTTGGGAACCGCCTATAATGTATCTAGCATGGAAGATGGTGAAATCTCTTGGTTGTTATGTTGCCAATGAAAGCATACCGCTCAAAATTATTATTCATCTTTGTTTTGAAAAGCTCGAGCTCTGGCTCATCTACAAATCAATGCTTCCCTCTGTGAAGGGCTTATCTATTTTACTTTACTGTTGAGCCATCCTCCTCTTATAAAAATCACCAGTTAGAGAGCACCACCATAATTTTATGCTTTGTTATTAATTGATATTGAGTATGAGTGTGACTGGGTCTCTTTTACCGTGAATTACAATGTCCAGACAGTTCCTTGTTCTTCAGGTGTGCTCTGCATTTATGTTGTGCGGTCTTAGAAAGGGCTAGCGAGATACCATTATATCTTATTGTATCATGATTGTTTTGATAAAATTGTTGTCATCCGAGAATTATTATTATCGCTCGGAAGTTGATTATGTCATTGATATGAGTAAATGTGAGACCTAGATATTATTGTGAACGTGATTAGTCTATAATCTTTGCTGAAAGTCTGAACATCAGTTAGACATATTTACAACAACAAGATCAGACAGAGTTCGTACAAGTTTTTCTTTGTCACTTTCAGTTTTTCAACCAAATTGCTTGAGGACAAGCAATGGGTTAATCCTGGGGGAGTAGATACGTCTCCATCGTATCTACTTTTCCAAACTCTTTTGCCCCTATTTTCTATTCTAATTTGCACGATTTGAATGGAACTAACCCGGACTGATGATGTTTTCACCAGAATTGCCTTGGTGTTATTTTTGTGCATAAATAAAAGTTCTTGGATTGGCCTAAAAAATTACGGAGAACATTTTGGGAATTAATAAAAAATACTAGCGAAAGAATCAACGTGGGGCCACCCATTGGCCACAAGCCAGGGGCGCGACCACACCCGTGGCCGTGCCTAGGTGGCTTCTGGCCCCTTGCAACTCCACCGACCTCAATTCCAACTCCATATAACCATATTCGGGGAGAAAAAAATCATAGAGAAGAGTTCATCGCGTTTCACGATACAGAACCTCCGCCACCTCCTGTTCTTCCTCGGGAGGCCAGATTTGGAGTCCGTTTTAGGCTCCGGAGAGGGGAAATCGACGCCATCGTCATCACCAACCATCCTTCATCACCAATTCCTTGATGCTCTCCTCCATTCGTGAGTAATTCCATCGTAGGCTTGCTGGACGGTGATGGGTTGGATGTGATTTACCATGTAATCGAGTTAGTTTTGTTAGGGTTTGATTTTTAGTATCCACTATGTTCTGAGATTGATGTTGTTGTGACTTTGCAATGCTTAATGCTTGTCACTAGGGTGCGAGTGCCATGATTTCAGATCTGAACCTATTATGTTTTCATGAATATATATGTGTTCTTGATCCCATCTTGAAAGTTGTAGAGACATATTACGAGTTATGATCCGCATCCCCCAGGGTGACAATAACTGGTATTCTTTCCGGTGATTACCGTAGTTTGAGGAGTTCATGTATTCACTAAGTGCTAATGCTTTGGTCCGGTTCTATATTAAAAGGAGGCCTTAATATCCCTTAGCTTCTATTAGGACCCTGCTGCCACGGGAGGGTAGGACAAAAGATGTCATGCAAGTTCTTTTCCATAAGCACGTATGCCTATATATGGAATACATGCCTACATTACATTGATGAATTAGAGCTAGTTTTGTGTCACCCTATGTTATAACTGTTGCATGATGAATGCCATCCGACATAACTATCCATCTCTGATCCATTGCCTATGAGATTTTCACATATTGGTACTTGCTAAGTTACTTTTACATTGCTACTGTTACAATCACTACAAAACTGCTATTGTCACTTTTGCCATCGTTACCGTTACTTCCATACTACTTTGCTACTAAATACTTTGCTACAGATATTAAGTCTTTCAAGTGTTGTTGAATTGACAACTCAACTCCTAATAATCGAGAATATTCTTTGGCTCCCCTTGTGTCGAATCAATTAATTCGGATTGAATACTCTACCGTCGAAAACTATTGTGATCCCCTATACTTATGGGTTATCAGTCGCCAAATCAGCTTTGGCGGCAAGCCGGCTAGCCAAGGCCCATGATGCCCTCATGCAACGGGCGTAGTATTCTTCAGTGAACTCTGAGCCGTCGTCCTTCAGCTGTGGAAAGCCGTCATTCATCTCTTCTGGGTTAAGGTCGGGAGCGTAAGCCAGCGACCGGCTCAAAGCAGCCATTGCGCGTTTACGAGGGACTGATTTCTTCATTTCTTCTAGCTGTTTGGGGATGGTGGAGAGGCAATTCCGAGCGCCTTTAATAAGCTGTGGCACGCCCTTTTCACCTGTGAAAGCTCTGATGGTGAAAATACTTCCAGCGTACAGCTGTGTAGTCAAGGTATATGAAGATTTCAGCTTTAGCAAGCTGTCGTCTGGAAGCTGGCGAGTTCGTCGGCCTGCACACATTCAAAATTGTGTAAGTCGCCAGGCGAGTCTTTGTAAGACTTTGAAAAGAATGCTCATAATGAACAACACTTACCAAAGACATCCTCAGTCATCTATGCTATATTGCATTTCTTATTCAACTCTTCAATAATGGGCTTAAGTTGGCCCTCGGTGTCTTCTGCGCGTTTGATTAAAGACGCTTGTTCGGCTTCCGCAGATCGTTTGAAGGCTTCAAATCCTCCTTGGTTTTTCCAACTCTATTCAAGAGAGCCGCCACTTTTCGTCAGCTTCAGCACGGGCGTCTTGTTGCAAGGCCAGATTTTTCTTCAGGTCGGTCAAGCTAGACTCGGACACACTTAAGGCTTCCTTCACAATACAATTGTCAAGTACAAGTTTACTTCCATTTTAAAGCCGCCATAATGATTTGCAATAGCACTTGGTTGCAATAAAGAAGGTTGTTACAAGTCTCAAGCAGATTGCAGGCAATATACTTGACACTTGGGGGCTAATGTGTATCAGTTATTTCAAGGTTTACAATCCAAATAAGACCCGGATCATCTACACGAAGATGATCCGACCCTTGGTGGCTACACTTGGCTCTAACTCTATCAATATAATAAGTGGCGGATCATTAACTACATAATGACCCAACCCTTGGGGCTACACTTGGCTCTAACTCTATCAATATAATAAGTGTCGGATCATTATTTACAAATATGACCAGACCCTTGAGGGCTACAAGATGATTTATTGAAATATACAAAAGGTTGAAGACCTGGCTGATATTTTGAGAAATTAAGCCGGCTCTTGGGGGATACGTAAGGATATATGGAAGGCAAAGAAGGTTGAGTACCTCATATTTCTTCTTCATCATACTAACTAGGTTGGCCTCCATGTCCCGACTTGTGGAGATGCGGTTGAGATATCCAGATTGCAGCTCGTCAGCAGTAAGTTTCTCCAGATTAGGAAGTTCAGGTTTAGCCTTTGCTACCGCTTGAGCTTGCGTTGGTTTTCCCTTGAAGAGGAAAGGGTGATCCAGCGAAGTAGATAAGTATTTACCTCCATTCTTGAGAACCAAGGTATCAATCCAGTAGGAGGAACAAGCAAGTCACCAATGGATGCACCTACACAAACAGTCAAACTCTTGAACCCAACGCTATAAAGGGGTTGTCAATCCCTTCACAACTATTCACAACTGATAGAGATAGATGTAAAATATTTCAGAAAGTAAAAGGTAAATAAATTGCAACAAGGTATTTCTGGTATTTTTGGTTTATAGATCTGAAAATATAATATGGAAAGTAGACCCGGGGGCCATAGGTATCACTAGAGGCTTCTGTCTTGAAGTCAAATATCACGGTGGGTTAACAAATTACTGTTGAGCAATTGATAGAAAAGTGAATAATTACGACGGTATCCAAGGCAATGATTATGCATATAGGCACTACGTCCATGTCAAGTAGACCGAAATGATTCTATATCTACTACTATTACTCCACACATCGACCGACTCCTGCCTGCATCTAGAGTATTAAGTTCATGAAGAATAGAGTAACGCATTGGGTAAGATGACATGATGTAGAGGGATAAACTCAAGCAATATGATGAAAACCCCATCATGTTACCCTTGATGGCAACAATACAATACGTGCCTCGTTACCCCTACTTTGTCACTGGGTGAGGACACCGCAAGATTGAACCCAAAACCAAGCACTTCTCCCATTGCAAGAATTACCAATCTAGTTGGCCAAACCAAACCAATAACTCAAAGAGACTTACAAACATATGAAATCATGCATATAAGAATTCTTAAAAGACTCAATTAATATTCATGGATAATCTGAACATAAACCCACTATTCATCGGATCTCAACAAACACACCGCAAAAGAATATTACATTGGATAGATCTCCATGAAGATCATGAAGAACATGGTATTGAAGCACAAAGAGAGAATAAGCCATCTAGCTACTAGCTATGGACCCGTAGGTCTGTGGTGGACTACTCATGCATCATTGATAAACCACAAGTATAGGGGATCACAACAGTTTTCGAGGGTAGAGTATTCAACCCAAATTTATTGATTCGACACAAGGGGAGCCAAAGAATATTCTCGAGTATTAGCAGCTGAGTTGTCAATTCAACCACACCTAAAAGACTTAATATCTGCAGCAAAGTATTGAGTAGCAAAGGGTATGAAAGTAATGGTAATAGTGGCAAAAGTGATAGTAGCAGTTTTGTAGTGTTTGTAACAGTAGCAACAGAAAAGTAACTTAGCAAAGATCAATATGTGGAAAGCTCGTAGGCATTGGATCAATGATGGATAATTATGTCAGATGGCATTCATCATGCAACAGTTATAATATAGGGTGACACAGAACTAGATCCAATTCATCAATGTAATGTAGGCATGTATTCCATATATAGTAATACATGCTTATGGAAAAGAACATGCATGATATCTTTTCTCCTACCCTCCCGTGGCAGCAGGGTCCTATTGGAAACTAAGGGATATTAAGTCCTACTTTTAATAGATACCCGGACCAAAGCATTAGCACTTAGTGAATACATGAACTCCTCAAACTACGGTAATCACCGGAAAGAATCCCAGTTATTGTCACTCTAGGGGATGCGTATCATAACTCGTAATAGGTGTCTACAACTTGCAAGATAGGATCAAGAACACACATATATTCATGAAAACATAATAAGTTCAGATCTTAAATCATGGCACTCGGGCCCTAGTGACAAGCATTAAGCATAGCAAAGTCATAACAACATCAATCCCAAAACATAGTGGATACTAGGGATCAAACCCTAACAAAACTAACTCGATTACATGACAAATCTCATCCAACCCATCACCATCTAGCTAGCCTACGATGAGATTACTCATGAACGGTGAAGAGCAACAAGGAATTGGTGATGAAGGATGGTTGTTGATGACGAAGCCGTCGATTTCCCCTCTTCAAAGCCCAAAACGGACTCCAGATCTGGCTCCCGAGGAAGAACAGGAGGTGGCGACGACTCTGTATCATAAAACGTGATGAACTCATCTCCCTGATTTTTTATCCCGGAATATGAATATATAGGAGTGGAAACGAGGTCGGAGGAGCAGTAGGGGGCCCACAAGCCTACCCGGCGCGCCCTAGGCGGGTGGGCACGCCCACTAGGCTTGTGGCGAGGTGGTGGCCCCCCTGCAGTTCGTTTTTTCGCCAATAGTTTTCATTAATTACAGAAATAATCTCCGTAAATATTCAGGTCAATCCGAGAACTTTTATTTCTGCACAAAAATAACACCAAGGCAATTCTGCTAAAAACAACGTCAGTCCGGGTTAGTTCCATTCAAGTCATGCAAATTAGAGTCCAAAACAAGGCCAAAAGAGTTTGGATTTGATGTAGATGTCCTCCGTGATCAGATCCCCCTCCGGCAGATTACCAGAAAAAGCTCCAAGATTGGATCTCTCAAGAACGAAGGCTTCTGGTGGCGAAAAAGTATTTGTGTGTCTCTTTTTGGTACTGGGGAATATTTTGGTATTTATAGGACAAATATTAGGGCTAGGAGACCTGCCAGGTGGTTGCAAGCCTGCCGTCCGCGGCCAGGGGTGGCCGTGCCCCCTGGCTTGTGACCTCCTGGCAGAGTACCTGTCTTGCACTCCAAGCCTGGTAGATCTATTTCGTTCCAAAAAAGCATTCCGAAGATTATATTCCGTTTGGACTCCGTTTAATATTCCATATCTACAATACTTAAAAACAAGGAAAAAATAGAAATGGGCATTAGGCTCTAGATTAATAAGTTAGTCCCAAAAATAATATAAAATAACATATTAATGCATATAAAATATCCAAAACAGATAATATAATAGCGTGACACAATCAAAAATTATAGATACGTTGGAGACGTATTAGCCTTCTCTTTATCAGGTGAAGGCGCCTCATCCTTGCTGATGTGCTTGGTTAGCACATTGCAAAGAGCTAGAGATTTATAAGCCATCCCAGTGATGCTAACCTCTTCTTCATGAGAATTCGCATCTTGAGCGGTTGGCCGAGGGCTTGGCGGCTTAGGGTTGGATCTAGGTTAACTTCAGGGGTCACGACATCAATGTCCACCAGCTCGCTAGGCTAGGGAGTTTCATTGTGGGCACCTTGATCACCTTCGGATGGCTCGAGATGAATTTCAGAAGTACCAAGCATTGGACTCCGGCTCTGGGGCATCAGGATGGGAGGATGGCCCGCTTAGTTTCCTCCTTTTAGCTTGGGGCCTATGAGCAAAGTTTGCACTATAAGTCATATGCAAGGATAGAGTATTAACAAGCAGTATGGGATGCAAAAAGGTTTTACCCTGTATTGATAACAAGATGGGGTAATTTCGAGGCTCTTGAACCGCCAAAATAAGGAGATGTTTCCTAAAAAGTCAAAATTGGGAAATATGAGTGAGTTACAACACAAGTTCAACATGCAGAAGAAATGAAGGCTTAGGCTATGAAGTACCTCGGTACAACGTTTCCGAGGAGCCGGAGTGTTAGTTAAGCTGGTTGACAAGGCTTTAGAGCCGCCGCTCTGAGTCCGGCATCTAGTGTCATCTTGTTGTTTCTTCAAAAGAAAGTCAGGATCTAAGTGAGCAAGAGGGTGTGAAAGTTTTTTCTTCCGGACAACCCGCCGTATTCTCTCTGTTGGTAAAGGTTTCGAGTCTGAGGAGACGATAGTGACCTCGGCAGCACCAGCATGGCTTGTCTCCATTTCCTCCCGAGAGAAATCAGTGTCAATAAGTTGCATAAAGAGAAGTCCAAGGGAGTCAAGTTCTACCTCCGAGTCATCAAGTTTGAGCAGATCTTGGGCGGATGTTTTCTTCTTACGACCCAAAAAACGGGCTTTCACAACTTTAGTTTTCTTCTTGGAAGATGTAATTGGCCTTTTCTTCGAGAAGGAGGAGTTGGCCTGCATAAAGTTACAGAGGGATTATAATATAGTATCAAACACAAAATTCAGAGGAAATAAACGGTTTGCTCAAAAGGATTTTACCTCTGAAGTCGGGTTATGAATGTAGAAGGGGTTCAACCCGATCTGGTTGCAATCTTCTTGAGGTTCTCCAAGCAGTGACTTAATGATCAAATTGAGGTCTTTCTATTGGGGAACGTTGCATGGGAAACAAAATTTTTCCTACGCACACGCAGATCTATCCATGGTGATGAGCATCTACGAGAGGGAGAGTGGATCTACGTACCCTTGTAGATCGCTAAGTGGGAAGCATTAAGAAACGCGGTTGGTGTAGTCGAACGTCTTCGCGACCCAAATTGCCGAGCGTCCCGCGACCTCATCATGATCCGTCCCGCGATTCAATCACGATCCATCCCGCGAACTCATCACGATCCGTCCCGCGAACTCATCATGATCCGTCTCGCGAAATCATCACGATCTGTCCCGCAAACTCATCACGATCCATCTTGCGAACTCATCACGATCCATCCCGCGAACTCATCACGATTCGTCTCGCGATCTTGATCACGGTCCTTCCGATCTAGCGCCGAACGGACGGCACCTCCACGTTCAGCACACGTACAGCTTGATGACGATCTCCGCCGTCTTGATCTAGCAAGAGAGAGAGGAGAGGAGGAAGAGTTCTCCAGCAGCGTGACGGCACTCCGGCGATGGCGGTGGAGCTATTCTGGCAGGGCTTTGCCTAAGCGCTGCAGAAAACCGTTCTAGAGGAGAAACTATGCACTGGAGGAACGGGTAGCACGTGGCTGAAAAACCTAGTGCAAAAACCCTAAAACCACCAGTATATATAGGAGGAGAGGAGGATAGGAGGCAGCCTTGGCTTCCCAAGCTAAGGGCGTCGGCCGAACCTACTAGGAGAGGAGGAATCCTCCTCCAATCCTAGTAGGACTAGGATTGCTCCTTTTTTTCCTTTTTCCACCTTTTTCTTATTGGGTTTTTTCTCCAGTCACATGGGCCTTGTGTGGGAGTTTCCACCAGCCCACTAAGGGCTGATATTCACTCTCCCACAGCCCATGAAGCATCTTGGGTCGAAATACCCCTCCCGCAGGCCTCCCGGTACACTACCGGCACTCCCGGTACACTACCGATGAGCTCGAAACTTTTCCGGCAACCAAAACAGGACTTCCTATATATGAATCTTTACCTCTGGACCATTACGGAGCTCCTCGTGACGTCCGAGATCTCATCCCGGAATCCGAACAACCTTCGGTCACCACCATACATAACTCTATACTACCGAAACGTCACCAAACCTTAAGTGTGCAGACCGTGCGGGTTCGAGAACTATGTAGACATGACCGAGACACCTCTACGGTCAATAACCAATAGCGGTACCTAGATGTCCATATTGGTTCCTACATATTCTATGAAGATTTTTATCGGTCAAACCTCTATGTCAAGCATTCAGTTAATCCCGTATGATGTTCCCTTTGTTCTTCGATATGTTTACTTGCCCAAGATTCGATCGTCGGTATCTCCATACCTGCTTCAACCTCGTTACCAGAAAGTCTTTTTACTCATTCCGTAATACAAGATCCCGTGACTAACACTTAGTCACATTGCTTGCAAGGCTTGTTGTGATGTTGTATTACCGAGTGGGCCCTGAGATACCTCTCCGTCACACGGAGTAACAAATCCCAGTCTTGATCCATGCCAACCCAACAGACACCCTCGGAGATACCTGTAGAGTACCTTTATAGTCACCCGGTTACGTTGCGACGTTTGATACACACAAGGCACTCCTCCGGTGTTAGTGAGTTGCATGATCTCATGGTCATAGGAACAGATACTTGACATGCAGAAAACAGTAGCATTAAACTGACACGATCATATGCTACATTTGTAGTTTGGGTCTTGTCCATCCCATCATTCTCCTAATGATGTGATACCGTTATCAAATGACATCTCATGTAAATGGCTAGGAAACCTTAACCATCTTTGATCAACGAGCTAGTCTATTAGAGGCATACTAGGGACACAATTTTGTCTATGTATCCACACATGCATCTAAGTCTCTGATCAATACAATTATAGCATGGATAATAAACGATTATCATGAACAAGGAAATATGATAATAACTAATTTATTATTGCCTGTAGGGCATATTTCCAACAATCTCCCACTTGCACTAGAGTCAATAATCTAGTTCACATCACCATGTGATTTGCATTGTTATGAATCTAACACCCAATGAGTTCTGGGGCTCGATCATGCTTTGCATGTGAGAGAGGTCTTATAATCAATGGGTCTACGACATTCAGATCCATGTGTACTTTGCAAATTTCTATGTCAAACCATAAACACTGCTACCACACTCCACTTGGTACTATTCCAAATGGCTGCTCCACTATACGTATCTAGATTGCTACTACGAGTCATCCGGATTGGTGTTAAAGCTTGCATAGACGTGACTCTTTACGACGAACTCTTTATCACCTCTATAATCGAGAAACATCTCCTTAGTCTTTTAGTTACTAAGGATAATCTTGACCGATGTCCAGTGCTCCATTCCAGGATCACTTTCAAACCTTCCGGCCATACTTATAGCAAGGCTGACATCGGGTCTTGTGCACAACATTGCATACATGATAGAGCCTATGGCTGAAGCATAGGGGATGACACTCATCTTTTTCTCTATCTTCTGCAGTCACTGGGCATTGAGTCTTACTCAACTTTATACCTTACAAATCAGGCGAGAACTCTTTCTCTGACTGATTCATTTTGAACTCTTTCAAAATCTTGTCAAGGTATGTACTCATTGAAAGTCTCATCAAGTATCTTGATCTATCCCTATAGATCTTGATGCTCAACAATTAGGTAGCTTTATCCAGGTCTTCCTTTGAAAAACACTTTTCAAACAACCCTTTATGCTTTCCAGAAATTCTATATCATTTCCGATCAACAATATGTCAGCCACATATGCTTATCAGAAACTCTATAGTGCTCCCACTCACTTTATTGTAAATACAAGTTTCTCGTAAACTTTGTATAGACTCAAAAACTTTAATCACCTCATCAAAGTGTATATTCCAACTTCGAGATGCTTGCTTCAGTTCATAGAAGGATCACTGAAGCTTGCACACCTTTTATCATCCTTAGGACTAACAAAACCTTCTGGTTGTATCACATACAACCTTTCCTCAAGAAAGGAAACGATGTTTTGGCATCCATCTGCCAGATTTCATAATTGAAAAATGCAACAACTGCTAACATAATTCTAACAGACTTTAGCATCGCTACGAGTGAGAAAGTCTCATCGCAGTCAACTCCTTGAACTTGTCGGAAACTTCTTTGCGACAAGTCGAGCTTTATAAATGGTGACATTCACCATCAGCGTCTGTCTTCATTTTAATGATCCATTTGTACTCAATGACCTACCGTCCAACGAGCAAGTCTACCAAAGTTTATATGGATTTCATATACGGATCCTTTCTCAGATTTCATGTCCTCTAACCATTTGTCGGAATAGGGGACCATCATCGCTTCTCCACAGCTCGTACGTTCATTGTTGTCCAACAACATGACCTCCAAGACAGGGTTGTCGTACCGCTTAGGAGCAGTACACATCCTTGTCGACCTACGAGGTTTGATAGTAACTTGATCCGAAGCTTCATGATCATCATCATTTACTTCCTCTTCAATTGACGTAGGTTCCACACAAACATCTTTCTGCGCTGCGCTACTCTCTGGTTGAAACAAAGGTTCAAGAACCTCATCAAGTTCTATCTTCCTCCCACTCAATTCTTTCGAGAGAAACTTCTTCTCGGGAAAGGACCTGTTTTAGCAAAAAACACTTTATGCTTGGATCTGAGATAGAAGGTTCACCCAACTGTTCTTAGGGTATTCTACGAAGATGCATTTGTCTGCTTTGGGTTCGAGCTCATTAGGTGAAAACATTTCCCACACAAGCGTCGCAGCCCCAAACATCAAGAAATGACAGCTTAGGTTTCTATCAAACCATAATTCACATGGTGTCATCTCACCGGATTTAGATGGTGCCCTATTTAAAGTGAATTTAGTTGTCTCTAATGCACAACCCCAAAATTACAGTAGCAAAACGATAAGAGACATCATAACATGCACCATAACCAATAGAGCACGATTATGACGTTCAGACATACCATCACACTATAGTGTTCCAGGTGGCGTGTGTTGTGAAACAACTTTCACATTGTCTAAAGTTGTATGCCAAACTCGTAACTCAGATATTCTCCTCTACGATCATATCGTAGATATTTTTATCTTCTTGTCACAATGATCTTTAAACTTCACTCTGAATTTGCTTGAACTTTTCAAACAATTCAGACTTGTGTTTCATTAAGTAATCCTACACTATATCTACCCAAATCATCAGTGAAGGTAAGAAAATAACGATATCCACCGCACGCTACAAGACTCATTGGATTGCATACATCAACATGTATCATTTCCAATAAATGACTTGCCCGCTCCGTCAAACCAGAAAACGGGGTCCTTAGTCATCTTTGACCAAGAGGCATGGTTCGCATGTCTCAACCGATTCGACATCGAAAAAGTCCAAAGATCCATCAGCATGGAGTTTCTTCATGCGTTTTATACCAATATGACATTTAGCAGCAGTGCCACAAATATGTGGTACTATCATTATTAACTTTGCATCTTTTGGCATCAATGTTATGAATATGTGTATTACTACGATCAAGATTCAACAAACCATTCTCACTGGGTGCATGACCATTGAAGGTATTATTCATGTAAACAGAATAACCATTATTCTCTAACTTTAAATGAATAACCATGTTGCAATAAACACGATCTAATCACGTTCATGCTCAATGCAAAACACCAAATAACACTTATTTAGGTTTGTTACTAATCCCGAAGGTAGAGAGAGTGTGCGATGTCGATCACATCAACCTTGGAAACACTTCCAACACATATCGTAACATCACCCTTAGCTAGTTCTCTGTTTATTCTGTAGCTTTTATTTCGAGTTACTAACATTTAGCAACCGAACCGGTATCCAATACCCAGGTGCTACTAGGAGTACTAGCAAGGTACACATCAATAACATGTATATCTAATATACTTCTATTGACGTTGCCAGCCTTCTTATCTAGCAAGTATCTAGGGTTGTTCCGCTTTAGCGACCGCTCTCCTCATAATCGAAGCACTTAGTCTCGGGTTTGAGTTCAACTTTGGGTTGCTTCACTGAAGCAGCAACTGACTTGCCATCCATGAAGTTTCCCTCCTTGCCCTTGCCCCTTTCGAAACTAGTGGTTTTACTAACCATCAACACTTGACGCTCCTTCTTGATTTCTACCTTCGCAGTGTCAAACATCGCGAACAGCTCATGCATCATTATTTCTATCCCAGGCGTTTTATAGTTCATCACCAAGTTCTAGTAGCTTAGTGATAGTGACTTGGAGAACTATGTCAATCACTATTTTATCTGGAAGATCAACTCCCACTCGATTCAAGCGATTGTAGCACCCAGAAAATCTGACCACGTGCTCAACGACTGAGCTATTCTCCTTCATCTTGCAAGCAAAGAATATTGTTGGGGATCTCATATCTCGCAACATGGGCACGAGCCTGAGATCCTAATTTCAGCTCTTAGAGCCTCAATTCTAAGCCGTAATGCATGACACACTAATCTATCAAGTAGTCATCAGAACGTGCCTGTCAGATGTTCACAACATCTACAAACCACGCTAGAGGGGTTGGTGCACCGAGCGGTGCATTGAGGACATAAGCCTTCTGTGCAGCAACGAGGACAATCCTTAGATCACGGAGCCAGTACGCAATATTTCTACCATCATCTTTCAACTCTATTTGTCTAGGAACATATAAAAAATCAAGGGAGCTACAGCGTGAGCTAGTATTCTACAACATAATTTTGCAAAGACACTACTGACTATGTTCATGATAATGAGTTCAATTAATCATATTACTTAAGAACTCCCACTCAAATTGATATCCCTCCAGTCATTCGAGTGATACATGATCCAAATTCACCAACTCAAGTCCGGTCATCACGTGAGTTGAGGTGGTTTCAATGGTGAACATCATCATGTTGATCATATATACTATATGACTCATGTTCGACCTTTCGGTCTCTTGTGTTCCGAGGCCATGTCTGTACATGCTAGGCTCGTCAAGTTTAACCCGAGTGTTTCGCATGTGCAACACTGGCTTGCACCCGTTGTATGTGAACGTAGAGTCTATCACACCCGATCATCACGTGGTGTCTCGACACGAAGAACTTTCGCAACGGTGCACACTCGGGGAGAACACAATTTATGTTGAAATTAAGTGAGGGATCACCTTATAATGCTACCATCGTCCTAAACAAAACAAGGTGCATAAAAGGATTAACATCACATGCAAATCATAAGTGACATGATATGGCCATGAACTTGTGCTTTTGATCTCCATCATGAAAGCACCGGCATGATCTCCATCGTCACAGGCATGACACCATGATCTCCATCATCTTGATCTCCATCAATGTGTCGCCATCGGGGTTGTCGCATCCACCATGCTTCTACTACTATTGCTACCGTTTAGCGATAAAGTAAAGTGTTACAATGCGCTTAATGATTGACACGCAGGTCATACAATAATTAAAGACAACCCTATGGCTCCTGCCAGTTGCCGTACTCATCAACATGCAAGTCGTTGATAATCTATACATCACATGATCATCTCATACATCACATATATCACATCATGTAATTGGCCATATCATATCACAACATACCCTGCAAAAACAAGTTAGACGTCCTATAATTGTTGTTGCATGTTTTACGTGGCTACTACGGGTATCTAGCAAGAAAAATTCTCATCTACGCAAGGACCACAACGGTGATACACTAGTTGCTTTTGAACCTTGTCAAGGACCGCCTTTGTCGAATCCGATCCAACTAAAGTGAGAGAAACTGGCATCCGCAAGCCATCTATGCAACAAGTTGCGGTCGAGGGAACCGGTCTCTCATAAGCGTACGAGTAATGTTGGTCTGGGCCGCTTCATCTCACAATACCGCTGAACCAAAATCCGACCAAGGGAGGAAGCAATCTAACCATCAACGCCCACAAACCTTTTGTGTTCTACTCGAGATCTCATCTACGCATAGACCTAGCTCTGATACCACTGTTGGGGAACGTTGCATGGGAAACAAAAAATTTCCTACGCACACGCAGATCTATCCATGGTGATGAGCATCTACAAGAGGGAGAGTGGATCTATGTACCCTTGTAGATCGCTAAAAGGGAAGCGTTAAGAAACGCGGTTGGTGTAGTCGAACGTCTTTGTGATCCAAATCGCCGAGCGTCCCGCGATCTCATCGCGATCCGTCCCACGATTCAATCACGATCCGTCCCGCGAACTCATCATGATGCATCTCACGAAATCATCACGATCCGCCCCACGAACTCATCACGATCCGTTGCGCGAACTCATCACGAAAAATCCCGCGAACTCATCACGATCCGTCTCGCGATCTTGATCATGGTCCTTCCGATCTAGCGCCGAACGGACGACACATCCGCGTTCAGCACACGTACAACTTGATGACGATCTCTGCCGTCTTGATCTAGCAAGAGAGAGCGGAGAGGAGGAAGATTTCTCCGGCTGCGTGACGGCGCTCCAGCGATGGCATGGAGCTATTCCGGTAGGGCTTCGCCTAAGCGCTGCAGAAAACCGATCTAGAGGAGAAACTATGCACTGGAGGAACGGGTAGCACGTGGCTGAAAAACCTAGTGCAAAAACCCTAAACTACAAGTATATATAGGAGGAGAGGAGTAGAGGAGGCAGCCTTGGCTTCCCAAGCCAAGGGCGTCGGCTGAACCTACTAGGAGAGGAGGAATCCTCCTCCAATCCTAGTAGGACTAGGATTGCTCCTTTTTTTTTCCTTTTTCCACCTTTTTCTTATTGGGTTTTCTTCTCCAGCCACATGGCCTTGTGTGGGAGTTTCCACCAGCCCACTAAGGGCTGATATTCACTCTCCCACAGCCCATGAAGCCTCTTGGGTCGAAATACCCCTCCCGGAGGCCTCCTGGTACACTATCGGCACTCCCGGTACACTATCGATGAGCCCGAAACTTTTCCGGCGACCAAAACAGGACTTCCTATATATGAATCTTTACCTCCGGACCATTCTAGAGCTCCTCGTGATGTCCAGGATCTCATCCGGGACTCCGAACAACCTTCGGTCACCACCATACATAACTCTATACTACCGAAACATCACCAAACCTTAAGTGTGCAGACCCTGCGGGTTCGAGAACTATGTAGACATGACCGAGACACCTCTACGGTCAATAACCAATAGTAGGACTTGGATGTCCATATTGGTTCCTACATATTCTATGAAGATCTTTATCGGTCAAACCTCTATGTCAAGGATTCAGTTAATCCCGTATGATGTTCCCTTTATTCTCCGGTATGTTTACTTGCCCGAGATTCGATCGTCGGTATCTCCATACCTAGTTCAACCTCGTTACCGGCAAGTCTCTTTACTCGTTTTCTAATACAAGATCCCGTGACTAACACTTAGTCACATTGCGTGCAAGGCTTGTTGTGATGTTGTATTACGGAGTGGGCCCTGAGATACCTCTCCGTCACACGGAGTAACAAATCCCAGTCTTGATCCATGCCAACCAAACAGACACCCTCGGAGATACCTGTAAAGTACCTTTATAGTCACCCAGTTACGTTGCGACGTTTGATACACACAAGGCACTCCTCTGGTGTCAGTGAGTTGCATGATCTCATGGTCATAGGAACAGATACTTGACATGCAAAAAACAGTAGCATTAAACTGACATGATCATATGCTACATTTGTAGCTTGGGTCTTGTCCATCCCATCATTCTCCTAATGATGTGATCCCGTAATCAAATGACATCTCATGTCAATGGCTAGGAAACCTTAACCATCTTTGATCAACGAGCTAGTCTATTAGAGGCATACTAGGGACACGGTTTTGGCTATGTATCCACACATGCATCTAAGTCTCCGATCAATACAATTATAGCATGGATAATAAACGATTATCATGAACAAGGAAATATGATATTAACTAATTTATTATTGCCTCTAGGGCATATTTCCAACACTTTCTCTCTCAAAGGTGTCTAGTTAAAACGCAAACGGTCATCCACTTCACCGATGTATTGACACATTAGTCTGTCGCGCCAGCTGAGCGGTAAAATTCTCCAAGTGACCCAGCAGCGGGTCAGATTGACACTAGTCAATCTGTTGGCTAATAAAGCCTTCGTGTTTTCAAATGCCGGAGCGTATTGGGCGCGCTCTACGGCGGACATCCGATCTGGGATCTCGGTGGTGTTGCAGAGCCGGAAGGGAATATAACCCGGCAACGGTTTTTTCTTCATCCGAGGAAGTATCTCTACACTAGAACCAGGTTCGGTTGCACTCCTTGGGATGACTAGGCAGGATGGCTGCGAGGAAAGACATGCCTCTACGCTGATGACCCACAAGTATAGGGGATCAATTGTTGCTCTTTTCGATAAGTAAGAGTGTCGAACCCAACGAGGAGCAGAAGGAAATGACAAGTAGTTTTCAGTAAGGTAATGTTTGCAAGTGCTGAAATTGTAAGTAGCGAAGTAGTTTGATAGCAAGATAATTTGTAACGACCAAGTAATGAATATAGTAACAAAAGTGCAGCAAGGTATCCCAATCCTTTTGAGGCAAAGGACAGGCCAAACGGGTCTCTTATGATAAACAAAGCGTTCTTGAGGGTACACGGGAATTTCATCTAGTCACTTTCATCATGTTGGTTTAATTCGTGTTCGGTACTTTGATAATTTGATATGTGGGTGGACCAGTGCTTAGGTGCTGCTCCTACATGAACAAACCTCCTACTTATGATTAACCCTCTCGCAAGCATCCACAACTACGACAAAAGTATTAAGAATAAATTCTAACCATAGCATTAAACTTTTGGATCCAATCGGTCCCTTACGGAATTGCGCATAAACTGGGGTTTAAGCTTCTGTCACTCTCGCGACCCATCATCTAATTGCTACTCCATAATGCATTCCCTTAGGCCCAAATATGGTGAAGTATCATGTAGTCGACGTTCACATGACACCACTAAGCAAATCACAACATAAATACTATCAAAATATCGAACACATATCAAATTCAACTGATTACTTGCAAGATGATTTGTCCCCTGACCGCAAGAACAAAAGTAATTACTCACAAATAATAATCATGCTCAAGATCAGAGGGGTATTAAATAGCATAATGGATCTGAACATATAATCTTCCACCAAATAAACCATATAGTGATCAACTACAAGACGTAATGAACACTACCAGTCACTCACAAGCACCAATCTATAGTTCTAGTAACAAGATTGAACTCAAGAGATGAACTAGGGTTTGAGAGGATATGGTGCTGTTGAAGATCTTGATGAATATTTCCCTCCCCAAGATGGGAGAGTTGTTGGTGATGATGATGATGATGATTTCCCCCTTCGGGAGGGAAGTTGCCCCGGCGGAATCGCTCCGTCGGAGGACAAAAGTGCTCCTTCCCAAGTTCCGTCTCGAGGCGGCGGTGCTTCATCCAGAAAGCCTTCTCCTTCTTTTTTCTAGGTCAAAATGACTTATATACCAGAAGATGGGCACTGGAGGTGGGCTGAGGAGGGCACAACCCATCAGGGCGCGCCTGGGCTCCCTCGCGCGACCAGGTGGGTTGTGCCCACTTGGTGGGCCCCCTCTGGTAGTTATTTGCTCCAATAATTCTTAAATATTCCATAAAAAATCTCCGCGAAGTTTCAGCTTGTTTGGACTTGTGCAGAATAGGTAGCCTGACGTAGCTTTTCCAGGTCCAGATTTCCAGCTGCCGGAATTCTCCCTCTTGGTGTGTTCCTTGCAAATTATAAGAGAAAAGGCATTAGAATTACTCCAAAAGGCATTATTATATATAAAAACATTATAAATAACAGCAACAAAACATGATGCAAAATGGACATATGAACTCCCCCAAGCTTAGACCTCGCTTGTCCTCAAGCGAAAACCAAAATCGAAAAGCATGTCCACATGCTTTGAGAGAGAGGTGTCGATAAAAACAAAATACGGACATAGAAGAATCATGTTGATTATTAAAACAGCAACAAAATTAAACATAGGACTTTTATCATAGAACTTTTATCATATAATTCTCATGAATAAGTAATAGTTCATCACACAATCGTAGTATAAAGCAAAAACTCTATTAGAAACAAACAAACTATGTTTTGAGTCAACTTTGCAACTTCAATTCATCATCGTTTTAGGAAGGGTCACGTATCAGAGCCTTTAGGTAATTCCACATACTCAACCATCATATAGTGTTCTATGATTGCTAACACTCACCTCGTACCCATGAGCAAAACATTTCAACCAGACACATAGAAAGATAGGGGCTTATAGTTTCACCTCCCAACATCCTCAGCTCAAGGGTGATGTCAACAATAATAACTCATGCTATCTATATTCAACTGGACATATGTGCCTAGATCTTTCCTCACCACATGATGCTTGCCAAAGGAGAAAAATAAAAGGAATAGAGAAAAACTTTGACTCTTGCATAAAAGTAAAAGATAGGCCCTTCGCAGAGGGAAGTAGAGGTTCTCATGCGCTTATTTGTTTGTATTCTCAATCCCTTAGTGCAAGAGAACATCATGTTGTATTGCCCCTTAAGATGAAAACATTTATTATGCAATCTGTTGCTTTTATTCTTTGTCATCCAAGATCGTACAATGCTCAATTTTCTATTACACTAAATGATCTTACAGTTTTAGAAGCAATTTTTATTGCCTTATTGCACCGATGACAACTTACTTGAAGGATCTTGCTCAATCCATAGGTAGGTATGGTGGACTCTTGAAAATAGGATTTGGGTTTAAGGGTTTTTGGATGCACAAGTAGTATCTCTACTTAGTGCGGAATTTTTGGCTAGCAAAGGTAGGGGGCAACATCACATGTTAAAGGATCTATGACAATATGACTTATGTGTGAATATAAACAAACATAAACCATTAAGTTGTCTTCCTTGTCCAACGTCAACAATTTTGTCATATAATATTTTGATGAGGGCTCACAATCACAAAATATTTCTAGGATAGTATATTTATATGTGGTTCTTCTCCTCCCTTATTGACTAATGCTATGTTTCTCAATCTCTAATAAAATTTCCTACTTATACCTTTCCTTATGTGGTGCCATCACCCACCACAGGATTAGTATATGATCTTATGGATTTATTTCCTTTCTTTCATCTCTTTCTTATTCCTTTTTATTTTATTTGCAACATGAAAGTAAAGAAAGCAAAAACTCGAACTAAACTTTATTATATAACTTGCACATGATTACAATGATAGATCACTAAGCAAACTCTCAAATAAGAAAGGATTGAACTGAACTCTATTTCATCTAGGCAAAAGATTGAACTAAGATAAGTAAAAGCAAAAATATAGAGGGATGATATGATACCACGGCACCTCCCCCAAGCTTGGCGGAAGCCAAGGGGAGTACCCATACCCGATACTCAATTCTCCTTTGGTGGTGAAGAAGATGGTGGTGGTGATGAAGTGGAGGGCATGCCCTTCTTCCTTAGCTTGCGCTTGAGGATGGAATTTTCCTCCTTCAATTCACCGACCTCCTGCTCTAGCTTCAGTATCTTCTTACATAAATCCTGCTTGCATTCCTGCAAAAGATTATGGGGTATGAACTGAATCTTAGGCATCTTTGGTTTCCTTGGGAGGCTAGACTTCTTAAATTCCACATGCATATCCCCAGGTTGAGGTAATGGAGATTCGTCCTCATCTGAGCTCGTCTCATCCTTCTCCTTAGGATAATAGTCCTCCTCCTCCTGCATGGTCCAGCCATAATGCTCTACATCCCTATAGGACTTGGGGTTAACAATGAAATCAACAACATAGCTCTCTCCCTCGGAGTCTTGGGACGACATATTTTCAGAATTGCGTAGAAAATAGCAAGAAAAGAGAATAGATGATTTCTTCGTGATACGGTGATCAACAGGTTTGGGAAGTATATATAGATTTTTTTTATCTTGGAGGCTAAGTACATGGAAGAAAAACGGAGTATGGAAGGTGTCCCAGGTGGGCACAACCCACCTGGGCGCGCCAGGCAAGCCTGGCACGCCCTGGTGTCTTGTGCCCACTAGGGGACGCTTCCTGGGCGTTTCTTTATTTCCAAAATTCTAAAATATTCCAAAACTGACAGAAAATATTTTTGTAGATTTTTCGAAGTCTGTTTACTTACCATATCACGTACCTCCATATTTCACGATTCTGGAGTGTTCGGGAAGGACTCTTTTATGTGTTCTTCTGGTGTCAAAGTTTGGATAATATTAATTTCAACATTAATAGGCGTACCTGAGATATAACTCTTTATTCGTTGTCCATTGACAACCTTCGGGTCAGTACCTTCGAAATTATTATTTTTGATGGCACCAGACCAGTAAACCTCCTCGATGACATACGGGCCTTCCCATTTCGAGAGGAGCTTCCTTGCAAAAAATCTAAAACGGGAGTTGTACAAAAGAACATATTCTCTGACTTTAAACTCACGCTTTTGAATTCTTTTGTTATGCCATTTTTTGAATTTTCTCCTTGAATAATTTTGCATTTTCATAAGGTTAGGTTCTCCATTCATCTAATGAGTTAATACCAAATAACCTCTTCTCACAAGCAAGTTTGAAATCATAATTGATCTCTTTAACTGCCCAAAATGCTTTATGTTCTAACTCAAGAGGTAAATGACAAGCTTTTCCATAAACCATTTGATAAGGAGACATACCCATAGGATTTTTATATGTTATTCTATAATCCCAAAGTGCATCATCTAATTTCTTAGACCAACTCTTCTTGGACCTATTGAGAGTCTTTTGCAAAATTAATTTTATTTCTCTAATGCTAAGTTCAACTTGACCGCTAGACTAAGGATGATAGGGTGATGCAATTCTGTGGTTAACATCATACTTGGCAAGCATTTTATGGAAAGCACCATGAATAAAGTGTGAACCACCATCAGTCATTAAATATCTAGGGACTCCAAACCTTGGGAAAATAACTTCCTTAAGCATTTTAATAGAGGTGTTGTGATCAACACTACTGGTTGGAATAGCTTCTACCCATTTAGTAACATAATCAATAGCAATCAAAATATGTGTATACCCATTAGAGGAAGGAATAGGTCCCATGTAATCAAATCCCCAAACATCAAATGGTTCAACCACAAGTGAATAATTCATAGGAATTTCTTGACGCTTAACGATATTACCTATTCTTTGACATTCATCGCAAGATGAGACATACCTACGGGCATCCATGAAGAGAGTAGGCCAATAAAATCTAGATTGCAATACCTTATGAGCAGTTCTATCTCCAGCATGATGCCCTCCATAAGCCTCAGAGTGACATTTCCATAGGATTTGTCCCTGTTCATGCTCAGGTACACAACGTCTAATAATACCATCTACTCCTTCTTTACAAAGATGTGGGTCATCCCAAAAGTAATGTCTTAAATCATAGAAGAATTTTTTATTTTGTTGGTAAGTAGAGCTAGGTGGTAAATATTTAGCAACAATGTAATTAGCATAGTCAGCATACCAAGGAGTACTATTAGCAACATTTATTGCAGCTAACTGCTCATCAGGAAAACTATCATCAATAGGTAGTGGGTCATAAAGCACATTTTCAAGCCTAGACAAGTTATCAGCTACAGGGTTCTCAGCTCCTTTTCTATGAATGATATGTAAATCAAATTCTTGTAACAAGAGAACCCAACGAATAAGTCTAGGTTTAGCATCTTTCTTTTCCATAAGATATTTAATAGCACATTGGTCTATGTGAATAGTTACTTTGGAATCAACAATATAAGGTCTAAATTTATCACAAGCTAACACAACTGCTAAGAATTCTTTTTCAGTAGTAGCATAATTTCTTTGAGCATTGTCTAGAGTTTTACTAGCATAATGAATAACATTCAATTTCTTATCAACTCTTTGTCCTAGAACAGCACCAACAGCATAATCACTAGCATCACACAAATTTCAATAGACAAGTTCCAATCAGGTGGTTGAACAATAGGTGTAGTAATTAAGGCTTTCTTGAGTGTTTCAAAGGCTTCAAGACAATCATCATCAAAAACAAAGGGGATATCCTTTTGCAAGAGATTAGTAAGAGGCCTGGAAATTTTAGAAAAGTCTTTGATAAATCTCCTATAGAAACCAGCATGACCTAAGAAACTACGAATACCTTTTATATCTTTAGGACATGGCATTGTCTCAATTGCATGAACCTTAGCTTGGTGCACTTCAATACCTCTTTCAGAAATTTTATGACCCAAGAAAATGCTTTCATTAACCATAAAGTGGCACTTCTCCCAATTGAAGACAAGATTTGTTTGTTCACATCTGTGCAAAACTCGCTCAAGATTGCTTAAACAATCATCAAAATACTTCCCATAAACAGAGAAGTCATCCTTGAAAACCTCAACAATCTTTTCACAAAAATTAGAGAATACAGCCATCATGCATCTTTGAAAGGTAGCAGGTGCATTACACAAACCAAAAGGCCTACGTCTATAAGCACAGGTTCCAAAAGGACAAGTAAAAGTGGTCTTTTCTTGATCAGGTTGTGATACAGGTTTTTGTGAAAAGCCAAAATATCCATCAAGGAAGCAAAAGTGTGTGTGCTTAGATAATCTTTCAAGCATTTGCTCAATGAAAGGCAAAGGGTAATGCTCTTTTCTAATTGCTTTGTTTAATTTTCTAAAATCAATTACCATTCTATAGCCTGTAACAATTCTTTGTGGAATAAGTTCATTTTTATCATTAGGAACAACAGTAATACCTCCTTTCTTGGGAACACAATGAATAGGACTTACCCATATACTATCATTTATAGGGTAGATTATACCTGCTTCCAGAAGTTTTAATATTTCCATTCTTACCACCTCTTTCATCTTCGGATTTAGCCAACGTTGGTGATCAACAGCTGGTTTAGCATCAGGTTCCATATTGATTTTGTGCTGACATAGAGTGGGACTAATGCCCTTTAAATCGTTAAGGGTATATCCAATAGCATCCCGATGCTTCCTTGGAACTTTCAATAATCTTTCTTCTTCATGTTCTGAAAGGTTAGCACTGATAATAACATGACATATCTTCTTTTCGTCAAGATAAACATATTTCAAAGTGTTTGGCAATTGTTTTAATTCAAACACAGGATCACCTTTAGGTGGAGGAGGACCTCCAAGAGTTTCAATAGGTAAATTGTGTTTAAGCACATGATGTTGTTCAAAGAAAACTTTATCTATTTCATTTCTTTCATGCATATGTAAATCATTTTCATTGTCTAGCAGATATTGTTCTAAAGGATCAGTAGGTGGTACAGAAATAGAAGCAAGACCAATTAATTCATCCTTACTAGGAAATTCTTTTTCATGATGATTTCTACTAAACTTGGAAAAATTAAACTCATGAGACTCATCACAAAAGCTAACTCCCATAGTTTGTTTCTTACAATCTATCTTATCATTAACTGTGTTCAAGAAAGGTGTACCAAAGATAATGGGACAGAAGACATCTTGCAGGGAACCAAGAACAAGAAAATCAGTAGGGCATTTTATTTTCCCACACAAGACTTCAACATCTCTAATAATCGCAATTGGTGATATAGTGTCTCTATTAGCAAGTTTAATAGTAACACCTATTTCTTCTATCTCAGCAGGTGCTATGTCTTTCATAATCTCTTCATATAAAGTGTAAGGAATAGCACTCACACTAGCACCCATGTCACATAAATCAGGATAACAGTGATCTCCTATTTTAACTTAAATAACATGCATGCCCATAATAGGTCTATGTTTATCTTTTCTATCAGGTTTAGCAATTCTAGTAGCTTCTTCACAGAAGTAAATAACATGCCCATCAATATCTTCCTCCAAGAGATCTTTAACCATAGCAATGCTAGGTTCTACTTTAATTTGTTCTTCAGGTTTAGGTGTTCTAATATAGATTTTGTTAACCACAGTTGAAACTTTAGCATGTTCCTTTATCCTAACAGGGAAAGGTGGTTTCTCTATATAAGCAAAAGGAACAACTGGATCGACATTATAGAGTATAATTTCTTCTTTAACTGGTGCTGGTTTTTTAATTTCTTCTTTAACAGGTGGGTTATATTTAAACCACTTCACCTTAGGGAGTTCAACATGAGTAGCAAATGATTCACAAAAGGAGGCTACTATCTCAGAGTCAAGTCCATAGTTAGTGCTAAACTTTTGAAAAGCATCGGTATCCATAAAAGATTTAACACAATCATACTTAAGTTTAATACCTGACTCTTTACCTTCGTTGAGTTCCCAATCCACAAAGTTGCATTTAATTCTTTCCAAAAGATCCCACCGGAATTCACTAGTCTTCTTCATAAAAGAACCAACACAAGAAGTATCAAGCATGGTTTGATCATTATGAGAAAACCGAGCATAAAAATTCTGGATAATAATTTTTCTTGAGAGCTCATTATTGGGGCATGAATATAACATTGACTTAAGCCTCCCCCAAGCTAGAGCGATACTTTCTCCTTTCTGATCATAATGAACTAGATGCATAGGATAAAATTTTTGGTGGAACTCCATTTTCAAATGATTCCAATTCCATGATCCAATATCATTGCATAGCCTATACCATGACAATGCTTTTCCCTTCAAAGATAAAGGGAAAACCTTTTTCATAACTTGATCCCTAGGTAAACCTACATGCTTAAATAATCCACAAATTTGTTCCACATTTATCAAGTGCATATCAGGATGTTCAGTTCCATCTCCTGCATAAGGATTAGCTAGTAGTTGTTCTATCATACCCGAAGGAACTTCATATTCGATATTTTCAGTAGGTGCAGTAGGTTGACGGGTTGATAATTGTGGTTCCGGACGAGGTGAAGATACCCCGAACAAACCCCTCAAAGGATTGTTTTCCATAGTAACAAGTGACAATAAATTTCAGCACACTATATAAATGTTTCCTTACCAAATTCCACTTACCAAAGGCGCTTCACTCCCCGGCAACGGCGCCAGAAAATTGCCTTGATGACCCACAAGTATAGGGGGTTAGTTTTAGCTCTTTTTGATAAGTAAGAGTATTGAACCCAACGAGGAGCAGAAGGAAATGACAAGTAGTTTTCAGTAAGGTAATGTCTGCAAGTGCTGAAATTGTGAGTAGCGAAGTAGTTTGATAGCAAGATAATTTGTAATGAGAAAGTAACGAATATAGTAACAAAAGTTCAGCAAGGTATCCCAATCCTTTTGAGTTAAAGGACATGCCCAATCAGTCTCTTATGATAAACAAAGCGTTCTTGAGGGTACACGGGAATTTCATCTAGTCACTTTCATCATGTTGGTCTAATTCGTGCTCGGTACTTTGATAATTTGATATGTGGCTGGACCGGTGCTTAGGTGCTGCTCTTACTTGAACAAACCTCCTACTTATGATTAACCCTCCCGCAAGCATCCGCAACTATGAGAAAAGTATTAACAATAAATTCGAACCATAGCATTAAACTTTTGAAACCAATCGGTCCCTTACGGAATAGCGCATAAACTGGGGTTTAAGCTTCTGTCCTTCTCGCAACCCGTCATCTAATTGCTACTCCACAATGCATTCCCTTAGGCCCAAATATGGTGAAATGTCATGTAGTCGACGTTCACATGACACCACTAAGGGAATCACAACATACATACTATCAAAATATCGAACACATATCAAATTCACATGATTACTTGCAACATGATTTCTCCCGTGACCTCGAGAATGAAAGTAACTACTTACAAATAATAATCATGCTCAAGATCAGAGGGGTATTAAATAGCATATTGGATCTCGACATCTAATATTCCACCAAATAAACCATATAATGATCAACTACAAAAGGTAATCAACACTACTAGTCACCCACAAGCACCAATCTATAGTTCTGGTGACAAGATTGAACTCAAGAGATGAACTAGGGTTTGAGAGGAGTTGGTGTTGTTGAAGATGTTGATGAATATTCCCTCCCCAAGATGGGAGAGGTGTTGGTGATGATGATGACGATGATTTCCCCCTCCAGGAGGAAGGTTACCCCGGCGGAATTGCTCTGCCGGAGGGCAAAAGTGCTCCTGCCCAAGTTCCGCCTCGAGGTGGCGGCGCTTTGTCCAGAAAGCCTTCTCTTTATTTTTTCTTGGTCAAAATGACTTATATACTAGAAGATGGGCACCAGAGGTGGGCCGAGGAGGGCACAACCCACGATGGCGCGCTGGGCTCCTGGCGCGCCCAGGTGGGTTGTGCCCACCTGGTGGGGCCCCTCTGGTAGCTATTTGCTCCAATAATTCTTAAATATTACATAAAAATCGCCGCGAAGTTTCAGCTTGTTTGGAGTTGTGCAGAATAGGTAGCCTAACGTAGCTTTTCTAGGTCCAGATTTCTAGCTGCCGGAATTCTCCCTCTTGGTGTGTTTCTTGCAAATTATGAGAGAAAAGGCATTAGAATTACTCAAAAAAATCATTATTATGGATAAAAGCAATATGAATAACAGCAAGAAAACATGATGCAAAATGGATGTATCATACGCCTCTGGATTGAAATGCCTCCAAGCTCAAGACTTGGCTCGACCGCTATCTCAGTCTGGCGGTTGATGTAAAAGAGATCCCGAAAGAGATCAACGGTGAGCTCTTCTCACAGGTATGACTCGCAAACAACTTGGAATTGGCACAAATTGGTGATGGAGTTGGGGCCAATATCTTCAGGATGGAGTTTATAAAAATGAAGGGCGTCCCAGAATTTTGTTGACCTGGGTGGCGAGAAGACACGGAGAAGATGCTACGTAAATACAACCACTTCCCCTTCCTGAGGTTCGGTCCTGACTTCATTTCCAGGAACCCTCCAGTGGATGACGTCTTGAGACGGTAAAACTCCGATGGCTACGAAATCATTCAGCATCTCCTCAGTAACCCCGGAGCCTACCCAATCGCAAGAGGCAGGGGCTTTGGCCATAGTGGCGGGTTAAATTCTATGGAGATAAATAAAGATGTCGCGGGTTAAGGATACCACATGACAAAGATTGATATGACTAAGACGACAATGATACTTCGCGGGTCATGACTAAATTATAAGCTGCCACTAACTAAAAGTATTAGGCGAATCGCACTTTTTCAAGGGTGAACCGACAGTGTGATGGCGGGTCACTTAGACAATGAATACCGAAATACCGCTAAGTTCGGGCAAACAGGTTTCGACGGCTACCGCTTGTTGCAAAGATGCCTTAGAGGCAATAATAAATTAGTTATTATCATATTTCCTTGTTCGTGATAATGGTTCATTATCCATGCTAGAATTGTATTGATCGGAAAATCAGATACATGTGTGGATACATAGACAACACCATGTCCCTAGTATGCCTCTAATAGACTAGCTCGTTGATCAAAGATGGTTAAGGTTTCCTAGCCATGGACATGAGATGTCATTTGATAATGGGATCACATGATTGGGAGAATGATGTGATGGACAAGACCCAAACTATAAATGCAGCATATGATCGTGTTAGTTTATTGCAAGAGTTTTCTGCATGTCAAGTATCTGTTCCTATGACCATGAGATCATGCAACTCACTGACAACGGAGGAGTACCTTGTGTGTGTCAAACATCGCAATGTAACTAGGTGACTATAAAGGTGCTCTAAAATTATCTCTAAGGGTGCTGTTGAGTTGGCATGGATCAAGACTGGGATTTGTTACTCCGTGCGACGGAGAGGTATCTCAGGGCCCACTCAGTAATACAACATCACTATAAGCCTTGCAAGCAATGTTACTAAAGAGTTATCCACGGGATCTTGTATTACAGAACGAGTAAAAAGACTTGCCATTAACGAGATTGAACTAGGTATGGAGATGCCGACAAACGAATCTTGGTCAAGTAACATACCGAAGAGCAAAGGGAACAGCGTACGGGATTAACTGAATCCTTGACATACAGGTTCAAACGATAAAGATATTCATAGAATATGTAGGAACCAATATGGGCATCCAGGTCCCACTATTGGTTATTGACCGTAGATGTTTCTCGGACATGTCTACATAGTTGTCGAACCCGCAGGGTGTGCATACTTAAAGTTTGGTGATGTTTTGGTAGTATTGAGTTATGAATGTTGGTGACCGAAGGTTGTTTGGAGTCCCAGATGAGATCCCAGAAGTCACGAGGAGCTCTGGAATGGTCCGTAGGTAAAGATTGATATATACGAAAGTGTTATTTGGGTTCCGGAAAAGTTTCGGGCACTACCGATAGTGTACCGTCGTGACGAAAGGGTTTCGGGGGTCCATCGGGAGGGGCCCACCCACCCCGGGTGGGCACATGGGCCTATGTGGTTGCGCACCAGCCCATTATGGGCTGGGCAACCAACCAAAAAGAGCCCTTGCGCCCAAGGATACGTGGGGAGGTGCCTTGGAGGGGAGGGAGACCTCCCTAGGACACCCACCTCCCTTATGAGAGGTGTACTCCTCCCTATCTCTGCCGGCCAGCCCTCCTTGGAGGAGGGGCCAACGCTGCGCCCTACCTACCCCTTCCTCCTATAAATTGAGAGGGAGATGGAGGGTAGCACAACCCTAAGGCATAGGTGCAACCCTCCCTCTCTCCCCAGATCTGTTTCTCCTCCAAAACGCGTCTACGACACCACTTGACGAAGCCCTACTAAGATCACTCCACCACCACCGCCACCACACCGTTATGCTGTCAAAGAACTCATCTACCTCTCCGCTCCCTCTTGCTGGATCAATAAGGCAGATATCGTCATCAAGCTGTACGTGTGTTGAACGCGCATGTGTCGTCCGTTCGGCACTAGATCGGAAGGACCACGATGGGATCGCAAGACGGCTCATGATGAGATCGCGGGATGGATCATAATTGGATCTTGAAGACGTTCGACTACATCAACCGCATTTCTTAACGCTTCCGCTTAGCAATCTTCAAGGGTATGTAGATCCACTCTCCCTCTCGTAGATGCTCATCACCATGGATAGATCTTGTAGTGCGTAGGAAATTTTTTGTTTCCCATGCAACGTTGCCCAAGAGTGGCATCATGAGCTAGGTCTATGTGTAGATGAGATATCGAGTAGAACACAAAGGAGCTTGTGGGTGTTGATGCATATATCGCTTCCTCCCTCGGTCGTGTTTTGGTTCAGCGGTATTGTGGAATGAAGCAGCCCGGACCAACCTTACTCGTACGCTTACGAGAGACCGGTTCCATCGACTGACGTGTAACTTTGTTGCACGAAGATGGTTGGCGGGTGTCTTTTTATCCTACTTTAGTTGGATCGGATTCGACAAAGGCGGTCCTTGAGAAGGTAGAAAAGCAACTTATGTATCACTGTTGTGGTCATTACATAGGTGAGAATTGTTCTTGCTAGATACCCGTAGTAGCCACATAAAACATGCAACAAAAATTAGACGATGTCTAATTGTTTTTGCAGGGTATGTTGTGATGTGATATGTCCAATTACATTATGAGATATATGTGATGTATGAGATTATCATATTTTGTATAGAATATCATGACTTGCATGTCGATGAGTTCAACAACCGGCAGGAGCCATAGCGTTGTCTTTAATTATTGTATGACCTGCGTGTCAATCATTAAGCGCTATGTAATGCTTTACTTTATTGCTAAACGGTAGCAATAGTAGGAGAAGCATGATGGGCATGGCAACCCCGATGGCGAAACGTTGATGGAGATCAAGATGACGGAGATCATGGTGTCATGCCGGTGATGATGGAGGTCATGTCGGTGATTTAACGATGGAGATCAAAAGCACAAGTTCATGGCCATATCATGTCACTTATGATTTGCGTGTGATGTTAATCCTTTTATGCACCTTGTTTTGCTTAGGACGACGGTAGCATTATAAGGTGATCCCTCACTTAAATTTCAAGGTGAATTGTGTTCTCCCCGAGTGTGCACCGTTGCGAAAGTTCATCGTGTCGAGACACCACGTGATGATCAGGTGTGATAGACTCTACGTTCACATACAATGGGTGCAAGACAGTGTTGCACATGCGAAACACTCGGGTTAAACTTGACGAGCCTAGCATCTTCAGACATGGCCTCGGAACACAAGAGACCGAAAGGTCGAACATGAGTCATATAGTAGATATGATCAACATGATGATGTTCACCATTGAAACCACCTCCACTTACGTGATGATCGTACTTGAGTTGTTGAATTTGGATCATCCATCACTCGAATGACCGGAGGGATGTCAATTTGAGTGGGAGTTCTTCAGTAATATGATTAATTGAACTCATTATCATGAACATATTCGGTACTGTCTTTGCAAATTAAGTTGTAGCTCATGTTGTAGCTCCCTTGAATTTTTATATGTTCCTAGAGAAATAGAGTTGAAGGTTGATGTTAGCAATATTGCGAACTGGGTCCGTGATCTGAGGATTGTCCTCATTGCTGCACAGAAGGCTTATGTCCTTAATGCATCGCTCGGCGCACCACCCCCTCTAGCATCGTCTGTAGATGTTTTGAACATCTGACATGCACGTTCCGATGACTACTTGATAGTTTAGTGCGTCATGCATTACGGCTTAGAATTGAGACTCCAAAATGTTTTGAACATTACGAAACATATGAGATGTTCTAAGAGCTGAAATTGGGATCTCGGGATCGTGCCCGTGTTGTGAGATATGAGATCTCTAACAAAATTCTTTGCATGCAAGATGAAGGAGAATAGCTCAATCATTGAGCATGTGCTCAGATTGTCTGGGTGGTACAGTCGCTTGAATTGAGTGGGAGTTGATCTTCCAGATAAGAAAGTGATTGATATAGTTTTCCAAGTCATTGTCACTAACCTACTAGAGCTTCCTGATGAACTATAAAATACGAGGGATGGAAATAATGATCCCTGAGCTGTTCGCGATGTTTGATACAGCGAAGGTAGAAATCAAGAAGGAGCACCAATTGTTGATGGTTAGTGAAACCACGAGTTTCGAGAAGGGCAAGGGCAAGGAGGGAAACTTCATGGATGGCAAGATAGTTGCTGCTCGAGTGAAGCAACCTAAAGTTGAACTCAAACCCGAGACTAAGTGCTTATATTATGAGGAGAGCAGTCGCTAAAGCGGAACAACCCTAGATACTTTGTAGATAAGAAGGCTGGCAACGTCAACATGAGTATATTTGATATACGTGTTATTGATGTGTACCTTGCTAGTACTCCTAGTAGCACCTAGGTATTGGATACGGTTCGGTTGCTAAATGTTAGTAACTCGAAACAAAAGCTACGGAATAAGTGTGAGGTGACGATGTGCGTTGGAAATGTTTCCAAGGTTGATGTGATCAACATCGCACGCTTTCTCTACCTTCGAGATTAGTGACAGGCCTAAATAAATGTTATTTGGTGTTTGCGTTGAGCATGAACGTGATTGGATCGTGTTTATTGCAATACGGTTATTCATTTAAGTCAGAGAATAATGGTTATTCTGCTTACATGAATAATACCTTCAATGGTCATGCACCCAATGAATGGTTTGTTGAATCTTGATCGTAGTAGTACACTGGTTTATAACATAGATGCTAAAAGATACAAAGTTAATAATGATAGTACCACATACTTGTGGCACTGCAGCTAAATGTCATACTGGTGTAAAGCGCATGAAGAAACTCCATGTTGATGGATCTTTGGACTCATTCAATTTTGAATTGGTTGAGACATGCGGACCATGCCTCTTGGGCAAGATGACTAAAACCCCATTTTCCGGCTTGATGGAATGGGCGAGTGACTTATTGGAAATGATACATGTTGATGTATATGGTCCAATGAGTGTTGTAGCGTGAAGTGGATATCGTTATTTTCTTACCTTTACTGATGGCTTGAGTAGATATAGTGTATATTTACTTAATGAAACACAAGCCAAAATCATTTGAAAAGTTCAAGCAGAATTAGAGTGAAGTTTGAGATCATCATGACGAGAAGATAAAATGTCTACGATATGATCGTGGAGGTGAATATCTGAGTTACGAGTTTAGTATATAACTTAAGGCAATGTGAAAGTTGTTTCACAACTCATGCCACCTCGAACACCATAGTGTGATGGTGTGTCCATACGTCGTAGTCATGCTCTATTGGATATGGTGCGAATTATGATGTCTCTTATCGTTTTTGCCACTATCATTTTGGGGTTATGCATTAGCGACAACTTATTCACTTTAAAAAGGGCACCATCTAAATCCGTTGAGATGACATCATATGGTTTGGTAGAAGCCTAAGCTGTCATTTCTTAGAGTTTGGGAATGCGACACTTATGTATGATAAGCTAGAACCCAAAGCGGAAAAATGCATCTTCATAGAATATCCTAAGAACAGTTGGGTATACCTTCTATCTTAGATCCGAGTACAAAGTGTTGTTGCTAAAACTAGGTCCTTTCTCGAGAAAGAGTTTCTCTCGAAAGAATTGAGTGTGAGGGAGATAGAACTTGATGAGGTGGTTGAACCTTCGTTTCAGCCATAGAGTAGGGCATCACAGAAAGATGTTTCTGTGGGGCCTACGTCAGTTGAAGAGGAAGTTAATGATGATGATCATGAAGCTTCAGATCAAGTTACTATCAAACCTCGTAGGTCGACATGGATGCGTACTATATTAGAGGTCATGTTGTTGGACAACGATGAACCTACGAACTATGGAGAAGCGATGATGGGCCCGGATTCTGACAAATGGTTGGAATCCATGAAATTCGAGAAATAATCCATGTATTAAAACCAAGTATAGACTTTGGTAGACCTGCTCATTGGACGGCAGGTCATTGAGTACAAATGGACCTTTAAGATGAAAACAGGCGTTGATGGTAAATGTCACCATTTATAAAGCTCAACTTGTCACAAAGAAGTTTCCGACAAAGTTCAACTCTCACCTGTAGCGATGCTAAAAGGATGTTGAAATTATGTTAGCAGTTGTTGCATTTTTCAAATTATGAAATCTGGCAGATGGATGTCAAAACATTGTGTCCTTAAGTGTTTACTGGAGGAAAGGTTGTATGTGATACAACCAGAAGATTTCTCAGTCCTAAGGATGCTACAAGGTGTGGAAGTTCCAGCGATCCTTCTGTGGGCTGGACCAAGCATCTCGGAGTTGGAATATACGCTTTTATGAGGTGATCAAAGTTTTTGAGTCTATACAAAGTTTATGAGAAACTTGTATTTACAGGAAAGTGAGTAGGAGCACTATAGAATTTCTGATAAGTATATGTGGTTCACATATTGATTGGAAATAATGTAGAATTTCTGGAAAGCATAAACGGTTGTTTGAAAGAGTTTTTCAAAGGAAGACCTGGATAAAGCTACCTAATTATTGGGCATCAAGATCTATAGAAATAGATCAAGATGCTTGATAAGACTTTCATTGAGTACATACCTAGACAAGATTTTGAAAGAGTTCAAAATGGATCAGTCAAAAAAGGATTTCTTGCCTAGTTTGTAAGGTGTGGAGTTGATTGAGACTCAAAGCTCAACCACGGCAGAAGAAATAGAAAGGATGAATGTCGTGTCCTATGCTTTATCCATAGGCTCTGTATAGTATGCCATGTTGTGTTGTGCCTTGCCATGAGTCTGTGAAGGGGTACAAGAACGATCCAGGAGAGGATCACTAGACAACGGTCAAGATTATCCTTAGTAACTAGAGGACTGAGGAAATATTTCTCAATTATGGAGGTGATAAAGAGTTCGTCATAAAGGGTTACATCGATGCAAGCTTTAACACCAATCTGGATGACTCTTAGTACCAATCCGAATACGTATAGTGGAGCAGCCATTTGGAATAGGTCCAAGTGAAGTGTGGTTGCAGTGTTTACATTATGACATACATATTTGCAAAGCACACACGGATATGAATATCGCAGACCCGTTGACTAAAAGACCTCTCTCACATGCAAAGCATGATCGAGCCCCAGCACTCATTGGGTGTTAGGTTCATAACAATGTGAATCACATGGTGATGTGAACTATATTATTGACTCTAGTGCAAGTGGGAGACAGTTGGAAATATGCCCTATAGGCAATAATAAATTAGTTATTATTATATTTCCTTGTTCACGATAATGTGTTAGTGCATCTAGTGCCCCTTAGTGATTTTGGTGTGTTGAAGACTTATAGGTTAAGGAACTAATGTGTTTGTGAGTGTACACAGGCTCTATAAGTCGATGAGGAGTTTGATATATTCGGAGATTATCAACCCCTAAAAATGTATGTCTTCAACTGAAGACTTTGGTGAAGACTTTGTGAAGACTATGCTGAAGACTTTGGTATTCCCTGAAGACTTTGAAAATGAAGAAGTTGGTGTGACCTTGAAGATATGAACGAGGACTATGAAGTGTGAAGACTATTGTTTTCATAGTTTCATTTCCTTTCTTTGAGTCATAGGAAACATCGTACTGTTAAAGGGGGCCGAGGTAATACTAAGGAAAATTTCCAACTGATGCTCAACTCCAAAAGCCTCAACCTATACAATCCTTCGAGTGAAGCCTTTGGAAATCTCTTGCAGTTCAGTCAAGTTCTTCAGTGACAGAGACGATGTTCTTCTGGTCTCTGATGAAATTGGTCTCACTGAGGAGTTAGGATTTCGCGAGTGCGAATTGCCTACAAGTGAGGAACATGATATGTCTGAGGACTTTCATAGTTCGAAATTCTGACCGTTGCTATGCTTAGCGCTAGCTGTCCCCAATTATAATATCCACATAACGGTCATATCATTGGGGCATTTATGTCTTATCATGTCACGTTGCACCCTGGCTATAAATAGCCACCCCCACAACCACCAGCTGGTTGGCTGCTCCGAGAGAGAACTGACACTTGTCATTTGAGAGCAACCCATCCTCCGAGGACTTTGAGAGAAAATCATCAGTTAGGAAAAACCCACATCCAAACCACCAAACCCAAAAGTGATTGAGCATCACTGAAGAAATTCCTGTGTGGAACCGACGCTTGTTACCTTTGAGGACTGTGTATCCTCCAGACGGTTAGGCATCATGGTCTAGTGCATCCTGCAGTCAATTGAGGATCACGGAGTGACCTTGGTCTAGAGCATCTAGCAGTCAATTTTGGATCGTCGGGTGACCAGTTTGTGAGGGTTTTGGAAGTCTACCCTGAAGACTTACCACGAGTGTTGGGCGAGGATTGTGTGACCTTATCTCAAGGAGAATACGGTAAGGACTGTGTGTCCTCTCGTTTAAATACTAGGCCGCTCCAAACCAGATATACGACTATCACAGCAGTTGGAACTGGGTCATCAAACCATTTTCTTCATCGAGCTACCTGGTTCTATTTCCTCAACCCCTCTATTCCTCGTATAATTGTTGATGAAATTGATTGTTACTGTTTGAAGAATTTGACTGAAGACTTTCACAATTTCCTCACCTCAAATTCTTCAAGTTACCTTGTTCCTCACCTGATTATCATGTATCACGCTACCTATAATCTGTGCATGTTTCAATTCATCATGATGACTATGTTGTTGCTATGTTCCTCATGCACTTGAGTACTTATTCCCACTAGTGCAGAACCGGCCTATTGTTGCGGTTGGTAAGAGCCTTTAGTGCCGGTTCTCGAACCGGCACTAAAGGGTGGGGACTAAAGCCTACCCCCCCCCCCTTTAGTGCCGGATCAACACGGCCCGGCACCAAAGGCCCTCCACATGGCGTTAACGGTGCCGTGGGCTGGGGGGGCCTTTAGTCCCGGTTGGTAACACCAACCGGGACTAAGTATTTAGTTTTTTTAGTTTTGTTTTATTTTTCCTTTTAATTATTTAGGGGTTTATGAATTAATTATGGTTTGAATTTCTTTTTAATTTGTGTTCTCCATTTAATTAATTTTCATTTCAAACATACATTACGCTACTACGCACATACTGTACACACGTTGTGCATGCGCATATATATAAATATAAATAGAATTTCTCGTAGAACCGCGATCATATATATATATATATGTATATATATATATCATCAAATTGCTAGTACGACGACTATATGCAGGCCCTGTAGAAATCCAGCTAATCGTCGTCCTTGTAGATCTTGTAATGGTATTGTCCTTTGGGATCTATGACCTGGTCAAGCAGAAATCCAGATAATTCCTCTTGAATTGCTCGTACCCGAGCCTCGTGTATGAGTTGGACCCGCACCTCCGTCAGCTACAAGTTGGAGATCAAAATGAATATATTAGTTGTGTATATATATTAGCTAGATCATGATAAAAAAATTATGGATAGTTTTCTGGCAACGTACCCACAAATTTCTTTCATTTCTGCTCCTTTTAGACGTGATCATGCGAATGTACTCGCAATGGTAGTATCTGCATAAACTAGTCCCCTACTCTTGCACCATGCACTTTACGAGAATAAAATTCAATCAGGTAATAATTAATCAAGCATGATAATGGTATTGAAACTACAATTAAAGAGATGCACGGACGTAGCTAGCTAGCTAGTAGTACTTAATTACCTTGGATGGCGTCCATTTCAGTTGTGGTGCCCAGTCGCATGGGACCCGTTTGATGAACTTGGCCCAAGCCCTGCCCGTCGGCAAAGAAAATGAATAAATGAGTTATTAACTAGTTGATATCAGGAAATGAAGTAATTATAGAGGCCGACATAGTGCAATAATGATTGAAATTACCTGTCAACCAACCCCCTCACGATTGCATATTCGGATGCATCCTTTAATAGCGAGTCGAGTACTTCAACCTTTCCCTTGTCAACTTCAATGATTAACAAGATCCAGTGGTAACTTCATAACTCATCAACAACACTTATTAACATCTAGTAAGAAAAAAATAGAATTTGTAGTACCATATATATATATATATAGTAACACTCACCCGAAGTTGTAAGTAGTATTTCTGGTTGGGTGTTTAGATGCATCAAAAATTCTAGCATTTTTTTCTTTGTGTCTTTTCTCGTATATGAAGTTTCCCATATCTTTTGATTAATCGTATTTGGGTCAATGAACCCAACGCCATAGGGTCCAGCTTGATTCATTTCTTGCATCTTCATTTTGCATAATACCACAGAGACAAATATAGTGAGAATAATTCTAGGTAATTAATGAGAGCATAACTAGCTAGAGACTTTAAATTATAGAAAGAAATCACTTACAGACAATAGCAACTACCTAAAGATTTGTCGAGTGTGTCTTGATTGAATAACTAGAACAACTCTGCATAATGAATCCACACATCCATTTTATGGAAGTAATGCCTCTCTTGGACTCTCACCATGAGGGACTCTTCATTGGTATTTGTTGTTATTTGCATGTACCACGTATGCAATTCATACATTCTCGTTGCTAGAAGTTTGACATCTTCAGGCTAGACTAGAGGTTTGCCACGGGCATATTGATGTTTTACTTCTGTCTCTTTAAGCACGGGCATTTCCTCAAGGCCTAGGAGTTGTTCAACAGTGACACCGGCCTCTTTAGCCATCCTAATATGGTCTTCGGTTACTTCTTCTAGTTGACCGGCGATACTTGTTGGAAATATGCCCTAGAGGCAATATATAAAGTGTTTATTATTATATTTCCTTGTTCATGATAATCGTTTATTATCCATGCTATAATTGCATTGATTGGAAACACATTGCATGTGTGGGTAAATAGACAACACTGTGTCCCTAGTATGCCTCTAGTGAACTAGCTCGTTGATCAAAGATGGTCAGGGTTTCCTAGCCATTGACATGTGATGTCATTTGATAACGGGATCACATCATTAGGAGAATAATGTGATGGACAAGACCCAAACTACAAACGTAGCACATGATCGTGTCAGTTTATTGCTACTATTTTCTGCATGTCAATGTATATGTTCCTATGACCATGAGATCATGCAACTCACGAATATCGGAGGAGTGCCTTGTGTGTATCAAACGTCACAACGTAACTGGGTGACTATAAAGGTGCTCTACAGGTATTTCCGATGATGTTTGTTGAGTTGGCATGGATCGAGACTGGGATTTGTTACTCCGTGTGACGGAGAGGTATCTCGGGGCCCACTCGGTAATGCAACATCACAATAAGCCTTGCAAGCAATGTGACTAATTGTTAGTTGCGAGATCTTGTATTACGGAAGGAGTAAAGAGACTTGCCGGTAACGAGATTGAACTAGGTATGGAGATAGCAACGATCGAATCTCGGGCAAGTAACATACCGAAGAACAAAGGGAACATTATACGCGATTAACTGAATCCTTGGCATAGAGGTTCGACCGATAGATCTTCGTAGAATATGTAGGAACCAATGTGGACGTCCAGGTCCCGCCATTGGTTATTGTCCGTAGAGGTGTCTCGGTCATGTCTACATATTTCTCGAACCCGCAGGGTCTGCACACTTAAGGTTTGGTGACGTTTTGGTAGTATAGAGTTATGTATGGTGGTGACCGAAGGATGTTCGGAGTCTCGGATATGATCCCGGACATAACGAGGATCTCCGGAAGAGTCTGGAGATAAAGATTGATATATGTGATAATAGTGTTTTGATCTCTGGAAGAGTTCCGGAATTAACCGGAAGGGGTTCCAGATGTTTACCTAAGTGTTCGGGTACAACAACACTTTATATGGACCAATGGGGTAAAACCCACGAGGTATTGGAAAGGGCAAAAGGAAGTTTTGCTGCAGCCTTAAGCAGTAAGGCAGTACTACCGCTTGTGAAGCGGTACTACCGCTCAAGCGGTATTATCGCTCGTGAAGCGGTACTACTGCTCAAGCGGTACTACCGCTCGTGAAGCGGTACTACCTCTCAAGCGGTACTACCGCTCGTGAAGCGGTACTACCGCTTGTGCGCGGGACTGCAGGGATCCGAGTTGGACACTTTTCTTGCGGGCCAAACCGACCCTGTGCGGGCAAAATCGACCTTGTAGAGGTTTTTGCTCCAAGTTTAGACCCCAGGGCTCAACATATAAATAGAGGGGCAGGGCTAGCACACGGGACACAACTTACGGCCATGTGCTACCTGTTCCACCGATGCTCCTCTAGATCGGTTTTCTGCAGCACTTAGGCGAAGCCCTGCCGGAATTGCTCCACCACCACCATCACCGGAGCGCCGTCACGCTGCCGATGAACTCTCTCTCCTCTCCACCTCCTCTTGCTGGATCAAGACGGTGGAGATCGTCATCAAGCTGCACGTGTGCTGAACACGGAGGTGTCGTCCGTTCGGTACTAGATCGGAAGGATCGTGATCAAGGCCACGGGACGTTCGTGATCGGATCGCGGGATGGATCGTGAAGAGATCATGGGATGGTTCGTGATTGGTTCGCGGGACGGTTCATGATTAGATCGCGGGACGCTCGGTGATTTGGATCACGAAGAAGTACGACTACACCAACCGCGTTTCTTAATGCTTCCCGCTTAGCGATCTACAAGGGTACGTAGATCTACTCTCCCTCTCGTAGATTCTCATCACCATGGATAGGTTTGCGTGTGCGTAGGAAATTTTTTGTTTCCCATGCAACGTTCCCCAACAGTGGCATCATGATCTAGGTTGATGGTTCGATGAGATCTCGAGTAGAACACAAAAGGTTTATGGGCGTTGATGCTTAGATTGCTTCCTCCCTTGGTCGGATTTTAGTTCGGCGGGATTGTGAGATGAAGCGGCCTGGACCAACATTACTCGTATGCTTACGAGAGACCGGTTCCCTCGACGTAACTTGTTGCTTAGATGGCTTGCGGGTGACAGTTTCTCTCACTTTAGTTGGATTGGATCCGACAAAGGTGGTCCTTGAGAAGGTTGAAAAGCAATCTATGTATCACCGTTGTGGTTTATGCGTAGGTGAGAATCGTTCTTGCTAGATACCCGTAGCAGCCACGTAAAACTTGCAACAACAATTAGAGGACGTCTAACTTGTTTTTGCAGGGTATGTTGTGATGTGATATGGCCAATTACATGATGAGATATATGTGTTGTATGAGATGATGATGTGATGTATAGATTTTCACGACTTGCACGTCGGTGAATACGGCAACCGGCAGGAGCCATAGGGTTGTCTTTAATTATTGTATGACCTGCGTGTCAATCATTAAGTGCTATGTAATGCTTTACTTTATCGCTAAGTGGTAGCAATAGAAGTAGAAGCAGGGCTGGCGCCACAACCCCAATGGCAACACATTGATGGAGATCAAGATGATGGAGATCATGGTGTTGTGCCGGTGATGATGGAGATCATGCCGGAGTTTCGAAGATGGAGATCCTAAACACAAGTTCATGGCCATATCATGTCACTTATGAATTGCATGAGATGTTAATCCTTTTATGCACCTTGTTTTGCTTAGTACGGAGGTAGCATTATAAGGTGATCCCTCACTTTAATTTCAAGATGAACTATGTTCTCCCCGTGCGTAAACCGTTGCGAAAGTTCGTCGTGTCGAGACACCACGTGATGATCGGGTGTGATAGACTCTACGTTCACATACAACGGGTGCAAGTCAGATTTGCACGTGCAGAACACTCGGGTTAAACTTGACGAGCCTAGCATGTACATACATGGCCTCGGAACACAAGAGACCGAAAGGTCGAACATGAGTCATATAGTAGATATGATCAACATAATGATGTTCACCATTCAAACCAGCTTAACTCACGTGATGATCGGACTTGAGTTGGTGAATTTGGATCATGTGACACTCAGATGACCTGAGGATTATCAATTTGAGTGGGAGCTTTAGTAATTTGATTAACTAAACTCATTATCATGAACAATAGTCTAAATAACCTTTGCATATCTATGTTGTAGATTAATGGCTCGCGCAGTAGCACCCCTGAATTTTAATGCGTTCCTAGAGAAAGCTAAGTTGAAAGATGATGGAAGTAACTTTGTAGATTGGGCCCATAATCTGAGGATTATCCTTACGGCTTCCCAGAAACAATATGTCCTTCATGCACCGCTTGGTGACCAACCAGAAGACATGACCTCCGAAGACGTTAAGAACGCTTGGGAGGCTCGTGCTGGAGACTACTCAGTAGTTCAGTGTGCAATATTGTATGGCTTAGAACCGGGACTTCAAAGACGTTTTGAATGTCATGGAGCATATGAGATGTTCCAGGAGTTGAAGTTTATCTTTCAGAAGAATGTCCGGATCGAGAGGTATGAGACCTCCGATAAATTCTATGCTTGCAATATGGAGGAGAACGGGTCTATTAGTGAGCATATACTCAGAATGTCCGGGTACTCAAACCGTCTAGCTGAGTTGGGAATTGCCCTTCCGCAAGAGGCGATCATTGATAGAGTTCTTCAATCACTGCCACCTAGTTACAAAAGTTTTGTGATGAACTATAACATGCACGGGATGAACAAGTCATCATCCGAGCTATTTGCGATGCTGAAAGTCGCTGAGTCTGAAATCCAGAAAGAACATCAAGTGTTGATGATCAATAAAATCACTAGTTTCAAGAAAAATGGCAAGGGAAAAGGCAAGAAGGTTAAAACCAAGAAGGATGACAAAGTAGTTGCTACTCCTACAAAGAATCCTAAGCATGGACCTAAGCCAGGAACTGAGTGCTTTCATTGCAAGGGAACTGGTCACTGGAAGCGGAACTGCCCCAAGTACCTGGCTGACAAGACGGCGGCCAACGACAAACAAGGTATATATGATATACATGTTATTGATGTGTACCTTACTAGTTCTCGTAGTAGTGCCTGGGTATTTGATACCAGTTCGGTTGCTCACATTTACAACTCAAAGCAGGAACTACGGAATAAACGAAGACTGGCAAAGGACGAAGTGACGATGCGCGTGGGAAATGGTTCCAAGGTTGATGTGATCGCCGTCGGCACGCTCTCTCTTCGATTACCATCGGGATTTGTGATGAACCTGAATAATTGTTATTTAGTGCCTGCGTTAAGCATGAACATTATATCTGGATCTTGTTTATTGCGAGACGGTTACTCATTTAAATCAGAGAATAAAGGTTGTTCTATTTATGTGAGTAATATCTTTTATGGTCATGCACCCAATGTTAGGGGTTTATTCATATTGAATCTTGATAGTGATGACACACATGTTCATAACATTGATGCCAAAAGATGTAGAGTAGTTAATGATAGTACCACTTTCTTGTGGCACTGCCATTTAGGTCATATTGGTGTAAAGCACATGAGGAAGCTCCATGCTGATGGACTTTTGGAGTCACTTGATTTTGAATCACTTGACACATGAGAACCATGCCTAATGGGCAAGATGACTAAAACGTCGTTCTCAGGAACAGTGGAACGGGCAAGTGACTTATTGGAAATCATACATACTGATGTGTGCGGTCCAATGAATGTTGCAGCGCGCGGTAGATATCATTACTTTCTCACCTTCACTGATGACTTGAGTAGATATGGGTATATTTACTTGATGAAACACAAGTCTAAAACGTTTGAAAAGTTCAAGCAATTTCAGAGTGAAGTTGAGAATCATCGTAACAAGAAGATTAAATTTGTGCGATCTGATCGAGGAGGTGAATATGTGAGTTATGAGTTTGGCAGTCACTTAAGACAATGTGGAATTGTTTCACACTTGACACCGCCCAGAACACCACAGCGTAATGGTGTGTATGAACGTCGTAATCGAACCTTATTAGATATGGTGCGATCTATGATGTATCTTCCCGATTTGCCACTATCGTTTTGGGGTTATGCATTAGAGACAGCTGCATTCACTTTAAATAGGGCACCATCGAGATCCATTGAGACGACACCATTGAACTGTGGTTTGGCAAAAGGCCGAACTTGTCGTTTCTTAAAGTTTGGGGATGTGATGCTTATGTCAAAAAGCTTCAGCCTGAAAAGCTGGAACCCAAAGCGGAAAAATGCGTCTTCATAGGATACCCGAAAGAGACAGTCGGGTATACCTTCTATCTCAGATCCGAAGGCAAAGTGTTTGTCGCTAAAAACAAAACATTTCTTGAGAAAGAGTTTCTCTCGAAAGAATTGAGTGGGAGGAAAATACAGCTTGATGAGGTTATTGAACCTTTACTTCAACCAGAGAGTAGCGCTGCGCAGAAAGATGTTTCTGTGGAACCTACGATAGTAGAACAGGAAGTTAATGATGATGATCATGAAGCTTCGGATCAAGCTGCTATTGAACCTCGAAGGTCGACGAGGACGCGTACTACTCTCGAGTGGTACGGCAACCCTGTCTTAGAGGTCATGTTGTTGGACAACAATGAACCTACGAGCTATGAAGGAGCAGTGATGGGCCCGGATTCTGAGAAATGGTTAGAGTCCATGAAATCGGAGATGGGATCCATGTATGAAAACAAACTATGGACTTTGGAAGTACTACCTGAAGGGGGAAAGGCCATTCAGAACAAATGGATCTATAAGAAGAAGACGGACGCGGACGGTAATGTCACCGTCTATAAAGCTCGACTTGTGGCAAAGGGTTTTTCACAAGTTCAAGGAGTTGACTACGATGAGACTTTCTCCCCCGTAGCGATGCTTAAGTCTGTCAGAATCATGTTGGCAATAGCTGCTTATTTCGACTACGAAATTTGGCAGATGGATGTCAAAACGGCGTTCCTCAACGGTTTCCTTGGGGAAGATTTGTATATGATGCAACCCGAAGGTTTTGTCGATCCAGAGAATGCTGACAAAGTTTGCAAACTCCAGCGATCCATTTATGGACTGGTGCAAGCATCTCGGAGTTGGAATAAGCACTTTGATGAGGTGATCAAAGCGTTTGGGTTTATACAAGTTTATGGAGAAGCTTGTATTTACAAGAAAGTGAGTGGGAGCTCTATAGCATTTCTAGTGTTATATGTGGATGACATATTGCTGATCGAAAACGATATAGAAATGCTGGAAAGCGTGAAGGAATATTTGAATAAGAGTTTTTCAATGAAGGACCTAGGAGAAGCTGCTTTCATATTAGGCATTAAGATCTATAGAGATAGGTCGAGACGCTTAATAGCACTTTCACAGAGCACATACCTTGATAAAGTTTTGAAGAAGTTCAAAATGGAACAGGCCAAGAAGGGGTTCTTGCCTGTGTTACAAGGTGTGAAGTTGAGTAAGACTCAATGCCCAGTGACTGCAGAAGATAAAGAAAAGATGAGCATCATCCCCTATCCTACAGCCATAGGCTCTATCATGTATGCAATGCTATCCACTAGACCCGATGTCAGCCTTGCCATAAGTATGGCTGGAAGGTTTCAAAGTGATCCTGGAATGGAGCACTGTCAAGTGGTCAAGAATATCCTTAAGTACCTTGACAGGACTAAGGACATGTTTCTCGTTTATGGAGGTGATGAAGAGCTCGTCATAAAGGGTTACGTCGATGCAAGCTTTGACACTGATCCGGACGATTCTAAATCGCAAACCGGATACGTATTTATTCTTAACAGGGGAGCGGTAAGCTGGTGCAGTTCCAAGCAAAGCGTGGTAGCTAATTCTACGTGCGAAGCGGAGTACATCGCAGCCTCGGAGGCAGCGAAGGAAGGTGTCTGGATGAAGCAGTTCATGACAGATCTTGGAGTAGTGCCTAGTGTACTGAATCCAATAAATTTGTTCTGTGACAACACTGGTGCCATTGCTCTAGCCAAGGAACCAAGGTTTCACAAGAGGACCAGACACGTAAAGCGACGCTTCAACTCCATCCGGTTCTACATCGAGGAGAAGGACATAAATATTTTCAAAGTGCACACGGATCTGAATGTTGCAGACGCATTGACTAAACCTCTTCCAAGGGCTAAACATGATCAACACCAGAACTGTATGGGTGTTCGATTCATTACCATGTAAATCACATAGTAATGTGAACTAGATTATTGACTCTAGTGCAAGTGGGAGACTATTGGAAATATGCCCTAGAGGCAATATATAAAGTGTTTATTATTATATTTCCTTGTTCATGATAATCGTTTATTATCCATGCTATAATTGCATTGATTGGAAACACATTGCATGTGTGGGTAAATAGACAACACTGTGTCCCTAGTATGCCTCTAGTGAACTAGCTCGTTGATCAAAGATGGTCAGGGTTTCCTAGCCATTGACATGTGATGTCATTTGATAACGGGATCACATCATTAGGAGAATGATGTGATGGACAAGACCCATACTACAAACGTAGCATATGATCGTGTAAGTTTATTGCTACTGTTTTCTGCATGTCAATGTATATGTTCCTATGACCATGAGATCATGCAACTCACGGATCTCGAAGGAGTGCCTTGTGTGTATCAAACGTCGCAACGTAACTAGGTGACTATAAAGGTGCTCTACAGGTATTTCCGATGATGTCTGTTGAGTTGGCATGGATCGAGACTGGGATTTGTTACTCCGTGTGACGGAGAGGTATCTCGGGGCCCACTCGGTAATGCAACATCACAATAAGCCTTGCAAGCAATGTGACTAATTGTTAGTTGCGGGATCTTGTATTACGGAAGGAGTAAAGAGACTTGCCGGTAACGAGATTGAACTAGGTATGGAGATACCGACGATCGAATCTCGGGCAAGTAACATACCGAAGAACAAAGGGAACGTTATACGGGATTAACTGAATCCTTGACATAGAGGTTCCACCGATAGATCTTCGTAGAATATGTAGGAACCAATGTGGACGTCCAGGTCCCACCATTGGTTATTAGCCATAGAGGTGTCTCGGTCATGTCTACATAGTTCTCGAACCCGCAGGGTCTGCACACTTAAGGTTTGGTGACGTTTCGGTAGTATAGAGTTATGTATGGTGGTGACCGAAGGATGTTCGGAGTCTCGGATACGGTCCTGGACATGACGAGGATCTCCGAAAGAGTCTGGAGATAAAGATTGATATATGTGATAATAGTGTTTTGACCTCTGGAAGAGTTCCGGAATTAACCGGAAGGGGTTCCGGATGTTTACCGAAGTTTTCGGGTACAGCAACACTTTATATGGACCAATGGGGTAAAACCCACGAGGTATTGGAAAGGGCAAAAGGAAGTTTTGCTGCTTCCTTAAGCAGTAAGGCAGTACTACCACTTGTGAAGCAGTACTACCGCTCAAGCGATACTACCGCTCGTAAAGCGGTACTACCGCTTGTGCGCGGGACTGCAGGGATCCGAGTTGGACTCTTTTCTTGCGGGCCAAACCAACCTTGTGCAGGCAAAATCGACCTTGTAGAGGTTTTTGCTCCAAGTTTAGACCCCAGGGCTCAACATATAAATAGAGGGGCAGGGCTAGCACACGGGACACAACTTACGGCTACGTGCTACCCGTTCCACCGGTGCTCCTCTAGATCGATTTTCTGCAGCGCTTAGGCGAAGCCCTGCCGGAATTGCTCCACCACCACCATCACCGGAGCGTCGTCAATCTGCCGGTGAACTCTCTCTCCTCTCCACCTCCTCTTGCTAGATCAAGATGGTGGAGATCGTCATCAAGCTGCACGTGTGCTGAACGCGGAGGTGTCGTCCGTTCGGTGCTAGATCAGAAGGATCGTGATCAAGGCCATGGGACGTTCATGATCGGATCGCGGGACGGATCGTGACGAGATCACAGGACGGTTCGTGATTGGTTCGCGGGACGGTTCGTGATTAGATCGCGGGATGCTCGGCGATTTGGATCGCGAAGAAGTACGACTACACCAACCGCGTTTCTTAACGCTTCCCGCTTAGCGATCTACAAGGGTACGTAGATCTACTCTCCCTCTCGTAGATGATCATCACCATGGATAGGTTTGCGTGTGCGTAGGAATTTTTTTGTTTCCCATGCAACGTTCCCCAACAATACTCACAGGTGTTTGTACAATGAGCGGGGGGATCGATTGCACTACCTCTTCTCCCAGCAAGGGGATAGTTTTCCCTTTTTTTGCCAACTCCTTGGCTCGAGCTCGAGCTCGACTCCTTTTTTCTTGCAAGCAAAGACTTCTTGATAAACCGCACATAGTCGTTGTCTTTCTGAGCCGGTTGAGCCATACCAATGAAGTGTTGTGAGACATGCTCAGGTACTTTCTCTTTTGGTGGCTGGGGCGGTTTCGGTCCAAAATGGGCCTTCAATTTCGCATCCACTGCGCTGTCGAGTTCCTCATCGGTCAGGTGGTAAGGAAACTTCGGAAGAGGCTTCAGGATTATTGGACTATATTTGAATTTCTTGCCTGTTGTACCGCTAGTCCTCATAGCTGCGGTCTCTCTCTTCTGTTGTTGCTTCGGCGACGTAGCACACTGAATCGACGGAGCACGCTGACGCTGTGCCGGACCTGGAGGAGGAGTCGGCTAATGCGGTGCCAGACCTAGAGGAGGAGTTTGCTGACGCAGTGCCAGACTTGGAGAAGGAGGAGTTGGCTGACGTCGTGCCGGACTTGGAGGAGGAGTCGGGGTCGACTGACGCGGCGACGGACTTGGAGGAGGAGGAGTCGGTGGCCTTGGAAAGATGATGCAATCCTTTTTCCATAGAATGATATGATGTATGGCCTATCCTAGTGTTCTCTCCTCGTCACCTCCAGGAATGTCAAGTTGTAGCTCGTGATATGCTGACATCTCTTCATCAACCCCAACACGAGCATAGCCAGCTAGAATGGGATTGCAATGGAAGGTTGCCTCTGGGGGATTTGCTAAAGCATAGCCGTCCGCCACCTTCTTGGATAAGTTCTTCACTTTCATGTGTAGCTCACAGTTAGTCCTGTCTTTGATATCATCCACAGGGTACCTAGCTTGCAATGCATCGTCATCGATATTGTCCGGGCGGAACCCACGCTCCTTCTCGGCATAGATGGCATGGTGATATCCTATGCTGGATCGATCTGCTCATGCTGCCGCTGAGACGCCCTATCTTGGCTGAGTGAGTCGATCTGCTCCTACTGCCGCCTGACTTTGTATTCCAACTGTAGGTGCTTTGATTCGAGGCCTTCAAGGCGGAGTGCTTCCTCCTTCTTCTTCTACTCCTCCTGCATCTTCTTTCTCACACGACTTCTACAGTCATCGTTCCAACCCGCAAACCCCTCAAACCACAGAACAACGCCCACGCCTCGTGTTCTTCTCGGGTGTTCAGGATTCTTCAGGGTGCGCGTAAGCTCGTCGTCCTCTCTATTGGGCGTGAACACCCCTGTTCGAGCTTCTTCTATTTTCATCAAAAATTCATCTCTCACTTTTTGAAGACTTGCCTTCACCATAATATCCCCTGTATTTGGGTCCAACTTCCCCCCCCCATGCGCGTAAAACCATGTCCTGCACCTCGGGGGCCAGGTCACTGTACCTGGAGTGACCTCTGCACTAATCATATCTTTTCGGATGTATCCCACTTAGGCAGGGCCATCCAGTAGCCACCTGCCCCCAGAGTATGGTGGCACTGCTTTTTCAAAGCATTAATCTTGTTCTTTCTCGACCGTTCCTTAGCTACTTCCGATTCCTTGAACTTCATGTAATCGTCCCAGTGATCTTTTGCTTTCACCAGCGCTCCCTCGAATTTTGGAGTCATCTTGTTTGCTTTGACGTACGTAGCCCATGCATTTTTCTTGAAGGTGTTGAATGTGATCGCCATCTTTTTAAGAGTATAGTTTCTGACTTTATTCAGATCTGCATCTGTCAAGTTTTCTGGTAGTGTGAAATGTGACATCAGCTCTGTCCAGAGCACATCTTTTGCTCTTTCATCGACAAAAGTAACTCCTTGTCGACCTCCCTTTGCTGGCTTTTTCCATTCTTGTCTGGACATCGGGATTAGGTCCCTGACAATAACTCCGCATTGATTCTTGAACTTGGTCACATTTTTCTTTGGTTCAAGCGGTTCGCCAGTTGATGTATTGATGGTATCGATGCTGACCTTTACGCCAGCGTCCAACATTCTGGCCGGGCCTCGCTTTACCCTGTTGCTTGTAGAAGATTTGCTCGATCCGGAGGCCTAAAAGAAGAAAGATCGATTTGTTAATACATATACAACTCTATTAAGACATGTAATGATCACCGGATGGCTTATATAATAAATATACCTCGCCGATCTTTGTTATTTGAAGAACATTCTCTTCGTCAACATTGTTGTCGAATTCATCTATTCTTTCGTCTACATCAAACATACAACCCTCACCGGAATTGTTCAGATATTACGAGCCGTCATCATCTTCATGTTCATGCTCTAGGCTCGTGGAGCGTATGATGTTGAACAGAGCCTCTTCTCCTTCTCTGCCGGTATTGTCCATAGCTTATATTTAACTAACCCAGAAGAAAGATAAAACAATTTAGTATTCAAATTAGAATGCATGCAATCAATAAGGAAAACTGAATCATAGTACATAATATGCATCATCGAATATAATCTCGAATAAATCGTCTCGAATATTATCGAATATAATATCGAATATTATTACTAATACATCTCGAATATTATTGATTACATAATATCAATACTACAGATCCAGTTGACGTCTCACGCGGCAGGCGGTGGACACCCAGATAGAAGGAACTATGACAGGATCATAGCTCGGGTGAGATCCATGAAGAACCTGCCAGGTATTGGAGAACCTGACGTCCAACGCATCCATGTACCGACAGACGTGCTCGTCCTCCTCCCTGACACGGTGATGTACCACCTTCGGCGGGGCTAGCTGCCTCCGCACTAAAAGTGGCCCACGCAAACGCCACCAAAGAAGCTCCAGGTCGACGATGGGAACCGGGTTCCTCACCAAGCTCTGTGCCCCTGAAGGTAGCACCTCTCAGTGCCAGCCAGACGGGGCCTAGTCCCGAACGTTGCCCCTCTGAAGCAGGACATCGTCGCGAACGAGTCGATGACGAGGATGGGGGCCAGGCATCGTTGACTCCAAGAAAAAAATTCCTATGAAAAAAAATTCCTCTATCAATTAATTAACATTCAAAATACAACTAATTAACATCTAATTAAATTCATCTAACATCTAATTAACATTCAAAATTCATCTAATATACATCTAATATACATCTAATTAACATCTAGTATACATCTAACATCTAATATAAATCAAATTCATCTAACTTCTAATTAATTAACATATAATTAACATTCAAAAATCAACTAATATACATCTAATTAACATCTAATATACATCTAACACCAAATTAACATCTAATTCATCTAACATCTAATTAACATTCAAAATTCATCTAATTGACATCTAATTAACAACGGGGCGAGTCAGGGGCTCATAGCAGGGCCACGCCGGTGAGGCAACGACGACAACGACGGCGGCGGGGACGGCGATGACGACGGTGACGACGCGCGAGCTCGAGGAGGCGAGGCCGGGCGGTGCGTGACGAGGGGCGGCGTGTCTGGGGTGGCGACGGCATGGGCGGTGCGTCACAGGCGGCGACGGCGTGGAAGGTGACAACATCGGGGCGGCGACAGCGTCGGGCGTGCGCGGGCGGCGATCTCTGTGGTTGAAGAAACGAAGAAAGCAGAGGGAAAATGAAAAAAGTTCAACTCCTGCTTATATAGGAGGACCTTTAGTCGCGGTTGGTGGCTGAAACCGCGACTAAAGACCCCCTCCTTTAGTCGCGGTTGGAGCCACCAACAGTGACTAAAGGTAAATTCCAACGGGCGCGGGCGGCGGGAAGCGAAACCCTTTAGTCGCGGTGGCTCCAACCGCGACTAAAGAGGGGTCTTTAGTCGCGGTTGGAGCCACCAACCGCGACTAAAGGTGGTGCTTGCGCAGACGCGGTGCATGGGAAATTTAGTACCACCTTGCCAAGCAAGGGGCGCCCACACTGGTTTATAAGCAACGCTGCGGCTGCTCCATCGAGCTCCTCTCTAAGTAGGCCTATGTGGGCCTATCGAACCTCTGCGGCCCTCTTGGGCCTACTAGGCCTTGCGGCCCTACATCCTGGCCCAAGTTGGGTTTCTAGTCGTATGCAGGCCGTGGAGGCCCAGTAGGCGGCCTATTTTTTGATTATTTTTCATTATTTTTTCGTTTTTTACTTTATTTATTTTTTGTTGCTTTTGAGTTTTTTTGTGCTCTGTTGAGAGTTAATGGGTGAATCTTTTCGCGTTAGGTCATAGAAATTATAAAGTTTCTGTTAGTGGCACTAGTTTTCAAATTCGAATAGTTTAAATTTGAATTATTTCAAATTTGTGTGAATCACTAGTTTGTGAATAACTTTATTTTAAAAATAGATTTTCCGATGATTCTTTTTTCTACTGTTTAATATTATCGAGTTTTATCATTATATCCAATTTGGTAATTCTTAGGTTATTTAAAAAATGAAATGCCTTTGTAACAGGTGAGTTTTCGTCCGAAACCCTGATACTTCGAAAGAGGTTGTCCATTTTGTACACGAAGTGCATCCAGTTTTTGTCGTAACCCTGTCAACTTTTTGTAACATGCTATGTGGGTGAAATCATGATACCATGCCAACTTTTAACCTTTTCAGAGTTCATTTGAAGTGCTTTTCAATTTCAGGGTTATTTTGTTGGAAAAAATCAGTAAGTGCATGAAAAATAGCAAATGAAGTCAAAAAGGGTTGAAAATTGATGACGTGGCTTTGAATGGTGCATTTTGAACACACAAAAATTATGGAGTTCAAATAAGTTAAAGAAATGAAATGCCTTTGTAATAGGCAAGTTTTCGTCCGAAACCCTCATACTTCGAAAGAGATTGTCCATTTTGTACACGAAATGCATCCAGTGTTTGCCAGAACCCTCCCAAATTTTTATAACATGCTATGTGGGTGAAATGATGATATCATGCCAACTTTCAACCTTTTCAGAATTAATTTGAAGTGCTTTTCAATTTCAGGGTTATTTTGCTATAAAAAAATCAGCAAGTGCATGAAAAATAGCAAATGAAGTCAAAAAGGGTTGAAAATTGATGATGTGGCTTTGAGTGGTGCATTTTTAACACACAAAAAATATGGAGTTCAAATAAGTTAAAAAAAAGAAATGCCTTTGTAACAGGTGAGTTTTCGTCCGAAACCCTGATACTTCGAAAGAGATTGTCCACTTTGTACACGAAGTGCATCCAGTTTTTTCCGTAACCCTATAAACTTTTTATAACATGCTATGTGGGTGAAATGATGATACCGTGCCAACTTTCAACCTTTTTAGAGTTCATTTGAAGTGCTTTTCAATTTCAGGGTTATTTTGCTGGAAAAAATCAGTAAGTGCATGAAAAATAGCAAATGAAGTCAGAAAGGGTTGAAAATTGATGATGTGGCTTTGATTGGTGCATTTTGAACACACAAAAATTACGGAGTTCAAATAAGTTAAAGAAATGAAATGCCTTTGTAACAGGCGAGTTTTCTTCCAAAACCCTGATACTTCGAAAGAGATTGTCCATTTTGTACACGAAGTGCATCCAGTTTTTGCCGTAACCCTCTCAACTTTTTATAATATCCCATGTGGGTGAAATGATGATACAATGCCAACTTTCAACCTTTTCAGAGTTAATTTGAAGTGCTTTTCAATTACAGGGTTATTTTGCTGGAAAAAAATCAGTAAGTGCATGAAAAATAGCAAATGAAGTGAGAAAGGGTTGAAAATTGATGATGTAGCTTTGAGTGGTGCATTTTGAACACACACGAAATATGGAGTTCAAATAAGTTCAAAAAATGAAATGCCTTTGTAACAGGCGAGTTTTCGTCCAAAACCCTAATACTTCGAAAGAGATTGTCCATTTTGTACACGAAGTGCATCCAGTTTTTGCCGTAACCCTATAAACTTTTTATAACATGCTATGTGGGTGAAATGATGATACCGTGCCAACTTTCAACCTTTTCAGAGTTCATTTGAAGTGCTTTTCAGTTTTAGGGTTATTTTGTTGGAAAAAAATCGGTATGTGCATGAAAAATAGCAAATGAAGTCAGAAAGGGTTTAAAATTGATGATGTGGCTTTGAATGCTGCATTTTGAACACACAAAAAGTATGGAGTTCAAATAAGTTAAAAAAATGAAATGCCTTTGTAACACGCGAGTTTTCGTTTGAAACCCTGAAACTTCGAAAGAGGTTGTCCATTTTGTACACGAAGTGCATCAGTTTTTGTCGTAACCCTCTCAACTTTTTGTAACATGCTATGTGGATTAAATGATGATACCATTCCAACTTTCAACCTTTTCGGAGTTCATTTGAAGTGCTGTTCAATTTCAGGGTTATTTTGGTGGAAAAAAATTAGTAAATGCATGAAAATAGCAAATGAAGTCAGAAAGGGTTGAAAATTGATGATGTGGATTTGAATGCTGCATTTTGAACACACAAAAATTATGGAGTTCAAATAAGATAAAAAAAATAACATGCCTTTGTAACAGGAGAGTTTTCGTCCGAAATCTTGATACTTCAAAAGAGATTGTCCATTTTGTACACGAAGTGCATCCACTTTTGCCGTAATGCTCTCAACTTTTTATAACATGCTATGTGGGTGAAAGGATGATACCATGCCAACTTTCAACCTCTTCAGAGTTTATTTGATGTGCTTTTCAATTTCAGGGTTATTTTGCTGAAATAGAATCAGTAGGTGCATGAAAAATAGCAAATGAAGTCAGAAAGGGTTGAAAAGTGATGATGTGGCTTTGAATGCTGCATTGTGAACACACAAAAAGTCTGGAGTTCAAATAAGTTAAAAATTGGAATGCCTTTGTAACAGGAAAGTTATCGTCCAAAACGCTAATACTTCGAAAGAGATTGTCCATTTTGTACACGAAGTGCATCCAGTTTTTGTCGTAACCCTATAAACTTTTTATAACATGCTATCTGGGTGAAATGATGATACCGTGCCAACTTTCAACCTTTTCACTGTTCATTTGATGTGCTTTTCAATTTCAGGGTTATTTTGTTGAAAAAAATCAGTAAATGCATGAAAAATAGCAAACGAAGTCAGAAAGGGTTGAAAAGTGATGATGTGGCTTTGAATAATGCATTTTGAACACACAAAAGGTATGGAGTTCAACAAGTTAAAAAATGAAATGCCTTTGTGACAGGCGAGTTTTCATCCGAAACCTTCATACTTCGAAAGACATTCTCCATTTTGTACACGAAGTGCTTCCAATTTTTGCCATAACCTTCTCAACTTTTTATAACATGCTATGTGGGTTAAATTATAATACCATGCCAACTTTCAACCTTTTCAGAATTCATTTGAAGTGCTTTTCAATTTCAGGGTTATTTTGCTGAAATAAAATCAGTAAGTGCATGAAAATAGCAAATGAAGTCAGAAAGGGTTGAAAATTGATGATGAGGCTTTGAATTTTGCATTTTGGACACCCAAAAAGTATGTATTCAAATACGTTAAAAAATGAAATGCATTTCTAACAGAGAAGTTTTTTCGTCCGAAACCCTGATACTTCGAAAGAGATTGTCCATTTTGTACACGAAGTGCTTCCAGTTTTTTCCGTAACCCTCTCAACTTTTTATAACATGCTATGTGGGTCAAATGATGATACCATGCCAACTCTCAACCTTTTCAGAGTTCATTTGATGTGCTTTTCAATTTCAGGGTTATTTTGCTGAAATAAAATCAGTAAGTGCATGAAAAATAGCAAATGAAGTGAGAAAGGGTTGAAAATTGATGATGTGGCTTTGAATGCTGCATTTTGAACACACAAAAAGTATGGAGTTCAAATAAGTAAAAAATGGAATTCCTTTGTAACAGGCGAGTTTCGCCCGAAACCCTGATACTTCCAAAGGGATTGTCCATTTTGTACACGAAGTGCATCAAGTTTTTGTCGTAACCCTCTCAACTTTTTATAACATGCTATGTGGTTGAAATGATGATACCATGCCAACTTTCAACCTTTTCAGAGTTCGTTTGAAGTGCTTTTCAATTTTAGGGTCATTTTGCAGGAAAAAAAATCAGTAAATGCATGAAAAATAGAAAATGAGGTCAGAAAAGGGTTTAAAAGTGATGATGTGGCTTTGAATCGTGCATATTGAATGCAGAAAAAGTATTGAGTTAAAATATGTTTAATAATTGAAATAACATAATAAATATCAAAAATGAACATAGATGCGCTTATGTAGGGAAAATTCGACGTGAAATCAGACTGGAATTCAGTTTGATTTGAGGTAAAATTTCCGCATATAAGGGCATCTATTTTCAATTTGGGAGGAACTCACATAGGCAGAGAGGGGTGAGCTTATAAACCGGTTCGAGTGCCCCTCGCTTGGCGAGGTGGGACTATACTCCCACAACAACCATGACCAACCTTTAGTCCCGGTTGGTGGCTCCAACCGCGACTAAAGGTTTGCCTATAGTTGCGGTTGGAGCCACCAACTGGGACTAAAGGTTCCCGTGGTGCCACTGGCTGACGCCAGCCTGCCACCACACCTTTAGTACCGGTTGGTGCTACCTACCGGGACTAAAGGTCCGTAATGAACCGGCTCTAATGATCCCCGTCACGAACCGGCACTAATGGTCGCATTAGTGCCGGCTCAAAAGCTAACCGGGACTAATGATGCGGAAAAAGGTTGGTTTTCTACTAGTGTCTGCTGTTAGTTATTCATCACATTTCAAATTCCTGAAGTTGAAATTCCTCAAGTGATGAATTTATAAAAATCGCCTATTCACCCCCCTCTAGTCGATATAATGCACTTTCAATTGGTATCAGAGCATGTACTCCCTCGCTCTGTGTGATTTTAGTTTAACCACCTGGAGTTCTTGTTATGTCGATTACAGGTATGATCAAGGTTTCCGCGGGCTGTCCTACCTTTGATGGGACGGACTAACCCTACTGGAAGAACAAAATGCGCATGCATCTTGAAGCTATTGACAACGATCTCTGGTATGTTGTGGAAAATGGTGTTCCCTCTGTTACTCCCACGATCAACGCTGCTGATGTGATGAGATTCAAGCAACTCGATTCTCAAGCGAAGAATATCATATGTGGCCATCTGAGCAAAGGTCAGTATGGCAGAGTGAGTGCTTTCGAGACTGCTAAGCTTATCTGGGATAGGCTGTCCAAAGTCAACGAAGGTGTTTCCACTCAACGTGACTCCCGTGTTGATGTTCTCCGCAATCTCTTCAACCGCATCGAGAGACTCGACAACGAAAATGTTCAGCAAAGTTTTGATCGTCTCACTGATATCTCCAATGAGCTTCAAGCACTGGGTGCCACTCAGATCACTGACCATGAAGTGGTGAAGAAACTGCTAAGATCTCTTGATTCCTCATTCGATACTCTGGCGTTGATGATTCAAGAGCGTGGAGACTACAAGTGAGTTGATCCTGCTAATATTCTTGAGAGACTCAATACTCATGAATTCCAACAAGCTGAGAAGAGAGACCTCTACGGTCCAAGCTATGGAAGATCTCGTGCTCTGAAGGCAAAAGCAATTTCCTCATCCGAAGACGAAGATTCTGACAGTAGCCTTGGTGATCCTTGAGAACTAAGTCAGGAGCTAGCAATGCTCATGAGGAAATTCCAGAACTTGTCAAGCAGAGGTGGATTTGGAAAGTCATCAAAGAGTGGTTTGAGGAAATCAGATTCCTCGGATGACTACAAGAAAACAACCTGTCACCGTTGCAAGAAACCTGGTCACTTCATCTCTGACTGTCCTATCTAGGAAAAAGATTCAAACAAGAAGAAGAAATACAAGGATGACAGTTCTGATGACTCGAAGAAAAAGAAGAAATCTTCAAAGTCCTCATCTTCAAAGTCCTCATCTGCAAAGTCCTCAAAGCACAAGAAGAATGGTTCCAGAAAGGCTCAAGCGTTCATTGGCAAGGAAATGGATTCCGAAGAAGAATCTGAAGAATATGAAGAAGAGGAAGAATCTGAGGTGGAATCAGAATCTGGTGTTGCAAGCCTTGCTCTTGCCACTGCTTTCGTCAAAAAGTCCATCTCCAACGATGAAGAAAATGACTACTCCAATGACTCTGACGTCAGCAATGATGATTATAGTCCCACCTATTTCTTCATGGCAAAAGGCTCAAAGGATGAACCTCCAAAAGCTAGTGAGTGGGTCCTTGATAGTGGATGCACAAACCACATGACTGGTGACAAGAATTTACTGATGAATTTGCCACTTGCTCCATCTCATCTGAAGGATATCACCTACGCAGACAAAGGAAAAAAGCAAGGTATTGGGTCTAGTTAAGGTTGCAATCTCAAAGGACCAGACCATGGATAAGGTGATGCTTGTCGAATCCCTTGGGTTCAGCCTTATGTCTGTCTCAATGCTTTGTGATCTTGATATGGTTGTCGTATTTGGAAAATATCGTTGTGTTGTCATCATGGAATCTGACAATTCCAAAGTCTTCGAAGGCTTTAGGAGAGGAAACTTGTATATTGTTGATTTCTCTACAGGTCCTCAGCCTGCCACGTGCCTACTTGCAAAATCCTCAGAAGGTTGGCTGTGGCATCGACGACTTGGACATGCTGGTCTGAGGAACTTGCACACACTCGTGAAGAAAAAGCACGTCATTGGCATTGAAGGTGCCAGATTCCTCAAGGACCACCTTTGTGGTGCATGTGAGTCTGGGAAGATGACCAGATCGAAGCATCCCTCGAAGACAATCATGACCACAACTCGACCCTTTGAATTGCTTCACATGGATCTCTTTGGCCCCACTCATTACTCCATGCTAACAAATTCTTCAAGTTTGTATGGCTTTGTCATTCTTGATGATTACTCTCGTTACACTTGGGTGCATATTATTCTGTACAAGTATGAAGTGCAGGATGTCTTCAAACGATTTGCTTCAAGCGCTTCCACAAACTTTGGCGTCAAGAACAAGAATATCAGGAGTGATAATGGGACTGAGTTCAAGAACACCAATCTTGATGAATATCTTGATGAACTTGGTATTACTCATGAGTTATCTACCCCTTATACTCCTTAGCAGAATGGTGTCGTGGAGCGCAAGAATAGGACTCTTGTCGAGATGGCTCGCACCATCCTTGATGAATACAAGACTCCTCGTCGCTTCTGGCCTGAGGCAATTGATACTGCATGCCACATCATCAACAGGGTATATCTTCACAAATTCTTTAAGAAGACTTCATATGAACTTATGACTGGCAAGAAGTCTTCGGTGCAAAATGATGGATTAGAGATCCTCACCATAGTTCTAAATTTGCACCGAAAGCACATGAAGGTTTTATGATTGGTTACGGAAAGTACTCGCACACCTATAGAGTCTTCAACACCTACCACCACAAGGTTGTTGAAACTGTAGATGTGTGGTTCGATGAAATTGACGGCTCGCAAAGAGAGTACCTACCTTCTTTGCTAGATGAACAGTCTCCTGAGGAATGTATTAAGTTGAAGGCTACTGAAGTCGTCATACCCACTGAGGAAGTCATTCCAACGAATGAAGACATTCATGCTGATACACCTGAAGAAAATGGTGCTGGTGAAAATCCTCAGCCACGTCAACCTGCTCACTCAAGAGTTGCAAATGAAGTGCAGATTGACAAAATCATTGATGACATCAATGCACCAGGTCCCCTCACTCGCTCAAGAGCTTCGCATTTGACTAGATTTTGGGGGCATTTTGCTTTTGTCTCTATCATAGAGCCCACCAAAGTTGATGAAGCATTCAAGGAGCCTGAGTGGATTCAAGCTAAGCAAGAGGAATTCCATCAATTCAAGCTCAACAACGTGTGGGAACTTGTCAAATGGCCAGATCCTCACAAATATAACATCATAGGTACCAAGTGGATCTACCGCAATAAGAAAGATGAAAATGGCCTTGTGGTAAGAAATAAGGCTCGTCTTGTAGCTCAAGGCTACACACAGGTTGAAGAAATTCACTATGATGAAACTTTTGCACCTGTTGCTAGACTTGAAGCTATTCGCATATTGCTTGCCCATGATAACCATCATAATATCATCTTATATCAATGTATGTGAAAAGTGCATTCCTCAATGGTAAGCTTGAGGAAGAAGTATATGTTGCTCAACCCCTAGGTTTTGAAGACCCTAAGCATCCTGACAAAGTCTTCAGACTCAACAAGGCCCTCTATGGCCTCAAGTTGGCCCCTCGGGCGTGGTACGACACTCTGAAGGAATTCCTCATGAAGAAAGGCTTCAAACCCGGTTCACTCGACCCAACTCTTTTCACAAAATCCTATGACAATGAACTGTTCATATGCCAAATATATGTAGACGATATTATCTTTGGCTGTACTGACAAACGTTACAGTGATGAATTTGCCTATATGATGAGTGAAGAATATCAAATGTCTATGATGGGGGAGTTGAAATTCTTCTTAGGTCTTTGAATTCGTCAGCAAGACAATGGCATCTTCATATCTGAAGAGAAATACCTCAAGGATGGTCTGAGGAAATTCGACATGCAAGATTGCAAAGGCGTCAAAACTCCAATGCCTTCAAAAGGCCACCTTTGCACTGACGAAAATGGTAAAGATTTCGATCAGAAGGTATATCGCTCAACGATTGGCTCATTATTGTATCTATTTGCATCTAGGTCTGACATTATGCTAAGTATTTGCATGTCTTCCTGATTCCAAGCAACACCGAAGGAATCACACTATAAGGTTATGAAACATATTCTTCGATACTTAGCTCACACACCAACGCTTGGATTATCATATCACAAGGGCTCAAATCTTCACTTCATCAGATACTCTGATGCTGACTATGTTGGAGATTGTGTGGATCGCAAGTCAACCTCAGGCACATGTCATTTCCTTGGACGATCCTTAGTCTGTTGGTCCTCGAAGAAGCAGAACTGTGTGTCACTATCTACTGCTGAAGCTGAGTACATTGTTGCTGGTTCATGTTGCGCTCAGTTGATGTGGATGAAGAAAACCCTCAAGGACTATGGCATCAAGTTGAAGAATGTGCCTCTCTACTGCTACAACGAGAGTGCCATCAAGATTGCTTACAACCTAGTTCAGCATTCCAAGACCAAGCACATCCAAATTCGTCATCACTTTCTTCGAGATCATGTACTCAAGGGCGACATATCCATCGACCACATCCCTACTGAAAAACAACTGGCCTTTGGATGAAAAGTCATTTTGCAAGTTGTGGTGTGAGCTAAATATCTTAGAATCTTCGAATGTTCTTTGAAAAAGGACACACATCCTAACACTTATGAAAAATTGATGACTTATATGTGCAACACACGAAGTAACTTTTTTCTTCAATCAATGAAGAATAACCCTGTAAGTGTGAAGAAATTAATGAAAAATTTCATTCTCAGAACCCTACGACAATTGTACGCAGTGTCTGAAGTCATCATTCTTATACGGTGGGTCACGCCACCAACAATAGTTGAAATTCTTCAAGGTTGAGTTTTTCGTCATTTTGCAAATTCTTCAAATTTTCAAATTCCTCAATTTTTCAAATTCCTCAACATTTCAAATTCTTCAAACTTTGAAACTCATGTTCTTCATTGCTTATACACATATATATTTGAGTTTTCAATGTCCTCAACGGCATTCACTTAATGATAATTCTTCAAGTTGATTTTCGTCTAAGTGAATGTGATCGGACCCTTTCCCCCTCTATGCTAAACTCAACCCAGTCTGTTCACAAATTCTTCACATGCGTTCTACTTTGAAACTCGTTCAAAGTCTTCACTGTGTCCTTGACAGGTGAAGAATTTGTGAACGGAAACTTTAAAATTTTCACTATCAAAATTTTTGGTGCTTCCCACTCAAACTATTCCGATTCCCACGGCTGGATAACCCACGATCCCCCACTATCACCACTACTCAAAATGTGGGTGACACATGTCGCGTGGATAGCAAGGGTCAGGGGCAATATAGTCCAAAATCTTCGGACGGATTGGTTTTCACCTTCACTATAAATACCCCCTCCCCTTTCACTACGCTTGGTTACTCCTCACCTCTACTCTCTCCCGAGCTCTGACCTAGTGCTGCCACTAAAATCATCGCCGCCTGTGTGGAAGAGATTCACTGCCTCGACCTTTCCGTTGTCGTACTCGCATCGGCCTCAGAAGTCTTCATCCTGCCGCCACTGTAGTTGTCTCCCTCTACCAAGCTAGGGCGTGGGAGATCTAGACTGACGAACTTGCTCAATCTCATCTCATAGTTCGTCGTGTTCTTCTTCAGGGTAAATAAAATTTATTTTCACTACCCTTGTTTGATCTTTAGTTATTCCTCAATTTTCTCAAAGGTTTTTATTCTTCGAGAATCTCATGCTAAAGCACCTTACATTTTCATACACTTGATGATTTTCCCTAAGTTATGATTTTCTTCAACATTCCTCAATTGTGTGAATCCTCAAAATTTGCACAACTCTAGAACCTAAGACAAAGAATACTTAGTGAAATTCCTCAAGACACGCATGGTCAAATTCCTCACTCTTGATTTTATTGAAAAACTTCTGAGAACGCATATGAACTCTTCAAATTCCTCGCACCTATACTCTGTTCACATGTACAAACATGTCCGTTGATGAATCACTAGGTTCTCATCAACTTAACTCATTTGCAGCATTTCTTGAGGAAAAACTGTGCACTTCTTCAGAATCTTCAAGAGCCCAGATTCCTCAACTGAAGAAAATGGTTGATGGGAAGAAGCCACAGAAAGGTGGAAAGAAGCCTGGTGTGCACACTGCTTTTGAGATTCCAGATGACTTGTATGAAGAATATTGCACGCCTGATGAAGAAACTCATGGCAAAGAGACAACTAAGCAGAGAAAGATTCGTCTGCAGAAAATTGAGAGGAGATGGGCAAAGGAGTGGAAGGAATGTCGATATGTCACTCCTAAATATATGATGAAATTCGTTGTGAAACCTCCTTGCAGCAGGCCTCCCTTAGCTCCTAATCAGATTGCTGATCCCACTAGTCTCAAGACTGGTAATGACTTTCCTCATGAATGGGAGAAACAACAAGCCAAGCTGGCAAAGAGAGCCAAAGAAGCTGTGAAGAAATTCAATGAAGACTCTGCTGCTGCTGCCTCTGCCGGAGCCTCTGCTAGTGCTCCGAAGAAATCGATGATGAAGAAATCTGTTGTGAAGTCAAATTCTTCAACTTCAAAATCATTACAGCAAATTCCTCAAGCTCAAAAGCCTCGGCCTTCAAAGGTTTCAGCCATTGGTACGGTTGCTGGTCAGTCCTCAACTGCAGCTGCAAAGTCCTCAACTCCCGTTCATCTTAAGGACTGAGGGATTCTCAATTGCTTTTGGGGCATCAACAAGTTCTTTAGCCCAAGCACATTCCTCAAGCAGTCCTTCCCTGAGGAGAATGAAAGCAACTACTCGCCGAGGAATGCGACTAAGTCCTCAAACCAAGAAGGTGGCGTTCACAATACCAACAGATTCCTTAGATGAAGCTCATGATGAGGAACTTGAGGCATTCATCAGGAACAAGCAAGAACGAGTGGCTCAAGCAAAGATCACTCAAATTCCTCTTATGCTTGATCCCAAACAGGTGCTGAACTTCATTGATATCTGGCACAAGGCTCCCAAAACGCCAATTGATGACTTGAAGCTGCCTCCTGGTCCTGATCATGTCCTCACGACTTTCATAGCTGAAGAAAAATGGAAGTATGAAAAGGCCAGACAAACCAATAAGGCTCAGTACAAGAAAGTGCATTTCTTGAAGAAAAACATTCTGAATCTGTCTTCTGAGGAACTTGTGAAGATGCGAGCTGAGATCAAAGACCTCAATGAGGAATTCAATACATACTATGATGATTGGCAAGGCGCCAAGGTTCGCTTTGTCAATGTGGCTGATAAAGTCATTAAGGACCATAACACCAGGGTTGCAGCTCGATCGCAACCACTAATTCCTCAGATTGATGAATCTTCTCTGCCAACTAAAGAAACTACCACCGCGGCTGAAGAAACTCAGACCGCTGAAGAACATACTAGCACAACCTCCACTGTTGTGCCTAAAGAAACTGATAGGCCAGCTGAAGCTTTTGATGTGCCTGAAGAAAATGTACCACCTTCACCTTCAGTTGAAACAGCCAAATCATCAAAGGTGAAGACAAAACCTTCCTTCTGCATCAGAAGTGAAGAATACCAAGGCTGCTGAGAAGAAGGCTCTAAAGAGAAAACCTTCAACTTCAGATTCCTCAGCCATGAAGAAGTTGAAGACCCTTCCAAAATCTTCAACTGAACCATTAGATGCCACCCCAATTTCCTCAGCACCAGCCTATGAGATAATTTCATTTGGAGTTGACTATGTCATCCCAGATGATGAAGATGAAGAAGATCATTCTGTTGCTTCTACAAAGCAGATTGATGAAGAAATCGATGTTGAAGCAAATGCTTCAACTCAACAGGTGTCATCGCCCTAGCCTTAGTTCACTTCTGAAGAGGCTGGAGTTGAAGAAATTGATGAGGACATGGACATTAGCGACACAACACCTGATATCAATGATGAATATTGGGAAGCTGCTCACTGAAATTCCCCAATGACCACTCCTCTATCGCAGATTCCTCAGTCCCCAGACCAGACTGAAGAAATTTATGAAGAATCTGATTACTTGGCCGCTCCAGCCACTGAAGAAATTCCAGCTGCATCAGCTGATGAGTTTGCTGCTCCAACTATCACTGAGGAAACAACTCCACAAAATCCTCAGTCTGAAGAAATTCCTTCTATGCCTAAGGAAATTAAGGGCCGCTTCAAGCCAAACCTTCAGCCGAAGCTGAGAATGCCATTCAAAGACTCGAAGCGCCCCAAATTCCTCAAGTCCAATTTCTTCAACGAGCACATTTTCTTCACTGGTCCTAACCCATATGACATAGCAAGGGCTGGCCACACCAGATTCTAGACTCCAACTTAGATGAATTACAATGCATCAGTTCTGTTTGACAAGAAGAAAGTCTTGGAGCACCATCAAATTCCTCATGCTGATATGGAACCAATTCCATCCTTCACACCGGTGCTTTCAGTTCTTCATGATGCAGGAATCCTTCCCTTCTATGTGGATATTTGTGATTGGAATGAAGAGCTAATTCTTCAATTCTATGCCACACTGCACATCACAGGGATGCCACTGACATCAACTCCTGGATCTTGGATTGGATGATCGGATCTACTCACTTCACTGCTCCAGCATCTGAATTGCTTCGGTCAGTCCCTGTCCCAATTCCTTCCGAAGAAGCTCGTCGTCAGTTTGATGAACCTGCTCTACCCAATCAACTGATGCAAGTGTTGATGAAACCGTTGGCTCCTGGAAAACCTCAACGGACAACCTTCCTTGTGAAGGATTAGCTCTATGTGCCCAGGACGGTCTACCGCATTCTCACCAACACCCTATCTCCTCAGAAGGGCCACAACTCTGAAGACGAAGAAGTGGAGGGAGTCATGAAGAACATGCTATTCAACATTATTCATGGGATTCCCATCAACTTCCATGATTTCTTCATGAGGACTTTGGCGAATGCAGCACAAGCCCCATTTGAACTGAAGCCTTATGCACCTTGGATCATGAAGTTCATCAGATCAAAGTCTTTAGTTCCCTTCAAGGTGGACTTTCAGAATCACTTCGGTTTCTTGCCCCCAATTGAAGTCCTCAAGAGCACAATTGCCTTAGTTGAAGGAAAAGGCAAGGCTGTCATTGATGAAGGCACTCGTCCAATGGATGGTCAGTTTCGCAAAGATGCATCCTTTTCCACCAATGATGACACTGCAACTCAGGATTCTGAAGCAAAGGCCTCAGCACAAAAACCTCAAGAGTCTGCCCCTCATGTGATGACTGATCACGAGCTTCTCCTAAGTCTTCATCAGAAGGTTGATCGTAATCACAAGTGAGTGAAGCGTCAGCTTGGATCCATTGTGCAAAACATGAATGTGACGCAGAACTCTGTGAAGAAGAATCACTACTATGTGCATGAAATCCTCAAACGCACTTGGGCTATTCTGTCTCACCTCAAGACTCCTGAAGAACTGAAGGAGCTGGATCTTGAGGAAAATCTTGACTGGGCTCGTCAACCACAGAAGAAATTCAAGAAGGTTCAAGTTCCTCTGATGGTCACAAGTTCATATTCTTCATTGTGTGAGACGGATGAAGCTGAGGATGTCGACGACACTACGGCGGGCCCTGCATCGACAAACAAGCCTGACAACGCTGGTGCTCCTTCCTCACCAACACGATGAAATTCTTTAAGGGGCGTTAGTCCTCACTTTTTCATCCCTTTTGGTCTTCGATGATAAAGGGGGAGAAAATTTGAGTTAGTCTTCAAGCGGGTCTCTATATATGGGATGTGTTTTTTATTTAAGTTACAACTCTCGCTCTTCTGAAGATTTTGTTGGTTGAGTTGTAAACTTAAGTCCGATGGTGTTGTGACTCTTTTGAACTGCTTTCCACATGCTTATTTCATCAAGTACCTTAATGCATGCATGCTGAATTTCGTCAGACACCATTTTCATCATGCATTTCAAATTCTTCGTATCATATGTTCAAATGTGTGTATGAATTACAAGATATAGGGGGAGCTCTCCATGTTTTAACCTGCCATGTGCATTTGCAGTCCAAAGCAAATTCCTCAAATATGCACATCTTCTGGGGGAGTTCTTCTATATCTTGCAATAAAATTCCTCAAACTCAGTAATTACACTTCATATTATTGTCCCCGTTGAAAACTTAACCTATTTGTCATCAATCACAAAACAAGGGGGAGATTGTTAGTGCATCTAGTGCCCCTTAGTGATTCTGGTGTATTGAAGACTTATAGGTTAAGGAACTAATGTGTTTGTGAGTGTACACAGGCTCTATAAGTCGATGAGGAGTTTGGTACATTCGGAGATTATCGACTCCTAAAAATGTATGTCTTCAACTGAAGACTTTGGTGAAGTCTTTGTGAAGACTTTGGTGAAGACTTTGGTATTCCCTGAAGACTTTGAAAATGAAGAAGTTGGTGTGACCTTGAAGATATGAATGAGGACTATGAAGCGTGAAGACTTTTGTTTTCGTAGTTTCATTTCCTTTCTTTGAGTCATAGGAAACACCGTACTATTAAAGGGGGCCAAGGTAATACTAAGGAAAATTTCCAACTGGTGCTCAACTCCAAAAGCCTCAACCTATCCAATCCTTCGAGTGAAGCCTTTGGAAATCTCTTGCATTTCAGTCAAGTTCTTCAGTGATAGAGACGATGTTCTTCTGGTCTCTGATGAAATTGGTCTGACTGAGGAGTTAGGATTTTGCCAGTGTGAATTGCCTACAAGTGAGGAACATGATATGTCTGAGGACTTTCATAGTTCGAAATTCTGGCTGTTGTTGTGCTTAGCACCAGTTGTCCCCAATCATAATATCCACATAACGGTCATATCATTGGGGGCATTTATGTCTTATCATTTCAGGTTGCACCCTGGCTATATATAGCCACCCCTCACAACCACTAGTTGGTTGGCTGCTCCGAGAGAGAACTGACACTTGTCATTTGAGAGCAACCCATCCTCCGAGGAATTTGAGAGAAAATCATCAGTGAGGAAAAACCCACATCCAAACCACCAAACCCAAAGTGATTGAGCATCACTGAAGAAATTCCTGTGTGGAACCGACGCTTGCTACCTTTGAGGATTGTGTATCCTCCAGATGGTTAGGCGTCATGGTCTAGTGAATCCTGCAGTCAATTGGGGATCACAGAGTGAACTTGGACTAGAGCATCCAGCAGTCAATTGTGGATCGCCGGGTGACCAGTTTGTGAGGGTTTTGGAAGTCTACCCTGAAGACTTACCACGAGTATTGGGCGAGGACTGTGTGAACTTAGCTCAAGGAGAATACAGTAAGGACTGTGTGTCCTGGGACTGTGTGTCCTCTGTTTTAAATACCAGGCTACTCCAAACCAAACGTACAACTGTCACAGCAGTTGGAACTGGGTCATCAACCCATTGTCTTCATCGAGCTTGCTGGTTCTATTTCCTCAACCTCTCTATTCCTCGTATACTTGTAGATGAAATTGATTGTTACTATTTGAAGAATTTGACTGAAGACTTTCACAATTTACTCACCTCAAATTATTCAAGTTACCTTGTTCCTCACCTGCTTATCCTGTATCACAATACCTGTAATCTGTGCAGGTTTCAATCCATCATGATGATTATGCTGTTGCTATGTTCCTCATGCACTTGAGTACTTCTTCTGCTATTAGTTATTCATCACATTTCACACTCCTCAAGTGATGAATTTGTAAAAATCGCCTATTCATCCCCCTCTAGTCAATATAACGCACTTTCATAATGGTTTATTATCCATGATAGAATTGTATTGATTGGAAACTCAGATACATGTGTGGATACATAGACAACACCATGTCCCTAGTATGCCTCTAATAGACTAGCTCGTTGATCAAAGATGGTTAAGGTTTCCTAGCCATGGACATGAGATTTCATTTGATAACGGGATCACATCATTGGGAGAATGATGTGATGGACAAGACCCAAACTATAAACGTAGCATATGATCGTGTTAGTTTATTGCTGCAGTTTTCTGCATGTCAAGTATCTGTTCCTATGACCATGAGATCATGCAACTCACTGACACCGGAGGAGTACCTTGTGTATATCAAACGTCGCAACGTAACTGGGTGACTATAAAGGTGCTCTACATGTATCTCCGAGGGTGTCTGTTGAGTTGGCATGGATCAAGACTAGGATTTGTTACTCCATGTGACGGAGAGGTATCTCAGGGCCCACTTGGTAATACAACATCACTATAAGCCTTGCAAGCAATGTGACTAAGGAGTTAGCCACGGGATCCTGTATTACGAAACGAGTAAATATACTTGCCAGTAACGAGATTGAACTAGATATGGAGATACTGACGATCGAATCTCGGGCAAGTAACATACCGAAGAACAAAGGGAACAACGTACGGGATTAACAGAATCCTTAACACAGAGGTTCAACCGATCAAGATCTTCATAGAATATGCAGGACCCAATATGAGCATCCAGGTTCCTCTATTGGTTATTAACCGTAGAGGTGTCTCGGTCATGTTTACATAGTTCTCGAAACCGTAGGGTCTGCACACTTAAGGTTCGGTGACGTTTTGGTACTTTTGAGTTATGAATGTTGGTGACCGAAGGTTGTTCGCAGTCCCGGATGAGATCCCAGAAGTCATGAGGAGCTCCGAAATGGTACGGAGGTAAAGATTGATATATAGGAAAGTGGTATTTCGGTTCCGAAAAAGTTTCGGGCACTACCGGTAGTGTACCGGGAGTGACGAAAGGGTTCTGGGGGTCCACCGGGAGGGGCCCACCCACCCCGGGGGGCACATGGGCCTAAGTGGTTGCGCATCAGCCCATTATGGGCTGGACAACCAACCATAAAGGGCCTTTGTGCCCAATGGTAGGTGGGGAGGTGCCTTGGAGGGGAGGGAGACCTCCCTAGGGCACCCACCTCCCTTATGGGAGGTGGAACCCTCCCTATCTTGGCCAGCCAGCCCTCCTTGGAGGAGGGGCCAAGGCTGCGCCCTACCTACCCCTTCCTCCTATAAATAGAGAGGGAGAGGGAGGGCAGAACAACCCTAAGGCATAGGTGCAGCCCTCCCTCTCTCCCTAGATCTCTTTCTCCTCGAAAACGTGTCTGCGGCAACGCCTTGCGAAGCCCTGCTGAGATCGCTCCACCACCACCGCCACCATGTCGTTGTGTTGTCAAAGAACTCATCTACCTCGCCACTCTCTCTTGCTGGATCAAGAAGGCGGAGATCGTCATCGAGTTGTATGTGTGTTGAATGTGGAGGTGCCGTCTGTTCAGCACTAGATCGGAAGGACCACGATGGGATTGCAGGGATGGCTCTTGATGAGATCGCAGGACGGATCGTGATTGGATTGTGAAGATGTTCGACTACATCAACCGTGTTTCGTAATGCTTCCGCTTAGCGATCTACAAGGGTATGTCGATGCACTCTCCCTCTCGTAGATGCTCACCACCATGGATAGATCTTGCGTGTGCGTAGGAAATTTTTTGTTTCCCATGCAATGTTCCCCCAACACCGCTTCCACTATAGATCTACGGATGAAGATAAAAGGGAAATATTTACTAACCCTGACAACAGTGGCATAAGAATGGACAGCTAATGCGCGGATTCCTGCTAAGAAGACGATTTACTCTAGATACAAAATGGGTGCCGAGCAAAGCGCCACGAAATTTTATTAGTATTCCCATGGTAAATGAAGACCCTATCCTTAGGGAATGTCATGAACTCTGATGAACAGCGGCGGGCATAGAAGAACTCCAACAAACTAGATGCGGATCTACGAGAGAATAAAAATGGAACCTAGAAGAGGTAGGGGATGCGGGAGTGCGCCGACGAGCTTTGGTCGCAATCAGGGTGATGCAGCGTCCCTTGTTGACGACGACGGTGAGGTTTGGACGGCGTGATGGAGCTTCAATTGCACATGTGTCTGGAGGAAGAAGAAGAGGGAAGTGGAGGCAGGGGAAAGTGAAAAGGATGGGACCCCCACGCCTATTTATAAGGAGATGATGGGACAACAATAGTCGAGGGTGAGAATCAGGAGACACGATGATGATTGGCCAAGAAAACACCTTGATTCGGGTTGAACAATTAATGCAAAGATCTGTTGTGATGTCATTAAGATCTTATTAAATTGTGAGAGATGATGTCATCCATTTTTCCATGGCGGGTCAAGAGGATTAATTTTCACCTAACAGGTAAAAGAAGCATGAGACTCGCCAATCAAAGACTTAGAGATTAACATCAACGGGTAAAAATCGACCTGGGGCCTAATGTTGGGGATATAGCCCCATGATATAACCCGCCCAGGAGGGGCCGTGTTAGCAGCCGACTTGGCAATGAGGCCGTAAGCGGACCGGTAGACTAAGACAAGCTTGGAAGTAATCTACTGGACGGGCCGTATGGAGGCCCAGAACCGAAAGACAATATGTGCCCCGAAGGTGTAAGCTGCCGGGAGATGACTTGCCAAATAATGCAAGGCGATTTAGAGATAAGGTCGGTTATTAGATATAACCCAGCCCAGACTGTTGTAAGCCCAGGGCCTCGACCTGTGTATATAAAGGTGGGTTCCTGAGCGGCTTAGGATACGAAACAACTGATCGCGAGCTAGGTCAAGCGAATCCGCTCCCTTGTAATCGATACCCAATCAATACTACTCCAAGAAGGACATAGGCTTTTACCTCTTTCGGGGGGCGAACCTAGGTAAACCCGTGTCTTTCGTCCCGATCAACCCCTTCGAGTTAACTGTCATAGCGATGGCCTCGAACCTAAGTCCTTTCACTAGGTCATCTACCATGACAAAAACACGACAGGTTCACTATCAAAATTTTATGCACGAATCCCTTGATTCCTGCAACTCGCAGCTAAACTCATACCTTTAAATCTTGCTTCATACTCAAAAACTTGATTTTGGAGATCATAAATTTGACTTTGCAGAAAGTTGATTTGCTCGTTGAAGGTGAAGACGATGTCCTTCATGGACTGGCCATCCACCATGTGATCATGGGTGAATTCTGTGATAATGCAGTGATTGGCACTAAGTCCACGCTCCACCATCCCTTCGCACTCAAAGATGTCTTCTCCCACAGCTTCAAGCCTGGCCTCCATGCTTCCCGTCCTCTTGGGTGCCTGAACATCACGGATGTGGAGCACCCCCTCGCGCATATGGATGGTTTGAGGGTGCTTCATCACCTACGACAAGTACGGGTTGATGACCTTCTCGAAGAACTTGTTCTTGGGGGAACCTGGTGGAGCCATGGAGATCTGGATCTGACAAGAAAACATCACGAAACAACAGCATGGAATATTTCCGCGATGCAGTGGTCAAAACAATGGGGGTATATAGAGAGCATTTTTATTCTTGTAAAACAAGCATATGGAAGGAAAACGGAGTCGGGAAGGTTCTCGAGGTGGGCACAACCGACTAGGGCACGCTGGGGGGCAGGCACACCCCAGTGTATCATGCTCACGTCGGTTGCTTTCCTGTTTATTTCTTATGTTTCCTATTTTTTTCTAATATTCTAAATCTGATAAAAACTATGTTTGCGGATTTTTCAGAGTCCGTTTACTTACCGTATCACATACCTCTTCTTTTTCACGATTCTCGAGTGTTTCGGAAGGTTTCCCTTATGTGTTCCTCCAGTGTCATGGTTTGAATAACATTGCTTTCAACATTAATAGCTGTACCTGAGATATAGTGTTTTATTCTTTGTCCAGTGACCACATTCGGGTTAGTACCTTCGGCATTATTAATCTTGATAGCTCTAGAGCAATAAACCTCTTCGATAACATATGGCCCTTCCCATTTGGAAAGAGGTTTTCCTGCAAAAAATCCAAAATGAGAGTTTTACAAATGAGAATTCCTGCTTTTGGATTCTTTTGTCATGCCATCTTTTTAATTTTTCTTTGAACACTTTTGCATTTTCATAAGCTTGGGTTCTCCATTCATCTAGTGAGCTAATATCAAATAACCTCTTTTCACCCGCAAGTTTGAAATCATAGTTGAGTTCTTTAATTGCTCAAAATGCTTTGTGTTCTAACTCTATAGGTAAATGGCAAGCTTTCCCATATGCTATTTTGTATGGTGACATACCCATTGGATTTTTATAGGTTATTTTATAGGCCCAAAGTGCATCATCTAGTTTCTTAGACCGATTCCTTCGGGACCTATTGACAGTTTTTTGTAATATTAATTTTATTTCCCTATTGCTAAGTTCAACTTGACCACTAGATTGAGTAAGATAGGATGATCCAATTCTATGGTTAACATCATATTTAGCAAAGCATTTTACGAAAAGTGCCATGAATAAAGTGTGAACCATCATCAGTAATTAAATATCTAGGGGCTCCAAACCTCGGGAAAATAACTTATTTAAGCAATTTAATGGAGGTGTTATGATTAGCACTACTAGTTGGATTAGCTTCTACCCACTTAGTGACATAATCAACAACAACTAAAATATAAGTAAACCCATTAGAGGAAGGAAAAGGTCTGACATAATCAAAACCCCAAATGTCAAAGGGTTTAACAAGTGAATAATTCATAGGTGTTTCCTAACGCTTATCGATATTACCAATTCTTTGACATTCATCACAAGACAAGACAAACTTACGGACATCCTTGAAGAGAGTAGGCCAATAAAAACCAGATTGTAATACCTTATGAGCAGTTATATCTCCCGCATGATGTCCTCCATAGGCTTCGAAATGACATTTGCATAGGATTGGTTCATGTTCTTGCTCATGTAGATGATACGTCTCCAACGTATCTATAATTTTTTTATTGTTCCATGCTATTATATTATCTGTTTTGGATGTTTTATATGCATTAATATGCTATTTATTTTATTTTTGGGACTGACCTATTAACCTAGAGGCTAGTGCCAGTTTTTGTTTTTTTCCTTGTTTTTGAGTATTGTAGATAAGGAATATTAAACGGAGTCCAAACGAAATCAAATCTTCGCGTTGATTTTTCTTCGACCAGAAGGAACATACCACACTTGGAGAAGAGGCTAGGAGAGCCAATGGTGGGCCAGAAGCCACCCTCGCGTGGCTAGGGGGCGCACTCCCCTAGCTTGTGGGCCCCCTATAGCTCTCCTAACCCTAATCTTCAGCCTATAAATTCCCAAATATTCCCTAAATACCAAAGAGAGCCACACAAATACTTTTCCACCGCCAGGAGCCTCCGTTCCCGAGAGATCCAATCTTGGAGCCTTTTCCGGTAATCTGCCGAAGGGGGATCGAGCATGGAGGGCATCTACATTAACTCCATTGCCCCTCCGATGATGTGTGAGTAGTCCACCACAGACCTATGGGTCCATAGCTAGTATCTAGATGGCTTCTTCTCTCTCTTTGTGCTTCAATACCATGTTCGCCATGATCTTCATGGGGATCTATCCGATGGAATACTCTTTTGCGGTGTGTTTGTCGAGATCCGATGAATTGTGGGTTTATGATCAACTTATCTATGAATATTAGTTGGTTCTTCTCTGAATTCTTATATGCACGATTTCATATCTTCGCAAGTCTCTTCGATTTATTGGTTTGGTTTGCCCAGCTAGATTGGTAATTCTTGCAATGGGAGAAGTGCTTAGTTTTGGGTTCAATCTTGTGGTGTCCTCACTCAGTGATAAATTATGGGTAGCGAGGCACGTATTGTATTGCTGCCATCAAGGGTAAAAAGATGGAGTTTTAATCATATTGCTTGAGTTTATCCCTCTACATCATGTCATCTTACTTAATGCGATACTCTGTTCTTCATGAACTTAATACTCTAGATGCAGGTAGGAGTCGGTCAATGTGTGGAGTAATAGTAGTAGATGCAGAATCATTTCGGTCTACTTGACACGAACGTGATTCCTATATGCATAATCATTGCCTTGGATATTGTCATAACTATGCACTTTTCTATCAATTGCTCGACAGTAATTTGTTCACCCACCGTGTTATTTTCCTTCAAGAGAGAAGCCTCTAGTGAAACCTATGGCCCCCGGGTCTACTTTCCGTATTATATTTTCAGATCTATATACCAAAATACCAAAAATACGTTGCTGCAATTTATTTACCTTTTTACTTTCCGCAATCATTTACATCTATATCTATTAGATCTAATCCTTGCAAGTAACTATGAAGGGATTGACAACCCCTTTATAGCGTTGGGTGCAAGAGTTTGATTGTTTGTGTAGGTGTATCCATTGGTGTCTTGCTTGTTCCTCCTACTGGATTGATACCTTGGTTCTCAAAAACTGAGGGAAATACTTATCTACTATGCTGCATCACCCTTTCCTCTTTAGGGGAAAACCAACCAAAGCTCAAGAGGTAGCAAGAAGGATTTCTGGCACCCCTACCGGGGAGGATACATATCAAGCCTACCAAGTACCCTTCACAAACTCATCCCTTTCATTTAAATTATTTGCAATTTGCCTCCCGCTTTCCTCTCCCCCACTTCCAAACGATTTTCAGAAAAAGAAACAAGAAGATTTGCCTTTTTATTCACCCTTCTTCCGTTTGCCTTTTCATTTGCTTTTTGTTTGCTTGTGTGTTAGATCATTCGCTCGTCTTTATGGCTCAAACCAAAAGCTTTGATCCTTATCTTAGGAAGTTGGAAGATATTGAGGATAATGCTAAAAAAATCATGTCACTCCAATTTGACCATATAATTTCTTTAGAAACAAGCTTAAAGAACAGAAGGGTATGCTAGAATACATGAATAAATATCTTGATGATATGTCTAAGGAGTTTTATGGTTTGAATTTTTCTCATCTTGAGGATTTAGTAGGCCAAATCTCCGATAAACAAGCTACCTTAGTCAATAAAATGGTCGCGAAGCTGGAATCTTTTAATAATGATGAAGACCTCAAAGTGATTGATTTGACTCCTATTGAATATTTGTTTTCCAATATAAATCTTGATATAGATGGGACTTGAGATAAGTCAAATTTATTTAAAAGTCATCCCAATGATTCGGAGTTTATAGATCTTAATGCTAAAATTGATAAAAGTGGGATTGAAGAGGTCGTAACTTTAAATAGCAATGAACCCACTCTTTTGGATTTCAAGGACTTCAATTATAATAGCTTCTCTTTGATTGATTGTATTTCCTTGTTGCAATCCATGTTGAATTCTTCGCATGCTTAGAATCAAAATAAGGCATTTACTAAACATATCGTTGTTACTATGATCAAATCTTTTGAAGAAAAACTTGAGTTGGAAGTTTATATCCCTAGAAAGGTTCATGATGAGTGGGAACCTACTATTAGTATGAAAATTAAATATTATGCGCTACATGATTTGTGTTATTTGGGTGCTAGTGTTTCCACGATTCCGAAAACTTTATGTGATGTGCTAGGTTTCTATGAACTTGACGATTGCTCTTTGAATTTTCGTCTAGCAGATTCCACTATTATGAAACCTATGGGAAGGATTAATGATGTTCTTATTGTTGAAAATAGGAATTTTTTGCATGTATATTTCATTGTTCTTGATATATATTGCAATCCTACATGTCCTATTATTCTTGGTAGACCTTTCCGTAGAACGATTGGTGCAATTATTGACATGAAAGAAGGAAACATTAGATTCTAATTTCCGTTAAGGAAAGGCATGGAACACTTTCCTAGAAAGAAAATAAGATTATCTTATGAATCTATTATGAAAGCTACTTTTGGATTGCATACCAAAGATGACAATATGTAGATCTATTACGTTATGCCTAGATAGGGGCGTTAAACAATAGCACTTGTTGGGAGGCAGCCCAATTTTATTTTTATGTTCTGTTTTTTGCTTCTGTTTTTGCGTCTTTCACACATTATTACCTCTTTATTAATTGTGTTTTGGTGTTTTAATTGGTGTTTGGTCCAAGTAAGATCTTTGGGATGGTCTATGGTGATTGTTGATTTGATCTTGCTGAAAAACAGAAACTTTTGGACCCAGTCCAGGAATTTTATAAATTTATCAGAGCGTCTACTGAGTCTGAAAGTTTTACACAAGATTGATATACAAATTTCCTAGGCGGTCCTAAGGTTTCAGATTTTTTGGAGTTACAAAACTATAAGAAGTTACCAGATTGCTACAGAGTATTCTGTTGTTGACAGATTCTATTTTCTTTGTGTTGTTTACCTATTTTGATGTCTCTATGGGTCGTATCGGGGGGTATGAACCACAGAAAAGTTGGAATACAATCGATATTACAAAAATATAAATTAAGAATGAGCTCACAATAGTACCTAAAGTGGTGATTTATTTTCTTATACTAACAGATCTCATGAGTTTTCTGTTAAGTTTTGTGTTGTGAAGTTTTCATGTTTTGGGTAAAGATTTGATGGACTATGGAATAAGGAGTGACAAGAGCCTAAGCTTGGGGATGCCCAAGGCACCCCAAGGAATCAAGGATGCCAAAAAGCCTAAGCTTCGGGATGCCCAAGGAACCCCAAGGAATCAAGGATGCCAAAAAGCCTAAGCTTGGGAATGCCTCGGAAGGCATCCCCTCTTTCGTTTTCAATCCATCGGTAAATTTACTTGAGGCTATATTTTTATTCACCACATGATATGTGTTTTTCTTGGAGCGTCTTGCATGATATGAGTCTTTTATTTTTAGTTTTCCACAATCATCCTTGCTGAACACGTCTTTTGAGAGAGACACGCATGAATCGTGAAATTATTAGAATACTCTATGTGCTTCACTTATATCTTTTGAGCTAGGTAATTTTGCTCTAGTGCTTCACTTATATCTTTTTAGAGCATGATGGTGTTTTGTTTTATACAAATAATTGAACTATCGTACCTCACTTATATTATTTTGAGAGTCTTTAAACAACATGGTAATTGGTTTAGGTTATGAATTTAGTCCTAATATAATAGGCATCCAAGAGGGATATAATAAAAACTTCCATATATAGTGCATTGAATATTATGAGAAGTTTGATTCCTTGCATAAAGTTTTGAGATATAAAGATGGTAATATCAAGAGTCATGTTAGGAAGTAATTGTGAATTGGTAAAAATACTTGTGTAAAGGTTGTGATTCTCGTAGCATGCACGTATGGTGAACCATTATGTAAGGAAGTCGGAGCATGATTTGTATATTGATTGTCAGCCTTTGTGTGAGCGTTGGGAGCGTGCGATGGTTTACTCCTACCAACCTCTCCCCTAGGGGCATGCGTCTAATACTTTCGATGACTAATAGACTTTTGCAATAAGTATGTGAGTTCTTTATGACTAATGTGATTCCATGGATTATACGCACTCTCACCCTTCCACCTTTGCTAGCCTTTCTAGTACCGTGCAACTTTTGCCAGTGCATTAAACCCACCATATATCCTTCCTCAAAACAGCCACCATACCTACCTATTATGGCATTTCCATAGACATTCCGAGATATATTGCCATGCAAATTCCACCATTCCATTTATTATCACATGCGCCATCATTTTCATATTGCTTTGCATGATCGTAAGATAGCTAGCATCATGTTTTCATGGCTTGTCCATTTTTTGATGTCATTTTCTATGCTAGATCATTGCACATCCCGATACACCACCGGAGGCATTGATATAGAGTCATATTTTGTTCTAGATATCGAGTTGTCATTCTTGAGTTGTAAGTAAATAAAAGTGTGATGACCTTCATTATTAGAGCATTGTCCCATGTGAGGAAAGGATGATGGAAGATATGATTCACTCACAAGTTGGGATGGGACTCCGGACTTTATGAAAAATATAAGAGGCCAACGACGCCCAAATAAAAAAAGAGAGGCCAAAGATGCCCACCAAAAAAAGAGAGAGAAAAGAGAGAAGGGACAATGCTACTATGTTTTTTTCCACACTTGTGCTTCAAAGTAGCACCATGATCTTCATGATAGAGAGTCTCCTATTTTTTCACTTTAATATAGTAGTCGGAATTTTTCATTATATAACTTGGCTTTTATATTCCAATGATGGGCTTCCTCAATTTGCCCTAGGTCTTCATGAGCAAGCAACTTGGATGCATGCCCACTTAGTTTCTTTTGAGCTTTCATACACTTATAGCTCTAGTGCATCCATTGCATGGCAATCCCTAATCACCCACATTAATATCTATTAATGGGCATCTACATAGCCCGTTGATGTGCCTAGTTCATGTGAGACTATCTTCTCCTTTTTCTTCACAACCTCCACCATATTCTATTCCACCCATAGTGCTATATCCATGGCTCACGCTCATGTATTGCATGAGAGTTGAAAAAGTTTGAGAACATAAAAGGTGTGAAACAATTGCTTGACTTGTCATCGGGGCTGTGCATGATATAAATACTTTGTGTGGGGAAGATGGAGCATAGCCAGACTATATGATATTGTAGGGATAACTTTCTTTTGCCATTATATTTTGAAGAGACACAATTGCTTTGTTAGTATGCTTGAAATATTATTGCTTTTATGTCAACATTAAGCTTTTGTTTTATGTCTTATGGATCTGAACATGCGTGCCACAATAAAGGATATTACATGGATAAATATGTTAGGTAGCATTGCACATCAAAAATTCTGTTTTTTATCATTTACCTACTCGAGGACAAGTAGGAATTAAGCTTGGGGATGTTGATACATCTCCAACGTATCTATAATTTTTGATTATCCCATGATATTATATTATCTGTTTTGGATGTTTTGTATGCATTAATATGCTATTTTATATTATTTTTGGGACTAACCTAGAGCCTAGTGCCAGTTTCTGTGTTTTCCTTGTTTTTGAGTATTGTAGATAAGGAATATTAAACGAAGTCCAAACGGAATAAAATCTTCACGTAGATTTCTTGGACCAGAAGTAACATACCTCACTTGGAGAAGAGGCTAGGAGAGCCACGGGTGGGCCACAAGCCACCCTGGCGCAGCCAGGGGTGCCCCCTGGCTTGTGAGCCCCTCGTAGCTCTCCTAAACATAATCTTTGGCCTATAAATTCCCAAATATTCCCCCAATACCAATGAGAGTCACACAAATATTTTTCTGCCGCTAGGAGCCTCCGTTCCTGAGAGATCCAATCTTGGAGCCTTTTTCGGTAATCTGCCGGAGGGGGATTCGATCACGGAGGGCATCTACATCAACTCCTTTGCCCCTCCGATGATGCGTGAGTAGTCCACCAGAGACCTACGGGTCCATACCTACTATCTAGATGACCTCTTCTCTCTCTTTGTGCTTCAATGCCATGTTCTCCCTGATCTTCATGATGATCAAACTCATGTAATACTCTTTTGTGGTGTGTTTGTTGAGATCCAATGAATTGTGGATTATGATCAGCTTATCTATGAATATTATTTGGTTCTTCTATAAATTCTTATATGCATGATTTCATATCTTTGCTATTATCTTCGAGTTACTGGTTTGGTTTGGCCAACTAGATTGTTAATTCTTGCAATGGGAGAAGTGCTTAGTTTTGGGTTCAATCTTGCGGTGTCCTCACCCAATGACAAAGTAAGGGTAGCTAGGCACATATTGTATTGTTGCCATCAAGGGTAAAAAGATGGGGTTTTCATCATACTGATTGAGTTTATCCCTCTACATCATGTCATCTTACTTAATGTGTTACTTTGTTCTTCATGAACTTAATACTCTAGATGTAGGCAGAAGTGAGTCGATGTGTGGAGTAATAATAGTAGATGCAGAATCGTTTTAGTCTACTTGACATGGACGTGATGCCTATATGCATAATCATTGCCTTGGATATCGTCATAACTATGCACTTTTCTATCAATTGCTCGACAGTAATTTGTTCACCCATTGTGTTATTTTCTTTCAAGAGAGAAGCCTCTAGTGAAACCTATGGCCCTCGGGGTCTACTTTCCATATTATATTTTCAGATCTATATACCAAAAATACCTTGCTGCAATTTATTTACCTTTTTTACTTTCCGCAATATTTTACATCTATCTCTATCAGATCTAATCCTTGCAAGTAACCGTGAAGGGATTGACAACCCCTTTATAGCGTTGGGTGCAAGAGGTTGATTGTTTGTGTAGGTGCATTCATTGGTTACTTGCTTGTTCCTCCTACTGGATTGATACCTTGGTTCTCAACAACCGAGGAAAATACTAATCTACTTCGTTGCATCACCCTTTCCTCTTCAAGGGAAAACCAACGCAAGCTCAAGAGGTAGCAGTACACAATGTCTAATAATACCATCTACTCCTTTATAAAGATGTGTGTCATCCCAAAAGTAATGTCTTGAATCATAGAAGAATTTTTTGTTTTGTTGGTATGTGAAGCTAGGTGGTATATATTTAGCAACAATATAATTAGCATAATCAACATACCATGGACTGTTTTGAGAAACATTACTTGCAGCTAACTGTTCATCATGAAAACTATCATCAATAGGTATTGGGTCATCAAGAATATTTTCTAACCTATACAAGTTATCAGCTACGGGGTTGTGAGAACCTTTCCTATCAGTGATATGTAAATCAAATTCTTGGAGTAAGAGAACCCACCTAATGAGTCTAGGTTTACCATTTTTTCCCATAATATATTTTATAGCAGCATGATCAGTGTGAACAATAACTTTGGAATCAACGATGTAAGATCTAAATTTATCACAAGCAAACACAACTACTAACAATTCTTTTTCGGTAGTAGCATAATTTCTTTGGGCACTGTCGAGAGTTTTGCTAGCATATTGGATAACATTTAATTTCTTATCAACCCTTTGTACTAGAACAACACCAACATCATAATCACTAGCATCACACATAATTTCAAAAGGCAACTTCCAATCAGGTGGTTGAACAATAGGTGCAGTGGTTAAGGCTTTCTTATGTTTTGAAAGGCTTCTACAGAATCATCATCAAAAACAAAAAGAATATCCTTTTGTAAAAGATTAGTAAGAGGCCTATAATTTTTGGTGAAGTCTTTAATAAACCTCCTATAGAAAGCAGCATGACCAAGGAAACTCCGAATACCTTTAACATCAATGGGACATGGCATTTTCTCAATTGCATCAACTTTAGCTTGATCCACCTCATTACCTTGTTCGGAGATTTTATGCCCCAAGAAAATGCCTTCGTTAACAATAAAGAGGCACTTCTCCCAATTAAAGACAAGATTAGTTTGTTCACATCTCTGCAAAACTTGATCAAGGTTGCTTAAGGAGTCATCAAAAAAAAGTTCCCTAAACAGAAAAATCATCCATGAAAGCCTCCACAATATTTTCACAAAACTTAGAGAATATAGCAGTCATATATCTTTGAAAGGTAGCAGGTGCATTTCATAAAAAAAAGGCATATGTCTATAAGCATAGGTTCCAAAAGGGCAAGTAAAGGTCGTTTTCTCTTGAACAGATTGTGACACGGGTATTTGAAAGAAACCAAAATATCCAACCAGGAAACAAAAGTGTGTGTGCTTAGATAATCATTCTAGCATTTGATCAATGAAAGGCAGAGGGTAATGATCTTTTCTAGTAGCTTTATTTAATTTTCTAAAATCAATTACCCTTGTATAGCCAGTGACAATTCTCTATGGGATAAGTTCATTTTTATCATTAGGAACAACAGTAATACCTCCCTTCTTAGGAACACAATAAATGGCACTTACACATCTACTATAAGCTATGGGATTGATTATACCTGCTTCCAGAAGCTTTAGTATTCAAGTTCTTACCACTTTTTTCATATCAGGATTCAATCATCGTTGGTGATCAACAACGGGTTTAGCATCAGGTTCCATATTAATCTTGTGTGGACATAGAGTGGGACTAATGCCCTTAAGTTCATAAAGAGTATATCCAATAGCAGCCCGGTGCTTCCTCGGAATTTTTAATAACCTTTCTTCTTCATGTTATGAAAGGTTAGCACTAATAATAACATGATATATATTTTTCTCATCAAGATAAGCATACTTCAAAGTGTGAGGCAATTGTTTTAATTCGAACTTAGGATCACCTTTAGGTGGAGGAGGACCTCCTAGAGTTTCAATAGGCAAATTGTGTTTCAGTAGAGGTTGTTGTTCAAAGAAATTTTTATCTATTTCATTTCTTTCATGCAAGTGCATATCATTTTCATGTTCTAACAAATATTGTTCTAGTGGACCAGTAAGAGGAACGACAATAGAAGCAAGACCAATTATTTCGTCCTTACTAGGTAATTCTTTATCACAGGGTTGTCTACTAAACTTGGAAAAATTAAACTCATGAGACACATCACCAAACTGAACACTGACGGTTTCTTTTTGGCAATCTATCTTAGCATTAACAGTCTTAAAGAAGGGTCTACCAAAAATAATGGGACAAAATTCATATTGTGGGGAACCAAGAACTAGAAAATCAGTAGGATATTTTATTTCCCACAAAAGACTTCAACATCTCTAACAATCCCAACTGGTGTGATGGTGTCTCTATTAGCAAGTTTAATAGTAACATCAATGTCTTCTATTTCACCAGGTGCTATGTCATTCATAATTTATTGGTATAAAGTAAAAGGAATAGCACTCACACTAGCACCCAAATCACATAAGCCATGATAGAAATGATCTCCTATTTTAACTCAGACAACAGGCATGCCCACTACGAGTCTAGCAATTCTAGCAGCTTCATCACAAAGGTAAATAACATGCCCATCAATATTTTCTACCAAGAGAACCTTAACCATAGCAACACTAGGTTCTAATATAATTTTTTCAGGGGGCTAAGGTGCTTTAATATTACTCTTGCGAACCATAGTTTATACCTTTAGCATGCTCCTTTATCCTAAGAGGGAAAGGCGGTTTTTCAATATAAGGAGTTGGTGCAACTGGATCAACAATGTAAATGATAGTTTCTTCTTTAGCTATGACCGGTTCTTTGATTTCGATTTTAATAGGGGGATGATATTTAAACCACTTCTCCTCAGAGATCAACATGAGTAGCAAATGATTCACAAAAGGAGGCTACTATCTTAGAGTCAAGTCCATATTTAGTGCTAAACTTGTGAAAAGCATGGATATTCATAATGATTTAACACAATCAAATTTAAGCTTAATACCTGACTCATTACCTTCATCGAGTTCCCAATATTAAGAGTTGAGTTTAATTCTTTCTGAGAAATCCCACTTGAATTCAATAGTCTTCTTCATAAAAGAACTAGTACAAGTATCGAGCATGGATCGATCATTATGTGAAAGTTGAGCATAAAATTTTTGAATAATAATTTCTCTCGAAGATCATTATTAGGGCATGAATATAACATTGAATTAAGCCTCCCCCAAGCTAGAGCGATGTTTTCTCCTTCACGAAGCCAAAATTATCTATATAATTCCGATCAGAGTGAACTAGATGCATAGGATAAAACGTTTGGCGGAATTCCAATATCAATCGATTCCAGTTCCATGATCCAATATCATCACATAGCCTATACCATGTCAATGATTTTCCCTTCAAAGATAAAGGGGAAAACTTCTTCTTAACTTCATCTCCGGATAAATCTGCAAGCTTAAATTATCCACAAATTTCATCCACATGTATTAGATGCATATCAGGATCTCTAGTTCCGTCTCCTGCATAAGGATTAGCTAGCACTTGTTCTATCATACCCGAAAGAATTTCATAAGCAACATTTTCAGTAGGTGAAGTAGGTTAAGGGGCAACTAATTGTGGCTCCGTTCCGGTGGAAGATACCCCGAACAAACCCCTAAAAGGATTGTTCTCCATAGCAACAAGGGACAACAACTTTCGGCACGTAGTATAAGTTTTTCCGTACCGATTTCCACTGACCAAGAGCACTTCACTCCCTGGCGATGGCGCCAGAAAAGAGTATTGATGACCAACAAGTGTAGGGGGTCAATCGTAGTCCTTTCAATAAGTAAGAGTGTCGAACCTAACGAGGAGCAGAAGGAAATGACAAGCGGTTTTCAGCAAGGTAGTTTCTGCAAGCATTGAAATTGTAGGTAACAGATAGTTTCATAGCAAGATAATTGGTAACGGGCAAGTAACAGTAACCATAAATTAGGTGCACCAAGGTAGCCCAATTCTTTTGTGGCAGGACAGGCCAAAATGGTCTCTTATAATAAGCAAAGTGTTCTTGAGGGTACACGGGAATTTCATCTAGTCACTTTCATCATGTTGGTTTGATTCGTGTTCGCTACTTTGATAATTTGATATGTGTATGGAATAGTGATAAGGTGATGTTCTTACTTGAACTACAACCTACTTATGATTAAACCCCTCACAAGCATCCGCAACTATGAGAGAAGTATTAAGACAAAGTCTAACTATAGGATTAAACATGTGGATCCAAATCAGCCCCTTACGAACTAGCGCATAAACTAGGGTTTAGGCTTCTGTCACTCTAGCAACCCATAATATAATAAATAATCCACAATGCCTTCCCTTAGGCCCAAGTATGGTGAAGTGGCATGTGTTCTATGTTCACATGACACCACAAAGGGAATCACAACATACATATCATCAAAATATCGAACACATATTGAATTCACATGACTACTTGCAACATGACTTCTCCCGTGACCTCAAGAACAAAGGTAACTACTCACAAGTAATGTTCATGCTCAAGATCAGAGGGGTATTAGATAGCATAATGGATCTGAACATATAATATTCCACCAAATAAACCATATAGTAATCAACTACGCAAGATAATCAACACTACTAGTCACTTACATGTACCAATGTGAGGTTCCGGTACAAAGATTGAACACGAGAGATGATCTAGGGTTTGAGAGGTGATGGTGTTGTTGAATATGTTGATGAAGAATGGCCTCCCAAATATGAGAGGGTTGTTGGTGATGACGATGGCTTCGATTTCCCCCTTCGGGAGGGAAGTTCCCCTGGCGGAATCGCTCTGCCGAATGGCAAAAGTGCTCCTGCCCTAGTTTTGCCTCGAGACGGCAGTGCTTCGTCCCGAAAGTCCTCCTTTGATTTTTTTTCTATGTAAAAACACATTATATACCAGAAGATGGGCTCCAAAGGTGGGCTGTGCTGAGGACAACCCACCAGGGCGCGCCTGGGGGCCTGGCGCGGCCTGGTGTATTGTGCTCACCAGGGTGGGCCCCCGGTAGTTATTTACTCCAATATTTATTATATATTCCATAAAAATTCCCCGTGAAGTTTCAGCTCATTTGAAGATGTGCAGAATAGGTATCTCTAATATGCTTTTTCAGGTCCAGAATTCCAACTGCCAGTATTCTCCCTCTTTGTGCAAACCTTGCATATTATGAGAGAAAAGGCATTAGAATTACTCCATAAAGCATTATTATGCATAAAAACATTATAAATAACAGTAGGAAACCATGATGCAAAATGGACTTATCACTTATGTTTACAAGAAAGTGAGTGGGAGCTATGTAGCATTTTTAATACTATATGTGGATGACATGTGATGTCTACTACACAACCTTCTTCTTGTAGACTCGTGTTGGGCCTCCGAGCCCAGAGTTTTGTAGGACAATGGCCATTTTCCCTCAAGTGGATGACCTAAGGTTTATCAATCCATGGGAGGTTTAGGATGAAGATGGTCTCTCTCAAACAACCCTGCAATCAAATATCAAAGAGTCTCTTGTGTCCCCAACACACCCAATACAATGGTAAGTTCTATAGGTGCACTAGTTCTGTGAAGAGATGGTTATACAAGTGTAATCTGGATGGTAGATATAGGTTTTTGTAATCTCAAAATATATAAATAGCAAGGTAACTTATGGTAAAAGTGAGCACAAACGGTATTGCAATGCTTGAAAACAAGGCATGGGGTTCATACTTTCACTAGTGCAATTTCTCTCAACAATATTGGCATAGTTGAATAATATGTAAATACCTCTAGTGCGACAAAGAGTTCACTCCAAAGTCGCAAATAGCGGAGAACTAACAAAGAAATTATTGTAGGGTATGAAACCACCTCAAAGTTATCTTTTCTGATCAATCTTATGAGTTGTCCCTATAAGTGTCACAAACAGCCCTAGAGTTCGTACTAAAATAACACCTTAAGATACACATCAACCAAAACCCTAATGTCACCTAGATACTCTATTGTCACCACAAGTACCCATGGGCTTTATTATACAATATGCATCACACAATTTCAGATTCATTATATTCAATCCAACACAAAGAACTTCAAAGAGTGCCCCAAAGTTTCTACCGGAAAGTCAAGACAAAAACGTGTACCAACCCCTATGCATAGATTCTCAAGGTCACGGAACCCGCAAGTTGATCACCCAAACATACATCAAGTGTATCAATAGAACATCCCATTGTCACCACAGATATCCCATCGCAAGTACATCAAGTGTCCTCAAATCCTTAAAGACTCAATCGCATAAGTAAACTTCAAGGGGAAAACTCAATTCATCACAACAAGATAGAGAGGGGAAAACTCCATATGATTCAAATCTATATCAACAAAGCTTGCGGTACATCAAGATCGTGCCATCTCAAGAACACGAGAGAGAGAGAGACCAAACACATAGCTACTGGTACATACCCTCAGCACCGACGGTGAACTATTCCCTCCTCGTCATGGAGAGCACCGGGATGATGAAGATGGCCTCCAGTGATGGTTTCCCCCTCCGGTAGGGTGCCGGAACGGGCTCCCGATTGGTTTTTCGTGGCTCTGGAGGTTTGCGGCGGTGGAACTCCCGATCTAGGTTCTGCGTTGGGGTTTCTGGAATATTTGACGATTTATAGAGCTGAGAGGGAGGTCGGTGGACTCCCGAGCGGCCCAAAGCCTGTTGGGTGCGACCAGGGGGGTGGCCGCACCCCTGGGGCTTGTGGCCTCCTCGGGAGTCTTCTGTCCCAACTCTGATGCTCTGTAGGTCTCTTCTGGTCCATAAAAAATCATATCGAAGGTTTTATTCCATTTGGACTCCGTTTGATATTCCTTTTCTGTAAAACCCAAAAACATGGAAAAAACAGGAACTGGCACCAGGCTCTAGGTTAATAGGTTAGTCCCAAAAATAATATAAAGCTGTGGTAAAATGATTGTAAAACATCCAAGAATGATAATATAGCAGCATGAAACAAACAAAAATTATAGATACGTTGGAGATGTATCAGCATCCCCAAGCTTAATTCCTGCTCGTCCTCGAGTAGCTAAATGATAAAAACATAAATTTTGATGTGGAATGCTGCCTAACATATTTATCCATGTAATATTGTTTATTGTCGCATGAATATTCAGATCCGTAAGATTCAAAACAATAGTCTAATATTGACATAAAAATAGTAATACTTCAAGCACACCAACAAGGTAGTCGTGTCCTTTCGAAATAATATGGCCTTAGAAAGTTATCCCTACAAAATCATTTAGTCTGACTATGCTCCATGTTCCCCACACAAAGTATCTAAATCATGCACAACCCCGATGAACAAGTCAAGCAATTGTTTCACACTTTTGGTGTTCTCAAACCTTTTCAACTCTCGTGCAATACATGAGCGTGAGCCATGGATATAGCATTATAGGTGGAATATAATATGCAGGAGGTGCAAGGAGAAAAAGGAGAAGATCGTATCACATCAACTAGGCGTATCAACGGACTATGGAGATGCCCATCAATAGATATCAATGTGAGTGAGTAGGGATTGCCATGCAACAAATTCACTTAGAGTTATAAGTGTATGAAAGCTCAAAAAGAAAACTAAGTGGTCCTGCAAAACGAATATCCACTAGTTATATGGAAGTGACAAAATAGGAGACTCTCTATCATGAAGATCATGGTGCTACTTTGAAGGACAAGTGTGGAAAAAGGTAGTAGCAATTGTCCCTTCTCTCTTTCTCTCATTTTTTTTATTTTTTTATTTTCTTTTCTCTTTTTTTGGTGGGATTCTTTGGCCTCTTTTATTTTTTTGTTAGGGCTTTGCTGGCCTCTTTTATTTTTTTCTAAAGTCCGGATGCTCATCCCAACTTGTGAGGGAGTCATGGCTTCCATCATCCTTTTCTCCACAGGACAATGCTCTATTAATGAAAAATCATCACACTTTTATTTACTTATAACTCAAAAGAAAAATAAATTACAACTCGATTCCTATGACAAAATATGACTCTATATGCAATATGAAGTAATGATGCAAGTCATAAAAAAACTACATGTGGAAGTTGCATGGCAGTATATCTCGGAATGGCTATGGAAATGCCATAATAGGTATATATGGTGGCTGTGTTGAGGAAGGAGGGTTTGGTGTACCGGTGAAAGTTGTGCGGTACTAGAGAGGCTAGCAAAGATGGAAAGGTGAGAGTGCGTATAATCCATGGACTCAACATTAGTCATAAAGAACTCACATACTTATTGCAAAAGTCTATTAGTCATCAAACAAAGCATTAGACGCATGCTCCTAGGGGAGAGGTTGGTAGGAGTTAACCATTGTGCGCTCCCGACCTTCACACAAAGGTCGACAATCATTAAACAAATCATGCTCCGACTTCGTTACATAACGGTTCACCATACGTGCATGCTACGGGAATCACAAGCTTCAACACAAGCATCTGTTCCAATACACAAATACTCAATAGCATGACTCTCATATTACCATCTATATTATCTCAAAACTATATGCAAGGAATCAAACTTCTCATAGTTTTTAATGCACTTAATGTGAAAGTTTTTAATATATCCCTCTTGGATGCCCATTATATTAGGACTAAATTCATAACCTAAACAAATTACCTTAATTTTTTAAGAAACTCTCAAAATAATATAAGTGAGGTACGAGGGTTCAATAATTTCTATAAAATATAACACCACCATGCTCTATAAATATATACGTGAAGCACTAGAGCAACATTGCCTAGCTCAAAAGATATAAGTGAAGATCAATGAGTAGTCAAACAATTAAGTAGCTATGTGAAGACTCTCTCACCTCAATAAATATTTTCAGATCTTAAGTACTTTATTCAAACAACAAGCAAAATAAAAATATCACTCCAAGAATAGCACGCATCATGTGAACGAATAAAGATTTAGGCTCAACATAGGCTAACCGATAATTGTTGATGAAGAGAGGTGGGATGCATAGCACCCCCAAGCTTAGATCCTTGAGATTTCTTGAAATATTTACTTGGGGTGCCTTGGGAATCCCCAAGCTTGAGCTTTTGTATCTCATTCAATCCTCTCATACCACGGTTTCACCTATTCTCAAAAATTTCATCCACACAAAACTCAAAAAGAACTCGTGAGATAGGTTAGTACACACAATAATAAATCCACTCTTTATGTACTGCCAAGACAAGTTGCATAATAATTTTAAATCATTAGTTACTGTGCTCTATCATTTCCACAATTTATATCTACCAATATAGGCTATGGAAACTATAGGATAAGAAGATAACGAAACTATGACAGCAATCTGTCTAAACAGAACATTCTGTAGCAATTTATGTAAACAATGTACTTCTGTAACTCCAAAATTATGAAAATTTAGGAAATGCTATAAAATTTATGAAACCATACTGTCAAAAAATTTCAGAAACTTTACACATTTTAGTAAAATATGAAAATTCAAACACTATAGCAGAAGTTTCTATTTTTACACAGCACACATCAAACATGCAATTCAAGCATCCTAAAGGCAATTCTTGGAACTTTTTATTGAAAAACAAGATTATAAATAACACCTAACAGATAAAAAAAATGACGCTCTAAGCAAAATTCATATTATGTGACGAATAAAAATATAGCTCCAAGTAAGATATAACGATAGTATTGAAGACGAAAGAGAGCATGCCTTCCGAGGCATCCCCAAGCTTAGACGCTTGAGTATTCCTTGAATATTAACTTGGGGGTTTCCTTGGACATCCCAAGCTTAGGTTCTTTTCACTCCTTATTCTCCTCATATCGGTGTCTCACCCAAAACTTGAAAACTTCGATCACACAAAACTTAACGGAACATCGTGAGACGGGTTAGTGTAGTAAATAGAAATCATTCACTTAGGTACTGTCAAGATAAGATTCATAATTGTTACCACATTATACCTAATGTATTACATCATTCACACAATTTATATTACTCAATATAATCTATAGTAACACTTGAAACAAGCAAACTATGCATGCAAAACAGAATCTATCAAAAATAGAACAGTCTGTAAAGATCTGAATAATCACCAAACTTACCTGACTCTAATAATTCCTACAACTTAGGAAAACTCCAGGAATTTTCATATAAAGGTAGTGTACAAATTTCAGAATTTTTTGACGCTCCAGTAAAATCAGATAATTCATACACTAGGCGCAGAACTTTCTGTTTTTGCACAGAATCAAACAAGCAAGTATCCACACTATCCCAAAGGCTTTACTTGGCATTTTAATGAAATAAAATATAAAAAACATGATTAATACAGTAGCTTAATCATGTGAACACATCAAAATATAAGGTAAAAGTGTTGGATTATCTCCCAACAAGAGCTTTTCTTTAATGCCTTTTAGTTAGGCATGATGATTTCAATGATGGTCACATAAGAATAGTGATTGAAACATGCAAAAGAGCATCATGAATCTCATGACAAGCACATCTAAGTCTAACCCACTTCCTATGCATAGGGATTTTGTTAGCATACAATTTATGGGAGCAAGAATCACCTAGCATAGGAAGGGAAAACAAGTATATCTTCAAGAATTTGAACACATAGAGAGGAAACTTGATATTATTGCAATTCCTATAAGCATATGTTCCTCCCTCATAATAATTTTCAGTAGCATCATGAAGGAATTTCAAAATATAACCAGTGCATAAATCATTCTTTTGATGATGCACAATCATTGAAAATTTGACACTCTCCACGTAAGCAATTTTCTTCTCATTCAAAATAGTGGGAGAAAACTCAACAAAATAGCTATCATGACATACTTGATTGACATAACCACTTTGAATATTAAAATCACGATGATAAGTTTCATGGTTACCATTACTCTTTATAACATACGTGTCATCACAATAATCATCATAGATAGGAGGCATGTCATAATCATAATAGTTTTGCTCATCAAAACTTGGGGGACTAAAAATATCATCTTCATCAATCATAGCATCCCCAAGCTTGTGGCTTTGCATATAATTAGCATCATGGATATTCATAGAATTCATACTAACAATATCACTATCATGCTCATAATTCAAATATTTAGTGCCAAACATTTTAATAACTTCTTCTTCTAACACTTGAGCACAATTTTATTTTCTATCATTTTCACGAAAGACGTTAAAAAGATGAAGCATATGAGGCAACCTCAATTCCATTTTTTGTAGTTTTCTTTTATAAAACAAAACTAGTGAAAAACAAGAAACAAAAAGATTTGATTGCAAGATCTAAAGATATACCTTCAAGCAGTCACCTCCCCGACAACGGTGCCAGAAAAGAGCTTGATGTCTACTACACAACCTTCTTCTTGTAGACTCGTGTTGGGCCTCCAAGCGCAGAGTTTTGTAAGACAATGGAAATTTTCCCTCAAGTGGATGACATAAGGTTTATCAATCCGCGAGAGGTGTAGGATGAAGATGGTCTCTCTCAAATAACCCTACAATCAAATAGCAAAGAGTCTCTTGTGTCCCCAACACATCCAATACAATGGTAAGTTGTACATGTGCACTAGTTCGGCGAAGAGATGGTGATACAAGTGTAATATGGATGGTAGATATAGGTTTTTGTAATCTGAGAATATAAAAATAGCAAGGTAAGTAATGGTAAAAGTGAGCACAAACGGTATTGCAATACTTGAAAACAAGGCCGAGGGTTCATACTTCACTAGTGCAATTTCTCTCAACAATATTGGCATAGTTGAATCATATGTGAATACCTCTCGTGCGAGAAAGAATTCACTCCAAAGTAACAAATAGCGGAAAACTAACGAAGAAATTATTGTAGGGTATGAAACCACCTCAAAGTTATCTTTTCTGATCAATCTTATGAGTTGTCCCTATAAGTGTAACAAACAGCCCTAGAGTTCGTACTAAAATAACACCTTAAGATACACATCAACCAAAACACTAATGTCACCTAGATACTCCAATGTCACCACAAGTACCCATGGGCTTGATTATACGATATGCATCACACAATTTCAAATTCATTATACTCAATCCAACACAAAGAACTTCAAAGAGTGCCCCAAAGTTTCTACCGGAAAGTCAAGACAAAAACGTGTGCCAGCCTCTATGCATAGATTCCCAAGGTCACGAAACCCGCAAGTTGATCACCAAAACATACATCAAGTGTATCAATAGAACATCCATTGTCACCACAGATATCCCATCGCAAGACATACATCAAGTGTTCTCAAATCCTTAAAGACTCACTCCGATAAGTAAACTTCAAAGGGAAAACTCAATTCATCACAACAAGATAGAGAGGGGAAAACTCCATATGATTCAATCTATATCAACAAAGCTCGCGGTACATCAAGATCATGCCATCTCAAGAACACGAGAGAGAGAGAGAGATCAAACACATAGCTACTGGTACATACCCTCAGCCCCGAGGGTGAATTTATTCCCTCCTCGTCATGGAGAGCACCGGGATGATGAATATGGCCTCTGGTGATGGTTTCCCCCTCCGACAGGGTGCCGGAACAGGCTACCGATTGTTTTTTTGTGGCTCTGGAGGTTTGCGGCGGCGGAACTCCCAATCTAGGTTCTACGTTGGGGTTTCTGGAATATTTGACGATTTATAGAGCTGAGAGGGAGGTCGGTGGACTCCCGAGGGGCCCACAAGCCTGGTGGGCATGGCCAGGGGTGGTCGCGCCCCTGGGGCTTGTGGCCTCCTTGGGAGTCTTCTGGCCCAACTCTGATGCTCCGTAGGTCTCTTCTGGTCCAGAAAAAATCATATCGAAGGTTTTATTCCGTTTGGACTCCGTTTGATATTCCTTTTTAGTAAAAACCCAAACCACGGAAAAACTAGGAACTGGCACTGGGATCTAGGTTAATAGGTTAGTCCCAAAAATAATATAAAGCTGTGGTAAAATGATTGTAAAACATCCAAGAATGATAATATAGCAGCATGAAACAATAAAAAATTATAGATACGTTGGAGACGTATCAACATGTTATTGATTGGAAATGGTATAGAATTTCCAGAAATCATAAAGGGTTATTTGAAAGGAGTTTTTCAATGGAAGACCTGGGTGAAGGTGCTTACATATTTGGCGTCAAGATTTATACAGATAGATCAAAGACGCCTGATAGGATTTTCACAAAGCACATACCTTGACAAGATTTTGAAGGAATTCAAAATGGACGAGTGAAAAAGGGGTGCTTGCATGTATTGCAAGGTGTGAAGTTGAGTAAGACTCAAAGCTTGACCAACACAAAAGAAATGGAAAGGATGGATCTCGTCCCCTATGCCTCCGTCATAGGCTCTACAATGTATGCCCTGTTGTGTACCATACATGATGTGTTCCTTGCCATGAGTCTGGGAAGGGGATACTAGAGTGATCTAGGAGTAGATTATTAAATAACGGTCAAAAATTATCCTTAAGTACCTAAAGAGGACTAAGGTAATGTTTCTCGTTTACGGAGGTGCTAAAGAGTTTGTCGTAAAGGGTTACGTCGATGCAACCTTTGACACCGAGTCTCAAACCGGATACGTATAGTGGAGTAGTCGTTTGGAGTACTTCCAAGCAAAGTGTGATAGTGCTCCTTGTGAGTTGTGTTGGGTTTTCCCACGAAGAGCGAGGATGAAGCAATATAGTAGTGATAAGTATTTTCTTCAGTGAGAACCAAGGTTATCGAACCAGTAGGAGAGCAACGACAAGTTGCATCAACAATACCTGCACACACAAAACCAAAATCTTGCACCCAACACGGGATAGTGGGTTGTCAAGCCCCTCGAACTCGCTACTTGCAAGGATTACTTCTGATAGTGATAGGTAGATAAATATAAAATAAAAATAAAAAGAAACTAAATAAGTTGCACCAAGGTTTTTAGGTTTTTTTAATATGAATTGAATAGACTAGGGGGCATAGTTTTCACTAGAGGCTTCTCTCTGGAACGCATAGCATTCGGTGGGTAGACACATCACTGTTGGGAAATTTGAAAGCAGATTTGCTCCCTTGGTGGTTTTGCTAATTAATAACAACATATATGTCATTGAACTAATGTTTACACTAAGCATGTTTCAGGAAAAGTTCAATGATGGGTTGGCAAAAGGATTGTGGAATACCCCAAGATGCAAGGAAAAAGATTGGCAAAGCTTTAAGCAAGAGGACTCTACATTTTACTTTGTGAAAATCAATTTGAGTCCATAGGAAAGCCAATACTATCAAAAGGGGGTAAGGTACGGTTGGTGAACAAAATGCTCATACATGCACAAGTGATAGTCACCACATACACCCACAAGCTCTTGCACAAAAGTCTGTCCAAAGCCAAATATCCAAAATCGGTGCAACCAACACTCCCACTCGGTGCCACCGATTCTCAGCCTCAGATAGACTCAGTCAAACCCTAGCCCTTCAGTGCAACCGATTCTGATTCGGTGCCAGCGAGTTTGGGTTGCCAACTTTCTGTTACGCAGATTCACAAAATCGGTCCGACAGAGTTTGTTGAATCGGCGTCACCGAGTCGGGCAATCTGACCGTTGGTCACCTTATCGGTGCAACCGAGTTTTATGCATGGGAAAAGAGGGTAATCTGACCAACCAATTCCGCCCGTTCAACAAGAATAGAAAGCATATCTGCCAAAATGTTGAACAATATATGGGATAAGGGTTTGCTTGGCGAAGACCCTTCTAAGTCTAGAACCAGCTACTAATATAGTCATTGACCTTGATGGTCACACTACAACAAGAGACAAAATTCTCTATATAGGTGCACCACTTCGGCAAGAACCCCTTCATATGGAGAGTTCATAAACTTCACAAGCTGTTTTGAAGTCGCTTCTTACGTTAATTCTTCTCAATTATTTTTGATGAAAGTATGTACAATGTAGTGCAACACAACAACCATTGAATATGTTCTGACCTGCATGATAGCAATTTGAGTAGGACATACCACATGATCATCCACCCCATTCAACTGGTTAGTTGTGGTGTCCATATAATTTTCGAAGCTGGTATTTAGGAGACAAATTGGTCGATATTCGTAAATACGACTTGTGTCATTAGTCTAGGGTTGTAGGATAATGTCCCCGAAGTATAATTAAGTGACGACAAGATTTTGAAGTTGGTTGAACAATTAATCCTTAGAAAAAAAAGTTGGTTTAACAACTATATCAAGTACACTTTCATATCACGTCCGAGAAAATCTGATAAAATTCTGCTAAAACCCCATCTGAGGGGAGCTCTTAAACTGGGATAAGCAAAAATATCTGAGATCACACAACAACCACCCTTTGAGCAATTCTTGCATAGTCACCATATCGGGTCAATCAGCATAATAACGATTTTGACCAGCTCTAGCAGAGTTGCTATAATTTAGCAAGCTCCCTACCAATGGCCCAGATGGCCAGACGACCCTGGCACTGGGAAGTGGTCCAATTAATGACAGTTTCTTGCGTAATAACTGCCCACAACCATTCCCGTCACATTTCCCGCCGCCACGACTATAAAATGGCCATTGTGTCCTACCTAGTTCATATTCTCGCCGCCCACAACAACCACTTTCCTCCTTGTCTCTAAGAAAAGGATGAGAGGCGCCTGCCCGCATCACCGAGCAGGAGTTGAATCGCCGACATTTTTTGACCCCCTTACATTCACTCACTTTGAAACATATTCATTACAAATAATGGCCCTGATTCATCTGGTGTCCACTTAGACCAACGAGACCCAACATCAAATTTTGCAAATTTTGCCAATACATGAGTTGCATCATTACAAAAACGTTTGATATGGATAAAATCACAAGCTAAGAACTTTGTGACCGTAATTTTTATATCCCGGGTCATGGTATCTAACTTCAACCACTTTTGGTTCTTGAATGTGATCAATATAAGAGACACGATATGCAGCTAAAAGTGTCCCTTGACGGGCTCGCACCGCAAATCCATAGCCATCCCGCCCTGAGTTTGAGAAACTGCACCATCTACATTGATCAGCAACCAACCTTCCGACGATGGAAACAATTCTTGGGTTGATGTAGAGGTCTCACGTATGTTAGAACCTAGTAGACTGAAATTATACGCAGTAATGAATTTAATACATGCCTTGATTTTTTCCACCACAAGAAGAGGATTAACTAGTACCTCGCCATTTCTATGGTTGTTTTGGTTCTCCCAAATGTGTCACATCACGAACGCCAAAATCATAGCTTTGGAGGGCGTTGTTTTCACTATCCAGTCAAACGACCATTGCCTAAAACGAGTAAAATTATTGAGTTTTAGGCAAATTCTATAGCTCTTTTTTAATCCCCTCCATATTTCTTTTACATATTGGCATTGTAAAAAAACAATGTTCAACATTTTCCTCATTGGTGCGAAAATAGCAATCTTGTACCTCGTGGGTATCGACCGCGTCTTGAGTTGGGAGCCTCCATGTAAGCAGGTGTGTGCTATTATCCAGAGCACAATCTTCATCTTGTTAGGGCACCGAATGTCCCAAAGTCTCTTCCACGCCTTCTCTAGATAATCTTATTTTGATGATGATCCTTTACCTCAAATGCTTCGGTAACTCCAAAATTATAGTTCTTAACTAAATTATATATGCTGATCTAATAGTATAAACACCGTTTTTGAAGCTAGAGTTGCTCTTAGATTGATTTTTGTACGCCTTGGTGTCACCCTCAACTAGCCCTGGTCATGAAAACCCCATCCTGGTTGGCCCGACACGACCCGGCCGGACCTTGCCCACGGTCCGGACTCGAACCTAGATTTTGAGCCTGATGATGGGGCCAGGCCGGGCTCAAGCTTATGGTTTTCACAATTTTGAAGAAAAGACTCAGACCGAAGCCTGGAGGGCTTTTTCACTGACGGGCCGAGCTTGGGCCTTAAATACATGCCCAGCGGTCGGACCGGGCTGTGCTTAGACTTGAGTTTTCTGTCACGGGCTTTGTTAGGCCCAGCCCGAAGTATGGCCAGTATACCCTCAACGGAGCACCACGGGAGGCCGAAGGAAATACAGTTATGCCAACTCCAGCGCACGACCCCATCCGGGCGTCCGTTTGGCCCGGATTCTGTTCATTTGGGGCGGGCGATGGGGTCGTGTTGGGCCTATCTTGGGATGCGGTGGCCGTGCACCCAACGCGCGGCCGCATCCTTCGGCCGCATCCTATCCGCCATGGCCAATATGCCCATATATTCATATTTATCAATATTTTAAACAAGTTTGCACGTCCAAATATCAATTGTCTCGAACAAAAATAGTTTTAACAACCCAATCGAAAGTGTCTCGAATAAAATAGTTTTATAACCAAATCGAAATTGTCTTGAATAAAGATAATTAAGCAATACATCTATTGGTTTCCAATGTGATCCCATATGTGCTCAACCAAGTCATTTTGAAGCTGCAAATGAGTGTGGCAATCACGGATTTCATGATGGAATTGGGTAAACTGCTCAAACGTGGCCGGTTGTTGATGCAGGGGCTCAACATTGTTACCTTGAAAATCAAATCCTTGGTCGAAAATGGAGTCATCACGCTCGTCCTCGACGATCATGTTGTGCATGATCACACAAGCAATCATCACCTCCCAAAGCTTTCCTTCATCCCATGTCAATGTAGGGTTTCGAACGATACCCCATAGGGATTGAAGCACACCAAAAGCATGCTTCACATCCTTTATAGCACTCTCTTGCATTTGTGCAAATCTCTGTCTTTTCTCATCTCGGGGGTCTAAGATTGTCTTCACAAAAGTTGACCACTAAGGATATATTACATCAGTCAGGTAGTATCCCTTGTTGTAGTAGTGGCCATTGATCTCAAAGTTGACAGGTGGGGAGTGGCCTTCTACAAGCCTAGCGAACACTGGGGAACGCTGCAACACGTTGATATAATTGTGAGAGCCGGCCATGCCGAAGAAAGAATGTCATATCCAAAGATCTTGCGAAGCCATCGCTTCTAATATGACAGTGAATGCTTTCACATGGCCCTACCAAGCAAATGGATAGTTCTTCCACTCGCAGTGCATACAATCTATGTTGTCAAGCATGCCTGGAAAGCCTTTATCGGCGTTGATCGCCAACAGCCTTTCTGTGACAGCGGCATTTGGCCGCCTCAAGTACTCGGGGCCAAACACCGCTACCACGGCCTTGCAGAAGTTGTACATTGACAGCGGACATGTGGACTCACTCATGCGCACATACTCGTCCACAAGATTGCCTGGAATTCCATATGCAAGCATGCGAATGGCGGCGATGCATTTCTGATAAGAGGAGAATCCAAGCTTGCCAAGGGCATCCGTTTTGCACTCAAAGAATGGGTCGTGCTGAACCACGCCCTCACGGATGCGATTGAACACATGCCTTGACATACGAAAACGACGACGGAATTTCTCTGGTTTGAAGAGTGCGGTATTCTCAAAGTAATCAGCATAGAGCAAGGACTGGCCTCTCTTTCTCTGGCGGTTCAGGTTGGGCGCACGGCCAGGCACTGACCCCCTGTATACCGAGGCCGCTGCCTTTGAATGTGGTCATGAACGACAAGTGTAGCAACCACAATTTCTTCGTCATCCGAGGACGAATCATCCGATGAACAAATGAAGTGGTTGAAGAAAAATTCATCTCCACAGTCCATACCTTTGTGGGCAAAGTGTCAAACACCTTGCGGTCATGATGGCGAAGAGGCCGTGAATCACCTCGAGGCCGCGGGGGCGGATGGCGGCCGGCTACAGGTCGCTCTGTAGCACCCCTGACAGAAGCTGTCGTTGCCGATGGGCGTCGGTGGCGATCGTATCCCCTCTGCGACCGAATCCGACGGCGACGGCCAAAACACCTCCGAACGACGGCCAAAACTCCTACCAAAGAGCAGGCGTGGTGACAGCCATGGTGAGACATGGTTTGGTATGGACGACCGAGGTGCGAGCGGCGAGAAGGCGGCCGGATAATAGTGACGACGCCGGTGGCGGGGTTGGGCGGGGAGGGGCCGGTGGAGGCTTGGGGATGAATGAATCGACAGAGTCCCCGACAGGCGAGCCAGGAAAGGACAAGGGTGTGCGTCTCACCCGTCCACGCACTGTCCGTTTCTCCCAAAATGCCGCGCAAGTTCGGGCTGGAAATAAATCGAAAACAAATGAAAAAGGACATTTATTCGTTTGGAGCCACGTGTTAGACCGTGCTATCCGTCCGTTTTATTCCAAACGGACACACCGGATCGGATGGAGTTGACCTTATCCCTGCTGCGTGCAATCCCTGCCTGCGGGCTGCGAAGCCCCACGCTCGCCCGCGGCGTCCGCCCGCGTATACAAGTGGAGCCGAGCCGGGCTGCCACAGCCGTCCCATGCTCCCACGAATACTATACTGCCTGCTCGAGAAGTGGCACGCCAGAAAGTGGACGACGGCGATAAGAGGCAAACACCAGAGGGCTCGTACTCGTAGTAGGGGCAGCTATCTCGCTATAAAAGGGTGGCAGCTGGGGAGAGCGAGCTCTGCTCTGGGTGTGCGTGTGCGTGTGCGTGTGCGTGTGGAGTGGAATAGTGGGAGCGCGTGAGCAAAGCACACTGCACCACACACTAAAAAAAGGCTTTATTTTAAGCGGGGCGCCACCATTGCTGTCGCCTCCCTCCGCCGCTTTCGATCTTTTCGCTCCCACCCCCTTCCCCCTCTCTCTCATCATCTCTCCTCTTTGCCTTTCTCTCCCTGCTGCTGCTGCTGGCAGGAGGACGCGGAAGCAAGAAAGCCAGCCGCCACTATTTAGTTAGTTCCCTACACTAGTCCCTACGGGCGTTTTCTTGCACAAAGGCAGCAGGAGGAGGGGGGGCCGGCGGCGGCGGCAATGGAGACCGGGAGCAGCGGCGGCGGCGGCGGCGGGAGAGGACCCGGGGACGACGTCCACGGGCTCAACTTCGGCCAGAAGATCTACTTCGAGCAGGACGTGGCTGGGTCCTCCTCTTCGGGTGGCAGGAAGGGCAAGGGCCCCGCGCGGGCGGGGCCAGGAGGAGGTGGAGGATCGGCAGCCTCCACCCCCGCGGCCGGCGGCGGCGGCAACGCCTCGCAGTCGCAGCAGCCGAGGTGCCAGGTGGAGGGGTGCGGCGTGGATCTGAGCGGCGGCAAGACCTACTACTGTCGCCACAAGGTTTGCCTAGAGCACTCCAAGGCGCCGCTCGTCGTCGTCGCCGGCATCGAGCAGCGCTTCTGCCAGCAGTGCAGCAGGTACCCCCTCTCTCCTCTCTCATCACAACCGACAATTTCAGCCGAGCTCCAGCGGTCTGCAATCTGCGCCTCGGATTACTCCATTTTTGTTCCTTCCGGACTTGCCGCTTGTTCTTGCGCCACTGTTACTCTCGTGACACACACCTCGAAGCCGGCGTAGTCGTGGTTGGATCCTGCCATCATATATTTTTCTCTGAGTCCCTCCCGGCATGTGGCTAGCTACCAGCAGCCAGCATGCAAGTGTAAAAAAGCTGTTCAGATTCTGCAATTGGCCGGCCAGCCTATGCATTTTCCTGTACTTCTTTGCTTTGCCACACCCAGAAAAGAAAGAAAATCTCAAGTGATGACGCATGGGGGTGTGTAGTGGGCATTGGTGAAAAGAAAAAACAAACAAACAAATAAAACAATGTAACATTTGGTTGGGCTGGTAGAATCTGACCAGAATAGTAAGGGACAGAAAGTTGTACAACCTGAAATTCTTGTCCGAGTGGCACATATAGTAAGCCTAGATTTCTTTTTCCTCTCCTCCTTATTCTACTGTTGGCTATGCTAGGATGTGAGAATGGGTAGTTCCAGCAGTAGTACAGCCGTGGTACCAGTGCTACTGTGGTATTTAATACCCTAATCCTACCCTAGTGATATATACTTGCATATAAGTTTGGTGGAAGTGCAATTAGCTAGAGACATAAAAAAAATTGGAATCCCAAAGAATTATCAATTTGAAATCAGGATGCACTAATCAGAAAGCGTTAATTGTTGTTTTGTTCATCTCATCTTTGGACAAATACAGTGTTCGTTTGGAGATATATTTGAATACACGCACACAGAACAATCCTAACAACCCAACCGATGTAGAAATCATTTGTTCTAATTTTTTCGATAAAGGGTGGATTTTTATTGGTCAAATTGAAGTATCAAGATAGGACAAACACAATGAGCACACACCCGGCCTCTGCATAACTAGGATGCACATAGCCAATACACACACGCAAAAAATCACCGGCAAATAACAAAGTCATGTAAAACCAAATCTATGCACAGGAGAGGGGAAAAACCCAAAAGCGATCGGGTCCACAATCAGCAAACTATAACAATGACCATTTCCACGAGTGGGAAATCATCTGTTCTATATTGCACATTAATAAACCTTGTTAAGAAGAAAATCTTGAGCCGGCATTTCTGCGGCCTTGAATTAAGCATCACTTATGACTGTTGTTTGTTTTCCTGCGGCCTTGAGTTAAGCATCACTTATGACTGTTGTTTGAAAGGAGAAAGCATCACTTATGACTGTTGTTGTAGCATAAGCCTTTGCACGTTTCCACTATCTAGGAATGATTACAGGTGTTCTATCCACATGTTCCTCTTCCCCCCCTGGTCGTGATGCGTGGATCTAATCATGAAAAGTCGTTTCTCTGGTTACTGTATTAGTCTAAGATAAAACCATTGGTTTTGCTTGCGCCGATGCATCTTTCCACATGCCATGTGATTTGCCCTGATAGTTTATTCATTTGATGCATGCTTGGTATTAGGATACTAAGCTAGAATCTGGCTCTTGATTGCAGAGTTAGCTCCAAACCTCTTTTCATGTGCACCAAGTTTTTTATATGGATTATCAGAATCAATTTGATATGCAATTGGTGTAGCTAGTGTGGAAGAGTCAGACACTCCTCACTCTGCTTTTGTTGCGTGCAATTGATTATTGTCGTTCATCTTCTGTTCACTGTTGAAGTGTCTATATGAAATTCGTGCTTACCGCGACTCTTCGGTCTTTGTCAATTCGCATTGGTCCTGCTTTGAATGGATCTGCACTATAGTAAAGGAAGCCACCATGTGGAGTTCGTACGTACATGCAGTAAGTAATAACCCTTTGTGATCACAGGTTCCACCAGCTACCTGAATTTGACCAAGGAAAGCGAAGCTGCCGCCGACGTCTCGCCGGTCACAACGAGCGGCGGAGGAAGCCGCCACCGGGACCCATGTCTGCACGCTATGGCCGGCTTGCTGCGTCCTTCAACGGTAAGAATGTTATCACATGATCCGCACGCTTGCAGTTTGAACGAAACCGTATTGATTCTGCTGTTGTTGCAAATTTTTGTTCAGAAGATCCAGGCAGGTTCAGAAGCTTTCTGCTGGATTTCTCGTACCCGAGGGCCCCGGCAGGCGTGAGGGACCCGTGGCCGGCCGTTCAGGCCGGCGACCACCGCATGCCTGGCACCACCCACTGGCAGGGCAGCCATCATGAGCACCACGCTCACCGCAGTGCAGTTGCGGGATACGGCGACCACCACGCGTACAACGGCCAGGGGAGCAGCTCGGGGGGAGGCGGCACGCCGATGATCCCGGCGGGCTTCGAGCTCCCCTCGGACGAATGTATGGCGGGCGTCGCCGCCGACTCCAGCTGTGCTCTCTCTCTTCTGTCAACTCAGCCATGGGATAGTAGTGCCCACAGCTCCAGCCACATCCGGTCCCCGGCAATGTCGACGACCAGCGCCTTCCAGGGCAGCCCGGTGGCGCCCTCCGTCATGGCCAGCAACTACATGGCGGCGGCAAGCAGCAGCGGCTCCTGGGGCAGCCCCCGGGGCGCCAGGAGCATGCAGCAGCACCACCACCACCATCATATGCAGCATGACGCGGTCATGAACGAGGTCCATCCCAGCTCGGTTCACCACGGGCAGTTCGGCGAGCTGGAGCTCGCGCTGCAGCAGGGGAGGGCCACGCCGAACCCGCCGCACGCCGACCACGGGGCCTTCAGTCACTTCAGCAACGCGATGAACTGGTCTCTGTAGGGACGGACGACACGCCAGGGAGACATGGAACGTTGGGCGGCCTGAGTTTTGTGCGCCGTAGATTTGCCCATCTGGATTTCAGGACGGGGAGGGAACCCATGGCTGGTAGAGCTGGGGTTTCCCGCCGTGTAGCCCAATTTTGTCCATGGACTCAATACCACATATGTATGTACGTGTGTGTGTGTGTGAAACTCCATTGCTTTATTAATTCGTTTGTCGGAGGACTAGTAATCTCATGATCTCACCGTCGTCCTCCTCGTCGCTGTTCCCCTTGATATTTTAGCCAACCTCCCCGTCGCTGTTTCCGTTGATATTTTCGCCAACTTACATGCGCTATTTCTTTATTACATAAGTACAAGTGCAGATTTCTTTACCCCAGACCGACGCAAAAGAAAAGAAAAAAAGCCTATCGGAGACTCCAACATCAAGCCTACCAGCAAAACCCCAGCTAGTTTGCAGATCGTCTGTCTTCCAGGCGCATAACTACAAATTCTAGAATTCTTGTTCCTATTCCATCACCTTTCTGTCTGGCTCCTTTGGTCACGATCGAGTGGCATAAAATTTTGATCAGTATCATGGGTGTAAGGGCATATTTCTTTTTAAGTGATTTTGGTAATTGACGACAATGCCTTTACAGACTAATCGTGTACATAGAGTATTTCAGATATCTCATGTCTAGGCACGAGACGACTCGGTGCCCCTTGGAGCTTATCGAAGACGGTTGTTCTCTACGTTTTCTTTCGGTGGATTTGAGTCGTAGGAAAGCCGTACTATTAAGAGGGGGTCTGCTTCGAAAAGGTTTGGGTGGAATCAACACGTACACATCTATTTTATTGCACCACCTTTCCTTCGCTTCAATGGAGCTCCAGCTCGTTTTCCTTGTTTGTGCAAAGTGAAGCCTGCGGGGGTACTTGCTTTCAGTGGTCAGCGGTAGTACCGCTCAAGGGAGCGATAGTACCGCAGGAGCCCGCGGTAGTACCGCTCAGTGGAGCGGTAGTACTGTTGTCCCCTGCCCTAGTACGTGCGCCTGCGATAGTAGGCGCGGATGTAATTTTTTACATCCGCCCTATTGCGGTAGTACCGTGATGCAGTTCCGGTACTACCGTGCCGGACTTTTTCGTAGCTCCGCCCTCAACGGAGGTAGGCACGGAAGTAACTTTTTTACTTCCGTGCATCTCTAGTGCCAGTCACTACCGACCATGCGGTAGTACCGCATGGGCTCGCGGTAGTACCGCTCCGGCGGTTCTACCGCTAGTTGCCTAGTGCAATCGGCCTGCGTCTGACACTTCCGTGCAAGTGGTAGTACCGCATGTTGCAGCGGTAGTACCGCAAGGCCTTGCGGTAGTACCGTGGTCATATGCGGTAGTACCACGACGCGCGGGGCTGGGTGTGGGGATAACGGTTGGATCTTATCCCCCACTATAAAAAGGAGGTCTTCTTCCTCAAGAAGACGACCTGTTCCTTCCCCAAGCTTCATTGTTGCTCAAAGCTCCATTTTAGCCCGATCTCCCTGCCCAACCAATCAAACTTGTTGATTTCCTAGGGATTGGTTGAGGAGGCCCCGATCTACACTTCCACCAAGAGAAATTTGGTCCCCCCCCCCACTAATCCCTTGCGGATCTTGTTACTCTTGGGTGTTTGAGCACCCTAGACGGTTGAGGTCACCTCAAAGCCACATTTAATTGTGGTGAAGCTTCGTGGTGTCGTTGGGAGCCTCCAATTAAGTTGTGGAGATAGCCCCAACCTTGTTTGTAAAGGTTCGGTTGCCGCCTTCAAGGGCATCAATAGTGGAATCACGACATCTCGCATTGCGTGAGGGCGTGAGGAGAATACGGTGGCCCTAGTGGCTTCTTGGGAGCATTGTGCCTCCACACCGCTCCAATGGAGACGTACTTCCTCTCAAGGGAAGGAACTCCGGTAACACATCCTCGTCTCCACCGGCTCCACTTTTGGTTATCTCTTACCTTTACTTCTTGCAAGCTATTATTGTGTTGTATCCCTTGCTTGCTTGTGTGCTTGTTGTGTGTACCATCATATAGGTTCCTTACCTAGTTGCACATCTAGCCAACTTATTTGATGCTAAGCCTAATTTGTTAAGGAAAAGTTAAAAGGTGTTAGTTGCCTATTCACCCCCCCTCTAGTCAACCATATCGATCCTTTCAATTGGTATCAGAGCCACGTCTCCTTATTAAGGGTTTCACCACCCGAATTTTATGGCTGGCGAAGAGGAGCGTGTGGGAGAACTTCCCGAGGCCATGGGAGTGAACACGGTCTCACGCTAGTATTTGAATGAGGACTTGTCCTCACTCAAATCCTCGATGGCGACCGAGGTTCAATCCATGTTCAAATATTTCCTTAATAATCTTAAAGTTTCTACCGATGCGATACAAATGGTTAACCCACTAACTCGTCATCGGATGTCAACTCCGGTAAGGAGGGGGCTAGTGCTGACAAGGATAATCATTCTCAAGGAGTTAATGGGTCGGGGAGCTTTGCCTTAGTTCCCCCTCCCGTGGTCTATGGAGGACCGGTGCACCCACCTCATATAGTTAATCATGGTCCTCCTCCTAAACTTGGTAAGAATGATTTTGCTAACTGGGTTTTCAGTATCAAGTCTCATTTAGATCACAACTCAATTCATCTCATGAGAGTCAATGAAGAAGGATACTATCCTCATGATCCACGCAATCTTACTCCAAGAGAACAAGCGGATAAACAACTAAATTCTTATGCCTTGTTCATACTCCAAGCTGTTGTTCCTACTGAAGACCTACCTCACCTGCGGCCCTTCACTGTATCTAAAGAGTGTTGGGAACACATTATCTCCATGTACAAGGGTAGTTCAAGCATTCAACGGTCAAACTATGAAGTTGTCCTTGATCAGTCAGATGAGTTTGTGATGATAGAGGATAAGGAACCGCGTGAGCTCTATAGAAGGGTGACCGCTCTCGCCGTTTCCCTCAAGGATCATGGCAGCAAGGATGTGGATGATACTTGGATCAAGCGTAAGTTTCTGAAGGCCATCATGCCCTACAACAAGGCCATGTCCGCTGTCATCCGTCAAAGGCCGAACTTTCACACCTTTTCTTCTAGTGATGTGTTGGATGAATTTATTGCAATGAACATCCTGAACACGACAGCTGACAATGCTCTCGCTCGTGTGCAACGGTCAAAGAAATCCTTTCCCAACCGTGATTTGAAGGCCAAGGTCTGTCAACAGGAAGAAGAAGAAGAAGAAGAAGAAGAGGGTTTCCCTGAGGACACCAAATATGCTTATCATGAGCACAAGGCTCTTGCATCCAGACAATTTTGGGGGCAACAAGAGAAAGACAAGTCCCAACTTCTCCAAGAACAACTCAGATGGGTCAAAGGGCAAGCAAAATGTGAGAACATGCTACAACTGTGGTAATGTGAGTCACTTTGTGGTGGATTTCCCATATGAGAAGAGGGAAGACAATGGTGGCAAGCTCATTCGCAAAGATAAGGCCAAGTCCTTCCCCAACAAAACCAACTTCACCAAGAAGGCTCCTCACAAAGTATTGGTAGCTCAAGAAGAGTATGCCTCGGATGATGATGTTGATGACGAAGACACAAGCGGTGAAGGAATGGCAATGGCATTTGTGGCAATTGCTTCCTCTACCCCAACAAAGGTGTCACTCTTCGACGCCCCCAATGAAAACATCGTCGTGAGGTGCCTCATGGCTAAAGGTATCACCAAGGACTTTGCTTCCGGGGGAGTCTCATGGTTGCTCGATAGCAGAGCAACAAATCATATGATCGGAAGAAAGGACTTGGTGATGGATGTTCAACCCGATGAATCTGTGGCCACCCAAGTCTCATTTGGAGAGATGCAATCTCAAAGGTACTGGGTCTTGGTAAGGTGGTTATGTCTCCGACTTTAACTATTGAGAGAGTCATGCTTGTTGAGACCCTTGCATACAATTTACTTTCCGTTCGCCAACTTGCAATCATGGGTTTTAGTACTTTCTTTCGCATTGATACTATGACCCTTTTGTGGAACAAGACTCTTAAAGTAGCCCTTGTTAGACATGTCAAAAATGGTCTCTATGTGATTAACTTCTCTGAGCAACCCACTAAGACCGCGACATGTCTATTGGCTAAAGTTGATGTGGGATGGCTTTGGCATCGCCGACTAGCCCATGTCAATATGATATCTTTGCAAAGTCTCCTCAAAGGTAATCACATTCTTGGACTAAAAAATTGAGTTTTGCCAAAGATCGTGCTTGTAGTGCTTGTATCGAAGGAAAGCTACATGAAAAGGCTCATCGTCCGACTACAACAATCTTGGTGGAAGAAGATATTGCTTGGTGATCGTGGATAATTACTCGAGATATACTTGGGTATATTTCTTCAAGAGGAAGAGTGAGACCCAACAGACCGTCATCGACTTTGCAAATGAAGTCCAACGTCAACATGATGCAAAGATTCTGATGATCAGAAGTGACAACAGCACTGAGTTCAGGGACTACACCCTAAATGAGTTTCTCAGTAATGAAGGGATAAAACACCAATATTCCACACATTACACCCCTCAACAAAACGGTGTTGTGGAGACGAAGAACCGGACGTTGATGGATGCGGCAAGAACCATGATGGCGGAATTTAAATCTCCATACAACTTTTTGGCCGAAGCCATCAACACAGCGTGTCATGCATCAAATCGGCTCTATCTCCACAAAGGCTTGAACAAGACTCCTTATGAGATTCTTACCGGGAACAAGCCCAACCTCAAATACTTCCGGGTGTTCGGTTGTAAGTGTTTCATTCTCAAGAAAGGTGCTCGTTTGTCTAAATTTGAATCTAGAGCCCATGAGGGCATATTTGTTGGTTATGCTGCAAACTCTCATGATTACAATGTCCTCAACAAGTCCACGGGACTCATTGAGGAGACGAGTAACGTAGAGTTTGATGAAAATAATGGCTCCCAAGTGGAGCAAAGTTGTCTTTGTGATGTAGGTGATGAAATTCCTCCCCAAGCCATAAGAAGAATGGGTGTGGGATACTTCCTACCCGTTGAGGAACCCCTTGTGGCTGAAGGAGACGGACAATGTTCCACTCAAGTGGAACCATCACCGACGCAAGACCCACACGCTTCTGAAGAACAAAATGAAAAGTTCATCTACCACATGGACAAGATCAAGGGCAAGATCAATCTAATGATGATGGTGTTTCACCAAATGATGCCCAAGATCAAGTTCACGTCTCCGAGCAAGCTCAAGATCAAGATCTTCTTCAAGATCAAGAGCAAGCTCACAAAGGCGCTCAAGATCATCAAGAAGATGACTCTTAGAATGTTGTCCCTCAACCTTCCATGGAGGAAATCTTAGAGAGACGAGCCGCCAAGAATGCTGCCAAGCTCAAACTTAGACAACATTTGTTGGAAAATGTCTACGGCGACTTGCAAAAAGGGGTAACCACTCATAAAAAATTAACAAACTTTTGTGAACATCACGCGTTTGTTTCTTGCATTGAGCCCCTTAAGGTACAAGATGCGCTCGAGGATATGGAGTGGGTTGAAGCTATGCATGATAAACTCAACAACTTCGAGCTCAACCAAGTATGGCGATTGGTGCCAAGACCTCAGGAGAACCACAATGTTATTGGAACTAAATGGATCTTCAAAAACAAGAAAGATGCGAACGGTATCGTCATTCGTAACAAGGCAAGATTGGGGGAACAAGGCTACTCCCAAGTCGGGGGTATCGACTACGGTGAAACCTTTGCTCCTGTTGCTCGCCTTGAATCTATTCGCATGTTGCTTGCATATGCTTGTCATCATAACTTTAAATTATATCAAATGGATGTCAAGAGTGCTTTTCTTAATGGTCCTCTTAAGGAGTTGGTATATGTCAAGCAACCCCGGGGTTAGAGGATCCCAAGTTCCCCAATCATGTATACGTTCTTGATAACGCTCTGTATGGCCTTAAGCAAGCTCCACGCGCGTGGTATGAGCACCTTACCAAGATGTTGTAAGACCGTGGGTTTGAAATTGGGAAAATCGATCCCACTCTTTTTACGAAGAGGGTCAATGGGAACTTGTTCATATGCCAACTATATGTTGATGATACTATATTTGGTTCTCCTAACAAAGCTTTCAATGAAGAATTTGCCACTTTGATGACAAATAAGTTTGAGATGTCTATGATGGGAGAGTTGAAGTTCTTCCTTGGTTTCGAAGTCAAGCAACAAAGTCAAGGTACCTTCATCAATCAAGCTAAATACACTCAAGACATGCTCAAGAGGTTCAAGATGGATGAGCTCAATCCTCCCAAGGCCAACACTCCCATGCCACTCAAATGCCATCTTGACAGTGATCCCAATGGTAAAGCGGTGGATCAAAAGGTATATCACTCCATGATTGGATCCTTGCTTTATCTTTGTGCATCTAGACCGGATATCATGTTAAGTGTGGGTATTTGTGCACGATTTCAATCCGCACCTAAGGAGAGTAACCATGTGGCTGTCAAGCAAATCTTTCGATATTTGGCTCATACCCCAAACTTTGGCTTATGGTATCCCAAGGGGGCTTCATTTGATCTCGTTGGATATACTGACTCGGATTGGGCAGGAGACAGTGTGTATGGAAAGTCCACTTCCGGAGGCTGCCAATTTCTTGGTCGGTCTTTGGTAAGTTGGTCTTCAAAGAAACAAAATTATGTTTCTCTCTCGTCCACCGAGGCCGAGTATGTAGCTGCTGCCAGTTGCTGTGCACAGATTCTTTGGATGAGGCAAACTTTAAAGGATTATGGTGTCAATTGTGACAAAGTGCCTCTTTACTATGATAATGAAAGTGCCATTATGATCTCCAGCAACCCAGTTCAACATTGCAAGACGAAGCATATTGATATTCGTCATCACTTCCTCCGGGAACACGTCAAGCAAGGAGACATCAATCTTATCCATCTGAGCACTAATGAACAACTTGCAGATATATTTACGAAGCCATTGGATGAAGCAAGATTTCGCGAGTTAAGCCATGAGCTAAATATCATTGATTTGAGCAGTGTGGATTGACTTAGTGCACACCTCACCACTGTAACATCCCAAAATTTCATTTTGGAATGTTATGAAATATAGCTATGCATCCATCATCATCATTGTTTGAATACCTGTAATGTTGAAATGTTCTTTCTAAAATTCTGAAAGCCCTTTCAATTTTTCCCTAACTTGCTTTCACCTATTTGAAATTTTGGTTAAATGTTCAAAATAAGAGGGGAGTAACATGACACTCCACACCAGGGTCATTTTGGTGATCTATTTGAACAAAAGTAACCAGGAGTTGTTTTGAAAATATTTGCAAAAAGGTTTTAAAAACAAATAGGCAATTTCTAAAAATAATATTTTTTTTGAAAGTATTCAAATGACAGAATAAAAATGTTCATTAAATAGCATTTATTATTCTGTTAATTTTGATATATAATACTCCTATATTTAGAGACCATTTGAATGCTTTAAAGGTTTTTGAAACGCTCTGGAAAAACATTAAACAGAAACCGGTAACGGTTACTGTATTAAACGGGCCGGCCCACGGCAGTTACTCGCGAATTTAATACCAATCGGCCGACCGACGCGGAAAGCTCGCCCTCTCTCTCGCTGCCACTGGACCCCACCCGACCGACCGTTTCGCCTGCGCGGTCGCCTCCCTCCTCTCGCGCGCGCCGTCGCCGACCGTTTCTCCTCTCACCGGATCTCTCTCCCCTCTCCTTCCCCGCACTCCCCAGCGCCCCTATAAGTACCGGCCACTCCCCTCTCTCCATTTACCCCCCCCCCCCGAGCCCCCTCTGTCCCTCGCCGAGACGCTGCCAATTCCTCGCCGGAGTTGCACCACCACCGGAACTCCCATCGTCCGTAGCCAACGCCTCGGTCATCCTCGCCCTTCTCCGACCCCTCCTTTCGAAGCAGAACCTCGCCCGCCGTCGTCTGAACCCCACCACTGCCTCCCTCGACCACCGGAAACCCCTCCGGCGACGTCCTCGACCACCGGCCGCCGCCTCCATCCCCGCAATTCCCACACCCCCTCCGGTAAGACGCCGGACACTCCCCCTCCCTCCGATCCAAAACCAACGACCCAGATTAGAAGCCACTTATCCCCGAACCGTTTTCCTTTTCTGATCGGTCGCCCGCTCGAAACCACCTACCGCATGCGCTCGCTAGCCAATAGGATCGTGCCACGTAGCCCCCTGGCCGTCCGGTAGATTTTTCCCTTTTTCTGTTTTTGTTTTAGTTAACAGAGTGTATTCAAATTTTGTTTTGCTTATATCTTTTAACCTGTTTAATGTTTTGAGTTGATTATTTTTGCATTAGCTCACATTTTTCATGTAGTTTCACCCTGTACTTTTAAATTTCAAATTTGAGCTATAAAATTTGAATTGAATCAAATTTGCTCAGAATCTTCAAATCTGAATAACTAGAGTTTGAAAATAGATTTTGATATGAATCTTTTTGCTACTGTTTGATATTGGTTAGGACTATCACCATGTTTAGTTTGAGTATTTTTAGGATGATTTTTGAATAGTGTTTTAGCTATAAACAGAATCTGCCTAGTATTATAGTATAGTTTCATTTACTTAGTTTTAGTTAGTTTAACTTAGATTTAGTTTTAATTTGTTTAGTAGGTTCTGTTGATTTAAACATTTAGTGTTTTACCTATTGTTAATAAAAATATAAAATTGTTTAGTTCATTTCCTTGTTAAAATAGGAATCACAACTTCTTTTCAAATAGGTTTATTTTTGATTAAAACAACTAGTTAGTAATAGTTTTGCTTTCAAACAAAGTTTTATATAATTTAATTTTGTTTTCTAAAACAAGTTTATTTGTAAATTCTTTTCTGTTAAGAACATGTTTTACTAATAAATAATAAGTTTGGTTTTGCTCTCTTGTTAGTCAAACTATATTTGTTCCATTTAGTGTTTATCAAAAAATTTACAAACTTTACAAAAGCTTTCCCAACAAACTTAAATTGATTTTCTTCTGTTTATTAACAAAAATATTTTATTGTTCCTTGCTGTCAACAATTGTTTTGTTATTACAAAATAGTTTTATTATGATAGTAGTGTTTTATCAATCACCTCCCAGTAAACAAAACCTTGAGTGTTTTTCTTACTTGTGATTTGTGCATTGTTTTGTCTTGATTATTTACTAGTTCTTGATTGATGTTTGTGGGTTACAATATTCTGTTGTATGCTTATTGAGTGCTTGTTTGCTTCGTTAGATTATCCGGAGTGCGAAGCTTGTTACTTAGAGTCCCACGAGTACGAAGATCATCACCGGCATCACCGGGACTCCTATCATGTCATTTCCACAAGATGGACGCGACAGGATCGAGGTGCATATCCCAGGGAAGACCTTTGGAAATCGGAAGGAACCCATCGACCTCAAGTTCGTGGCACCCAGTTGGATACTTGGGAGAGACATGGCCATTCATCGTGCCCTTGGACGTATTCAGGAGGAATACAGAGGTGGAACCATTTCACCAGGACTCAGCATGGTTTGTCGCAGGGATGTCCATGGAAACATCATAACTCCTCCCACTTCAGACACCACTATCTCCTATATCCAGACTCTGGAGACTCACATTAGGACTCTGGAGCTTCGAGTTCGTGCTGATACGAAGACAATCAAGAATCTGATGAACCGCGAGATTGACCTTGAAGCTGACTTACGGGAAGCCGAGTACGAGCATGAGTATGAGGTGAAGGATTTCTTAGAGAGGATCGACAAGCTGAACACTCGCATCGCCACTTTGGAGGAACAGATGGACATGGGTGAAAATCTTCATCCTGAGGGAGACTTGGCTCCTTTCATCAGCGACGATGATGACTATGAGGAGAGCACCACTGGAGGAGACTCAGTCACCATGTACTTCTGAGGAAAACTTTAGTTATGCCCTCCATGTATCTTTTATTTTCAACGTTAAGAGCGTAGGTCGATGTGTAGTTTGATTGAGACTTGTATTCCCGATGTTTGACATTGATTGAATAAATGAATGAGTGTTTGGTGTGATTTGTTTGTTGCATTGCATATGGGTAGTGAATTTCTCCTTTTAGGCCCTTGTTCTATTCTAATTCTCACCCCTCTGAAAACAGCAAGATGCCTCCACGACGTGAGACCGACTTCACTTTCCCACCGGAACTCACGCAACTCCTTCAGCAGGAGAATGTACTGATGCAGCTATTGATCCAGAATCAGACCAACAACCAGAACAACAACAACCACCAACATCCACCCCAAACTGACAATCTCACCCGTTTTCTGAGGTTGAATCCTCCAACTTTCTCCAACAGCACTGAGCCTATTGTGGCAGATGACTGGCTCCATAAGATGGAGAGAGAACTTGTCACCGCTGGATGTACTGATGCTGAGAAGGTGCGATTTGCCACACATCAACTGGAAGGACCAGCAGCTTCATGGTGGGAGAACTACACCACCACATATCCTATTGCTGATGTAACTTGGGAGCAGTTCCAGCAAGCTTTCCACACCGCACATGTTTCAGCTGGAGCCATGAGTCTGAAGAAGCGCGAGTTTCGCAACTTGCGCCAGGGAAATCGCTCTGTGGCCCAATACGTGGATGACTTCAGCACATTGGCACGTTATGCACCAGGAGACGTGCCCGATGATGCGGCCAAGCAAGAGAAGTTTCTGGAAGGACTCAACGATGAGTTGAGCATGCAGCTGGTAGTGGCTACTTTCAACAACTACCAAGAGCTGGTGGATAAGGCCCTCATTTTGGAAGGTAAACAGCAGCAAATTGAGAATCGCAAGCGGAAGTACACCCAGGGGAAGTTTAACTCTGGAGCTCATCAGAAGCCCCGCTACTCCCCGTACTCAGGGAATACCGTATCAGGGACCGGTAAGTTTGGAAGGCACACTCATGCTGTGCACAACCATGGAAGCCACAACCATGGAGGAAATGGGAACAACCGTCCCAACCATGGCAATTTCAAGACTAACAATGGGAATGGGAATAACAACCAGCACCGTCACGTTCCTACCCAGAAGGATCTGAGCCACATCACTTGTTTCAAGTGCCAGAAGACAGGGCACTATGCTACTGAGTGTCCCCAGAGCAAGCAGGGAAATGGAAATGGCAACTCCGCAGCCAAGAAGCCAAACCCTTTTCCTCGTGCCCAGGTGAACCACCTTGACGTGGAAGAAGTTTATGACCAACCTGAGACTGTGGTTGGTAAGTTTTTATTGCACTCACGTCCAGTTACAGTACTTTTTGATTCTGGTGCAACTCATTCATTCATCTCAAGGGTAGTTGTGGATAAGTATGGTTTGCCCACCAAAACCCTTAGACAGCCCATTAAGGTCAGTTCCCCAGGAGGTATGATGATGGCAGGAATAGGATGCCATGCCCTGAAACTCAATATAGGAAACCATGTTTTTCCCACTGACCTCATCGTCTTAGAATCCCAGGGATTGGATGTAATCCTAGGCATGGATTGGATGACCAAGTATGAAGGAAATCTTGATTGCCTTAGCAAGTCTGTTTCACTCACCACCCCGGAGAACAAGAGGATTAAGTATGTATCCCGACGCACACGTATGAGTGCTCGGTTAAATGCCCTCACAGGAGTTGTTCAGGAGGAAGTACCTGTGGTAAAAAAAATTCTGGATGTATTTCCGGAAGAATTACCAGGCATGCCACCAGATAGGGAGATTGAGTTCCTAATAGAGCTACAGCCAGGGACAACCCCAATTTCCAAGAGACCCTGTCGGATGCCCACAAATGATCTGTTGGAAATCAAGAAGCAAATTAAGGAGTTATTGGACAAAGGTTATATACGCCCAAGTTCTTCACCTTGGGGAGCCCCAGTTCTTTTGGTGGAGAAGAAGGATAAAACCTTGAGAATGGTAGTCGATTATCGTGCCTTGAACGAGGTGACTATCAAGAACAAGTACCCTATGCCGATGATTAATGACTTGTTTGATCAGCTAGTAGGCGCCAAAGTATTCTCTAAGATCGATCTTCGATCAGGGTATCACCAGTTGAAAATTCGTGAACAGGATATACCCAAAACAGCTTTCACCACGAGGTATGGCTTGTATGAGTATACTGTCATGTCCTTTGGTTTGACTAATGCGCCTGCCTACTTCATGAATTTGATGAACAAAGTGTTTATGGAATATTTGGACAAGTTTGTCGTGGTGTTCATCGATGACATTTTGATATTCTCCAAGAACGAGGAAGAACACAAGGAACATTTGCGTTTAGTTCTGGAGAAGCTGAGAGAGCATCAATTATATGCCAAGTTCAGCAAATGTGAATTTTGGCTGACGGAAGTCGGATTCCTTGGACATGTTATTTCCGGAGAAGGAATAGCCGTAGACCCCGCTAAGGTTGAAGCCGTCACCGAGTGGAAGTCACCCACCTCAGTTAAGGAGATCCGTAGTTTCCTCGGACTTGCCGGATATTACTAGAGATTCATTGAGAATTTCTCAAAGATTGCCAAGACCATGACAGAGTTGTTGAAGAAAGAATCCAAGTATGTTTGGACTGAGGAATGTGAAGCCAGTTTTTAGGAGTTGAAGAAACGTTTGGTCACAGCCCCAGTGTTGATTTTGCCCAATATTCGGAAGGACTTCCAGGTTTATTCTGATGCTTCACGTCAAGGACTTGGAGGAGTACTCATGCAAGATGGAAAGGTTGTAGCTTATGGATCCAGACAACTACGACCTCATGAGTTGAATTATGCCACCCATGATTTGGAACTAGCAGCCGTAGTGCACGCACTCTAGACCTGGAGACATTTTCTTATCGGAAATAGTTGTGATGTTTACACCGACCATAAAAGCTTGAAATATATCTTCACGTAGAAGGAGTTGAACCTCAGACAGAGGAGATGGTTAGAGTTAATCAAGGACTATGACATGAGATTACACTACCATCCAGGTAAGGCTAATGTTGTAGCCGATGCCTTGAGTCGGAAAACTTATGTGAACACACTCACAGCGGGAGGATTACCCCAAGAGTTAGCCGATGATCTTAGAGAGCTCAAGCTAGAGATAGTTCCAAGAGGATATGTTGGTACACTAGAGATCCAGTCCACCTTGACCGAAAGAATTCGTGAAGCCCAGAAATCAGACAAGGAGATAGCTGAGATAAAGCAGAGAATGGAAGATGGTAAAGCTAAAGGTTTTCGTGAGGATGAACACGGAACTTTGTGGTTTGAGAACCGAATCTATGTGCCCAATGATCCAGAGCTCAGGAAGTTGATACTTCAGGAAGCCCACGATTCACCTTACTCGATACACCCAGGCAATACCAAGATGTATCTGGATTTGAAAGAAAATTATTGGTGGACAGGTATGAAGAAAGATATTGCGGAACATGTTGCAATATGTGATGTTTGTCAGCGAGTAAAGGCAGAACATCAGAAACCAGCAGGGTTACTCCAACCTTTGCCGATACCTGAGTGGAAATGGGAAAAGCTTGGTATGGACTTCATCACAGGATTACCCAGGACCCGTTCAGGTTATGATTCCATCTGGGTAGTGGTAGATCGCTTGACCAAGGTAGCTCATTTCATTCCAGTGAAAACCACCTATACCAGTGCTAAGCTAGCCAAGATATATATGACCAAGATCGTATGTCTGCATGGAGTTCCGAGGAGTATCGTGTCAGATAGAGGAACACAATTTACCTCAAAGTTTTGGCATCAGTTACATGAAACTTTGGGTACAAGGCTAGAGTTCAGTACAGCTTTTCATCCGCAGACAGATGGACAGACTGAGAGAGCCAACCAGATTCTGGAAGACATGTTGAGAGCTTGTGCGCTAGATTATGGATCTAGTTGGGATCACAACTTACCTTACGCAGAATTTTCGTACAACAACAGTTATCAGACCAGTCTGAAGATGGTCCCTTTCGAAGCATTATACGGAAGGAGATGCAGAACACCGCTGACGTGGGATGGTGTTGGAGACCGACAACTTTTTGGTCCCGACCTTATCCGAGATTCTGAAGAGAAAGTCAAGCTGATTCGTGACAGACTCAAGATAGCTCAATCTCGACAGAAGAGTTATGCTGACAGCAAACGTAAAGAAGTGACGTATGAAGTGGCAGACCGAGCTTATCTTCGTGTGTCCCCGCTTCGAGGAATCAAGAGGTTTGGTGTTAAAGGAAAATTAGCACCCAGATTCATAGGCCCCTACAAAATTCTTGAACATAGAGGCGAAGTTGCATACAAACTGGAATTTCCGGAAGGATTATCCGAAGTTCATGATGTTTTCCATGTGTCCCAGATGATGAAATGCCATGCTAAGATGGCTGATACTCCTTTGAGAGATACAGTGCCCCTAGAGGCCATACAACTTGAAAATGATCTGACCTACGAGGAGAAGCCTGTCAGAATCCTCGAGACTGTCAACAGAGTTACCCGCAGAAGGATCATCAAGTTCTGTAAGGTTTTGTGGAGTCACCACACTGAGGAAGAAGCCACCTGGGAACGCGACGAAGATCTTCGTAGAGACCACCCGCACCTATTTTCGAGCCAACCCGAATCTCGAGGGCGAGATTCATCTTAAGGTGGGTAGGTTTGTAACATCCCAAAATTTCATTTTGGAATATTATGAAATATAGCTATGCATCCATCATCATCATTGTTTGAATACCTGTAATGTTGAAATGTTCTTTCTAAAATTCTGAAAGCCCTTTCAATTTTTCCCTAACTTGCTTTCACCTATTTGAAATTTTGGTTAAATGTTCAAAATAAGAGGGGAGTAACATGACACTCCACACCAGGGTCATTTTGGTGATCTATTTGAACAAAAGTAACCAGGAGTTGTTTTGAAAATATTTGCAAAAAGGTTTTAAAAACAAATAGGCAATTTCTAAAAATAATTTTTTTTTGAAAGTATTCATATGACAGAATAAAAATGTTCATTGAATAGAATTTATTATTCTGTTAATTTTGATATATAATACTCCTATATTTAGAGACCATTTGAATGCTTTAAAGGTTTTTGAAACGCTCTGGAAAAACATTAAACAGAAACCGGTAACGGTTACTGTATTAAACGGGCCGGCCCACGGCAGTTACTCGCGAATTTAATACCAATCGGCCGACCGACGCGGAAAGCTCGCCCTCTCTCTCGCTGCCACTGGACCCCACCCGACCGACCGTTTCGCCCGCGCAATCGCCTCCCTCCTCTCGCGCACGCCGTCGCCGACCGTTTCTCCTCTCACCGGATCTCTCTCCCCTCTCCTTCCCCGCACTCCCCAGCGCCCCTATAAGTACCGGCCACTCCCCTGTCTCCATTCCCCCACCCCCGAGCCCCCTCTGTCCCTCGCCGAGACGCTGCCAATTCCTCGCCGGAGTTGCACCACCACCGGAACTCCCATCGTCCGTAGCCAACGCCTCAGTCATCCTCGCCCTTCTCTGACCCCTCCTTTCGAAGCAGAACCTCGCCCGCCGTCGTCTGAACCCCACCACTGCCTCCCTCGACCACCGGAAACCCCTCCGGCAACGTCCTCGACCACCGGCCGCCGCCTCCATCGCCGGAATTCCCACACCCCCTCCGGTAAGACGCCGGACACTCCCCCTCCCTTCGATCCAAAACCAACGACCCAGATTAGAAGCCACTTATCCCCGAACCGTTTTCCTTTTCTGATCGGTCGCCCGCTCGAAACCACCTACCGCACGCGCTCGCTAGCCAATAGGATCGTGCCACGTAGCCCCCTGGCCGTCCGGTAGATTTTTCCCTTTTTCTGTTTTTGTTTTAGTTAACAGAGTGTATTCAAATTTTGTTTTGCTTATATCTTTTAACCTGTTTAATGTTTTGAGTTGATTCTTTTTGCATTAGCTCACATTTTTCATGTAGTTTCACCCTGTACTTTTAAATTTCAAATTTGAGCTATAAAATTTGAATTGAATCAAATTTGCTCAGAATCTTCAAATCTGAATAACTAGAGTTTGAAAATAGATTTTGATATGAATCTTTTTGCTACTGTTTGATATTGGTTAGGACTATCACCATGTTTAGTTTGAGTATTTTTAGGATGATTTTTGAATAGTGTTTTAGCTATAAACAGAATCTGCCTAGTATTATAGTATAGTTTCATTTACTTAGTTTTAGTTAGTTTAACTTAGATTTAGTTTTAATTTGTTTAGTAGGTTCTGTTGATTTAAACATTTAGTGTTTTACCTATTGTTAATAAAAATATAAAATTGTTTAGTTCATTTCCTTGTTAAAATAGGAATCACAACTTCTTTTCAAATAGGTTTATTTTTGATTAAAACAACTAGTTAGTAATAGTTTTGCTTTCAAACAAAGTTTTATATAATTTAATTTTATTTTCTAAAACAAGTTTATTTGTAAATTCTTTTCTGTTAAGAACATGTTTTACTAATAAATAATAAGTTTGGTTTTGCTCTCTTGTTAGTAAAACTATATTTGTTCCATTTAGTGTTTATCAAAAATTTTACAAACTTTACAAAAGCTTTCCCAACAAACTTAAATTGATTTTCTTCTGTTTATTAACAAAAATATTTTATTGTTCCTTGCTGTCAACAATTGTTTTGTTATTACAAAATAGTTTTATTATGATAGTAGTGTTTTATCAATCACCTCCTAGTAAACAAAACCTTGAGGGTTTTTCTTACTTGTGATTTGTGCATTGTTTTGTCTTGATTATTTACTAGTTCTTGATTGATGTTTGTGGGTTACAATATTCTGTTGTATGCTTATTGAGTGCTTGTTTGCTTCGTTAGATTATCCGGAGTGCGAAGCTTGTTACTTAGAGTCCCACGAGTACGAAGATCATCAACCAGGCTAGTCACTTTGATCATGTTTACCCATGTTTTATATGCATTAGTTCTACCATCTCCCCAAATTGCATGCAAGATAGGTTAGTTGGAAACTTGGTTACATTGTAGTAGTATCATGTGGTAGGTACCCCCCTCAAACTCTTTGACACATTGGCCCCGGGAAACGTTGTTTTACTTTTTGCTATGCTATTAGTAGACGGGGTTGGTTGTGTGATTCATGAGAGTTGAGAGAGTTAATAATTTCAAGACCTACATAATGATCAAGATTTAAGATCCGAGTTTTCAACATACCTCTGGGTGGATGATGGTTGAACGGCACCCTGGAGAAACCAGTGGATTTGCCTAGGTGATGCTGGAGATGGCCAGTATTCACGCGGAAAGATCCACCCAGGCACAAAGAGATGGATGGATGCTTTAAGACCCAAGGCTTACCTACACAACCACAAGTCATTATGGGCTCTGGCTTGGTTGGATATCGTGGTGACCCTGGACAGGCGGTGCTACGAGATGTAGAAGAACGGTAGGAAAGGATGGGCACCGTCAGAGTCGCAGGGAAACCCTTTGGAAGACCATGTTTTGGTCATCCGTTTCTCAAATACCCTGAAGTGCGAGATATCAAACGAAGGCGACCAAATCTTGTGGGGAACGTGTGCAAAACTCTACAGAGTACTCAAACCTAATCGATTAGCCGTGTCCACGGTCATGGACGACTTGAGCCAAAGGAACTGAAACATTCGAAATTCTCAACACAATTAATATGATGATGTGGGTATTTAACAATTGGGTATGAGAATTGGTTGGTGGAACCATCTCATTAATCAACCAACTTAGTAATATTTTTTGCTTACCCCTCTCTTGATGTAGGAAAAATTGGCTTTACGCAAAAACTTACCACCCCACCTGCCATATATGCATATAGACTAGATGATTATCTTTTCACCCCTCTCTTGTGACTTTGCCGGCATATTCCATATGCTGACCTACATGGCTGCAACGTATCATGTTGCAGAGTACTTTTCCGACCAGGAGTGAGGACACGTTCTATGCTCAGTGAGATGCCCTTGGAGTCAGATGGACTCATCTACCTTCGACGTTTCCGCAAGATTTAGATATTCTCATGAGTTGGCTTTTAGCCACTTTATTGTAATTTTTATTGTAATAAAGGACTCGAAATGAGATTTCGATTAATATATTTGATGTGTGATTTCCCTTTGATATATACATTGATGTACCGTGTGTGTACCAGCATGATCTTGGGATGGTACGGAAACACCGGAGACTTGACCTTTCAGGTCGGGTCGCTACAACCACACTCATCATTATGTCTTGTCTAGGTGTAGGCATGGATTTAGGGAGAGTCTAGTTCTCTCAATGAACTATCCATCCCCTTATTATGCATAAACTAATCAAAGTATTTCACATCTGCCATTTTTCTGATGGTTACTATGCTTCAAAAGACGAGTCTTGGTCATGGGCCCAAGGTTAATTCTTCGCGATGCCATACCATTTGACTCAAACATAGGTGGCTCTAGGGCCACCGCCCTCTCTTCTTGTGAAGTAGTGGTTCATTGTTTGGTCCTCATTTCTACTTTCTACTCTGTTGGCCATGCTCTTGTTTTGAATTGCATCCTTTTCTTCTTGTGTCTCTCGTTTTGTGCAAAAAAGCTTTTTCTCTTCTCTTTTCTCTATGAAATCTTGCGTTTTGTGGGCAGCATGGTACTACCGTGGTAATCCACGGTACTACCATTGGAGTTGGACTGCCTTGTGCTTGCACAAGTGCGTCCCCGGCACGGTACTACCGCCCCAAAACACGGAAGTAAAAAATTACATCCGCACCCGGAGCGGTACTACCGCTTATCGCACGGAAGTAAAAAATTACTTCCGGTCATTGAGCGGTACTACCGCAATGACCTACGGTACTATCGTGTTGTCGAGTCTGCGTGGGGGTTAAGGGTCGGCAGGGGGATTTCAAACTCCCCCCATACCCATTATCTCTTGCCCTCACGTCTCTCTCTCTCCTCCTCACAACTGGCTCCGGAGGACCTCGCCGGATCTCCGTCTCCGGCCACTCTCCTTTCATTCCCACCGGTGGTATCATTCCCCACCTTGTCATCTTGCCATGGACCCCTGATATTTCATCGAGCTCTCCTCTTTTTGCTTCTCTATTTTTGAATCTAGGTTTAGGCGAAATATGGTCTAGTGATTTTTGGCCAAATCTGTGCATGAGGGGATGTTGAGAGAGAGAGAGAGAGAGAGAGTGTGTGTGTGTGTGCCATAAAAGTGCTTATTGATAGGATACAATGTGATAGCTTTTGATCCACGGTAGTACCGATCTGGTTTTTAGATCCGTGTTCATGTGAACTCTCCCCCGTGTGGTACTACCGCACCTGGTGCGGTACTACCGCTCGTTGGGTGGAAGTAAATTTTTACTTCCGCTCCTGTCCCGATACTACCGCTCATAGTGGTACTACCGCGTCTGGAGGGGTAGTAATTTTTTACTTCCGCGTGAACCTCCGGTACTACCGCTCGATCAAAAGCTACCTCGTTCTGTCCTGTTCATTCTCACATCTATATTGTTTTGGTGTCTAATTTGGTCTTTGCATTGACTCCTTTTTCGTTCGTCTCTTGTGTTTACGTTGTGTGTCATAGGTGGTGGCTACGGTTCCGGTTCAGGTCCAAGACACTCGAATCCTTCTTGCGACACTAGTTCAAAGCGTCTTCGCAATCCAGATGCCCCTGAGGGGTCCAATGCCCCGCAACTCCATTTCAAGAGAACCGCATCCAAGCTCAAGGAGCCAGTTAACAATTGGGAAGACATGCCTCAAACTGAGTTTCTGTCTCGTCAGTTGATCGACCCCTATATCAAACCTAGGGAACATTCCAGGGTCAATGAGTTGTTTTGGACCAAGCAACAAAATCTCATCCATATCGATGTGATCAAGGGCAAGAAATATCTCTATGTTCCTGTCCAATGGATTGACATGGCTCATATGAGGAAGAACCAGGCATACTTTGGTGAGGCTCTAAGTATGGTGGAGCAGTTTGCTATCGAGGACATCATCTCGTTCCATCTTGACTTTGATCCCGAGATTGTGGGTCAGTTCTTTGCTTCTGTCCATTTCAACTCTGATGTTTAGCGGACCATGACTTGGATGACCAATGGAGAGAGGTTGTCTGCTAATTGGAAGGAGTTCATGGATCTGTTGCATGTTTGTGATGAGGGGCTTGAGGAGCCCGTTGGTTTGCACCCTCACGGCAATCCCCAGCCTACACGTAAGGAGAAGCTCATGCCCTACTATATCCTGAAGACTTTACCCTCTGGCGAGCAAGTTTCTGTGCTCAACCCATTCCTTGATGTCATGCACCGGATCTTCCACAACACTTTGTTTCCTCGCATGGGAGACAAGGACAAGGTGCACTCCTATCTGGTGGATATGTTGCTACTCTATGAGAAAGGACGAACTGAAGAACTTGACCCCCTTGATGTTTCTCACATTATTTGGACTGAGCTTTGCACTGCTGTGTTTCATCATAAGGTCCCCATTTATGGGCCCTACTTGTTCCTCTTGATTCGTACAACTTGGGAGAAGACCCTTCCAGATGAGGACTTTCAGGATCACTGGTTTCTTCATGAGCCCATTCGACTGCGTATGAAGTACAAGTGGGCCAACATCACCACTAAGCCAGCTCCTGCTCATATGGATGTTGATGAGGATAAGATCGAAGAGGAGGAAGATGACAGCTCAGAGATGTATGCGCCACCATCTTCTGAGCCATCTTGGGCCAAGAAGCTCTCACATAGGATGAAGACTCTGTTCTGCATGCACGCCAAGGGCCAGTATCAGACTCACATTGCTTAGAAGGAGAGTCGGCAGTGTGACAAGCGAATTCTGAGGAAGCTTGGCAAGACCATATCGAGTGGGTCTAAGAAGGACATCACTCCTAAGGCTACTTGGATGGTGAAGCAGAAGTTCCAATGGGCTGATTCAGATGAGGAGTCCATTCCAGCTAGATCAGAGGAGGAGCCTGATGACTGATATTTCTGCATGGGAGCTATCGCATGTGTGTTAGGTGTCCTCGCTGCCTTTTTGGTGTCTCGTTGCCAAAGGGGAGAGAGTCTAGGATTTGCGAGTGTTTGCGTTGTTTTTCGTCGTCTCTTTGCTTTCGTTGAACTTTGGTTTATGTAGTTTGTGTGTGAGACCAGGAGACTTCTTCTATCATATGGTGTGAGACATATGCTCTCACTCTTATCTTATTATTGTCTAGTATGATTCGTAGCTTGTGAGTCTATCTCTTATGAACCCTTATCTTCATGCTCACATGCTATGCCTTGTTTCCGTATTTAGTGTTATACATTCTGTTACAAGTATTGCCTTGTTTATAAAATATAGGGGGAGTGTTGATCCTAGTGTGTGTGCTTTGCGGTCCAAAGCATATCTATGGAATGCACACATCTAGGGGAAGCCTGTCTATATTTTATAGATCTTGGGTTTGCATATGCTCATTTTATATCTTTATGTGCAAATCCCGTATTGTCATCAATCCACCAAAAAGGGGGAGATTGTAAGGGCATATTTCTCCTTAAGTGATTTTGGTGATTGATGACAATGCCTTTGCGGACTAATCGTGTGCATTGAGCATTTCAGATATCTCATGTCTAGGCACGAGACGATTTGGTGCCCCTCGGATCTTATCGAATACGGTTGTTCTCTATGTTTCCTTTCAGTGGATTTGAGCCATAGGAAAGCCGTACTATTAAGAGGGGGTCCGCTTCGGAAAGGTTTGGGTGGAATCAACACGTACACATCTATTCTATTGCACCACCTTTCCTTCGGTTCAATGGAGCTCCAGCTCGTTTTCCTTGTCTGTGCAAAGTGAAGCCTGCGGGGGTACTTGCTTTCAGTGGCCAGCGCTAGTACCGCTCAAGGGAGCGGTAGTACCGCAAGAGCCTGCGGTAGTACCGCTCAATGGACCAGTAGTACTGCTATCCCCTGCCCTAGTATGTGCGCTTGCGATAGTAGGCGCTGATGTAATTTTTTACATCCGCCCTATTGCGGTAGTACTGTGATGCAGTTCTGGTACTGCCATGCCAGACTTTTTTGAAGCTCTACCCTCAACGAAGGTAGGCACGGAAGTAATTTTTTACTTTTGTGCATCTCTAGTGCCAGTCAGTACCGACCATGCAGTAGTACCGCATGGGCTCGCGGTAGTACCGCTCCGGCGGTTCTACCGCTAGTTGCCTAGTGCAATCAGCATGAGTCTGACACTGCCGTGCAAGCGGTAGTACCGCATGTTGCAGCGGTAGTACCACAAGGCCTTGCGGTAGTACCGTGGTCATATGCGGTAGTACCACGACGCGCGGGGCTGAGTGTGGGGATAACGGTTGGATCTTATCCCCCACTATAAAAAGGTGGTCTTGTTCCTCAAGAAGACCACCTCTTCCTTCCCCAAGCTCCATTGTCGCTCAAAGCTCCATTTTAGCCCGATCTCCCTCCCTAGCCAATCAAACTTGTTGATTTCCTAGGGATTGGTTGAGGAGGCCCCGATCTACACTTCCACCAAGAGAAATTTGATTCCCCCCACTAATCCCTTGCAGATCTTGTTACTCTTGGGTGTTTGAGCATCTTAGACGGTTGAGGTCACCTCGGAGACACATTCCATTGTGGTGAAGCTTCGTGGTGTCATTGGGAGACTCCAATTAAGTTGTGGAGATAGCCCCAACCTTGTTTGTAAAGGTTTGGTTGTCACCTTCAAGGGCACCAATAGTGAAATCACGACATCTCGCATTGTGTGAGGGCATGAGGAGAATACTGTGGCCCTAGTGGCTTCTTGGGGAGCATTGTGCCTCCACACCGCTCCAACAGAGACGTACTTCCTCTCAAGGGAAGGAACTCCGGTAACACATCCTCGTCTCCACCGGCTCCACTTTTGGTTATCTCTTACCTTTACTTCTTGCAAGATATTATTGTGTTGTATCCCTTGCTTGCTTCTGTGCTTGTTGTGTGTAGCATCATATAGGTTCCTCACCTATTTGCACATCTAGCCAACTTATTTGATGCTAAACCTAATTTGTTAAGGAAAAGTTAAAAAGTATTAGTTGCCTATTCACCCCACCTTTAGTCAACCAAATCGATCCGTTCAATGGGGTCATTGAACTTTTTTTATCAAAAATAATATCGTTTCTGCATTTCCAAGAGCGTCCAAAGGAGGGAGGTAGTTCCCACTAGTTTTTTGTCGTTTTTGCTATTTTTTTAACCCATCTCCCTATGCAGTCATTCATAGATGAGTGGGTTGATTTCAAGTTGAAATCACATTTCAATAAGCTCCAAATTAAAGAGGAAGCAAAACAATTTAAAAAAGATGATCTACATACTCAACTTTGCCACAAAATACACATCTTTTTTCACCCTTCCAGCCTCTCTTGGAAAGAGTCTCTAGTAAGGATTGATTTCCTATTAGCGAGCCACATAAAAACTTTGATTTTAGCAGGTACTTTAATCTTTCACAAATTATTTTGAGGAAGTTCCCAATTCTCAGTAATCATCTCTCTATAAAGAGATTTTACTGTGAATTTGTTATCAGCATTTAGCATCCATTATATCTTATCTCTATCGGTACCCATTTCAATGTTCATGCATCTATTTTTAAGATTTCTCCACAAGTCTAGGGTTTCTCCATATAAGGTTCTTCTAAACATAAACCCTCTCCATCCTAGTTGAATTGCTTGAGCCATCGTAATATCATGATCAAAACCTAGGTTGTATAATCTAGGATATTCATCCTTTAGGGCTTTTTTATCTATCTAGATATCCTCCCAGAATCTAGTGTTTACCCATCCTCTAACTTTATCTCACCATATTAATAGAATAGGTCTTTGACCTTTAATAGCCTAGACCAGAACTGGGAATCTCCCGTTTGTTTTTTGGCTCTAGAGATACAACCATCAGTCTCATACTTCCCTGTGAGCACAGATTGCCATAGTCCCTCCTCAGTTTCTAATTTCCAAAACCACTTAGCTAGCAATGCTTTATTCATAATTTCTAAATTTGGAATCCCAAGCCCCACATAGTCCTTGGGTGTACAACACTTTTTCTAGTTGACCAAGTGCTATTTTTTTCCTCATTTTCATCCTCTTGCCCTACTAGTCTAGCTCTATAGAAGTCAATCTTTTTAACCACCCCAGCAGGCATGGGATGAAATAACATCATAAATAGAGGAATGTTTGTAAGACATGATTGAACTAGGGTAATCCTCCCCTCAATAGACCCCAACAATCTCCCCTGCCAACGGCTGCATCTTTTCTCAATTTTATCAGTCACACAAGTCCAATGTTTGTTTCTAACCATTACAAACAGGCATCCCCCAGGTATTTAATAGGAACGTCTCCCATTTTACATGTGTATATTTCTTAGTATATAGATTGTTTATTAGCAACAGATCCAAACAACATAAGCTCACTTTTGTGAAAACTAATGTTAAGCCCAGACATCTAGCGAAAGGCATAAAAGATCATTTTCAGGTTTCTTGCCATGTCCACATCATCTTCTAATAAGAAGATAGTGTCATCCGCTTATTGCAACATATTAACCCCTTTGTTCAAGTTCCCATTCAACATTCCTTTTACTAGCACATGTAACTTAGCTTTATTCATGACCACAGTCGGTGCATCAGCACCAATGTCGAACAACGGAGGGGAGAAGGCATCTCCTTGCCTCAATCCTTTAAAAGTCTTGAAGTAGCGTATAATTTTATCATTAACCCTCACACCTACATGCCCCTCCCCACCCCTCATGGTTTCCATGACCCAATCACACCATTTATCAGGGAATCCTTTTAGTTTAAGCATTTTAATTACAGGCGTCGCCACTAACTCGACGGCTGCCCTCAACCTCCTCCTCCTTGCAGGCATCGCCACTATCTCGACCTCGTCATCGATGATCTCGATGGGCATCCTCGCCAAGCTCGACGCAAGGAGACCCATCACCACCTCCACTTTGGGCTCCGCTCACCTCTATGGATCTAGCATGTACCACATAGACTTAAACAACTTTCAGCTGCTCATTTATCTAGATCCAGCGATTTCTCTTCCAACATAGCCCACGGGATCACTCCCATCATTGGCTGGGCCTGGAACCCCGGGAAAGCAGCGGAGGAGCTCTGTTTCTCTCATCTTCCCACGGGCTAGGAACGCCGCGTCATTGAGCTGCTTTGCGGTGGGGAACCACCCGACAATCTTCCGTAGCTGACCCAACCTCTCCGCATCACCACCCGCCAGTGCCACCATATGGTCCTCCCTCCTGGACATCTCTCTTCGCCTGAGGAGAAGCTCTTGCTTCTGGATCTAGCGGAATGCTCGAGGGAGGCGAGGAGGTTGGAGATGATGAGAGTGGAGAGATTTGGGGTGGGAACCGCAAGAATGGTGGGATAATCGCGTCTCCTCGTGCTCCCTTCCATTAACCACCCCGGGGGCGCACGACGTATCGTGTCTCGTCCATGCACAGCACCGGACCCATCCACACCAAATGTCACAGAAATTGTACCTCATCCCGATCCTCATAGGCCACATCATCGCACCAAACCCTCGCGTCGATCGCGTGCTCATCGGTGTCGAGGCGGGGGAGATTCTCCTCTCATTGAAGAAGGAAACCCTTCTGGAGTTCAAAAATCTCCAGTTTCCAAAGGCCGGGGACAAACATGCAAGGGTGTCACCCCGTCGCCCTGTCCATCTCCTAATTCACCCAAATGTTAGAAGTCGAAGCCGGTGAATCCCTCCTATAAATGCATGTACGTGACAAGTCCAGAGTTGAGTGGTGGATCGGTTTCATCATAAGATACTTACCATCTAACAACATCTCCAAGGGAGACCCTCAAAACTTTGGTATTTGTCCAATCAGACACTTTTATTCACTTTTGCAACTCAACACTGCTCGCGAAGTGGTCCACTAGGTCATTTTCGGTAAAGTGGGGACAAACATGGGGAGCTATATCGAGGTCCGGACATCCACTTCACCAACCAAAAGCCTCTACGTGGTCCTCCTCTCTTTTCTCTCTCTCTTCACATGTATGGTCCCCCTTTTCTCTCTCTCTCCTCCCAACCAGAGACCACACCACAAATAGCCCATAATATGCATGGTCCTTACCTACTTTTTCTCCTCCCAATTGGATACTTTGTGAGTAGCATTGGATGACTCACTTCGGCATCATGTCTGCGGACCACGTACGGACATAAAAACATACATATACCAAAGACTTTTAAGGGTCGACTTTGGAGATGACCTAATAAGGATGAAAAACTTAAAATAAATTCATAACAATACGAGCACTGATGGACTTGTTACTGTGATGGGCGGGTTTCATCACAAGGAACCGACTGTCTTAGTTACACTTAATTCACAATATACATGTCTTATTCATAGGGATATTCTTGTTGACTAAAGGCTGCATATACTTTGTTGGTGTCTATACTCCCCTCCTACCCCTCCTTCCCTTTAGGTGGTTGTAGTTGCACGCAAAACACTACCCTAATACAAATATATTTTTTACGGCATAAACAATAACACACTAATGGAGGTGCATATAAATTATAAGATTGGGTTTTACCACTAGACGTGCAATCGCCGCATCGGAAGTAGACTTAGTGATACATGTAGCCGATCAACTGATTCACCTCCTCTTCACACAGGCGGTCTCCAGCGAACAATTTACACGGATCCCTCGAATCCAAGGTATACACACTTAAGAGGAGGTGAATCAACTCCTTTGGTTCCCTTGAAAGGTTCACCCAAACACCGTAGATGTGATGCCACCAAGGTATCCACACTTAAGGGGAGTGGTGTGGGCAGCAGACTGTTAGGTATGGTCACGCGACATTGGAGCATGGAAAGTGACGGCGTGGTGGGACGAAAAAGGTTAGCCCTACAAGCTGCACCAAACTCCCTTCTATATAGACCTCCAACATGGGCTCGACACTTGATGCCCACTAGCAGTCCACACTCATGTTCCATTTGGATCCAAGCCGATAGTTGGTAGCGATTCCTAACAGAACTGTCAACCCCCTTATGCGCATAAAGTTGTTTGATGAACCTATACAATGTGTCGTATGCAACATTTTTTGCCTCGATATATGTTGTCGAGTTCAAGGCGAGTACTTGTCACCCTTGTGGTAGCTTGACCTTTCTTCTGAAAACTGCGATACAAATTCTCGAACTGGGTGAACACTTACCCTAAAGTCACATGGCCATGCTTTCTGGATCTGATCACTAGAGAGGGCCCAAAGAATATAGCTCTGTAACGGAGGGGCAAGTTCCATCTTGGTCAATTATTATGTCTCGTGGCATGTCTCATGATTCACTCGACAACTACCTTTATAACTACCCAGCTACGGAGCAATGTTTTATAGACCCTAAGTAAGTCAATCCTCAGCCCGAGAACATGTGAGGATCTCAAGTCTAGAACATGGCATTTACATCGTATTTGAGACTAAAAAGGGACAATATCTCATTGCGTCTCATAATGGGTCTGTCCGGCTTGATGATATCCACCCCCGAGTCTATACTATAGGATTAACATCTCCACACCCATGACTTGTGAAACATAGTCATCAACTGAATTATATACTAGTCAAGGGTATGGATCCGAACGACCTTGTCGACTAGGAACCATTAAAAAAATCATCGTACAATATATAGTCTTAGAAAAAAAGTCACATACCTATTGATACATATTAGTGGTAATGTTTAAGAACAATACAAATAACGCACGAATATATCAGGAAATAATCACCATACATGATTGTCTTTAGAGCATCTCCGGCAACCGTCACCTTCCCGACATCGGGCACGTTCTAGGTGTAATGGCCACTCTAAGCAAGGATGGCACTCCAAATGCGCTAGCGAGATTTTGTTTCTTCCATGATTTTCGTATATTTTTTCACTCTTTGCATCGGGTCCCCCCCCCCCCCATTTTCCTTTGTTTTTTCTTCGGTTGACTTCCTCTTCTTTCCTTCTTCTCAACACATGTCTATATTTTTAATATGCACATTACATTTTATGTATACATCAGGAACAATTTTTATACATGTTTAACATTTTTCAAACAATGGATACATTTTACAAACATATACTTTGATGTTTATTTTTTTCACGCTTATTCTACATTTTGTGTAAACATCTAAAACATTTTATACATGTTTATGAGTTTTAAAATACTTGCTGAAGATTTTAAAAAACATGTTTTTAATATATATTAAGTATTGTTTAGAATGGAGGGAGTACATGTTTTTTTAAACTATGTGTTTATAAACATTTTTACAACCATTGTTTAACGATTTTATGAACATACTTTAAAACTCATAATTTTTATAATGTAATGTGAATATTTTTAAAGGTATAGAACTTCTCTATTTACAATGACACCTTTTTTTGCATTGTATAAACATTTATTTAAGGGTCGCATACATTTTCTTAAATGCGTGGACATCTTTTAAGTGTCACATACTATTTTTAATGTTACGAACATTCCTTCAAATTTGCAGGAATGTTTGTTTTACACTACATGAATATTTTGTAATGCATGTGAACTTTTCAAAAATTTAACTAGTGTAAGGTTTGAAAATATATATTTCGAATATTTCAAAATAGAAAATAAGAAATAAGAAAACACACAAAAAGAAAACACTTGTCACGTAGCTGTCAGACGCTGATGCATGCTCACGTCTGTAGTTGTCAGTTGGGCCGACACATATATATCCGGCGTTGCAGGCGAGCGTAGACTGCAGCTTGCATTAAGCGAGACATATTCCCTTCCCTTCGGACGTGCTTTGGTCGTTTGTTCTAGGGGAAAAGTGCACTGATAGGCTCATGAGGCCATTCCCGACGAGAGGAGGTGATCAGGAGCAAATGGTCGGTTTAGAGAAAGCCATCTGGATTTTTTGCATTTTGCCGAGGACCAATCTCCCAATCCTAGGTAGACGGAGCTTGGTTGGGGAGAGCATCCATGTCATTGAATCCGGATTGTCATCTAGTTCTCTTCAAAACTCACCTTGCATTGCCGGCCTATGATTGAACGACGTCTTTATTCAGCAGATTTCGAATTCGTCAACCTTTGGGATTTCCTCTGAAACCCCACCTCTTGTGACTTGTAGAGACAAAAGGGCAATGCGATTTTCAGGAAGCACGTTCACACGACTGCTTGCATGTCCTCTGGCGATCATGTACACGAATAGTTCCCTTGTGACGATGACTTCCTCCAATATATGTTGACATGTGTCACTGCTGCCACCACACACACATGTCCATCCGTCATACCGTGTGTGTTATTATCCCTTTTGTTAGGCACCAATTTAGAACTTCGATACCAACAATTGAGGAAGATATTTGGAGATATAAACCCTGTGACTGTTTGGAGATACCCGCTACTTTCAAAGGTACACCATGGGGGTATCAAAATCATGGACAAGGCCACTCCATACATGCAGAAAAAGAATGTGGAGGTATAAAGTACTTTGAAAAGTAAATATTTTGCCACCATTGACCCTACTGAATTTGCTTCCCAATCTATTAAGATTTTTTTTTCAAAACTACCACTATTTATGCAGCAATTTTGAAAAAAGTGTTGTCACTTGAAAAAAATTCAAAAATGTTACCCTGTCGGCCGGTATTGGGCCGACCAGCCTCCCGTCGGCCTAAACGAGGCCGAAATAGGCCCATCTGCCTTAGCCTGGCTGAACCGGCCGGCCATCGGCCCGCTCCTGGCCGAGCCCCATCCGTCGGTCGCCAGGAGGCCGACCGGTCCCAGGATAAGCCCGACGCGGCCGGCCTCCTTTCTTCCTCCTCCAGCTCTCTCTTCCTCTCTATTCGGCCGAAAATCACCCCCTCTTGATCTCCCATTCCCTTCACCCATTTTACGTTTCAATCCGATGAAACGGTAGATCTGCTTCTTCTCCCCCGCCCTATGGTTTTATTTTTTGCAACGGGGTATTGGTTTGTTCGTGTGGAGGAGAAAATGGTGTGGTGGTGGATGTGTCAATGGTGAGAAGGTGGAATGGTGTAGAGGAAGAAGAAGGTGGAGAGGAAGAAGAAGGGGACTCACGCGTCAAAGGTATAATTTTTTGCTGTTAGTTATAGTTTTTTTAATGTACGTAAAATTAGTTTATGTTATTTTTAGTAGTGTAGTTATTTTAGTGTATGTTTTCGGAGTATAGGTTTAGTTAGTGTAGTCATTTTAGTGTCGGTTTATTTTTGTGAAGTTAATTTTAGTGTAGGTTTTTTAGAATACGTAGGTACATTTTAGTGTACGTTTTAGTTTATGTTTTCCGAGTGTAGGTTTAGTTAGTGTAGTCATAGTAGTGTCGGTTAAATTTTGTGTAGTTCATTTTAGTCTAGGTTTAGTTAGAATATGCAGGTACATTATAGTGTACGTTTTATTTTAGTGTCGATATATTCGTTGCAAATAATCAGAAGCTGGCAATGTCTGACAGGTTAAAATGTCTGAATCCGTAAATCTGACTGTGTATTACGGCCCTGGTACTGTTCGATATAATGAGTTGGGGGTTGATCTTAGCGAGTTTAAAACAGGCGAGATGACACTTTCAGACCCGGACAGACTGGACATTAGGCAGTTGAAGCACTGGTTGACTACTAGTTTTGCCTCGATCCTGAAGTTTGTTCCGCCACTATTCATGCCTTGTGGACCAAATCCTGTAAAAATGTCAAGTGAGATTTGATTCCGATAGATAGGAGCCAACATTGGTTGTCTCTGTTAAGTCGTTGCAGAGACCGAAGAATCCATCCTTATGCCCTAGTGCAACCAGTGGTGAAGGAGGAAATCGTACCACCCACCATGGGGTATGATCCAGGCCAGAGTAGTCAAGTGGCTAACGAGATTTATGTATCCGGGTCACAGCCACCGGATCTCAATGCTACCCAAGCCGACAATGAGTCAGATGATATTAGTGGTCATGCTGCGGGTCAGAGTATTCAATCGATAGTATTAGCTGCCTCAGGTGTTGCTGATGGGGACGAGGAAGGCGAGGAAATGCAGAGGGTGATGGAGGAAGAGGACGAGGATGGGATTGCAGAGGAACTTGATTCTGAAAATTACGAGGATGAAGAGGAGGTACCAATTCATGCTGCATGGGAGCAGGACATATCCGCCGGCTTTACTGTCAACGATGGCCATGAGACTCCATGGCAATATAATCTGAACCAAGTCCAGATCGGTGCTATGTTTGACACAAAGAAGAAAATGAAGTATGCGGTGATAAAGTGGCCTATGTCTACGCAGAGGGTTTTCCGGACACACACATCGAGTCCAACAAAATATACCGTGAAGTGTGTTGAATCAAGTTGTCCTACGAAGGTGCACGCCCACGTGCCAAAGTATAACATCCACTGGGTTGTGACAAATGTTGTCCCGCATAATTGTGTGAGGAAAAACATGTTGGTTCGTCATCCAAACCTTACTTCAACTCTCATAGCGCAACTCATGTATACTGAGATAGTGACGAAGAAGGATATGGAAGCAAAGCACATCCAGACAGCAGTGAAGGTCAGATGGAAGTATGACATTCCATATGGGAAGGCTTGGAGGGCTAAGCAGAAGGCTATGGAGGAGAGGTTTGGGACGTTCTTCGACTCCTATGATAATGTTGTTCGTCTCCTTGACATACTGAAGGAGAGGAATCCCGGCACTTATGTTAACATTCAGCACACGAGGTTGGAAAGCATACCAGATTACAAGGTGTTGAAATGAGTATTCTTCTCTTTCGGTATGTGCATCGAAGCTTTCAGGCATTGTCTTCCTGTGATGTTTGTGGATGGTATGTTCCTTACTGGTCAATACAAAGGGCAAATCCTGACTGCTATTGGTGTGGACGGGAATAACCAAATCATCCCACTAGCCATGGCATTTGTGGAGTATGAGAACTTTCCGAGCCGGGTATGGTTCCTCCGGCAAGTTAAAATTGCGATCTTGAAGGACCGATCAAATGTGTGTCTCATTCATGACAGACATCCCGGTATATTAAAGGCCGTGAAGACACTGAGTAATCCAACTGCTGACGAGCTAACACCTTGGAAGGACTTGCAAAGCCGGTGGTGCATGCGCCATCTGGGTGCTAATTTTTTCTCACAGTTCAAGAACAAACGGTTGATGAACTTGTTCAAGAAGTTATGCAAGTAGAACCAGCGGCGGAAATACGATTTCATTTGGTCAAAACTAGATGAGTTCACTAAGAAGCAGGTGGTTGCTAGGAAGAAAATGGAAAAAGACCAGGTTAAATTAACAGCACTCATTGCGGAGATGGAGGGGCCAGTTGCTCTTTGTGACTTGCCAGCAATTGACCCTCCTAATACGAAGAGAAAGAAGGGCAGGGCAATAAAGAATTTTTCCGAGTGGATAGAGAAAGAGCCTCCAGTGAATTGGTCTTTGCTACATGACACCCATTGAGCTAGGTATGGCCACATGACAACTAATCTTGCAGAGATCTATAACTTTGTTCTCAGAGGGAATAGAGCATTGCCACTGACAGCTATTGTGGAGGGTGTATTCCATGGTACTGTGAGGTATTTCAGAGAAAGGCACGAGTTAGCAAGGAAGCATATTGCAGATAATCAGAACACTCCTTATTGTAGCCGTGTCATGGAGTACATGGATGAGAAGATAAAGAAAGCAAAAAAGCACACCGTCACACTCATAGGTAATCAGGAAAGGAGGTATGAGGTTCAGCTTCCTACTGATGGTTTTGGTTCTGCAAATGAGGTGAAGACGCATGAGGTTACAATTGGAGCAGAATTTTATCCAACTTGTGAGTGTACATGCAACAAACCGCAGTTATTGCACCTGCCTTGCTCACATGTGTTGGCTACCTGTGGCCAGATTCAGTTGGATGCTATCTCCTTCGTGTCTCCATACTATTCAAAGGAGGCAGTGCTCAATGTCTGGACATGTGAGATGACAGGGTTTAGAGTCATCGGCAATTTCAACAAGGTAAACGATGGTGATAGAGTATAGATCCCGGATCATGCACTACGGCGAACTAGCAGGGGCAGGCGTAAGGTAAAGCGCATCCGAAACGATATGGACCAATCCGAAGCTGGTGGAGCAACCAGGCAATGTTTGCTCTGTGCGGCGTATGGGCATAGGATGAAATATTGCCCCCACCTAAAGAAAGACGATGCTTCCTCATCGACGAGTGCTTCCACATCGACGCATGCAACAACAATTGCAAGAGGAGGTCCTGGCAATCGTGGTGGACGTGGCTCTCGAGGCCGAAGGGCGGACGAGGAATGAATAACTCAGAACCTACATAATCTGTGCGACTATGTTTTTAATTTGTAATATGTCGGACTACGTTTTTATTTGTAATATGTGTGCACTATGTGTTCATTTGTAATATGTGAGACTATGTTTTAATGTCTAATATATGAGACTAAGTTTTTATTTGTTATATGTGAGACTAAAGTTTTTATTTGTAATATGCAAACATCTATGTTTTATTTTGTAATATGTGTGTAGTATTTTCTAATTGCAGATATGGCTTCGTATTCGGTGCTTAATGGTAATATCGACAGAGGGCACCGAGGCGCACTTACGGAATCGGGCACGAACTTAGACGTGTTGATCACTCACACCCCTAAGTCTAACTGGATGATACACCCTGCATGGGTTGATAGGTATGTGTCGGTACAATCACTTAGTACCTTTGACATCGTTTTGATAGAAGCCAATTGTACTCTACATTCTGTTTATTTTGTAGGATAAATTGGGCTGGACTTCTACCCTTGGCACGACTGGTTGAGGGTACATTGGATGAGTGGGTCGATCACCCGGACTTGGATGACGCTGGTGAACCAATGCAGTTGCACAAGAGGCAAGTATCACGATTCTCTTACGACAGGTCACTCCTTAGCTGCTTAGTAGATAGATGGAGACCAGATACACATACGTTTCACTTTCTCTGGGGAGAGATGGCTCCTACTTTACAGGACGTGTCTTACTTGTTGGGATTGCCTCTGGCCGGTGCTGCCATAGGACCTTTAGAGGTGGAAACTGGTTGGCTAGCATCTATGCATGCCCGTTTTCTGGCTGCGGTGCCAACTACCAAGACGCTAGACAACGATCGCCACGGGCCTCTTTTCAGGTGGTTGAGCCAATTTCAGATTGTCGCCTTAGGATATCCCACTTTTCAGTTGTCAGAGGCACAGATTGACCGGTCCCTAGAGGCATATATTATGTGGTTGTTTGGCAAGACGATGTTCACAGAGAACCATGTGACCACTGTACATGCACGACTGATCGGTCTTGCACGAGAGATAGCTGAGGCAGGTTCCCCTAAGGACATTGTGCAGAGGAGTTTTGGTTCTGCCGTGTTAGCAGCTACGTATAGAGGCCTCTGCAAAGCTTGCCAGTTGAGGTCAAGAAAATCTGGTCTTCTCGGATGTCCACTATTGCTGCAGCTTCGGTCATATGAGAGGTTCCCTATTGGTCGACTCTAACATCCCAAAATTTCATTTTTGGATGTTATGACATATAGCTATGGATCATCATCACATTGTTTGAATGAAGTGAATTGTTGAAGTTTTTCTTTTGGAATTCTGAAAGGCCATTTCAATTTCTTCTTATACTTGTTTCCTCCTATTTGAAGACCCTTGGAATATTCATAAAAAGAGAGGAGTAATATGACACTCCACACCAGGGGCATCTTGGTGAGTTATTTGAACAATAAAACCAGGGGGTTATTTGAAAGTTTATCTCAAAAGAATTTAAAATCAATTAGGCATTTTGTAAAAAAATAATTTTTTAAAGTATTCATTTTGACAGAGGAAAACTGTTCATTAAATAGCATTTATTCCCCTGATCATTTTGATATATATATTCCCTATGTTTCGAAATGATTTGAATGCATTAAAGAGTTTTAAACGCTCTCGAAAAATAGAAAGGAAACAGATCTAAAGCGTTTAATTAGAAAACCGGCCGGCCCACAACCTTTAAACCCCGAGATCCCTCCGGATCGGTCACCGACGCGCTACCCTCGCCCTCTCTCTCACTGACACGCGGGACCCACTGTCCGACAGCGTCATCCGCGCGCCCGTCTCCTTCCTCGTGCCAGACCACGTCGCCGGAGATCTCTCCTCTCCGGATCTCCAACCTCTCTCCCTCTCCCGACCCCGCACATGGCCTATAAAAATCCCTGCCCTCGCCGCTCTCCGTTCCACCCTGCTACCCCCTCTACCCTAGCCGGAATGCCACCACACCACCTCGCCGTAGTTCTGACTCCACCCGAACCCCCTAGAGCTCCTGGCCGTCGCCACACTCACCCCCACTCCCCTTTAACGCCACCATTCGACGCCACATCTTCGCCGCCGTCGCCTGAGCATTTCGGACGCCGCCCTCGACCACCGCAGCACATCCCCAAGCATCTCCGACCTCCGGCCGCCGTCGACGTCGCCGGAACTCCGACCCCCTCCTTTGTAAGCCGCCACCTCCACCCGCAACCATCAGATCTAGGATCTACGCTCCAGATTAGAAATTTTATAAAAACAAACCGGTACGCGTTAGTTTTCGGTCGTCCGCCGCAAACACCCCGCACGCTCACGACCTCGGCAAATCACAGCACGCCACACAGCCCTGTCTGTTCGCTAGGAATTTTGTTCTTTTCTGTTTTGTTTTAGAAAAACATAATGTTTTCTGTTTTTGTTTTAGTTGTAACTTTTAAACTAATTAGTGTTTTTAATATATTCTTTTTGCATTAGGTCACAAATTTCATGTAGTTTCATCCTGTGGTCTTAGATTTCAAATTTGAACTTTTAAATTTGAATCTAACCAAATTTTCTTAAATTACTAAAATATGTATAACTAGAGTTTAAAAATATATTTTTGTATGAATCCTTTTGCCACTGGTTTGTATTAGTTAGACCTATCATCCTACAAAGTTTGAGAATTTTTAGGATAAATTTGGTTAGTGTTTTTAACAAAAACAGAATCTGTTTAGTTCTTAATGTAGTTTAGTTAATTTGATTTTAGTTTAGGTTGAATCTGAGTTAGTTTGACTTTTGTTTTTAGTTTTCATTAGGTTCTGTTGTTTCAACATTAGGTGAAATAACTTGCTGTTAATAAAAATAATTGTTTAGTTTTATACCTTATTGTTATAGGAAATCTTCATTCCTTTCCATTAGGTATAGTTTTATAAAGCAATTTAATTTTACTTTTCACAAAACATTTAGGAAATTTAATTATGTCTTCTAATAAAGAATTTTAGTAATTCTTTTCTGTTAAGTGATGTTCTGTTTATAATAATAATAATAATAATTTTGTTTCATACTCAAATACTATAGGAAACTATAGTATCTACATTAAATGGTGTTTTATAAAAATTTATAATTTTAGTAGCATTTCTTATCATTAAAGTTTTAGTGGATTTAATTCTGCTTACTAAATATAAATTTTATTATTTATTTTCTGTTAACTATTGTTTTGTTATTAAAAATAGTTGATTGGTCTTATTTTTTTAGTAGTTTTGACACAAAAAAGAATTGTGAGACAAATATTGGTTTTGAATTTCTTTCTCTTGATTGATAGTATTGAATTGTTTTATTTTAATCTTGCTGATTGTGTGAGTTGTATTATTAGTTGTATGCTTATTGTGTGCTTTGTTTGATTCGCTAGATCATCCGTAGTGCAAAGCTTGTTACCTAGAGTCACTTGAGTACGAGGATCGTCAACAAGGCAAGTCACTTTGATCATGTTTACCCATGTTTTTATTGCATTAGTTCTACCATCTCCCCAATTGCATGCAAAGTAGGTAATTTGGAAACTTGGTTACTTGATGTAGTATCATGTGGTAGGATCCCCTCAACCCTTTTGACACATTGTCCCCGGGAAACATTGATTTATATTTTGCTATGCTAATAGTAGACGGGGTTGGTTGTGTGATTCATGAGAGTTATGAGATAATAATTTCAAGACCTACAAGATGATCAAGACTTCAAGACCCGAGTTTTCAACATACCTCTGGGTGGATGATGGTTGAACGGCGCCCTGGAGAAACCAGTGGTTAGCCTAGGTGTTGCTGGAGAAGTGCCAGTATTCACGCGGAAAGGTCCACCCAGGCACAAAGAGATGGATGGATGCTTCAAGACCCAAGGCTTACCTGCACAGCCACAAGCCATTATGGGCTCTGGCTTGGTTGGATATCATGGTGACCCTGGACAGGCGGTACTACGAGATGTAGAAGAACGGTAGGAAAGGATGGGCACCGATAGAGTCTCAGGAAAACCCTTTAGAAGACCATGTTTTGGTCATCTGTTTCTCAAACACCCGGAAGTGCGAGAAATCCAACGGAGGCGATCAAATCTTGTGGGGAACGTGTGCAAAACTCTGCAGAGTACCCAACCTAATCGATTAGCCGTGTCCACGGTCATGGACAACTTGAGCCAAAGGAACTGAAACTATCTGGAATTCTCAACACAAATAATGATATTGATGTGGGTATAAACGACAACTTGGGTATGAGAATTGGCTGGTGGAACCATCTCATTAATCAACCAACATTGTAGTAATAATATTTTGCCCCCTCTTGTAGTAGGAATTTTTTTGGCTTTATGCAGAACTTACTACCCCACCTGCCAAATATGCATATAGAATAGATGATTTACTTGACACCCCCTCTTTTGTGACATTGCCGGCATATTCAATATGCTGACCTACATGGATGCAACGTATCATGTTGGAGAGTATTTTTCCGACCAGGAGTGAGGATACGCTCTACGCTCGGTGAGATGCCCTTGGAGTCAAATGGACTCAACTACCTTTGAAGCTTCCGCAAGATTAGTTATTCTCATGAGTTGGCCTTCAGCCACTTTATTGTAATTCTTATTGTAATAAAGGACTCGATATGAGATTTCGATTTATAAAGCTGTGTGATTTCCCTTTGATATATACATTGATGTACCGTGTGTGTACCGGCATGATCTTGGGATGGTACGGGAACACCGGAGATTCGACCTTTCAGGTCGGGTCGCTACAGAGATGGTATGAGAGCACACGCTGACCGTAGGACGTAACCTCTAGGATTGGAAAAGCCTTAGGATTTATTTCTCTTTAAAATTCTTATACTCTCATCTTCTCGTTTCTGACTTCCCTCCGATTTATTTCAAAATTTATAGATGGCCACCTTCATCCCAGTTTTGATCACAGAGTTTTGTCAGCTTGACGCGACGATGCCCTTTGGCAAGGAGCTGGTGAAGATCGTCAGGGACGTAAGGATCGCTTTGCCAAGCATCACCGGGACTCCTATCATGTCTTTTCCACAAGACGGTCGCTACAGGATCGAGGTGCACATCCCCGGAAAGACCTTTGGAAAGCGTAAGGAACCCATCGACTTCAAATTTGTGGCACCCAGCTGGATTCTTGGGAGGGACATGGCAATTCACCGTGCCCTTGGACGTATTCAGGAGGAATACAGAGGTGGTCCCATTTCACCAGGACTCAGCGTGGTTTGTCACAGGGATGCCAATGGAAATATCATAAACACTCCCACTGAAGACTCCACCATTTCCTATATCCAGACTTTGGAGACGCACATCAGGACCTTGGAGCTTCGGGTACATGCCGACACGAATATGATCAAGAGGCTGATGAACCGCGAGATTGACCTCGAAGCTGACCTACGGGAAGCCAAGTACGAGCATGAGCATGAAGTGAAGGATTTCTTAGAAAGGATCAATAAGCTGAACACTCGCATTGCAACTCTGGAGGAACAATTGGACATGGGGGAAAATCTTCACCCAGAAGGAGACATGGCTCCCTTGATCAGCAATGATGATGACTATGAGGAGAGCGTCACCGGAGGAGGCCACTTCACCATGTACTTTTGAGGAGAACTTTAGTTATACCCCATGTATCTTTATTTTCGTCATTAAAGCGTAGGTCGATGCTTAGTTTGATTTGGAGATTTGTATCTCGATGTTTGAACCTTGAGTTGAATAAATGAATGAGTGTTTGGTGTGATATGTTTGTTGCATTACATATGGGTAGTGAAATTTCCTTTTAGGTCCTTGTTCTATTCTAATTCTCACCCCTCTGAAAATAGCAAGATGCCTCCGCGACGTGAGCCCGACTTCACCTTCCCGTCGGAACTCACACAACTTCTCCAGCAGAGAATGCCCTGATGCAGCTGTTGATCCAGAACCAGACCAACAACCACAACAACCACCCTCCACCTCAAGGCGACAATCTCACCCGTTTTCTGAGGCTGAATCCACCAACTTCCTCCAGCAGCACTGAGCCCATCATGGAAGATGATTGGCTCCGCAAGATGGAGAGGGAACTCACCACCGCTGGATGCACTGTGGCTGAAAAGGTGCGCTTTGCCACCCATCAACTGGAATGACCAACAGCTTCATGGTGGGAGAACTACACCACCACGTACCCCATTGCTGGTGTGACTTGGGAGCAGTTCAAGCTAGCTTTTTGCACCGCTCATGTCTCAGCTGGAGCCATGAGTCTGAAGAAGCGTGAGTTTCGCAACTTACGCCAGGGGAACCGCTCCGTGGCCCAGTATGTGGATGATTTCAGCATGTTGGCTCGTTATGCACCAGGAGATGTGGCCGATGATGCAGCCAAACAGGAGAAGTTCTTGGAAGGAATCAACGATGAGTTGAGCGTGCAATTGATGGTGGCTACTTTCAACAACTACCAGGAGTTGGTAGACAAGGCCCTCATCTTGGAGGGGAAGCAACAGCAAATCGAAAACCGCAAGAGGAAGTATGGACAGGGGAAGTCTCACTCTGGAGCTCAACAGAAGCCCCGCTACTCCCCGTACTCAGGAAATACCGGATCAGGGACCGGTAAGTATGGAGGACACATTCATCACGTGCACAACCATGGATGCCACAACCATGGAGTAAATGGGAATAATCGTCCCAACAATGGCAACTTCAAGAATGACAATGTAAGTGGGAATGACAACCAGCACCGTTCCGCTCCAGCCCAGAAGGATCTGAATCATATCACCTGCTTCAAGTGCCAGAAGAGAGGGCACTATGCCACTGAATGCCCTCAGAACAAGCAAGGAAATGGAAATGGCAACAACAACGGCAACTCCGCAGCTAAGAAGCCAAATCCTTTTCCTCGTGCTCAGGTGAACCACATTGATGTGGAAGAAGTCTATGATCAGCCCGAGACTGTGGTTGGTAAGTTTTTATTGCATTCACGTCGAGTTATGGTACTTTTTGTTTCTGGTGCAACTCATTCATATCAAGGGTAGTTGTGGAAAAGTATGGTTTACCCACCAGAACCCTTAGTCAGCCCATTAAGGTCAATTCCCCAGGAGGTATGATGATGGCAGGGATAGGATGCCACGCCTTGAAACTCCATATAGGAAACCATGTTTTTCCCACCGACCTCATCGTATTAGAAGATGCTTTGAGTCGGAAGAGTTATGTGAACACACTCATAGCAGGAGGATTACCCCAGGTATTAACCGATGATCTCAGAGAGATCCGGCTAGAGATAGTTCCAAAAGGATATGTTGCCACACTAGAGATCCAGTCCACCTTGACCGAAAGAATTCGTGAAGCCTAGAAATCGGACAAGGAGATAGCTGAGATAAAGCAAAGAATGAAGGATGGAAAATCTAAAGACTTTCGTGAAGATGAACGAGGAACTCTGTGGTTTGAGAACCGAATCTATGTGCCCAAAGACCCAGAGCTCAGGTAGTTGATACTTCAAGAAGCCCACGATTCACCATACTCGATACACCCAGGCAACACCAAGATGTACCTGGATTTGAAGGAAAGTTACTGGTGGACAGGTATGAAGAAGGATATTGCCGAACATGTTGCGGTATGTGATGTTTGTCAGCGAGTAAAGGCGAAACATCACAAACCAGCAGGGTTACTCCAACCTTTGCTGATACCCAAGTGGAAATGGGATAAGCTTGGTATGGACTTCATCATAGGATTACCCAGGACCCGTTCAGGTTATGATTCCATCTGGGTAGTGGTCGATCGCTTGACCAAGGTAGCTCATTTCATTCCGGTGAAGACCACCTATGCCAATGCTAAGTTAGCCAAGATATATATGACCAGGATCGTATGTCTGCATGGAGTTCCGAGGAGTATCGTGTCAGATAGAGGAACACAATTTCCCTCAAAGTTTTGGCAGCAGTTACATGAAACTTTGGGTACAAGGCTGGAATTCAGTACAGCTTTTCATCCGCAGACCGATGGACAGACCGAGCGAGTCAATCAGACTTTGGAGGACATGTTGAGAGCTTGTGCGCTAGACTATGGGTCTAGTTGGGATGACAACTTACCTTACGCAGAGTTCTCGTACAACAACAGTTATCAAACGAGTCTGAAGATGGCCCCTTTTGAAGCTTTATACGGAAGGAGGTGCAGAACACCATTGATGTGGGATGGTGTTGGAGACCGACAACTTTTTGGTCCCGATCTTATCCGAGATTCTGAAGAAAAGGTCAAACTGATTCGAGACCGACTCAAGATAGCCCAATCCAGGTAGAAAAGCTATGCTGATAGCAAACGCAAGGAGGTGATGTATGAAGTGGGAGACCGAGCATATCTTCATGTGTCCCCACTTCGAGGAATCAAGAGGTTTGGTGTTAAAGGAAAGTTAGCACCCAGATTCATAGGCCCCTACAAAATTCTTGAAGTAGAGGCGAAGTTGCATACAAGCTGGAATTGCCGAAAGGATTGTTCGGAGTTCATGATGTTTTCCATGTTTCCCAGCTGAAGAAATGCCACACTGAGATGGCTAATATTCCTTTGAGAGACGCAGTGCCCCTAGAGGCCATACAACTTGACAGTGACCTGACCTATGAGGAGAAGCCTGTCAGAATCCTCAAGACTACCAACAGAGTTACCCGTAGCAAGACCATCAAGTTCTATAAGGTTCTGTGGAGTCACCACACCGAGGAAGAAGCCACCTGGGAACGCGAAGAAGATCTTCGTAGAGACCACCCGCACCTATTTTCTAGCCAACCCGAATCTCGAGGGCGAGATTCATCTTAAGGTGGGTAGGTTTGTAACATCCCAAAATTTCATTTTTGGAATGTTATGATATATAGCTATGCATCATCATCACATTGTTTGAATGAAGTGAATTGTTGAAGTTTTTCTTTTGGAATTCTGAAAGGCCATTTCGATTTCTTCTTATACTTGTTTCCTCCTATTTGAAGACCCTTGGAATATTCATAAAAAGAGAGGAGTAATATGACACTCCACACCAGGGGCATCTTGATGAGTTATTTGAACAATAAAACCAGGGTGTTATTTGAAAGTTTATCTCAAAAGAATTTAAAATCAATTAGGCATTTTGTGAAAAAAATAATTTTTTAAAATATTCATTTTGACAGAGGAAAAAGGTTCATTAAATAGAATTTATTCCCCTCATCATTTTGATATATATATTCCCTATGTTTCGAAATGAGTTGAATGCATTAAAGAGTTTTAGACGCTCTAGAAAAATAGAAAGGAAACAAATTTAAAGCGTTTAATTAGAAAACCGGCCGGCCCACGGCCTTTAAACCCCGAGATCCCTCCGGATCGGTCACCGACGCGCTAACCTCACCCTCTCTCTCACTGACACGTGGGACCCACTATCCGACAGCATCATCCGCGCGCCCGTCTCCTTCCTCGTGCCAGACCACGTCGCCGGAGATCTCTCCTCTCCGGATCTCCCTCCTCTCTCCCTCTCCTGACCCCGCACCTGGCCTATAAAAAGCCCTGCCCTCGCTGCTCTCCGTTCCACCCCGCTACCCCCTCTACCCTAGCCGGAACACCACCACACCACCTCGCCGGAGTTCTGACTCCACCAGAACCCCCCAGAGCTCCTGGCCGTCGCCACACTCACCCCCACTCCCCTCTGACGCCACCATTCGACGCCGCATCTTCGCCGCCGTCGCCTGAGCATTTCGGACGCCGCCCTCAACCACCGCAGCACATCCACGAGCATCTCCGACCTCCGACCGCCGTCGACGTCGCCGGAACTCCGACCCCCTCCTTTGTAAGCCGCCACCTCCACCCGCAACCGTCAAATCTAGGATCTACGCTCCAGATTAGAAATTTTATAAAAACAAACCGGTACGCGTTAGTTTTCGGTCGTCCACCGCAAACACCCCGCACGCTCACGACCTCGGCGAATCACAGCACGCCACGTAGCCATGTCCGTTCGCTAGGAATTTTGTTCTTTTCTGTTTCGTTTTAGAAAAACATAATGTTTTCTATTTTTGTTTTAGTTGTAACTTTTAAAATAATTAGTGTTTTAATATATTCTTTTTGCATTAGGTCACAAATTTCATGTAGTTTCATCCTATAGTCTTAGATTTCAAATTTGAACTTTTAAATTTGAATCTAACCAAATTTGCTTAAATTACTAAAATATGTATAACTAGAGTTTAAAAATATATTTTTTTATGAATCTTGTTGCCACTGGTTTGTATTAGTTAGACCTATCATCTTGCAAAATTTGAGAATTTTTAGGATAAATTTGGTTAGTGTTTTTAACAAAAACAGAATTTGTTTAGTTCTTAATATAGTTTAGTTAATTTGATTTTAGTTCAGTTTGAATCTGAGTTAGTTTAACTTTAGTTTTTAGTTTTCATTAGGTTGTGTTGTTTCAACATTAGGTGAAATAACTTGCTGTTAATAAAAATAATTGTTTAGTTTTATACCTTATTGTTATAGGAAATCTTCATTCCTTTCCATTAGGTATAGTTTTATAAAGCAATTTAGTTTTACTTTTCACAAAACATTTAGGAGATTTAATTATGTATTCTAATAAAGAATTTTAGTAATTATTTTCTGTTAAGTGATGTTCTTTTTATAATAATAATAATAATAATAATTTTGTTTCATACTCAAATACTATAGGAAACTCTAGTATCTACATTAAATGGTGTTTTATAAAAATTTATAATTTTACTAGCATTTCTTATCACTAAAGTTTTAGTGGATTTAATTTTGTTTACTAAATATAAATTTTATTATTTCTTTTCTGTTAACTATTGTTTTGTTATTAAAAATAGTTGATTGGTCTTATTTTTTTAGTAGTTTTGACACAAAAAAAATTTGTGAGACAAATATTGGTTTTGAATTTCTTTCTCTTGATTGATTCTATTGAATTGTTTTATTTTAATCTTGCTGATTGTGTGAGTTGTATTATTAGTTGTATGCTTATTGTGTGCTTTGTTTGATTCGTTAGATCATCTGGAGTGCGAAGCTTGTTACCTAGAGTCACTTGGGTACGAGGATCGTCAACAAGGCAAGTCACTTTGATCATGTTTACCCATGTTTTTATTGCATTAGTTCTACCATCTCCCCAATTGCATGCAAAGTAGGTAATTGGGAAACTTGGTTACTTGATGTAGTATCATGTGGTAGGATCCCCTCAACCCTTTTGACACATTGGCCCCGGGAAACGTTGATTTATATTTTGCTATGCTAATAGTAGACGGGATTGGTTGTGTGATTCATGAGAGTTGTGAGATAATAACTTCAAGATCTACAAGATGATCAAGACTTCAAGACCCGAGTTTTCAACATACCTCTGGGTGGATGATGGTTGAATGGCGCCCTGGAGAAACCAATGGTTAGCCTAGGTGTTGCTGGAGAAGTGCCAGTATTCACGCAGAAAGGTCCACCCAGGCACAAAGAGATGGATGGATGCTTCAAGACCCAAGGCTTACCTGCACAGCCACAAGCCATTATGGGCTCTGGCTTGGTTGGATATCGTGGTGACCCTGGACAGGCGGTGCTACGAGATGTAGAAGAACGGTAGGAAAGGATGGGCACCGATAGAGTCTCAGGAAAACCCTTTAGAAGACCATGTTTTGGTCATCTGTTTCTCAAACACCCGGAAGTGCGAGAAATCCAACGGAGGCGATCAAATCTTGTGGGGAACATGTGCAAAACTATGCAGAGTACCCAAACCTAATCGATTAGCCGTGTCCACGGTCATGGACAACTTGAGCCAAAGGAACTGAAACTATCTGGAATTCTCAACACAAATAATGATATTGATGTGGGTATAAATGACAACTTGGGTATGAGAATTGGTTGGTGGAACCGTCTCATTAATCAACCAACATTGTGGTAATAATATTTTGCCCCCTCTTGTAGTAGGAAAAAATTGGCTTTATGCAAAACTTACCACCCCACCTGCCAAATATGCATATGGAATAGATGATTTACTTGACACCCCCTCTTTTGTGACATTGCCGGCACATTCAATATGCTGACCTACATGGCTGCAACGGATCATGTTGCAGAGTATTTTTCCGACCAGGAGTGAGGATACGCTCTACGCTCGGTGAGATGCGCTTGGAGTCAGATGGACTCAACTACCTTTGAAGCTTCTGCAAGAGTAGTTATTCTCATGAGTTGGCCTTCAGCTACTTTATTGTAATTCTTATTGTAATAAAGGACTCGATATGAGATTTTGATTTATAAAGCTATGTGATTTCCCTTTGATATATATATTGATGACCGTGTGTGTACCAGCATGATGTTGGGATGGTACGGAAACACCGAAGATTCGACCTTTCAGGTCGGGTCGCTACATCGACCGTACGACAGCGTTGACAAACTACGATCAAAAGGATAGTGAGGATGAGACATATCCACGAAAGAATGGCGAGAGCAGAAGGAAGGATGCGGCAGCGACTGGGAAAGGAAGGGCCTGCTCACCCTCCTTACTGCGAATGTGGTTATATAGGTGGGAGATAAAGTGGCGGGAGAGAAAGGAGGGAAAGACAGTGACGGGAACAAATGGCGAGGAGAGAAAGTGGCGGGAGAAAATGACGAGGAGAGGAAGTGGCGGGAATCAAAGTGGCGGGAGAGACTGGCAGGAGAGGAAGTGGCTAGAGAGAAACTAGCGGGAGAGAAAGTGGCGGGAGAGAATCAATGCACTTGCACAAGAGGCAAGTATCACGCTTCTCACTGAAATTAAGATACAATGTGCTGAAATTAAGATATATCTTGTTGAAATTAAGATACAACTTGCTGAAATTGAGTTACTGCAATCTAAATCTACTGAGTCCAACGTGGATATTTTCCTTTTCCATCTCCAGCTTCTTCTGCTGCCTGGGCTGCATGAGCCCTTTCTTTCTTTCTCCGCCTCTCAGCTTCACGGGCCTCCTCTCGCTGTCGGTAGACCTCTGCCAGTCGAAGTTGGTTTTCTTGGTTTTTCTTCTTCATCTCGGCAAGAAAAGCCCTCTGCTCCACACAGTGCTCTTGCCAAGCTCTCTCCTGCTCTGCTTTCTCCTCTGCTGCCGCCTTCTCATGGCGCTCCTCCAAGTCCAAACTTGCCCATGCACGATGACTTCTTTCACGAATCTCAGTCACCGCCCAGTCCGACATTTTCGTGTCTATCCAACGATAGTGCTGGCACAGGGGCGGAGGAGACTACAAAAGAAATAGAAATATGAAAATCAAATAAACAACAATACGAACAATGTGTTTAATCTGTGTGACTAAAACATACCAGAGGCGTGATGTACAATGAAGGACCAACGGGTGGATCTTCCTCATAATTAGCGCACATGAAAAACTTCATGCCCAACCAATCTGAAAAATATGTCACCTCCTTCACCTTGCAAAGATGCCCGCACCAACAACGAACTGCTTCCACCCCCTGAGGCAACTTCGCACTCTTCCATTTGCTAGGCCTATTGCTTTGATCCGAAGAAGGCAAACTCATAATGACTACCGCGCTGGGTTTTTCGAGTGTTGGTGGCCGATGGAGGAAGGCAGATACAATGCCTCCTTTTATAGGCAGATGACAACCGCAATGGCGGGAAATCGGGCGGGAGAGAATGGAGGACAGAGAATGGCGGGAGAGAATGGCGGGAGGATATGGCAGGAGAGAAAGGCGGGAGAAATTGGCGGGAGAGAATGGCGGGAGAGAATGGCGGGAAGGAAAGTGGCGGCAGAGATTGGTGGGACAAAGGTGGCGCCACAGTATGGCGGCAAATAAAAACAGGAATAGTATGGCTTGCTAAAATTAAGATACATCTTGCTGAAATTAAGATACAACCTGCTGAAATTAAGATACAACCTGCTGAAATTAAGATACAACCTGCTGAAATTGAGTTACAAGAATATAAATCTACTAAGTCCAACGTGGATATTTTCCTTCTCCATCTCCGGCTTCTTCTGCTGCCTGGGCTGCACGAGCCCTTTCTTTCATTCTCACTGTGGCAGATAGCTGAAAACAACAGCTAGCTCCTGTTCACATTGTTTGAATGTTATGAGCACCAAATTGTTGACTTCGATGGACGATGGCAGCAGAAAATTACCGAAACCTTCCTTCTTCAACACCATTCGGTCACCCAAGCCAATGAAGTAGGAACAAGGAATGGTCACAAATATTTCATCATCTTCTGAATCCAATGTAATTTCAAGAGTTAAAGAACCAGTCCTAGGAATAGCCACAAATTCCATCAAACTCCTCACAACCATGGTAGGAATAACCTGACAAAAACAAGCAAGTTATATGATCCATCCTATGAACCAGCAAAGAACAAACAAATAATAAAAACCATAAATTAAATCTTACCATATGTTGAGAAATAACATTCATGCGATCCATCCTATGAACAAAAGGAGTACACGGTATGTAGTTGTCATCGAAGAGCTGGCGCGACATGACATACATTTGATGATAATTCAGAGTGACACCACGACTATAAAAACAACTGTCAACAAGTTCCCTCTGAGTTTCACTTAGATCCTCAAGAGCTACAAAAAAATGATTTCACTAACTGAGATGAACATCAATACGTATAAGCTGAATCAAATCTGAAAATCAGTCAAACAATTATCTTACCAACATGGGGTAAAGGAAACAACATAACACCATCCCGGTGGAATTCGACACTAATATAAGTTCCATAGTGCTCAAGCATAACGGTCATCATGTCACTGTGGCGGAGACCATAATCATTCACGAGTTCCTCCCACGAAGGACCATGGAATTTACTGCTCATCCTACCATGTGTAAATATAACACGGTATAAGTTACCCTCGGTGTTGTGCAGAGCAAGATCAATATCTGTGTCACCTCTCCGAATAGTTAAAGCTCTGCACTCCTCAATGTACCGAGCAAGATGTGATCTAACACTGCACGGAACATACTACAACAAGAATGGAAGCAAGGATCATAAACTTATAAACAAAGGCATTCGAATATGTCACTATCAGATAATCAAGACATAGAATCTTACAACACATCTTGCACATCGACGATCCAGCACCACAGTAAATACAGACGCACCGGAATCAACGGCATCACAAGGGCCACCTGGAGCTTGGCAAAATGGGCAAGCTATTACCTGCAGATGGACGGTGGCAAATAAGAACTAAATCCACTACCGACTTGCGAGTTCTCATTCGATTGAGTTGGAAGCAAAAAATTAATACCATAGGCCGGTGGAGAACGCCCTGATCTATAGTTTACGCGGGTAGGATAACAAAATGGGTGGTCTAGCGAAGAGATCGGCGAGGCGGTGGAAGCACCGGAGAGCAACGGGAGTGAGAGGTGAAGAGGGGCAGGCTAACAGTCGAGGGAGGGTGAAACGAGTGCGCAGAGGAGGAAGAAAGAAGCCCTGGGGCTTATCCAGGGGCCCATCGGCCACCCACTGGCCGACAGGTGGCTCTTCGGCCCCCCTCTGGCCGACAGGACACACCCTGGCCTCTGATTGGCCGATAGGGGGCTCTTCAGCCTACTGTTGGCCGACAGGCCCCTCTTCGGCCTGGTGCAGGCCGACAGGTACCCGTTCGGCCTGGTACTGGCCGACGGGGTACTACTTTCGATATTTTTTGAACTCATACTCCTGTTCTCAAATTTGATACAAAATTTGTACTAGTTCTGAAAAAAATCATCTATTAAAGTGGATATTCGCATTGGTGATAACAAGGAGGAACAAAATGACATCATCCTAGATCTAGTTAGGACTGAAAAAACTAAATGCCTACAATTTGCAGATATAAACCTTGAGGTTGTTCTTCCTAAAAATTAAGATGTTTGTGATTTAAATACTACGAAAAATATTGGTGATAAAAAGGAGGAACAATTTGCAGATATAAACCCTGTGATACAAAAAACTGCAGACGACATTTCTCCTAGTGTTGGTGCTGTCTTGGAGTCCAGAGCAGGGGCATTGTTGCTTTGGAGCTAAACATAGTCCAGTTTTAAATACTAAAAGTAAGCCTCATGGCTTGTCTCATCCGTTTAAAATCAAATGATAGGTACCTTTTGAAACGTTAGAAGTTTTGGTCAGCCTGGAAAAATGCAGTGCCTAGGAGATTTGCTAACCAATAATCATGTGGATTTTGTTTGTTTCTTTGAGACCAAGAGGGCAAACATTGAAAATAATATCCTTACTAGTATTGCTACTAGGAATGATTTTTGGTGGCATTTCTTTCCTTATATCAATAGCGCGGGTGGCATCCTTGTGGGGCTGAAAAATGATTTATTTGAAATCATAGGCTTTATTGATAAGAAGTATTGTATTATAGTAACCGTTAAAATAAGAGTGATGGTTTCCTTTGGAATTTTGTTGCAGTTTATGGTACTTCTTATATTGAATTTAAAGAGGAATTCATTACTGAACACGATGAGGTTGTCTATGCTTTCATATCCAGTTTTTTCAGAGGAGACTTTAATTTAGTAAGATCTGTTGCTGATAAGAACAATAACATATCAATAATCAGATGTCGTATCTTTTGAATGATTCGGTGAATAAATGGGCGTTCATGGAGATTAACATTGCTAATAGGAGCTACACTTGGAGTAATAAGCAGGATAATCCCATCTTTGCTGCTATAGATACAATTTTGTGTATCTACTTCTTGGGATGCTCATTATCCTTTATCTCTCGTAACTGCTCTGCCTAGAATAGGAAGCGATCATACTCCTTTAATTCTTGACATGGGAGCTAGGATGGTTACCTCCCCGAAAGTGTTCCTTTTCAAAAAATGGTGGTTTGACCGCCCGGAGTTTAAAAAACTTGTGTGTGAGGTTTGGAATTCTTCATTTCGTGGTAATAGTGCTATTGACATATGGATGAATAAAACCGGAATTTTCAGGAAGAAAATTAAGGGCTAGAGCATTAATTAGAAGTTGGTCTTAAGAAAAAGAAAATGATCTTATGATAGAATTTGATATCCTTGATGTCTTTTCAGGAAAAAAACAAGTGAATGAGGATGAAAATAAGTATGGAACAAAGTAAAAGTAAGCTGGCAGATTGTTGGCATAAAGAAGAGACTGCCTTGTGGCAAAGATCGAGAAACCATGGAATTAAACATGGTGACAAAAATAATGCCTATTTTCATGATTTAGCCAATCATAGGCACCGGAACAACCATGTCTCTAAGTTAAATGGAGAGGATGGCTCTGTTTATACCACTAAAGAACTGCTTGATGTAGCCACTTCCTTTTACAAAAACTTTTTTGGGTTTGAATATAAACACAATATAATTTTGGTACCTCCTTTTGGAAGGATGAAGAATCAGTTACACAAGGGGAAAATGACCTCCTTCAGAGATGTTTCTTTGAAGAAGATATTAAGGATTCTATCTTGGGTTCCTATGCCCATGGAGCTCCTCGCCCAAATGGACTTTCTTTGTTGTTTTACCAAGGCCATGACTAATAGAATTTCCCCTATTAGTCATAGATTGATTTCTTCTAATCAAACTACCTTTATTAAGGAGATATATATCTTAGAGCATGTGGTGATGGATCATGAGGTCATTCATGAAGTGGAAAAATCTGGATCCCAAGGCCTAGTGCTTAAGTTGGATTATGAAAAAGCTTATGATAGGATTAGGTGGGAATTTCTATTTTATATGCTACAATATAGAGACTTTGGTTCCAAGTGGATTTCCTAGATTAAAAACACACTTGTTAATAGCACCTTTAGTGTCAGGATTAATGATGCCACATGGCCCCATTTGGTGTGGGGGGGAAGCCTTATGCAAGGAGACCCTATTTCTCCTTAGCTTTTTAACTTGGTGGCTGATGTGTTTACTAAGATGCTTAATAAAGTTGTACACATGGGCTAATTTCTTGGCTTCTGCCAAAATTATACCAGGTGGTGTCATTAGCTTGTAGTATGCTGATGACACCATCCTTTACTTGGAAAAATCTATTAAGAAGGCCAGAAAATTTAAATGGATTATGTCATGTTTTAAAAATCTCTCGGGTATGAAGATTAATTTTCATAAAAGTGATCTTATGACCATCAACATTGAGGAAGATGTGGCCAAAGAGTTTGCCCGATTTTTGTTGTTGCAAGCTGGGTGTTTTCCCCCATTAAGTACCTGGGTGTACCTATGGACTATGACGAGCTTAGAAGAGAAGATACCCAACCTATTATTGATATAATCATTAAAATATTTTTGGTTGGCAGGGAGATATCTCACATATAAGGGTAAACTAATCTTGTGGTGTGCTTGTATTGTTAGCATTCCTGCTTACCTCATGTCTATGATCAAGTTTCCCAAATGGGCTATTAATGCCATTAACTCTCAAATGGCACATTTCTTCTGGGGTAATATGGGTGATCAACAAAACTACCATCTGGCCAACTGGGTATGGTTTCTCAAAACAAAGAGTTCGGGGATTTGGGTATTCCTAACCTCTGAGAATTTAATATGGCCTTGTTGGCCTCTTGGGGGGGGGCGTTTTTTTTTTTGAAAAAACCAATAGTGATTGGAAAAAAAATTGCACGTAAATATAATATTAATTCCGCCCAACATATTGTGGGAAAAAGGGGGTGGGATCTCTCTTTTGGAAGAGTGTAACCTTGGCCTTGTCGGCTGCAAATATTTTTTGCGAGTGGAAAATTAGGAATGGTGAAAATATAAGTTTTTGGCATGATGTTTGGGCAGGGGAATTTTCCCTTAAAGTCCACTTTTGGGGCTTGTTTAGTATTTGTAACCAATCTGAATGCACTGAAGCCCTAGTTTGTGATGGTGTGGAATTGAAACTGTCATTTAGACGTTGCGTAGATCAGGTTGGCATGGCTCTCTTGGAGCAATTAGTTACTCTGATTGGTCGGTTCCTTTTACTGAATGAGGTCGATACTCCAATCTGGACAATGGAAGTCAATGGGATTTACTTGGTGGAATCCTTCTATAAAAAATAATAATTTTGGTGGTGTAGCTTATGCTATTAGTGATAAGCTATGGAATGCTTTGTGCCCTCAGAAGATACTTGTTTTCCTTTGGTTGTGTGTTTATAACAAAGTGCTTACTAGAGATAATATTGCAAAAAGAAGACCTTTAGATGACCTCGCTTGTCTGTTTTGTAGTGAAAATGAATCTGTACAGCACCTTCTAATTGATTTCAACATGTGTGGGCTTTTGTTTCTGATTTCTTTGAAAATAATTTGATTTCTCGCTTTGGGGATGTTTGTGCCCTATGGCATTCACATAAGCAAAAATACAGTGTTGAATTTAGGAGTTTTTGCCTCCTTGTGGAGCCTTTGTAAACTAAGAAACAATTTTTTTGTTTTCAAGGACACACCTGGAAAAGTGTGAACTACATCCTTGCCAAACTAAGATGTTATCCGCGTCAATGGGGAGTGCTTTGCACCGATGCACAGGCGGTGTTGCTGCAGCGTTGCATCCTCCTACTAGACAAATGGCGTGGGGAACTACTTTAGATAGCTTGGAGATGAACTAGATGGCCCAGTGAGACGACTACCCCCAGTGGAACTGTTGTGTGCGTCGTTAAATCTACATCATCTTGCTGCTGGCTAGTACTTGCTACTCATTTGGGTCTGTAATAAAAATTAAGTAGTTTGAGAGAACTTCTACTCTCGGTCTGTCGCTAGTTTGAATTCCTAGAGGGCTTTGGACATATACCATGTTGGTTAGCTATGTTATGGGTCGGACTCGAATTTGGTGCTGGCTTTCTCCTTCATTTAATAAAATGGGACAGGGGGAAACCCCTTTCATTAAAAAAACAATTGAGATGTGCATACATACCTGATTACATGATTACTTTGCTTAGTAATTTTGTTAGCCTCGTTCTAGTTTTATTGTGTTCATTATGATTTATCTACTATAATTATGAATAAAATTATATGGAAAATTGCTCGCATGTTCAATAACATATTTCCTAGAAAAAAATTCAGGGTGTATTCGATTTGTACCTAACTTTGCCATACCAAAAATTTGGGCACATTTAGATTGTGCCCACACCGGCCTTTCCAAAACATTGACATGAAAATTATTGACGGACGAATTTGACACTGGGCCGTGGGCGTAAATTTAGGAGCGACAACCACAACATTGCCTTAGATCTGAAATTTAGGACGCCATCCAAAGAGACGCCTAGCCCGTCAGCGAATGCTCACAATTTGGTAGGTGGGCTGCCAACTACCATCCAAACCGGCCCTTTGGCTTGACTTCGTTGCCAAAATTTCAGTTGCCTACGGAATCTTGTGGTCCATCCACCATGGTTGGGGCTCGGCCTAAGAACATGATGAAAGGTGTTGTCAATGAACATCATGTCAATGTGGGAGAATATCACATGGAAACAAACATTTGGTGGAACTGGTGAAAAGCGCGCGCAAAAACTATTTTAAAATTTTGGAACAATTAAAAATGGGATGTTAAGAGGGGAGGGGGTTGTTATATTGCCATGTGAAATTCCAAGATCAAACACATTATAGGGTGTGGGCTATGAAAATGACAAAGAGTAACATCACTATTCATTGATGATTTCTTTTTTTTAGCTCACATCTTGTAATGTGTTTCAACTTGGAATTTTCTTTCGTTTTTTCAAGACATTCAATTTTTTCATATCATCGCCCTCCTAACATCCTGTATTTTTGTTTTTGTTTTAGGAGACATTTAAACATGGTTTCCGTGAATTTTCTTTGAATGTTGATTTCCATTATGATATTGTCTCGATGTCAATATTTCTTCCTCTTGCTGGTACGGAGGGACGGAGTTGTCTTGGTTAACTGATGAAGGATGGTTATATATTTGAGGACACAAGGTAACCCTCAATTCTGAGTGTCCCTATATTTTTAGTGTAAGAAGGGATAGAAAAAAAACGCATGTCTAAGTACTCTCCTCGCATTCCCTTCACAAATCTTGTCAAATACTCCTATAGCAAATTTTATTGGTACGGAGGGAGTATTTGGCAAACCAACGATAAAGGTATGTCTAGTCATCAATTAGTCAATGGCCGGCAAAATTTGGTAGGCCATGTTATGGCATGAACCGAAAATACTGACCAATGAAGCATTCTCAATCTCACCTCATTACAGAGACCGCGTAGTTGTGTTTTCAGGAGCAGGAAACACCCCTGTCGTGGGTTACAAGGAAGGGTTCATCGCCAACTGAGTACATCAGAGTCCGGGGGAGTTTAAATGCAAGAGAAAAGAGCTAGAGAAGTTTGCATACAGTACGTAGTAGATATGTAAACCTCTTGAACATTCTATATTTATATCAATCACAAAATCCAATGTGGTCTAGTCCCGTACGTGAAAGAGAGGTGGATCCGAACACGGAGTTACTCGTGTGAAGTTTGAAATGATTTGGAGTACTTCTTTATCTCTGCTGGCTCCAGGTTATAAACACTACCGACCGTTCACCTCGTGGCCACGGTCCATCGAGTAACAGCACCACCTCGACCACGACCACGACCACCATGGCCAGGCGCGTCCGTCCCGGCAGCTCGCTCGACAGCAACAGCGCCGTCACCGCCGGCTTCACCGGAAAAGCAGAGCCGTCCCCGCCCGCCCAGTGTTTCCGGCACGTCGTGGAGGCGGCGCACTTCGCCGTGGACCGCATCCGCACGGATGAAGGGCTGCCCCCGGTCCGCTCGGCGCAGGAGGCTACGCGCTTCGGTCCCCGCGCCGGCTGCCAGTGCTACCCCGTGCCGGCCGTGATCCCCGCGGGCCCTGGCCGCGGCCGTCCCGCCGACATCGGAGAGGAGGCAAGGTGGGCCGGCTGGCTGCCGTGGTAGACGAACGGAGTAGTCATTGTGAGAGCATCTCCACCCGCCCGCCCTTCGAAAGATCTTTTTTGCGTCGGCAGTTAAAAATCGTTCTAGTCGTGTTTCACGGGTTCATTTTTCGCCGGTTAGGGCCTAATTTAGCGCCGGCGTATCCAGGCCGAACCCGGCGCGTTGAGAAGCGTCTGGGAGCGTCGGGCGAAACGATTTGGTGTGAAAACGGGTAGGTCCGCCGAGACAGCGACCAAGCGGCGTCGTCGTCTTCATCTTCTCTGTTTCCCCGTGGAGAATCAATGCAAGGTTGCCGCCGGTCAGCCTTCCATTGATACCACGCCTTCACGGCTAGCGTTCACGGGCGGCGCAGTCAGTACGGGACGACGCGCGCCCACACATCACCTCCGACGCGTCCGCACGGTGCCGCCCGCTCGCCTGCTATAAAAGGCGACCTCGCCGGTGTTCGCCACACCTCGTCGCCTGCCCCCAATCCCACCAACGACGCCCTCTCTTTTCCCGACGATCTCCTCTCTCCCTCTCCCCCCGCAATGGCCGAGCGCTACCCTGGCGACGGCGCGGCCCGCAACGGCTTCGGCCGCCGGCACCTCCACGAGGACGAGGCCCGCCTGCTGTTCGAGGCGGAGTACCGGTGCCACCGAACATGCGAGCGCCTGGCGCCTGGAGGCTCAGCGCGGGCGGCGGCCCGGTGCCCACCGGAGCCGAGCGACGCGTCGAGATCGCCCGGATCCGGTCCACCCTGTCCGAGGAGCATCGCTGACAGCCGAGGTACGCCCCGGACAGCACCTCCCTCTGGACGGCCTACTTCGAGCGCCGCCGCGAGGAGCAGCTCGCCTCCACCAACGGCGGTCACGTGCTCGGCCGCAACAACAACGAGGGCCGCCGTCTTTGGTGGGGCGTCCCCGGACGCACTCTCGAGGCCGTCCTCGAGCACATCGAGGGCGCCAACGAGCCATGCCTCGGGTACCCGGAGGCGACGTCTGTCTCCCGCCGGAGGGGCTCGTCGTGGCAGCCACGACGTATGGAGGCGGCGGCGGCGTCGTCCTCGTACTCCTCCCAGTCCTCCCAGTCCTCCTACTCCTCCGGCACAACGCGCATGCCGCTCGTCGCCGTTAAGGCCGAGCCCGGCTTGTTGTTGCCGCTCCGACGCAGCGGACGCAGCAGCGGCGGCATCACCATCAACGAGGGCCATCGCCATGAGCCCTCGCCTCCCCACGGCCACCTCCGCTTTGTCAGGCCGAATACGGAGCCTGACACGCCGGCGGTGGTCAAGCAGGAGCACCTGGACATGGCCACCGCCGACGACGAGGCCGGCCTGAAATGGGCGTGGGACGACTACGTCCGGGAGGAGGTGGAGCGGTAGCGTCGGGCCCTCGAGGAGATCGAGGCTCGCCACCGTGCCCGCCGTGAGGAGGAGATCGCCGGCCTCATCATCCTCGACGACGACAGTGACAGGGAGGCGCCCGGGCCCTTCAACCCCGACCTGCACCGTTTTGGCGACGCAGGGCAGGGCTGCAGTACGGACGGCGGCCGCGGCGCGTCGGACGGCGACGACAGCAACGGGGACGGGGACGACGGCGACGACTACACCAACTTCTACAAGCTCCTCGGCATGTAGAATGTGGCGCGCGGCCACGGGACAACAACGACGGGACGGCGACGACAGGACGACTACGTAGTTTTTTTCGTTTTTGTATTATATTTCAATAAAAAATCGAAACTTTTTAACGTTTTTGGGCCGATTCTACGTCCATAATGGGCAGAAAGCGGCGGTTGGGGGGCGACCCCGGGGACGCGGCTGGGAAGCCGAGCCGCCCCAGGCCGATTTTAACGCCGGCTGTCCTCAGACGGCACTAAAATCGGCTCCTGAGGAGGCTAACGGCTGGAGATGCTCTGACAGGTGAACGGAGTATATAGCTTGCTCTGACCGGTTTATATAGCTTATCTCAAAATTTTCAGATTTTTATTATATTATGTTTAATTTGAGTCTAATTAAATTAAAGTGCTTTGAGTCTCACGTCACATTTAATTCATAGAGATAAGAAAAAGCAAATTGGTGGTCATGCATCATGCAAGTCCAATGAAAAGAAAGATGCTATATTTATTGCTTTGGAAATTAAAAATGTAGAAAATATTTTATTGACTAGTTAAAACTAGTGCCATCCATTCATAGTTCACCTTGATTGATGAGATTTCATATTTGAGGCCTATAAATAGAAAATAAGAGAGTATTTGTTTTTGTTGTAGCGCAAGCTGCAAGGTAACCACAGGCCGATTAAGTTGGATTGCCTGCTCGCAGAACAACTGCATATGGCCCTCAAAACGAAGTTGGCACTCGTCCGGACGCAGCGTTTCGACTCTCCGATGCATCCTTATCTGAAGAGTAAATTCATACTCCTTATGTTTTTAAATATTTATCTTTTTAGAGATTCAATTATAGACTATATATGAAGCAAAATAAATTGATCTATATGCTAAATTATGTCTATATGCATCCGCATGTAGTCGATAGTAAAATCTCTATAAAGACAAATATTTAGAAACGAAGGGAGTATAAAATAGTGAACATATTCGATCTCAAAAATGATAATTAGTAAACATATTAACAAAATCTCATTTTTTTGTGATATTAGATGCTCATGTGCGGGATTTCCGTGTCAAAATTTGTGGAGTTTGGACATTTTAGTAGCTCTCAGAAACAAAGACAAATTTCTGGACTATGAAAGTTTACTGTTTTGATCTAGTCTTTTTTGCCATGAGCTCCTCATAGGTCGAACAAGCTGAAATCAGAACATCACGCATTGGAACATTTTTCAGATTGTTTGAATTTACTACTTACGGATACATATGAGCCTGGGCACCGAATTAAATATCTATGAGTGGTTATTCCTTCTCCTTCCAAAATCTGAGCAGACCCACCTTCTCAGGTGTTGATAAGTGATATTGTATGTGCGTCACTTGTCGTAACCTGAGAGTTTTTCTTTCTGTAGATTTATTTATTTAAAATGATCTTGTCTCTTGATTCATGCATTCAAATCTCAAATCATTTTTATCGTTGGGTTTCTCACGTAGAGATCTTAAAAAGTAGATCTCATATTAATTAGTTTCGACAACTTTTTTTCATGAAAAATAGGAAACAGAAAAAGTAAAAGTAGATTAACAAACCTACAACTCACAAAAATGAATTACATAAAAATGGAAGACAAAAGTCGGAGCTAAAAGCACGTTTTTTCCCTACTTTTCCCCCTTTTCAGTTAGTACAGTTGTGCTTTTCATGGAAGCAAATCTAGATCTTCACGAAAAGCAAATATGTGCTATCATGAAAACAGGTACGTGCCGGAAAGTACATTTCTGCACCTGAGCTTATATGCTCCTGGTGTGAACAGTAAAATAAATAAAATAAAAAAACATTTTAAAAAAATCTGAAATTTATTTGTGGCATACTTTAAGAAATGTTGGTTGTGCCTGCCAAATTTCATCATGAAATACATTGGTGAAAGGCTTAGTAAAAAGGAAAAAATCAAAGCTCCAAAATGTGTTTGATAGTAACATTTACAGACAATCGATTTTGTTTTTTTACTACGCCTTCCACCAATGTTATTTTATAATGAAATTTGGCAGGCACAACCAACATTTCTTAAAGCATGCCATAAAAAATCAGAATTTTTTAAAATATTTTTCTATTTTATTTATTTTACTATTCAAACCAGGAGCATATGAGCTCAGGTGTAGAAACTCCATGTCTGTATGTGCCTCCATAAGAAGAAAATATCTACTTTTTGTGGAGCACACTTTTTTTCGAACAACACGTCTGTGCTTCTCTCGGATGCAAAATGTGCCTTTACAAGAAGTCAGAGCTTCATGTGAAAGCACATATTTGTTTTCTCTTTCCGAGAAGCTTGGTTGTGCTTCTTTCCCAGAAGAACATTGTGCTTCTCGTGGAAGTAAATTTGCGCCTACGCGTGAAGCAAATCTATGCTTCTTATGGATGCACAATTTTTTTTCCGTGCAAATGAAATGTACATTTTTTCTCCAAAACCTAGCAAACCCAGATGAAGACCAAAAAAGCAAATAACCTGGAAACAACCCAGCGAAAACCTGAAACCGTGTAAGAAAATAAAAATATGAAATCCAGAGGAAGCGTCCAGCAAGCGAATGTTGTCGCGATTGGACGCATCACCGGGCGTGCTACCAAGGAAAAAGTGATCCCTCGAGGTTCCCCAAGAGAAGTAATCTTGAGTTGGTTGTTCTCTTCTCCTTCTATCACAGAAGAGATCTCCTAGTATGGAGTGTGTTAGTCGAATAAACATGGCTTTGCAGAAGCCACGACAATTTTGCCGACCCAATATGGCCTGCATATGGTTATTTATCTTTGGTTTTTTGTTGGATTTTCACCCAATAAATCATTTTTGTTTGTAGTAGCTAGATATTTGAAGACCCATAAAAAGCTAAAAGGTAATTTACAAAAATTTCAAGTATGTGTTTATAAACAAAAAGTTCAATTTATTTTTAAAAATCAGTGTATAAAGAAAATGCCTGGTGTGTATAAAAATATATTCATCATATGATTATAAAAGGTTCATTGTATATAGAAAAATCAATGTAAAAAAATCTTCATAGTATATCTAAAAATGTATTGTGTGTATCTAGAAAAAAATTCATCGCATACTAAAATCAGGTTCAACGTTCATTTGGAAAAATGTTCACCATATATTGCAAAACAATATAAATCAAGAATATTTTAGAAACATAAACAAAAACTTATCCGAGAAAAGGAAAAAAGAAAACATGAAGAAAAAAACCTGCTAGGTGCAAACCCGTTGAACGGGTTCACGTCCGAGGGTGGCCCGATCATCACGTGTAGGATCAAATCGAAAGGTATAGCTAGCTGAAAGTAGCCGGGATAACTAGCTTTATACCTGGCAAAGTTGGATGCAGCCCGTACGTTGGGGATGGCCGACGAGAGCTACAAGAACTCTAACCCGTTGTCCTAACAATTGCAGAACCACAAACCGGGATTAACCCACACAAAACGTCCGGAATCATAAAGCAAGAATTAGGAGAAACCAAAGGCTCCTTCTCACGAATCCATATGAAATCACAAGAGCAAGTAAAAAGGATCTCTCAGATCTCTAGCAATCTTGTTGCATAAACTTGTAACTGAATGATTTGACAAAAGGTATCTAAAAGGATGAGGGAGATGTGATTTTATAGCACGGACAATCCCCCTTAGCAAGGTGTGAAAAGGTTTAAAAAATAACCAGCTTTGCATGGCTTACTTGGGGGAATAAGCACTCAACTTTAGGTGTTGTTGGAAAGCTTCTCAGAAATTCACGAATTCTTGACAGCCTGGACACCTTCCACAACAATGACTAAAACATTTGACTCAAAACTCCAAATGATTTGAGGGTTTTTTGCATTGGAAAGTAAATTTGATGTAGCTTCAAGTGATACACTCCTAGGGCCATGTATCTCCTCCAAATAGGTGTGACACAATGAAATATCAGAGGTAAAATCTCACAACATCAACTTTATTTGAAAAGTGTTTTCTCCAAACTTGTTTCTTCAACTTGGTTTCTTTAAGAGCCCATAGGTTGTTGGGTTTCTTATGTGTGATACCTAAGTTTGAGCAACGACAATGAAGATGAAAGTGCAGCCATGTGTTCAAGATTAAAGTAAGAACTTAAGTTAACGTTCACTTGGTCATGTACTGTTTTAACACAAATTATTATGATTTCTCCTTTGATGACCACATGTGTATAAATGATTTTCATGTCATCATCATAACCAAAACCAAAAAAGCACACATAAATAAACCAAAAATAAAAGAATTAGCCACAACACAATGCGCGCACGTCGAATGGGTCAACCGATCATGCCTCTCGTTTCAGCGAAGCCTTGCCAATACATGATTGGTCATCAAATAAATACGCAAGTATAGATTCTCCATATATTTCTTTTCTTTAAACGGAGGCAAAATATTTGCCGCATCAATTAAATAAGGAGAAGTTGGAGTTTCACAAATGTCCCACTTTCACGGCATGTCAGCGACTCACGTGTATTACAACATGACTTAAGTTCTTAGCACCCGTAAGAACCCACATTCTTGCCTCGTCAAGGATGGTTTTCACTAGGATTGGTGGCGGCGCTCTTTTGTGGCGAAAATCCTTGTGTTTCTTTCATTCTAGATAGTCCAAGAAACAAGTATGGTGAGAGAGGTCATGGCTCGTCGATTGGGAGTTTGCATGCCGGTTATGCTATCCCACAAAATGTTTAGGGAGTCACCGTGATGTCAATTGGAGATGACCATGTCCGACAGCCCCAACTTGTCACTGGTCGCTCTCCATAGCCTCATAGTATAGCGGCGCCTAAAGAAAAGGTGGACTCATGTTTCATGTTCCCTTTTATAGAGCGGGCAAAGACCAAAGTTTGGTCATCCACGCCTAACCAACTGGTCCACGATCCAAATACGATCTTGTAGAGATAACCAAGCGAAAAAATTACTTTGAGGGAGGGGGGCAACCCATCTAAACCATGAGGTCCATAGGTGAGAGTGTCAATCCAAGGAACTGAGCTTTGTATGCAATACTCTGAATATATCCCATCATTGGAGTGCTTCTAGACGATGGTGTCTTCAGTTTGCTCGTCAATTTGGAAGTCATTCACAAGCATCCAGAAGGAGAATAATTCCTGGATGTAGTCACAAGTGATGACGGTGATGTTTCTAATCTCTAGAATCCATGCATTTCCCTCGAGGGCCTCACGTACTTACCATTTCTTTCTCCTAGAGGCTTCAGAGATTAATGGGGCAATATCCTTGGTCTTGCGTCCAAATAACCACATAGAGTCCTAGGATGGGGTCTTTGCACCATTGCCGGTAGTGATTATTGTGGAGGCATAGAAGAATTTGATGTCATCCCCATCACACGGGTTTCCATGGCCATCGCAAATCTTATGTAGCTCATGCTATTCATATCATAGCCATCTTATCTGCAAGGCGCGTGCAAACTTGTCAGTCTTGAGGACACCAAGGCTGTCGTATTGTCGGGGACGACACACTATCTCCCAATTAACCTTGCATTTGACAAATGTTGTCTTTTCTAAGCCGGGTCAGACGAAGGCTCTCTCAATCTTGTTGATGTTGTTCAGCGAACCCTGTGGAACGACGATAGGCGTCATAGAGAACACCGCTTGGGAGGAGATGATCAATTTAACAAGAGCCATCTGCCCGATAGTAGAGATGTTTTGCCCCTCCCATATGACCAAATTTCCCAACACCTTGTCAACTAGATATTTGAAATCCATTTCCTTGAGTTGCCACACCGAAATTGGTAGCCCCAAATATTTTATGGGAAAGCATGCTCTAGTTGTTGGCTTCCCCTGGAGGATATGCAAGGTCAAGGTGATTTCGACGAATGGGCACGACAAAGCTTTTATGGAAGTTGGTACGTAGGACCGACCCATCACCGAAGTCTTTTATGATAACCAAGAAGTTTTCAATATCCCTCTTGATTGGGGCCATGGAAAACTGTTGGAAATATGCCCTACAGGCAATAATAAATTAGTTATTATTATATTTTCTTGTTCGTGATAATTATTTATTATCCATGCTATAATTGTATTGATTGGAAAACTCAAATACATGTGTGAGTACATAGACAATACTGTGTCCCTAGTATGCCTCTAGTTAACTAGTACGTTGATCAAAGATGGTCAAGGTTTACTGTCCATAGACATGAGATGTCATTTGATAATGGGATCACATCATTAGGAGAATGATGTGATGGACAAGACCCAAACTATAAACATAGCATATGATCGTGTCAGTTTATTTCTATAGTTTTCTACATGTCAAGTATCTGTTCCTACGACCATGAGATCACGCAACTCACTGACACCAGAGGAATACCTTGTGTGTATCAAACGTCGTAACGTAACTATATGACTATAAAGGTGCTCTACAGGTATCTCTGAGGGTGTCTGTTGAGTGGGTATGGATCAAGACTGGGATTTGTTACTCCGTGTAACGGAGAGGTATCTCAGGGCCCACTCGGTAATACAACATCACAACAAGCCTTGCAAGCAATGTGACTAAAGTGTTAGCCACAAGATCTTGTATTACAGAACGAGTAAAGAGACTTGTTGGTAACGAGATTGAACTAGGTATAGAGATACCGACGATCGAATCTCGGGCAAGTAACATACCGAAGAACGAAGGAAACAACGTACGGGATTAACTGAATCCTTGATATAAAGGTCCAACCGATAAAGATATTCATATAATATGTAGGAACCAATATGGGCATTTAGGTCCCACTATTGGTTATTGACCGTAGAGGTGTCTCGGTCATGTCTACATAGTTCTTAAACCCGCAGGGTCTGCACACTTAAGGTTCGGTGACGTTTTGGTATAGTAGAGTTATGTATGGTGGTGGCCGAAGGTTGTTCAGAGTCCCGGATGAGATCCTTGACATCATGAGGAGCTCCGGAATGGTTTGGAGGTAAATATTGATATATAGGAAGTCCTGTTTTGGTCATCGGAAAAGTTTCGGACTCATTGGTAGTGTAACGGGAGTGTCGGGAGGGTACTGAGGGACCATCGAGAGGGGTGTCCCGACCCAAGGGGCCACATGGGATGTGGTAGTAGGCAAACCACCCCCTGGTGGTCTGGCCTAAGCCCCCACTAAACGCCCATGCGGCTGCGGTGAAGAAACCCAAAGGTGGAAGAGGTGGAAAGGTTTTCCAAAGTGGGGGAATGAATCCTACTCCTAGTAGGATTGGAGTAGGACTCCTCCACCTCCAATTTCGGCCAAACCTTGAGGGTTTGAGGTTGCCTCCTACCCTCTCTCCCTCCTATATATACTAGAGGATTTAGAGGGGAGAGCTAACCCTAATTGCCACGCGCTCCCTCTACTTCCTCTAGATCGTTTTCTCCTTTAGTCTAGTTTCAGCGGTGCTTAGGCGAAGCCCTGCCGGAATAGTTCCACCGCCGATGTCGCGCCGTCGCGCTGTCGGAGAACTCATCTACCTCTTCACTCCCTCCTTCTGGATCAATAAGGCGGAGATCATCATCGAGCTATATGTGTGCTGAACTCGGAGGCGTCGTCCGTTCGACGCTAGATCGGAAGGACCGTGATCAGGATCGTGAGACGATTCATGATTTGATCGCGGGACGGACCATGATGGGATCACGAGACCGATCGTGATTGGATCGCAAGATGGATCGTGATGGGATCGCGGGACGCTCGGCGATTTGGATCGCGAAGACGTTCGACTACATCAACTGCGTTTCTTAACGCTTCCCGCTTAGCGATCTACAAGGGTATGTAGATCCTTTCTCCCTCTCGTAGATGCTCATCACCATGCATAGATCTTGCGGGTGCGTAGGGAATTTTTTGTATCCCATGCAACGTTCCCCAACAAAAACAGCGACATCATCCGCAGAGAGGGACGATCTCACCATGGTGCCCCGGCCCCTGATCTTGTATAGTATGCGGTCTCCGGGTTGCCAAATCGAGGATTTGGTGCAGAAGATCAATCGCAACCACAAATAGCAATAGTGAAAGTGGCCCTGTTTGATGGGCGGCCCGAGCAACCCATTGAAAATTATGCGCGAAGATGAAAATGAGAGAAGCACAACGATCCGATTTTTGAATTTGTTCGATAGCCCTCTCTGGTGAAGGATATCGAGGATATACCCCCACTTGACAGAGTCGAAAGCCTTCTTGATGTCGAGCTTAAAGAGAAGGGCATGTGTCTTGCATTCGTGAAGGGGGCGTTGGAGATAAGAGTGTCCATATGGGGGGCGAGCCGCAAGGAAAGGATCTTGACGATGATCTTGACAATGGCATCAATAAGGCTAATGGGTCTATAGTCAGATTTTCCTTCCACACCGCCTTTTTTTTTTGGCAAGAGCACGACGTTGACAGTTTCCTTTCGCACCGCCTTTTTTGGCAAGAGCAGGACGTTGACAGAGTTGAGCCATTGAAGGTTGGATGTGTGAAAAGACTAAAAACTGTGGATCGCCTTCATAATGTTAAATTTGATGAAATCTCAACACTTCCTGAAGAACATGCCCGAAGCCATCCAAATCGGAAGCCTCGTCACTTGACATTTCTTTAATATGCAAGATTCGTGAAAAAAATATACATTCTTCATAATTCCCAAGTAAGAACATTCTCCGCCAATCAAGTGAGTTGATTGCACTTTAATGAAAATGGCTTTGTGCTGGATGAGGTCGCTCTTCAATTGTTTCGAATTGTCCTTGGTGTCCTCGCACTGCCGAGATGGTCCCTCACCCATCCTGCTATGCATTGTCCAGATCGACGGTTGATGGATCTGAAAGTTGCACGTCATGCTTGATGTGGAGAATTAGAAAATCACCTCGGGCCCGCTCTGCCCTATCCACTCTACACCGGATCCCTCCTTGTACTTTAAAGGGGAAATTCCTATTTCTCGCTCACTGCAGCAAGTTGACGGGGCGATCGTTCGTATTGGGCCGGCCCATTTAAGCATTTGAGGATACCAGTTTTGGGAATGTTCTAGGTGGTTCCTAGTCGGGTTTTTTGGTTTTGGGAACCTTCACGGAGATTGCTGGACCATAAATCTTTTAGGTTCTATTTCTCTTTTCTTTTTCTTTTTCCGGTTTCTCTCATTTTTTTCCTTTTTCTCTTTATTTTCTTGACTATTTTCATTTTTGTATCTTCTTTCCTTTTGTTTTCATTTTCATTTTTGTTTCTCAAATATATTTTTATTTTTCATAAAATGTTTGTATTTTACAAATTTTGTTCATTTTAATACAATATGTTCCTGTTTTCGAATTTTGTTCATAAATTCCAAAAAAAGGAATTCCCAAATTTGTTCGTTTCTTTTCAAGAAAATGTTTCGTAACTGAAAAAACATTCACCTTTTTAAATATTGTTCACCAACCAAAATGTATTTGTTTCAGAAAAGCTCTCATTTTAAAAAATTGCTCAAATTTTCAAAAATGATCACAAATTTTGTTCACAAAATAAAAGAATGTTTCGGAATTTTAAAAAAATGTTCGTGTTTCCAATTTTTTTTAAAAAAATAAAAAAATGGACTTATAAATATTCTTCCCGTTTTGCAAATTTGTTTGTAAATCCAAAAAAATAGAAATTTGTTCACAAATTCAAAAAATGTTCATATGTATAATTGTTTCTCACAATTTAAAAATATTTTGGGAATTTGAAAAAAATGTACATGTGTTCCAAATGTGTTCACATATTATTAAAATGGTATTGTTTTGAAAATTAGTTCAAAATTAAAAAATAAATCATATTTTTCCAAATTCATTTCCAAATTCAAAAAATTCGCGAGTTTTGTAAATCTAGTTAAATTTTGAAAAATGTTCACTTTTTCAAAAAAAATATTGCTTTGCAAAAAATATTTTGCGTTTACGAAGAATGTTCATTTTTTTAAATGTTCGCATTACAAAATAAAATTTTCGATTTAAAAAAACCTGAATTCCGATGAATTATTGAAATTTCCATATTATTGTTTGCTATTCAAAATTTTGTTTTTTTGCTACTGTAACAACCAGGTACAGTACAATACGTCATGCTACAATCATTGTTTGTTACAGTGCGGGGGTGGTCTGGTTTTTTCTCATGGTTTGCTGGGTTCGGTTTGCTACAGTTATGTCGCTGGGTCAACGCCTGGTCCCCTGCTCGTGTCTGGGCTGGCTCAATGCAAAGGGTCGGTTGCCTGCCGCAGTGTGCGACGCATAGGAGGTCTCGTTCCAAGGGCCCGGCATCGCTACACCGCATGGGCCGACATGTCCAGCATGCAACTAAACACAAGTCTTTAACACCCAGGCAATCCACACACACATTTTAAATTTTGAACGTGTTTCTTGAAATTTCGACCATTTCAAAGGTCATTGAAATGGTTGTTTTTGTTCAAAACATGTTGTTAGATTTGTATGATAAGAAAAACTTGGGCCATTCATGAACTACAACACCTCCGTAGCCCATCGTCTGGTATTGCTCTCTAATTCTAGATTTGGACCCAAAATTCAAAATTTATCCAGTTCATGCAATTCGAAAATTTTAATTTTACACATAAAAAATGTTTCTTCAACCGATTTTTTTGTACTTACCGTTTCTTGGTCATTTCAAGGGTAGTTATATTTTATCTAGTTGTTTAGACTTGAAAAATCACACAACAAACTAGTTAGTTTGTCTAAAATGATTTCACAATTAACAAAATAAAAGTCATTTCAAGTGTGGACAAATTTGCGGTTTTGAAATTCTAAACCTTGGTCAGATATTAGGACACATACAATCCTAGCCTAGCTGCTCCAAGAAGGAAAGCTCCTAATCATGTAGTCTTACTCATTTATTTATCTGTTGATGAAAAGGCGACATACGCCATTTGACTTCATGAAATCAAAGGATAAATTAACAAGAAAATATGTATTAGTGTAATGATGCGGCCATTAGAATTGTCATGTCGTCATCTTAAAGTTCAAGATAGGTATACATCATCCCACACTAATTCCTTGTGAATCAAGAGGACAAGTTCAAGGTGTTGCAAATGAATAAGTAAATTTACCGGTTACGGTACCTACAGGTTAGGATTCCATCGTCAAACGCTTGGTTTCAGATTGATGTGGCTGAAGACCCCACCATGCTATTATTTCTCTCTTTTAGCAATACAAATCTTATACAAACAAATATACAACTTTAATGGGGTCCACAGCAACACTTTTTGTCAGGTGTCATGGTGAAAGTAAACAGATACGTCACAACTACATGCACACACTAAATACATGCACTTTGTTTTACATGTGACATTTTTAAAAGGTTGATAACTTTTAAACTAAATATCCAGTTTTGAACTTTTTTATATTTTTGAATTCGGGGCGACAAGACCTTTAAAACAAGACCAATCATGGATACACTTTGGCTAGTTTGAATTTAACCATTTCACTCATTTTAGAAAACACATTTCAGTCAGTTTCACGTTTCACTAGTTTCAGAAACCTTTCACTCATTTCAATAAACATATTTCACTCATTTCTTATGAAATAGGTTTGTTTAAAAAATTTCACTCATTTCTTTTGAATATTTATTTACTCGTCGTCACAAATATAATTTTTCAGTTTCAATAAAGTTACTTCACTCAAAAACACATTTCACTCATTTAAGAAAACACATTACACTCACTCAATTGAAATACTATCTTTCACTCGTTTAAAAAAAAACCTTTTCACTCATTACAAAAGATATATTTGAAAACTAATTTCACTGCTTGCTATCGAAACTGATATTTAAATCATAAAAAAATGATTTGAAACACTTCAATGAACATATTTCACACATTTCTCGAATACTACATTTCACCTAGTTTAAATCTATTTCACTCAGAAACTCTATTGAAATACCATATTTCACTCATTACAAAACTAATTTCTTACAAAGTTTACACTCATTACAAAAGATATATTTTACTTATTTCAAAAACTCCGAGATACTATATTTCATTCGTTTTAGAAAACTAATTTTCACAATTGCTTGAAATGCAGACATAACTTATTTGACTCATCTCAAAGTTTTCACTCATTCAAAAAAATCCACTCTTCTGAAAAACTAATTTCACAAAAATAAATTTCCACTTCATTTCAACAGACAGGTTTAGCTCATTTGAAAATAATAACACCGAATTAATATATTGAGCGAAATAAGTGAATTGAAACGTTGAAATTTAAACTATCTTTTCACGCGTTTCAAAAAAATGATTTCAATCATTACAAAAAAATAGATTTCACTAATTTTACTAGTCTCACAAAACACATTACACTTATTACAAAAGATGGATTTCACTCATTTGCGTTTTAATTTAATTCAAAATCCAATTTCACTTAGTTCCAAAAACTGGTTTCCTTGAAATTCAAACAAGTTGAGTGAAATACGTTTCAGTTGTTAGACAAATATGAGTTTTATATTTTGCAGCAACCAGTTTCACATCATTTCATACACTGGAATAAGCAGAGTTCAATATTTCAAAAAAGTGACATATCGAAATTGAGCAAAATAGTGATATATTAAAACCAATATAAATAATGTGATAATTCATTTCAAATAATTTATGAAATAGTATAATTTTAACAAGTTCCAAATATATCCAATATTGGTCTTGTTTTAAAGTCTTCTTGCCAGAATTTCAAATATATAAAAAAATGAAAAATGGATTTTCGGTTGAAAAAATATTAATCGTCTAGAGTTTCAAAGCCAAATAAAATGAATGGGTTTGGGGTGGGGAGAGAGGACAGAAAAGGGAACCCGGACATGCATGCGTGTGTACTTGTGTGACGAAAGGTAGTTATTTATTGTGGAAGAAAAAAATTGGGACCCGCATGACTGTTGATGTGACTTGATGTGACTTCTTTAAATTTTGTATACAAGCAGGGAATTACAGAATACAAAGATATGTGATGCAGTACTAGATGAGCTGGCTACATCTTATTGCATGGGTGGCCACCGGTAGCTGTCGGCTCTGGTAAAAAGAGCTTTGCAGGTTTGCAAAGTCGTGTTTTGGAAGACTCATACCCCCCCCCCCCCCCCCTACACACGCATAAAGGTATAGGTTGGTTTGTCGCATGAAAGCCCTCCTTCGGCGAGGGTGTGATGTTCGTACCACCAGTTTCTCGATGCCATCCCAACGGGTCAGGGGGTCTGGTGCCTGCTTCAAAGGCATAATTTCTCCCGTGCCTACTTTGTGAATGAACAGTCTCTACAAAAGACTACCACTAGTGTGCACTCTGCGATGAAGCTGACATCACCTCTACGCATGCCTCTTGGCCAACTTCTTTGCCTCCTATACTTCTATCTGCGATGACTGCCTCCCCGCCAATAATTTCCCATGTCATAGGTCTCTTCAACTAGAAGGTCTACGGGCTTGCTTAACCTACCCACACGTTTGTATTATGTGTGCAGGGGTAGTCTTATATATCAAGCATCGATATCCTATTATCCTTGTAGTGTATCGGGGTTCGGGTGTAGAAGATAGTCTAACCCTAAGGCAAATTCAAGGGAATAAACCAATACTTTGAATGCATGAGAGTTTTCCTCGGTTGTGAGAACTAGATAGCATTTTCGGGAAGGCGAGAAAAAAATCATGAGCTTCCACATGTTGATTACTTCCAAAGCGGCCATAGGTAGACCAATGCTACCCACACATTAGATGTTCACTAGTTGACAAATATAGTATTTCAAAATGAATTTTTTTTAGGAGTGACTCAAGCTATCCTAGGCGTTTTCTTTAAGATCCGGTGAATCGCTGGCATTTCATTCAATAGCAGGAGGGGCTCTCTAGGCATGTTGTTCCTGCCTGGCGCCATAAGTCGATGGAGGTCTGAATGGCCTTCAAAATATATTCTGTGAAGGGTATCTTTCTTCTAAACAAGCATCGGTTTCTCTCCTTCCAGATTTCCCAACAAGTCAAGAACATGGTGGCCTTGATTGCTGCTCTTTGCCATGGTTGTGTCTCCTGAACCACCTTTTGCATGATCTCTAAAACAGATCCATTGGCTCCATGGTTGCTTGGCAAGAGTTGCTGGCATCCTCCCCTACTGCCCACCCTCCTCCATACATCCCTAGAGGTTTGGCATTCCCCTGTAAGGTGTTGCGCCGTATCCAGGTTGCGCGTGCAGAGCAGACAGAAATAGCTATTTGGCCAGCCCCGCCTTTGCAAATGGTCGTTCGTCCAAAGGCGATTTTGCACTAGAAGCCAAGTGAAAATGTTGATGGTCCCTGGGACCTTAGACTTCCAGATGAGCTGCTCCCAGTCCGTCTGCACTCTACCCTGGAATTGAACATTGTATGCAGAGCTAGCCGTGTACAATCCTTTTGCCTCTAGGTTCCAGCAGATCTGGTCTCTGCTACCCTCCCTAATCTCCGTTCAAGCAGAATGAAATCCGGAAGAAGGGGCGATGTGTCCCCGTGTCTCAAGTCCTTCAACCAGTTTTCATCTCTTAGCACGTCCTGCACCGTCCAATTTTTCGTTTTGAGTGATTGTAGAGGAGAGGGGAAGCAACCGTCACCGATCGTGACCGATGTTGTTGCTGCGAAGAGGGCATTGTCGTTGTTGTTGCACGATGGGGGCGTGCCTACCCAGGGGCATCCTGGATCATCCCAGGCGATCCAGAGCCAACATAGCCTGAGGGTGCGGCTGAAACGCTCTAGGTCTAGGATGCCTAGCCCCCCTCGTGACGTTGGTGTGGAAACCATCGGCCATTTGACCTTGCAGCCGTTGGATAACTTTGCATGGGAAACAAAAAATTTCCTACGCTTCACCAAGATCAATCTAGGAGATGAGCATCTACGAGAGGGGAGAGTGGATCTACATACCCTTGTAGATCGCTATGCGGGAAGCATTAAGAAACGCGGTTGATGTAGTCGAACGTCTTCGCAGTCCAAATCGCCGAGCGTCCCGCGATCCAATCACGATCCGCCCCGATCTAGCGCCGAACAGACGGCACCTCCACGTTCAGCACACGTACGGCTTGATGACGATCTCCGCCTTCTTGATCCAGCAAGAGGGAGAGGAGAGGTAGACGAGTTCTCCGACAGCGTGATGGCGTTGCGGCGATGGTGGTTGAGTAATTCCAGCAAGGCTTCGCCTAAGCACTGCTGAAACCGATCTAGAGGAGAAACTACGGACTAGAGGAGAGGGCAGCAGATGGCTAAAAATCTGTAGCAAAAACCCTCAAAACCTCTAGTTTATATAGGAGGAGGGGAGGAAGGAGACTTGTCTCCCAAGGGAGACAAATCCACTTCGGCCGAAGTGAAGGGAGGAGTCCTCCTCCTCCACTCCTAGTATGATTAGGACTCCTTCCTTTTTTTTCCACTTTTGCCTTTCTTTCCACCTTGGGTTTCTTCCCTAGCTGCATGGGCCTCTTGTGGGACTTAGGACAGCCCACAAAGGGCTGGTATTCCTTCTCCCACAGCCCATGTAGCCTCTTGGGTCGAAATACCCCTCCCGATGGTCCCCCGGTACCCTCCCGGCACTCCCGGTACACTACCGATGAGCCCGGAACTTTTCTGGTGACCAAAACAGGACTTCCTATATATCAATCTTTACCTCCGGAGCATTCTGGAGCTCCTCATGACGTCCGGGATCTCATCCGAGGGTCCGAACAACCTTCGGTCACCACCATGCATAACTCTATACTACCGAAACATCACCAAACCTTAAGTGTGCAGACCCCGCGGGTTCGAAAACTATGTAGACATGACCGAGATGCCTCTACGGTCAATAACCAATAGCTGGACCTAGATGCCCATATTGATTCCTACATATTCTACAAAGATCTTTATCGGTCGAACCTTTATGTCAAGGATTCAGTTAATCCCGTATGATGTTCCCTTTGTTCTTCGGGATGTTACTTGCCCGAGATTCGATCATCGGTATCTCCATACCTAGTTCAACCCCGTTACCGGCAAGTCTATTTACTTGTTTCCGTAACACAATATCACGTGGCTAACACTTAGTCACATTGCTTGCAAGGCTTATTGTGATGTTGTGTTACCGAGTGGGCCCTGAGATACCTCTCAGTCACACGGAGTAACAAATCCCAGTATTGATCCATGCCAACCCAGCAGACACCCTCGGAGATACCTGTAGAGCACCTTTATAGTCACCCAGTTACGTTGTGACGTTTGATACACACAAGGTACTCCTCCAGTGTCCGTGAGTTGCATGATCTCATGGTCATATGAACATATTCTTGACATGTAGAAAACTGTAGCAACAAACTGACATGATCATATGCTATGTCTATAGTTTGGGTCTTGTACATCCCATCATTCTCCTAATGACGTGATCTCGTTATCAAATGACATCTCATGTCAATGGCTAGGAAACCTTGACCATCTTTGATTAACGAGCTAGTCTACTAGAGGCACACTAGGGACAAAGTTTTGTCTATATATCCAAACATGCAATGTGTTTCCAATCAATATAATTATAGCATGGATAATAAACAATTATCATGAACAAGGAAATATAATAATAAAAACTTTATTTATTGCCTCTAGGGCATATTTCCAATAGTCTCCCACTTGCACTAGAGTCAATAATCTAGTTCACATCACTATGTGATTTACATTGTAATGAATCGAACACCCATGCGGTTCTAGTGTTGATCATGTTTAGCCCTTGGAAGAGGTTTAGTCAACGGGTCTGCAACATTTAGATCCGTATGCACTTTGCAAATATTTATGTCCTCTTCCTCGATGTAATCGCGGATGGAATTGAAGCATCGCTTTATGTGTCTGGTCCTCTTGTGAAACCTTGGTTCCTTGGCCAGAGCAATGGCACCAGTGTTTGTCCCAGAGCATAGTCATTGGATTCAGTGCATTAGGCACAACTCCAAGATCTATCATGAACTGCTTCATCCAGACACCTTCCTTCGCTGCCTCCGAAGCTACGATGTACTCCGCTTCGCATGTAGAATCGGCTACCATGCTTTGCTTGGAACTGTACCAGCTTACCGTTGCCCTGTTGAGAATAAATACGTATCCGGTTTGCGACTTAGAGTCATCCGGATCAGTGTCAAAGATTGCATCGATTATGACGAGCTCTTCATCACCTCCATAAACGAGAAACATTTCCTTAGTCCTTTTCACGTACTTAAGGATATTCTTGACCGCCGTCCAGTGCTCCATTCCAGGATCACTTTGAAACCTTCCGGCCATACTTATGGCAAGGCTGACATCGGGTCTTGTGCACAGCATTGCATACATGATAGAGCCTATGCTGAAGCATAGGGGATGACACTCATCTTCACTCTATCTTCTCCAGTCACTGGGCATTGAGTCTTACTCAACTTCACACCTTGTAACACAGGCAAGAACCCATTCTTGGACTGATGCATTTTGAACTTCTTCAAAACTTTATCAAGGTATGTGCTCTGTGAAAGTGCTATTAAGCGTCTCGATCTATCTCTATAGATCTTAATGCCTAATATGAAAGCAACTTCTCCTAGGTCCTTCATTGAAAAACTCTTGTCGAAATATTCCTTCACGCTTTCCAGCATTTCTATATTGTTTCCAATCAGCAATATGTCATACACATATAATATTAGAAACGCTATAGAGCTCCCACTCACTTTCTTGTAAATACAAGCTTCTCCATAAACTTGTATAAACCCAAACGCTTTGATTATTGGGGAACGTTGCATGGGAAACAAAAAATTTCATATGCACACGCAGATCTATCCATGGTGATGAGCATCTACGACAAGGAGAGTGGATCTACGTACCCTTGTAGATCGCTAAGCGGGAAGCGTTAAGAAACGCGGTTGGTGTAGTCGAACGTCTTCGCGATCCAAATCGGCGTGCGTCCCGTGATCCAATCACGATCCGTCCCATGAACTTGATCACGATCCTTCCGATCTAGCACCGAACGGACGGCACCTCCGCGTTGAGCACACGTACAGCTTGATGACGATCTCCGTCGTGTTGATCTAGCAAGAAGGAGCAGAGAGGAAGAAGAGTTCTCCGGCAGCGTGACAGCGCTCCGGCGATGGTGGTGGAGCTATTCCGGCAGGGCTTCGCCTAAGCACTGCAGAAATCCGATCTAGAGGAGAAACTATGGACTAGAGGGTAGGGTTGCACGTGGCTGAAAATCTTGTCCAAAAACCCTAAAACCCTCTAGTATATATAGGAGGAGAGGAGGAGAGGAGGCAGCCTTGGCTTCCAAGCCAAGGAGGCTCGGCCGAACCAGGAGGGAGGAGTCCACCTCCTCCACTCCTAGTAGGATTAGGACTCCTTCCTTATTTTGCCTTTTTGCCTTTTTCCACCTTTTTCCTTTTGGGTTTTTCGTCCCAGCCGCATGGGCCTTGTGTGGGACTTCCACCAGCCAAAAAAGGCTGGTATTCACTCTCCCACAGCCCATGTAGCCTCTTGGGTCGAAATACCCCTCCCGATGGTCTCCCGATACACTCCCGGCACTCCCGGTACACTACCGATGAGCCCGAAACTTTTCCGGTGACCAAAATAGGACTTCCTATATATGAATCTTTTCCTCCGGACCATTACGGAGCTCCTCGTGACGTCCGCGATCTCATCCGGTACTCCGAACAACCTTCGGTCACCACCATACATAACTCTATACTACCGACACGTCACCAAACCTTAAGTGTGCAGACCCTGCGGGTTCGAGAACTATGTAGACATAACCGAGACACCTCTATGGTCAATAACCACTAGCGGGACCTGGATGCCCATATTGGTTCCTACATATTCTACGAAGATCTTTATCGGTTGAACCTCTATGTCAAGGATTCGGTTAATCCCGTATGATGTTCCCTTTGTTCTTCGGTATGTTACTTGCCCGAGATTCGATCGTCGGTATCTCCATACCTAGTTCAACCTCGTTATCGACAAGTCTCTTTACTCATTCTGTAATACAAGATCCCACAACTAACACTGAGTCACATTGCTTGTAAGGCTTATTGTGATGTTGTATTACCGAGTGGGCCCTGAGATACCTCTCCGTTCACACGGAGTAACAAATCCCAGTCTTGATCCATGCCAACTCAACAGACACCCTTGGAGATACCTGTAGAGCACCTTTATAGACACCCAGTTAAATTGCAACATTTGATACACACAAGGCACTCCTCCGGTATTTGTGAGTTGCATGATCTCATGGTCATAGGAACATATACTTGACATGCAGAAAACAGTAGCAATAAACTGACACGGTCAGATGCTATGTTTGTAGTTTGGGTCTTGTCCATCACATCATTCTCCTAATGATGTGATCTCGTCATCAAATGACATCACATGTCAATGGCCAGGAAACCTTGACCATCTTTGATGAACGAGCTAGTTCACTAGAGGCATACTAGGGACAAAGTGTTGCCTATTTACCCACACATGTAATGTGTTTCCAATTAATACAATTATAGCATGGATAATAAACAATTACCATGAACAAGGAAATATAATAATAAACACTTTATTTATTGCCTCTAGGGCATATTTCCAACAGTCTCCCACTTGCACTAGAGTCAATAATCTAGCTCACATCGCTATGTGATTTACATTGTAACGAGTCGAACACCCATGCAGTTCTAGTGTTGATCATGTTTAGTTCTTGGAAGAGGTTTAGTCAATGGGTCTGCAACATTCAGATCCATGTTCACTTTGCAAATATTTATGTCCTTCACCTCGACGTAATCGGAGATGGAGTTGAAGCGTCGCTTTATGTGTCTGGTCCTCTTGTGAAACCTCGGTTCCTTGGCCAGAGCAATGGCACCAGTGTTGTCATAGAACATGTTCATTAGATTCAGTGCACTGGGCACTACTCCAAGATCTGTCATGAACTGCTTCATCCAGACACCTTCCATCGCCGCCTCTGAGTCTACGATGTACTCCGCTTCACATGTAGAATCTGCTACCACGTTTTGCTTGGAACTACACCAGCTTAGCGCTCCCCCGTTGAGAATAAATACGTATCCGGTTTGTGACTTAGAGTCATCCAGATCAGTTTCAAAGCTTGCATCGACGTAACCCTTTACGACGAGCTCTTCATCACCTCCATAAACGAGAAACATTTCCTTAGTCCTTTTCAAGTACTTAAGGATATTCTTGCCCGCTGCCCAGTGTTCCATTCCAGGATCACTTTTAAACCTTCCGGCCATACTTATGGCAAGGCTGACATCCCGTCTTGTGCACAGCATTGCATACATGATAGAGCCTATGGCTGAAGCATAGGGGATGACACTCATCTTTTCTCTATCTTCTGCAGTCACTGGGCATTAAGTCTTACTCAACTTCACACCTTGTAACACAGGAAGAACCCCTTCTTGGACTGATCCATTTTGAACTTCTTCAAAACTTTATCAAGGTATGTGCTCTGTGAAAGTGCTATTAAGCGTCTCGATCTATCTCTATAGATCTTAATGCCTAATATGAAAGCAACTTCTCCTGGGTCCTTCATTGAAAAACTCTTGTTCAAATATTCCTTCACGCTTTCCAGCATTTCTATATTGTTTCCAATCAGCAATATGTCATCCACATATAATATTAGAAACGCTATAGAGCTCCCACTCACTTTCTTTTAAATACAAGCTTCTCCATAAACTTGTATAATCTCAAACGCTTTGATCACCTCATCAAAGCGCTTATTCCAACTCCGATATGCTTGCACCAGTCCATAAATGGATCGCCGGAGTTTGCAAACTTTGTCAGCATTCTCTGGATTGACAAAACCTTCTGGTTGCATCATATACAACTCTTCCTCAAGGAAACCGTTGAGGAATGTTGTTTTGACATCCATGTGTCAAATTTCATAGTCGAAATATGCAGCTATTGCTAACATGATTCTGACAGACTTAAGCATCGCTACTGGTGAGAAGGTCTCATCGTAGTCAACTGCTTGCACTTGTGAAAAACCGTTTGCCACAAGTGGAGCTTTATAGATGGTGACTTTACCGTCCGCGTCCGTCTTCTTCTTAAAGATCCATTTGTTCTGAATGGCCTTTCGCCCTTCAGGTAATACTTCCAAAGCCCATACTTTGTTTTCATACATGGATCCCATCTCGGATTTCATGGCCTCTAACCATTTCTAGGAATCCGGGCCCATCATCGTTCCTCCATAGGTTGTAGGTTCATTGTTGTCCAACAACATGACCTCCAAGAAAAGGTTGTCGCACCACCGAGGAGTAGTACGTGCCCTTGTCGACCTACGAGGTTCAATAGCAACTTGATCCGAAGCTTCATGATCATCATCATTAACTTCCTCTTCAACTGTCATAGGCTCCACAGAAACATCTTTCTATGCTGTGCTACTCTCTGGTTGATGTAAAGGTTCAATAACCTCATCAAGCTCTATTTTCCTCCCACTCAACTCTTTCGAGAGAAAGTCTATCTCAAGAAATGTTCCGTTCTTAGAGACAAACACTTTGTCTTCGGATTTGAGATAGAAGGTATACCCAATTGTCTCTTTCGGGTATCCTATGAAGACGCATTTCTTCGCTTTAGGTTCCAGCTTTTCAGGCTGAAGCTTTTTGACATAAGCATCACATCCCCAAACTTTAAGAAACGATAACTTTGGCCTTTTGCCAAACCACAGTTGATATGGCGTCGTCTCAACGGATTTCGATGGTGCCCTATTTAAAGTGAATGGAGCTGTCTCTAATGCATAACCCCAAAATGATCGTGGCAAATTGGCAAGAGACATGATAGAACGCACCATATCTAATAAGGTTCGATTATGACGTTCGAACACACCATTACGCTGTGGTGTTCCAGGCGGTTCCACACTGTCTTAAGTGACTGCCAAACTCATAACGCAGATATTCACTCAGATCGTAGGAATTTAATCTTCTTGTTACGATGATTCTCAACTTCACTCTGAAATTGCTTGAACTTTTCAAACGTTTCAGACTTGTGTTTCATTAAGTAAATATACCCATATCTACTTAAGTCATCAGTGAAGGTGAGAAAATAATGATATCCATCGCACGCTGCAACATTCATTGGACCGCACACATCAGTATGTATGATTTCCAATAAGTCACTTGCCCGTTCCATTGTTCCAGAGAACGACGTTTTAGTCATCTTGCCCATGAGGCATGGTTCACATGTGTCAAGTGATTCAAAATCAAGTGACTCCAAAAGTCCATTAGCATGGAGCTTCCTCATGCGTTTTACACCAATATGACCCAAATGGCAGTGCCACAAGAAAGTGGTACTATCATTATCAACTCTACATCTTTTGGCATCAATGTTATGAACATGTGTATCATCACTATCAAGATTCAATATGAATAAACCCCTCACATTGGGTGCATGACCATAAAATATATTATTCATATAAATAGAACAATCATTATTCTCTGATTTAAATGAGTAACCATCTCGCAATAAACAAGATCCAGATATAATGTTCATGCTTAATGCAGGCACTAAATAACAATTATTGAGGTTCATCACTAACCCCGATGGTAATCGACAAGAGAACGTGCCGACGGTGATCACATCAACCTTGGAACCATTTCCCACGTGTATCGTCACTTCGTCCTTTGCCAGCCTTCGTCTATTCCGTAGTTCCTGTTTTGAGTTGCAAATGTGAGCAACCAAACCGGTATCAAATACCCAGGCACTACAATGAGAGCTAGTAAGGTACACATCAATAACATGTATATCATATATACCTTGCTTGTTGTTGGCCACCTTCTTGTCAGCCAGATACTTGGGGCAGTTCCGCTTCCAGTGACCAGTTCCCTTGCAATGAAAGCACTCAGTTTCTAGCTTGGGTCCAACTTTGGGTTTCTTCACGGAGGGGCAACTGTTTTGCCACTCTTCTTGGAGTTACCCTTCTTGCCCTTGCCATTCTTCTTGAAACTAGTGGTTTTATTGACCATCAACACTTGATGTTCTTTATGGATTTCAGACTCGGCGACTTTCAGCATCGCAAACAGCTCGGCGACCAACTTGTTCATCCTGTGCATGTTATAGTTCATCACAAAGCTCTTGTAGCTAGGTGGCCGTGGTTGAAGAACTCTGTCAGTGATCGCCTCTGGCAGAAGGGGCATCCCCAACTCCGCCAGACAAGTCGAATACCCAGACATTCTGAGTATATGTTCACTGACAGACCCGTTCTCCTCCATTTTGCAAGCATAGAACTTATCGGAGGTCTCATACCTCTCGATCCGGGTATTCTTCTTAAATATAAACTCTAACTCCTGGAACATCTCATATGCTCCATGACGTTCAAAACATCTTTGAAGTCTCGGTTCTAAGCCATACAATATTGCACACTGAACTATTGGGTAATCTCCAGAACATGCCTCCCAAGCGTTCTTAACGTCTTTGTATGACATGTCTTCGGGTTGGTTACCAAGCGGTGCATCAAGGACATATGACTTTTGGGAAGCCGTGAGGATAATCCTCAGATTAGGGGCCTAGTCCACAAAGTTACTTCCATCATCTTTCAACTTAGCTTTCTCTAGGAACACATTAAAATTCAGGGGTGCTACTGCGCGAGCCATTGATTTACAACATAAATATGCAAAGGTTTGTCGTCGTTTTCTCACGACAGATGCCATGGGGTGGCTTATCGTGAGTGGTTGGGGCCGGAGGACGCCGACGGGCTCCGGGTGCGAGATTGGGCACAAGCGGTGGTGACACACAATGTACCCAGGTTCAGGGCCCTCCGTGGGAGGTAACACCCCTAGTCCTGTTTGGTCTAGTTGGATGGATGGGTATGTGTACAAGGATGCTCCTGGAGATGTGTCTAGAGGAGGAAGAAGGAGCAGTCGGCTCGTCTTCCTCTGCTACTAGAGGAGGGAGTTAGAGTTCTGTGGGTGCATGTCTGAGACCATTCATCCGTCCCCGTTGCATGGGGGGCTCGGAGGTTTTTATAGGCCAAACCCCGGCTCTTACAATATGTCATAAGTACAATGGTGGGGGGACCCGGCTGGCAGTCTCTCCGGCTAGCCAGAGGGTCCCACCGCTTGCGCCGTCTTGTCGTGGGCGGAGCCCGCTGGCCAAGCGGTCCCATCTCCCGTTGGGACCCGCCAGTCGGCTATGTGATTGGTCTTCGCCCACCTGCTGCGGCATGGGCCACCCGGGGGGCGTCGTCTAGCGCTAGCCAGCCGAACTCCGGTACGGCCGGCGGCACTGTAGCCACGCTGGAGCAAGTAATCAAGTGGTGAGGGCGTGCCGGCACTGTTCCCCCGCCCGATCGCGCTCACCAAGGTCAGCGGCCATGACGGTTGGACTGTAGCCATGCGCCGCGGTGCGTAAGCGGCCACTGTAGCAATAGGGCCGCCGGTCGTGCTAGTCACATCGCGTCCTCGAACCTGCGTGTAGGGGGATGGGACGGGGCATGTTCGTCCCGATGTCAACGGAAGTGTAGGGGAACGTCGCATGGGAAACAAAAAATTTCCTACGTTCATGCAAGACCTATCCATGGTGATGAGCATCTACGAGAGGGAGAGTGGATCTACATACCCTTGTAGATCGCTAAGCAGGAAGCGTTAAGAAACGCGGTTGGTGTAGTCAAACATCTTCGCGATCCAAATCGCCAAGCGTCCCGCGATCCAATCACGATCCGTCCCGATCAAGCACCGAACGGACGGCACCTCCGTGTTCAGCACATGTATACCTTGATGACGATCTCTGACTTCTTGATCCAGCAAGAGGGAGCGGAGAGGTAGAAGAGTTGTCCGGCAGCGTGACGACGCTCCGGCGATGGTGGTGGACCTATTCTGGCAGGGCTTCGCCTAAGCACTTCAGAAATCCGATCTAGAGGAGAAACTATGCACTGGAGGAATGGATAGCACGTGGCTCAAAATCTAGTGCAAAAACCCTAAAACCTATAGTATATATAAGAGGGAGGGAGGAGAGGCCTTGGCACAAGGGCCAAGCCTCCTTGGTTCGGCTGAAGTGGGGAGGAGAGGAGCACTCCTCCTCCAATCCTAGTAGGACTAGGATTCCTCCTTTTTTGCCTTTTTCCACCTTTTCCCTTTGGGCCTTTCTTCCCTAGCCGCATGGGCCTTGTGTGGGACTTCCACCAGCCCACTAAGGGCTGGTATTTACTCTCCCACAGCCCATGAAGCCTCTTGGGTCGAAATACCCCTCCCGATGGTCTCCCGGTACACTACCGGCACTCCCGGTACACTACTGATTAGCCCGAAACTTTTCCGGCGACCAAAACAGGACTTCCTATATATGAATATTTACCTCCGGACCATTCCGGAGCTTCTTGTGATGTTTGGGATCTCATCCGGGACAACGAACAACCTTCGGTCACCACCATACATAACTCTATACTACTGAAACGTCACCAAACCTTAAGTGTGCAGACCCTGCGGGTTCGAGAACTATGTAGACATGACCGAGACACCTCTACGGTCAATAACCAATAGCGGGACCTGGATGCCCATATTGGTTCCTACATATTCTACGAAGATCTTTATTGGTCGAACCTCTAAGTCAAGGATTCAGTTAATCCCATATGATGTTCCCTTTGTTCTTCGGTATGTTACTTGCCCGAGATTCGATCGTCGGTATCTCCATACCTAGTTCAACCTCGTTACCGGCAAGTCTCTTTAGTCATTCCATAATACAAGATCCCGTGACTAACACTTAGTCCCATTGCTTGCAAGGCTTATTGTGATGTTGTATTATCGAGTGGGCCCTGAGATACCTCTCCGTCACACGGAGTAAGAAATCCTAGTCTTGATCCATGCCAACTCAACAGACACCCTCGGAGATACCTGTAGAGCACCTTTATAGTCACCTAGTTACATTGTGACGTTTGATACACACAAGTCACTCCTCCGGTGTTCGTGAGTTACATGATCTCATGGTCATAGGAACATGTACTTGACATGCAGAAAATAGTAGCAATAAATTGACACGATCATATGCTACATTTATAGTTTGAGTCTTGTCCATCACATCATTCTCCTAATGATGTGATCCCGTTATCAAATGACATCACATGCCAATGGCTAGGAAACCTTGACCATCTTTGATCAACGAGCTAGTTCACTAGAGGCATACTAGGGACAAAATGTTTGTCTATTTACCCACACATGTAATGTGTTTCCAATCAATACAATTATAGCATGGATAATTAATGATTATCACTTTATTTATGGCCTCTAGGGCATATTTCCATCAGGAGGAGCTGGCCCATGGGCAACCGGCCATGCCTAGTCGGTTGAGGGCCCAACCGGCTCCTTGATTAGACGGCCGGGGTGCCAGCCGACACTGGCTTGCGCTGAGTGTCCTCCAACCGGTCATGACCAGTCGGCCACGTAGTTTTTCTTCGAAGCGGAAAGCGGGAAGACCCCGTTGCTTTGGCCTACCTAGGGGTATAAACCCCGTCAGTAGCCCCCAAAGCCGGCGGGAGACCATGTCTGGTGGACGGTGGGGAGCCGACGGCTTCCCCTCAGCACCAGCCGCCCACAGCCGAAGGCGAAGGGGCAGCCGAGTCGGCCGTTGAATCCGACACCTCGGGTTCCGACGCGCCGCCCCGGGTCCCGCACCGACACACGCCATGCCACATGGCGAGTAATGATGCCGCGGGTCCCGCGCACGCGGGGAGACGGGACGTCGCCCAGGCCTAGCCCGGTAGGACCCAGGCGTTACCCTCGTAGGCCTCGGGGTGCAGGACAGGATCCTCTGCGCCCCAAAGCGGCCGTTACGTCCCGGGGCCACCCACGTGCGTGGAATTTCCAGGAGGAGTGGGCGCAGACGATCCCACGTCCCCCGGTCGTGGCCTCCGCTATAAAAGGGGAGGAAGGGCAAGAGGCGGAGGTACCTGCGCCCCACTTGCCTCCTTGCTGTTCTGCTTCGTCGTCGCTTCTTTCCTTCCCTCGCACGCCATCGCACCCGAGCCCGCGCTCGCACCCGCACAGCGCACCGTCACCGCGATGGCTGATGGACGCGGAGGCAGTTGGGCTGGTTCCTTTGTGGTTGAGGCGGACATCGCCGAGCTGTGCCGCGCGCGCATGTTGTCGTCGGCGGAGTGGGTGGCCGCCCGCACGCCGGGCGACGAGATAGCGCCGGCCCCGCAGCCAGGGGAACACATCGTGTTCCTCTGGCACTTCTCCCGGGGCTTCGGGCTCCCGGTGAGCCTCTTTTTCCGTCTTCTTCTTGACACGTTCAACCTCCAGCCACACAACCTTGGGCCGAGTTCGATCTTGTACCTCTCCGCCTTCGTGACGTTGTGCGAGGGGTACCTCGGCATCCTCCCCTTCCTCGAGTTCTTCAATGCCCCCTTCTATCTCAAGTCTTTGAAGAGCGAAGCGTGCGGGGGCACGGTGGTGTGCTGCCGTGGCATCGCTCGCTTTCCCTCTCTCTGATTGAGTCCGTCAAGGGGTGGCATCGGTCGTTCTTCTATGTGAAGAACGTCGACCCGAGGACGGATTACATCTGGCTGCCACCGTTCGAGGACCGGCAGTCCTCCCAGCAGAACTGGCAGGGACCTGCCCCGCGTGGCATGGCCTTGGACGAGCTCGCCCGGCTCTCGCAGCTGAAGAGTACCGAGGGGCTAGTTGCCACCGACCTGGTGGTGGCCTTTGTCTCGTGCCGGGTGTCGCCCCTCCAGATGAGGCCGCACCGGATCTGCGACATGTCCGGCCGGCAAGACCCCTGCCGGCAGTCCACCGTCGAGCTGACGTCGGCTCAGGTGGCGAAGCGGGTGAACGCCCTCCCGACATTCAAGCTGAAGCCCGCCTCGTGGTCCTTTGGCATGGAGCCGTATGACCGCATCATCCGGCCTTCCCGGGTGAGTTTTCTCGTTGAGGCGGCTCTTTTTTGTTTGGTATTCCCCAGCCGGCAGCCGGCAGCCGGCTGGAGAACTTACGTTGAAGTGCTGACTGCAGCTGCTGATGTGACAGAACACGCCGGACGGCCTGCACCCATAGATCTTCCAGGCGGAGCGCGAGGACTCTGACTCTCGACACTTCTAGACAAGAGGCCCCTCGGAGGAAGGAGTGGACTCCTTGGGGGGGCGATGAGCCGGCGGATCCGCGAGGCGGCGCTCCTGGCGGGGCTGGACGGTCCGGTGCAGCCGGGAAACCCAGCGGAGCGGGTGAGTTCCCTCTTGCCCCCTCCATCGGGGACTGGACAGATGACGACGATGATGATGACAATTTGATGATTCTAGACGGACCTCCTCCCGTGGCGCCACAGGACAGGAGGAGCAAGGAGCGACCGGCTCGAGGCCCGGCGGCTGAAGCGACCGGCCGGGGGAAGAGTCCGGCTCACGGGGGGGCGGTGGCCTCGCCGCCCGGCCCGAAGTGGGTGAAGGTGGCCACGTGGAAGCCGCCGCCACGCACCAAGCGGGCCCTGCCCCTTGTTATCGCGTAAGTTCTTCATCTTTGTGCGAGTTTTTGCTTTCGCCTTGCGAGCCGGTTAACGACATGTTTTTGTACGTTGCAGTGATCCCATCGAGCTCCAAGATGAGGAGCCGGCAGGGGAGACAACGGATGCCGCCGGCCGGCTCGCACGTGAGCATGCGGCCACCCAGCAGGAGGAAAAGAGGAGCCTCGCGGAGCTGCGAGCCTCCCGGTCCAGCACGCAAGGAGGGGCTGCGCACTTCGGGACCTCAAGAGGTCGGAGGCGGAAGGGGTCGGCGGACCCCCCACGAGCGACGGACTTGGCTACGGAGTCCACCCGCATGTCGAGGCCTCCGTCAAGCGAGCCACGGGGGGCGTCCATGGACTCGCCAGCGCCTCCGCCCGCGCAAGAAACGGCCCCGGCGAGGGAGGTGACGACAGGGCCTGCTCCCGGGACGACCCGGCCTGAGGTGCCAGAGGTGACCCCTCCTACGGCTGAGCCGTCCCGAATCGTGATGGCGAAGGTTCCGGTGGTCCCGAAGACGGCATCGAAGACGCCGCCGGAGACGATGGCCATGGAGGTGGAGGTACCTTCCAGCGTGACCGATGCACCGGAGTGGCCGGGAGAGGAGGCGGCTGCGGCACCGGGCGGGGGGGCGACGGGAGGCGACTCCCGGCCCCTTACCGTCATCAACCCGCCCCCGGTGGCTGGAGCCGCGGTGAGCCCAGGTGGCAGCGGTGGCTGGGCCCGGAGGGCCCTACGGTCGATGCAGGAGGTCATCCGAGACTGGGAAGTGCTGGCGAGCGTGCCGGCTCTGCCGGCCCCCCAGGCAGGCGGCCTGGTCCCATCCTTCGCAGACTTGGGTAGTGTCCTGGACCAGTGCCGGCAGGAGCTGGCCCGGTTTGCGAAGGCGGCTAACACCGCCCTTCAGCGTGCAGAGGTAAGCCGACACTTTTTCCTTAGTGTTTTCAGTGGGGGCGCGTGAGCGCACCCACTGGGTGTAGCCCCCGAGATGCGGGGCGGCTGACCAGCTGACGGGCAGCCGGGCCGGATCTCCTTTGAGCATGTCTTGACCTTTGCCCCCTTTCTTGTGACAGGAGGGATCTTCTCTACGGCAGAAGCTGTTTGCGGAAGCGGTCTCCATCCACGACCGCGACAAACATGGGTTCTACCGCCTGGAGGAGGAGCTGGCGCGCGTGCACGGTAGGTTGCACTTTGTAGGAGTGGCATGTGGCCCCGGGGAATCGACTGATGTTGGTTGCGTCTTGCAAGCGAGTTGGCCACCCTTCGGGGGGAGAAGACCGGGCTTGTCGCCAAATGGGACCGACTGGCGCGGGACGTCCAGGCGACCGCACAGGAGACGGATCGGCTGGCCGCGTTGCTGGTCGACGAGGAGGTGGCCCGAGACCGGCTCAAGGCCGAGGCGACAAAGGAGGTGGCATCCCGGGAGGCGGCCGTCAAGAAGGCGGCTGACGCCGCCCTGAGGACCGCCGCCCTTCAAGGCGAGGTGACCCATCTTGAGAAGATGCTCGAAGAGGTCAAGGGTTCCCTCGCCACCTCGGAGGCGGCCCAGAAGTCGGAGCACGAGGCGGCCCTCCACTTCGCCATTAGGGTGGAAGACACGATCGAAGGTAAGTGCCAATCTCTCTCTTTCCCCACCCGGTTGCTCTTCCCTTTGCCGTTTTTCGTGCTTCATCTTGATTTTTCTTTCCTTCTCTTCTCCTTCCTTCCAGGGCGTTTCCCGGAAACCCATCGCCGCGCTGCGCGCGCCATTGAGGAGCACCGGGAATACCTTCGGGAGTGCGGTCGCCTCATCGAGGAGCACGCCCCGTGGGACATGGACGAGATTGGGATCGCCGTCGAGATGTGGATGACCCATCTCGAGCGGAGCGTGGAGCGGCTCAAGACCGCCGGCAAGGAGGTCAGCGCCATGCTGTGGCCGGGCCGTGGGGGAGCTCCAATGCATCACGTGGCTTAGTGGTTGGAGCACGTCGTCCCCCGCCTCGAGGCCTGGAAGGCATCCGCCGCCCGTGCCAGGGCGCAGATGGCGCTCTGATTCATGACGTCTTGGTACCGCGGCATGGACCTGGGCCGGCTAGCGACCATGCGGGACATGCCAGCCGCAGAGCGGGAGGCCCGTGAGCCGGCCCTTGTCCAGCGGGCCAACGAGCTCGCGTCATACGTTGATGCGGACGAATTCCTGTCGCCCCTTGGCGAGGATGGCGAGCCGTTGCCCGAGGACTCCTTCGGCATCCCTCATGGCCCGATGGATGACGAAGTCGCCGACGAGAGCACCGACTCGAGCGGCAAGAGGGCCGAGACCGAGGAATCCGCCTCGAAGGCCAAGGAGGCCGACCCCAAGACTGTGACCACCTCTGAGGCGAGGACCGAGCCGCCTCACGACGCGTCGGCTGGGGGCACGCCGGCTCGCGACGCGCCGCTGTCCTAAGCCCCCAGGCATCTATTTTATCTTCTTTTTTCCCTGCGTCTAAAAACTTGAATCCACCCACTTGGGGTGTTTGTGTAATGAACCGAATGCTGGCCGTGGGCCACTTTTGCCTTTAATGTTTATGTCATGAATATTTTGTTGTGTTTGCCTTGTGACTCAAGCCGCCTCGACCTTTTCCCTTTTTGCCCGCCTCGACTCTTTACATTTCTTCTCCTTTTCCCCTTTGGTTTTGGCCCCGCCAACCCGACAGCCAGGGGCCGGTCTGTAGCTGGGTCGGGGCGTCCGCCTTAGGGGAGCGGTTCAAAACTTTAGGAATCGCGAGGTTTTTTGGGATAAGTAGAGGGGTAGAGACGCGGTGAGGGTCCGGCTGGGCCCCGAAGGGGTCTCCCTTTGTCTCGACCTTTCGTGTGAGCCCAACCTTGCTGCCCCGGGGCCCCGTCAGCCAGACAGCCGGGGGCCAGTTCTATAGCTGGTAAGGATGGGGAAGTTTGGCCGGCTCACGCTACTTAGCCGTTTTTCAGAGAGGCGCTTCTAGGCCCAGCCGGCTAGCCCCCGGGCCCAGGAGCCAAGCCAGGGAGCCGGTGAGTGAGGAACATTTTTGAAAGAAACAAAACGGGGCGCGCCCCAAGAGCCGGCTTGGGGTGCCCATGGCATTCATGAGCCCAAAAGGATGGGGGTACATACATACATTGATTTTCCTCAGCAGTATAACGGGCGCAAAGAGCGCTACGTTCCATGGGCGCTCCATTTCTTCACCGGAAGCATCTCTTTTGCGCTTCTGCGGCTTCTGGGCGTCTATCAAGTAGTACACATTGTTGCTTAGCGCCTTGCTAATGATGAACAGGCCCTCCCATGGGGAGGACAACTTGTGCTGCCCGGCGGTTCGCTGGATCCGTCTGAGGACCAGGTCCCCCTTGCGGAACGAGAGTGGCCGGATCCGCTTGCTGTGGTAGTGTCAGAGCTTCTGCTGGTAGATCGGCGTCCAGCTCAAGGTCAGTTCACGAGCTTCCTCGAGTAGATCGACGCCGTCTTCTCTTGCCTCCTTTGCCTCCTTCTCCATGTACAGGGTGACCCGAGGTGAATCGAACTTGATGTCGGTGGGGATGATCGCCTCGGACCCATACACGAGGAAGAAGGGAGTGTAGCCGGTTGACCGGTTCGGGGTTGTCCTGAGACTCCAAAGGACGGCTGGCAGCTCGTCGATCCAGCAGTTGGCCGGCGCGGCCAGGATGGGCGCGCGGGTGGAGCCTTCTTGAGGCCGCGGAAGGCCTCGTCCGCCTCGTCAGGCCAGTCGAAGGCGCCCGGCCTCTTGGTTTGACCCGGCTCGATCAGAGCCGTCTTGCGAAGGATCCCGTAGAGGGGCAAGGCCTTCTCTCCTAGCCGGCTGATGAACCGCCTGAGCGAGGCGAGGCAGCCGGTGAACTTTTGGACGTCGCGGAGCCGGGTCGGTTTCGGCATGCGCTCGATCGCGCTGATCTTCTCGGGATTAGCTTCGATGCCGCGGGCGGACATGAAGAAACCCAAGAGTTGTCCGGTGGGGACGCCGAAGACACACTTCTCCGGGTTGAGCTTGATCTTGTACTCGCGTAGGTTCGCGAAGGTCTCCCGAAGGTCGTCGAGGAGGCTAAAGTGCTTCTTGGTTTTGACGATGATGTCATCGACGTAGACGTGGACGTTCCTGCCTATCTGAGGCAGGAGGCATTTCTGCATGCACCATTGGAAGGTGGCGCCTGCATTCTTCAGGCCGAAGGACATGGTGATGTAGCAGTAAGCCCCGAAGGGCGTGATGAAGGAGGTCTTGAGCCGGTCTTTAGGATCCAGTTTGATCTGGTGGTAGCCTGAGTAGGCGTCCAGGAAGGACAGTAAGTTGCAGCCGGTTGTGGAGTCGATGACTTGATCGATCCGCGGCAGGGCGAATGGGTCCTTGGGACATGCCTTGTTTAGGCTAGTGTAGTCGATGCACATGTGCCAGGTCTTGTTCTTCTTCAGTACCAGGACTGGGTTGGCCAGCCAGTCCGGGTGGAATACTTCCATGATGAACCCGGCTGCGAGCAGCCGGGCGATCTCTTCGCCTATAGTACGCCGCTTCTCCTCGGACAAGCGGCACATGGGTTGCTTGACTGGCTTGACGTCCGGCCGGACATGGAGTTTGTGCTCGGCGAACTTCCTCAAAACACCCGGCATGTCCTTGAGGGACCATGCAAAGATGTCCTGACTCTCATGGAGGAAGTCGACGAGCTCGCCTTCCTATTTGCTATCAAGGCGGGAGCCGATGGTGACGCACTGAGCCGGGTTGGCCGGGTCGAGCGGGATCTGCTTGGTGTCCTTAGACGGCTAGAAGGAGACTTGCCCGTGGATTGCGAGGGTGGAGTCCTCCTCCTCCACTCCTAGTAGGATTAGGACTCCTTCCTTTTTTTCCACTTTTGCCTTTCTTTCCACCTTGGGTTTCTTTCCTAGCCGCATGGGCCTATTGTGGGACTTCGGCCAGCCCACCAAGGTCTGGTATTCCTTCTCCCATAGCCCATGTAGCCTCTTGGGTCGAAATACCCCTTCCGATGGTTCCCCGGTACCCTCCCGGCACTCCCGGTACACTACCGATGAGCCCAGAACTTTTCCGGTGACCAAAACATGACTTCCTATATATCAATCTTTACCTCCGAACCATTCTAGAGCTCTTCGTAATGTCCGAGATCTCATCCGGGACTCCGAACAACCTTCGGTCACCACCATGCATAACTCTATACTACCGAAACGTCACCAAGCCTTAAGTGTGCAGACCCTGCGGGTTCGAGAACTATGTAGACATGACCGAGACACCTCTACGGTCAATAACCAATAGCGGGACCTGGATGCCCATATTGATTCCTACATATTCTACGAAGATCTTTATCGATCGAACCTCTATGTGAAGGATTCAGTTAATCCCGTATGATGTTCCCTTTGTTCTTCGATATGTTACTTGCCCGAGATTCGATCGTCGGTATCTCCATACCTAGTTTAACCTCGTTACCGGCAAGTCTCTTTACTCGTTTCCTTAACACAAGATCCCGTGGCTAACGCTTAGTCACATTGCTTGCAAGGCTTATTGTGATGGTTTGTTACCGAGTGGGCCCTGAGATACTTCTGCGTCACCTGGAGTAACAAATCCCAGTATTGATCCATGCCAACCCAGCAGACACCCTCGGAGATACCTGTAGAGCACCTTTATAGTCTCCCAGTTACGTTGCGACGTTTGATACACACAAGGCACTCGTACGGTGTCCGTGAGTTGCATGATCTCATGGTCATAGGAACATATACTTGACATGCAAAAAACTGTAGCAACAAACTGACACGATCATATGCTACGTTTATAGTTTGGGTCTTGTCCATCCCATCATTCTCCTAATGATGTGATCCCGTTATCAAATGGCATCTCAAGTCAATGGCTAGGAAACCTTGACCATCTTTGATTAACGAGCTAGTCTACTAGAGGCACACCAGGGACAAAGCATTGTCTATATTTCCACACATGCAATGTGTTTCCAATCAATATAATTATAGCATGGATAAGAAACAATTATCATGAACAAGGAAATATAATAATAAACACTTTATTTATTGCCTCTAGGGCATATTTCCAACAGCAGCAGTCCCCGGTAATCTCCCCGTCTTGTTTCCATAGGAATCTATGTATACATTTGTCGATTTCTTTTAGGAGCTTCTTTGGCACTTTGAGAACAGAAAGAACAAAGGTTGGCATGGCAGTGAGGACGCATTTGACTAGGATTCTCCTACTAGCTATGGGTAGAAGCTTCCCTTTCCAACCGGCAATTCTGGCCTTAATCCTATCGATGATGATTTGCAGGTTAGCTCATCTTAGCCTAGTGAGCATGAGAGGTAGACCCAAATATGCTGTTGGGAAATGGCCTAGCGCCCCTCCGAAGTTCTGTAGTACATCCTCTAGTTCTAAATCATCACATCTAATAGGTAGTGCCGTAGATTTGGAGGGGTTGGTGTGCAAGCCCGTAGATGCTCCAAACTCGTGGATAATGTGCATGAGCGCATCAATCTCCTGCTTGACCGGCTTCGCAAAGATCACGGCATCGTCGGCGTAGAGGCTAATGCGGAGCTTCAATTCCCATCCTGGAAGCGGGGCTATAATTTCGTGTTGTGCAGCTTCATCTAGTAAATGGTGAAGCGGGTCGATCGCCAGAATGAAAAGGAATGGCGACAGCGGGTCACCTTGCCATAGGCCCCAGCGATGATAGATAGGTTAGCCCGGGATTCCATTGAGTAGGAAGGAAGACGATGAAGTGGATAACAGAAGTGCAATCCAGTCCCTCCGTCGTGCGCTAAATCCCAATTGTTGTAGCAGATCTAGAATATACTCCCAGGACACGTTGTCGAAAGCCTTGGCGATGTCTAGCTTAAGAAGGAGGGTCGATATTTTTCGCCTTTGTAAGGCCTCAACTGAGTTTTGGATGTATAGGAAACTTTCGTGGATGCACTTAGTCCGCAGGAATGCCGACTGAGCCGGTGAGATCAGCGTGTCTATAACACCTGCTAGCCGCATGGCGAGCACTTATGAGATTAGCTTGGCGATGGAGTGGATGAGACTAATCGGCCTAAAGTTGTTGATGGACGCCGCCCCATCTTTCTTGGGAACCAAGGAGACCATATGAGAGTTTAGAGCCCCAAAATTCCTCCCAGCTAAATTCTAGAACTCGCCAAACGCTGCCATGACATCATCTTTAATGGTTGCCCAGCACGCCCTGAAGAAAGTGCCGGAGAAGCCGTCCGGCCCTGGTGATCGTTCCGCCGGCGATGCCTTGATCACACGCCACACTTCGTCCTCTGTGAGGGGGTTGTCCAGCCCCCCGCCTTGGAGACTAGGCAAGTCTATGGAGCTCCACTTGATGGTGGCGTGCGAGGCGTGACGGTGCATAGAAGGGAGGAGAAATGCTCATGGATCACCTTCTCTTTGTCTTCCTATGATGTGACGACCCCGTCCAGCCCGTGTAAACTATGGATGAAAGCTTTCCTTCTCCCGGAGTTTATTTTGGCCTGGAAGAATGCGGCAGGCGTATCCCTTTCCAGCAACCAAGTGATCCGGGAGGCCTGCCGCTTCCGATCACGATCAACCGCCTCTAGGCCTAGGATGCGCAGCTTTAGCAATTTTGGAAGATGAAATTCTGCATTCGAGAGTACTCGTTGCTCTTGCGCTATGTCTAGACGTAGAACCACTACGGTGACTAGGTGTAGTTGTAGCTTTGCGCCACCAAAGAGGGAATTGCTCCAAATCCTGATATCTCTAGCAACCCGTCCCATCTTAGTGCTAAGCCTTGCAAAAGTGCATCTTGCCGTGGTTGGACGATTCCTAGGCATATTTGTTTTCTAGAAAATCAAGCGGCATTGTTTTTAAAAACACGGTACAACACAGATACTCACAGGCACGCACATACATTCATTCTTTTCTTCTCTATGAAAACAAACATGCATCTAATCCATATGAGCAGCTTTGAAAGACTAAACCGACAGACGTACACCTAACCCATATCACCACATGTGCCTCATAGTCGACATGAAGGTCGACTCTCACTCAACTAACGTTGTCGAAAAGTCTAGAACAGTAGAGTAGTTGCACATTCTAGAAATTATGAACGATTTGATGGAAGTCTTAGAAACAACTACGAGTCCATGAGTACTTCTCAGACTGAATGAGCCGGCAATAACATTCCTCAGCATCAAGTTTATTTCTTCGCACCGTCAACGGCCAAATGCAAATATATCCCCCTTTTCGAAGAAAAAAAATGCAGCAAACGCTTATTCAACAGCCATGACTCAAGCTCAATAACCCCCGCATAAATAAAAATAAAATTATATAATAGACATTCAACACCTGCAAATAACTAATAGCGCCGACACCGTCGCCACAAGTCGAACTCGCGAACCATGCATGCGCGCAGCATGCATGCAGATAAAAAAGGACTCCGCCTTTGACGGATCACCGATCATTTCTTGAGGAACCTGCCCATCCATTTGCTGGAGTCCTTGGGGTATCGCTTGAGCGTGCTGCGGTCTATGTAGATGAGGCCGAAGCGGTCCTTGTACCCGTCCCCCCACTCGAAGCAGTCCATGAACGTCCACGTGAAGTAGCCCTTGATGTTCACCTTCTGCCTGGAGAAATTTGCCGAGATTTGCACAAGGTTAATTAGTTCAGCTAGCAGATTCAGCAGGGCGAAATGATTGAACGATTTAGTTACTTACTTGATGGCGAGGTTGAGGAAGAGGAGGTGCTTGTAGTGGTAGTTGATCCTGGCGGGGTCCTTGAGCGCCTCCTTGATGGGCAGCGAGCTGTTGTTGCCCTCGTCGATGCCGTTCTCCATGACGTAGACGGCCGGGTTGTTGTACTTGCGCTTGGCGTAGATCATGAGCTCGTGGATTCCCGGCGGGTAGACGAAGAGGAACTCGGTGTAGGCCTGCGGGCCGAGGGGCTTGCCGCCGCGGAAGCCGGTGACGTTGGAGCGGGTGTCGGCGTCGTATGAGCCTCGGAGCGCGGTGGCTGGGGCGGGCGTGGCGATGGCGTAGTAGGTGGTGTAGTAGTTGAGGCCGAAGAAGTCGTAGGACCTCCTGAGCGCCGCCTTCTGCGCCGCCGTGAAGCGCGGCAGCCGGGCGCCGAGCCAGCTCCTCATGGACGCCGGGTAGTCGCCGTGCACGATGGGGTCCATGAACCACCCCAGCATGAACTCCACCCGGCGCTTGGCGGCGGCCTTGTCGGCGGTGGAGTTGCTGTAGGGGAGGTACCAGTGGCACACCAGCGTGATGCCCACCTCGCCGCCCTGCGCCTTCTGGTACTTGCGCCGGTACAGCTCGACGGTGGCGGCGTGCGCCAGCAGGATGTTGTGCGTCACGATGTAGGGCTCCCGGGCCGAGTCGCCGGCGCCGCAGGACGCCGAGACGTGCGGCGAGCACCGCCCCGGCGCGAACACGCCCGTGGAGTAGCCGTAGGTGCTGTACGTCCACGGCTCGTTGAACGTCGTCCAGTGCTTCACACGGTCGCCGAACTCGTTGTAGCACACGTCCGTGAAGTCCACGTAGTCCTTCCTGCGACATGCATCCCTTCGGTTAATAATTTGATTCGATCGAGTCATCGAGATGCTCATGCTTCGTGCATGCATGGCTCATCTTCACTGCACGTCATATTTTCTGCTTTTTTTAGGAATATATTTTCTGCTGGTTGGTATCTCTCCAACAATTTTGCACTACTACTGGCTCTTTTTGGAAACTCAGGTTTTACGTCATTCTTTACGACTAGGAACTGTTTATAAAGTTTTTCTCGTTTTTTTGCGGAAGTAACTGCTTATAAAGTTGATTGATGTTATGGCACATGTTACTATTGAAACTGTGTTTGTAGGGCAAAATAGATGTCCTTGATTTCACTGATCACTTACACGATCTTTTCACTGAGGAAGCCGCCGTATTTATCCTCTAGCCCAAGGGGCGTATCCCAGTGGTGCAGTGTCACATATGGCTTCAACCCTACCATGTGGAAGAAATAGTTTTTCTCTTAGTGAAAAATAATGTAAGGAATTAATCAAGGGTACTGTACAACGAATTTTGTTCTTTCGAAACGACAACAAATTATTTGAAACGAACAGGGGGGAGAGAGAGAGAGATACAAAAAGACACCTTTAGCTATGACCTCGTTGATAAGGCTGTTGTAAAATGCAATCCCCTGTCTGTTCACTCCTCCACTCAGAGAACCAGCTGCGAGTAGTAATAAACGACACAGAGAGATGGTAAATTGATAAGTTGCCTGAAGACAAATATAATTAGTGTGTTTTTCTCTCGTAATCTGTCAAGTACTTGGCAGTATCCTGCTCCACGCAATGGAGAACCTGAAGGCATCCATGTTCATGTCCACCACCAACTTGAGATCCTCCTGTGATCACGGATCGAAGCCAAGTTAGTTAATGTCGAAAATGTGGAGCGAACGCTCTACGCTGCCACATGAACATCGCAGTAGCTCACCTTGTACCGATGGTAAAAGTCTAGCGCTACGTCTCCGTTGCTACCGTCTGCAATCTTGCCTGCAGGGAACATACAGTTTTGTTTTTTACCTTTCACACTGCAAGTTCATAAACTATATGGGAGGAATTAAGACACATTAGTGTAGATGGATTGATTAGATTAGAGCGTGTACCTGGAGTATGGGCGAACTTGTCCCAGATCGTCGGTCCTCGGCCACCTTCCTTGACGGCGCCTTCGTACTGCACGCAAGCCATTGCTGATGAGTAAGTACATACATGTGGTAATTCATCTACGGTCGGTACGTGGACGGAGCGCATGCACGGCACGGACCTGGTAGGCTGCGGAGCCGGTGCCGAAGACGAACCCCTTGGGGAAGCTGTGCCTGGTGAGCGGCGCCTTCACCGGCGTAGCCGGACGGGCACCGCCGCCCGCGGACGCATGGACATCGCCGCCGCTGGACGAAATGGCCAGGAGGGCGAGGAGGAGAGCGGGGAGAACCTGGCGCTTACCCATTCTCCTCTCCCTGCAGACTCTCACCCGTTGGATGGACACTGCGGCCAATGGGATGAGTGGTTTCCTATGTGCTGCGCGTACCCTCCGTTATATAGGAGCTGGCTCGAGTCGTCCATGGCTTGAGTAGAATATCGTCCATAGACCATGGGCACGTAGAGTAGTGTACAGTAGCTCAGATATGGGCGTCGTGCACCTCGAGGTTTGATTTTTATTCCTTTTGTCGAAACGGAGTGGACCTCCATCGCGGTGAGGAGTTCATGGGCTCACGGCAGTTGGTTGGGTGGGATCTCATGAGTTGCAGAATCAATCACATGCCGACATGCGGTGTGATGATCACAGCGCAGCTGCAGCGATCCATTTTCGAACAGTGCCTTTGCCGTTTCGGGTGAGAAGTTTTTTTTTTTTGAACAATCACCGGGGTTGAGAAGGTTTGTGACGCCGCGATCGATCGGCCGGGGATCCAGATTTGTCAGCACGAAATGGACAGGACGGGAGCAGACGCAGCTGGTAGGATAGGAGTGGGAGACGTCCATGCATGGGATGACGGGCAACTTAGCAGCTTAACTCAAGAGAGAAATGACGGAGCAAGTGCAGAGAAGGAAGGAAACGAAAAACTGCCGTAAGCAGAAGATGATCGAGTTTTCACCCCCACTCGGACCCGACGAAAGATCTGATGAATGGCGTACGTCCAGCCTCTCCAGGCACTGATCAGAGGCCACCCACACACTGAAGCCCGACGATTGGGATCGGATCACCTAGGCTTTAACAACGACGGTGCAGATTAAAATGAGGGAGGGGCGACCACCCTACTGAACCGCGCTGCGGCAAGCCCCTAGGGCCTGTGTCCATGGCTGCCAAGCAATGAAACAGGGACGACGCGCCGTCCGCGAAGTTGGTGAAACCAATCGCGTATTCCCGGGCGTGGTCCAGTCCGGGCGGGGGCGGTTGGTAGGCACGGCCGGGCAACAAGAAGGAATTGTGAATGGCGACAGCTGTTCATGGTGATCCGATAGACGGAACGCGACGGACGGCGAGCCACTTCGGGCTTGTCCGCATCCAATCATTCCATTCTTCACATGCTAGTGCAGCATCGCCTTTGACGCGGACCGCCCCACCACGTCCATATGAGTCCAGAAGCGACAAGCGGTAGCTTCACTTGGAATGTTTCTTTCTGTTTATGGAGTTCTCCCGTCTATCGCTCATACTAATCAGATGCAGTGTTTGATTTCTAAAAATTATAAGCAACTGAAATTATTATGAAGTTCCTTTATAGTATGAGAGAAACTAAACGAGTAAGACTGACCATAGTGGTGGTATCTTAACGGGTATAATGCATTCGGAAATAGCAAACGCATTGATGTGGCAGAAAATTAAAAAAGAACGAAAGGGTTAAAGTAACATACTAGATAGATACTGTATCGTATTAAATGCTATGTTACTTTGTGTCATACTTCTTCAGTCCGGAAATATTTATCATAGGAATGGATGTATATAGATGTATTTTAGTTCTAGATAAATTCATTTTTATTCATTTGTGCGACAAATAATTCCAGACGAAGGGAATACATGTCAATAAATAAGATCATATATGATACTACTCTATGAACTATGCACTATGAAGGTAGTATCATACACTAGTATCATGCATATGATACTAGTGTATGATATTCCTCACTGTGAATGGCCTAAGCGCGAAGGCAAATGCAGCCCCAACTCCAATGTCGGTGTTAGGTTTTCCTTCTTTTACTCGGATGAAAGGTCGAAAAAAAAGAGAGGAGGCACTAAGGTAAAACTAGAATCAATGCAAGTGGTGGATGTAGCGGGCGGACAACGACAAGGCAACTGGTGATAGCCCTATGTGGAAGAGGGGATCAGATAGAGGAGGAAAGGGGGAGGATATAGGGTGGTAAAGAATAGGCCAGTGCTGGGCGCCGGCGCGCCGGCCCCTCGATCTGATTTCAATTATTCGTCTGATCTGGCATCTCCCCAACACCTTGACCCGCGTTCAAACGTCGTCCCACGCGCCTCCGCCCCTTTGCCCCATGTGCCTCCGCCTCCATGAGCAGCTCCGCGAGGGCAACGGCCACCTTCCGCCGGTCGTGCGTCGATTGCACCCTAACACCTCCCAACCATTATGTTGCTTGTCGAAGAATCTTCCCCGCTCTTCAATTTTAGTTGCAGCTCTGCATCAAGTTGTTCGCAACTCCGCCGTAGACCGACTGCAACTCCTGTCGTTGACGCTCCATGGATGTAGCACCACAATGTACCACCGCCATCACTCGTCGTCAACGCTTGCTATACGGATTGCACGACCGATGACCACTAGTAAAACGACATTGAATGGATGTAGCAAAATACATCGGTGGTAGTAGTAAAAAACACCCGCAGTTGCAGAAAAAAGGTCATCGTCGTCACGGTCGCAGCTTTGCTACCATGGATGTAGCAAAATCCCTTGCCGGTAGTAGCAAAATCTAAAGACGGTTGCAGGAAAAAAGTCGTCGCCGTTGAGGGGTCGCTGCTCTGCCATGATGGATGTAGCAAAATTGTTTGTCGGTGGTAGCAAGATCCGATGGCGGTTGCAGCAAAAAAAATCGCCACCGTCGTGGGGGCCGTAGCTCCGCTCTGATGGACGTAGCAAAAAACATGAGTTGTAGTAGCAAAAACTGACAACAATTGTAGCAAATTGCAATGTCGGTTGAAGCATGTAGCAAAATGGTGATGGCGGTTGTATCCATGGAGCAGCATCGCCACGTCCTTGCCGCCCTGCGGTCACCACACTCGTCGTTCATGGCCGCAACTCTCGTTGACACTGGCTGCAACTTCCCCTGACATCGGTTGTAACTCCTATGCTCGATGCCTCCATGTCGGTCGTGGGCTCGTAGCTCGCGGTCACCGACCGCAGCATTTAGAGGCTGCTGGTTAGCGGTGGGGCGTGGGGTGAGGGCCCGCGACGACGCGAGCTCACCGGGTGGGTAGTGGTTTGTTAGGGAGTGAGAAGAAAAAAAAGAGGAGATTTGGGAGTGCGCACCATGGATACACGTTTTTGAAAGTACATTTGCTCCCTTGGTGGTTTTGGTAATTAATAACAACATATATGTCGTTGAACTAATGATTTCACTAAGCATGTTTTAGGAAAAATTCAATGATGGGTTGGCAAAAGGATTGTGGAATACCCCAAGATGCAAGGAAATAGATTGGCAAAGCTTCAAGCAAGAGGACTCTACATTTTACTTTGTGAGAAATCACTTTGAGTCCATAGGAAAGCCAATACTATTAAAAAGGGGTAAGGTACTGTTGGTGAACAAAATGCACATATGTGCATAAGTGATAGTCACCACACACACCCACAAGCTATTCCACAAAAGTCTGTCCAAAGCCAAATATCCAAAATCGATGCAACCAACACTTTCCACTCGGTGCCACCAATTCTCAGCCTCAGACAAACTCAGCCAAACTCTAGCCATTCGGTGCAACCGATTTTGCTTTGGTTCCACCGAGTTTGGGTTGCCAACTTCCTGTTATGTAAATTCACAAAAACGGTACCACCAAGTTTGTCAATCGAGTTTGTCAATCGTCACCGAGTCTGGCAATCTGACCGTTGGTCACCTTATTGGTGCAACCGAGTTTTATGTATCGGTCTCACCGAGATTCAAAAGTTGCTGCCTTTGAGGCAACTCGATACCACCGAGATTAACACATCGGTGTCACCGAGTCTGACTTATTAGGTGTAACGGTTGGATTTTTTAAGATGCCTATATATACCCCTCCACCACCACTCACTCGCAAGAGAAGCACTCAGAACAGATCCCTCCTCATACCAACTGATTTTTTGAGAGAGAGACACCTACTCATGTGTTGAGAATAGATCATGTCATTCCATTCCAACCATATGAATCTTGATATCTAGCCTCCCCAAATTCATTTCCACCCAATCAATCTCTTCCACCCAAGCCAAATCTATGAGAGAGTGATTGTGTGTTGAGAAGTCTATCATCTTGAAGCACAAGAGCAAGGAGTTCATCGACATTATCGAGCCTATTACCTTTTGAAGGTTGGTGCCCCTAGATTGGTCAAATGTCTCTTGGGAGCCGCTTACTTCATGTTTTGGAGTGAACCAAGAAGTTTGTAAGGACAAGAAGATCGCCTACTTCGTGAAGATCTATCCATAGTTAGGCTAGTCCTCCGTGGACGTAGGCCATCGTGGTATAGTCAAGGTTGCTTCTTCGTGAAACCCTCCGTGGGTAGAGCCCTCCGTGGACTCTCGCGACAGTTACCCTCCGTGGTTTGAAGACTCCATAAACGTGGACGTACGATAGCACCACCTATCGGAACCGCGGGAAAAATCATCTTGTCTTCATATTGCGTTTGATCTTCCTACCCTTCCTTTGTTTACATGCTTGTCTTTACTTTCCGCGGTTATACTCGTAGACATGCATGTGTAGGATGTACTTGACTTGCTATGAATGCTAAAATCTGCCAACACTTAAAATTGGGAAAAAGTAGATTTTTATTTGGTTAAATAGTCTAATCACTCCGTCCCCCCTTCTCATTTAGACCTATTTTCGATCCTACATTTTTGCTTCGATCCAACGCGTCGCGAGCATCCGGCGCAACGGTTCGAACGACACGTCGGGTGGAAACATTTTCCTAAAGAATAAAATCTAGGTTGTTAAATGTATTTGAGGTGATTTTTTTAACTGAAACCACTATAATTTCAAGTGATGAAGTATTTGAGCACATCTATATGTAAGTTGCCTGGAAATTTATTTGGGTAGTCAATTTTTTAGGCGACTGGATTAAGATCCAACAGTCGTCCTTATTTCTTCTTTCTCCAGCTTTCTCTGTCTTCCAATGACACCTCCTCTCATAAACTGACTTAACCAAATTGCAAATTCAATCAACTTACATATAGCTATTATGTAAGTTATTTTCTATGCTCTCTTTTTCATACTTTGTCATGAGTATAGGCCAGGGCAACCCCGGAAATCCCTTTTGGAGCTCGGCCACCAGTGAGGCCTCTAAATTTAAATTTGAAATTTCATCGAAATTCACATTTTTACATTTCAAAAATTCTGAAAAAAATACAGATATACATGAAGACATAACACACATGTGTGTAAATTTTCAGTTCAAAATACATTGAAATGAGAGCTATGCAAAAAAGACAAATCTGGCATTGTTTAACACATAATACTATTCATCCTCTCAGGCCATGAATTTGTTTTTTTTTACAGGTCGCAACTCAAGGTATTTCATTATGAATTTTTACACACATGTGGGTTACATCCTTACATACACGCTTATTTTTTTCAGAATTTTTTGAACCATAAAAAATTGAATTTGAATTTTTCGAAAATAAAGGCCTTCATGGAGCTCGGCCTCCAAAACGCCTCTCTCAAGGCAACCCTTAATATAAACAATGTTTAGTACTCTCTCCATTTTAAAATATAGTATAATTGTTTTAATTTTTTTGTTTCCCTTGAAAGTTTAAAGCGCGTCAATTCTTTTATAGACGTCTTTTAAGCATAGGTTTTGGATTTTGTACGAACTCTAATAACCGTCTTTGGTCTCTTGCATAGATTATTTTACGTCTTTTAAAAAAAGGAGTAGAATATGGGGGCTTTGGAGAATCATATATCGTCGATGGATGTGGAGGTGATTAGACAGATCCCATTGACCTTTGTGGATCATTGGGACTGTTGGGCATGGCAGTACGAGAAGACGGGTACCTTTACCGTCAAGTCTGCATACAAGATGTTGGTGGAAACAAAATCCCAACGGGAAAGCTTGCTGTTTGGCGCCACGAGCAACTCCAGCATAGAAGCTGAGGATAATAATTGGTGTCGACTATGGAAATTTTAAGTCCCAGCGAAACTTAGGGTGTTTGTGTGGAGGCTTGCAAGGGCATCTTTGCCCACTGGTGAGGTTTGAAAGAAATGTAACATGGCAGATTCTGCCGCATGCCCTATTTGCAATGCGGCTGTTGATTACTAGACTGCAATATGACAAAGAGTGTATGGTCACTTCGCGAGGACGATGCAACAATACCACTCTTTGGAGATGAAACTTCGCGAGGACGATGCAACAATACCACTCTTTGGAGATGAAACACCGGATGCAAAGCTCTGGTTGTTCGGCCCGAGTACAAGACCAGAGAAACATATTTTCGTGGAAGTAGGAGTACTGGTGACTTTGTGGGCGATATGGTGGACTCGACTCTGCGCAATACACGAGGAGGAATTCCATAGCCCCCGGTCCACACACATGTTTATTAGGAGATATCTTGTTGAGCTCGAGACTTACAACAGGTTGGTGCAACATGTGCTTGCTCCTCTGAGGGTTGCAACGGGGCCAACACAGTGACTACGGGTCAGTTTGGATTGTGTCCTGGCCATTGTGCCTGGAAAAGGTTGATTCTGAAAGGTGCCTGAAACGTGAGGGTCTTCATGCCTGGTCAGGCTAGCCTGAACTAGAGATGTTTGGATCATAGCCTGGCCTAGCATATTATTAAATGGACCAAAAGTCAGCAAATCTGGCATGCAACAGCAAATTATCCTTGGATTGGGTGCCCAGACCGCTGCGCTTGTGCGCCAGGCTACCCAACATGGACACCTGGCCTAGGCTAAGTAAGGTGCCTGGATTTACAACTCAGGCTAAGCTAGATCCACAGCAACCGATCCAGTCCAGCAAACATATCGTCAGGACATCAACCAAACACAATCCAGGCACGTTCCAGGGAGGCTCCAGGCCAGGCATTTTTTCGCAAGGACTTGATCCAAACACGTTCTACAACCGGAACCGGGCAGATATAAGATTAGTGTGTACGGTGTTGTAAAAAAGACGGCGAACAAGGGGACAATAGCTGCGGTTTGCAGTAACAGGGAAGGTCAGTTCTTGAGAGCATCAGCAGTGGTGCTGGCGGGTGTGACTACCCTCGAAGCGTATGCATGCAGGGAGGCATTGGCTTTGGCCGTGTGTGTAAATAAACTAAGTGTGACAAGCGACTGTCTGAGAGTCATGAATGAGCTTCAGGGATCAATATTTTTGAGTCCTTATGTATGATTTTGCGGGACATTAGACTTAGAGTTTTATCTTTTTAGGAAGTTTCTTTTAGTTTTGAGCAGCGCTAAGAACGATCGTAAGTTTTTTTTTCTTAGACAAATTCAAGTATATCAACCAAACGCAAATATCATATTTTCAAGGAAACGCAAATACTTTAGTGACCTTTGAAAGGAAGCAAGTAACATGCGGTTACTCAATAGGGGGGCCTTCCCAGTGGACGCTTGGGCGCAGCGAGGTCACACCTTGTGGTGCGTCCAACCGTATTCACGGCTCAAGGGATTCAAGAAACTTGCTGGGCGACAGGGGGTGTAAGGGCAAAGGATGGATTTCAGTTGCTCTGGAGGGAGGAAGCAAGGATGGGTAGCTGGAGCGGCGCCTACGATATCCAGTCTCGTCGCCGGCCTTCAGATTGGACTCGACTTTGCTGGCTTCCTCTTTTGGGAATTGCAGAGCCATTTTCGTGACCCTATACCTATTTATAACCAAGCACAAAATACATGGAGTAAAATACTCGGGTTGTGATATTTTGACGGGGCTTCCAAGCAAGGCATAATTTACTTGTTTGGAGAACCCCAAACGTGACATAAGTAGGAAATGCACTGGAAGTGGACTAGTTTTTTTTAGCCAAAACTCGCTCAACTTTATATACCAAAGATGTTGTTCATTTGAATACAGTTTAAATCAGGGGACTGGAGCAGTCACAGATGGCGATGTCCCGCTAAATTAAGAGCAAATTTTGCGAGGTTGTGTGCCTCGATAGTCCAGTTCCTACCCACAAAGATGAATGAACAAGATTGGGTGGTATTGCCGAACGGCGGATCCTATGTGGCGCATAGGTCATTGTGGAGCGACCTAGCATGTAACCCCTCCCTGATTGTTCACACAGGGATCCGGTCCATATTTCAAGATTTCACGTGCGTTCTCACACCGATTTTGGGAAGGTTCTAGAACCTTCCTCAGTCCAGGTTTTTTTCTTGCTTTATCCTGCTTTTTTTTCTCCTTTTCCCATTTCTTTTCTTCTTTACTTTTTAACCTTTTGTGTTTTTTCTTTTCAAATTTTTGAAGATTTTTTTCATCTAATTCAAAAAATGTTCATCAAACTCATCATTTGTTCATCGGATTTGAAAAGTCTTCATCAAATTCAAAAAGTGTTTATCAAATTAAAAAAAATCAAAGAGAAATATGTTTGTCGATTTTAAAAATGTTCATCAAAATCAAAATATGTTTATTGAACTAAAAAGTCATTGAATTAAAAATTTGTTCATTCGATTAAAAAAATGTTCTTAAATTCAAACTTTGTTCATCAAGATAGAAAATATTCACAAAATTCAAAATTTGACCATCAAATACAAAACAATGTTCACCATCATTAAAAAATGCTCAAAAAATGTTCATTAAAATTCAGAACATTCATTGTTTTGGAATTGAGAACTTTTGAATTTCAAGAATCGTTTCTGAATTCAATGAACCTTTGTTTAATCCATGAACGGTTTTTGGAAAGTCAGAATTTTCTTGAAATCTTGAAAACAAACAGGGGGCGCCTCGCCCCCCCCCCCCCCCGCCCTGGGTCGTCCAATTCGCTCTTCGCAAGCGAGGGGTGTGTGTTACCCGACATTTCCTATTCGGCGTTGCAGGCATCCGTTAACATGTTAAATGCAAACCGACACGAACTCCCCTTTCGATATGGGCCGACACATAGTTTTTCTGTTGGGCTCGAACGTAGATGCATCGCATGTAAATCAAAAAAATTCTACGCGCAGAACAACCAAGAACATGCTACGGAGATGGATCACAAATCGTTACCACTAGACATACAGTGCCGTGCAGCGAAAGTAGTGTTGGGGTAACGTGTCCGCGAGGTCCGTGCGCAAGGTAGATACGCGGTGACTTGAACCGGCTATCCCTTGTACTATTGAAACTACAATAACCACCCCAGTCACCACGCCTCTTGTTATTAGTTGTCCCTTTTAGTGTTTTTCTTCTTTTCTTTTTCCTTTTTCTTTCTTATTAATGTCATGAAATTTTTCAACATTTGCAAACCTTTTTTCAAATATATGAACTTTTTCGTCGAATTTGTGAACCTTTTTCAAATTTGGTGTACTTTTTCTGAATTGACGATTTTTTTTTCAAAATTGATGAACTAATTTCATAATTGGTGACTTTTTTCAAATTTATGTTTTTTTCAAAATCGATGAACATTTTTTTCATAATTGGTGATTTGTTTTTCAAAATTTTATGAACTTTTTTGAAAGTCGATGAACTTTTTTTTAACATTAGTGACTTTTTTGCAAATTTTATGAACTTTCTTGAAACTCAGTGATTTTTTTCTAATTCGTGAACTTTTTTTCTACATAAACCTCTTTCTAATTCATGATTATTTTTAAAATCTAGGAACTTTCAAATTCTGTTCGCATTTTTGTTTGAAATAAAATCACATTTTTTTAAATGTATCTGTAATAAGTAGTGCTGTGCAGATGATCGTAAAGATGCGACGCTGTAACAATTGACTAGCGGCTAGTGGCTGTATTTTTTTTTTGAATCAAAATGTAAATTTTATTCATTAGAAATAATAGATGTATCGTTTATGAGGATTGGTACAATTTTAACACGTGGCTCCTCGAACCAATCAGAAATATATATTTTTGCCAAATCGGCAAGAACGTGTGCGGCCTTATTCGCTTCCCTATTACAATGCTCAAATCTAGACAAAGGGAAATCACAAGCTAAATGAAAACAGTCGTCGAAAATTGCCGTAGCCGCCCCCGATGATCTTCCACCATCATTCATAGTTTGGATGACCTCCATATTATTTGAGTTGATGATTAAACGCTTGTCTCGCCCTTTGTGCCAAATTTATACCAAATTTTAGGGCCATTGCTTCCGCCATCACCACATCCGAACACCATTCTATCTTTCCATTTCCTCCTACAATGAATCTCCCTTTGTTGTCACGAAGCACCGTCCCCATTGTATCCCTGAGCAAATCATGGTCAAAAGATGCATCAACGTTAAGTTTAACAAAATCTTTTGGTGGAGCAGTCCATCCTCCTTTCTTCATGGAAGCCTTTGGTTTGTGGGCATTTATAAAGTTTTTGCTTATAGCATGTATCCCCATAGATATTTGTTGTACATCTTGAATAACCTCATTATGCACTAGTTTACGTCTTTCCCACCAAAAATACCAGGCTGAGATAGCAATCAGTTCACAAACATTTGGGTGACCCATAATACATAGTTCCTGATCCGGTAATGATAGTAAATATTCTAGAACTGCCTCTCCCGCGTAATCAACTTCGCTTGCTTTTTGAATAATATCCTTCATTCCCAGACTTTCCCATACTTTCTTAGCCTTACTACACTGAAACAGCAAATGTTTTATATCCTCTACTCCCGCAAAACATGTCGGGCATACAGGCGATATTTTGACATGTCTATTTGCAAGTTTTACTCGGCACGGAATAGTTCCATGGGGTGTACCCCAAATGAAGATTTTCACCTTTGATGGATATGATAGTTTCCATATTCTCTCCCAAATAGGATTGACCATTGTTCGTTCCATCCATTAGTATGACATAATTTCTTCCCATATTGATAATCCCGTTTTACTAGATATGCTGATCGGACTGAAAAGATGCCATTTTTGGTAAAATTCCATGCAATAAAATCAGGCATGTCATTGTGCGGAATTGGAATGGCCAACACTCTTTAGACATCAACGGGCCATAATGTCTGTCTAAGGAGATCTTCATCCCGTACATTAAGGATTGGGTCAATCAGATCCACCACTCTGCATATTAGATTACCACCCTTTGGAGTAATAATCCTACGTTCCGCACAATTTGGGACCCAAGCGTCCTTCCAAATATCAATGTTGTGACCATTCCTGTAACGACCCGACCTGGAAGGTCAAGTCTCCGGTGTTTCCGTACCATCCCAAGATCATGCTGGTACACACACGGTACATCAATGTATATATCAAAGGTAAATCACACAGCATTATATTAATCGAAATCTCATATCGAGTCCTTTATTACAATAAAAAATTACAATAAAGTGGCTAAAAGCCAACTCATGAGAATATCTAAATCTTGCGGAAGCGTCGAAGGTAGATGAGTCCATCTGACTCCAAGGGCATCTCACTGAGCATAGAACGCGTCCTCACTCCTGGTCGGAAAAATACTCTGCAACATGATACGTTGCAGCCGTGTAGGTCAGCATATGGAATATGCCGGCAAAGTCACAAGAGAGGGGTGAAAAATAATCAGCTAGTCTATATGCTTATATGGCAGGTGGTGGTGTAAGTTTTGCGTAAAGCCAAGTTTTTCCTACATCGAAGGGGGTTAAGCAAAATATTACTAAGTTGGTTGATTAATGAGATGGTTCCACCAACCAATTCTCATACCCAAAATTATTAAATACCCACATCATCATATTATTTGTGTTGAGAGTTCCGGAAGTTCCAATTCCTTTGGCTCAAGTCGTCCATGACCGTGGACACGGCTAATCGATTAGGTTTAAGTACTCTGCAGAGTTTTGCACACGTTCCCCACAAGATTTGGTCGCCTCCGTTTGATTTCTCGCACTTCAGGGTGTTTGAGAAACGGATGACCAAAACATGGTCTTCCAAAGGGTTTCCCTGCGACTCTGACGATGCCCATCCTTTCCTACCGTTCTTCTACCTCTCGTAGCACCGCCTGTCCAGAGTTACCACGATATCCAACCAAGCCAGAGCCCATAATGACTTGTGGCTGTGCAGGTAAGCCTTGGGTCTTGAAGCACCCATCCATCCCTTTGTGCCTGGGTGGACCTTTCCGCGTGAATACTGGCCATCTCCAGCATCACCTAGGCTAACCACTGGTTTCTCCAGGGTGCCATTCAACCATCATCCACCCAGAGGTATGTTGAAAACTTGGAGTCTTGAAATCTTGCTCATTATGTAGGTCTTGAAATTATTAACTCTCTCAACTCCCATGAATCACACAACCAACCCCGTCTACTATTAGCATAGCAAAAGTAAAACAACGTTTCCCGGGGCCAATGTTGTCAAAGGGGGTTGAGAGGGGTATCTACCACATGATACTACTACAAGGTAACCAAGTTTCCAACTAACCTATCTTGCATGCAACTGGGGAGATGGTAGAACTAATGCATATAAAACATGGGTAAAACATGATCAAAGTGACTTGCCTGATTGATGATCTTCGTACGTGAGTGACTCTAAGTAACAAGCTTCGCACTCCGGATAATCTAACGAAACAAACAATGCACTCAAATAAGCATACAACCATAATAAGTACTCATAACATTCAGCAAAGAAGTACTAAACAAACAATGCAAACAATGCACAAAAGTCTCTAGCAAGTAAAACACACAAAGTTTTGTTTTTCCAAAGGGGATGATGAAAACACTACTACATAATAAAACTATTTTGAAATAGCAAAACAATTGTTGACAGCAAGGGAAACAATAGAATATTTTATTATTAAACAAAGAAAATCAATTTAAGTTTGTTGGGAAAACTTTAGTAAAGTTTATAAAAGGTTTTGATAAACATCATATGAATCAACTATGGTTATACTAACAAAAAAAATGAAAACTAAACTTGTTATTTATTAGCAAAACATGTTCTTACAGAAAATAACTTACAAATAAATTTGTCTTAGAAAACAGAATTAATTATACAAAACTTATTTGAAAACAAAACTATTACTAGTTAGTTGTTTTAATCAAATGATGCCTATTTGAAAAGAAGTTGTGATTCCTATGTTAAATGAAATTAAATTAGGCAAATTTATATTTTTATTAACAGTGAGTAAAAACACTAAATGTTTACTAACAGAATCTAATAAACAAATGAAACCAACATCTAAATCAAACTAATTAAAATTAAGTTTATAAAACTATATTATAATAATAAGCAGATTCTGTTTTTGGTTAAAACAGTAATTAAACAGATCATGAAAAACCTCAAACTATACATGAAGATAGTCCTAACTAATACCAAACAGTAGCAAAAAGAATCATATCAAAATCTATTTTCAAACTCTAGTTATTCAGATTTGAAGATTTTAAGCAAATTTGATTCAATTCAAATTTTATAGGTCAAATTTGAAATTTAAAAGTACAGGGTGAAACTACATGAAAAATGTGAGCTATTGCAAAAAGAATCAACTCAAAACACTAAACTGATTAAAAGATATAGCTAAAACAAATTTGGAATACATTCTGTTTTCTGAAAAACAAAACTGAAAAGAAAAACTAACGAACGGTCGACTAGGGTGACGTGGCGACCTGTGAGTGGCTGAGGTGGGTGTCCGAGCGGTGCTTCGGGCGGTCAACCGATCCTAAACAGAAAACGGTTCGGGAATAAGTGACTTCTAATCTGAGCCGTTGGGTTTGGATCGGAGGGAGGGAAATGCTCACGGTGTAAAGGTCGCCGGCGTGGGGAAACTCCGGCGAGTCCGGAAGTGGTGAACGCGACGGCGAGGCGTTCCGGTGGTCGGGGAGGACGGGGAAGTGGTCCGGGCGACGGGAACGGTCCTCCGGAGGCGATTGGTGGCGACGGCGTGGCGAATGATGGTCGGAGGTGGTGGCTACGGTCGACGGCGACGTCCGGTGGTGGTGGAGCTCCGACGAGAAATTGACGGCGTCTCGGTGAGAGAGAGAAGGGGCTCGGGGGGGGAAAATGGACGCGGGGTGGTCCGGTTTATATAGGGACGCTCGGGGGGTGCGGGGAGGAGAGAGGGGAGAGATCCGGTGAGGGGGGAAGCGACCGGCGTCGGGTCCGGCGCGCGCGGGGGAGGGAGAAGACGACCGTTCGAAGCAACGGTCGGTCGGGGGTGGGGTCCAGCGTCAGAGAGAGAGGGGGACGTTATTGCGCTCGGTCGGCCGACCGGTAACGGTCTCGGCTTTTAAAGCCGGTGGGCCGGCCCGTTTAATACCGGAAACGGTTACCGTTTCTGTTTTTCTAATTTACCAGAGACATTCAAAAGCTTTTAAAGCATTCAAATCGTCTCTAAATATAGGGGTATTATATATCAAAATTAACAGAATAATAAATGCTATTTAATGAACATTTCTATTCTGTCATTTGAACACTTTGAAAAAAATATTATTTTCAGAAATTGCCTAATTGTTTTTAGATCCTTTTTTGCAAATATTTTCAAAATAACCCCTGGTTATTTTGTTCAAATAATTCACCAATTAGACCCTGGTGTGGAGTGTCATGTTACTCCTCTCTTATTTTGAACATTTAACCAAAATTTCAAATAGGGGAAGCAACATAGGGAAAAGTAGAAAGGACTTTCAGAAAAATCAGAAATGGCATTTCAACTATCACATACAATCAAGCAATGGTGATGATAGATGCATAGCTATATTCATAACATTCCAAAATGGAATTTTGGGATGTTACAATTCCCTACTCTCCAAATATGACCGCGTTTTAGGGTACTAACTTCAGCCATAATACTTTGCCATGTGAAAGAAGATCCTTTTTTCGGTTCCGTATTTAATATATCGTCATTAGGATAGTACTAGCAAATATGCCCATGCGTTGTAACGGGAGTAAAAATTGCATACTCCTAGTACAATAAGCATGATTCAAGAACCATTCACAGTTCAACGTTATCTATTTGAATATAGCATCATTATCTATTTGAACATAGCGTCCCATCGGTGTTATGGTTTATGCTCCTCCCCGCCTTCATCAACTATGGTTACAGTGTTGACCTGATCGCAATGGTGGCTTCTTCCTCAGTATGGTGACTCCACAAAACTTTGCAGAACTTGATAATCTTGCTGCGGGTAACTCTGTTGGATGTCTCGAGGATCTTGACAGGCTTCTCCTCATAAGTCAGATCACTTTCAAGTTGTATGGCCTCTAGGGGCACTGTATCTCTCAAAGGGATGTCGGCTATCTCAGCATGACATTTCTTCAGCTGGGACACATGGAACACATTATGAACTTCGGATAATCCTTCTGGCAATTCCAGTTTGTATGCAACTTCACCTCTACGTTCAAGAATTTTGTAGGGGCCTATGAATCTGGGTGCTAATTTTCCTTTAACACCAAATCTCTTGGTTCCTCGAAGCGGGGATACACGAAGATATGCTCTGTCTCCCACTTCATATGTCACTTCTTTGCGTTTGCTGTCAGCATAACTCTTCTGTCGAGACTGAGCTATCTTGAGTCTGTCACGAATCAACCTGACTTTCTCTTCCGAATCTTGAATAAGGTCGGGACCAAAAAGTTGTCGGTCTCCAACACCATCCCACGTCAGTGGTGTTCTGCACCTCCTTCCGTATAAAGCTTCGAAAGGGGCCATCTTTAGACTGGTTTGATAACTGTTGTTGTAGGAGAATTCTGCGTAAGGCAAGTTATCATCCCAACTAGATCCATAATCTAGCGCACAAGCTCTCAACATGTCTTCCAGAATCTGGTTGACTCTCTCAGTCTGTCCATCTGTCTGCGGATGAAAGGCTGTACTGAACTCTAGCCTTGTACCCAAAGTTTCATGTAACTGATGCCAAAACTTTGAGGTAAATTGTGTTCCTCTATCTGACACGATACTCCTCGGAACTCCATGCAGACATACGATCCTGGTCATATATATCTTGGCTAGCTTAACACTGGTATAGGTGGTTTTCACTGGAATGAAATGTGCTACCTTGGTCAAGCGATCAACCACTACCCAGATGGAATCATAACCTGAACGGGTCCTGGGTAATCCTGTGATGAAGTCCATACCAAGCTTTTCCCATTTCCACTCGGGTATCGGCAAAGGTTGGAGTAACCCTGCTGGTTTCTGATGTTCTGCCTTTACTCGCTGACAAACATCACATGTCGCAACATGCTCTGCAATATCTTTCTTCATACCTGTCCACCAATAACTTTCCTTTAAATCCAGATACATCTTGGTGTTGCCTGGGTGTATCGAGTAAGGTGAATCATGGGCTTCCTGAAGTATCAACTTCCTGAGCTCTGGTTCATTGGGCACATAGATTCGGTTCTCAAACCACAAAGTTCCGTGTTCATCCTCACGAAAACCTTTAGCTTTACCATCTTTCATTCTCTGTTTAATTTCAGCTATCTCCTTGTCCGATTTCTGGGCTTCTCGAATTCTTTCGGTCAAGATGGACTGAATTTCCAGTGTAGCAACATATCCCCTTGGAACTATCTCTAGCTTGAGCTTTCTGAGATCATCGACTAACTCTTGAGGTAATCCTCCAGCTGTGAGTGTGTTCACATAAGTTTTCCGACTCAAGGCATCGGCTACAACATTAGCCTTACCTGGATGGTAGTGTAATCTCATGTCATAGTCCTTGATTAACTCTAACCATCTCCTCTGTCTGAGGTTCAACTCTTTCTGCGTGAAGATATACTTCAGGCTCTTATGGTCGGTGTAAACATCACAACTATTTCCGATAAGGAAATGTCTCCAAGTCTTGAGTGCGTGCACTACGGCTGCTAATTCCAAGTCATGCGTGGCATAATTTAACTCATGAGGTCGTAGTTGTCTGGAAGCATAGGCTACAACTTTTCCATCCTGCATAAGTACTCCTCCAAGTCCTTGAAGTGAAGCATCACAATAAACTTGGAAATCCTTCCGATTATCGGGCAAAATCAATACTGGGGCTGTGACCAAACGTTCCTTTAACTCCTGGAAACTGGCTTCACATTCCACAGTCCAAACATACTTGGATTCTTTCTTTAACAACTCTGTCATGGGCTTGGCAACCTTTGAGAAATTCTCAATGAACCTCCGGTAATAACCGGCAAGTCCGAGGAAACTGCGGATCTCCTTAACTGAGGTGGGTGACTTCCACTCGGTGACGGCTTCAACCTTAGCGGGGTCTACGGCTATTCCTTCTCCGGAAATAACATGTCCAAGGAATCCGACTTCCGTCAACCAAAATTCACATTTGCTGAACTTGGCATATAACTGATGCTCTCTTAGCTTCTCCAGAACTAAACGCAAATGTTCCTTATGCTCTTCCTCATTCTTGGAGAATATCAGAATGTCATCGATGAACACCACAACAAACTTGTCTAGGTATTCCATGAATACTTTGTTCATCAAATTCATGAAGTAGGCAGGAGCATTAGTCAATCCAAAAGACATGACCGTATACTCATACAAGCCATACCTCGTGGTGAAAGCTGTTTTGGGTATATCCTGTTCACGAATTTTCAACTGGTGATACCCTGATCGAAGATCGATCTTGGAGAATACTTTGGCTCCTATGAGCTGATCAAACAAATCGTTAATCATCGGCAGAGGGTACTTGTTCTTGATAGTCACCTCGTTCAAGGCACGATAGTCCACTACCATTCTCAAAGATTTATCCTTCTTCTCCACCAAAAGTACTGGGGCTCCCCAAGGTGAAGAACTTGGGCGAATATACCCCTTGTCCAATAACTCCTTGATTTGCTTCTTGATTTCCAACAGATCATTTGCGGGCATCCGATAGGGTCTCTTGGAAATTGGAGCTGTCCCTGGCTGTAGCTCTATTAAGAACTCAATTTCCCTATCTGGTGGCATTCCTGGTAATTCTTCCGGAAATACATCTGGAAATTCTTTTACCACAGGTACTTCCTCCTGAACAACTCCTGTGAGAGAATTTAACCGAGCACTCATACGTGTGCGTCGGGATACATACTTAATCCTCTTGTTCTCCGGGGTGGTGAGTGAAACAGACTTGCTAGGGCAATCAAGATTTCCTTCATACTTGGTCATCCAATCCATGCCTAGGATTACATCCAATCCTTGTGACTCTAAGACGATAAGGTCGGTGGGAAAAACATGGTTCCCTATATTGAGTTTCAAGGCATGGCATCCTATCCCTGCCATCATCATACCTCCTGGAGAACTAACCTTAATGGGCTGACTAAGGGTTTTGGTGGGCAAACCATACTTATCCACAACTACCCTTGATATGAATGAATGAGTTGCACCCGAATCAAAAAGTACTGTAACAGGACGTGAATGCAATAAAAACTTACCAACCACAGTCTCGGGCTGATCATAGACTTCTTCCACATCGATGTGATTCACTTGAGCACGGGGAAACGGATTGGGTTTCTTGGCTGCGGAGTTGCCGTTGTTGTTGCCGTTTCCACTGCCTTGCTTGCTCTGGGGACACTCAGTAGCATAGTGCCCTGTCTTCTGGCACTTGAAACAGGTAATGTGACTCAGATCCTTCTGAGCAGGAACGTGACGGTGCTGGTTGTTGTTCCCATTCCCATTGTCAGTCTTGAAGTTACCATGGTTGGGACGGTTGTTCCCATTTCCTCCATGATGGTGACCTCCATGGTTGTGCACAGCATGAGTGTGCTTTCCAAACTTACTGTTTCCTGATCCGGTATTCCCTGAGTACGGGGAGTAGCGGGATTTCTGATGAGCTCCAGAGTTGAACTTCCCCTGAGTGTACTTCCGCTTGCGGTTCTCAATCTGCTGCTGTTTACCTTCCAGAATAAGTGCCTTATCCACCAGCTCTTGGTAGTTGTTGAAATTAGCCACTACCAGCTGTATGCTCAACTCATCATTGAGTCCTTCCAGAAACTTTTCTTGCTTGGCCGCATCATCGGCCACATCTCCTGGGGCATAACGGGCCAACATGTTGAACTCTTCCACATATTGGGCCACAGAGCGATTACCCTGGCGCAAGTTGCGAAACTCGCGCTTCTTTAGACTCATGGCTCCAGCTGAAACATGAGCGGTGCGGAAAGCAAGCTTAAACTGCTCCCAAGTCACATCTGCAATAGGATAAGTGGTGGTGTAGTTCTCCCACCATGATGCTGCTGGTCCTTCCAGTTGATGTGCGGCAAATCGCACTTTCTCAGCGTCAGTGCATCCAGCGGTGACAAGTTCTCTCTCCATCTTGCGGAGCCAGTCATCTGCCACAATGGGCTCAGTGCTGCTGGAGAAAGTTGGAGGGTTCAACCTCAGAAAACGGGTGAGATTGTCAGTCTGGGGTGGATGGTGGTTGTTGTTGTTGTTCTGATTGTTGGTCTGATTCTGAATCAATAGTTGCATCAGTGCATTCTGTTGCTGAAGGAGTTGGGTGAGTTCCGCTGGAAAAGTGAAATCGGTCTCACGTCGTGGAGGCATCTTGCTGTTTTCAGAGGGATGAGAATTAGAATAGAACAAGGGTCTAGAAGAAATCCACTACCCATATGCAATGCAACAACCATATCACACCAAACACTCATTCATTTATTCAATCAATGTCAAACATCGGAAATACAATCTCAGACAACTAAGCATCGACCTACGCTTTAACGACTAAAATAAAGATACATTGGAGGGCATAACTAATGTTCTCCTCAAAAGTGCATAGTCGTAGGTCCTCCGGTGGTGCTTTCCTCATAGTCTTCATCGTCGCTGATGAAAGGTGCCATGTCTCCTTCGGGGTGAAGGTTTTCCCCCATGTCTAGCTGCTCCTCCAGAGTTGTGATGCGTGCATTCTGCTCATCAATCCTCTCTAGGAAGTCCTTCACTTCATGCTCGTGTTCATAGTTGGCCTCTCGCAGATCAGCTTCAAGGTCCAGCTCGCGATTCATCAGATTCTTGATAGTCTTCGTGTCAGCACGAACTCGAAGCTCCAGAGTCCTGATGTGAGTCTCCAAGGTCTGGATATAGGAGATAGTGGTGTCTGCAGTGGGATTGGTGATGATGTTGCCATGGGCATCTCTGCGGCAAACCATGCTGAGTCCTGGTGAAATGGTTCCACCTCTGTATTCCTCCTGAATACGTCCAAGGGCACGATGAATGGCCATGTCTCTTCCAAGTATCCAACTGGGTGCCACGAACTTGAGATCTATGGGTTCCTTCCGATTCCCAAAGGTCTTCCCTGGAATATGCACCTCGATCCTGTAGCGTCCATCTTGGGGAAATGACATGATAGGAATCCCGGTGATGCTCGGCAAAGCAATCCTTATGTCCTTGACGATCCTCATCAGCTCCTTACCAAAGGGCATCGTTGCGTCAGGCTGGCAAAACTCTGTGATCAACACTGGGATGAAGGTGGCCATCTATAAATTTTGAAATAATCGGAGAGGAGTCAGAAACGAATAGATGAGGGTATAAGATATTTAAAGACAAAGAGAAACAATCCTAAGGCTTTCCAATCCTAGAGGTTACGTCCTACGGTCAGCGTGTGCTCTGATACCATTTCTGTAACGACCCGACCTGGAAGGTCAAGTCTCCGGTGTTTCCGTACCATCCCAAGATCATGCTGGTACACACACGGTACATCAATGTATATATCAAAGGTAAATCACACAGCATTATATTAATCGAAATCTCATATCGAGTCCTTTATTACAATAAAAAATTACAATAAAGTGGCTAAAAGCCAACTCATGAGAATATCTAAATCTTGCGGAAGCGTCGAAGGTAGATGAGTCCATCTGACTCCAAGGGCATCTCACTGAGCATAGAACGCGTCCTCACTCCTGGTCGGAAAAATACTCTGCAACATGATACGTTGCAGCCGTGTAGGTCAGCATATGGAATATGCCGGCAAAGTCACAAGAGAGGGGTGAAAAATAATCAGCTAGTCTATATGCTTATATGGCAGGTGGTGGTGTAAGTTTTGCGTAAAGCCAAGTTTTTCCTACATCGAAGGGGGTTAAGCAAAATATTACTAAGTTGGTTGATTAATGAGATGGTTCCACCAACCAATTCTCATACCCAAAATTATTAAATACCCACATCATCATATTATTTGTGTTGAGAGTTCCGGAAGTTCCAATTCCTTTGGCTCAAGTCGTCCATGACCGTGGACACGGCTAATCGATTAGGTTTAAGTACTCTGCAGAGTTTTGCACACGTTCCCCACAAGATTTGGTCGCCTCCGTTTGATTTCTCGCACTTCAGGGTGTTTGAGAAACGGATGACCAAAACATGGTCTTCCAAAGGGTTTCCCTGCGACTCTGACGATGCCCATCCTTTCCTACCGTTCTTCTACCTCTCGTAGCACCGCCTGTCCAGAGTTACCACGATATCCAACCAAGCCAGAGCCCATAATGACTTGTGGCTGTGCAGGTAAGCCTTGGGTCTTGAAGCACCCATCCATCCCTTTGTGCCTGGGTGGACCTTTCCGCGTGAATACTGGCCATCTCCAGCATCACCTAGGCTAACCACTGGTTTCTCCAGGGTGCCATTCAACCATCATCCACCCAGAGGTATGTTGAAAACTTGGAGTCTTGAAATCTTGCTCATTATGTAGGTCTTGAAATTATTAACTCTCTCAACTCCCATGAATCACACAACCAACCCCGTCTACTATTAGCATAGCAAAAGTAAAACAACGTTTCCCGGGGCCAATGTTGTCAAAGGGGGTTGAGAGGGGTATCTACCACATGATACTACTACAAGGTAACCAAGTTTCCAACTAACCTATCTTGCATGCAACTGGGGAGATGGTAGAACTAATGCATATAAAACATGGGTAAAACATGATCAAAGTGACTTGCCTGATTGATGATCTTCGTACGTGAGTGACTCTAAGTAACAAGCTTCGCACTCCGGATAATCTAACGAAACAAACAATGCACTCAAATAAGCATACAACCATAATAAGTACTCATAACATTCAGCAAAGAAGTACTAAACAAACAATGCAAACAATGCACAAAAGTCTCTAGCAAGTAAAACACACAAAGTTTTGTTTTTCCAAAGGGGATGATGAAAACACTACTACATAATAAAACTATTTTGAAATAGCAAAACAATTGTTGACAGCAAGGGAAACAATAGAATATTTTATTATTAAACAAAGAAAATCAATTTAAGTTTGTTGGGAAAACTTTAGTAAAGTTTATAAAAGGTTTTGATAAACATCATATGAATCAACTATGGTTATACTAACAAAAAAAATGAAAACTAAACTTGTTATTTATTAGCAAAACATGTTCTTACAGAAAATAACTTACAAATAAATTTGTCTTAGAAAACAGAATTAATTATACAAAACTTATTTGAAAACAAAACTATTACTAGTTAGTTGTTTTAATCAAATGATGCCTATTTGAAAAGAAGTTGTGATTCCTATGTTAAATGAAATTAAATTAGGCAAATTTATATTTTTATTAACAGTGAGTAAAAACACTAAATGTTTACTAACAGAATCTAATAAACAAATGAAACCAACATCTAAATCAAACTAATTAAAATTAAGTTTATAAAACTATATTATAATAATAAGCAGATTCTGTTTTTGGTTAAAACAGTAATTAAACAGATCATGAAAAACCTCAAACTATACATGAAGATAGTCCTAACTAATACCAAACAGTAGCAAAAAGAATCATATCAAAATCTATTTTCAAACTCTAGTTATTCAGATTTGAAGATTTTAAGCAAATTTGATTCAATTCAAATTTTATAGGTCAAATTTGAAATTTAAAAGTACAGGGTGAAACTACATGAAAAATGTGAGCTATTGCAAAAAGAATCAACTCAAAACACTAAACTGATTAAAAGATATAGCTAAAACAAATTTGGAATACATTCTGTTTTCTGAAAAACAAAACTGAAAAGAAAAACTAACGAACGGTCGACTAGGGTGACGTGGCGACCTGTGAGTGGCTGAGGTGGGTGTCCGAGCGGTGCTTCGGGCGGTCAACCGATCCTAAACAGAAAACGGTTCGGGAATAAGTGACTTCTAATCTGAGCCGTTGGGTTTGGATCGGAGGGAGGGAAATGCTCACGGTGTAAAGGTCGCCGGCGTGGGGAAACTCCGGCGAGTCCGGAAGTGGTGAACGCGACGGCGAGGCGTTCCGGTGGTCGGGGAGGACGGGGAAGTGGTCCGGGCGACGGGGACGGTCCTCCGGAGGCGATTGGTGGCGACGGCGTGGCGAATGATGGTCGGAGGTGGTGGCTACGGTCGACGGCGACGTCCGGTGGTGGTGGAGCTCCGACGAGAAATTGACGGCGTCTCGGTGAGAGAGAGAAGGGGCTCGGGGGGGGGAAATGGACGCGGGGTGGTCCGGTTTATATAGGGACGCTCGGGGGGTGCGGGGAGGAGAGAGGGGAGAGATCCGGTGAGGGGGGAAGCGACCGGCGTCGGGTCCGGCGCGCGCGGGGGAGGGAGAAGACGACCGTTCGAAGCAACGGTCGGTCGGGGGTGGGGTCCAGCGTCAGAGAGAGAGGGGGACGTTATTGCGCTCGGTCGGCCGACCGGTAACGGTCTCGGCTTTTAAAGCCGGTGGGCCGGCCCGTTTAATACCGGAAACGGTTACCGTTTCTGTTTTTCTAATTTACCAGAGACATTCAAAAGCTTTTAAAGCATTCAAATCGTCTCTAAATATAGGGGTATTATATATCAAAATTAACAGAATAATAAATTCTATTTAATGAACATTTCTATTCTGTCATTTGAACACTTTGAAAAAAATATTATTTTCAGAAATTGCCTAATTGTTTTTAGATCCTTTTTTGCAAATATTTTCAAAATAACCCCTGGTTATTTTGTTCAAATAATTCACCAATTAGACCCTGGTGTGGAGTGTCATGTTACTCCTCTCTTATTTTGAACATTTAACCAAAATTTCAAATAGGGGAAGCAACATAGGGAAAAGTAGAAAGGACTTTCAGAAAAATCAGAAATGGCATTTCAACTATCACATACAATCAAGCAATGGTGATGATAGATGCATAGCTATATTCATAACATTCCAAAATGAAATTTTGGGATGTTACAATTCCCTACTCTCCAAATATGACCGCGTTTTAGGGTACTAACTTCAGCCATAATACTTTGCCATGTGAAAGAAGATCCTTTTTTCGGTTCCGTATTTAATATATCGTCATTAGGATAGTACTAGCAAATATGCCCATGCGTTGTAACGGGAGTAAAAATTGCATACTCCTAGTACAATAAGCATGATTCAAGAACCATTCACAGTTCAACGTTATCTATTTGAATATAGCATCATTATCTATTTGAACATAGCGTCCCATCGGTGTTATGGTTTATGCTCCTCCCCGCCTTCATCAACTATGGTTACAGTGTTGACCTGATCGCAATGCGTCCGAACGTAGTCAATTCCAAGATGATGATCTCGACCACCACACCGACACCGGTCACAGAAGTACCGCTAGCAAATATGCCCGTGCGTTGCAACGGGGGTACACTATATATGACCTCGAAAACGGGAAAGGATAAAACAATAAAAATGTATTTTTGTAAATTGATTTCTAATGTTCATAATTTCATAAAGGTTTAAATATTAAAAATGTTTGATATTCAAAACTGTGTTCATGATTTTAAAACTTGTTCACGTTTTAGAAAGAGCACGTTCAAAATAAATTCAAAACTCCAAATTCCTAAAATGTTCATTGTGTACAGAAAAATGTTCATCTTGTATAGTAAATTTGTTCAGCATGCATTTACAAAAAGTTCATCATATATAAAAAATTCAGCGTGTACCTGAATATTGTTCACCGTATACTAAGAAAATACTCAATGTGTATTTTAAATTTATTTTTAAAAATTGTCTACAGTTAAAAACAATTATTCAGAATTCGTTATTTTTTCACAATTTAAAAAGTGTTCACATTTTTTATTTATTTTTATATTTTCAGGAAAAAACACTTTATGATATTATTAGAATTATAAAAATAAAATCACGACTTTTAAACATTTGTTTGAACTTTTGAATAAGTTTTGTTCACAATTTCTTCAAACAATGTTGAAAAACGGATCAGTCCTTGTCCCTAGACTTGAAATTTAGTGCTGTTTTCTTAGCCATCCGAAGTTGCTAGCTCGGGTGGCTAGCCTCGCTACTATCCAGCATGAGGTCGGGAATTCAATTCCCGCTTTTGCTATTTTATTTTTCGTATTTCGTTAGAAGCTTGCAAATTGGGCCGGCCCGTTTGCGCGGCAAAGCTGGTTCGATCATTGGGCTCGATAAAACTGGGGTTCGATGGCTGAGCTTGACGTACGAAGGAGGGTAAGAAAAAGTTTTTGACAAAAAAAATGGAGAAACAATCCGTTTTTTAATATTAGGTATAGATATAGACATAGATTTAGCTAGTGGCTGTATTGGTTTGACTACGTGCGCCGGATATGGCGCGTGTTCGATTCCTCACCGGAGCAACCTTTTTTTGGGAGTTTTTTCGTGCTATAAATGCGCTGTGTTTTCCTGGGCTGGCCCACCTGGTTCGACTGCGGGGGCTGGTTGCCTGAACCAGCGCATAAAGCGCCATACAGGAGGGAATATCCTATTCGCCGCCTGATGCGGTGAATTGTCGAGGATTCGCACAGAGGCAAAGATGCAAGCGACGTTACATGGGCTGGCCCACTTCCAGCTTTGCATAGTGCGGTCGAGTTTTTTCCGGTGCTGTTTTATCTTTCTGTTTATTTCCGTTTTCACACGGTTTTTGTTTTTCGTTTTATTTATAGTTTTGATTCTTCTTTTTCTGTTTCTTATTTTCTTTCGATTTTCAATTTTTCATGTTTTTTTCCTTTTCAATTTTGATTCAGAAATCCAAAAAATGTACTGTTTTCTAAAAAATAAATTCAGAAATAGAAAAATGTTCAAAATTTGAAAACAAATAGAACTCTAAAATGTTTGTGTTTTAGAACTCTAAAAATTGTGCGCAAATTCAAGAAATTTTGCATTTTAGTGTTGTGCCCAAATATAAAATTGTTCTGGTTTTCAAATTTTGTTTACAAATTCAGAAAATGTTTGGAAATTTCAAAAAGTTTTCCAAGCGTAAAAGTTTATCACAAATTTATAGATTATTCATGTTTTCGAATTTTGTTCACAAAACTTCCAAGATGTTTTCGTTTTCAATTTTAAAACGTTGTTCGTAGTTTTTTGGAAAAATGAAAATAAACTTGAAAACCGAAAAAATAAAAGGAAACAGAAAATAAAATCTAAAATCAGGAGAAGGAAAGTTCCAAACCAGAACAATTTGTGTTCGCTTCTTAAAAAACAGAATTGCAAATTTTCAGAAGGGCGACCCAGGTCAGCCGCTCGCTGTGCGAAACGTCAGCTGTTTGACTCGTTTTTTTCCCCCTCTCGTTAGGGTTTTAGGTTCTCCAGGAGGCGATTGCCATCACCGTGGAGTCTGGCTGTCCCTACCGCCGGTTTACCCCAGGGTTGTGCATCTCTCCTCCCCCGATCATGGATTGGTGGTAGGAGGGGACGGCGGAACCGTTGGGGCTGGCGGATTTAGGGTTCCTGCAACAACCCGATCGATCTTCATCGGGTGAGTGATCTAGATGGATTCAAGCGAGAACCCCGGGCCTTCTAGGGTTAGCAATGTTGAGAGGATGATGCAAGAGCTTGGTCTAAAGGAGGTTGACCTGGATGATGTGGTTTTCAACGAAGAAGAAGTTCGAGAGGACGCGGCGCGATGGGTTGCGATCGCAAAGGTAAACACTGTCAAGACATACAGTCAAACGTGGTTCTTCCGTAATATGAGATCCGCATGGGACTTAGCGCAAGATGTAAAATTCAAGCCGTTGGAGGACAACCTCTACACCATCCAGTTTGCTTGCCTTGGAGACTGGGAGAGGGTGATGAACGACGGACCTTGGCACTTTCGGGGAGATGCTGTGATCATCAAAGCGTATGATGGGGTAACCAAGCCAAGCACCATCAAGTTAGACTCGATTGAGATATGGATTCAAATCCATGATGTTCGAGAACTATACGCACATCTTGTATCGCCCCTTGCGGGCAGGGTTGGAGAAGTTCTCTTTGCGGAGCCCCCATCCCAGGATTTTGCTGGGAATTTTCATAGGGTTTGGGTGAAAATAGACGTGACTAAACCTTTGAAGAATGTTGTATCCATGATAAGGGGAGGGGTTCGCCAGATCTATAGGGTGAAATATGAGAAACTGCCGGATTGGTGCGTCGTATGTGGAAGGTTGGGTCATCTGTACAAGGAGCATGGAACGGGGATCCACCCCCCCTTCGGCTCTAGTTTTTAAGGACCTGACAGCTGGCTGGCATATGCAGTCGGGACGCGGCCCTGGCCGTGGCCGTGGACGTAGAGGAGGACGCCGAGGGGGGCGTAATGGTGGTCGGAATCAGGATATGGATGCGGCTAGAGAGCTGCAGGAGGATCATTACCAGGTTGAGGGAAATAGGAATGAACTTGGTGTCAAGGGAAGTGTCTCTGATCCAATATCAGATACAGAGATGGATGATCCATCTAGGAAAAGATCTGGTGGCACTGAACCAGGAAACAACCTCTTAGCCTCCATCCCAGCTTTTGATCAAAAAGGGGACCAATTGGCCATCATTCCAGTGAGTGGTTCGGTCCTTAGCCCAAGCCTGAAGCGAGATCCCAAGAGGACAAGGGTGACGAGCGGTAGTAACCAAGCAAAAAATCTGGCGGGCTCCCTAGAGGGGCGCCGCCAAGCCCAATGAGTGCCTTTTGTTGGAACTGTCATGGCGTGGGTAAACCTGCGACAGTTCGAGAAATTCGTGATTTCGCGTCTAAGTTTACCCCTACCATGCTTTGCATAGTCGAGACCCAGATCGACGGGGCACGAGTAGAAGCTCTAGCTAGCACTCTTGGTTTTGACAAGTCTTTTGCCATCAGCAGTCAAGGAAGAAGTGGTGGCCTTGTGAAAGGACGTGGATGTCGCCTAGAGGAGGGGGGTGAATAGGCGCTGTAAAATAATTATGGTTTAGGCTTGAACAAATGCAGAATAAAACTATCGTTTAATTAGTCAAGCACAAAACCTAAAACAACTAGACTCACCTATATGCACCAACAACTTATGCTAAGCAGATAGACAACTAAGTGATAGCAAGATATATAACAAGAAACAATATGGCTATCAAAAAGTAAAGTGCATAAGTAAAGGGGCTCGGGTAAGAGATAACCGAGGCACGCGGAGACGACGATGTATCTCGAAGTTCACACCCTTGTGGATGCTAATCTCCGTTCGAAGCAGTGTGGAGGCACAATGCTCCCCAAGAAGCCACTAGGGCCACCGTAATCTCCTCACGCCCTCGCACAATGCAAGATGTCGTGATTCCACTAAGGGACCCTTGAGGGTGGTCACCGAACCCATACAAACAAGGTTGGGGCAATCTCCACAACTGAATTGGAGGCTCCCAACGACACCAAGAAGCTTCACCACAATGGATTGTGGCTCCGAGATGACCTCAAATGCTCGGGGCAATCTCCACAACCTAATTGGAGACCCCGAAGCTTGCCCGGAGATTTGCACCACAATGATTGAGCTCCGAGGCACCACCAACCGTCTAGGGCGCCAAAGCACCCAAGAGGAACAAGCTCTAGGGTGCTCAAACACCCAAGAGTAATAAGCTTCTCAACTTGTCACTTCCATGTATCACCGTGGAGAACTCAAACCTATGCACCAAATGCAATGGCAAGGGCACACGGAGTGCCCAAGTCCTTCTCTCCCAAATACCACCAAAGCAACTAATACTAAGGAGGAAAATGAGAGGAAGAACAAAGAAGAACAGGAAGAACTCCAAGATCTAGATCCAAGGGGTTCCCCTCACTTAGAGGAGAAAGTGATTGGTGGAAATGTGGATCTAGATCTCCTCTCTCTTTTCCCTCAAAAAGGAGCAAGAATCATTGGAGGGATTGAGAGATAGCAAGCTCAAAGAAGGTCAACAATGGGGGGCAAACACGAGCTCAAAGGATAAAGTCCATTGGGGAAGAAGACCCCCTTCTATAGGTGGGGAAAAATCCAACCGTTATCCTCATAGCCCGCATAGAGCGGTACTATCGCTCCAAGGAGCGGTACTACCACTAGGGCGGTAGTATCCCTTTGAAAAACAACAGCGAGGAGGAAAAAGTCCAGTAGAACCACCGGAGCGGTACTACCGTTCGTCCTCACGGTACTACCGCTATGGATAGCGGTACTTCCGCTAGGGGTAGCGGTACTACTGCTTGTGAGCGGTACTAAAAAATTACATTCGTGCCTACCAAGGCTGTACTTAACACGAGATTTTGGTCCGGAGTAGTAGTACCGCTCTTGGAGCCGCGGTAGTACTGCTCCGGAGCGGTAGTAAAAAATTACATCCGCTCTAGCCGCGGTAGTACCGCTGCAACCTTTTAAGAGCATCAAAACTGCCACAACTTTTGCAAACGGACTCCGAATTCAATGAAACAAAGTTTGTTGGAAAGATAACGACATGGGCTAACACAATATTGATTGAAATATCAATAAAAAGCAAATGAGAAAAGTCCCATAAGAAAATGGTGAGAACCCTTCCTCGAATAAGACCGGTAAAACTTCCAACACCAAAAATGCAATAGACGAAGCATATGAAATCCGTTTTCGATGAACTAGAGCTTGTCACGAAGATAACCACAAGATCAAGAACCCACATAGAGAAAAACCAACCAAGAACCAAGAAATATGATGATGCCAAGAATGCAATGGTTTGAGCTCTCAACGAACGATACGATCAAGCTACTCACTTGAGAGCTCCCCCTTGATAGTACGGCAATCGATCCTATAACCCGGTCTCTCAACTACCACCATGAGACCGGTAAAATAGAAAACCCTATCAAGGTCAAACCTTAGCCTTGTGCATAGTCCACTTGAGCTAGATGATGACGATCTTGACTTCCTCAAGATGGACCACCTTTCTTGATTGCGTTGGCTTGATGAAGACTAGATGATTGCTCCCCCATACTCCACTATGGGTGAGCCACTCTTCGGCACATCTTCACAAGTCCATTGTCACCACAATGAACAGCGAGCCTCAAGCATGATCTCTCCGTGATGCTTCACTTGATCTTGCACATCGCAACCTTGATGACGATCTCCACTTGATGTCATCTTCCATGGGATGTATGGGATCTGCCTCTTGATGCAAGACCATGGAAATATACCTAACCCCACAAAGAACTCTCACGTAGACCATGGGTTAGTACACAAAGCGTAATGGATAATGCTTACCACACCATGGGATCACTTGATCCCTCTTAGTACATCTTGTACGCTTTGTGTGTTGATCAACTTGATTCACTTTTTTGACTTAGTATTGATCAACCTTGTATCTTAGCTTCTCTCTTCAAAAAGATGATGTCTTGAAGGTAAACATGAATGCTTACACAATCTTCTTCTTCATGACATGCTTGCAATAAGCTCAACTCCCACATGACCAATCTTTGGATAAACCTTCAATACCACCTTGGTCACCATATAAACTCCTTGAAACCCAATAGATGGACTTCAAGAAGTGCATATGGAAAAATCCTTCGAATATAACTCAAGGCAACCATTAGTCCATAGGGGTTTTATCAATTACCCAAAACCACACATGGAGAAATGTGCTCTTACAATCTCCCCCATTTTGGTAATTGATGACAACCACTCTCAAGATAGTTTATATAAGAAAATAAGTACAACCAAGCACACACAATGCAATGCATGGATGTGAGATGTAAATGCTTAAACAACAAAAGCAAAACTCTCAAAGCATTCCAAACTAAACTCTCTAAACTTCTCCCCCATTGGCATCGATTGCCAAAATGGACAAAAAGTTTAGAAATCCAATATAATAGGTGTTTCTCCAAAAAGTTTGTATATCTCAAATATGTGTGCAAAGAAATAGACATATCCAATGATAAGTAGTTGGAGGAAGACGAACTAGATTAAGAACCCAAAGATTGCACAAAGGATCGTATGGCACAAAGACATACACCGGAGTGAAGCAAGCAATCAAAAGATACTAATTGGAACAATCAATCACATGGACCAACGAGCCACATGAATAAAAGATATTATGATATGGGAAAAAGAGTGTTTATAAAGAAACGAGAGGAGTTCCCCATGATTTGTGCACAAATAATAATATTTGTATTTGAATACAAGTGCACAAAAAAAGGATCACGACTCCCCAAAAATCAATATAAACACACCACAAGTGCAAGCAAGAAGATAAGACAAAGAGCATAGTACTTGCACTAAACATATGGTTGAGCAACATGTAAAAGAGGCAATCTTAAGAATAGGCTCAACCAAAATGATGTGTGTGAGTCATGGAAAAGCACTTGATAAGACTAGTATAAGGATGAGCATAAAGCATCAACATAGTCTTGATGAAATGAGACACAAAGTGCAAACCATATCCTTCCAACACACAAACCACTAGCAAAAGGGTTCACAAGCTTACTAATAGGAAAATTTTAAAACCAAAGCTTGTGACAAACCCTAGTGAAGATAGGAAAATGATAGCCTTGTCAAGAGGAGGTATACCAATCGAAATGGCAAAACCCTCGTGAAGACAAGCATGAGGAAAATAATCTTCACCACCAAAGAGTGCATCAAGATGCTAGGATATAAGATCCGCACTCAAGACAGATTCTTTCACGAAACCACCAAGTAAACAAAAATGAAATGCAACCGTGGACGTGAAAGAAAAGAGGATATCAACTAGAGATGTAACTTCTCTCATGTGTATAAGATTCTAGGTAGAGGGAAGTCATGATGATATATCCACAAAGAATAATGTACACACGAAATAGTTACAAAAAGGAACAAACAAGATATACACAAGGAAGTCATAACTATACCAATAAGATCTTTGCTTGAAAGCATAGCACATAGCCTAATATTTTCTTATTGTACATACATGACCTCCCAATACACGAACATCAAAGACATCACAACTAGCAATATGATATCATCGTTGAGACTTTTTGAGAAAGGAAACAAGTACCACAAGAATGACTCAAGAAATTCCTACCATGATGCAACCTATAAACAGTTGAATGCGAGAAATGTATGCATGAAGTAGATACTTGTTAGCGAGATAGCATTGGATTGATGTAGTAGACAATGGTTCTTCGATCATCCTAGCAAGGATCCAATAAGCACATGGTGTCAACACCTTCCTTGTAAGTGAGCCGAGTGTCCAATGTATCTCCAATTGTTCCTAGAACAACACCCAAAACAAAGTGGTACCCAAACTTATTGGGACCAAACAGTTAGTGTACCAACAATATATAGGACAAAACTCCACATAAATATGTGCATATAGATATGAAATTGAATTTCATGCACACTTTAGCCAATTTATGTCATAGTGGAGTTTCCCCTATATATTGGGTCAAGGACAGAGAACATGCCAACGAAAGTACATGTAGTAAATATGCATGCTCAAAGCTTTCAAGAATCAATTCAACACATCGTTGACAAGATGCCGAAAGAAAAGGTATCAAGTGAAAATAAGATACCAAACAAAAAAATATCACTTGACGGATACCAACTAAAAGATACATCAAGGAATGAGATATCCATTGACACATGGCAAATAGAAGGAAACAAGATACCAATTGAAGGAAAACAAGAGGTATCAAGTTCCCAAATGAGAGCTAGGTTCCAAACAAACCAAACCCTCTGCAAATTTTCATGATGGCACAAAGCACCATAGAGAGAAGGCTTGCCTCCCACCAACACACACTTGATGAAGATCAAAAGATTTTATGATGAACACATGAAGAGAGTGTTCTACAGAAAATAGGATAGCTCCCCCAAGAGATGTGCATTGGATCATCACTTTCCCTATATCTATAGAAACACTAGGCACGCTCAGAAAGATCCACAAGAGGTAAGGAAGACAAACGATAAACAAAATACAATGCAAAGATGATTAGCAAATTCTACCACATAAAAGGATACCAATTATCAAAGGACAAGAAGTAATTCGAAATATTTCCTATTGGTAGATTGCAAAGATATCCAACATCATCTTCACACGTAAATCATAAGCAAATGACACTTGTAGAGCTAACATGCCACCTAGGAACAAGATAATTTGTAATATCAAATCTAAGTGGCAATATATCAAATGTACACATTCTCTGGGCTTGTAATATGCACATAGCATATTACTCCCCCATAATGTGGTAACCCAACGTTAGTAACAAGTGGCAAATGAAATCCAATAAGAGATAATTAATTGACCGTTTATAATTTGGATTTCTCATGAGAAGACATACCAAATAGAATCTAGATAATCTTGTAATATCAATACTAAGTGGTATTCCTCATGAACACACATTTATAGGGTCATGGAGTGCATAAAGCACATCACTCCCCCAAAATGGGACACTCCATTAATCTCTCACAAAGAGCCAACTAAGATACTGTTGGAAATATGCCCTAGAGGCAATAATAAATTGGTTATTATCATATTTCCTTGTTCATGATAATCGTTTATTATCCATGCTATAATTGTATTAATCGGAAACTCAGATACATGTGTGGATACATAGACAACACCATGTCCCTAGTCTGCCTCTAATAGACTAGCTTGTTGATCAAAGATGGCTATGGTTTCCTAGTCATGGACATGAGATGTCATTTGATAGCGGGATCACATCATTAGGAGAATGATGTGATGGACAAGACCCAAACTACGAACGTAGCATATGATCATGTCAGTTTATTGCTACTGTTTTCTGCATGTCAAGTATATGTTCCTATGACCATGAGATCATGCAACTCACTGATATCGGAGGAGTACCTTGTGTGTATCAAATGTTGCAACGTAACTGGGTGACTATAAAGGTGCTCTACAGGTATCTCCGAGGGTGTCTGTTGAGTTGGCATGGATCAAGACTGGGATTTGTTACTCCGTGTGACGGAGAGGTATCTCAGGGCCCACTCGGTAATACAACATCACAACAAGCATTGCAAGCAATGTGACTAAGTGTTAGTCACGGGATCTTGTATTACAGAACGAGTAAAGAGACTTGCCGGAAAAGAGGTTGAACTAGGTATGGAGATACCGACGATCGAATCTCGGGCAAGTAACATACCGAAGAACAAAGCGAGCATCATACGGGATTAACTGAATCCTTGACATAGAGGTTCGACCGATAAAGATTCTCGTAGAATATGTAGGAACCAATATGGGCATATAGGTCCCGATATTGTTTATTGACCATAGAGGTGTCTCGGTCATGTCTACATAGTTCTCAAACCCGCAGGGTCTGCACACTTAATGTTCGGTGACGTTTCGGTGGTATAGAGTTATGCATGGTGGTGACCGAAGGTTGTTCGGAGTCCCGGATGAGATCCCGTACATCATGAGGAGATCTTAAATGGTCCGGAGGTAAAGATTGATATATAGGAAGTCCTATTTTGGTCGCCGGAAAAGTTTCGGGCTTATCGGTAGTGTACCAGGAGTGCCGGTAGTGTACCGGGAGACCATCGGGAGGGGTATTTCGACCCAAGAGGCTACATGGGCTGTGGGAGAGTAAATACCAGCCCTTAGTGGGCTGGTGGAAGTCCCACACAAGGCCCATGCGGCTGGGAAGAAAAGCCCAAAGAGAAAAAGGTGGAAAAAGGCAAAAAAGGCAAAAAAAAGGAGGAATCCTAGTCCTACTAGGATTGGAGGAGGAATCCTCCTCTCCTCCTTGGTTCGGCCAACCCAAGGGCTGGCTCCTTGGGAGCCAAGCCTCCTCCTCTCTTCCTCTTATATATACTGGAGGTTTTAGGGTTTTTGGCACCAGATTTTTAGCCACGTGCTGCCCGTTCCTCTAGTGCATAGTTTCTTCTCTAGATCGGATTCCTGCAGTGCTTAGGCGAAGCCCTGCCGGAATAGCTCCACCACCATCTCCGGAGCGTCGTCACGCTGCCGGAGAAATCTTCTACCTCTCCGCTCCCTCTTGCTGGATCAAGAAGGCGGAGATCGTCATCGAGCTGTACGTGTGCTGAACGCGGAGGTGTTGTCCGTTCGGCGCTAGATCGGAAGGACCATGATCAAGATCACGAGACGGATCATGATGAGTTCGCGGGACGGATCGTGATGAGTTCGCAGGATGGATCGTGATGATATCACGGGACGGATTGTGATGAGTTCGCGGGACGGATCGTGATGAGTTCGCAGGACGGATCGTGACGAGATCACAGGATGGATCGTGATGAGTTCGCGGGACGGATCGTGATTGGATAATGGGACGGATCGTGATGAGATCGCGGGACGCTCGGCGATTTGGATCGCGAAGACGTTCGACTACACCAACTGCGTTTCTTAACACTTCCCGCTTAGCGATCTACAAGGGTACGTAGATCCACTCTTCCTCTCATAGATGCTCATCACTATGGATAGATCTTGCGTGTGCGTAGGAAATTTTTTTTTCCCATGCAACGTTCCCCAACAGATACAAACATGATGCAAAAAGGCTCTACACAAGACTCACACATACATGATGTGCAATCCATCATACATACTTGATTTCTCAAGATAAACAAATAGGAAGCACAACATATACAAACACATGCAAGGTACAAAACCACAACATGCAAAGGGGCAAGTAACTAACAATGTATTAAATTTAAGTACAAGTTACCGCAAGGAGGAACATTGGTATATGATAGACACTTTATGATCCACATGACTTGGCTTGAGACAAGATGAAGGATGAAGAACCCACAATTCTTCATAATGTATCCACGTCACCAATGCCCTCCAACAATACCTATTGATCAAGTTTGAGCTTGTTGGTCCCCAACCAAGTTGGGTCCTAAGAGGTTAGTCACAATAGGCTTGGCTACCCAAATGGTTCTTTTCTTGACACCACTTTGAGTACCAAAAAACTTGGCAAACACATTGCCAACCTTATCCTTCCCAAGAGAATAGATATCATAAATAATGATTGGGTTGGATAAGTTACCATTAGTGCATGAAGAAGCAAAGTGACCCTTCTCACGACATAAGTAGCAACATTTGCCCTTTACTTTCTTCTCAATTGATTTCTCAACTTGACGAGCGTTGACTTGGGTCTTCTTGGCAAGTGGCCTTTCTTCAACTTGACGTTGAGCATGAGATTGAACTTGTGGCCGCTTCCCTTGTTGATTGTCACTATGGGGATTCTTCTTCAATGGGCAAGATCTAACATGGTGCCCTTCTATTTTGCACTTGAAGCAAACAATCTTGGCCGAGTTCTTGACTTGTTCTTGGACCTTCTTGTTGTTTCTCTTGGACTTCTTATTCTTATTGGATTTGAATCCAAGTCCACTTTTGTCATTTGGGGATTTTTGTCCACACAAGATATTGTTGAGTGTGGACTTCCCTTCATGACTTTTTTCCAAGTCTTTCTTCAAAGAAGTGACTTGGGACTTGAGCTCTTTGATTTCCTCTACATGGTTAGTATCAATACAAGTACTAGAGGAAGTATATGCTTCATCTTTAGAGCAACAAGGCAAGGAAATTAATTCATCACAAGATGTACCAACATTATGAGTAGATGAACTACGAGGACTAGCACATGGCAATAAAGCATTTCTACGAGATGTAGTGCTAATTTCCACATAAGGATCACTTGATGTTACCTTAGTAGTACTAGCCTCATGAGCTATCTTTAGCACATTATGAGATACTAGAAGATCGCCATGATAGCTAGAAAGCTTTTCATGACTCTCTTCCAATTTCCCATAATTACTAGATAGCAACTTAAGTTCATCCCTTAGCTCAACATTCTCCTTTAATATGGATGCTTCACAAGAAATAGAGTTAGTAGCAAAAGCATCATCATTAACAACAAGAGGAGAAGGTAAATTGGCAAGCTCTTTAGCATATGAAACCTTAATTTGAGCATGAGACTCGGTGAGTTCAATGAGCGAACTCTTAACAAACCTTGAGCCATTTTAGAGGTGCTCAAAGTCCTTAAGGAGTTTAGCATGTGCAACTTCAAGCTTATCATTTTTAGTTCTAAAATCATTAGCCACCCCGAGAGCTCTTTCATGGGATTCCTTTAATCTAGATAATTCTAGAGTAAAGGTCTCCTCAAGAGATTCCTTGGTGGTTTGTTCATTTTCAAGAGCTTCAGATAGCTCCGCGATCTCATTAGCGTAATCACGTTCATGACCTTCCATTTTCTGAATGGTGGCCTCATGCTCCTCGAGATGAGCTTCCAACTCCTCAATATATTTCTTCCCCTCAATGGAAATAGACATGATTTCTATAAAGTTGGAACGAGCAATATTATTCTTATGAAGAGCTTTAAAAACCATTTATCCCTTAAGTTTTAAGGAAGCAATATTATCACTCTCTTCATCATTATCATCAACATCATCATCGTGCGATATATTGGGATTCAAAGTAGGAGATACCTTTGAAGCCTTAGCCATAAGGCAAAAGTGAGAAACAACAGATGATGATGTAGGATCCCTTGAAGCACCATTAAAGACCACATCTTGTTCCATGGAGTGTTTGTTGGGGAACGTCGCATGGGAAACAAAAAAATTCCTACGCACACGCAAACCTATCCATGGTGATGAGCATCTACGAGAGGGAGAGTGGATCTATGTACCCTTGTAGATCGCAAAGCGGGAAGCGTTAAGAAATGCGGTTGGTGTAGTCGAACATCTTCGTGATCCAAATCGCCGAGCGTCCCACGATCTCGTCACGATCCGTCCCGTGATCCAATCATGATCCGTCCTGCAAACACATCATGATCCATCCCGCGAACTCATCATGATCTGTCTCACGATCTTGATCACGATCTGTCCCGCGAACTCATCACGATCCGTTCTGTGATCACATCACAAACCGTCTCGCGATCTCGATCACGGTCCTTCCGATCTAGCGCCGAACGGACGGCACCTCCGCGTTCAGCACACGTGCAGCTTGATGACGATCTCCACCATCTTGATCCAGCAAGAGGAGGTGGAGAGGAGAGAGAGTTCACCGGCAGCGTGACAGCGCTCCGGTGATGGTGGTGGAGCAATTTCGGCAGGGCTTCGCCTAAGCGCTGCAGAAAACCGATCTAGAGGAGCACCGGTGAAACGGGTAGCACGTGGCCGTAAGTTGTGTCCAAACAGCACCCAATCCACCAGTATATAAAGGAGGGAGAGAGAGGAGGGCTGGTTCAAGGAAAAACTCCAATAGGAGTCGGCCAAACTAGAGGGGGAGGAGTCCTACTCCTCCTCCACTCCTAGTAGGAGTAGGACTCTTCCTTTTTAGCCTTTTTTCCACCTTTTCCTTTAGGACTTTTGCCTCCTGCGCCATGGGCCTTGGTGTGGCTGTTTTTCCAGCCCACTAAGGGCTGGTTATTATTCTCCCACAGCCCATGGACCTCTTGGGGTCGAAATACCCCTCCCGGAGGTCCCCCGGTACACTACCGGCACTCCCGGTACACTACCGATGAGCCCGAAACTTTTCCGGCGACCAAACTGGGACTTCCTATATATGAATCTTTACCTCCGGACCATTCCGGAGCTCCTCGTGACGTCCGGGATCTCATCTGGGACTCAGAACAACCTTCGGTCACCACCATACATAACTCTACACTACCGAAACGTCACCAAACCTTAAGTGTGCAGACCCTGCGGGTTCGAGAACTATGTAGACATGACCGAGACACCTCTACGGTCAATAACCAATGGCGGGACCTGGACGTCCACATTGGTTCCTACATATTCTACAAAGATATTTATCGGTCGAACCTCTATGTCAAGGATTTAGTTAATCCCGTATAACGTTCCCTTTGTTGTTCGGTATGTTACTTGCCCGAGATTCGATCGTCGGTATCTCCATACCTAGCTCAACCTCGTTACTAGCAAGTCTCTTTACTCGTTCCGTAATACAAGATCCCATGACTAACACTTAGCCACATTGCTTGCAAGGCTTGTTGTGATATTGTATTACCGAGTGGGCCCTGAGATACCTCTCCGTCACACGGAGTAACAAATCCCAGTCTCGATCCATGCCAACTCAACAGACACCATCGGAGATACCTGTAGAGCACCTTTATAGTCACCCAGTTACGTTGCGACGTTTGATACACACAAGTCACTCCTCCGATATCCTTGAGTTTCATGATCTCATGGTCATAGGAACATATACTTGACATGCAGAAAACAGTAGCAATAAACTGACACGATCATATGCTATGTTTGTAGTTTGGGTCTTATCCATCACATCATTCTCCTAATGATGTGATCCCGGTATCAAATGACATCTCATGTCCATGGCTAGGAAACCTTAACCATCCTTTGATCAACGAGCTAGTCGATTAGAGGCATACTAGGGACATGGTTTTGTCTATGTATCCACACATGCATTTAAGTCTCCGATCAATACAATTATAGCATGGATAATAAACGATTATCATGAACAAGGAAATATGATAATAACTAATTTATTATTGCCTCTAGGGCATATTTCCAACAGTGTTGGGTGTCCTCTGCATTGTTAGCACAACAAATCGAGGCCATAGATATATTTTTATCATGGAAACAAGATATAGCAAGCATATCATCATGAGGTTTAGTCAAGCTATTTGTACATAATATGCAGGGACTATCAATACAAGTATGTGAAACATTTAAAGTGCTTGAGGTGTTAAAGTCCAAAGATGAAGCATTGCAATAAGATAGTGAAGAAGAATTATCAACAATAAGCCCACTATCATCATTACGATGATCATCACTACTCACCATATAATTACCTTGTGGCAATCCACATGTAGGTGAAGTAGAAGAAGTTGAGAAGATAACACGACCGGAGGTGGAGGGAGAACAATCATCCCTACAAATCTTGGACACACCCTATTTATCTTGAAGCTTTGTCCACAACTCATGAGGATCCCGGAATGGCATGAGTTCAAATATAACTACATTGCTCAAAGCATCAAAAAGCACATTACAAGCTTGAGCATTGAGATAAGAGTTTTTCTCATCCTCTAAAGATATGTGTTGAGAATCCTTTAAGGAGAAAAACCCATATCTACAATTCACTCTAAATTTGGGTCCATGAGCCTAAAGAGATTAAGCATGCAAATTACCCAATCATCAAAATTTGTGCCATCGAAACTAAGAGTGTCAGAGAATCCTAATCCCCTAGTCGACATCCTGACTCTCTAGGTGGTTAAACCTAATAATGAGAAACCTCACTCTGATACTAATTGAAAGGACGTGTATGTCGCCTAGAGGGGGGTGAATAGGCGCTTTAAAATAATTACGGTTTAGGCTTGAACAAATGCGGAATAAAACTACTGTTTAATTAGTCAAGAACAAAACCTAAAACAACTAGGCTCACCTATGTGCACCAACAACTTATGCTAAGCAAGATAGACAACTAAGTGATAGCAAGATATATAACAAGAAACAATATGGCTATCACAAACTAAAGTGCATAAGTAAAGGGGATCAGGTAAGAGATAACCGAGGCATGCACATAGAAAACTCGGTCTCTCAACTACCACCATGAGACCGGTAAAATAGAAAACTACCACCATGAGACCGGTAAAATAGAAAACCCTATAAAGGTCAAACCTTAGCCTTGCACATAGTCCACCTGAGCTAGATCATGACGGTCTTGACTTCCTCAAGATGGACAAGCTTTCTTGATTGCGTTGGCTTGATGAAGACTAGATGATTGCTCCCCCATACTCCACTATGGGTGAGCCACTCTTCCGTACATCTTCACAAGTCCATTGTCACCACAATGAATGGCAAGCCTCAAGCATGACCTCTCTGTGATGCTTCACTTGATCTTGCACATCGCAACCTTGATAACGATCTCCACTTGATGTCATCTTCCATGGGATGTATGGGATCTTCCTATTTATGCAACACCATGGAAATATACCTAACCCCACAAAGAACTCTCACGTAGACCATGGGTTAGTACACAAAGCATAATGGATAATTCTTACCACACCATGGGATAACTTGATCCCTCTCAATACATCTTGTACGCTTTGTGTGTTGATCAACTTGATTCACTTTTTTGACTTAGTATTGATCAACCTTGTATCTTAGCTTCTCTCTTCATAAAGATGATGTCTTGAAGGTAAACATGAATGCTTACACAATCTTCTTCTTCAAGACATGCTTGCAATAAGCTCAAATCCCACATGGCCAATCTTTGGATAAACCTTGAATACCACCTTGGTCACCATATAAACTCCTTGAAACCCAATAGATGGACTTCAAGAAGTGCCTATGGACAAATCCTTCGAATATAACTCAAGGCAACCATTAGTCCATAGGGGTGTCATCAATTACCCAAAACCACACATGGAGAAATATGCTCTTACACCTTGGTATGTTCTGGAATGATTTGTCGGACGTCGAAATTCTAGGCGATTCGGCATACAATATTGATGCTATTGTTAAGGAGGGAGATAAGGCCCCTTGGCGAATAAAATGTGTATACGGGGAGGCTCAGACACACCTTCGGCATCAGACCTGGGATGTTATGAAGGGGATCAACACTTTAAGCGATCTCCCGTGGTTGTGTTTTGGTGATTTCAACAAAGTTTTGCGGCCGGATGAAGACCATGGGATAGCGAATAGAATCAATGCACAGATACAAGCTTTCCGAGATGCGGTTGATGTTTGTATGCTGATGGATCTTGGATACCAGGTTCGGCCATGGACGTTTGAGAAGAAGATCTCTGGAGGGTCTTATGCCAGAGTTAGGCTAGACCGAGCGCTGGTCTCAGCCAGTTGGCTGGCTCGTTTCCCACATGCAACGCTCACCCATTTGACGGTAGCAACCTCGGATCATGGCCCAATTCTGCTGAAGTACGAGTGTGTGTCAAGCAGCCCAGTAAAGAAGGATTTTAAGTACGAAAGTATGTGGGAGACCCATGAGTCTTGGCGAGATAAGATCGCATATGCCTGGAACAATGCACCACCAGGGTATGGAGTCGGTTATTTTAGAGACAAATTGCTCTCCATTAGCAACGATATCTCGGTTTGGAGCAAGGATACCTTTGGGAGTGTTCGAAAGGAGATCAAGCAAATAAAGTCTCAGATTGAACAACTACGTGATGATCCAGCAAGGGTGGGACCTTAGCATGCGGAGCTCAAGATGAACGAAAGATTAGTGGAACTATACCAGAGGAAGAACTCATGTGGCGCCAACGATCTCGTTTGGAGTGCTTGTCGGTCGGGGATAGTGTAGGAGATATGCCCTAGAGGCAATAATAAATGTTTTTGATTATCTCCCTGTTCATAATTATGTTTATGTTCCATGCTATAACTGCAATGATTCTCGAGTCTACAAATAAAACGAGGCTCGGAGGGAAACTCATGTGCACGTGTGGGATAATAAACGGTAAAATGTATTCCTAGTCTGGCCTCTAAGACTGGCTCAAGTATTGCATGATGATCCTGTTTTCCTGATCATGGGCATGGCTATCCCGGCAATTTTGAGGGCATAATGTTAGAAGAACATTTGTGTTGAATCGACCCGAATTGATGTTATGCTATGAGATACATTCGTCATAAGTTAATGGTTAATAACACAGAGAAGTTAATGTTTGCATAATTCCTTAGACCATGAGAGTATCGAGTTTCTTCATGCTTGCTTCATGAACTTTGGGGTTTGTTAAACGTCATCCGTAAATGGGTGGCTATTACAGCGGCTTATGGGTTCATGGAAAAGTATGTGAAGTAACTTGATAGCTCAAGATTCGGATTTGCTCCTCCGACGATGGAGAGATATCTCCGGGCCCTCTCGGTGTTACGGTATCCATCATCGTCTGGCCAGACACTTTGTGATTTGATCACGGGGATGCCGGAACACGGGAACAAGAAAAGAGAACAATACCGTTAACGAGGTAACTGGCATAGTGGACAAGTTGTTGATCCACGAGGATTCCAACATGTCTCACCTCGGGTATTTGTAACATATCGCGAAGCAACAGGAATAGCACACGGCAACTGGAGGTTCACTCGAATATTTATTCGTGTGGGTATAGGGATCGATATGGGTGTCCACGGCTCCGATGTTGATCATTGATCGGAAGGGGTTCCAGGTCATGTCTATGCTTCACCGAACCTATAGGGTCACACGCTTAAGGGTCATCTATCTGTTGAATACTAGACAGGGAGTCTGAGAGAAAATCACTGAAAAGTTTCGGACACCGGAAAAGTTTCGGACAGTGGAAAAGTTCCGTAGACAGGTCACCGGAACAGTTTCGGTGAAACTGAAAAGTTGTTTCAAGGGATACCATTAAGTCAAATTGGTTTCGGCACATGCCTGATAATTCTTGGAGGGTGCCAGAATCATTCTCGAAACTTCTGGGAATTTTCCGGAAGAATAACCGGAAATGTTCCGGAGCTGCCGGAACTGCTTCAGATGCTTTTTGCAGATGAAAATCACTATTCCGGAATTGTTCCGGATCGCATTGAAAATTATTTTAGTGGGGTACTAGAATTGTTCTAAGCCCACATAAATATTTTCAGTTCGAGCGGACGCTGAAAAATGTCGCCGTGAATAGTGAAAGTGCTTTTTGGACTACTTTATGGAAAGCCACCTTTTGAGGCTTTGCTCCAAAAGATCTTGGGGATGACATGGATGGATTGGAGCCATTTTTGGGGCCCCACATGAGGGTGTGGCCGGCCACATGGTGGACTCCTTCATGGAGTCCCTCTTGTTCCTTGGTTTCACTTTTATGCCCTTGTGGAAGGACTTCATTCATGTGCATTTTGGGTTTTATTGTAAAACCACCCTACCCCTTGGTTTTCCTATAAATAGAGGAGATGTGGGCTGCCATTTCTTCATCCTTGTGCTCTCATACACATGCTTTGCTTTGCAAGCTCTCTCTTTCCCTCCCAGCGAAATAGTTTCGCAGAGCCGAAAGGCTGTCTGGGTTCCGGCAGGAACTAGTTCTGGACGGCGAAGCCCTGCCGGATAGATGACACCGTATGTGTGCAACTCTGTAGAGAGATTGTAGTTTCGGTCTTAGTTCGAGAGTGCCTCCCGAAGGGCTGTCCGAGTGACAGTCCGAGCTTCGGAGGTCCTTCCGAAGGGCTGTCCGAGTGACAGTCCGAGCTTCGGAGGTCCTCCCGAAGGGCTGTCCACGACACCGTCCGGGGGACTGTCCGACTGCCTCCCGGAGGGCTGTCCGTGGGGCAGATGAGGGTATACATCCTCGCGGTTGGGAGGTTGTAAATCCTAGCTGCGGGGATCTGCACCGCCGATGGTCATCGACTCTACTTTCCGCTGCGCTACGAGTCGGTAACGAAAAGATCAAACCTTGTATGCAGTCTTCATAGTGATCCTGGGCTGGTGCGTAGGTCGGAATTTTTTTGTTTTCTGCTGCGTTACCCTACAGATAGGAATACTAAGTTCTTCCATATGCGCGCCAACATGCGTCGGAAGAAGAACATGATATGGGCACTCTCGAATGCACTAGGGGTGACAACAGAGGACCCGGCTGAGCTGCGAACATTGGTACAAAACTTCTATAAGTCCTTATACTCGACAGAGGGGGTGCAGGGTATGGAGGATGTATTACGACATGTACCTACGAAAGTTACTCCGGCGATGAATGATATTTTATGTGCTCCATACATGAGCGAGGAGGTAAAAACAACTCTGTTTCAGATGTTTCCCACTAAAGCCCCGGGACCCGACGGTTTCCCTACACATTTTTTTACCAGCAGCACTGGGATCTTTGTGGAGAGGAGGTCACTTCAGTGGTGCTGAGAATCATATGGGGGAAGAGAGCTCGGAAGGCGTCAATGATACAGTTCTGGTTCTTATTCCAAAGGTAACCAACCCCACATCCTTGGCTCAGTTCAGACCTATAAGTCTATGTAATGTGTTATACAAAATAGCGTCGAAAGTTGTGGCAAACAGGTTGAAGGTTATTTTGCCAGACATCATCTCGGAGGAGCAGTCTACTTTCGTTCCCGGTCGGTTGATCACAAACAACATCATTTGCGCTTATGAGTGCTTGCATTTCATGAAACGAAAAAGGTCCAAGACCAATAGCCTTTGTGCTCTGAAGTTGGATATGATGAAAGCCTACGATTAGGTGGAGTGGGCATATTTGCATGCAATCATGACCAAACTGGGCTTTTCTTCAGGGTGGATGGACATAGTCATGGGGATGGTGAAGTCGGTGTCCTTTTCGGTTCTTTTTAATGGAAAAAAAACTAGAAATCTTTAAACCAACCAGAGGTATCAGGCAGGGAGATCCAATTTCCCCCTACTTATTCTTATTGGCAGCGGAGGGCCTCTCGTGCCTTTTAAAATCCAGTTCTCAGTCATCTGTGCTTGGCGGTGTGAAGGTGGCTCCAACAGCTCCTGTGGTGAACCACCTCCTTTTTGCCGATGACAGCCTGCTGCTATTTAAGTCTAGTGTGGAGGGGGCAAATGCGGTATCAAACTTGCTATGTAGTTATTGTGATGCGTCGGGTCGGCGTATAAACAACGACAAATCATCCATCTTTTTCAGCAAAGGATGTCCTGACTCAAGAAGGCAGCAGGTGAAGAATATTTTTCAAGTGCAAAATGAGTCCCTAAGTGAGAAATATTTGGGTATGCCGACGGAGGTTGGTCATTCAAAGAATGGTACTTTCAAATACTTGAGACACCGAGTTTGGGAGAAAATCCGGGGATGGATGCAGAAGCTGCTATCGGCCGCGGGAAAAGAGGTTCTCATAAAGTCTTTTGCCCAAGCTATACATGTGTTCTCCATGTCATGCTTTAGATTATCAAGGGGCCTTTGTGAGAGCGTGACATCCACCATCAAGCAGTTTTGGTGGGGTACGAAGCAAGGAAAACGGAAGTTGTGCTAGATTTCTTGGGATGTGATGACAAAACCAAAGAATCTGGGAGGACTAGGCTTCAGAGATCTAGAGGTTTTCAACCTTGATCTCTTATCCAGGCAAGCATGGAGGTGTTTGACTGATCCACAATCTCTTAGTGCAAGAATCTTGAAGGCAACCTATTATCAGATTGTTCAATTATGGAGGCACAACTTGGAACGAACCCATCACAGATATGGCGCGTAATCGTGGATGGGAGAGACATCATGAGACTTGGGGCTATTATGCGGGTCGGAGACGGGAAATCAACAAGCATTTGTGAACATAACTGGATTCCCCGGGCAGGGATGATGAAACCTCTCGCTTCGCTGGTGTCGAACCCTTACGGTTTGTTTCTGAACTAATTGATTCACCTTCAGCTAGCTGGAGAGAAGAGGTGATCAGGCAAGTCTTTGTACGTGCGGATGTGGAGGTAATTTTGAGAATCCCACTATGCACTAGTCAGGTGGATGATTTTTGGGCATGGTCCGAGGAACCCCGGGGTCGCTTCTCTGTTCGGTCATCTTACCACATGATGTACCGACTGAAGATGGGTCGAGAGGCGTGGATCAATGAGGGCGTGCAGGGATCGAACCTCCAAGGTATGATGAAGGCGTGGAAGTCTCTTTGGGATCTTCAGGTGCCGTCAAAACTGAAAATCTTTACTTGGAGGCTTGCTCATCATTCCCTGCCAACTGCTGATGTCCTTTGCCACAGAAACATGGCGGTTACCGATATGTGTGCGGTGTGCGGGGCTCCGAATAACTGGCGACACTCGCTACTGGACCGCACCATGTCCAGGAGTGTTTGGGCGCTAGCGAAGGATGAGCTAGTCGAGCACATGTCCATGAATCAAGATGATAACACAAAGAACTGGACCTTCTCCGTGTTTGAATCACTTCCTGCTGATGAGTTTCTGACCATGGTGGTTATGCTATGGGCGATCTGGTCATCGCGAAGGAAAGTTATACATGAAGGCATATATCAAACACCTCATTCAACACATGGATTTATCTGTAGTTACCCGGCTGAGCTTGCCTCGCTTGCAAAACTGGTTACTCGGCCTCAGGCATCCACCACTCCGAGGTCCAGGGGGTGGATCCCTCTGCCGGTGCAGCATATGAAGATCAACGTCGATGCGGTTGTGGCTCGGCATGGTGGTTTTGGCACAGCAGCAGCTATCTGCAGAGATGGCAATGGAGTCTTCTAGGGAGCCTCGTGTTGGGGAACGTTGCATGGGAAACAAAAAAATTCCTACGCGCACGCAAGATCTATCCATGGTGATGAGCATCTATGAGAGGGAGAGTGGATCTACATACCCTTGTAGATCGCTAAGCGGGAAGCGTTAAGAAACGCGGTTGGTGTAGTTGAACGTCTTCACGATCCAAATCGCCGAGCGTCCCCCGATCTCACCACGATCCGTCCTGCGATCCAATCACGATCCGTCCCACGAACTCATCATGATCTGTCCCGCAAACTCATCACGATCCGTCTCGCGATCTTGATCACGGTCCTTCCGATCTAGTGCCGAACGGATGGCACCTCCGCGTTCAGCACACATACAGCTTGATGACGATCTCCGCCTTCTTGATCTAGCAAGAGGGAGCAGAGAGGTAGAAGATTTCTCCAGCAGCATGACGGTGGTCCGGCGATGGTGGTGGAGCTATTCCGGCAGGGCTTCGCCTAAGCACTGCAGAAAACCGATCTAGAGAAACTATGCACTAGAGGAACGGGTAGCACATGGCTGAAAATCTTGTGCCAAAACCCCTAAAACCTCCAGTATATATAGGAGGAAGAGAGGAGGAGGCTTGGCCCTCAAGGGACCAGCCCTTGGTTCGCCCGAATCAAGGAGGAGAGGAGGACTCCTCCTCCAATCCTAGTAGGACTAGGATTCCTCCCTATTTTGCCCTTTTTCCACCTTTTCTCTTTGTGTTTTCTCTCCCAGCCGCATGGGCCTTGTGTGGTATTTCCACCAGCCCACTAAGGGATGGTTTTCACTCTCCCACAGCCCATGTAGCCTCTTGGGTCGAAATACCCCTCCCGATGGTCTCCCGGTACACTACCGGCACTCCCGGTACACTACCGATGAGCCCGGAACTTTTCCGGCAACCAAAATAGGACTTCCTATATATCAATCTTTACCATTTGGAATATTCCGGAGCTCCTCATGACATCTGGGGTCTAATCCGGGACTCCAAACAACCTTCGGACACCACCATACATAACTCTATACTACCGAAACGTCACCAAACCTTATGTGTGCAGACCCTGCGGGTTTGAGAACTATGTAGACATGACCGAGACACCTCTACGGTCAATAACCAATAGTGGGACCTGGATGTCCATATTGGTTCCTACATATTCTACGAATATCTTTATTGGTCGAACCTCTATGTCAAGGATTCAGTTAATCCCGTATGATGTTCCCATTGTTTTTCGGTATGTTACTTGCCCGAGATTCGATTGTCGGTATCTCCATACCTAGTTCAACCTCGTTATCGGCAAGTCTCTTTACTCGTTCCGTAATACAAGATCCCGTGACTAACACTTATTCACATTGCTTGCAAGGCTTATTGTGATGTTGTATTACCGAGTGGGCCCTGAGATACCTCTCCGTCACATGGAGTAACAAATCCCAGTCTTGATCCATGCCTACCCAACAGACACCCTCACAGATACCTGTAGAGCACCTTTATAGTCACCCAGTTACATTGCAACGTTTGATACACACAAGGCACTCTTTCGGTGTTCGTGAGTTGCATGATCTCATGGTCATAGAAACATATACTTGACATGTAGAAACCAGTAGCAATAAACTAACACGATCATATGCTACATTTTTAGTTTGGGTCTTGTCCATCACATCATTCTTCTAATGATGTGATCCCGTTATCAAATGACATCACATGTCAATGGCTAGGAAACCTTGACCATCTTTGACCAACGGGCTAGTTCACTAGAGGCATACTAGGGACAAAGTGTTGTCTATTTACCCACACATGTAATGTGTTTCCAATTAATACAATTATAGCATGGATAATAAACGATTATCATGAACAAGGAAATATGATAATAACCAATTTGTTATTGCCTCTAGGGCATATTTCCAACAGTCTCCCACTTGCACTAGAGTCAATAATCTAGTTCACATCACCATGTGATTCGCATTGTTATGAATCTAACACCAAATGAGTTCTGGGGCTCGATCATGCTTTGCATGTGAGAGAGGTGTTTTAGACAACTAGTTTGCGACATTCAGATCCGTGTTTACTTTGCAAATCTCTATGTCATACTGTACACACTGCTACCACACTCCACTTGGAGCTATTCCAAATGGCTGCTCCACTATACGTATCCGGATTGCTACTCAGAGTCATCCGGATTGGTGTTAAAGTTTGCATCGACGTAACCCTTTACGATGAACTCCTTATCACCTCCATAATCGAGAAATATTTCCTTAGTCCTCTAGTTACTAAGGATAATCCTGACTGCTGTCTAGTGATCCACTCCTGGATCACTTTTGTACCCCTTGACAGACTCATGGCAAGGCACACACCAGGTGCGGTACACAACATGGCATATTATAGAGGCTAAGGCATAGGGGACGACGTTCGTCCTTTCCCTTTCTTCTATCATTGTCGAGCTTTGAGTCTCACTCAACTTCACACCTTACAAATTAGGCGAGAACTCTTTCTCTGACTGGTCCATTTTGAACTCTTTCAAAATCTTGTCAAGGTATGTACTCATTGAAAGTCTCATCAAGCATCTTGATATATCTCTATAGATCTTGATGCTCAACAATTAGGTAGCTTTATCCAGGTCTTCCTTTGAAAAACTCTTTTCAAACAACCGTTTATGCTTTCCAGAAATTCTACATCATTTCCGATCAACAATATGTCAACCACATATGCTTACCAGAAACTCTATAGTGCTCCCACTCACTTTATTGTAAATACAAGTTTCTCATAAACTTTGTATGGACTCAAAAACTTTGATCACCTCATCAAAGTGTATATTCCAACTCCGAGATGCTTGCTTCAGTTCATAGAAGGATCACTGAAGCTTGCACACCTTTTAGCATCCTTAGGACTGACAAAACCTTCTGGTTGTATCTCATACAACCTTTCCTTAAGGAAGGAAACGATGTTTTGACATCCATGTGCTAGATTTCATAATTGAAAAATGCAGCAACTGCTAACATAATTCCAACAGACTTTAGCATCGTTACGAGTGAGAAAGTCTCATCGCAGTCAACTCCTTGAACTTGGCAGAAACTTCTTTGTGACAACTCGAGCTTTATAAATGGTGACATTCACCATCAGCGTCTGTCTTCATCTTAAAGGTCCATTTGTACTCAAGAACCTGCCGTCCAACGAGCAAGTCTACCAAAATCTATACTTGGTTTTCATACATGGATCCTTTCTCGGATTTCATGGCCTCTAACCATTTGTCGGAATCCGGGCCCATCATCGCTTCTCCACGGCTCGTAGGTTCATCATTGTCCAACAACATGACCTCCAAGACATGGTTGTCGTACCGCTCAGGAGCAGTACACATCCATGTCGACCTACGAGGTTTGATACTAACTTGATCCGAAGCTTCATGATCATCATCATTAACCTCTTCAAATAACGTAGGCTTCACAGAAACATCTTCCTGCGCTGCGCTACTCTCTGATTGAACAAAGGTTCAACAACCTCATCAAGTTCTATCTTCCTCCCACTTAATTCTTTCGAGAGAAACTCTTTCTCGAGAAAGGACCCGATTTTAGCAACAAACATTTTATGCTTGGATCTAAGATAGAAGGTTCACCCAACTGTTCTTAGGGTATTCTATGAAGATGCATTTGTCCGCTTTGGATTTGAGCTTATTCGGTGAATACATTTTCAACACAAGCGTCGCAGCCCCAAACATTAAGAAATGACAGCTTGGGTTTCTATCAAACCCTAATTCACACGGTGTCATCTCAATGGATTTAGATGCTGCCCTATTTAAAGTGATTGTAGTTGTCTCTAATGCATAACCCCAAAATTATAGTAGCAAAACGATAAGAGACATCATAGCATGCACCATATCCAATAGAGTACGACTATGACATTCAGACACACCATCACACTATGGTGTTCCAGGTGGCGTGAGTTGTGAAACAACTTTCACATTGTCTAAAGTTGTATGCCAAACTCGTAACTCAGATATTCACCTCCACGATCATATCTCAGACATTTTTATCTTCTTGTCATGATGATCTTAAACTTCACTTTGAATTTGCTTGAACCTTTCAAACGATTCAGACTTGCGTTTCATTAAGTAAGTATACACTATATCTACTCAAATCATCAGTGAAGGTAAGAAAATAACGATATCCACCGCACGCTACAAGACTCATTGGATTGCATACATCAACATGTATCATTTCCAATAAATCACTTGCCCGCTCCATCCATCTAGAAAACGGGGTCCTTAGTCATCTTGCCCAAGAGGCATGGTTCGCATGTCTCAACCGATTCGAAATCGAATGAGTCCAAAGATCCATAAGCATGGAGTTTCTTCATGCGCTTTATACCAATATGACATTTAGCGGCAGTGCCACAAGTATGTGGTACTATAATTATTAACTTTGTATCTTTTGGCATCAATGTTATGAACATGTGTATTACTACGATCAAGATTCAACAAACCATTCTCACTCGATGCATGACCATTAAAGGTATCATTCATGTAAACAGAATAACCATTATTCTCTAACTTAAATGAATAACTGTGTTGCAATAAACACGATCTAATCACGTTCATGCTCAACGCAAAACACCAAATAACATTTATTTAGGTTCGTCACTAATCCCGAAGGTAGAGAGAGCGAGCGATGTTGATCACATCAACCTTGGAAACATTTCCAACACACATCATCACCTCACCCTTAGCTAGTTCTCCGTTTATTCCGTAGCTTTTATTTCGAGTTACTAACATTTAGCAACCAAACCGGTATCCGATACCCAGGTGCTACTAGGAGTACTCGCAAGGTACACATCATTAACACGTATATCAAATATACTTTTGTCGACATTGCCAGCCTTCTTATCTACCAAGTATCAAGGGTTGTTCCGCTTCAGCGACCGCTCTCCTCATAATCGAAGCACTTAGTCTCGGGTTTGGGTTCAACTTTGGGTTGCTTCACTGGAGCAGCAACTGACTTGCTATCCATGAAGTTTCCATCCTTGCTCTTGCCCTTCTCGAAACTAGTGGTTTGACTAACCATCAACACTTGACGCTCCTTCTTGATTTCTACCTTCGCGGTGTCAAACATCGCAAACAGCTCAGAGATCATTATTTCTATCCCTGGCATTTTATAATTCATCACCAAGTTCTAGTAGCTTAGTGACAGTGACTTGGAGAACTATATCAATCACTATCTTATCTGGAAGATCAACTCTCACTCGATTCTAGCGATTGTAGCACCCAGACAATCTGAGCACATGATCAACGATTGAGCTATTCTCTTTCATCTTGCAGGTAAAGAATCTTGTTGGAGATCTCATATCTCGCAACACGGGCACGAGCCTGAGATCCTAATTTCAGCTCTTAGAACATCTCATATGTTCTGTGACGTTCAAAATGTTTCGGAGCCTCAGTTCTAAGCCGTAATGCATGACGCACTAAACTATCAAGTAGTCATCAGAACGTGCCTGTCAGATGTTCATAACATCTACAGACGATGCTAGAGGGGTTGGCGTACCGAGCGGTGCATTAAGTACATAAGCCTTTTGTGCAGAATTGAGGACAATCCTGAGATCACGGACCCAGTCCGCAATATTGCTACCATCATCTTTCAACTCTATTTCTCTAGGAACGTATAAAAATTCAAGGGAGCTACAGCGCGAGCAAGTAATCTACAACATAATTTGCAAAGACACTACTGACTATGTTCATGATAATGAGTTCAATTAATCATATTACTGAAGAACTCCCACTCAAATTGACATCCCTCCGGTCATTCGAGTGATACATGATCCAAATTCACCAACTCAAGTCCAATCATCACGTGAGTTGAGGTGGTTTCAATGGTGAACATCATCATGTTGATCATATCTACTATATGACTCATGTTCGACCTTTCAGTCTTTTGTGTTCCGAGGCCATGTATGTACATGCTAGGCTCGTCAAGTTTAACCTGAGTGTTCTGCATGTGCAACACTGGCTTGCACCCATTGTATGTGAACGTAGAGTCGATCACACTCGATCATCACAAGGTGTCTCGACATGACAAACTTTCGCAACGGTGCACACTCGGGGAGAATACAACTTATCTTGAAATTAAGTGAGGGATCACCTTATAATGCTACCGTCGTCCTAAGCAAAACAAGGTGCATAAAAGGATTAACATCACATGCAAATCATAAGTGACATGATATGGCCATGAACTTGTGCTTTTGATCTCCATCTTGAAAGCACCGACATGATCTCCATCGTCACCGACATGACACCATGATCTCCATCATCTAGATCTCCATCAACGTGTCGCCATCGGGGTTGTCGCACCCACCATGCTTCTACTACTATTGCTACCGATTAGAGATAAAGTAAAGCATTACATAGAGTTTAATGATTGACATGCAGGTCATACAATAATTAAAGACAACCCTATGGCTCCTATCGGTTGTCGTACTCATCGACATGCAAGTCGTGATATTCTATACAAAACATGATCATCTCATACATCACATATATCTCAGCATGTAATTGGCCATATCACATCATAACATACCCTGCAAAAACAAGTTAGACGTCCTCTAATTGTTGTTGCATGTTTTACGTGGCTGCTACGGGTATCTAGCAAGAACAATTTTCACCTGCGCAAAAACCACAACGGTGATACATAAGTTGCTTTTCAACCTTCTCAAGGACCGCCTTTGTCGAATCCGATCCAACTAAAGTAGGAGAAACAGACATCCGCCAACCATCTTTGTGCAATGAGGTCACACGTCAGTCGATGGAACCGGTCTCTCATAAGCATACGAGTAAGGTTGGTCCGAGCAGCTTCATCCCACAATACCGCTGAACCAAAACACGACCAAGGGAGGAAGCAATCTAAGCATCAACGCCCACAAACTCTTTGTGTTCTACTCGAGATCTCACCTACACATAGACCTAGCTCATGATTCCACTGATGGGGGACGTTGCATGGGAAACAAAAAATTTCCTACGTGCACACAAGATCTGTCCATGGTGATGAGCATCTACGAGAGGAAGAGTGGATATACATACCCTTGTAGATCGCTAAGCGGGAAGCGTTAAGAAACGCGGTTGGTGTAGTCGAACGTCTTCGCGATCCAAATCGCCGAGCGTCCCGCGATCTCATCACGATCCATCCCGCGATCCAATCACGATCCATCCCGCGAACTCATCACGATCCGTCTCACAAATTCATCACGATCCGTCTCGCGATCTTGATCACGGTCCTTCCGATCTAGCGCCGAACGGACGACATCTCCGCGTTCAGCACACGTACATCTTGATGACGATCTCCGCCTTCTTGATCTAGCAAGAGGGAGCAGAGAGGGAGCAGAGTTCTCCGACAGCGTGACGGCGGTCCGGAGATGGTGGTGGAGCTATTCCGGCAGGGCTTCGCCTAAGCACTGCAGAAAACCGATCTAGAGGAGAAACTATGCACTAGAGGAATGGGTAGCACGTGGCTGAAAATCTTGTGCCAAAAACCCAAAAACCTTCAGTATATATAGGAGGAAGAGAGGAGGAGGCTTGGCCCTCAAGGGACTAGCCCTTGGTTCGGCCGAATCAAGGAGGAGAGAAGGACTCCTCCTCCAATCCTAGTAGGACTAGGATTCCTCCCTATTTTGCCTTTTTTCCACCTTTTCTATTTGGGTTTTCTCTCCCAGCCGCATGGGCCTTGTGTGGGACTTCCACCAGCCCTCTAAGGGCTGGTATTAACTCTCCCACAGCCCATGTAGCCTCTTGGGTTGAAATACCCCTCCCGATGGTCTCCCGGTACACTACCGATGAGTCCGGAACTTTTCCAGCGACCAAAATAGGACTTACTATATATCAATCTTTACCTCTGGAACATTCCGTAGCTCCTCGTGACATCCGGGATCTCACCCGAGACTCCGAACAACCTTCGGTCACCACCATACATAACTCTATACTGGCAAAACGTCACCAAACCTTAAGTGTGCAGACCCTGCGGGTTCGAGAACTATGTAGACATGACCAAGACACCTCTACGGTCAATAACCAATAGCGGGACCTGGATGTCCATATTGGTTCCTACATATTATACGAAGATCTTTATCGGTCGAACCTTTATGTCAATGATTCAGTTAATCCCGTATGATGTTCCCTTTGTTCTTCGGTATGTTACTTGCCCGAGATTCGATCGTTGGTATCTCCATACCTAGTTCAACCTCGTTACCGACAAGTCTCTTTACTCATTCCGTAATACAAGATCCCGTGATTAACACTTAGTCACATTGCTTGCAAGGCTTATTGTGATGTTGTATTACCGAGTGGGCCCTGAGATACGTCTCCGTCACACGGAGTAACGGATCCCAGTCTTGATCCATGCCAACCCAACAGACAGCCTCAGAGATACCTGTAGAGCACCTTTATAGTCACCCAGTTACGTTGCGACGTTTGATACACACAAGGCACTCTTCCGGTGTCCGTGAGTTGCATGATCTCATGGTCATAGAAACATATACTTGACATGCAGAAAACAGTAGCAATAAACTGACACGATCATATGCTACGTTTGTACTTTGGGTCTTGTCCATCACATCATTCTTCTAATGATGTGATCCCATTATCAAATGACATCACATGTCAATGGCTAGGAAACCTTGATCATCTTTGACCAACGAGCTAGTTTACTAGAGGTATACTAGGGACAAAGTATTGTCTATTTACCCACACATGTAATGTGTTATCAATTAATACAATTATAGCATGGATAATAAACGATTATTATGAACAAGAAAATATGATAATAACCAATTTATTATTGCCTCTAGGGCATATTTCCAACACCTCGGTGATGGTACATAAACACATTGATGATCCTGAAGTGGTTGAGACGTTGGCTATCCGTGAGGCCTTGTCACTAGGGGAGGACCTTTATCTGCAGAGAGTTGCAATTGTCTCGGACTGCAAGATAGCTGTTGATGCGCTCAAGGATGATTCTACGACGTCATATGGGGCGGTGCTGAAGGAAATTAGAATCCGATCTAGTATTTTTTTTCTTCGTGTCTTTTTAGTCATGAATTCAGAACCTCCAATGTGGAGGCTCACAATCTCGCAAAGTACGCTTTATCGCTCGGGTACGGCCGCCATGTTTGGTTAGGAGTACCTGGAATCTTGATTTCATCCATGTAAACGTTGTGACGGATGAATAAAGCTTTGTGAGTTTGCCTAAAAAAAGTTGTTTGACGCAAGGAGTTTCACATACGAGCTCCAGTATAGGGAGCTCCAATATGCCGCTTATTGCGGCAATTAGTTGGGGCTTCGAAGATGTTGCCCTCCTACTATGCCAGCCCAGCACGCGTGTGGGTACTGTATTGTTTTTTGATTCTATTTATCATTTTTTTTGTTTTTCCGTTATTTATTTATTTATTTTTGATTCCTTTGCCTTCTCTTTTTTGCTCTTCAAAGTTTCAAATTTATTTCAAAATTTCAGAAAATGTTCAGAAGCTCAAAGATGTCTCTATTATAAATTTTTATTCACAAATTTAAAAAATGTTTGCATATTTAAAGAAAATGTTCACCTTTCATATAGTATTCATAATTACAAAAAATGTTCGGGATTTTCAGAAAATGTTCAGGTTTTCTAATTTTTGGCAGTTTCATAAAATGTTTCTATGATTTTAAATTCTAAATAAATTCCACAAAAGTGATTTAAAAAAATCCTGGACACTTTTTGAAACATAAACATCTTATGAAAGCAGTGAACACATTTTGAGAATGAGACTAATTTTTTAAACACAAATATTTTATGAAAATCAGGAACAAATTTCGAAAACGAAAAAAGTTTTTGAAACACATATTTTTTTATGAAATCATGATTATTTTTTATGAAAACAAGAACATTTTCTTAAATTGACAATTCTTTTTCAAAAACGTTTTTTTTTTGAAAAACCATGCAGTTTTTTGAATATGATAACAATTTTGGAAAATATGAACACATTTTGAAATCAAGAACATTTTTTGCAATTACTGATTAGTTTTTGAAGCACGAACATTTAAATAAAAATTGTGAATACGAGAACATTTCTTGAAATTCAGAACAAAAAATTTGAAAATGTTAAATAAAAGGTATAGGAAAAAGGAGATGGATAAAAAAGGAAATAAAAAAATGTAAACGAAAATAATTACCTTTTTGAAAATCCCGAACAACTTTTGAAGTTATGGATAATTTTGAAATATGACAATAATTTGAAATTTTGTATATTTTCCGAATTTTAATAAGAATTTCTGAATATGAGCTTAGTTTAAAAAAGATAAAATAACCTTGAAAAAAAACTAAGAAACCATAAAAACAGAAAAAGAAAAGAAAAATAAACAGAAAAACGAAAAAATAAACCGGTGTCTAAGGAAAGCTGGGCCGGCGCAAATTAAAAAAAAGAGAGATTTGTTCAGGGAATTTCCTTGACACTTTGACGCAGAATTCGGCGAATAGAATTTTCCTGGTTCATCATGTTCAGGTCTATCAAACCAATAGCGTTAGATTATGGGCCACAAGTTACGGCACTCCCGCTGAGAGAGTTTGTCTGACTCAAGGCCTGCCGTATATACAGCCGAGTTGCATCGCGGCCCACAGAGGCCGTGCCCACCTGGAACGTCGACGTTTTCCGTGCCATCCACGTTCGATGAATCTGTCCGGAAGTCCACGTTCGATGAACCTGCCCATTCACGAGTTCAAAAAAGAAAAACCCCTGCCCTTTCACAGCATCCGGCCGATCAGCGCCACGAACGACCACATAAACGAACGAGCAGCAGCAAAACATTCCCACCTTAGTACAGCCTCTGTTGTAATCACGCCGTCTTTTCGCCACAAGTTCGGCTGTTTCCGCTGACCAGGTCAATTACACCCATCTAATCACTCCATAATCCATGTGAACATACCTCGCGGAGCCGCAGCGTGACGCGCGTCGCGAACGGATGAAGTTGACGGAAGCACGTTCGTGCTGCTGCTGTTGCTCTCCACCGAGCGCTGGGCGAGCGTAGTGGCGCTGCGTCGGCGCCGGTCGTGCGCTCGCCCGGCGGCTCGGCACAGCCGTACGTACTCCTAAACTGGAGTGAGAAAGGGGAAAGCGATAGGACGGTTGAATTCCGTGGTGGGTAGAGCTTCCGCGGCTGTTTTACTACACAGGTGCAACCGCGAGGCAGCAGCATCATGGCTGACCACGGGAGCGGGATCCTTCTGCGGAGACACGGACGCCGATGTCTCTGTGGCCAACTGGCCAGGCCAGGCAGAAGATGCTCATGTCGTGATACAGATCATCTCCAACCATACCTCCTACTCCGCTCTCGTATGTCTCGGGACCAGTGGCGCAGCTAGCTTGGTGAGCCAAGTGGTCCAACAATGAAGATTTTCATGTAATTCTATGTATTGTTAAAAAAAACTTTTTTCTATCCTATATATTGGCTATATGAAAAATTTCAGGGTGGTCCATGTGGCTACGCCATTGCCCGGGACACCGACCAAACAAACATCAAATTCAAGCTATACATGTCCATGTTGTTTGACATCCCTCAAAATCCATCTTATATATGAGACGGATTTAGGCTAGTCGGAACTGTCTAATAGGCGACCCGTCCTAAATCTTTTCAAACCATCACCAACCCTCGCCCGACCTGCCCTCTTTCTCCCCTCAGCTTCGTTGACATCGCCCCTTGCGTAGCTATGTTGTCATCCCCAAACCATAGTGCCACCATCACGAGCCCAAATCCCCTCTCGGTCGTCCCTGCCGCCCTGGACATGGTCCTACTCCACAAGACCTACAGCTCGCCTGCCATTTGTTTGATTAAATGGTTGAATTGTTTAGATTCTTTTGCTCATTTGCAGGCAAAAGATGGATTCCTCGTATAATGGTTTGGATTACAAGGAGCTTTATGACTACACATTCGAAGAGTCATCGATTCGTCAAATTTAGACATTGACAACTACAAAAATGTTGACATGATGGTATAGTGATGATGAGCATCCAGGAAGAAAAGAAGAAAAAAGATGAGCATGTTCTCAACTCCAAGGGTTCGATAAAAGGTAGGATGATTGTTGTCCGGGATGAGCACTCATTTTGTTCTTGCGCATAGTAAGAGGTGTGAACACATATAATCCTTATTTCATGCTAATGAAGGATTGATGCAGGCAATTGTGCTCTACTCCGCATAAATGCAAGGCTGCTCCAAGGCTGCTTGCATATTGTAAAGTTGCATATGTTGCTCATGAGTACGCCCGGATGAAGAGCACATGCATGAGGCCGTAGATGCATTTGCATGCACCTTGATGAATGTGTTTGGACCGAAGTAATTGAGAGAACCAAGTGTCAAGGACAAAGAAAAGTCATTGGCTATTGAAGTAGCAAGAGGTTTTTCAAGCATTCTCGGTCCAGACAATTGCATGCATTGACAAAGAAAAATTGTTCAACAGGTTTGCACGAGCAGTACCAAGATCACACCAAAAAGACCACTATAGTTCTTGCAGTGCTGGCATCAAACAACTTGCGGATTAGGCATACCATGTTCTCATGGCACCAAAGTGTTTTTGCTGTCGAAAAGACTTTGTGATGGGGATGCTCGTACGTTATACCATCAACGGGCATGACTACAATGTAGGTTACTACCTTATCAATGATATCTATTTTCAGTGGACGACATTTGCGAAGACTATATCCGGTCACCAAGTTGCAAAATGATATCTCTTTGCACGAATATAAGAAGGTGCTACGAAGGATGTGGAAATTAAGCTTATCGTCGATCCCACCAAAATTGTAGTTCATACTCTCCCAACAAAAAAGGTTATCTTACGAGAAGTTTGGACGAAGGGATGGCATGAAGAAAAATAAAACATGAAACATTACATTCTTTTTAATAAGTATATACTCCTTTTGCCCTAAATTACTTGTATCAGATTCGTCTAGATACGTATAAAAAAAGATTCATCTAGATAGGATGTATGTAGACATATTTTAGTTTTAGATTCATCCGTATCAAGATAAATTCAAAACAAATAATTTGGGACGGAGCTAATACTAGTAAATATACGGAGATAGAGACATATAGAGAGACTAGACGTTGAAAATAGTTTTGGAGTGTTAAACAATGCCTTTGGCGGTGGCACATTGGAGAGGCCACCCACAAGGCAGTTGACACGGCGAGCCGGAGCAGGCGATCCGAGGAAATACACGAGCGGAGGAGGTCCCGTGTTCGTTTGCTCTGTTCCTCCCCGCGCCGGGCCTTCCCTTCCCTTCCCTCGAGTTTCCTTCCTTTCCTTTTTCCCCCTCCTTTCCATTCGCCAATAAATAATTTCCACGCCAGGAAACCGAATCTCGAGCAGGAACCTGCGAATTTCCCCGACTCCAATCATCTCCCTCCTCCTCTCGCCCATTCTTCTCCGAATCCGCCCCCCCTCCCCATCCAATCCGCCTTTCCATCCACCCAACCAACCAATCCTCGCTGCAATTCGCCGTTGCCGGCGGCGGCGGCGCGCAGCCGAGCGAGGACTGCCGGTGCTGCGTGGATTGGTCCCCCCTCCTCTTCTCTCCGGTAAGGAAACCCTAGATTGGCCGAGTGGCTTCTTCGTTCCGCTCCTGCCGATTTGCTTGCTAATCCGTCTTTCCATGGTCCGATTGGGTGTATCTTCTTCAGCTCGCAGTGCTGATTCCTAGCTGAAGCCTCAGGCGCGGCGCAGCTTGTCTTGTCTACCAAAAAAAATGGCGGTGGGAAGGCTGTTTTGATGGTTCCCTCCCTCGGTGGGACCAGGAGGGGTTGGCTGGATTGGGTGTGATCGGGACTGCCGAGGCCGTAGCGGCAGTTCTCATGGATCAGCTCGCTTTGCTCGCGACGGAGTTCGGGGATTCGTCCGACTTCGAGGTCGACGGCATCAACGAGAACGATGTCAGCGACGAGGAGATTGAGCCCGAGGAGCTGGCCCGGCGAATGTGGAAGGACAGGGTCAGGCTCAGGAGGATCAAGGAGAGGGAGCAGAGGCTCGCCCTGCAGCAGGCCGAGCTGGAGAAGTCCAAGCCCAAGCAGATATCTGACCAGGCCATGCGCAAGAAGATGGCCAGGGCGCAGGACGGGATCCTCAAGTACATGCTCAAGCTCATGGAGGTGTGCAATGCCCGTGGGTTCGTCTACGGGATCATCCCCGAGAAAGGGAAGCCCGTGAGCGGCGCCTCGGATAACATTAGAGCTTGGTGGAAGGAGAAGGTCAAGTTTGATAAGAATGGCCCGGCAGCAATTGCAAAGTACGAGGCCGAGCACTTGGTGGATGCTAATGCTCAGAGTAGTGCCGTCAAGAACGAGCACAGCTTGATGGATCTTCAAGACGCCACTCTGGGCTCACTGCTTTCTTCGTTGATGCAGCATTGTAATCCACCGCAGCGCAAGTACCCCCTGGAGAAGGGCACTCCGCCCCCATGGTGGCCTGCAGGGAATGAAGAGTGGTGGGCTGCCTTGGGCCTTCCAAGGGGACAGTTTGCTCCTTACAAAAAGCCTCATGATCTTAAGAAGGTTTGGAAGGTTGGTGTGCTTACATGTGTTATTAAGCACATGTCCCCCAACTTTGATAAGATCAGAAACCATGTTCGCAAATCCAAAATCTTGCAGGATAAAATGACTGCCAAGGAGAGCCTGATTTGGTTGGGAGTCCTACAGAGAGAGGAAAGGCTTGTGCTCGGCATTGACAATGGTGTCTCAGAGATTACTCACCACAGTGCTCCAGAGGACAGAAATGGAGCTATGATCGCACACAGCAGCAGTAACGAGTATGATGTCGATGGTCTTGAGGAGGCTCCTCTTTCAACATCATCTAAAGATGATGAGCAAGGTCTTTCTCCAGCTGCACAATCCAGCGAGGAGCATGTCTCCAGAAGTGGCAGAGAAAGGGCGAACACTAAACATCTTTATCAGGCTGTTCTTCTTAAGGAAGGAACGAAAAAACAACCACCAAAGAGAAAAAGAACACGTCACAGTCCCGTTGCCGTTGAGCAGGAGGTACAAAGGACCGATGATGCACCAGAAAATCTTATTCCTGATATGAACCGACTGGACCAAGTAGAAATTCCTGGCATGGCTAACCAGATTACAAGCTTCAATCAAATGGCTGTTACAAGTGAAGCTTTACAACACAGAGGAAATGCTCAAGGGCATGTTTATCTTCCTGGGGCTGGGGTTAATAGCTTTGATAATGCCCAAGCTGTGGATGCTACTCCTGTAAGCATATACATGGGAGATCAGCATGTACGTTATGGAAGTAGTGATGATGCCAGGTCAAACTCTGGAAATCCCTTTCCACTGCATGCTGATTCTGGTTTTAATAGTTTTGCCAGTAGCTATCAGACTTTACCCCTGAAACAATCACTACCATTACCTATGATGGATCATCATGTGTCTCCCATGGGTATCAGGGCACCAGCTGACAACAGTCCTTATGGTGATCATGTGATTGGTGGTGGAAATTCAACTTCTGTCCCTGGAGATATGCAACACCTCGTAGATTTTCCTTTCTACGGTGAGCAAGATAAGTTTGTTGGCAGTTCCTTTGAGGGGTTGCCTTTGGACTATATCAGTATGAGCAGCCCGATCCCAGATATCGATGATTTGCTGCTGCATGATGATGATTTAATGGAATACCTGGGAACATAGCATAGGTAACTTCATCACATATCCGTTTCTTCACTGTTTCTCCCTCTTTGAACCGTAGCATGATCATGATTTGCTGCTGCTGCATGATGATGATTTTCCTTTTGGTTGTCAGGTTAGGAAGGGCTGTTATGCTTTCTGTTTGGTCATCCATTTTGTGCCACCAGGATTACCAGATTAACTTGAGCATGGAGGTTGGAGGACTAAACTTCTCGTTCTGCTCCCAGGCCTGTTGATACCATCTGTAGCATGCTCAATGATACTTGACTTGCATTCTTTTGAAACATATTTTCAATGATGACCAGATTGCAAACCGGAAAGGCGTACATGCCTACAGGGTTTAAGTTTGGAATAGTCAATTTTCCCAGGGAAGATATATAGTGAAGAAAGGATAGTTCTTTGTAATTTTGGAATCTTTGAGATATGAATGCCATGCTCTCCTGCATGTTCTCATCCCCTACCCTTTCGCTTTCTACAGAAACATTGATTATTCAACATTGTAGATGCAATCAAGAATAAAATATTCATCAGTCGAGGAGATCCCTCTGTCTCTTATCTTTCTATGTAGCAAAATTATGTTCATTACCGTGTCATTAGTTGATGGTAGTTACACAGTGGAACCTTTGTTTCTCGCAAAAAGAAAAAAGAAAAAACAGCGAATCCTTTGTTATACAGTACTACAAAACTGGAAACGGCTAGTGTTGTAGATAAAATTTCGGAGGTATGCGACAGTGGTGGTTTACTAAACTATGAGGGATAGCCGACTGTATCACTAGCCTTCCTGATGAATTGCTGTTTGGTATCTGCATAGTATATGGATATGGGACTTATGGCTGAGATAAGGATAACCTAGTAGTCTGTATTATAGGTAGGCTGTTGTTACTCACCTTTCTCGTACTTAATGGCATAGATTTCTATAACTTAGTAGTCTGAACTAATGCTCTTTTACCAATGTGCAATTGTTTGAGTTTTAAATTTATCGCTGTTAATTATCACAGTATATTTCTCTACTACATGCAGATGAAGTTTTCCTGTAGTATGTTTACACTGACGAACATGCTCTGCCTTGGTTCCATTAAGCATGTGGATCTCTTGCTTCTTGCGTGGTTATTTATTTATTTTGATGCCATTGTGCTAGCTAATTATTTGAGTTGCTAGCTCATGACCCGGCTTGATTTTTTCATTGATATATTCCTGAATGAAACGTAAAAATATGCTCTAGTGCGCTTTCCTTTTTTAAGGAACCATGCATCTCACATTCATTGTGTCATTCAACTCCGCTTCGATACTGGGCCGTACTATCTGGAGCTTATTTTGTACTAGAGCTGTGATACGCATAATTTATTTGTAAGTTTCCTGAAAATCGGTGTCGCTGATAGGGCTGTGATGCATATCTGTATGCATGCCTGATGCCTACAAGGTGTAGCTATGTACCGGTGTGTGTGTGTGTGTGGGGGGGGGGGGGGGTCAATACGAGTGGAAGGTCCAAGCAGAACAGAAATTTCTCCACTGGTGTATGAGTTGCAATGGAAGGAAAAAGGTGATGCATCCAGTTCTTTCAGTGGAAGTTTCTAGGGTGCACTGAAGTTGATGGCTATTGAAAAATGGGTGGCTAAACTGATGGACAGTAGCAAAACTAAGATTTACTATAAAATCATTGTCTGGTAACATTATCGATGACAGACAATGAAGCTGACCCTTCTAGTTGTATACCATATAGTGGAAGTGATAAATCCAGCTATCTCAAGCATCCATATATCATTAAGGACAAAAACAAACTAGCTGACTAGATTAGGCAATATTATATTCATATTCTGTATATTTGACCCTTTCAAATGTTTCTTATAGATTTGCTTCCAGCTTCCACCATTATAACTTAGAATTTGTTGTTCAATTGAGGCGTATGTTTTTTTTTCTCTTAAAGTTTGAAAATGTCTGGATACATCGCTTCTGTATAGTCTTAGTCAAATCTGTGGCACTGAACACTCTTTTTGTGTATTGTGTAGTACTCCTTTTATACACCTAATTCAATAATAACCCTCTGAATCGGACCAGATCTACTCTTCAGTTCTGAATATGCTATACTCAGACTGTTAACAATTATGATTGCGACATGGACTGAGCTAATAAGTGCATTTAAGTACGGAGTAGGTGTTTGAGATCAAAATGACCTTCATAAATGTTTGGCAAAGAAATGTTTGGATATGTGGAAGCAGTCTATTACTTCAAAAAAAAATAGTAGCAGTCTGCAATTGTCAGTTGTTAATCACTAGGTATGCTGTATTCTTAAGCTAAGTGAACTATAGAAATATGCTACTCCCTTTACTACTGAAGTTTTGCAACCACTGTAACGTTCAATTCAAACTGTCAAGACCCACTTCTGATGCTGACTTCCGGAATAGTTAATTTCCTTGACTGAGTTCTTAGCCTTTTTTCTGTCCAACACTAAATGTTAGGGATTAAGCCAAGCAACGAGTCTGATTGTCACTCCTTTTAAAATCGGATCCGATGAAGGATGTTAAAGGCTGTTGACATACGAGGCAGTTTGTCTGCTATGCATACTCTCAAGTGTGCCTGAGTTGACCCGTTTATTTACAAATACCGTGATCCGCCTGTCAATTCAGCGGATCTGTTTATTATATGGCATCTCGCCATCGAGGAGCAGGTTTGCGATTGCAAATGCGTTCTACTACTGCTGTTATTTCATTGTCAGCTTTGTTCAATTGCCTATGAGCTTCGTGCCGCGCTGTGCTGTGCTGTGCTGATTGTCAGCTTGGTTCGACTGCATGTGAGCATTGTGATCTGCGATGATCAGCTTGGTTGGACTGTTTATGAGCTTTGTGCTGTTGCCGTTCATCTTGTTTTGTTCTTCCTGTGTGCTGAAGATACACGATTGATTATGTCTTACACTGGGACTGGTGGAGTCATTGGTCTGAGCTTCTTGTGCACATAGTGTCAGGAGCCAACAGTTGTGGGGTCGCGAGGAATCCTAAGAGCAACTCCAACGGGCCGACTCAAACGGACGACGCATTTGTCCGTTTGGATCGGCCGCCCGTCCGACGTCCGTCCAGTTTTGTATTTGAGTTGACAGTGTGTCCAACGTGCCGACCCATTTCATGTCCGCACTCAATTTTTTTAAAAAAACGCGGCTCACAGATCATGTCAGCGGCTATAGATCATGCCGACACCATGCCAGCGCCAGCATACATCGCCGGCTTTAAAAAATGTCATCGCAGTTCATGCTGGCGTACTCACCAGCGGCAGGCACACATGCCAACACACAAAAAAGGGTGGGACTTGAGTTTGACCACACCATCACGGCCTCGTGGTCATGCCAGCACAAGAGCCGGCATACATAAAAGGAAGGCGCTCGTGGCCACAAGATCACTTGTCGGTGAGCTTGAGCATGTCGGCCTGCATCTTCTCGAACCACGGCCTCTTCCTTGGCAACACGGTGTTAAGATCCACCTTCATGATCTCCACCCCGATCATCATGCTCGCGAGAGCCACTTCTTTCACCTTGGTCTTGGCGTTGGCGGCCTCGATCTCTAGCATCTTGGCTTGTTTCTCCGCCTCCAGCTCGAGCATATTGGCTTGTTTCTTCGCGTCCATCTCAAACCTCCTCCTTTGGATCTCCATGAAGGCGTTCATTTGCTCTTCCTTGAAACGCCGACGCTCCTCCTTCCTTGAGTCCTTCTTGTTCATCATGCCCTCCATGCTTGCGATCAAGTCGTCCAGGAACTCGTGGTCGAGTGGGAAGCCGTCCAGATCCATGACGACCTGATCACGCATGAAGGCCGCCTGATCGGGATCATAGCCAGCGGCCGGCGTGAACGCCCCACGCCCGTCCTGGCTTTGTGTCTCGTCGGGATCGTAGCCAGCGCCCGGCACACCACCCTCGAAGATGAGGTTTTGCATGTAGTCCTCGTCAACGGCGGACGACATTCCCTCGAACAGGTTGCGGGCGTCCGGGAGCACGCCGGCCGACGTCTGCCGCACGTGTTTCCTTGCACCTCCGGATGACGAGCCACCGACCATCGAGGTGGCATTGAGGTCGATGGGCGCGGGCGCGGGCGTGGAGGGCGCGACCATGCTCACGTCGGGCGAGCACTCCTCGGACAGGCGGGAGGCCTGCGGGTACACGTGGAAGCCGGGCATCGGGTTGCAAGCCGACACGCGGGGCGAGTCGGGCAGCACCATCCGAGGGAACGCCGATGAGCCGGTATTGGCCGCGGCGACGACGGCATTGAGGAGGCTGTGCTGGCTAGGGTTTAACCCTAGCATGTAGAGCGCCTCCCTCGTTGCCGCCGCGACGCGGGCGTTGATGACCTCCTGCCGCGCGGCGGCGGCGACGGCGACAGCCGCGACAACTTCTTCCCTCGCGTCCGCGGCGTGCCTTCGGCTCTTCCTCTTGGCCGACTCCCTTGCCCGTTTTTCGACGCGTCAGCGCCTTCTTTGGCTTGGGCGCGGCGACGGTCTTGCGCGGGGCACGAGGCTTGCCTTTGCCGGAGGGGCGGGTCGTTTGGCCAGCCGAGGCGAGGGAGGCGAGGCCGACGGCGGCGTCGAGGTCGTCGTCCATGACGGGTGTGGGGCGCATGGGCGAAAGGTTTTTTGGGAGAAATGGGGGGAAATGGTGGTGGCTGCCACCGACCGGCGGGCCCAGAAAGAGGAGTAGGCGCGCGCGCGTCCGCCTCGTGTCCGTGCCGACGCAAATCCGGCTTAAAAATGAGGCAGAAATGGGTCGCCATGCGGACGCAAAACGAACACGCATCCGTTTGAATCGACGCATTGGGCCGTCTTTTGTATCCGCGCCGATCTAAACAAACGACGGCAGACGATATGAATCGGTCCATTAAAATTGCTCTAATCCCTTTGCAGTAGCTGCAGCCTGCAGCTGCATGACATGGCAGGCCTGCATACCCGCTCTGGAGAATCAAGTGGTCAGAAATTCAGAGCGACTACTGAGCTGAGTACTGACTGGGTCAGTGAAAAGCTCTCAGAATATCAACTTGTGAAACCGGTCTCAGTTTGACATCTACTACCGCTTTTTAGCTGTACATGCATGCATGCATCTCTTATTTGTTGCCCCTATCTTTTGGAGAGCAGGTTGGTTGACCCAAGGACGTGGGGTGCAGAGTGGAGTAGAGACCAGGGGAACAGCGCGAGTAGTACGGAGTATAGGAGAAACTAGCGTCAATTCCTCTCATTCAGGGCCTTTTCACCCCCCTCCAATGAGACAAGGGCATCTCTGCTCGTATCGAGGTGAGTCCAGTCGCAATGATGCTATACTATTATATTGGCACCGCACAGTATTATACACCATTCATGCATGTTTCGGCAGCCAGGGCAATGCTTTGATCGATCGAACGCTTCTTTTCATCTTGCACTAGCGCCTGTGAATTCTACTACTGCTCTACTATCCATTGAGGATTTAGTTCATTTCATCTTTTGTCGTGGTTTCACTTGGTCTAATCAGACAGAGAGAGCACCATTGCTTGCAACACTGTTCTTGAATCTGGAATGCATTGAACACAAGTACTCCACCGTCCCAAAATATAGAGCTCTTTTGATTCAACGGAATTCTATAGGGTTTTCGAAGGATTGAGATCCTTAGAATTTTTTTCTACATTGATCATTTGATTCATAGGATTGGATTTCATATGAATTTTTTCTATAAAATCTTTTGTACTACATTTCGCAGAAAATCTAACATTCACTAGAACCTTTTTTTATAATTTCTTTGTTTTTCCTATGCTATCAAACACTTCTTGCTAATTCTATAAAATTTAAATGGACATACCATTTCAATCCTATATTTTTCCTATTTCTGTATTTTCAAAATCTTATTAATCAAAGAAGATGTTTTTGCAACATGTTACGGGGCAGAGGGAGTACTGGATAACATTGTTATTTTGTACCGAGAAACCGGCGAATTTCGTGCTCCCTCGACCAGCATCAGGCAACACATTTTGACGGCTAGCGTCTATGATCTGGGTCACATGCATGGATGCATGCATGTTGCAGCCGCGTTTGTGGTCGCAGGAGGGAGGCAGGACTGAAGTCTCCGGCTGACATGGGCAGCAGCGATCGATTCAAGGCCTCCAAGGAGAGGACCATCTCTTGTGCACCACACGGAGAATCGCTTATAAAATACGGGTACTAGCAGCAAAGAAGGGCTAGCATCCCGAGATCGCCAGTGCCAAGGAGTCTAAATTCCTCACAAAGATTGACTCGGCTCTGCGATTCCGATCGCTCCGCGACAAGTGCTAGTAATAATTATGCGCAGGTCCACAAAGTGAATGTAACTGGCGGCCTGGTTTCATCTCATCTCATGGTATGTTAGAAAATGGAAAGAGTGTTCTTGTCCCCTCAAAAGAAAAGAAAGAAAGAAAGTGTTCTTGTCTGTCTTTGTAACCGCGTCGAGAAGGACACGGGTAAGGGCATCTTCAACATCGACACACAAAGCTCTCGTATGCGTCTGAATCACGAAAGCCGCGTATTTACTTTCGCAAACCGAAAACAGATGTGAGGGAGGGGGCGAGGGTTTGCGGAAGTCCGGATTGCTCCCAAGCCCTCTTCTAAGCGCCCTGACCCACCAACCCCCTCCTTCCTCGCCCGCGTGTGTCCCCGTCCGTCACCAGCTGCCCATATTCATGATGATGTAAAATGCGCCGCTTCACATTGAAGAAGGCTCAGGACGGACGCGACCTCTCACTGCTTTCGCCATTGAAGCGGCACGCCAGCCGAGTGCGTCGCCCGTTACACGCCAGGCTAAACATGCCTACTTGCCACATTCAAGCGCCTTCATTAAACCCGGGTGGAAGCCGTGGAACCTACTCTGGCCACACGTCCGTTCACGAGTCGGCCGATATTAAACACAACGCCGAGCAAGCTCCTCCCATTCGCCCTCTATTTAAACGAGGCCAGACACCAGGCAAGAATCGCACCATCAAGTCCGCTCCCCATCTATCTTCTCCACCCTTTCGTTGCAATCGACGAGCAGGACAAGCACTTCTCCGGCATAAAAGCCGACTCGATTTCCCGCCGAGCCTGCCGTATACGAGCAAGGCAGCTCGCTACCCCACCTCCCGTGCCTGGCCCGACGGAGCAAGGTGCCACGCCCAAGCTAGTGTGTGGTTCAACAACTCACCGCTCCAAGCCAGCTCGCACAGGAGTGGCGAGTTGCTCCAGGCCGGCACAACGAGGAGCACGGCGGCACGAGCATCGTTCCTGTCGTCGACGACGCTGGATCGTACCGCGCCTCCCGTGTCTGCGACCCTGTCATCCGTCGTTGACGTGCGCGTCACCGCGCGCTGCCGACAGAGAAAGAAGCCGACTGCGTGAAGATCGACAAGTCGGTTCATCAACATTGAGGGAAAGTAACGTGGGAGACCACCTCAGTCTGTATCCGATGCGGGCCATCGCTGATGCGTCACCGGCTTGTACAACCGGTGACCTGCCTGATTCTTTATCTTAGACCATCGACGTCCCGTCTGGGCTCCACGAAAGCGAAGGAGCCCCTACCCTTTTGGTTAAACCATCAGCCGGTGGTTCCACTCTGATGAGCGGTGGAAGAGGAGTGTATCCGTGTCGTGGGAGTGAATCTCCGCGCAACCATACATGATTTAACCTTTTTTTTTAAAACATGTCTAATTTTCGTCCGGTTTGCATGAGATCCGGCCGTGTTTGTATGAATTTCGTTTGATTGATTTAAATTGTTGTTAAAATATATGCGGTTACGGCTGAATGACGATCATATTTTTGTTCGTGAACGGATACAGAAAGGAAATTTGTGGATCCGCGTGGTAAATGCCCTTTTGAGATGGAGGGATATGAATTCAGAATGAGGATGCGTCCACGTAAGTACGTTCGTCCAAGCAGCAGACTGATGGTTTCGGGGCGCGGGCGGTGTACGTGCCTCGAGAGAGGGAGAGCATTCACAAGCCTTCTTCTTCCCTTGTGGGCCGCCGAGAATCTCAGATTTGGAGCGTGGGGTGGACGGACAGCCACGCGGGAGGGTGGGGCGGTTCTCCTCGTCGCCGCCTGAACTCGATCGGTCAAGCGGAAATAACTCAACAATTTTACATGTGACGAATGACGACCGTGCATGTCAAGTTCTTCCGTTGACGTCGCTGCCTTTTGCTCACTCCTTGCATGTGGTACCATATAGTAGTTGTGTCATCCTGACTAACCTTTCCTTCCTGGATCATTTTTTGCCTTTTGATAATAGAGGCTTTCGGTACACTTGGTCTCTGCATCTTGTGACGCTAGAACAGACATGAACTTCGGCCGAAAGCCAAAACGAGGAATCACCACCATGAATAACCTTGTTGGGTTCATTTCAATGGTGCGTCCATGCCCTCGCCCGGTTGCCCGGGTGTATACCGGTCATCTTCAATTCTATACGTTCATGATGAAGCCGAGAAAGCGCAGACCGATCACGCTTTTGCATGTAGACCTTTGATACTTCTTTCGTCACAGTTTAGAAGGCATGCACGTGTATCTAGATCGTTAATTTGATTTATATAAAATATATTGATTAACATAAAAATTATATCATTAAAAAATAGAACATCTAAAGTTTCCAACGATATATATCTCTTATTATGTTGATCAAATTGACGACTTAGATACACATGTAAGACTTGTAAACTGAGATGAAGGTAGTACTAGTAATAATTTTGACGAAAATAATAATGTCCAGACTGTGCTGGATACGCTTTTATTAGTTTCTGTGAAAATTCTTTTGGGCAGCATTAATATTTTCCTGACCTTCGCACGCGAGACCAAAAGCTTGTTCAAAGTTTGCGAGAAACGATCCAAACCAATCAAACGGAAAGAGAGGCAACATGACACAGATGACACTTCATCTAAGAGTTGTGTGGTTTATAACGCAGTCTCCCCCTATATGAGGACATAAAAACTTTGGCAACCGCTCGACTCCTGGCATTGTGCCCATGACCACAAATTGCAACACGGGATGCATGCAACCTAAGAGGATAACCAATACTCTGGGTGTCCGACAGCGAAATAGTGCCGTGATGGATAGGTGGCAAGAATCCCCGAGCGGGTAGTGAAAATAGAACGTGAAATATACACCGGCTCATTGTATAATGTTTGAACAAATATTAACCTTGGCTAAACATAAAGCCGCGAGGAATATAGCACCATAAATAGCTTCATCGGATTCCTTTCACATATGTCCCCATCCTCACACAAGCTTGAGTGCATAACTGGTGCATTTGATTCTAAAGATTCACAATGATATTGAAAATACATCGGAAACGTTCCCCTTTATTTTCTTGTGAAAATCTAGAGTACACTAGATACACTTAAATGAAATTGCAATGGAGATTTTTTAAAGGATCTACTTCATTATTATTTCTTCTAACCTTTGCATTGAGATGACGTGGAAAAACCAAAAGTCAATACGAACTAGCTTCAATTCATCAATATAATGTAGGCATGCATTTCGTATATAGTCATACATACTTGCGATAAGAACTTGCATGACATCTTTTGTCCTATCCTCCCGTGGCAGCGGGGTCTTATTGAAAACTAAGTGATATTAAGGCATCCTTTTAATAGAGAATCAGAATAAAACATTAACACATGGTGAATATATGAACTCCTCAAACTACGGCAATCACCGAAAATAATCCCAATTATTGTCACCTAGGGATATGCGGATCATGACACGTAATAGGTGCATACAACTTGCAAGATAGGATCCAAATCAATCTTATATTCGTGAAAACATAGTATGTTCAGATCAGAAATCATGGCACTCGATCCCTGATGACAAGCATTAAGCATCGTAAAGTCATAGCAATATCAATCTTAGAACATAGTGGATATTAGGGAGCAAGCCTCATCAAACTTAACTCGATTACATGATCAATCTCATCCAGTCCCACCATCGTCCAGCAAGACTACAAAGGAATTACTCACTCCCGGTGGTGAGCATCATGGCGGTGTTGATGGAGAAGGGTTGGTGATGACGACGGCGACAATTTCCCCTCTTCAGAGCCCAAAACAGGCTCTAGATCAGCCCTCCTAAGGAATAAAAGGAGGTGGCGGCGGCTCCGTCTCGTGAAATGCGATGAAAACTTCTCTCTGTTTTTTCTCCGCGGATGTGATTTTATAGGACTGGAATTAGGGTCGGAGGGGTCACAAGGGCCCCACAAGCCATCAGGGCATGCCTTGATATGTGGTGGCCCCCTGGCACACCCCCTCCGACAGGTCTTTGCTCCATAATTCATCATATATTCCAGAAATAATTCACAAAAAGTTTCGTCCAATTTCGAGAACTTTTATTTCTGCACAAAAATAACACCAAGGTAGTTCTGCTGAAAACAACGCGAGTCCGGGTTAGTTTCATTTAAATCATGCAAATTAGAGGCCAAAACCAGAGCAAAAGTGTTTGGGAAAGTAGATACGTTTGAGACGTAACAACTCCCCCAAGCTTAACCCATTGCTTGTCCTCAAGCAATTCAGTTGATAAACTGAAAGTGATGAAGACAACCTTTACAAACTCTTTTGTTCTCGCTGTTATACACATGCTTAGCTAGTGCTCAAGTTTTTAGCATAAATCATAAATAGACACATCCATGACAACAACCTAGATATTATGTTAACTCATGTCAATACATAACCCGCTAATAGGCAATAATGAAATATCTCATAAGCGAATAATTTGTCAAAACAATCATAATACAATATGGTGACATGGTATTTCGCTAGCCCTTTCTGAGACCACAAAACATAAATGCAGAGCACCTCTAAGATCCAAGCAATGACTGAACATTATAATTCAGGGTGGAAAAGATCTAGTCATTATCATATCCAACATTAACTAGACTCAGTGCATAAGGATGACAATAGTGCTCTCGGGTCTGGTGCTTTAGTAAGACGATGATGACTCAACATAAAAGTAAATAGATAGGACCTTCACAGAGGGAAGCATTGATTTGCAGCGGTGCTAGATCTCAAAGCTTAAAACAAGAGTGAGGATATAATTTTTGAGTGGTGCACTTTTCTTGTCAACGTTACGACAAAGGTTTTCAATATTTTCCATGCTAAACTTATTATTGGCGGTTCCCAAACATAATAGTAAAGTTTACTCCTATCCACCATCCATACACTAACCATGCCTGACCAAATCCACGGATGCCTGCCAACATACAACTGTCCCAAGGAGTTTGTTTAATTTATTTTGTTTATGTGGGACTGGGCATCCCTTTTACCAGCCTCTCTCGTGCAATGCCTGTGAATAAACGATCGTCCTGAGAATAACTCGCTTAGCATGGAAAATATCGACCACCTCGTCGCTCCATGAGCGAGATGAGTGCACAAAATAGATGTCTATTTGAATATTTAGAGATAACATATGCAAATTTACTCGGAACGGTAGGTTAATACATCCTATAGGTAGGTATAGTGGACTCATTGGATACACAAGCAACATTCCCGCTTAGTACAGGTGAATGCTAGCAATAGGTTGAGAAGCGACCAACTAGAGAGCAACAACGGTCATGAACATGCATTTTGAAAAATTAACATTGGACGTAGCATGAGTAGGATATGAACACTCTGAATCTAAACATCATGAAGGCTGCATATTGGTTTTGATTCAACTACATGTTTGCACATGGGCCAAGTTAAACCGCTCGAATTATTCAGAGGGAATTACCATACTACCATACCATATTATAACCGTTTCAACGCATGTTGACATGCAAGATAAATCATTATTAACTCCTAGATATTTAGGCATGGCATGAGAAGCTATAATCTCTAATTGTCATCACAAACATGTTTACTCATGATATACTGAATCAGGGTCAAACTGGCTAAACATATTTACAAAAACAAAAAACAAGAAGAGTTCATACCAACTTCCTTTGCCACAATCACTTCATCAAATATCATCATTATTGCCTTTCACTTGCATGATCGAATGATGTGATAATAATAATAGTGCAAAAATGCCGCGGACTAAGCTGGAATCCACATGGCTGTTTAAGACAAAGGAGAAGATAAGGTAAAATAGGCTCTCTGTTAGTTCATCAATAAAGCATATAAGAGCCACTGAACATTTTCATCACGGTCTTTTTCTTTCAAAGAATTCAGCAAAAAGAAAAGAAATTAAGAGAAACACACTGAAATATTTTTGTAGTTTTTGTTTTTCTTAAACAAAGAAACAAACTAAGAGAAAACAAGAACGAGAAAAACTATTTACACCTGAAGGCTCCCAACAGGCAAAGGAAATGTTTTTGGGTTTTATTTTTAGTACTACTACTAAATAAATCAGGAAATAAAAAACTAAAAAGAAATGAGAAATATTTTTGGATTTTCAAAGTTTTTCAAACACACAAGAAGAAAGCAGGAAAAATAAAGCTAACATGGATATATAATGAAAGAGGATGAACATCGACAATTTATATGAAGTATGAGAATCATGAATGTAATGTCGGTGAGAAATACGTACTCCCTCAAGCTTAGGCTTTTGCCTAGCTTGGTAATCACCACTGTTGATCCGGGCAATGGTTGAAGTGATAGCTCGTGGGGCATTCATGGCCTCCTCCTCTACCAGATGAACAACCTCCGCTACTAAACGAGCAGCCTCCACCTCAACATTGTACCCTCGCACCTAGTCCTCAAGAACATAATATCTTGGTCGGGCCTGAAAGTCAAAGAGGACAGGTGTAGGCAAAAATACAAACATAGGCGTGTATTTTCTAAATATTAAGTTGTACTCACACCCTCTAGCACGGTTCACAAGATATTCATGATAACGCATAGCTTCATAATCTAAATATCGGTCAGGAAAAATGGGTTCATTAGGTTGAGGTGACACTCCCAATTGTGCAGCTAAGCGGGATGCATAAATGTCTCCATACAATTATCCATTACTAGAGTTGGAGTGCATACTTCGAGAAACAATTACACCAATGTTAAAATGCCGTTCACCCGTCACATCAGTATGTATAAGACTCAAGTCATAGGCACATAATGCACTACATTCTTGTTTTCCTACTATGCATTTCTCGTTGAACAATGCAAAATAACGGATACAAGGAAATTGTATACTTTTAATTCTAGCCTGAGTTACTCCCCTATCTTCTCCCACGCAAAGACTCTCAAGAAACATATTATAATTAACTATCGATGGTTTCTCGAGTAGACCCCAAAGTGGAAGTTTGCAAGCAACTAAGAATTCTTTGAGAGTCGTGCTGAAAGATTCATCATACAGTTTAAATAAGACCCTAGAATTATGCGCTTGAACGCGAAATCCATCCGTGAATGTACGAGTAAGGTCACAGTGTTGGAGACACTTATCTGCAAAGAAGTCGGTGAGGCCGATATTCTCAATAAAATGATAGAATTCCTCTTTGATACCCGCATCTATCATGAACTCATCGCTTGGCCACTAACAAGATTTGCATCGGCCATGACTATTTGATTAGCCCTGGGCTCTATGTAGGCTTGACGAACAGAGCTTCCACTCAACGACTCGCCCAAAGTAAGCCTCTTTGAAGAGCTCCTCCTAAATAAACTCATCTTCCCAAACACAAATTTCTGAAATTCTTGGGCCACAAATTTATGTTAACAAAACTTTGTAAGAATGGTAGCAACTACTCATAATGATGCCTAGAGGCCATATCAAGCATTCATACTACTTAGAACTTAAATAATTCAACATGCAAGCTCATTTTCTATAGCACCAGGTGCATCAACTTATGCTAAATATAAACCACTAAAACAAAAACTATTTGGAGGAATGGAGGAGTCACATACCAAGGAGTAATTCCACAAAATAGTTTTGGAAACAGAGTTTCGAGCAAAGAGATCAAAAATTTCACTTTCTAGGTGAAGAACATGGGAGAGAGATGGATAGGGAATTTTGTTGGAGGTAGGAGAAAGAGTGGGATGAAGATATAAGGCGGGGGGCCCTGTGGGCCCCACAAGCCAACATGGCGCGCCCCTAGGGGGGCGCCCTGTTATGTGGTGGCCCACTGGCACATCCCCATGCTATAATTTTCACACCAAAAATTCTAAAATATTCAGGAAAAATTCATATCAAAATTTTGTGGCAATCTAAGACTTTTTATTTTTGGGTATTTTTCATGCACAGGAGAAACATGAAACAAGAATTTTTCATGATATTTTATTTTTATTTAACTAAGAAAAACAAAGAATAAACTCGTGATACACAAAGTTGTGAATACTCAATTCATCAATGACATGTCTTTCGAAAAGGATTCATTAATAAGGTTGATCACGTCTTATTAATAACCGCTTCCGACTAAAATGAAACCTAAGAATTTTTGTATACCTCAATAGGAATTTGTATTTCCCCAACAATGAAATTATAATATTTCTTCTTAGAAGTAGGTAGAGGGATTATAAAATCTCCAATGATAACCGTGGGAATGGGATCAATGAAATTAATATTATTAACCAAAGTTTGCTTGTTCAGAAAATGCACGGTATGTTGCTTGCCATTGACATGAAAGGTAACCTTGCTTTTATTGCAATCAATAACAGCGACTGTAGTATTTAGAAAGGCTCTACCAAGGATGATCGACATATTGTCGTCCTCAGGCATATTAAGAATAACAAAGTCTGTTAAGATAGTGACATTTGCAAGAACAACGGGAACATCCTCGCAAATTCCAATAGGTAAAGCAGTGGATTTATCAGCCATTTGCAAAGATATCTCAGTAGGCATGAGTTTATTAAATCAAGTCTTTTATAAAGGGAGAAAGGCATAACACTAACACCGCCCCCTAAATCACATAAAGTAGTTTTGACATATTTTCTTTTAATAGGGCAAGGTATTGTGGGTATACCCGGGTCTCCCAACTTCTTAGGTAGTCCACAATCAAAACAATAATAGCAAGCATGGTGGCAATTTCAGTTTCAGGTATTTTATTTTTTTTGGTAATAATATCTTTCATATACTTAGCATACATAGGAATTTTCAATATATCAGTCAAACAAGTGTGCAAAAAGACAGGTCTAATCATTTCAGCAAAGCGCTCAAAATCTTCATCGTCCCTACTTTTAGTGGGCTTACGAGGGAATTACATGCTTTTTTTTAACCCATGGATCTCTTTCCCTTACATGTTTCCTAGCAACAAAGTCTTTCTTGTCATAACGTTTATTTTTAGAAGGTGGGTTATCAAGATCCTCGGCAGGTTTAATTTCCACATCATTATCTTTTTCTTTGTTATCATCTGGTTGAGCATCTACATGAGCATCATCATCATTATCATTTTCATTATCACTAGGTGTATGATCACTACCAGAATGAGTCTCATCATCAGAAACAAAAATTTCATTATGTTTCTCAATATATGCAAGTTCCTATCATCTTTCTTCTTCTTCTCCTTCTTAGAAGAACTAGGTGCATCTTCATTAATTTTTCTGAGAATCTTGTTCAATTCTTTTAGGGTGACCTTCAGGATAAAGAGGTTCTTGAGTCATTCTACCTCCTCTAGTCACTACTCTAACAACATGATCATTCATATTATTATTCATTTTAGCAAGAAAATCATTTTTTGATTTAGCAACTTGGTCTAATTGGGTGTGAACCATAGAAGCATGTTTACCTAAACCTTTCACATCATGCTTAATTCTAATCATTAATTCACTTAAACGATCTATCATCATAGCATTACGTTGCAATTGATTATTAACATTATTAGTAGAGTGTTCTTGCTTAACAACGTAATTATCAAATTCATCCAAGCATTGTTCATGAGTCTTAGTATAAGGTATATCACTCTCATTAAAGGAGCGGAGAGAGTTTACCTGTACTACCTGTGTCGGGGTGTCAAGTCCATGTATTTCTTCAATAGGCGGTAATTTCTTGACATCATCAATTTTAATACCTTTCCCTTTCATAGATCTTTTTGCTTCTTGCATGCCTTCGGGACTAAGGAATAGAATACCTCTCTTATTTTGAATAGGTTTAGGAGGTGGTTCAGGAAGTGTCCAATCATCGACATTTTGCAATATGTTATTCAATAATTTCTCAGCTTGTCCTACAGTTCTTTCCCTGAAAACACAACGAGCACAACCATCCAGGAAATCCCTAGAAGCATCGGTTAGTCCATTATAGAAAATATCAAGTATTTCATGCTTCTCAAGAGGACAATCCGACAAATCTCGTAGTAACCGGAGAGCCTCCCCCAAGCTTGAGGGAGATTCTCTTCTTCAATTTGAGCAAAGTTAAATATTTCCTGTAATGAAGCTTGTTTCTTATGAGAAGGAAAATATTTTGTAGAAAAGTGGTGAAGCATATCCTGGGGACTACACATACAACTAGGAGCAAGTGAAAGGAACCATTATTTGGCCTTGCCTTTTAACAAGAAATGAAAAATCTTAAGGATATAATAGTAGCGCATCTTTTCATCATTGGTAAACAAAGAAACAATATCATTTAGTTTCATAAGGTGTTCGACAATGGTTTCATTTTCATGACCATGGAAAGGATCAGACTCTACTATAGGAATTAACTCAGGGTCTACAAAGAACTCATAGTCCTTATCAGTAACAAATATATGAGAGTGGCAAATTTAGGATCAAATTTCATTTTCTCCATCATAGTTTTTTCTTTCAGTTTGCATAATAGTTTCTTCACGTCATCTCTATCCTTACAAGCAAGAAAGTCCCTACCTACCTCACCACCCATAACATAACCTTCAGGTAAAAAAGGCAATTCATATCTATTAGGTGAGCGTGGGGTAATAGGTGATTCAAAGTCTTCCTCAGTTTCAGCATTTTCAAGTTCTCTAGCTTTAGCAAGATGAGCATCAAGTAATTCATTCGGTGGCATGGTTTTAGTTTCAACATGTGTAGCAATAGTTTCATCATTAATTTCAGAAGTAGCATCATCAAGTTCACGTGACTTATCAGAACGATCAACAGGTCGTGGTGTGTCAAGTTAATCCAAAACAGTAGGTGAATCTAAGCTAGATGGCAGTTCCTTACCTCCTCTCGTGCGAGAGGGGACGATCTTAGTTCGATTATCCTTCCGATTTCTCATAGTAGCAATTGGATATCCTTCAAGTTAACACAATAAATAGAACTATGCTCCCCGGCAATGACGCTAGAAAAAGGTCTTGATGAACCACAAGTATAGGGGATCACGGCAGTCTTCACGCTTAGTATTTCACCCTAGTTTGTTGGTTCAACACACGGGGATCCAAACAATATTTATTGGCCTTAACAGTTGAGTTGTCAATTCAACCATGATACGTCTCCAACGTATATGTAATTTTTGATTGTTTCATGTTGTTATATTATCATTCTTGGAAGTTTTACAATTATTTTATACCAACTTTATATCATTTTCTAGGACTAACCTATTGACATAGTGCATAGTGTGAGTTCCTGTTTTTTGCTTGTTTTTTACTTCGTAGAATATCTTTACCAAACGAAGTCCAAATGCCACAAAACGTTTTGGAGATTTTTTTGGACCAGAAGACAACTTGGGAGCCAAGGCACCTGGGGGGAGGCCTGTGGGCCCACAAGACACCAGGGCATGCTAGAGGCCCCTTCTGCAACCTGAAGAGTTGTGGGGCCCATGGAGGTCTCCTCCACCATCTCTCAGCTCTATAAATACCCAAATATTCCAGAAACCCTAGGGGAGTCGACGAAACACAATGCCATCCGCCACAAGTTCCAGAACCATGAGATCCAATGCAGAGCCCTATTCCGACACTTCGCCGGGGAGGGGGGGCACAATCATAGAGGGGTTCATCATCCTCATTGGTGATCCTCCAATGATGCATGAGTAGTTCACCATAGACCTACGGTTTCGTAGGCAGTAGCTAGATGGCTTCTTCTCTCTTTTTGATTCTCAATACAATGGTCTCTTGGAGATCTATTTGATGTAATGAATTTTTGCGGTGTGTTTGTTAGGATCCGATGAAGTTTGAGTTTATGATCAGATCTATATCCATGAATATTATTTGAGTCTTATTTGTTCTCTTATATGCATGGTTATTTATAGCCTCATATTTCTTCTCCGAATCTTTGGTTTAGTTAGGCCAACTAGATTGATTTTTCTTGCAATGGGAAGAGGTGCTTTGTGATGGGTTCAATCTTATAGTGTCCTCACCCAGTGACAGAAGGGGCAGCAAGGCACACATGTTTAGTTGCTATTAAGGATAAAAAGATGAGGTCTATTCCTACATGAATATATATTGTCTACATCATGTCATTGTTCTTATTGCATTACACCATTTCTCCATGAACTTAATACACTAGATGCATGCTGGATAGCGATCGATGTGTGGAGTAATAGTAGTAGATGCAGAATCGTTTCAGTCTACTAATATTGGACGTGATGCCTATATATTGATCATTTCCTTGGATATCGTTATAATTATTTGTTCTTCTATCAATTGCCCAACAGTAATCTGTTTACCCACCGTATGCTATTTTTTCGAGAGAAGCCACTAGTGAAATCTGTAGCCCCCGGGTCTATCTTTTATCATATTGCTTTCCGATCTATCTTTTATCATTTTATTTTCAGATCTATTATTCCAAAAAATACCTTGCCGCACTTTTCTTTACTTATTTTATTTTGTGTTTTTTGCAAGATCTGTTTATCCAAACTCATACAAACCAACCTATCTTTTTACTGAGGAGGGATTGACAACCCCTCCTTCGCGTTGGGTTGCAAGGTTTTGCTCTTTGTGTGCAGGTACCATTTATGTAGTGTTGCTTGGTTCTCCTATTGGATTAATAACGTTGGTTTCATAACTGAGTTAAATACTTGTCGTCGATGTGCTGTATCATCCCTTCCTCTTTGGGGAAATACCAACACAGTTCAAACACGTGAAAGGTATTTCTGGCACTGTTGCTGGGGAGACATCATCATCATCTATCAGGTTCGTAATCACAATATCATCTCTGTGCAATTTACATTAGTTTTCATTTGCCTCTCGTTTTCATCTCCCGCACTTCACAAAAAAATGTCGTTTTATTCACCCTTTTCTTGTCAGATCTCTTGTTTATCTACCTTTTTGCTACGGCTAGTTCTTCCTCTATTGCGTGTACCCCCGAGAATGAGGTTCTTAACTTTAAGCAAAGGGGAGGGGAGAATCTAAAATATGCTTGGTATAGGATTTGCAATGCTCATAATAAATATGTTCGTAAGTAATCTACCATTATTCTTCTTCGCAATTTTTATGTGGGCATCACCACTTGGTATAGATTCGTCCTTGATACGATTATCAGTGGGAATTTCTTGACTTGCCCTACTTTGGATGCTTTTTATGCTATGGGAGATTTAGTGGGTGCTCCACCTATCACTATCAATGAAACGGTTTTAACTCTTGAGCACGTTATGCAAAGGTTAGATGCTATTCAAAAGAAAATGCTCACCGAACAAAATATTGAAAAATTAGATAAACTAGTGCATAATCTTGCTAATAGAATTGGGTCAAAAGTGGGAGATGCTCTTAAAATACTAAAGGAAAAAGAACCCGAAGTCAACAAAAGAATGGAAGAGAGCCCTGCTAGAATAGATAAGTTGGAAGAAATCTTTAGTAACTTGAGCTCAAATTTTTCTACCGTTAATGTTGGGGAGTGTTGCATGGGAAACAAAAATTTTCCTACACACACGCAAGATCTATCCATGGTGATGAGCATCAATGAGAGGGAGAGTGGATATACATACCCTTGTAGATCGCTAAGCGGGAAGTGTTAAGAAATGTGATTGATGTAGTCAAACGTCTTAGCGATCCAAATCACTAGCCGCCCCGCGATCCGATCACGATCTGTCCCGCGATCCAATCATGAACCGTCCCGCGATCCAATCACGATCCTTCCGATCTAGTGCCAAACGGACGACACCTCCGCATTCAACACACGTATAGCTGGATGACGATCTCCACCTCCTTGATCTAGCAAGCGAGGGTGGAGAGGTAGATGAGTTCTCCGGCAGCACAATGATGTGGTGGCCGTGGTGGTGGAGCTGATCCAGTAGAGCTTCGCTAAGCTATATCGAACAGATCTAGAGGAGAGGCAATCTAGATGGAGAGAGGGAAGCACGTGGCTTTTCAGGTGGTGGCTGCCCTACAAAACCCCCCAATATATATAGGAGGAGAGGGGGGTAGGTGGGAGGCGCCCTAGGGAAAACCCTAGGGGCTTGGCCTCTGAGGGAGTCCCGGATTAGGGGGTCCTCGGATAGCCGACCTACCATTTATGGGCCGGACTATATGGCCTATTTACCGAACACCGGAGGATTTGAAGGCCCAGTCTCTGGGATGGAAGCTTCGGGAAGCATGGCTTGCGCTCCATGTTTAATGTAGTAGATAGGCATGTTTATCTCTTAGGCATGTAACCGACCATGTGTAAACCCTAGGCATCCTCGACATCTATATAAGCCTAAGGATTTAGGGTATAGGCACATGACAACTCATCTAGGGTTAGCTATTCGATATTGAGGTAGATCAACTCTGTAACCCCCATTCCATCAATACAATCAAGCATGACGTAGGGTATTACCTCCATAGGAGGTCCCAAACCTGGGTAAATCTGTGTCCCCTTCGTCTCCTATTATCGTCGATTCTAGTCTCACAGTTCGGGACCCCCTACTCGAGATCCGTCGATTTTAACACCGACATTGGTGCTTTCATTGAGAGTTGCTCTATGAGCAGGATGGAATCGATGTCTTGCCTTGTCATCAACGAGGAGGTCCGCAATATGGACACTTTTGTCCCCGGACAGATCTTCGCCTTCGGCAACGTTATGCTGCACGTCGACTCCGTTGGTCATCTAGGTCGCGTTGAGAACTTCGCCCCAGATCAAGAGGTTAGATTTGGAAACTTAGAGTTCTCCGTTGACTCTCGGGGCGACTTGTTGCTAATCGGGCTCGCAGCCTTGCACGTAGCCCCCGAGGACTCTGAGGCTTTAACCTCGAGCTCCTTCTTCGGACACGTCGATGGGGTCACCCATAGAGGCAAACCGATCTCTTATCCCAGCCCGGCCATTAAGCCAGATGACCGGACATGTGTTCTCACCGAACACTTCCTATGTCCGAACGACTTGGAGGTTAACTCCACAAGTTCCGAACAACTGGATCCGATCGGGCCCTCAACGGTTGACGAAGCCCTGGATCGGATCTCGTCAATGAGAATCACTAATGATCCAATCCCGATCTATGCTCAGATAGGCTACGGTGCGGGCCAGGACAAATTTTTCGACCTACCCACCACCCACTTCATAGCCACCATCGAAGATTTAACCGACATGCTGGACTATGCCTCCGAGGAGGCAGAATACATGGACGAAGAGGATTGTGCTCCTACCCCCGTTAACACCGGGAGTTGGGCCACCACTTCCACATATGATGTCTACATGGTAGATACTCCTGCTGCTAGCGGTGACAACACGCCTAACAATGATGGCGACAAATCGTACGATGCGCCGTCAAGGCCCCGGAAGCCGCATAAGCGGTCCAAAGGAAAAAAGGGAAGAAAGGCTATTATCAACAACACATACGATAATACCCCGTTGATCATTGCAATCCCGATATCCCCGAGCACCCGTTAGAGGGTCCGGAAGGGCCTGAGGACCAAAGCAACCCCGATAATGTCAACGACTTCGAAGAAGACAAACACCTTCCCCATGTTGAGGAGGAATATGTACTGGAAGCCGATGACTTGTACATGCCTAATAACCTCAAAGATCAGAAGGAAATCAGGCAACGACTCATAGCAACAGCTTGCAGCCTAAAGGCTAAGGAACGGCAACTCAAAGCCGAACAGGAGGAGCTCAATGACCGATGGATGAAAGTCCTTTCAGCCGAGGAAGTATACGACACTGACCTATCAAACAAGCCCAAAAGCTACCATCGGAGAAGGCTGCTGCCGCAATTCAATGATGAGCTCACTGATACTCCGTCTCCAAACCGTACTCCGTACGACAAGCCGGACCGCCGCCCTCGTGGTCGGGACAGGATGGCTGACGACACCGGTTATATACCGGTAGTGCCCCGAAGATGGGGCAAGGAGCCATTAGAGCCCGACGACAAGTTCGACCTGCGAGATGATCTAGAGCACAGAGCAGGCCGCACAAGATCCATTTATGGATCCAGAGAGTACTCGCCCGATAGACGGGGCGGGTACCGACCATGATTCGACCATAACAACAGAGTCTGTGAACACAACCGGACCCACACAGACGCCGAATACAGGCGCGACATAGGACGGGTCAGAGGCGTCGCCCACCCATTATGCTTCACAGATGAGGTAATGCGACATCAGTTCCCTGAAGGGTTTAAACACGTGAATATAGAACAGTATGATGGGACAACTGACCCAACAATATGGATTGAGGACTTCCTCCTTCATATCCACATGGCGTGAGGAGACGATCTCCACACCATCAAATATCTCCCTCTTAAGCTTAAGGGGCCAACTCAACACTATTTAAACAGCGTCCTCAAAAACTCCATTGGATGCTGGGAAGACCCGGAAGATGCGTTCCGCTCTAACTTCAAGGGAACCTATGTCCGCCCGCCGGACTCTTCCGATCTCAGCAACATCATCCAGAAGCTCGACAAGTCTGCTCGGCAATTTTGGAATAATTTCTTGACTAAAAAGGACCAAATCATCAACTGTCCGGACATTGAAGCCATAGCCTCCTTCCGGCACAATATTCGGGATGAATGGCTGGCCCGCCAGCTAGGCCAGGACAAACCTCGGACCATGTCCGCCCTTACTTCCCTCATGACCCGCTTTTGTGCGGGCGAAGACAACTAGCTGGCAAGACGCAGCCACAATTCTGAAGATCCCGCAACAACCGAAGCTCGGGATGGCAATTCAAAGCCAAAGTGCAATAAGAATAAGCGGCGACACAATAATAGCGGTGCCGATGACACGGCTATAAACGCCGGATTCCGCAACTCCCGACTTGGACAACAGAAGAAGCCTCCTAAAGGCAATCGCCATGGACCCACTCAACTGAAGAAGATCATGGAAAGACCTTGCCAAATCCATGGGACTTAACATAAGCCCGCCAACCACACACACCGCAATTGCTGGGTGTTATATAGGCCGACAAGATACTGCCCGAGGACCAAGGCAAAAGCTCTCGCAGCGAGGACGAGGATGAGCCTCGGGGTCCAATTGGTGGCGGACAGAAGAAATTCCCTCCCGAAGTAAAAACGGTGAACATGATATACGCCACCCACATACCTAAGAAGGAAAGGAAGTGCGCCCTTCGGGAGGTCTACGCTGTGGAACCCGTAGCCCCGAAGTACAACCCATGGTCGGCGTACCCGACCACCTTCGACCGACACGATCACCCGACCAGTATCCGTCATGGGGGTTTGGAGGCCCTCGTCCTATACCCCAGATGGTTTTGACCTCACAAAAGTCCTAATGGACGGAGGAAGTAGCCTCAATCTGATTTACTCAGATACGATGAAAAAGATGGGCATAGATCCGTCAAGGATCAAACCTAGCAGCACTACCTTTAAAGGAGTGATCCCAGGCGCCGAGGCCCGATGTACGAGCTCTGTAACTCTGGAAGTTGTGTTCGGTTCGCCCGATAACTTTCGCAGCGAAGACTTGATCTTCGACATTGTGCTCTTCCGCAGCGGCTATCACGCGGTGCTCGGTCGGACAACGTTCGCTCGTTTCAACGTAGTCCCACATTACGCATACCTTAGGCTCAAGATGCCAGGCCCCGAGGGGGTCATTACTGTAAATGGCAATACCGAGCGCTCCCTTTGAATTGAGGAACATGCGTTGGCTCTAGAGGCCGAATTCAGCTACAAAGAAGATCGGCAAGTTCCGACATTAGCCATAAAGGCACACAAGGTTGGGAAGCGAGTTCGACTTCAGACCGAAAACTCAGACCCTTCCTCCTCCCCTCTATAGGGACTCGCCCCCACCGCACAACCTTAATACATGCAAAGTATGTGCCAAGGAGGCACAACTTCGCACTTAAGATCCCATGAGTAGCGGTGGGGTACTACACATAGGTTTCCGGCTGGTCCGAACTTCTACCATCAACATGTCTTCGGACAAAACGCAGACGCTGCTTAAAAGGCCTTCCCATGGCGTAAAGCTCACCTACAATTCGGAGGCTTCTCAAGACTTTGTTTGCAAAGTCCACCCACCGAACACTAAACACCCATCAAGGTGCATCTAAGAGCAGGAGTCAACTAGCAACAGGGCATATCGTGGACGTCAGGTTATCAATCGAAGACCCCTGGTACAACAACTCCTGTATATTTTTTCTTTCACATACCTGTAGATAGTTGCTTCGGCAATCCGAGATATAAGAGTGTTGAGAAAATAAAAAGTTGCATAGCGCAAGTTTTGCCCCATCTGTTCCTTTTTTGGTACATATTTTTTCTCCTCTCTTCCTCTTCTCGTGGTCCTGTTCGGTATGAGGTGAGGTAACCGGCTAATAGATCAGGGGCTCGAGTTCAAGCATAAATCACCTTATCTGTCATGTGTTTGACGTCTTGGTGTTCGCTTTATACGCATTGGTTCCGAACTATGTCTTTGGTCAATAAGTTGGGTTGCCCGGCTCCTATGCTTGCCCCTTTACGTTCCGCTCATTCGACTAAAAGGGCAAAGGGAGCACCCGTGTGATTGTGCTTCCGGATAGTCTGGTCAAGCACCTCAGGGGTGAAAGCCGAAAACGGATGGTCATAGTATGCGTGATCCGGTCTGTGAACCCCGAGTTAGAAGTATTCTGCTTCATTCCTCGTTGGCGGTTATTCCGCTCTATTCAAGGAACTTGCTTTTCATGCAAACATTGTGATACCGGGTTTGGCCACGGTTCGTCTGAACATCACGACATTTCGGTAGCTAATCGTACGCTTCATGTAGTCCTTTTCGCGCCCTACGGCTAAGTGAAAGAAGTAAAGCACTATAGTCTGATTGCCTAGTCTGCCGCATTGTACCACCTTCGGGTTCCGATAATTCGGCTAAGGGCCTTAGTGCATTGGCATTGACACCCCATGTAGCATCTACATGGGGGCTGAAGCCGATGACTCGCATCTTTCAGTATTAAACAACCACATAGGAGTTATAAACAAATGCAAAACCATATAAGAACATAATACTAATATCATTAATAGTTTGGACAAGTCTTCAGACGCGTTACAACTCATTCAAATATTTTGTCGCCCGAACACTATGATGCTATCACCTGAGCACTCTCCATTGCTCCATCAAAGTACAACTCGGGGCGTGATGCTCCTTCCCGAGCGGCGGCGGCTCGGTGGCTACCTTCTTTGGATTTAGCCCCGGCCAGTGCACCTTGGCCTTAGCAAGGGCCATCCGGACTCCTTCAATATAGGAGGAGCGCTTGACGGTGTCGAGGCGGGGCAAAGCTGTAATTAGCCTCTGCACCAGGCCGAAGTAGCTGCCTAGCAGCGGCTCACCGGGCCATAATCGGATGCAGCGGTCTTTCATGGCCGGCTCTGCCATCTGGTGTAGCTCCATCAACTGCTTCAGTTGCTCCACCAGAAGAGAAGGACGCTCAGGGGCTCCAAACTGCACCCAGAATAGCCAAGCCTCATCTCCCTCTTCCCGTGAGGCAAACAGCTGATTGGCGTCCACCACGCTCTTCTAAAGATCCAAGGAAGTGTCTGAGGAACGCCATGCCCGGGTAAGCAATCTGAATTTGCTATCCCCAAAAATGCACTTTAGTGAGTATGGCTTACCATCTGTTATATCCTTGGCCTGGCGGATTTGTTCCTCATAGAACTGTCTGTCCACCCGCTCTTTCTGAAGTTTGGTCTTCAGAGTGGACAGTGCGGCCTCGCTCTCCTTGCTTTTCTGCTGAAGGGCCTCACACTTTTTGCTGGCATCCTTGAGCTCATCCTAGATCTCCGCCACACGAGCCACATGCTTATCGCTGGTGGCTCGTAGGGCGGAGAGTGTAGTGGCCGCTTCTTTCGCCACCGCCTTATCAACGGCCACTTCGTCCTTGGCATGTTGAATCTTGGCCTTGAGCTTTTCCATCTCTTTCGACAAGGCTACAAAACGATAAACTTTATATAAATGGAAACTGCATTGACAGTGTTCGAGGGGAAGTATTCATATTTAGTTCGGACAGACCCTATGCCTCGTCGAACCTCTTGTTGAGGGATTCAACCTCGTCTTCGGAGCGCTTAATCTTCTGATGTAGCTTGTCCAGCTCGCCACCATTTTTAGCCACCGCCGATGATGAAGCCTGCATTACACACACAGTTGATACATTACATGAGCTCTCAATCCCCAAATTATAGACAAATCCGATCATATGTTCCGTTACTCTCATATGAAGAACACTTAAAGTGCATCTCGCTCGATGTTAGATATAGACGGGAGCCCTAGGTGAGCTTTTCACCCCACCTAGTGCTCGGGGGCTGCCATGTGTATAATGCGAATAAACAAAATTTCTACAAATAAACACATCAGGTGACTTACTTGAAAGCCTGTAAGGAGACCGTTGAGGGCCTCCTTCAGTCCGTTGTCAATAGACTGAATGCTCTGCCGTACTGCAACCATAAGGGTGCGGTGATCCTCGGGGATAGAGGATATCGATAGAGGCTCCTCCATGACCGACCACTTGGTGGTCGGCGGAGCCGGCAATGATCGGATTTCGTGATCACCCGCCGGGGTTTGGACAGGTGTCTCCGGAGGCATAGAATGCCCCGAAGATGTTCTTTGAGGGGATGGAGCTCTCGCTCGTCTGGCCTCCTCAGTATCCGGGCGGGAAATTTCCCCCGGTCTTCGGTGGCCGAAGTGTTAGCCTCGGCCATAGTGCGAGCTCCCTCATCCCCAGCGTCTGCCTCCATAGAAGCGTACTGGGACGACACCTCCATGGCATCCCTCATGGTGCCTGGAGTGGTGGGATGCGAAGCATCCCCACTCTCCACTAGTTCTGTGGGCGGGGTCTCCCCATCCGATATCACATCGGTGGGGACAACGCGTGGGGGGCTACAAGGCCAATAACCTGCATGTTAGTAAACCCTAAATCTATTCGTAATGAATAGGAGATTCATCGGATTCTAACCTTTTGACGGGGGGCTTGACTCAAAGGCTTCTTCATGGAACCTCCTCGAAGTCTTCGGATGAGGTGCCTGGATCCGAGCTATCGTCGGACAGAACCACCCGCATCTACTGTGCTTTCTTTTGGGCAGAGGAAGGGACCTGCTCCGGCGCGTCTGAAGACACCGCTCTCTTCTTGGCACGGGGGGAATTGCCTCTCCCCGCGCCCTCGACCTCGGCCTCTTCGTCTTTCTATTCTTCGTCTCCTTCCTCCTCGGCCTCCTCCTGATTCGAAGAGGCGAGGGTGTCCTAGGACGCAACATCAGGATGGTCCTTGATACGAATGCCGGCCTGACCTGGTTTCTTCTTCTTCTCTTCATGGGAGCCTCGCAAGGCTTTACCACGAGCATCTTTGCTAACAGCCCGGTCCTCTCGTCTTCGGGCTGAGGCGTCGGACTGTTAATGTTGACGGCTTTCTCCAGCCATCTCTACATAGACAGATCGGACAAGGGGTTATAATGACTTCCTATGTACTAAAGCCGACCAGGATAGGTTATATCATACCTCAGAATCGGGCTTGGCGGCATGTAGACCCTTGTCCTCCTCTTCGGATGGCCAGCTCTTCTGTGACTTGAAGAGCGCCTTCCATAACTTCTCCCACGTAGTGCGGAAGAGATTCCATACTATGGGCACGGCGTCAAGCTCGCGAGCCCATAGGGGGCTGTCTCGGCGCTGGCAAGGAAGGATGCGTCTTCGGAGCATCACCTGGACCACATTGGTCTACTTGGTGCCCTCCTCGACCATAGAGCGGATGCACTTCTGCAGGTCGCTCACCTCCTTGTCCGAGCCCCAGATGAGGCCCTTCTCGATCCAAGAGGCCAGTCTAGTGGGGGGACCGGATCTGAATGCGACAGCAGGACACTGACCTTCTTCTTGTGATTCGGTGACGTAGAACCACTCCTTTTCCACCCCTTGATAGTGTCAATAAGGGTGCCCGATGGCCACCCAACATGGGTGAGCTTGCCGATGACTGCCCCATCGCAGTCCACGTGCTTGCTGCGGATGCACTCGGGCTTGATGTTGAACACCTGAAGCCAGAGCCTGAAGTGCGTCTCGATGCACAGGAAGGCCTCGCAAACCAGGATGAACGTTGAGATGTGCATGATGGAGTTTGGCGGGAGGTCATGGAAGTCGAGGCCATAGAAGAACATCAGCCCCCTGACAAAGGGGTGGAGAGGGAAGCTCAGCCCCCTAATGAAGTGGGGTATGAACACCACCCTCTCGCCTGGCTTGGGGGTGAGGATCACTTGACCCTCCTCTGCCGCGCGGTGAGGGATGTCGGCGGAGAGGTAACCGGCCTTCTTGAGGTCGAGGATGTCATGGCTAGTGACCGTGGAAGCTTCCCACTAGCCGTTGGAGACCACCATTGGTGAGCTCGGAGGTGGAGGGCGGAAGATTTGGATCTGGGCGTCGGAGGCTCAGAGGAATGGAAAGCAGCGGAAGCAGAGAGGGAGCATGAATAGCCGCGTGTGTTTTCTTCCCTTTTATGAGGACTTACCGTTTGTGCCCCTCCGCCACGCCATGAATCCCTCCGCTTCCCGAGACATGTGCATAGTTGCACATGCACGATTAAACATATCTCGTGTTAAACGGGACGCGATCTGCGCTTCGATAGATCGTGTTGATGAAATGGCCTCAAACCGCGCATCAAGTGCCTGTAACTAGCCTATCGATCGTGGGGGCTGTGAACTTTCATCAGAAAATTCATCAGGGGACGTTATCTTTCCCCCCGACATTTGGTCTTCAAAGCCAGCCTACTTTACAATATTCGGACATTCCACTATGCAAAAACCTACTTATCATCAGAGGCCGAACTATAGTTTGGCGGGAAAAACTCAGCTCGCAAGTCGAAGAATCTGTTCGCAAAGCGATTGAAGTTGAGGACCCTTGGCATTGGAGGCAAGTTCGGGGGCTACTGAGGGAGTCCCAGATTAGGGGGGGGGGTCCTCGGATAGCCGACCTATTATTTATGGGCCAGACTATAGGGATATTTACCGAACACCGGAGGATTTGATGGCCTAGTCTCCAAGATGGAATCTTCGGGAAGCACGGCTTGCGCTCCATGTTTGATGTAGTAGATAGGCATGTTTATCTCTTTGGCAAGTAACCGACCATGTGTAAACCCTAGGCATCCTCGGCATCTATATAAGCCGAGGGATTTAGGGTATAGGCACAGGACAACTCATCTAGGGTTAGCTATTCGATCTCGAGGTAGATCAACTCTGTAACCCCCATACCATCAATACAATCTAGCAGGACGTAGGGTATTACCTCCATAGGAGTGCCCGAACCTAGGTAAATCTGTGTCCCCTTCGTCTCCTGTTATCGTCGATTTTAGTCTCACAGTTCGATACCCCTACCCGAGATCCGCCGGTTTTGACACCAACAACCTCCTCTCCCACCCCTTGTGCATGGGACCACCAGGGGCTGGTGTGCCACCTCCTAGGCCCATGTGTCCCCTCGGGTGGGTGGGCCCCACTTGGTGGACCCCCGGAACCCATTCGTCACTCCTGGTAGTGCCCGAGACTTTTCCGGAACCCAAATACCACTTTCCTATATATCAATCTTAACCTATGGACCATTATGGAACTCCTCGTGACGTCTGGGATCTCATCCGGGACTCCGAACAACCTTCGGTCACCAACATACATAACTCAATACTACCAAAATGTCACCGAACCATAAGTGTGCAGACCCTGCGGGTTCTAGAACTATGTAGACATGATCGAGACACCTCTACGGTCAATAACCAATAGAGGGACCTGGATGCCCATATTGGTTTCTACATATTCTATGAAGATCTTTATCGGTTGAACCTCTATGTCAAGGATTTAGTTAATCCCGTATGTTGTTTCCTTTGTTCTTTGGTATGTTAGTTGCCCGAGATTCGATCGTTGGTATCTCTATACCTAGTTCAATATCGTTATTGAAAAGTCTCTTTACTTGTTCGTAATACAAGATCCCATGGCTAACTCTTTAGTCACATTGCTTTCAAGGCTTATTGTGATGTTGTATTACCGAGTAGCCCCTGAGATACCTGTCTGTCACACGGAGTAACAAATCACAGTCTCAATCCATGCCCACTCAACAGACACCCTCGAAGATACCTGTAGAGCACCTTTATAGTCACCCAGTTACATCGGTGTTTGATACACACAAGGTACTCCTCCAGTGTTAGTGAGTTGCTCTCATGGTCATAGGAATAGATACTTGAGATGCAGAAAACTGTAGCAATAAACGGACACGATCATATGCTACGTTTATAGTTTGTCTTGTCCATCACATCGTTCTCCTAATGATGTGATCCCGTTATCAAATGACATCTCATGTCGATGGCTAGGAAACCTTGACCATCTTTGATCAACGAGCTAGTCTATTAGAGGCATACTAGGGACATGGTGTTGTCTATGTATCCACACATGCATCTGAGTTTCCGATCAATACAATTCTAGCATGGATAATAAACGATTATCATGAACAAGGAAATATGATAATAACTAATTTATTGTTGCCTCTAGGGCATATTTCCAATAGTCTCCCACTTGCACAAGAGTTAATAATCTAGCTCACATCGCTATGTGATTTGCATTGTTATGAATCTCACACCCAATGAGTTATGGGGTCCAATCATGTTTTGCTTGTGAAAGAGGTTTTTAGTCAAAGGATGTGCGACATTCATATCCGCGTGTTCTCTGTAAATTTCTATGTCATACTGCACATACTGCTACCACACTCCACTTGGAGCTATTACAAATGACTGGTCCACTATACGTATCCGGATTGGTACTTAGTGTCATATGGATTGGTGTTAAACCTTGCATCGACGTAACCCTTTACGAAAAACTCTTTATCACCTCCATAATGGAGATACATTTCCTTAGCCCTCTAGTTACTAAGGATAATTTTGACCGCTGTCTAGTGATCCACTCCTGGATCACTCTTGTACCCCTTGACAGACTCATGGCAAGGCACACGCATGTGCGGTACACAGCATGACATACTATATAGAGCCTATGGCTAAGGAATAGGGGACGACCTTCGTCCTTTCTCTTTCTTCTATCATGGTCGAGCTTTGAGTATTACTCAACTTCATACCCTACAAATCAGGAAAGAACCCCTTCTTTGATTGATCCATTTTGAACTCTTTCAAAATCTTGTCAAGGTATGTGCTCATTGAAAAATCTTATCAGGCGTCCTGATCTATCTCCATAGATATTGATGCTCAATATTCAAGTAGCTTTATTTAGGTCTTACTTTGGAAAATTCCTTTCAAACAACCCTTTTATGCTTTCTAGAAATTCTACATCATTTTCGATCAACAATATGTCATCCACATATACTTATCAGAAATTCTATAGTGCTCCCACTCACTCTCTTGTAAATACAAGTTTATCATAAACTTTGTATAGACCCAAAAACTTTGATCACCTCATCAAAGGGTTTATTCCAACTTCGAGATGCTTGCTCCAGCCCATAAAAGGATCGCTGGAGTTTGCATACCTTTTAGCATCCTTAGGACTGACAAAACCTTCTGGTTGTATCACATACAACCTTTCCTCAAGGAAACCGTTAAGGAAACGATGTTTTGACATCCGTCTGCCAGATTTCGTAATTGAAAAATGCAGCAACTGCTAACACAATTCCAACAGACTTTAGCATCGCTACGTGTGAGAAATTCTCATCGTAGTCAACTCCTTGAACTTGTCAGAAACTTCTTTGCGACAAGTCGAGCTTCATTAATGGTGACATTCACCATTAATGCCCGTCTTCTTCCTAAAGGTCCATTTGTACTCGACGACCTGCCGTTCAACGGGCAAGTCTACGAAAGTCCATACTTGGTTTTCATACATTGATCCTTTCTCGGATTTCATGGCTCCTAGACATTTGTTGGAATCTGCACCCATCATCGCTTCTCCATAGCTCGTAGGCTCATCGTTGTCCAACAACATGACCTATATGACAGAGTTACCGTACCACTCAGAAACAATACGTGCCCTTGTCGACCTACGAGGTTTGATAGTAACTTGATATGAAGCTTCATGATCATCATCATTGACTTCCTCTTCAACTGATGTAGGCTCCATAGAAACATTTTTCTATGCTGCGCTACTCTCTGGTTGAAACAAAGGTTCTACAACCTCATCAAGTTCTATCTTCCTCCCACTCATTTTTTTCGACATAAACTCTTTCTTGAGAAATGACCCGTTTTTAGTGACAAACACTTTGCCTTTGGATCTGAGATAGAAGGTGTACCCAACCGTCTCTTTTGGGTATCTTATGAAGACGCATTTCTCCGCTTTGGGTTCGAGCTTATCAGACATACGCGTCGCACTCCCAAAGTTTGAGAAATGACAGCTTAGGTTTCTGCCAAACCATAATTCATACGGTGCCATCTCAACGGATTTAGATGGTGCCCTATTTTATCTTCTTGTCACAATGATCTCAAACTTCACTCTAAATTCGCTTGAACTTTTTAAATGATTCAAACTTGTGTTTCATTAAGTAAATATACCCATATCTACTCAAATCATCAGTGAAGGTAAGAAAACAACGATATCCACCGCACGCTACAACACTCATTGGATCGCATACATCAACATGTATCATTTCGAATAAGGCACTTGCCCGATCCGTCATACCAAAAAACGGGGTCTTAGTCATCTTGCCCAAGAGGCATGGTTCGCATGTCTCAATTGATTCGAAATCGAGTGAGTCCAAAGATCCATCAACGTGGAGTTTCTTCATGCACTTTACACCAATATGACTTTTAGCGACAGTGCCACAAGTATGTGGTACTATCATTATTAACTTTGCATCTTTTGGCATCAATATTATGAACATGTGTATCACTACGATCAAGATTCAATAAACCATTCTCATTGGGTGCATGACCATTGAAGGTATTATTCGTGTAAACAAAATAACCATTATTCTCTATCTTAATTAAATAACCATATTGCAATAAACATGATCTAATCATGTTCATGCTCAACACAAACACCAAATAACATTTATTTAGGTTCATCACTAATCCCAAAGGTAGGGAGAGCGTGCGATGGTGATCACATCGACCTTGGAAACACTTCCAACACCTATCGTCACCTTCGCCCTTAGCTAGTCTCTGTTTATTCTGTAGCTTCTATTTCGAGTTACCAACATTTAGCAACTAAACCGGTATCTAATACCCAGGTGCTACTAGGAGTACTAGTAAGGTACACATGAATAAAACGTATATATAATATACTGATGTTGACGTTGCCAGCCTTCTTATCTACCAATTATCTAGGGAAGTTCCGCTTCAGTGACTGTTCTCGTCATAATGGAAGCACTCAGTCTCGGGTTTGGGTTCAACCTTGGGTTTCTTCACTGGAGCGGCAACTGGCATTCCATTCATGAAGTTTCCCTCCTTACCCTTGCCCTTCTCGAAACTAGTGGTTTTACTAACCATCAACACTTGATGCTCCTTCTTGATTTCGTCCTTCGCGGTGTCAAACATCGCGAATAGCTTAGGGATCATCATTTCCATCCCTGGCATGTTCATAGTTCATCACAAAGCCCTAGTATCTTGGTGACAGTGACTTGGAGAAACATATCAATCATTGTCTTATCTGGAAGATCAACTCCCACTCGATTCAAGCGATTGTAGCACCCAGATGATCTATTCTCCTTCATCTTGAAGGCAAGGAATCTTATTGGAGGTCTCATACCTCTAACACGGGCATGAGCCTGAAATCCAATTTCAGCTCTTGGAACATCACATATGCTCCATGACGTTCAAAACGTATTTGAAGCCTGGATTCTAAGCCATAATGCAAAACACACTAAAATATAAAGTAGTCATCAAAATGTGCCTCTCAGATGTTCACAACATCCACTGACGATGCTAGAGGGGGTGGCGCACCGAGCGGTGCATCAAGGACATAAGCCTTTTGTGCAGCAACTGAGGACAATCCTCTGATCGAGGACCTAGTCCGCATAAGCGCTATTATTATCTATCAACTCTATTTTCTCTAGGAACATATTAAAAGCACAGGGGAGCTATAACACGAGCTATTGATCTACAACATAACTTTGCAAAGACAACTTTAGACTGTGTTCATGACAAATGAGTTCAATTAATCATATTACTTAAGAACTCCAACTCAAATTGACATCCCTTCGGTCATTCGAGTGATACATGATCCATATTCACCAACCCAAGTCGGATCATCACGTGAGTTGAGGTGGTTTCAATGGTGAGCATAATCATGTTGATCATATCTACTAGATGACTCATGTTCGACCTTTCGGTCTCTTGTGTTCCGAGGCCATGTCTATACATGCTAGGCTCGTCAAGTTTAACCCAAGTGTTCTACATGTGCAACACTGGCTTGCACCCGTTGTATGTGAATGTAGAGTATATCACACCTGATCATCACGTGGTGTCTCAAAACGATGAACTTTTGCAACGGTGCACACTCGGGGAGAACACAATTTCATCTTGAAATTTTAGTGAGGGATCACCTTATAATACTATCGTCGTCCGAAGCATAATAAGATGCATAAAAGGATTAACATCACATGCAAATCATAAGTGACATGATATGGCCGTGATCTTGTGCTTTTGATCTCCATCTTTAAAGCACCAGCATGATCTCCGTCGTCACCGGCATGACACCATGATCTCCATCATCTTGATCTCCATCAACATGTCACCATCGTGGTTGTCGCACCCACCATGATTCTACTACTATTGCTACCACTTAGCGATAAAGTAAAGCATTACATACCGCTTAATGATTGACACACAGGTCATACAATACTTAAAGACAACCCTATGGCTCCTGATGGTTGCCATATTCATCGACATGCAAGTGGTGATATTCTATTCAAAACATGATCATTTCATACATCACATATATCTCATCATGTAATTAGCCATATCCTATCACAACATATGTTGCAAGAACAAGTTAGACGTCCTCTAGTTGTGTTGCATGTTTTACGTGGCTGCTACGGTATCTAGCAAGAACGGTTCTTACCTAAGCAAAACCACAACGGTGATACACAACTTGCTATTCAACCTTCTCAAGGACCGCCTTTGTAGAATCTGATCCAACTAAAGTGGGAGAGACAGACTCCCGACAACCATCTTTATGCAACAAAGTCACATGTCAGTCGATGGAACCGGTCTCTCGTACATGGACGAGTAAGGTTGGTCCGGGCCACTTCATCCCACAATACCGTTGAATCAAGAAAAGACCAAGGGAGGAAGCAATCTGAATATCAACGCCCACAAACTCCTTTGTGTCCTACTCATGATCTCATCTACGCATAAACCTTGCTCTGATACCATTGTTGGGGAGCATTGCATGGGAAACAAAAATTTTCCTACGCACACGCAAGATCTATCCATGGTGATGAGCATCTACGAGAGGGAGAGTGGATCTACATGCCCTTGTAGATCGCTAAGCAGGAAGCGTTAAGAAACACGATTGATGTAGTCAAATGTCTTTGCAATCCAGATCGCTAGCCGTCCTGTGATCCGATCACGGTCCGTCCCGCGATCCAATCACGAACCGTCCCGTGATCCAATCACGGTCCTTTTGATCTAGCGCCAAACGAATGACACCTCTGCGTTCAGCACATGTACAACTCGATGACGATCTCCACCTCCTTAATCCATCAAGAGAGGGTGGAGAGGTAGATGAGTTCTCTGGCAGCACAATGGCGTGGTGGCGGTGGTGGTGGACCTGAACCGGCAAAACTTCGCTAAGCTATACCGAACAAATCTAGAGGAGAAGCAATCTAGAGGGAGAGAGGGAAACATGTGGCTTTTCAGGTGGTGGCTGCCCTCCAAAACCCTCCAATATATATAGGAGGAGTGGGCGTAGGTGGGAGGCTCCCTAGGGAAAACCCTAGGGGCTTGGCGCACAAGAGAGGAGGAGTCCACCTCCCACAAGGGAGGTGGAATCCTAGTGGGACTCCTTCCCACTTGGCCTCCTCTCCCACCCCTTGTGCATAAGCCTCTAGGGGATGGCTTGCCAAACCACCACGGGATGGTGCACCACCTTCTAGGCCCATGTGACCCCTGGGGTGGGTGGCCCTCACTTGGTGGACCCCCGAAACCCATTCGTCACTCCCGGTACACTATCGGTAGTGCACGAAACTTTTCCGGAACGTAAATACCACTTTCCTATATATGAATATTTACCTCCGGACCATTCCGGAGATCCTCGTGACCTCTGGGATCTCATCCGGGACTTCGAATAACCTTCAGTCACCAAAATACATAACTCAATACTACCGAAACGTCACTCAACCTTAAGTATGCAGACCCTGCGGGTTCGAGAACTATGTAGACATGACCGAGACACCTCTATGGTCAATAACAAATAGCGAGACCTGGATGCCCGTATTGGTTCCTACGTATTCTATGAAGATCTTTATCGGTTGAACCTCTATGTCAAGGATTCAGTTAATCCCGTATGCTGTTCCCTTTGTTCTTCGGTATGTTAGTTACCTGAGATTCGATCATCGGTACCTCTATACCTAGTTCAATCTCGTTACTGACAAGTCTCTTTAATCGTTTAGTAATACAAGATCCCGTGGCTAACTCTTTAGTCATATTGCTTGCAAGGCTTATTGTGATGTTGTATTACCAAGTGGGCCCTGAGATACCTCTCTGTCACATGGAGTAACAAATCCTAGTCTCGATCCATGCCCATTCAACAGACACCCTCGGAGATACCTGTAGAGCACCTTTATAGTCACCCAGTTACATTGGCGTTTGATACACACAAGGTACTCCTCCAGTGTCAGTGAGTTGCTCTCATGGTCATAGGAACAGATACTTGACATGTAGAAAACTATAGCAATAAACTGACACGATCATTTGCTACGTTTATAGTTTGTCTTGTCCATCACATAATTCTCCTAATGATGTGATCCCGTTATCAAATGACATCTCATGTCTATGGCTAGGAAACCTTGACCATCTTTGATCAACGTGCTAGTCTATTAGAGGCATACTAGGGACATGGTGTTGTTTATGTATCCACACATGTATGTGAGTTTCCAATCAATACAATTCTAGCATGGATAATAATTATCATGAACAAGGAAATATGATAATAAGTAATTTATTATTGCTTCTAGGGAATATTTCCAACAATTAAGACTATTGAAAAAACTCCTACTATTAAAGATTCCAAGTTTAGAGACGTTCCTAAGGACAAGGGTGCCACTTCTAGTAGCAACAATGAAGATCTTAAGATGATTAGTATTCACCCCAATTTTGTTGAAGTGGTAAATGACCCTATTTTCAAGAATAAATTTTTCAATCTTATTCCTAGAAGTATTTCCACTGAAAGTATGCATGCTAAATCCTTGAAAAATTCTAGTTGTGTGATTGAGGAGTTGGAACCTAAGACGACATTACTTGAATCTATGCATTATGCCTAGCTAAGAGCATAAAACGATAACGCTTGTTGTGAGACAACCCAATGAATACAATTTATTTGTGTATTTTTCTTTCTGTTCTTGAGTGTTTGAAAAATTGTGCTAATTTTATGATTGTGTTTTTTCTGTTTTAATTAGTGTTCGTGCCAAGTAAAGCCTTTAGGATCATGTTGGGTGATAGTTGATTTGATCTTGTTGAAAAACAGAAACTTTTGCGTTCAGTAGCAGAATTTTCAAAAATGACAGAAGTGACGAAAAATTCTGAATGTTTTAGAAATGATTGATATAAAAATTTCCTACGTTTTCCTACTTTTTCAGAATATTTGGAGTTACAGAAGTATGGTTAGAGAACAGATTACTACAAACTGTTTTGTTTTTGACAGATTCCGTTTTCATTGCATTGTGTGCTTATTTTGATGACTCTATGGATTATATCGGGGGGTTAAGCCATGGTAAAGTTAGAATAAGGTAAATATAATGCAATAATAAAATATGAATGGGTTTGGCACAGTACACATAGTGGTGATTTGCTTTATTATACTAACAGATCTCATGGAAGTTTTTGTTTAGTTTTGTTTGATTGAAGTTTTCAAGTTTTGGGTGAGATCACGATGAATGAAGGAATAAGGAGTGAAAAGAGCCTGATATTGGGGATGCCCATGGCACCCAAAGGTAATATTCAAGGATAAACAAACAACTGAGCTTGGGGATGCCACACAAGGTATCCCCTCTTTCTTCTAACAACCATATATAATTTTACTTGGAGCTATATTATTATTCGTCACATATCATGAGTTTTGGTTGGAGCGTCTTGCATTATATGACTCTTTGCTTGTTTTGCTTTTTAGTTTTTCACATGTATCCTTGCTGGACACACCTATTTGAGAGAGCCAAATTATGCTGTGATTTGTTAGAATTGCTCTATGTGCTTCACTTACATTTTTTGAGCTATGAGATTGCTCTAGTGCTTCACTTATATCTTTTTTAGCATGGTGCGCCATAATTTTTTGAAGAAATACTCTCATGTTTCACTTATATTTATTTGAAAGTTAGTAAATTTCTGAAGAATTTTTCTCATGCTTCACTTATATTATTTTGAGAGATGAATTTTTTATGCTCATGTTCTTCACTTAAATTTGTTTGAGATTGTCAAAAAGCAATTGCAACATATGAAACCAGTCCAAAGTGATTGATATTCAAGAGGGATATAATAGAAACTTTCATGAAGAGGATTGGACAATATAAACTTGATTCCTTGTAATAGTTTTGAGATATGATGATAGTAATATTCGAGTCATGTTTGTGAGTAATTATGCTTTAGTAAGAATATTGGGGTTAAGGTCTGTGATTCCCTATGCAAGCACGAAAGTCAATAGTTATGCAATGAAATTACATCCTACTTGTGGTGCATTATTTGGTGTTAGTTATGCTTAATGCCCCTTTATGAGAATTTTCATTTCTTGGTTGGTTGCTTCTCAATCTATTTGCTAGCCTCCACTTGTACTAAGTAGAAATACTACTTGTGCATCCAAAATCCTGAAACCCACTTTTGCCATATGAGTCCACCATACCTACCTATACGCGGTATTTCCATGCAGTTACAAGCAAATTTTTAAGTGGGATCTCTAATTCAAATAGAATTTCCTTTTTGTGTGCTCGTATCGCTCATGAAGCGGAGGGGGTGGTGAATATTTTTCCATGCTAGATGTGTTATTGTCAAGACGAGTGTTTATTCACTTGTCATTGCACGAGAGTACGACGGTAATAGGGATGTCCAGTCCCGAAATGAAATGGAAATTTCCTTTATGTTGTGAAATAATAAATTCCTTGGAAAGTGTTGGTATGGAAGGCACCCATGGATACGGGTAGCCATTGATTGTGAAAGGATGATCGAAAAGGGAGTAAACTATATTTTCTGTTTGGGAACCGCCTATGATATATCTACCGTGGAATGTATTGGAAACTCTCGGTCATTTTCCTTGACAGGAAAGGCATGCCACCCAAAATATTTCTCTCTCAATTTAAGCTTTGAGCTCAGGCACCTCTACAAATCTCTACTTACCTCTACGAAGGGCCAATCTATGTACTTTATGCAATTTTTATAATGCTATAGAGAGTATAATGTTACATCATTTTCATATGCTAGTGGGAATTATTTTTAATTATGAAAAACTTGGCTTGTATATTCTGATGATGGGCGTCCTCAAATGCCCGAGGTCTTCATGATCAAGCAAGTTGGATGCACACCCACTTAGCTTCAGTTGAACTTTTATACACTTATAGCTCCAGTGCATAATTTGCATGGAAATCCCTACTCCTCGCATTGATATCTATCAATAGGCATCTCCATAGCCTGTTGATACGCCTAGTTATGTGAGACTATCTTCTCCACTTTTATCCTTTGATATCTACCACTATATTGTATTCCACCATTATGCTATGTCCATGGTTCACGCTCATCTATTGCATGAAGAATAAGAAGTTGATGCGCATTGAAAAAGTACGATCCAATTGCTTGACATTTGTATTAATGTGGTGAAGATGGAGCCATGCCTTACTAATATGAATGGGGGTAAGCATTCTTTGAGGATCGTATATTTCGAAAGATTGAGGCATGTGTTGCTTGTGCTTATAAATATTACTATTTTGATTTTGTTTATTCATCATTTCTCAATGAGCATACATGCAAAAGATTACATATTGGGTGGCATGTCACATGAAAATTCCGTTTTTAGCATTTACCTACTCGAGGACGAGCATGAGTTAAGCTTGGGGATGCTGATATGTCTCTAATGTACCTATAATTTTTGATTGTTCCATGCTATTATATTATCATTGTAGGATACCATTCAATGTTTATTTACCAATTAATATTATTTCTGAGCATTGATACGTCTCCAACGTATCTATAATTTTTTATTGTTCCATGATGATATATTACCATTCTGGGATACTTTTTGAGTCATTATTTACTAATTTATAATATTTTTGAGCACTAACCTATTGACCCAATGCCTAGTGCTAGTTGTTGTTTTTTGCGTGTTTTTCACTTTGCAGGTTTGCTATACCAAACGAAGTCCAATTTCCACGAAACATTTTGAATTTTTTTGGCAAAAACAAGACCTATAAGATTTGGAAGATGGTCGGGAGCTGCACTAGGGCCCCACAAGCCATCAGGGAGCACCCTTGGGGGGGGCAACGCCCTGATGGCTTGTGGCCCCCTGGTGGCCTTTCGATGTCATTCACTGGCCTATAAATTCTCATCTAACCTAAAAACATCAGAGGAGGTCCCGAAATACTTTCTACGCCACCACAAGTCTCTATTCCGATGGGAGCCCATCTAGAGCTCCGTTCTGGCACCCTGTCGGAGGGGGGATCGATCACGGAGGGCCTCTTCATCAACCTTTCTACCCTCATGATGATGTGTGAGTAGTTCACCACAGACCTACGAGTTTGCAGGTAGTACCTAGATGGCAATCTCTCTCTCTCTCTTGATCTTCAATACAATGTTCATCACATCTTTGCCTTGATCTAGCCGATGTAATCCCTTTGTATGGTGCGTTTGTCGGGATCCGATGAATTGTGGGTTTATGATCAGATTATTCATCATAAATATTTGAGTCTTCTCTAAATTATAATATGATTCTTATGTGCATGATAATCATAGCCTCATAATGCTCTCCGATCTTTTGAGATAGTTTGGCCAACTAGATTGATATTTCTTCGGTGGGAGTGGTGCATTGTGGTAGGTTCAACCTGACGAATTTCTATATCCCAGTGACAAAGTAGGGGGCACGATACGTTTTTGTGTTTCTGCTACTAAGGATAAAACGAGGGGTTAATTCATATTGATTGAGTTTAGTTTGTCTACATCATGTCATCGTTCACCAAGCATCACTCTATTTTACTTAATACTCTAGATGCATGCTGGATAGCGGTCGATGGGTGGAGTAATAGTAATAGGTGTAGGCAGGAGTTGGCCTATTTGCTTATGGACGTGATGCCTATATACACATGATAATTTCCGTGAATATTGCATAACTATCCCTTTTTTATCAATTTCCCAATAGTAATTTGTTTACCCACCATATGCTATTTCGATCAGATATACCACTAGCGAACACTACGCCCCCCGGGTATATTCACACATATATTTACAACTGCTATCATTACCTCATTGTTCCTATTTACCTTTTATTTTACTTCGCAATTTACAACTATCTACAATTATCTACACAACTCACTTGCTTGCAAATAACGAGATCAAGGGGATTGACAACCCTCTTGCCGGCGTTGGGTGCAAGTTGTTTGTTCTTTTGTGTGCAGCCACTAAAGACGGTTGAGGATTGGTATTCTAAATACTTACCCACATTGTGCTGCGATAATCCATTCCTCTTCATGGAAAACCCAACACAGATCACAAGTATCAGGAAGGATTTCTGGCGCCATTGCTGGGGAATACCATCACCGATTATGAAGTAACTTCGCACAATTTGTCATTCACTTATTATGTAACATCCCAAAATTCCATTTTGGAATGTTATGAATATAGCTATGCATCTATCATCATCATTGCTTGATTTTATGAAATAGTTGAAATGCCTTTTCTGACTTTCTGAAAGTCCTTTTCTATTTTCCCTAAGTTGCTTTCACCTATTTGAAATCTTGGTAAAAATTTCAAATAAGAGAGGAGGAACATGACACTCCGCACCAGGGACTAATTGGTGATATATTTGAACAATAATAACCAGGGGTTATTTTGAAAGTATTTGCAAAAAGGGTTTAAAAACAATTAGGCAATTTCTGAAAATATTATTTTTTTCAAAGTGTTCAAATGACAGAATAGAAATGTTCATTAAATGGAATTTATTATTATGTTAATTTTGATATATAATACCCCTATATTTAGAGACCGTTTGAATGCTTTAAAAGCTTTTGAATGTCTCTGGATAATTATTAAAAAGAAACGGTAACCGTTTCCGGTATTAAACGGGCCGGCCCACGACAATTACTCGCGAATTTAATACTGACCGGCCGACCGACGCGGAAACCCGAACCCTCTCTCGCTGCCACTGGACCCCACCCGACCGACCGTTTCGCCCGAGCGGTCATCACTCTCCTCCGCACGCGTCGTCGCCGGCCGTTTCTCCCCTTCCCCGGATCTCTCTCCTCTCTCCTCCCCCGCACTCCCCAGCACCCCTATATAAGCCGGACACCCTCCGCACTCCGTTCCTCCCCGAGCCCCCTCTCTTTCGTCGCCGAGACACTGTCAATTCCTCGCCGGAGCCCTGCCACCACCGGAGCTCCCATTACTCGTGCCCGTCGCTCCACTCTTCCCCTCCCCTCTCCTACACCACCAATCGGCGCAGGAGGACCACCGCCGCCATCTGGACTTCTCCGCGCTCCATTTCGACCACCGGAGCCACCTCCGTCGACGAACACGACCACCGGATGCCGCCACCACTCGCCGGAGATCCCCTCTCCCTCTGGTAAGTCGCCGGACACACCCCATCCATCGGATCCCCACTCAACGGTCCCGATTAGATTGATTTTAAACCCCGAAACGTTTTCCATTAGAGATCGGTCGCCCGCCCGCAAACCTTCGCGCGCACACCCCCTTAGCCAGTAGGACAGTGCCACGTAGCCCCTGGCCGTCCGATAGATATTTCACTTTTTCTGATTTTTTGTTTAGAAAACAGAACCTGTTATGATTTTGTTTTGTGAATATCTTTTAACCTGTTTAATATTTTGAGTTGATTCTTTTTGCAATAGATCACATTTTTCATGTAGTTTCACCCTGTACTTTTAAATTTCAAATTTGAACTATAAAATTTGAATTTAATCAAATTTGCTCAAAATCTTCAAATCTGAATAACTAGAGTTTGAAAATAGTTTTTCACATGAATCTTTTTGCTACTGTTTGGTATTAGTTAGGACTACTTTCATGCTTAGTTTGAGGATTTTTAGGTTTAATTTGATTAATGTTTTAACCAAAAACAGAATCTGCTTAGTATTATAATATAGTTTTATAAACTCAATTTTAATTAGTTTTTTTTAGAATTTGGTTTTATTTGTTTATTGGGTTCTGTTAGTAAACATTTAGTGTTTTCACTTACTGTTAATAAAAATATAAATTTGCTTAGTTTAATTTATTTAACATAGGAATCAGAATGTCTTTTCAAATAGGCTTAATTTGACTAAAACAACTAGTTAGTAATAGTTTTGTTTTCAACAAAGTTTTATATAATCTAATTTTGTTTTCTAAAACAAGTTTATTTGTAAATTATTTTCCGTTAAGAAGATGTTTTACAAATAAATACTAAGTTTAGTTTTTCATTCTTTTGTTAATATAACTATAGTTGATTCATATAGTGTTTATCACAAACTTGTATAAACTTTACTAAACTTTTCCCAACAAACTTAAATTGATTATATTCTGTTTATTAATAAAATATTCTATTGTTTCCTTGCTGACAACAATTGTTTTGTTATTACAAATGGTTTCATTATGTCAGTAGTGTTTTCATTCCTCACCTTTTGAAAACAAAACTTTGTGTGTTTTCTTACTTGAGATTTGTGCATTGTTTTGTCTTGATTGTTTACTAGTTCTTGGTTGATGTTTGTGAGTTACAATATTTTGTTGTATGCTTATTTGAGTGCTTGTTTGTTTCGTTAGATTATCCGGAGTGCGAAGCTCGTTACTTAGAGTCACTCGTGTACGAAGATCATCAATCAGGCAAGTCACTTTGACCATGTTTACCCATGTTTTATATGCATTAGTTCTACCATCTCCCCAATTGCATGCAAGATAGGTTAGTTGGAAACTTGGTTACATTGTAGTAGTATCATGTGGTAGGTACCCCCCCTCAACCTCTTTGACACATTGGCCCCGGGAAACGTTGTTTTACCTTTTGCTATGCTATTAGTAGACGGGGTTGGTTGTGTGATTCATGAGAGTTGAGAGAGTTAATAATTTCAAGACCTACATAATGATCAAGATTTAAGACTCCGAGTTTTCAACATACCTCTGGGTGGATGATGGTTGAACGGCACCCTGGAGAAACCAGTGGATTTGCCTAGGTGATGCTGGAGATGGCCAGTATTCACGCGGAAAGGTCCACCCAGGCACAAAGAGATGGACGGATGCTTTAAAACCCAAGGCTTACCTGCACAGCCACAAGTCATTATGGGCTCTGGCTTGGTTGGATATCGTGGTGACCCTGGACAGGCGGTGCTACGAGAGGTAGAAGAACGGTAGGAAAGGATGGGCACCGACAGAGTCGCAAGGAAACCCTTTGGAAGACCATGTTTTGGTCATCCGTTTCTCAAACACCCTGAAGTGCGAGAAATCAAACGGAGGCGATCAAATCTTGTGGGGAACGTGTGCAAAACTCTACAGAGTATACAAAACCTAATCGATTAGCCGTGTCCACGGTCATGGACGACTTGAGCCAAAGGAATTGGAACTTCCGGAACTCTCAACACAATTAATACGATGATGTGGGTATTATCAATTTGGGTATGAGAATTGGTTGGTGGAACCATCTCATTAATCAACAAACTTAGTAATATTTTGCTTAGCCCCTTTCTTGATGTAGGAAAAATTGGCTTTACGCAAAACTTACCACCCCACCTGCCATATTTGCATATAGATTAGATGATTATCTTTTCACCCCTCTCTTGTGACTTTGCCGGCATATTCCATATGCTGACCTACATGGCTACAACGTATCATGTTGCAGAGTACTTTTCCGACCAGGAGTGAGGACGCGTTCTATGCTCAATGAGATGCCCTTGGAGTCAGATGGACTCATCTACCTTCGACGCTTCCGCAAGATTTAGATATTCTCATGAGTTGGCTTTTAGCCACTTTATTGTAATTTTTATTGTAATAAAGGACTCGATATGAGATTTCGATTAATATAATGCTGTGTGATTTCCCTTTGATATATACATGGATGTACCGTGTGTGTACCAGCATGATCTTGGGATGGTACGGAAACACCGGAGACTTGACCTTTTAGGTCGGGTCGCTACAGAAATGGTATCAGAGCACACGCTGACCGTAGGACGTAACCTCTAGGATTGGAAAGCCTTAGGATTGTATCTCTTTGTTTTTAAAATTCTTATACTCTCATCTAATCATTTCTGATTTCTCTCCGATTATTTCAAAATTTATAGATGGCCACCTTCATCCCAGTGTTGATCACGGAGTTTTGCCAGCCTGACGCAACGATGCCCTTTGGTAAGGAGCTGATGAGGATCGTCAAGGACGTAAGGATTGCTTTGCCGAGCATCACCGGGACTCCTATCATGTCATTTCCCCAAGATGGACGCTACAGGATCGAGGTGCACATCCCAGGGAAGACCTTTGGGAATCGGAAGAAACCCATCGACTTCAAGTTCGTGGCACCCAGTTGGATACTTGGGAGAGACATGGCCATTCATCGTGCCCTTGGACGTATTCAGGAGGAATACAGAGGTGGAACCATTTCACCAGGACTCAGCGTGGTTTGTCGCAGGGATGTCCATGGAAACATCATAACTCCTCCCACTACAGACACCACTATTTCCTATATCCAGACCCTGGAGACTCACATCAGGACTCTGGAGCTTCGAGTTCGTGCTGATACAAAGACAATCAAGAATCTGATGAACCGCGAGCTGGACCTTGAAGCTGATCTGCGAGAGGCCAACTATGAACACGAGCATGAAGTGAAGGACTTCCTAGAGAGGATTGATGAGCAGAATACTCGCATTGCCACTCTGGAGGAACAGATGGACATGGGTGAAAACCTTCATCCCGAAGGATACATGGCACCCTTCATCAGCGACGATGAAGACTATGAGGAAAGCACCACCGGAGGACCTACGACTATGCACTTTTGAGGAGAACTTTAGTTATGCCCTCCATGTATCTTTTAGTTTCAACGTTAAGAGCGTAGGTCGATGTTTAGCTTGTTTGAGACTTGTATTCCCGATGTTTGACATTGATTGAATAAATGAATGAGTGTTTGGTGTGATATGTTTGTTGCATTGCATATGGGTAGTGAATTTCTCCTTTTAGGCCCTTGTTCTATTCTAATTCTCACCCCTCTGAAAACAGCAAGATGCCTCCACGACGTGAGACCGACTTCACTTTCCCGCCAGAACTCACTCAACTCCTTCAGCAACAGAATGCACTGATGCAACTATTGATTCAGAATCAGACCAACAATCAGAACAACCACAACCACCATCCACCCCAGACTGACAATCTCACCCGTTTTCTGAGGTTGAACCCTCCAACTTTCTCCAGCAGCACTGAGCCCATTGTGGCAGATGACTGGCTCCGCAAGATGGAGAGAGAGCTCATCACCGCTGGATGCACTGACGCTGAGAAAGTGCGATTTGCCGCACATCAACTGGAAGGACCAGCAGCATCATGGTGGGAGAATTACACCACCACATATCCTATTGCTGATGTAACTTGGGAGCAGTTCCAGCAAGCTTTTCGCACCGCTCATGTCTCAGCTGGAGCCCTGAGTCTGAAGAAGCGCGAGTTTTGCAACTTGCGCCAGGGTAATCGCTCTGTGGCCCAATATGTGGAAGAGTTCAACACATTGGCACGTTATGCACCAGGAGACGTAGCCGATGATGCGGCCAAGCAAGAGAAATTTCTGGAAGGACTCAACGATGAGTTGAGCATGCAGCTGGTAGTGGCTAATTTCAACAACTACCAAGAGCTGGTGGATAAGGCACTCATCTTGGAGGGTAAACAACAGCAGATTGAGAACCGCAAGAGGAAGTACACTCAGGGGAAGTTTAACTCTGGAGCTCATCATAAGCCCCGCTACTCCCCGTACTCAGGGAACACCGGATCAGGTACCGGTAAGTTTGGAAGACACACTCATGCTGTGCACAACCATGGAAGCCACAACCATGGAGGAAATGGGAATGCCCGTCCCAACCATGGTAATTTCAAGACTGACAACGGGAATGGGAATAACAATCAGCACCGTCACGTTCCTACTCAGAAGGATCTGAGCCACATCACCTGTTTCAAGTGCCAGAAGACAGGGCACTATGCTACTGAGTGTCCCCAGAGCAAGCAGGGAAATGGAAACGGCAACTCCGCAGCCAAGAAGCCAAACCCTTTTCCTCGTGCCCAGGTGAACCACCTTGACGTGGAAGAAGTCTATGATCAACCCGAGACTGTGGTTGGTAAGTTTTTATTGCATTCATGTCCAGTTACAGTACTTTTTGATTCTGGTGCAACTCATTCATTCATATCAAGGGTAGTTGTGGATAAGTATGGTTTGCCCACCAAAACCCTTAGTCAGCCCATTAAGGTCAGTTCCCCAGGAGGTATGATGATGGCAGGGATAGGATGCCATGCCTTGAAACTCAATATAGGAAATCATGTTTTTCCCACCGACCTCATTGTCTTAGAATCCCAGGGATTGGATGTAATCCTAGGCATGGATTGGATGACCAAGTATGAAGGAAATCTTGATTGCCCTAGCAAGTCTGTTTCACTCACCACCCCGGAGAACAAGAGGATTAAGTATGTATCCCGACGCACACGTATGAGTGCTAGGTTAAATGCCCTCACAGGAGTTGTTCAGGAGGAAGTACCTGTGGTAAAAGATTATTTGGATGTATTTTCGGAAGAATTACCAGGAATGCCACCAGATAGGGAAATTGAGTTCCTAATAGAGCTACAGCCAGGGACAACACCAATTTCCAAGAGACCCTATCGGATGCCCGCAAATGATCTGTTGGAAATCAAGAAGCAAATTAAGGAGTTATTGGACAAAGGTTATATACGCCCAAGTTCTTCACCTTGGGGAGCCCCAGTTCTTTTGGTGGAGAAGAAGGATAAAACTTTGAGAATGGTAGTCGATTATCGTGCCTTGAACGAGGTGACTATCAAGAACAAGTACCCTCTGCCGATGATTAATGATTTGTTTGATCAGCTCGTAGGAGACAAAGTATTCTCCAAGATCGATCTTCGATCAGGGTATCATCAACTTAAAATTCGTGAACAGGATATACCCAAAACAGCTTTCACCACGAGGTATGGCTTGTATGAGTATACGGTCATGTCCTTTGGTTTGACTAATGCTCCTGCCTACTTCATGAATTTGATGAACAAAGTGTTTATGGAATATTTGGACAAGTTTATCATGGTGTTCATCGATGACATTTTGATATTCTCCAAGAACGAGGAAGAACATAAGGAACATCTGCGTTTAGTTCTGGAGAAGCTGAGAGAGCATCAGCTATATGCCAAGTTCAGCAAATGTGAATTTTGGCTGACGGAAGTCGGATTCCTTGGACACGTTATTTCCGGAGAAGGAATAGTCGTAGACCCCGCTAAGGTTGAAGCCGTCACCGAGTGGAAGTCCCCTACCTCAGTTAAGGAGATCCGCAGTTTCCTCAGACTTGCCGGATATTACCGGAGGTTCATTGAGAATTTCTCAAAGATTGCCAAGCCCATGACAGAGTTGTTGAAGAAAGAATCCAAGTATGTTTGGACCGTGAAATGTGAAGCCAGTTTTCAGGAGTTGAAGAAACGTTTGGTCACAGCCCCAGTATTGATCTTGCCCGATATTCGGAAGGATTTCCAAGTTTATTGTGATGCCTCACGTCAAGGACTCGGAGGAGTACTTATGCAAGATGGAAAAGTTGTAGCCTATGCTTCCAGACAGCTACGACCTCATGAGTTGAATTATGCCACTCATGACTTGGAATTAGCAGCCGTAGTGCACGCACTCAAGACCTGGAGACATTTCCTTATCGGAAATAGTTGTGATGTTTACACCGACCATAAGAGCCTGAAATATATTTTCACGCAGAAAGAGTTGAACCTCAGACAGAGACGATGGTTAGAGTTAATCAAGGACTATGACATGAGATTACACTACCATCCAGGTAAGGCTAATGTTGTAGCCGATGCCTTGAGTCGGAAAACTTATGTAAACACACTCACAGCGGGAGGATTACCTCAAGAGTTAGTCGATGATCTCAGAGAGCTCAAGCTAGAGATAGTTCCAAGAGGATATGTTGGTACACTGGAAATTTAGTCCACCTTGACCGAAAGAATTCATGAAGCCCAGAAATCGGACAAGGAGATAGCTGAGATAAAGCAGAGAATGGAAGATGGTAAAGCTAAAGGTTTTCGTGAGGATGAGCAAGGAACTTTGTGGTTTGAGAACCGCATCTATGTGCCCAATGACCCAGAACTCAGGAAGTTGATACTTCAGGAAGCCCATGATTCACCTTACTCGATACACCCAGGCAATACCAAGATGTATCTCGATTTAAAAGAAAGTTATTGGTGGACAGGTATGAAGAAAGATATTGCGGAACATGTTGCAATATGTGATGTTTGTCAGCGAGTAAAGGCAGAACATCAGAAACCAGCAGGGTTACTCCAACCTTTGCCGATACCCGAGTGGAAATGGGAAAAGCTTGGTATGGACTTCATCACAGGATTACCCAGGACCCGTTCAGGTTATGATTCCATCTGGGTAGTGGTAGATCGCTTGACCAAGGTAGCTCATTTCATCCCGGTAAAAACCACCTATACCAGTGCTAAGCTAGCCAAGATATATATGACCAGGATCGTATGTCTGCATGGAGTTCCGAGGAGTATCGTGTCAGATAGAGGAACACAGTTTACCTCAAAGTTTTGGCATCAGTTACATGAAACTTTGGGTACAAGGCTAGAGTTCAGTACAACTTTTCATCCGCAGACAGATGGACAGACTGAGAGAGTCAACTAGATTCTGGAAGACATGTTGAGAGCTTGTGCACTAGACTATGGTTCTAGTTGGGACGATAACTTGCCTTACGCAGAATTCTCGTACAACAACAGTTATCAGACCAGTCTAAAGATGGCCCCTTTTGAAGCTTTATACGGAAGGAGATGCAGAACACCACTAACGTGGGATGGTGTTGGAGACCGACAAATTTTTGGTCCCGACCTTATCCGAGATTCTAAAGAGAAAGTCAGGTTGATTCGTGACAGACTCAAGATAGCTCAATCTCGACAGAAGAGTTATGCTGACAGCAAACGTAAAGAAGTGACGTATGAAGTGGGAGACCGAGCTTATCTTCGTGTGTCCCCGCTTCGTGGAATCAAGAGATTTGGTGTTAAAGGAAAATTAGCACCCAGATTCATAGGCCCCTACAAAGTTCTTGAAGGTAGAGGCGAAGTTGCATACAAACTGGAATTGCCGGAAGGATTATCCGAAGTTCATAATGTGTTCCATGTGTCCTAGCTGAAGAAATGTCATACAGAGATGGCTGATATTCCTTTGAGAGATACCGTGCCCCTAGAGGCCATACAGCTTGAAAGTGATCTGACCTACGAGGAGAAGCCTGTCAAGATCCTCGAGACATCCAACCGAGTTACCCGCAGTAAGATCATCAAGTTCTGTAAGGTTTTGTGGAGTCACCACACTGAGGAAGAAGCCACCTGGGAACGCGAAGAAGATCTTCGTAGAGACCATCTGCACCTATTTTCTAGCCAACCCAAATCTCGAGGGCGAGATTCATCTTAAGGTGGGTAGGTTTGTAACATCCCAAAATTCCATTTTGGAATGTTATGAATATAGCTATGCATCTATCATCATCATTGCTTGATTTTATGAAATAGTTGAAATGCCTTTTCTGACTTTCTGAAAGTCCTTTTCTATTTTCCCTAAGTTGCTTTCACCTATTTGAAATCTTGGTAAAAAGTTCAAATAAGAGAGGAGGAACATGACACTCCACACCAGGGACTAATTGGTGATATATTTGAACAATAATAACCAGGGGTTATTTTGAAAATATTTGCAAAAAGGGTTTAAAAACAATTAGGCAATTTCTGAAAATGATAGAATAGAAATGTTCATTAAATGGCATTTATTATTCTTTTAATTTTTATATATAATACCCCTATATTTAGAGACGGTTTGAATGCTTTAAAAGCTTTTGAATGTCTTTGGATAATTATTAAAAAGAAACGGTAACCGTTTCCGGTATTAAACGGGCCGGCCCACGACAGTTACTCGCGAATTTAATACTGACCGGCCGACCGACGTGGAAACCCGAACCCTCTCTCGCTGCCACTGGACCCCACCCGACCGACCATTTCGCCCGAGCGGTCATCACTCTCCTCCGCACGCGCCGTCGCCGGCCGTTTCTCCCCTTCCCCGGATCTCTCTCCTCTCTCCTCCCCCGCACTCCCCAGCACCCCTATATAAGCCGGACACCCTCCGCACTCCGTTCCTCCCCGAACCCCCTCTCTTCCGTCGCCGAGACGCTGTCAATTCCTCGCCGGAGCCCTGCCACCACCGGAGCTCCCATTACTCGTGCCCGTCGCTCCACTCTTCCCCTCCCCTCTCCGACACCACCAATCGGCGCAGGAGGACCACCGCCGCCATCTGGACTTCTCCGCGCTCCATTTCGACCACCGGAGCCACCTCCGTCGACGAACACGACCACCGGACGCCGCCACCACTCGCCGGAGATCCCCTCTCCCTCTGGTAAGTCGCCGGACACACCCCATCGATCGGATCCCCACTCAACGGTCCCGATTAGATTGATTTTAAACCCCGAAACGTTTTCCATTAGAGATCGGTCGCCCGCCCGCAAACCTTCGCGCGCACACCCCCTTAGCTAGTAGGACAGTGCCACGTAGCCCCTGGCCGTCCGATAGATATTTCACTTTTTCTGATTTTTTGTTTAGAAAACAGAACCTGTTATGATTTTGTTTTTAGAATATCTTTTAACCTGTTTAATATTTTGAGTTGATTCTTTTTGCAATAGATCACATTTTTCATGTAGTTTCACCCTGTACTTTTAAATTTCAAATTTGACCTATAAAATTTGAATTTAATCAAATTTGCTCAAAATCTTCAAATCTGAATAACTAGAGTTTGAAAATAGTTTTTCACATGAATCTTTTTGCTACTGTTTGGTATTAGTTAGGACTACTTTCATGCTTAGTTTGAGGATTTTTAGGTTTAATTTGATTAATGTTTTAACCAAAAACAGAATCTGCTTAGTATTATAATATAGTTTTATAAACTCAATTTTAATTAGTTTGTTTTAGAATTTGGTTTTATTTGTTTATTGGGTTCTGTTAGTAAACATTTAGTGTTTTCACTTACTGTTAATAAAAATATAAATTTGCTTAGTTTAATTTATTTAACATAGGAATCAGAATGTCTTTTCAAATAGGCTTAATTTGACTAAAACAACTAGTTAGTAATAGTTTTGTTTTCAACAAAGTTTTATATAATCTAATTTTGTTTTCTAAAACAAGTTTATTTGTAAATTATTTTCCGTTAAGAAGATGTTTTACAAATAAATACTAAGTTTAGTTTTTCATTCTTTTGTTAATATAACTATAGTTGATTCATATAGTGTTTATCACAAACTTGTATAAACTTTACTAAACTTTTCCCAACAAACTTAAATTGATTATATTCTGTTTATTAATAAAATATTCTATTGTTTCCTTGCTGACAACAATTGTTTTGTTATTACAAATGGTTTCATTATGTCAGTAGTGTTTTCATTCCTCACCTTTTGAAAACAAAACTTTGTGTGTTTTCTTACTTGAGATTTGTGCATTGTTTTGTCTTGATTGTTTACTAGTTCTTGGTTGATGTTTGTGAGTTACAATATTTTGTTGTATGCTTATTTGAGTGCTTGTTTGTTTCGTTAGATTATCCGGAGTGCGAAGCTTGTTACTTAGAGTCACTCGTGTACGAAGATCATCAATCAGGCAAGTCACTTTGACCATGTTTACCCATGTTTTATATGCATTAGTTCTACCATCTCCCCAATTGCATGCAAGATAGGTTAGTTGGAAACTTGGTTACATTGTAGTAGTATCATGTGGTAGGTACCCCCCCTCAACCTCTTTGACACATTGGCCCCGGGAAACGTTGTTTTACCTTTTGCTATGCTATTAGTAGACGGGGTTGGTTGTGTGATTCATGAGAGTTGAGAGAGTTAATAATTTCAAGACCTACATAATGATCAAGATTTAAGACTCCGAGTTTTCAACATACCTCTGGGTGGATGATGGTTGAACGGCACCCTGGAGAAACCAGTGGATTTGCCTAGGTGATGCTGGAGATGGCCAGTATTCACGCGGAAAGGTCCACCCAGGCACAAAGAGATGGATGGATGCTTTAAAACCCAAGGCTTACCTACACAGCCACAAGTCATTATGGGGTCTGGCTTGGTTGGATATCGTGGTGACCCTGGACAGGCGGTGCTACGAGAGGTAGAAGAACGGTAGGAAAGGATGGGCACCGACAGAGTCGCAAGGAAACCCTTTGGAAGACCATGTTTTGGTCATCCGTTTCTCAAACACCCTGAAGTGCGAGAAATCAAACGGAGGCGATCAAATCTTGTGGGGAACGTGTGCAAATCTCTACAGAGTATACAAAACCTAATCGATTAGCCGTGTCCACGGTCATGGACGACTTGAGCCAAAGGAATTGGAACTTCCGGAACTCTCAACACAATTAATACGATGATGTGGGTATTATCAATTTGGGTATGAGAATTGGTTGGTGGAACCATCTCATTAATCAACAAACTTAGTAATATTTTGCTTAGCCCCTTTCTTGATGTAGGAAAAATTGGCTTTACGCAAAACTTACCACCCCACCTGCCATATTTGCAGATAGATTAGATGATTATCTTTTCACCCCTCTCTTGTGACTTTGCCGGCATATTCCATATGCTAACCTACATGGCTGCAACGTATCATGTTGCAGAGTACTTTTCCGACCAGGAGTGAGGATGCGTCCTATGCTCAGTGAGATGCCCTTGGAGTCAGATGGACTCATCTACCTTTGACGCTTCCGCAAGATTTAGATATTCTCATGAGTTGGCTTTTAGCCACTTTATTGTAATTTTTATTGTAATAAAGGACTCGATATGAGATTTCGATTAATATAATGTTGTGTGATTTCCCTTTGATATATACATGGATGTACCGTGTGTGTACCAGCATGATCTTGGGATGGTACGGAAACACCGGAGACTTGACCTTTTAGGTCGGGTCGCTACATATTATTCTTTTTATTTTCTTTTATATTTAGTTTGTATCATAAAAATGAAAAATACAAGAAAATGGAGTTTAGGTTGCCTCATATGCTTCATATTTATAATGTATTTAGAGGAAGAATTTTGCAAAAATGCTTAATGTGAGTTCCTTTAATGATGAGTATGATATAAATGTTGTTAGTATAAATTCTATGAATATCCATGATGCTAATGATACGCAAAACCACAAGATTGGGGATGCTATGTTTGATGACGATGATATTTGTTGTCCCCCAAGTTTTGATGAGAAACTTTATTATGGTGATTGCATACCTCCTATTTATGATGATTTTAGTGATGCCACGTATGCTATAATTGGTAATGATAACCATGAAACTTGTCATCATTATTTTATTGTTCAATTTGTTTATGACAATCAAGTGTCACATGATATTTATTTTGTTGAGTTTGCTCCCACTACCATGAATGAAAAGGATTTTTCTTATGTGAAGAGCAATAAAATTTCTATGCTTGTGGATCATGAAAAGAATGCTTTATGTGATTGTTATATTGTGGAATTCCTTCATGATGCTACCAAAAATTATTATGAGGAGGCAACCCAATAGTTATCTTCATTTTATGTGAGCATCATTGAAATCAGTATGCCTAGCTAGGGGCATAAAACAATAGCGCTTGTTGGGAGGCAACCCAATAGTTATCTTCATTTTTTTTACTTTCTGTTATTTGTGATAAATTGATTATTGCCTCTGTTGTGATCATGTTTTTTTGTTTTAATTAGTGTTTGTGCCAAGTAAAGCCTTTGGGGTAACTCACAAGTTGAGTAGAAACGATGCTGAAACAAAACAGAAACTTTGACTCCAGTACTGGAATTTTCATTTTTTACTGGAGCGTCATAATGATCTGAAATTTTTACACAATATTGCTATACAAATTCTCCACGTTTTACTAATTGTTCAGAATTTTGAGAGTTACACAAGTATAGGCTCTCTACAGATTGCTACAGACTATTCTGTTTAAAAAAATGGTTTTGCTTGCATAATTTGCTTGTATTTGATTATGCTTTGGATTATATAGGGGGGTATAAGCCATGGAGAAGTTAGAATACTGTACTGATACACCTCCAACGTATCTATAATTTATGAAGTATTCATGCCATATTTTCTTATATTTACAATACTTTTATATGGTTTTGATGCACTTTATATGATTTATTTGGAACTAATCCCGACTGACCCGGATTTCAACAGAATTACCATGGTGTTCTTTTTTGTGCAGAAAATGGAAGTTCTCGAAATTGATCAAAACTTTTTTGTGATTTTTTATGGAGGAAATAAACAACATTAGATTGAATAACCACTAGAGGGGGGGAACCCTTGGTCCACAAGCCATCATGGTGTGACCACCCTAGGGTCGTGTGTTGTTGGCTTGTGGGGCCTGCGTGACTCCATTGTGCATGATTCCAATGCTGAAAAAATCCTAGAAATCCCAGAAACCCCAGAAATAAATAGAGACTCCTCATTGCGCTGTGACAACTATTTCTATCAACAAAAACCAATATGGAGGCATTCCAGTACCCTGCCAGAGAGGCAAATCATCATCCGGTGGCCATCGTCATCATCCGAGTGGAGGCCACGACGAGGAGGGAGTAGTCCACCCTCGGGGCTGACGGTTTGTACTAGTAGCTATGTGTTAAATCTCTCTCTCTCTCTCTCGTATTATTGAGATGGCACGATCTTGATTTATCACGGGCTTTGTTAATATAGTTGGATCATATGATGTTATGCCCTTTCTACCTCATTGTGATGAAACGAATCTTTCTCTTTGAGATCTCGTTATGTTGGATTGAATATTTTGGTTTGAGAACACTTGATGTACGTCTTGCATGGGATACCTGTAGTGACATTGGGGTATTCTATTAATTCACTTTATATATGTTGAGGCATCAACTTGCGGATTCCAGTGACCTAGGGGATCTATGCATAGGGGTTGATTGGACGTTTTCATACCACGTTCTTCGATAGAGATCTTGGGGTGCTCCTTGAAGTTCTTTGTGTTGGATTGAGTATGATAGATCTGAAATTTTTGATGCATGTCGCATAATTTACCAACGGATACTTGAGGTGACATTGGAGTATCTAGGTGACATTAGGGTGGATTGATCTGTATCATTGGTGTTATTTTACTATGAACTCTAGGGCTGTTTGTGACACTTATAGGAATAGCTCAAAAGATTGATCGAAAAGAATAACTTTGAGGTAGTTCTGCTACCTACACCAATTTATTATATTTTTTCTCTACCAGATAGGAAGTTTGGAGTGATTCTTTGTTGCACGTTGAGGGATGATCATATGATTCAACTATGTTAGCATTGTTGGGAGATTGCACTAGTGACAATATGAACCCTAGGCCTTGTTTCCAACCATTAATATACCATTTTGCTCGCAGTTTACTATTTTTTACCTTGTTGTTTTTATATTTTCATATTACAAAAGCCTATTTCTACCATCCATATTGCACTTGTCTCACCATCTTTTCGCTGAACTAGTGCACCTATACAATTTGCCATTGTATTGGGTGTGTTGGGGACACAAGAGATTTCTTGTATTTGATTGTAGGGTTGCTTAAGAGAGACTGTCTTCATCCTACACCTCCCATGGATTGATAAACCTGAGGTCATCCATTTGAGGGAAAATTGCTACTGTCCTACAAAACTCCGCGCTTGGAGGCCCAACATAGTCTACAAGAATAAATTTGCATAGTAGACATCAAGCTATTTTCTAGCGCCGTTGCCCGGTAGGTGAGTGCTTGACGGTATATCTTTATAACTTGCAATTTAATATTTTAGTGTCTTGTTTTTCACTAGTGTGGTTTTCGGTTGCCTCATTTTCTTCGTCTTTATAATGTCTGTCGTGAAAATGATAGTGCAGAAATTTTTGCTCAATTGTTAGAGGAAGAATTTATGAAAGTGCTTAATGTGAATTTGTTGAATGATGAGCATGGTTTCAATATTGCTAGTATGAATTATCTGAAAGTCAATGATGCTAGTGATATGCAAAGCCACAAGCTTGGGGATGCTATGTTTGATGAAGGTGATCTTTTTAGTCCCCCTACTTGTGATGATGAAATTTATTATGATTTTAGCATGCCTCCTATGTATGATGATTATGATGACCACATGTATGCTATAAAGAGTAATGATAACAATTACACATGTCGTCATGATTTTAATTTTCATTTGGATTATGCCAATCAAGTGCCTCATGATAGCTATTTTGTTGAGTTTGCTCCCACTATTATGAATGAGAAGAAATTTGCTTACGTGGAGAGTGATAAATTTTCTATGCTCGTGGATCATGGAAATAATGCTTTATGTGTTAGTTACATTTTTGAATTCCTTCATGATACTACTAAAAATTATTATGAGGGAGTAACATATGCATGTAGGTATTGCAATAATATCAAGTTTCCTCTCTATGTGTTCAATGTTTTGAAGCTAGTTTCGCCTTTCGATGCTATTTGATTATTGCTCCCATAAATTATGTTCACACAAAATACCTATACATAGGAAGTGGGTTATACTTAAATGTGCTTGTCATATGCTTCATGATGCTCCCCTTGTGTTTTAATTCTTTACTTTTATGTGAGCATCATTGAAATCATCATGTCTAGCTAAAATGCATTAAAGAAAAACGCTTGTTGGGAGACAACCCAACACTTTTATTTTCTGTTTTTGTGTGTTCACATGATTAAGAAACCGTGGTAATCATCTTTTATAGCTTTTGTTTCAATAAAATACCAAGTAAAGCCTTTGGGATAGTGTGGACACTTACTAGTTTGATTCTGTGCAAAACATAAACTTTTATGTGCAGTTTCTCTAATTTTATTGGAAAGTCAAAAAATTCTGAATTTTTTACACATTCTTTCTATGCAAATTCTTTATGTTGTCCTATTTTTTTTAAAAAAATTAGAGTCAGGGACGTATAGTGTCCATTCCGATCTTCAGAGACTGTTCTGTTATGAAAGATTCTGTTTTGCATGGATAGTTTGCTTGTTTTAGTGTTTCCATAGCTTATATTTGGTGATATAAATTATGTTAATGGTACAATACAGTAGGTATTATGTGATAAAAATTATGAATCTTGTCTTGACAGTACCTAAGTGAATGATATATCTTTATTACACTAATCCATCTCATGAAGTTCCGTTAAGTTTTGTGTGATTGAAGTTTTCAAGTTTTGGGCGAGGCACCGATATGAGGAGAATAAGGAGTGGAAAGAACCTAATGTTGGATATTCCCAAGGCACCCGGAAGCAATACCCAAGGAAGACTCAAGCATCTAAGCTTGGGGATGCCCCGGAAGGCATCCCCTCTTTTGTCTCCAACATTATTAGTATATCTTACTTGGAGCTATATTTTTATTCGTCACATGATATGTGTTTTGCTTGGAACGTCATTTTATTTTGTTTTTCTCCATTATATGTTATTTGTAATCTTGTTTTTCAAAAAAAAGTTCCAAGAATTTCCTTAAGATGCCTCCATTGCATGTTTTGATGTGTGTTGTGTAAAAACGGAAACTTTTGCTATAGTTTTTGAATTTTCATATTTTACCGGAACATGCAGAGTTTCTTAAATTTTTACACAGTATCTTCATATAAATTATTTATCATGTACAAAAAATTATAATTTTTGGAGTTATAGAAGTAAACCGGTTTAATATATTTCTACACACTATTCTGTTTGGACAGTTTGTTTCATAGTTTTGTTATCTACTTATCCCATAGTTTCCGTAGCCTATATTGGTAGATATAAATTTTGGAAACGGTAGTAAACAGTAGACGATGTTTGAAAATTATTGCGCAATTTGTCTTGGAAGTATAAGAAGTGTGGATTTACTCTTATGTGTACTAAACTATCTCATGAGTTCTTTTCAAGTTTTGTGTGGATAAAGTTTGTGAGACTTAGGTGAAACTGGGATATGAGAGGATTGAACGAGATACAAAAGCTCAAGCTTGGGGATGCCCAAGGCACAGCAAGTAAATTTTTCAAGAAGTCTCAAGCATCCAAGTTTGGGGATGCTACGCATCCCAATTCTCTTCACCGAACAAGTATCGGTTAGCCTATGTTGAGCCTAAATTTTATTTTTCCTCATGATAAGTGCTATTCTTGGAGTATATATTTGTTTTACTTCCTGATTGAATAAAAATTCTCAGATCCGAAAATATTTATTGAGAGAGAGAGGGAGTCCTCACATAGCTACTTAATTGTTTGACTACTCATTGATCTTCACTTATATCTTTTGAGAGTAGTTTGATTGTTTGCTCTTGTGCTTCACTTATATCCTAAGAGTAAATTGTGAATGAATGAAATATCATAAATATGAAATTATCAATGTGCTTTATGCTTAGTTGTAGTATCACATCTGGTTTAGAAAGTAAAACCTAATGAAGTTTAACAATCACTGTATTGGTCATATGAGCAATTCATGAATGATTAGTATAAGAAGGAGAACTTTCACATACAAATATACTATCTTGGACGTATTTTATGATTGTGAATACCATCAATTATTTTCAAACTTGATCAAATAGTTGAAGCTGGACAAGTAAGACAACATAATGGCTATGTTTGGGTATATTTGCATAGAAGTTATATTGTTATGGATCCTCCAACGTGTGGTGCTTTTTTAGAACCTTTCGCTAGCCAAAACTTCATACTAAGTAGAAATACTACCTGTTCATCCAAATCCTTGAGCCAAGTTTCTTCCATGCGAGTCCACCATACCTACCTATATATGGTATTTCACTGCCATTCAAGGTAAATTTGAATGTGCCATCTCTAAACATTCAAATAAACATTTGTTTTGTGTGCTCGTACCGGTCATGGAGCGACTAGGTAGTCCTTATCTTCCATGCTAAGCTAGTTACTCTCAAGATGAGTGTTTATTCATGTTTCATTGCACGAGAGAGGATGCTAAAAAGGATGCCCAGTCCTGCATAATACAAAAATAAATAAACAACCCCCCTGGAAAGTTGATTGTTTGTAGGGCTACCATGGATTCGGCCAGCCATGGAATGTGTTTGAATGGTGGAGGGGGAGTAAAAAGTTTCAATTCTGTTTGGGAACCACCAATAATGTGATTAGCATGGAATATATTGAAATCTCTGTTGTGACGTTGACAGGGAAAGTACACCACACAAAATTACATATTCATCTATGTTTTAAAAAATGAGCTCTGTCACATATGCAAGTCCCTGCTTCCCTCTACGTAGGGACACTCTATTTACTTTCATCTTATTTACTTTTCATGTTGATTCAACTTCCTATTCCAACCTCAACCTATTAGTTGGCAAGCATCATGTGGTGGGGAAAGATCCAAACATATATATCCACTCAAATATATTTGATCATGATTCATTATTGTTGACAATTATCTTTATGATAAGTATGTTGGGATGCGAAACATTAAGCCCTTATCTTTCTCTATGTTCGATGGATGTTGTTTGTTCTAAAAATATGCCTTGAGTATTAGCAATCGTAAAAGACTATATGATAAATGACTAGGTGGAGCTCTTACTTAGACTTGATGATGCATTGAAATTTTTGGTGATAAAGAACATAGATTGTTAAGATTCAAGTGAATGAATTGTTTGAACCATGACATGTGAATTGATTGCTACTCTATCATGAAAATTTGTATGATCAAAAGTTGCTGGTTATGATGCTAGAAAAGTGACGGAATTATTAATGATCAAAACTATTCACTATGCTAGCATTCGCACTTCATAAATTATTTCTTTTATCATTTACCTACTCGAGGACGAGCAGAAATTAAGCTTGGGGATGCTGATACGTCTCCAATGTATCTATAATTTATGAAGTATTCATGCCATGTTTACAGTACTTTTATATGGTTTTGATGCACATTCGATGATTTATTTAGAACTCACCCGGACCGACGTTGTTTTCAACAGAATTACCGTGGTGTTGTTTTTTGTGCACAAAATGAAATTTCTCGAACTCGCCCAAATTTTTTTCATGATTTTTTGGAGGAAATAAGAAACATTGGAGCGAATAACCACTGGAGGAGGCCACCCTTGGGTCAAAAAAAATCAGGTGTGACCCGTGTGCTGTTGGCTTGTGGGGCCCACATGACTCCGTTGCGCGTGATTCCAATGCTGAAAAATCCTATAAATATCAAAACCCCGAGAAATAAAGAAAGACTACTCATTCCACCGCCGCAACTCTCTTTATCAACAAAAACCAATCTGGAGGTGTTCCAGTACCCTTCCGGAGAGGCAAATCATCATCTAGTGGCCATCGTCATCATCCAGGCGGAGGCCATGACAAGGAGGGAGTAGTCCACCCTCGGGGCTGGCGGTTTGTACTAGTAGCTATGTGTTCGATCTCTCTCTCTCTCATGTTCCAGAGATGGCATGATCTTGATGTATCATGAGCTTTGTTGATATAGTTGGATCATATGATGTTATTCCCTTGCTACCTTGTTGTGATGAATTGAATCTTTCCCTTTGAGGTCTCGTTATGTTGGATTGAATATTATGGTTTGAGAACACTTGATGTACGTCTTGCATGGGATACCGGTAGTGACTTTGGGGTAGTCTATTGATTCACTTGATATATGTTGAGGCATCAACTTGCAGATTCCGGTGACCTAGGGGATCTATGCATAGGGGTTGATTGCACATTCGAATACCACGTTCTCCGATATAAATCTTGAGGTGCTCCTTCAAGTTCTTTGTGTTGGATTGAATATGATAGATCTTAAATTGTTTGATGCATGACGCATCATTTACCCATGGATACTTGAGGTGACATTGGAGTATCTAGGTTACATTAGGGTTGCTTGATATTTATCATTGGTGTTATTTTACTACAAGCTCTAGGGCTATTTGTGACACTTATAGGAATAGCTCAAAAGATTGATCGGAAAGTATAACTTTGAGGTGGTTCTGTTGGAAATATGCCCTAGAGGCAATAATAAATTAGTTATTGTCATATTTCCTTGTTCATGATAATCGTGTATTATCCATGCTATAATTGCATTGATCGGAAACTCAGATACATGTGTGGATACATAGACAACACCACATCCCTAGTATGCCTCTAATAGACTGGCTCGTTGATTAAAGATGGCTATGGTTTCCTAGTCATGGACATGAGATGTCATTTGGTAACGGGATCACATCATTAGGAGAATGATGTGATGGACAAGACCCAAACTACAAACGTAGCATATGATCATGTCAGTTTATTGCTACTGTTTTCTGCATGTCAAGTATATGTTCCTATGACCATGAGATCATGCAACTCACTGACACTGGAGGAGTGCCTTGTGTGTATCAAACATCGCAATGTAACCGGGTGACTATAAAGGTACTCTACAGGTATCTCCGAGGGTGTCTGTTGGGTTGGCATGGATCAAGATTGGGATTTGTTACTCCGTGTGACGGAGAGGTATCTCAGGGCCCACTCGGTAATACAACATCAAAACAAGCCTTGCAAGAAATGTGACTAAGTGTTAATCACGGGATCTTGTATTATAGAATGAGTAAAGAGACTTGCCTGTAACGATATTGAACTAGGTATGGAGATACCAACGATCGAATCTTGGGAAGTAACATACCGAAGAACAAAGGGAACATCATACGGGATTAACTGAATCCTTGACATAGAGGTTCGACCAATAAAGATCTTCATAGAATATGTAGGAACCAATATGGGCATCCAGGTCCCGCTATTGGTTATTGACTGTAGAGGTGTCTCGGTCATGTCTACATAGTTCTCGAACCCATAGGGTCTGCACACTTAAGGTTCGATGACGTTTCAGTAGTATAGAGTTATGTATGGTGGTGACCGAAGGTTGTTTGGAGTCCTGCATGAGATCCCGGACGTCACGAGGAGCTTCGAAATGGTCCGGAGGTAAAGATTGATATATAGGAAGTCCTATTTTGGTATCCAGAAAAGTTTTGGGCTCATCGGTAGTGTACCGGGAGTGCCGGTAGTGTACCGGGAGACCATCGGGAGTGGTATTTCGACCCAAGAGGCTACATGGGCTGTCGGAGAGTGAATACCATCCCTTAGTGGTCTGGTGGAAGTCCCACACAAGGCCCATGCGGCTGGGAAGAAAAGCCCAAAGAGAAAAAGGTGGAAAAAGGCAAAAAGACCAAAATAAGGAGGAGTCCTACTCCTACTAGGATTGGAGGAGGATTCCTCCTCTCCTCCCACTTCGGCCGAAGCCTAGAGGGCTTGGACCTTGCGCCAAGCCTCCTCCTCTCTTCCTCTTATATATATTAGAGGTTTTAGGGTTTTTGCACTAGATTTTCTGCCACGTGCTACCCTCTCCTCTAGTGCATAGTTTCTCCTCTAGATCGGTTTTCTGCAGTGCTTAGGCGAAGCCCTGCCGGAATAGCTCCACCACCATTGCTGCAGCACCGTCATGCTGCTGGAGAACTCTTCTACCACTCCGCTCACTCTTGCTGGATCAATAAGGCAAAGATCGTCATCGAGCTGTACGTGTGCTGAATGCGGAGGTGCCGTCCGTTCGGCGCTAGATCGGAAGGACCGCGATCAAGGTTGCGAGACGGATCGTGATGGGATTGCGGGACAGATAGTGATGAGATCACGGGACGGATCCTGATGAGTTCGTGGGACGGATCGTGATCGGATCGCGGGACGGATCATGACAAAATCGCGGGACGCTCGGCGATTTGGATCGCGAAGACGTTCGACTACACCAACCGCGTTTCTTAACGCTTCCCGCTTAGCGATCTACAAGGGTATGTAGATCCACTCTCCCTCTCGTAGATACTCATCACCATGGATAGATCTTGTGTGCGTGTAGGAAATTTTTTGTTTCCCATGCAACGTTCCCCAACAGGTTCTACTATCTACAAAAATTTCATCTATTTGTTCTCCGCCAGATAGGAACTTTGGAGTAATTCTTTGTTGCGCGTTGAGGGATGATCATATGATTCAAGTATGTTAGCATGTTGGGAGATTGCACTAGTGAAAGTGTGAAACCTAGGACTTATTTCCAACCATTAATATACCATTTTGCTCGTGTTTACTATTTGATACCTTGCTATTTTATATTTTCAGATTACAAAAACCTATTTCTACCATCCATATTGCACTTGTATCACCATCTTTTCATCGAACTAGTGCACCTACATAATTTGTCATTGTATTGGGTGTGTTGGGGACACAAGAGATTTCTTTTATTTTATTGTAGGGTTGCTTGAGAGAGACCATCTTCATCCTACACCTACCACGGATTGATAAACCTTAGGTCATCCACTTGTGGGAAAATTGTTACTCTCCTACAAAACTCTGCGCTTGGAGGCCCAACATAGTCTACAAGAATAAAGTTGCATAATAGATATAAAGTACCTATTATCAAAAAATGAAACAAGAATCAATTTATAACAGTACTTAAAGTATTCAATATGTTTCTTATACTAATGGATCTCACGAAGTTTTGTTGAGTTTTCTGTGATTGAAGTTTTCAAGTTTTGGGTGTGATCACTATGGACCACGGAATAAGGAGTAGCTAGAGCCGAAGCTTGGGGATGCACAAGGCTCACCAAGGTAATATCCTAAGGAAAAATCAAGCATCTAAGTTTGGGGATGCCCTATCAGGCATCCCCCCTCTTTTGTCTCAATCCTTCGGTATGTCACTTGAAGCTACATTTTTATTCATCACATGATATGTGTTTTGCTTGGAGCGTTGTTTGTTTTGTTTGCCTTTACTTCCAGTTTGCCACAATCATTGTTTGCTGGACACACCTATTTGAGAGAGACACACCTTCATCATAATTTGCTAGAATACTCTATGTGCTTCACTTATATCTTTTGAGCTTGACAGTTTCTCTAGTACTTCATTTATATCTTTTTAAGCATGGTGGCGTGTAGATTTTGTAAAAATGATATGCCCTCATTGTTCACTTATATTTGTTTGAGATCTGAATAAATAGTGACCGTAATTTGCATGGGTCATAAGACTAGTCCAAAAACAATAGGTATTCAATGAGTGATAATCATAACCATCATGTTGCACATATAGACAAATTTCGTGTTAATGACATTAATGTGACAATATGAAAAAAGGTGTGAGTTCACAATTATTGATTCATAGAAGTGTCGATATTAAGAGGTGTTAACTTGTTATTCATATAAAAATTAAAGAGGCATGGTGACGATGTGTGAGCATTTCTATTCCTTGTTGAAATCCAAGTGTTGTTTCGAGTCGGGTGCGCACGATGGTTAACTCCTCCCAACCTCCTCCCTCGGGGCATGCGAGTAGTACTTTGATTTATGATAAAACTAATAAAAAATTGCAATAAGTATATGAGTTCTCTATGACTAATGCGACACCATGGGCATACACATCTTCACCTTCTCACATTTGCTAGCCTCTTCTTTACCCTGCATAGGCCGTTCTCACCTCGAGGATTGGTGCAACTTTCGCCGTTGCATCCAAACCCCATGACATGATACACTCTGTTGCACATAGGCCTCATTATATATTCCTCAAAATAGCCACCATACCTACCTATCATGGCATTTTCATAGCCATTTCGACATACATTGCCATGCAAATTTCATCGGCACTCCACATGACTAGTTCCTTTATCATAATATTTCTTTGCATGATCATATAGAGCAGACATAGTATTTGTGGCAAAGCCACCGTTCATCATATTTTTGATACATGTCATGCTAGATCATTGCACATCCTGTTACACTACCAAAGGCATTCATATAGAGTCATATCTTCCTATCAATTCTTCATATTGAGTTGTAAGTAAATAAAAGTGTGATGATCATCCTTATTAGAGCATTGTCCCAGTGAGGAAAGGATGATAGAGACTATGATTCCCCCACAAGTTGGGGTGCAACTCTGGACGAAAAATAAAATAAAAATGGGGGAGGCCAACTGAGTCCGCCATATAAAAAGGAGTTTTCTATTCTTGTGCCCTTGGTTCCTTAGTAGTACTCATACACCCCCACACTCTTTTGCTCACTTTTCCCCACTCTATTGTTCGAAACCCTCAGAAATGGTCACAACGGAGGATGCCTCCAGGTCAATGGTTTGACACCGTTAACTCTGAAGAGTGGGGTCATGCTGAACTGTGTCTCTCGTTGGACGTGCCAAGTGGGGCCGCGTTGGACGGTGGCGCTGGTTGGACCGTTGGGCTGTGGTTTCGTTGGACTATTGGGCCGTTGCATGAAACACCCCTGTGCATGCGCTGACGCACATTGCTATGATAAGCCGGCTATGCATGCATGACATGATCTAACTAGCCTGCCTGCATGCGCTGATGCATGCCGCCACGATGCCCCACTGACGTAGCCTTCCTGTGAGCTTCCACGGACGCAACGACGGTCGCTATCACTGGTTCGTCTCTTCTCGCACACATCTCCTTGATCGATTCATAGTTCTCATTGTTTCAGCCTTTGACCTCCACAAAATCAATTCAGTGTGGCAATTAAAGTCTAGGGCATATCGATCAATGCACGACGTTTGAATGTAGCAACATGCGGCCGATGCCCTTATTTAAACTACCCACCACTCCACCTATTCTCCACACATCCATTTGTGCCGCTACCCTTCTCTTTTTCACCCAAATCCAGAGCACTCTCCAAGCTAGGTGAAGATGGAGTACTGTGGCCCCACCTTCCAGATACCACCAGTTAGGCCGGAGAGGCGGTACCCCGCCAACGTCCCCGTCGAGAAAATGCTCCGCGTGTGGACGATCTCACGCTAGAGTATTGGCTGCGATTTGGCCGAGTGGTTCCTCCGTGCGGGATTCGCCCACCTCCCGCCGGGCTCGCCAGTCATATTTGGACTCGAGGAACCGCATCCAAACTCTAGCTCTCCTCCATCAGGGCTCATCACCACCTTCAGCAAAAACTTTGATGCGTTCCACCTGCTCGGGAAGGTGTTTTGCTATGGGTGCGAGCTCATCGCATTCACCACCTACAACATCTTCACAGATGTGGATATAATCTTCTCCAACTACAATTTATCCACAACCTCCCCTACCTCCTCGGCAAGAACGATAGGGAGGCACGGAGCAGTGATGAGGAGGCACGGAGTAGTGAAGTGGAGGCGTGAAGAAGCTTTTCTTGCCCTAGGCTGTTAGTCCCTAGTTTTTTAAATATATTTCTATGTTATATATCCTTGGTTGTAATGTGAACTATATATTTATGCATGTCGTGTTATATAGTGTTTTATTTAAGAACTATGTTACGCTTGCTACCCTATTTATATATCTATGTTATGCTTGCTACTTTTCTTTGTTACTCCCTCCGTCCCTGACGAGGATATGTACCTAGGGTAGGGTCTTAGGCAAGACCTACATACCCTACCTAAGGACACTACATTGGAGAACTTGAAGATCAAGCATAAGCTTCCGACTGGATTCCATGTGATGTTCAAGACACTCGACATTCAATCCACTCAGAGTCTTCTTCCTTCACTCGACAGTCGCCAGTCACTCGGTAGACCTCATTCTCAGTCGACATCAGAAGACCAGGAGTCACCATCAGGAGGCCAACGGGCAGTCATTAGTCCATGGTCATTAGCAGCATTTATTATGTACGTTACCAGTAACGTCAGACTTTAAACCCACGATCGGACCCTTAGATGCCGGGCACTTATGAGGGGCAGCGAACTCTATATAAGCCGCCCCTCCCCTCTAGCACAAGGGTTCGCAACCATTGTAGTCTTAACATTCCACACGACATAAGCTCCCGGGCACTGAGGCGTAGGGCTATTACCTCCATGAGAGGGGCCTGAACTCATACATCCGTGTGTACACCCTCGCCATAGCTAGGAATCTGCCCTCTCCTTTCATACCCCTACCTTCTACTGTCAGGATCGTTCCCACGATAGTTGGCGCCCATCGTGGGGCAGGTGTTTAAGCGACTTCCGGCGAGGCTGCATTTTCCATCCTTCGACGTGTCTTCCAGCGGTGTTTTCGCTCTTGGTCACGAGATCCGTTTCGGTGCGCTCACCTTCATCGCTGATGATTCGGCATGGCTTCAAGAAATGCCTCTCGATGTTGAGGCGCTCCCAGTCCGTGGGGCCGCGCACTTCCACTCGAGTTCCTGCGGCGTGTTGCTGCGTCAACCGTCGACTCCCTATAGGTTGGCTCCCCTCACTGTCCGTAGTCGCAAGCGGTCTGGCCGCTCACGACTCCAGCGCTGGGTCAAGCACGCAGTGGCGTGTCAAATTTCTTCTCCACAGATCACAACGCTCGAGCCTACCGAGTCTCTTCACGGCATGTTCGAGTAGGATTCTGATCCATCTGGTATCCCTTCCGAGTGCAAGAGCTGCGATCCAGCAGCGGAGGTCCTTATGGCGGGCTCTCATCAAAGCCCGCCGCTGGGCTTTGTCCACAACAAGCGTGATGCTGGTGATGCGTCGAGTGAACAGGCGCGTCACGAGGGGGAGGTTCTTCATACCGCCATCGTTGGTACGACCACTGAGGCCCAAGCCTTGGAGGCCACGCGCATTCGGCTGGAAGAGCTCTAGCGAGAACTCGACGAGCGCGCTCGCCAGAGTCCACCTGTTGCCGGTCGACGGCAGCGACAGCTGTTCCCGACTGGCTCCCGCAATGATGTTGAGGCTTATCGAACTCCTATGTTAAATGTTGCTATTGCTGCTAGGATAGCAGATCCCATTCAGCCGTCGCGGTCAGAGGCTGGAGGAGGGTTGATGCAGATCAGTGTACTGTTAGATGCAGCACAGCGTCAAAATTCTGTAGTTTCACAGTCCCACAACAGGATACACAACAACTCACCTAGGGTCGAAACCGTTCAGTCGGCACACAACCCTGGATTGCCCATGCATCGTAGGGGTGGGAACTGAAGAAGGTGCACATCCACCCGACAGATCCTACTGCTGCCCTGACGAATATCTCATCAACACTCGACAACAAATAGGAAACCAAGCTCATCTAGTTCCTCTGTGAGAACTGGGATACCTTCGCATGAAAGCCTGCGGACATGCCGAGGGTTCCCAGGGAGCTGGCTGAGCACCGTTTGAGAGTGGATCCGAAAGCCAAACCCGTCAGGGAGCATTTGCATCGTTCAGCGGCGGAGAAGCGCAAGGTAATCGGCGAAGAAGTGACCCGTCTCTTGCAAGCCAAGTTCATTCGGGATATTTACTACTCCGAGTGGCTCTCGAATGTTGTGATGGTGCCAAAGAAAGATAAGTCTTTGCGTATGTGCATTGACTTCAAACATCTCAATTGGGTATGCCTGAAGGATCATTTTCCGCTCCCCCGCATAGATCAAATTGTTGACTCAAGTGGGAGGTGTGAGCGTTTATCGTTTCTGGATGCTTACTCTGGGTACCATCAGATCCGTCTGTATGGCCCGGACGAAATAAAGACAACTTTCATCACTCCATTCAGTTGTTTCTGCTACATCACTATGCCATTCGGTATCAAAAATGCGGGCGCAACTTTTGTGCGCATGATTCAGAAATGTTTACTCGACCAGATCCCTTGGAATGTCGAGGCGTACATGGATGATATAGTGGTCAAGTTCCGCAAAGGTTCCGACCTGCTGGCCGACTTGACCGAAACATTCGCCAATCTGAGGAGATTCGACATAAAGCTGAGTCCAGCCAAGTGTACTTTCAGCGTCCCTGGCGGCAAATTACTCGGTTTTCTCGTTTTCGAACGGGGGATCGATGTCAACCCTGAGAAAATCAGCGCCATTACCCGAATGAAGACTCCCGTGCGAGTGCATGACGTTCAGAAGCTCATAGGTTGCTTGGCAGCATTGAGTCGATTCATTTCTCGTCTTGGTGAGAAGGCTCTGCCTTTATATCAATTGATGAAGAAGTCCGGCATGTTTGAGTGGACTCCCGAAGCCGAAGCAGCATTTGTTGAGCTCAAAGCCCTGCTCTCCACCCAGCCGGTGCTTACCACTCCTTGCAGCAAAGAGCCCTTGCTCCGGTACATCATGACCACAAATTAGGTCGTCAGTACAGTGCTAACTGTCGAGCGGGAAGAGGAGGGTAACACTTATAAAGTCCAGTGGCTAGTCTATTATGTCTCAGAAGTTTTGTCCCCCTCAAAGCAAAGATATCCACACTATCAGAAGCCGGTTTATAGTATTTACCTATCAGCGAAGAAGGTGGCGCATTATTTCCAAGACCACTCAATTTTAGTCGTTAGTGATGCTTCTATGTCCAAGATTTTCAATAATCAAGGCACATCAGGTCGAGTGGCTAAATGGGCAATCGAGCTTGGACACTTTGACATCAGATTCGAAGCCAAAAAAGCAATCAAGTCCCAAGCATTGGCGGATTTCATGGCCGAGTGGATTGAACAACAACAGCCAATCCAAGTTCACTCGGCGCATTGGACCATGTTCTTTGACGGCTCTAAAATGTTGAATGGCTCCGGTGCTAGTGTTGTCTTGATATCTCCTAGGGGCGACAAGCTCAGCTATGTTTTGCAAATTCACTTTGATTCCTCCAACAATGAGGCAGAATATGAAGCACTTTTGTATGGGTTGCGCATGGCTATCTCACTCGGCGTCAAGCGCCTGATGGTTTATGGAGACTCAAATCTGGTGGTGAATCAAGTGATGAAAGAGTGGGATGTTCGAAACCCTGCTATGACTGGGTACTACAACAGTCCGAAAGTTGGAGAAGAAATTCGAAGGCCTGGAACTTCAACATGTTCCCCGATTGAAAAATCAGGCGGCTGACGAGATGTCCAAGATTGGGTCCACTCGACGGCCTGTCCCCAGTGGTGTTTTCTTAGAGCACTTGCACACTCCTTCGATACAAGAAGATCCTTTCACCGAAGAGCCCCTACAAGCTTTGAGTTCCACTGACCTGACAGAAGTCGATGTTCCTGCAGTAATCGATCTGGTCATGGAGATTCTGGTTGTCACTCCCGATTGGACTGTGCCTTACATTGCCTATATCCTCAGACAAGAGCTCCATGAAGATGAAACAAAGGCTCGACAGATTGTGCGACAGGTCCAAGGCTTTTACTATAATGGGAGATCAGCTGTTCAAAGAGAGTGCGACAGGCGTTACACAGCGCTGCATTTCCCTCGAGGAAGGTCGAATGATTCTGGATGAGATCCATTCGGGAACTTGCGGCCATCATGTATCCTCACAGACGATTGTCGCCAAAGCGTACAGAGCTGGTTTCTTCTGGCCCCGGGCTAATGAGATGGCTAAAGACATCGTCGATCACTGTGATGGATGCCAGCTCTATGCAAACTTGTCACACAAGCCGGCCTCTACTCTGAAGATAATTCGCCTCGCCTGGCCATTTGCTGTTTGGGGATTCGACATGGTTGGACCCTTTTGGACCAGAAAGGGTGGTTTCACTCATTTGCTGGTTGCAGTCGACAAGTTTACCAAGTGGATAGAAGCCAAGCCCATCAAGAAATTGAACTCCCATACGGCGGTTACATTCATGAGAGAGATAATTTTCCGGTATGGTGTTCCTCATAGCATTATCACGTATAACAGCACCAACTTTGACTCGGAAGAGTTCAGAAACTTTTGCACATCTCAGGGCACTCGGGTAGATTATGCATCTGTCGCTCACCCGCGAACCAATGGGCAAGTCGCAAGCCAATGACCTCATCTTGCAAGGTCTTAAGCCTAGTCTCATGCGCGACGTGGATCATGCCGCTGGTGCCTGGGTAACTAAGGTGCCGTCTGTGTTATGGGGCCTGAAAACTACGCCAAATGGGTCGACTGGACAGACTCCTTTTTTCCTGGTCTATGGTGCTGAAGCTGTCTTGTTGAGTGACTTGTTTCACAATTGTCCTCGAGTGGAACTGTATTCTGAGGTTGAAGCCGAACAGGCTAGGGAGGATGGTGTAGATCTCCTGGAGGAAGAATGAGAGATGGCTTTGATCCGGACTACTACCTATCAATAGGATCTGCGGCGCTTCGATGCGAAGAATGTCAAGAGTCGATCGTTTCATGAGGGAGACTTGGTGCTCCGAGTGAATCAACACTGACCTCACAAGCTTGCTCCTACATGGGAAGGTCCTTTCGTCGTCACTAAAGTGCTAAACAATGGAGCTTATCATATGTATAATCTCATGAAGCGGATAGATGAGCCACGAGCCTGGAATGCAGATGTGCTCCGGCGTTTTTATACTTAAGAGACAGAAGAATCTTCTGATGTAATAAGAATACTTCATCAATGCAATTCAAATTTCTGCAATATATATTGTTGATTCTGATCGTACAATTTCACTCTTGGGAATACTCCGAGTATTGAGCAATCCACACACTTGGGGGCTTAGCTGTGAACATGCTTTCACCTAAGTTAAAACCCCTGTCGGGTGGATAGCAGTCCATTCAGTCGACGACTTAGCTACGAATCAACATTCGCCTAAGTTCGAAAAAACTCCGAGTGATGAGCAATACTCACACTCGGGGGCTTAGCTGCGAACATGTTTCGCTTAAGTTAAAAACCCTGTTGGGTGGATAGCAGTCCATTCACTCGACGGCCTATTTGCGAATCCGTCTTCGCTTAAGTTCAAAAATACTCCGAGTGTTGAGCATTCCTCACACTCGGGGGCTTAGCTGCGAACATTCTTTTGCCTAAGTTAAAAACCCTTTCGGGTGGATAGTATTCCATTCACTCGACGACCTATTTGCGAATCTGTCTTCGCTTAAGTTCAAAAATACTTCGAGTGGTGAGCAATCCTCACACTCGGGGGCTTAGCTGCGAACATGCTTTCGCCTAAGTTAAAAACCCTATCGGGTGGATAGTAATACATCGACTCGACTCCCTAGCCAAGAATAAATCTTCGCCTAGGGTCGAAAATATTCCGAGTGTTGAGCAATCCTCACACTCGAGGCTTGACTACGAACATGTTTTCGCCTAAGTTAAATACTTCACCGAGTGGATTGTAATACATCCAGTCGACTCCCTAGCCGAGAATAAATCTTCGCCTAGGGTCAAAAATATTCCAAGTATTGAGCAATCCTCACACTCGGGGGCTTGGACGCGAACATGTTTTTGCCTATGTTAAATACCCCATCGAGTGGATTGTAATACATCCACTCGACTCCATAGCCGCGAATAAATCTTCGCCTAGGGTCAAAAATATTCTGAGTATTGAGCAATCCTCACACTCGGGAGCTTGGCTGCAAACATGTTTTTGCCCAAGCCTAAGAACAAACTAAATCGAACAAACGATTGAAAGCCAAATACGGATAAATCCAAAGGGTTAATCGTAGATAAAATTTTGCGAGAAAGCAAAAGTGCTCGGGCCTAACGCCTAAATGAAGTTTTAAGGGATACTGTTTCATTTGGCATTACGAGGCGAATAAAAGTGTTTCTTTCGAAGGTCATTTTTTTAATCATCCGACGGGCTGGCTGGCTCGACAAAAGTGTCCAAGTCGATGCCATCTGCGGTTCTGGTAGCTGTGTTGATGAAGGTCTCCATGAATTCCTCGAACTGAAGCTTCTTTGTGTTAACCACTCGGAGATCCTTTAGCTTCTCCTCCCTCACATCTCTACAATGGACGCTGACAAGTGATAGCGCCACGTCGGCCCCGCAGCGAGCAACAAACTTCTTCCAGGCCTGCACTTGAGTTGGAAGGTCGTCCAGACGGGCCATCATGGAGTTGAGGTCGACCTGACGAGTGTCGTCGGGCCACATCTCCTTATCAATCCTCTACATCGCTGATTTCAGTCGGACAAGATATGCCTGAATGCCTTGGAGCCAGAAATTGAGTTTGAGCATGTTCATGGCCACCGCGTCTGCGACAGGAGACTTGGTGGGATCCAGGTTGGGCTCAATCTCTTCTGTCTCCTTTTTGAAGTCTTGGCAGAATTCTGTTGAAGAGAAGGAATGGGAGGAGAATCGGTGAGGTACGATCTTCATGGATTTTACAAAGTTCAGTCGACAAGAGACACTCACCGTGGAGCATGATGTACATCTTCCTCAAGAATTTGCCCAGATGCTTCTCCAGGCCGTTTCTCCTTTTTTCCAGCTGCTCGGCCCTTTTTATGAGGTCCACACCCTCTTGCTTCAGCTTTACATTCTCCTCCTCTAGCTTCTGGCAAGCCGCTAGCTTTCAATCTACAGTCTTGGTTTTATCCTTGGCCACCCGTTGGGCATCACCGAGTGCTTTGTCCTTGTCCTCTAGTGCCTTCTTCATGGAATCTAAAGAAACAACATTATTGAGTCGCATTTGGAGTCGATGATTTTCATTGCACACGTCTGTTCGAGTGAGAGCACTCGGTTCAAAGCATAAAAAGTGAAGATGGGAATGCATAGAGTCGATGGTAGTTACCTTCGAGAGACTTTAGCTCAGCCAGCGCTCGCTCTAGAGCATTGTTGGAGGCTTCCAGATCCACGTGCAGTCGGTTCCTTTCATCCTCAAGATCCTTATACTGCCTTCCAAGTTTGCAAGCCGTCTAGAACCAACAAAAGAAAGAAATTCAGTCGACAAGTAATACCAAGGACGTTCGACTGGGCTATGAATACCGTCGAATGCCCGTCTTACTATCTTGGAACAGCGTGATATAGTGGTTGACCTATGATGTCCATGAAGCCCGTGTCTAGGGAAGAAGAATTCAAGCAAAAGTCCACTCGACATGTTGAGTGGCTCCGGCGCTCCGCGTGCCATAAACAAAGTCAAAGCAGTCTCTATTAAGACCCCCACCGGTGCAAGCACCCGACGGCGGTCTAGGGGACTACACCCAGTGCATGCACTCAGAGTGCCCCCACTGAGATGGTTAACACTCTACCTGTCGAGTAACTCGTTAGAAAAAAATACGCACGTGGCATGTCGAGTTCCTCCAGTACTACGTGTACGACGGAAGTCCCAATTTCAAGGTTTCAAGCCTACTGCTTATCGTCTGCGATTAGCAGTAGCCTCGGGGACTACACCCAGTGGGTGCACTTAGCTTGCCCTCACTAGTTACTGAAACGTTCGACAAGGTCAGCCCTGTCAGAACATTCATCCGTCACTTGACTCGTCGAGTGACGCACCTCCCTGCTTTGTGAAGTTCAATCTATCCTTATGTAGCATCATATCATGGTTTATCAATGATATCCATGAAACTTACAAGGTAGCTTCAGAGTGGTGTGATCAAAGGCAAAATGCATCCTTCATACAACAAACTCTAAGACCCCTGCCGGTGCAAGCACTCGACAACGGTCTCGGGGACTACACCCAGTGGGTGCACTTAGTGTGCTCCCACTGGATCTGCCAATTCTCGACCAGTTGAGTGGCAGAAAACATCCGTCATTGGAATATCCGTCACTCGATCCGTCGAGTGACATGCCCCTCCCCACTCTGTGAAGTGCAGTCTATCCTTATGTAGCGTCATATCATGGTTTATCAACGATATCCGTGGAACCTACAAAGTAGTTGCGGAGTGGTGCGACCAAGGGCAAACGTATCAAGCATACAACAAACTCTAAGACCCCTGCCAATGCAAGCACTCGACAGCGGTCTCGGGGACTACACCCAGTGGGTGCACTCAGAGTGCCCCCACTGAGACGGTTAACACTCGATCCGTAGAGCGGCCCATTAGAAAAAAATATATGCATTCCACATGTCGAGTGACTCTAGTACTATGCGTACTATCGATCCAAAACCTACTCGACTAAGACCTGACCTACTCGAGTGGAGAAATTTCAAACATCCTACAAGTGGAAAATAAGCACCCACTAGATGTACAGTCAAGACAAGACAGGAATTCAATCGGAAATGTACTTACAATTGAACTTACTCGGACATTGGTGCGGAGGGCTGTACTGGCATCATAAGCCAGCTTGCTAGCCTCGTACACCTCTTTGGTTGGCAGCATCATCTGCTCTACATGGATAATAGCCTCCTTCGCAGCTCCGGTCTGATCTTCCCGGATGCGATGCAGAGGGAAAGCCGTCATGGGCGGGATCGACGTAGTAGCTGGGGCAGCTGAAGTAGTCTGAGCAGGTCCGGTTGGAGTTGATGTGACGATGGTCGAGACAGCTGGAGGGGCACTCGACAGAGGTACTGCAGGATCAGCTCTGATTCGTGTCGAGTCGCCCGTCCCCTGGGAGGACTCTGCAGTCGACTGCTGACGCGTCTACAGTGATGAAGCTCTTCGAGTGCGGGTGCGCGAGGCGTCTGGGAATTCCTCGTCGTCTTCCAGCTGGATGACCTCTGCAACGTCAATCGACAGTGTTAACTTTTGCAAGTGATGAATCTCATTCAAATGAATCGAGGACTTATTAACCTCTGTAAGAAGTGGCAGCATCAGCAGTGTCAATGTCCGTCACTTCCCCTCTGTCTCAAGGAGGAGATGTTACAGAAGTAGCAGCTCTGATGGATCAAACGACGCCTGATTAGCAACAACACAAAGTCACAATCGACATAAAGAATTTGAAAGTAAACACTCACGTGGATATGATAGGCACGGTCATCTTCATGCGAGGCAAGGCTTTGTGAGGTTTGGCCACGGTCACTTTGGGTTGCTTCACCGACCGTTCGCTCGACTCGACAGTCGAGGGGCAGCTTCGCTTTGGGTTCTTCTTGCTTGGGCCTGGAGCCCTGTCCTCAGCAGCCGTAGGATCTTGGCGAGCCTTGGTGCGGCGTTCGGTGCGAAGAGGTGGCTCGACTTCTCGCTCATTTTTGTCTGAGTTTTCGTACTCGTCCTCAGAGTCTTCTGAACTGTCACCGTCCACGTTGCTGCCTTCACTCATGACTCCATCATCAACGTGGTTCCCGTTAGGAATGGGCGAGTGCATGTGCGTCCACTCCTGCATGATTCAAGTAAAGAAGACAGTTCATAAGTCAATATATCACTCGACGGTACAAGTACATCAGTCGACACCATGCAACTCACCAGATTCTTCGGCGGGTTTTCGGCCGAGTAAGGCCGGATCCTCTTGGCTCCCAAAGGGTTGTTGCATGCTCCTGTAATGCTGCGATGCCACTGCTCAACAGTTTTTTGTGGAACCTCTTCTGGGTGTGCCCTGGTTGAGTCCTCAGGACCCCCGTAGTGCCACATTGTGTGATCTCTGGCTTGGAGCGGCTGAATACGTCGACTGAGAAATGTTTCCAACAGATCCATGCCAGTCACTCCACCCCGAATCAGTTGCACCACAACTTCAACCAAGATTCCCACTTGGACATGTTCCTCTTCGGTCACCCTCAGAGACTTGGGGACAGCTGGACGGTCAAGTGTAAAGGGGGGAAGGCCAGTCGACATGGTGGGCGATGCTACGTCTTTGCAGTAGAACCAAGTCGACTACGAGCCTCTAACAGACTCAGGAAAAGTCATGGCAGGGAAAGAACCACGTGCTCTTTTCTGAAGTCCTAAACCCCCACACGACTGAAGCACATGAGTCTTCCCATCAACAGGGAGGGATTTCTTCACGGTCTGGGATTTGACTGTAAAGAAGTGCTTGAACAGCCCCCAACGAGGGGAACAGCCCAGAAAACACTCGCACAAAGTAACGAAGGCAGACAAGTATGCAATAGTATTCGGGGGGAGATGGTGCAGTTGAGCGGCGAAGAAATTCAAGAACCCTCTAAAGAACGGGTAGGGTGGCATAGAGAAACCTCTTCCAACGTGCAAGAGAAGGAGGACCCTCTCCCCGTCGTGTGGCTCCGGCTCGCGTTCTCCCTCCGGCAGCCTCCAGGCGTCGTCCGCCACGATCCCATCGATGACGAGGCCCTCCATATCATCATGAGTGACTACAGAGGGGAGAAAATCCCCCTGCATCCATCCCGGCGGCATGGTGAACCGAGCGGTCGAGGGCTTCTTGCCCTTGACCTTTGTCGCCCCCTTCATAGCTCACTCCAGCTTCTCCGTGGTGCTCTTCGTCATCGTCGCGGTGTCTCTCGTCAGAGAGGAACGAAGTGGGGCAATGTGGGCAGAGGAAGCAGAGGAAAGGAGGAAGTCTGGGCAGAGATACTGTGCAAATCACGGCGCGTCGAGTTTTATACTCCGCCGAGTGTCTCACTGACTAGTGGGCCCGCGAGATCACTGCACACGCCAACCGCTGACAACGCCCAGTACGTGGCGATATGACCAGCATGAGAATCAAGGCGTCATGCCTCCACTTGCCCTGATCGTGGCGTCATCATCGCATGTGTGCACGCTTCCCAAATTTTCATATCCTGCGAAATCTGAGTTTGATAGACTGACCCGTCACCTCCCAAGATGCTTTCTGTTCCCTCGGAGCAAAACATGCATTGAACATTCACTCGGACACTTTCAAGGCTAAATGGATCCGGGCGAATGGCAAAGAGTTCAATCGATGAAAGTTTCGTTGAAGCCCCGAATATCATTCGGAAGATTTGATGCCTTAATTCAGGATTGGCACTGATACCCCCATATCACCACTCGAACCCCGATCCATTCGGGGGCTAATGACGAGGATATGTACCTAGGGTAGGGTCTTAGGCAAGACCTACATACCCTACCTAAGGACACTACATTGGAGGACTTGAAGATCAAGCATAAGCTTCCGACTAGATTCCATGTGATGTTCAAGTCACTCGTCATTCAATCCACTCGGAGTCTTCTTCCTTCACTCGACAATCGCCTGTCACTCGGTAGACCTCATTCTCAGTCGACACCAGAAGACTAGGAGTCACCATTAGGAGGCCAACGTGTAGTCGCTAGTCCATCGTCATTAGTAGCATTTATTATGTACGTTACCAGTAACGCCAGACTTTAAACCCATGATCGGACCCTTAGATGTCGTGCACTTACGAGGGGCAGCGAACTCTATATAAGCCGCCCCTGCCCTCTGGCACAAGGGTTCGCAACCATTGTAATCTTAACATTCCACATGACATAAGCTCCCGAGCACTGAGACGTAAGGATGTTACCTCCACGTGAGGGGCCTGAACTCATACATCTGTGTGTACACCCTCGCCATAGCTAGGACTCTGTCCTCTCCTTTCGTACCCCTACCTTCTACTACCCGGCTCGTTCCCACAACTGTCCCAAAATAACTGTCTCAACTTTGTACTAGCTCTAGTACAAAGTTATACTAAGCTTAAGACACTTATTTTTGGATGGAGGGAGCATTTTGTAGCCCATTCGGTGATATTTGTATTTTGGCCCTATATTTTACGGATTCGAAAGTTTTGGGCCATCATGTCACGCCCAAGATGCAATCTTATCCTTATTTCGGCACGAGGGCCTCGACAGGGATAGAAGCGCACCTCGTCGTGTTGCAAGAATGGATATCATCACAAGTACATGTACAAAAGAGACGAGTATATGGAATTGGCTTACACTCGCCACAAGCTACATCAATATCACATCAATTCAACAACATACTCAAACATCATACAGAAGAGCAGGGTCCGACTACGGACGAAAACAAACGGTAAAATGACATCCATCCTTGCTCTCCCAGGCTGCCGCCTGGAACCCATCCTAGATCGATGAAGAAGAATAAGAAGAACTCCAAATCAAACAAGCATCGCTCTCACATGAAAGCACCACATTTCCTGTACCTGCAACTGTTGGTGTAGTACTCTGTGAGCCACAGGGACTCAGCAATCTCATTTCCAAGGGTATCAAGACTATTAAAGCTTAATGGGTGAGGTATGGTTAAGTGGTGAGGCTGCAGCAAGCGACTAAGCATTTATTTGAGTGGCTAACTTACGAATACATAAAGTAAAGTATGGTGGTCTACGCATAACGGACGTGAACTAGTAGTGATCACTGACTGATCCTGAACACCTACTTACGTCAAACATAACCCCACCATGTTCTCTCTCGGCTAAGGACTCACGAGAAGAGACAGTCACGGTTACGCACACAGTTGGTGTATTTTATTAGAGTTTACTTCAAGTTTGCTATGACCAGGTGTTAAACAAAGTATCCAAGTTTTCCACATAACCGCAGGCCCGACTTTCCAAAAGATTTAATCTTGCAGGGGTGCTCCAATTCATCCATCACAAATTAACCACACACAGCGGGAATAACCTCGACCACGGATCTCGTGATCATCCTAGGCAATTCCAAAGGAAATCTGACACCTCGAGATAGCCCGAATAAGATCAAAGTTCCTCACCCAAGATGTTCGAGAAAGGTAGAACAAATCCAGCAAGGCCGCCCGACGTGTCGACGAACCCGATAGGAGCCGTGTATCTGTTCTCAGGACACGACAGATAAGCAAAGCATACGGTGGCCTGATACACATCTCCCTAGTTGCCGCGGGTTGGCCCCGCACGGTGCTCTAGTTTGGACAAATACTCATGAGGAGCACTGGCCCGGGTTGTTGATTAATCCACGGGGTGATCATGCCCTATGCAAATTTTAGTTGTTATTAATTAAATAGTACCAATGTTGGGCCTTGCCAGACAAGCTTTATCCTAAAACGAAAATCAAGGGGGTCCCCATAACAACCCCGAGCATGTTAGGAGGGCTCAATTATGGAACATAACACCGGTTCACAAGTAACTAGGGCCGCAAGAGCGGAACAAAACACCGAGCAAAAGGCCAAGCCTTACACCCTTTACCAAGTGTATAAGTGCATTAAATTAAATAGCAATAATATTGTGATAACAAAAGAATGTCCATGTCGTCCCATGGAAGCAATTGCACCTGCAGCTAGAAACGCTATAAGAAGGGCTGAGCAAGCGGTAACGTAGCCAAACAAAGGTTTGCTAGGAAGGTGGAGGGTTAGAGGCTTTTCATGGCAATGTTGGGAGGCTTGACAAACAAGTGGTAGGTAGCGTGACATAGCGATAGAAAAATGAGACATCTAGCATGGCAATGATAGTAGTGGTATCCAGGGAAATGTGTCATCTTGCCTGAGATCCCGCTTGGAAGAAGAACGAGTCCATGAAGACAACGAGCCAACGTAGTCGAATGAATCCTCACACTCCGAACGCTTTCGGAACTCTACCGAGAAGAAGCAATCTGGAAACAACAATCAACACAAGATACACCACAACATATGCAAGAAACGATGTGCAAACAAATAGGATGCATGTCCGGTTTTATATGCAAGGCATGGCATGGCATGGCAAGAACAACAAACAACTACTACACATTAAGTGAAGTTCAATATGCAATGAGTTGCATATTGACGAAACTCCATGATCAAATATTTAGTTGAGTCTCGTTTATTTACTCGGCAACATTAAATATTTTGAAACATGGCAAGATGTGAAGCAATAACAACTATATCATCTATGCATTTTAAATGAGGCAGGAAGCAATTTATATCATTTCCGAAACAACCACATAAGCATAATATGAATTTGGTCCAGATCTTCACTAACCATCTTTTAGAGTTGTTCAACAGCAAAATAAATTTCACCATGAGATTCTACACATTTTTCTAGCCAAGTTACATATGTGGAACATTTTTATCGGAGCTACGGTTTAGTAGTTATCAAATAAATCATTTTAGCATGGCATTTACGCAAATTGCATGAAAACAGCAGGTTAAACATTTTAAACATGTGTGAAACGTGGATATTGTGAATCTACATGAAATTCTAGTCAAGTTTCATATATAAAGTTTTTCAATCCGGTGCACGGTTAAAAAGTTATTCACAATTTAAAAACATGGATTTTTCTGTAATTCTGAAATTCAGAGGTTAATTGGATAAATTAGCAGGATAGAAAAAAATCAGCACGGGCCGAATCCACATCACACTGGGCCAACAGAGCAGGCGCAACATACTATAAGACGCTCGGGGGCACGGGATTGCTCATGCTCACGAGGCCTCATGGGCCGGATTTGGAGGTGCGGGGCTGGGCTGGCGAAGGGAGGCTGGGCTGGGCCGAAGCTGGGCCAGCGCTCGGGAGGAGCTTTCCTTCTTTGACCTCCCGCACGATGAAGGCCATGGCGGTAGGGAGGAGGCTGCTACTCCAGCGGGGACATGCAGCCTGGGCGACGAGGAGGTCGGGAATGGGGCGGGGACGAGCAGATCTGCCGCCTCCCTCGCCAGATCTGGCCGGAGACGTGGCCGACAGCGAGCTAGGCATCCATGGCGGCGGGGTCCTACGGGAGAGAGAGATAGGGCGAGGTGAGAGAGGTACGAGAGGAGGAGGAGGGAGAGAGAAAGGGCAAGGCGGAGGCTCCAGATTCCGGTGGAGCTCTGGCGAGGGGCGGCAGGTCCTCCGGCAACCGGCAAGCTGACGGGAGGCGCGACTGCGGTGCTAGATCGAGGGCTCCTCCCCTCGATCTGGCTCGAGCGCTGGGAGCTCGGGCGACGGCGGCTCTTCGGGCCTAGGGCGGGCCCGGATGGGCTTCGACGGGCCTGGCGACTGAGGGGAGAGAGGGGCGCCAGGGTGGCGGCTGGCTGCATAGATTTCGAGGTGAGGCTAGGTTTAGGCCAAATTAGGAAGGGGAGGGGTCTATTTATAGTTTAGGGGCTAGGGTTGACAGTTTTTGCCGGTTTTCGGACCGTTCGATCTTGATCGGACGGCCCAGAAGCGGATGGGGGGCTAGGTGGCTGCGATGGCTGTGTAGATGGGCTAGGTGGGGATGAGAGGGAGGTTTGCGGCCCGTGGCATGAGGTTTTAAAACACCAAAAACGTCCGACGAATAACCGATGACCACACTGCTATGGTTGACCGATGGGGTATCAAACGAACTCGGAATGTGACGAAATTTGGCAGGCGGTCCACCTACGCCAGGTTTTGACCCAATCCAAGAATATTTTTCACGCGCTTTAAAAACGGTTTTTTAACGATGCCGCGGGCGCGTTCGTGTGTGTGGTTGGTCTCGAAATGGTCGACGACACGAACGGAGTGAACCGGCAACTACCAATGGATGCAAGTTTTTGAGAACGAGTGACGATGCTATGCGGATGAAGCGGATCATGTGATGATGAATGCAACAACCAAACGAAACACAGACGAGAATGGAAATAAAAGGGAAATCTTCTAGAGTGTCGGTCTTAGGCTGTTACACATTAGGCACATGTGCATAATGGGCTAATTCAAGTGTCAAAAAGGAGAAAAATGAGGCATGTCGATGTTGAAAAGAAGATGAAAAAGAAGCTAAATTTTTTAAATTGTCGCTGTCGGGATAGGGTTTGTTGCCGGCGGTCTAGGGTTTGTAGATCCTCACGGGGGTGGAGGGGACAACTACATGCTTGAATTTGGAAGGTTGGAAGCTACTCCCTTTGTCCAGTCATTGCATACAACCTGTGCAAGCGAACGAAAATGCTTAATTAACGCATGTATATGCAAACAACAACGCTTGGTGGTTGGCTGCCTAAGTGCATTGTCCCAACTAGTTCATTAAGTGCGCATAAATACACATGCTTATTAATGTTTTTAGTTGAATCCATACATGCCTAGCTCTTGATGCAGCTTCTTAGACTCCCTATGCACCTGGACGGAGGGAGTACTGTTCACGGGTTTCCACCTAAAGAAGGACGAAGACCTAAACATGGGTGGCTGACTACCAGGGCCCGCCGCGCGTGCACATTTACTTCGGGTTGTGGGGGGTAGTTTGAAGGCCGCCACGCGTCCCCGAGGCGGACGCGGAGAAAGTGCGTGCACTTCCAAATTAAATCAATGTAAAAAAAGGCAGAACCAGCGCGTGCACTATTTTGTAGGCCTCTTTTATCTTTGGGCCTTCGTCAGTCAACGCCATGCGATGGCCTAACCACAGATGGAGACCTAGGCATAGTTTAAGCAACCCAGAGAGCACATCATCCACAAATTAAGCTCACACCAAACTAATAACATCTCTAATGAGTGATGACCAACAAGTAAGCAAATCCTAGGCTAACTATACAAAATAAAATCGTAAAGCTATCTGATTCGCCTGTATGTTCAATTGAATCGTTTGCCCCAAGTTCTTGTTCATCTTCTTTAGTTTTCCCTTCAGATCCGCATCCCCAACTGTTGGAGCAGCACTTTCAGAGACCAAATTCCGCACGACTGATGGCAGATTGAGCTCCCGGGTTGCGAGCCCATTTAATTGAATCAAACCCTTGCCTCGGAGCCTTAGAATGTAGTCATCCAACCATTCAAAATGTGTGCACTTCTTCATAATCTGAAACGAAATCATGAGCCCTAAATCCCAGATCCAACAAAAAAGAATTAAAAGCAAAGAGAAAAAGAAATGAGAGGAAAATCATGAGATCTAACCTGCCCCTCCGACTTGCTCTCGCATTTCACGAACTCGCACCCAAAGTTGTCATTCATATCCTCCTTCAAAGTCAACCGTTTTTGTGGCACGATGAGTTGGTAGTCAGGACATGGCTGCATGGGCAGTGGACCGTACTGGGTCGACACGGGGTGGGAGGGTGAGGTGGAGCTCGACATATCTCGTGACTGGGGAATACGAAGTAGACGAGGGGCTCTTGTCATCGCCGCAGAAGAAGGAGAGGAAACGGGAGGCAATCCCACAATGGTGGGCGAGCAGAACCAACCTCTCGCCGTCTCGCGGATCACCCAACGATCCAACAATGCGGAGTAGTCCGTGTGATCCAACGGTGCACAGCCTGCCCTCGGAATTCCTTCTAGAAGACTGTATTTGAGGTCTGTCGCTTGGCACTAGGGTATGATTGGATGACTACAGTTCGACACTAGGGTTGGAGAGATGTGCGGGGTTTTGAGCCGGTCAACCTAGTTACGTTAGGTTTGACCAACTTTTAAATGACCTTAACTAATTCAAAAAAATATGAAACCTTCACGGTTTGCCATTTTATAAGACATGGTTACCATAAAAAAATATGAACTTGGTTCACGTACATTTTTATGAAAAATATTTTCTTGATATGAGTTACCATTTCGAAGTTCAAATGAGCAGAGCTAATTCCAAAAAAAATCAAAAAATTGAAGACCTGCGCACAATGTCGTTGTATGTAACATGGTTATGAATAAAATATTGGTTTATGGATATTTTCATGAAAACTCTTTCACAAAAATGAGTTATCACGTACAAGGTTGTATAGAGTTTGAGAAGAGAGTGGTAGTGGGTTCAGGTTTGCATTATAAAAAAATCAAGAAAATCATCAAAGCTTCGTTTTAGTGTCAATAAGAAGGATATGAACTTATTTTTTCATTATTCAAAATTTTCCACATGTATTGATCAACTTCACCATCTTCACCACTTATAACAGTCATCAGATGTAGGGCATGTATGCATGGCTTCCCATGGGGTTGCGATTGCCTACAACTGCATTCCCTAGTTGCTAGGTTAACCCGATATCTCCATTCCGTGTTTTTACTATGAGTATATGTTACCTCAACCTCAGGTGTCACCGCTCGAATGCATTTCATTATGTTCAGTCCTCTTGCCTTGACATGCAATGCCTTAATAAGAGATGGGAGCATAAGATGGCCAATATATTCTGTTTCTCCAATTGTTTTGCGAAGAGCCATCTTTATCATGATCATTTGCCAAATCTTATCAAATATTTGCCTTATCAGAAGCCCTTTCAATGACTTGATCTTTGCATTGAAACACTCTGCCAGGTTACTGGTCACATAGTCTACTTTGCATATTGCATTGAATTTGCTTCCTGACCACAACTTTCCATGATGTACATCTAGGTACTCCTTCACCAGAGGATTGTGAGCATACAACACTCTCAAATGATGCTCATGCTTCCTCTCACCGCATGTGTATGATGCTGGCCATAAGTTCTCATCATAAACTTTACCTTTGAATTTGTTTCTGAAATTCTGCGCTAGGTGTCGCATATATTCCCTATGCTCCACTCCAGGGAATAAAAATTCCACTCGACTATCCAAACCCTTGCAATTATCTATGTGTATAGCTAAACTTGGGGGTGTACGTATAAGGTTGCACAACTATTGCAGAAACGAGACGCAACTTTCCTCGGACTCTGCCTCCACCACACCAAATGCAACTGGGAATATCCAGTTGTGTCCATCAACTGCAGAAGCTACCACCAGTTGTCCTCTCCACCTTTCATTCAAAGCAGTTGCATCAATAGACAAATAGGGCAGGCAACCATCCAGAAACCCCAGTCAAAAAGCCTCAAAACAAACAATAGCCCTCCTAAAGCACTCCTTCTCAAATGACATCCCTTTTATTTTGTATGGAACTATATGCTTCTTAATCTCCACAACACTCCCTAGACTAGCAGCTTCCACTTCACCTTTAAATGTGTAGAGCAACTAAAAGCTCTCATTGCAAGGGCCATTAATCCCGCCAAGAGCTATTCTTAGCATAAAAAATTCCTCATGTAAGGTATAACAATCTTGTACTTCTCAAATAGCTTCCCTTGGAGTTCTGTTGGACCAAGTGTTGGATTTTCTCTCAACCAATCCAAAATTGCATCTGCCACCCACCTAGTTTTTTCAAGATTTGTTTTAGACTTCCCCCTCCCCCTCCATGTGGACAAGTGTGCTGGTGTGGGTTCCTTTTTATCTGAAAAATATGATCTGAAAACATTACACAATTATCTAAAAATAGAATCAGTATAAACTGAATACACAAACCTGAATGAACTGGCTCCTCAACATACGTGATGCATGCAACCTCCATCTACACCTATCATATGGGAAACGAACAGTGAACCTTGATGGCTCACCCCTTTCAATCGCATATGTATTTTGTGTGAGAATGCAATATGTACTCACTGCATTATGATAGTCCCCAATCGACTAGAATATGGTGCCGACAACAAGCTAGGGATCTTCCCTCTTCCACTCAATTGTTGGCATGTCCTCACCATCATATTCTTCTAAAACTAAGCTGTCAATGTTCTCCTCCCTCTCTTCATTGCCAGTGTAATCAAATGTAGCACGACTGATAGGTTGCTCCTGAAATTCATCTTCCATTGCTTGTTTACTGGCAATATCTACAAGGCCAGGGAACATATTCTCATCCTTGTCATCGTGTCAAGGCACCTCTTCGTCCGACTCTCCATCCTGTACTACATCGGCAGCAGGAGCGATAGGAGAAGTGGCACAAGAAACAACAATAGATATATTGTGACTTTTAGCACCACTACCTCTGCTTGGTTTCGACTTACCAGGAGTGCTGGGGCGCTCTCCGTTAGTAGATGCAGAAGATTCCTGAACACCCTTCCCCTTCTCATGTTCATTGCGTGGCCGAAGCACCTCGATATAGATTTTACTGGAGCGGCTTTCAGCATTCAAATTAAAGAGAAATCTGAGATGCTCATCGCAAGTTAGTGGTATAAATGTTTTCTCAGTACTACTAAAAAATTTCAGTTCAACAACATCGGCAGGGCTCCCTCCATATGGACAGTTTAGGAGTGTCGTGAGCAAATCTTTGAACGACATACTAGTTTCTACCACCTTCGTATAGAAAAATCCAGTAAGCATATGCGGTTTTCTACCGCGCACCACACTAACTTCCATCCTAACCTACACCTGGAAAGCAAGCACAAGATCAGTCCTCTTCGACTCAAATAAGGGGTTTTGTTAGGCCAGGAATAATTCAACAAAATTTGAATGATTCAAGCGACTAGCGGTCAAATATGGCCAAATTTATGAATTAGCAAATCAGTTAGAGGGGAAAATGATGCTTACCCAGGTGTAATCTATGAATTATCTGCCGCTGATTCCACCCAATCCTCTCCACGATTGACGGGCTTGAGAGCCTGATCCCTGGACATCGCTGCTTAATCCAGATGGGGATGTGGGAAGTATATCTCGCGGAGGGCATGACGGTGGCGTAGGCATAATGGGGTTAGAAGTTGGACGGCACGACGACGACGGAGGGGGTGGAGCAGTGGGGTGTTGTAGGCTTGAGGTCCAGGCCCAGACAAGCCCATCCAGCGTGTCTCAACGCGGCCCCACATGTCAGAATGGTCAAAGGAGGAGCCGTTCCAAGATGGCCCCACTCGTTAGAGTTAATGATGAAACCATTGATCCGACGACATCCTCCACTATGACTATTTCTAAGGGTTTTGGACAAGGGAGTGGGGAAAAGTGACCAAAAGTTAAGAGCATGGGGATGAATGAGTACAACTAAGTAACCAAGGGCACAGATGTAAAAAACACCTAAAAATGAATGGGGGAGGCAAAAAGAAAAAAAATCTCACCATCAAAAAATATAAAATAAAAAAATGAGAGAAAAGGAGAGAAGGGACTTTGCTACTATCTTTTACCACACTTGTGCCTCAAAGTGGCACCATGTCCTTCATATAGAGAGTCTCCTATTTTTTCACTCCATATGCTAGTGGGAATTACCTTTTTATTATTATAAATGGATTGTATATTTCGATGACGGCATTCCTCAAATGTCCGAGGTCTTCATGAGCAAGCAAGTTGGATGCACACCCACTTAGCTTCAGTTGAGCTTTCATACACTTATAGCTCTAGTCCATCATTTGCATGGCAATCCCTACTCCTTGCATTAACATCTATCAGTGAGCATTTCCATAGCTCGTTGGTGCGCCTAGTTGATGTGAGACTATCTTCTCCACTTTTTACCCCTTTGATATCTACCGTCATATTCTATCGCACCTATATGCTATGTCCAGTGGTTCACGCTCATGTATTGGTGAAGAATAAAAAGTTGATGCATACTGAAAAGGTACGATACAATTGCTTGACTGGGATACTATGGTGCTTAACTTTTGTATTGATGTGGTGAAGACGGAGTCATGCCTTGCTATTACAATAAGATGAATGTGGGTAAACATTCTTTTAGGATCATATACTTTGAAAATCAATGATTTTGTTTCTCATACTTATAAATATTGCTACGTTGATATTTGTTAATTCATCATTTCTCAATGAGCATACATAAAAAATATTACATAATGGGGTAGCATGTCAAATCAAAAATTCTGTTTTTATCATTTACCTACCCGAGGACGAGCAGGAATTATGCTAGGGATGGTGAGACGTCTCCAACACATCTACAATTTTTTATTGTTCCATCCTGATATATTACCATTCTAGGATACTTTTTGGGTCATTATTTACCAATTTATAATATTTTTGAGCACTAACCTATTGACCCAGTGCCCAATGCCAGTTACTATTTTCTGTGTGTTTTTCACTTTGCAGGTTTACTATAACAAACAGAGTCCAATTGCCATGAAACTTTTTGATGATTTTTTGGGGACAAAACAAGGCCTAGAAGCTTCGGAAGATGGTCGGGAGCCGCACTAGGGCCCCACAAGCCATCAGGACGTGTCCTGGGGCGCCCTGATGGCTTATGCCCCCCTGGTGGCCTTCCTGACACCGTTCTTTGGCCTATAAATTCTCACCTAACCTACACCATCAAAGAAGGTCCCGAAAAACTTTTTACGTCGTCGCAAGTCTCTGTTCCAACGGGAGCCCACCTAGAGCTTCGTTCAGGCACCCTGCCAGAGGGGGATTGATCACGGAGGGCCTGTTCATAAACCTTGCTACCCTCATGATGATGTGTGAGAAGTTCACCACAGACCTTCAATACAATGTTCATCGCGTCTTTGCCTTGATCAATCCGATGTAATCCCTTTGTATGGTGTGTTTGTTTGGATCCGATGAATTGTGGGTTTATGTTCAGCTTATTCATGATAACTATTTGAGTTCTCTCTGAATTAAAATATGATTCTTATGTGCATGATCATCATAGCTTCCTAATAATCTCTGATCTATTGAGATGGTTTGTCCAACTAGATTGATATTTCTTCGGTGGGAGTTGTGAGTTGTGGTAGGTTCGACCTGACGAATTTCTATATCCCAGTGACAAAGTAGGGGACAAGATATGCCATTGTGGTGCTGCTACTAAGGATAAAACGATGGGGTTAATTCATAGTGATTGAGTTTACTTTGTCTACATCCTGTCATCATTCACCAAGCATTACTCTGTTTTAATTACTTAATACTCTAGTTACATGCTAGATAGCGGTCGATGGTTGGAGTAATAGTAATAGGTGCAGACATGAGTTGGCCTATTTTCTTATGGATGTGATGCCTATATACACATGATCATTGCCGTGAATATCACATAACTATCCGCTTCTCTACCAATTGCCCAATAGTAATTTGTTTACCCACCATATGCTATTTCTATTAGAGATGCCACTAGCGAACACTATGGCCCCCAGATCTATTCACACATATATTTACAAAATCTATCATTACCTTGCTATTCCTATTTACCTTTTATTTTACTTTGCAATTTACAACTATCAACAATTACCTACACAGTTCACTTGCTTGCAAATAATGAGATCAAGGGGATTGATAACCCTCTTGCCGACATTAGGTGCAAGTTGTTTATTCAATTGTGTGTAGCCATTGAAGACGTTTGAGGATTGGTATTCCTATTGGTTCAATAAAACTTGGTTTCATAACTGAGGGAAATACTTACCCACATTGTGCTGAGATAACCCGTTCGTGTTCACGGAAAACCCAACACAGATCACAATTATCAAGCACTAACCTATTATCCCAGTGCCAAGTGCGAGTTGCTGTTTTGTGCATGTTTTTGGCTCTTCAGGTTTATAGTACAAAACAAAGTCTAATTTCCACAAAACTTTAATATAATTTTTTGTAGACCAAAAGAAGACCTAGAAGCTTTGGGAGGAGGCTGGAAGCTCAATGAGAGAGGCACAAGCCAACATGGTGTTCCGTGGGGGTGGGTCGTGCCCTATTGCCTTGTGCCCCCCTTGGGCGTCCCTCGATGCCCCTCTCTATCCTATAAATTCACATATATTCCAAAAACACTAGGGAGTATCCCAAAAAACTTTTTCCGCTCCCGCAAGTCTCTGTTCTGCCGTGTGCCCATCTCGAGCCCTGTTCCGGTGCTCTACCGAAGGGGGATTGATCATGGAGGGCCTCTACATCATCCTTGTTGCTCACATGGTGATGTGTGAGTAGTTCACCACAGACCTGCAAGCCTGTAGTTAGTACCTAGATGACCATCTCTCTCTCTCTTTTGATCTTTAATACAATGATCATCACATCTTCGCTTTGATCTATCCGATGTAATTCCTTTGTGCGGTGCGTTTGTTGGGATCTGATGTTGTGAGTTTATGTTCATATTATTCATGAAAAGCATTTGAGTCACCCCTGAATATTATGATTCTTATTTGCATGATGATCAGAGATTCCTAAATCTCTCAAATCTATTGAAATAGTTTAGCCAACTAGATTGATATTTCTTTAGCGAGAGGGGTGCATTGTAGTGGGTTCAATCTGGCGGTGCTCTATATCCTAGTGATAGAAATGGACAAGACACGTCTTTTTATTATTGCCAGTAAGGATAAAATGATGGGGTTAGTTCATATTAATTGAATTCTCGTGGTATACATCATGTCATCATTCTCCAAGCATTACTCTATTTTACTTAATATTATAGATGCATGTTGGATAGTGGTTGATGTGTGGAGTAATTGTAATAGGTGCACGCAGGAGTCGTCCTATTTTCTTATGGACTTGATGTCTATATATACATCATCATTGCCGTGAATATCACATAAATATGTGCTTTTCTATCAATTGTCCAACAATAATTTGTTTACCCACCGCATGCCTACTACATGAGAGATGTCGCTAGGGAAAACTATGCCCCCTGGTCTATTCACTTATATATTTACAAACGCTTTCAATACCTTGCTGCCATTTATTTTCCTTTATATTATTTTTCAATTTACAATTATCTACTATCATCTACACACTTTATTTGTTTGCAAATAACGAGACCAATGATATTGGCAACCCTCTTGTCGCGTTGGGTGCAAGTGTTTGCTCTTTTATGTGTAGTTGCTCTAGAAGGTTGTTGATTGATATTCCTATTGGTTCGGTAAACCTTGGTTCTTAACTAAGGGAAATAATTATCCATATTGTGTTGCATCATCTGTTCCCCTTCACACAAAACCCAACGCAGATCACAAGTATCACTGGCTCAGGCGCCCAAGCGGTAGTACCGGTCTCATGAGCGGTAGTACCACTTGTGTACGGGCTTAGAGGGGATAATGGTTGGATTTATTACCCCACTATATAAAGGGGGTCTTCTTTCCCAAGAAGACCACCTCACCTATCCCTAAGCTCCATTGTTTCTCCAAGCTCCATTTTTGCCCGATCTCTCGCTAGCAAACGAAACTTCTTGATACTCTAGAGTTTGGGTGAGAGGGCCCCGATCTACACTTCCACCAAGAGAAATTTGATCACAGCCACTAATCCCTTGCATATGTTGTTACTGTTGGGTGTTTGAGCACCCTACACGGTTAAGGTCACCTTGGATCCACATTCCATTGTGGGGAAGCTTCGTGGTGGTGTTGGAAGCCTCCAATTAAGTTGTCGAGATTGCCCCAACCTTGTTTGTAAAGGTTCGGTCGCCACCTTCAAGGGCACCACGAGTGGAATCACGACATCTTGCAATGTGTGAGGGCGTGAGGAGAATACAATGGCCTTAGTGGCTTCTTGGGGAACATTGTGCCTCCACACCGCTCCAACGGAGACGTACTTCCCCTAAAAGGGAAGGAACTTCGATAACATATCCTTGTCTCCACCGTCTCCACTTGTGGTTATCTCTTACCTTTACTTTGTACAAGCTTTACTTGTGTTGCATTCTTTGCTTACTTGTATCTTAGTTGTTGTTAGCATCATATAGGTTATTCACCTAGTTGCATATCTAGACAACCTATTTGTTGATAAACCTAATTTGTTCAGAAAAGCTAAAAATTGGTAGTTGCCTATTCACCCCCTCTAGTCAAGCATATCGATCATTTGAAACTTTAAAAACACCTGCACACAAACGAAATAATCGCTTATGCCCAACAAAGGCAAGGGGGTCGTTATTCCCCTTGTTCTTGCCAGTTATTTTTTTAAAGCAAATAGTAATAATGATAACAAAATATTAGTAAAAATTGTAGGAACTTGCAAATTAATTGAGAATGGACCTAGGGACCATAGTCTCACTAGTGGCATCTCTCTTGAAATCAGAATATCGAAGGGTAAACAAATTATTGTTGGGCAGTTGATATAATTGCGCATAGTTATGAAGATCATGCAAGACACAATCATTACATAGACATTACATCTGTGATTAGTAGACCGTTAGACATAATGACGTCTCCTACTATTACTTCCCCATGACCGCTATCTAGCATGCATCTCAAAGTGTTAAGTTCATAATAAGCAGTAACGCAATAAGCAAGATGATATGACGTAGATAGAATAAGACCAATCAATGTGATCAAACTCCATAGTTTTATCCTTAGAAGCAACAACACAAATACATGCCCTTATCCTTTTTAATTACTGTACAGGATCACCGCAAGGTGGAACCTACTACAATGCACCTCTCCCGCTAAAGAGAAATACAAAGCTATAAAATTACGAAAATAGTAAGGCTCAAGAACTCAAAATAGATCAATGAATAATATGATCATAAACCCACAATTTATTGGATCCCAAAAAACACATCGCAAAAGCTTACATCAAATTGATCTTAATTAGGTCATGAAGGGACTACTCACACACCATCATGGAGGCAACAAGGTTGATGAAGATGGTCTCCCCAATGATTTCCCATTCTAACAGAGTACCAGAAAAAGGCTCCATATGGGATCGCGGCAGAACAGAGGCTTTCGGCGGTGCTAAAATTATTTCGGGTCTCGTTGGGAAGGTTTCAGAATATATATGAATTTATAAGCTAAGAATTAGGGCAAACAGAGCCATGAGGTGCACACAAGTCAGTGGGGCGCCCCCTCCCAGGGCACACCGACCTTGCTTTTGGGCCTCTCGTTGGTCTTCTCGTCTTCCCCCAAAGCTTCTAGGGTCTCTTATGTTCCAAAAAAATTCACCAAATAGTTTCATCATGTTTGGAATTTTCGGTAGGTATGATTTCTCTGCGAAAAAAAACATGCAAAAAATAGGAAGTGACACTAGGCACTAAATTAATAGGTTAGTTTATAAAAGTAATATAAAATGACATTTAAAGCATACAAAAGTGATAATATGATAGCTTTTAACAATAAAAACTTGTGGATACATATCACACATTCACACGCAAAAAAACAAGAGTGTCCCCACAAGCCATCTTTAAACCCAGGACTCAAGTATCATCAAACACAATCGATTCCCGAATATATATGGTATATATGCAACTGCAGGGGAAGGTTGTTAAAACTTGGATAGAAATTACTCAAAAATAATTTGTACTGCTGGAAATGATGGTATGTTTGACCAAAATTCAAAATCAACAATCCAGCTTCGTAAATAGCTTTGGCGTATTCATTCCGCAATAATATGCATGCATCCTTGCTAGGTTGCATATTGACTATCTTTAATTGGGATGATTCGATAGAAATTTGTGAATTCACCGACACGCTTATGTTTATTGTCATGTGGACCTCTAAAAATTAAAATATCTAGAATGTTGAAGATATCCTTCAATTATTAGTTGCTATGTAGATTGGATTTTTACGAGAAACTTTATTGACGTTTGACTATGTGTCTAGTGAAACGCAAAACCCAAAAGTGATTATGAACTCTGACACGAAATATGACAAATCGATCAAACAGACTAACAACACATTGTCTAAAATTTTGTGCGGTTTATAAAACGTGATCACAACCTATCTTGGGACATACTAGTGGCACTTGCTGTCTAATCACATCACAACAAGGACTAAAGTTGAAGTAAGTTGACATGCAACAATATGACCTATGGTGGTCTAGAATTTTTTTCTAGAAAATGTAATCTTTTACATAGCCATAATGACCAAGATGAAGTACCCACATTCATAAAAATACAGAACCAACAACCAAAAGTAATATATTAGCACGTACTGCTGGTAATGATGTTATGCTTGACCAAAACTTCAGAACTAACAATCTAGCATCACAAATAGCTTTGTCGTGTTCATTCCACAATAATATACTTGCAGTCTATCAGTTGCATACTGACTATCTTTAATTCCAAAGATTGAAGAAATTTGAGAATGCACCGAATACGTTTCTTTTTGTCATCATATGTGGACCTCTAACAATTTAGAATCTAGAGTGTGGAAGATATTCTTTAATTATTAATTCTATGGAGATTGTTTTTATTTTGAGAAACTTTATTGATATATATGTTTGACCTTTGCGTCTAGGAGACACACAAAACCGAAAATTTATTATGAACTCTTGTGTGAAACATCACAAGTCGATCAAACGGAACGACAACAGACCATCTCACAAGTTGCACGGTTTATAACGTAATCACCACTTATATTGGGACATGGTACCGACAATCGCTCCTCTAATCGCATCATAACAAAGACCAAAGTTGAAGCAAGTTGACACACAACAATGTAACCTATGATAGTCTAGAGGTTTTTTGTCATGGATTTTTTTCTTGACGTAGCCACATTGACCAAGATAAAGCAACCAGATTCATAAAGAAACAAAAAATTCCCCACAAAGCTCTTTTTAAACCCAGGATCCAAGTTGCATAAAACACAATCAATTCCTGAAACTATATGGTATATATGCAACTTGACAATTACTAATATCTAATAAGTAGATGTGTTAATTTTGGGTTAGTCCTTGCATCGTCAAAAAAAGGAGCAAAATTTTCTATACCTTAGTAGCATGTCATTCGCAAGAAAAGTTAATTTTTGATATAGCAACATTGACCAAGATGAAGCACCCACATTTATGGAACAAAAAATTGTTCCCACAAAGGTCTCATTAAAAACTAGAACCAAGTTTCATAAAACACAATCAATTACCAAAAATATATTGCAGATATGCAACTAGTGGGGAAGGTTGTTAAAGCTAGGATGCAAATTCCCAAAAATTTAGCATGTACTACTAGAAATGATGTTATGTTTGACCAAAATTCAGAACCAACAATCTAGCTTCATAAATAGCTCTGTCGTATTCATTCCACAATAATATGCCTACAACCTCGCGCAATTGCTCGGCTGCGTACCGATTAACTTTAAATGCAAAGATTCAAGGGAATTTTAGAATGCACCAAACACACTTATATTTACTGTCCTATGGACCTCTAACAATTGAAAAATCAAGAGTGCAGAAGATATTTTTTGATTACTAGTTGTTATATGCAGATTGGAATTTTCCAAGAAACTTAATCTTCAGACATATATGTCTTGTCCTCCACTCCCACGAGGTTTATTTTCCCTGAAAGAACTATGTGGCGCTTTGGCTCATCGTATGATGTATTTTCTTCTTTATCTTTTCTATTTCTCGGTTTGGTAGACATGTCCTTCATTTAGAGAACCTACGCCACATCATCGGCTAGGACGAATGGTTCGTCTTTGTACCCAAGATTTTTGAGATCCACTGTTCTCATTCCGTACTACGGTTCTACCTGTACCCCGCCTCCTGACATATTGACCCATTTGCACCGAAACAAAGGGCCATAAATTCCTGTCCATAGTAAAGTTCCCACATCTGCTCTATGTAAGCATAATATGTGTCCTTTGCCCTGCTATTGGTGATTGTTGCATAAAAGCGGACACCACTATTTTGGTTGGTGCTCTTCTTATCTTGGACGATCGTGTAAAATGTATTCCCATTTATGTCGTACCCTTTGTAAGTCAATACAGTCGAAGATGGTGTCGTGACCAACAAGTACACGTCATTTCCAACAGTTTTGTTACGCATGAGATGTATTTGCAACCAATCTCCAAAAGTCCCAATGTGTTCACGTGTAATCTAGTCTTCAAACTGCCCCGGGTGTTTCGAGCATAGAATATTCTTGTGTTCATTGATATACGGGGCCACCAAGGTAGAATTATGTAGAACTGTGTAGTGTGCTTGTGCCCAAGAAGGCCCTCCCCTACATATTATTGAATTGCTCCTAGCGTGCCTTTTCCACTCAGTCTTCCCTCATACCGCGATTGAGGGACACCAATCTGCTTAAGATCAGGAATAAATTCAACACAAAACCCAATGACCTTCTTTCTTTGATGGCCCATGGAGATGCTTCCTTCTGGCCTAGCACATTTACGAACATATTTCTTTAAGACTCCCATGAACCTCTCAAAGGGGAACATACTGTGTAGAAATACAGGACCGAGAATGGCAATCTTGTTGACTAGGTGAACTAGGACGTGCGTCATAATATTGAAGAAGGATGGTGGGAACAGCAAGTCAAAACTGACAAGACATTGGACCAAATCATTCTGTAACCTTGGTAGGTTTTCTGGATCGATTACCTTCTAAGAAATTGCATTGAGGAATGCACATAGCTTCACAATGGCTAATCGAACATTTTCTGGTAGAAGCCCCCTCAATGCAACCGGAAGCAGTTGCGTCATAATCACGTGGCAGTCGTGAGACTTTAGGTTTTGGAATTTTTCTCTGCCATGTTTATTATTCCCTTTATATTCGATGAGAAGCTAGACGGGACCTTGATACTGAGCAGACATTCAAAGAAGATTTCCTTCTCTGCTTTGGTAAGAGCGTAGCTGTTGGACCTTGATACTGCTTTGGATGCATGTCGTATTTTTTGTTTACACGTTGCTGGTTCTCCTGTGCCTCCGGTGTATCTTTTGTCTTCTCATACACACCCAAGAAGCCTAGAAGGTTCACTCAAACATTCTTCATCACGTGCATCACGTTGATTGCAGTGCGAACCTCTAGGTCTTTCCAATAGGGTAGGTGTTGGGGAACGTCGCATGGTAAACAAAATTTTTCCTACGCTCATGCAAGACCTATCCATGGTGATGAGCATCTACGAGAAAAAGAGTGGATCTACATACCCTTGTAGATCGCTTAGTGGGAAGCGTTAAGAAATGCGGTTGGTGTAGTCGAACGTCTTCGCGATCCAAATCGTCGAGCGTCCTGCGATCCAATCACGATCCGTCCCGATCAAGCACCGAACGGACAGCACCTCCGCGTTCAGCACACATACAGCTTGATGACGATCTCCGCCTTCTTGATCCATCAAGAGGGAGCGGAGAGGTAGATGAGTTCTCCGGCAGCGTGACGATGCCGCGGCGATGGTGGTGGAGCAATTCTGGCAGGGCTTTGCCTAAGCACTGCAGAAAACCGATCTAGAGGAGAAACTATGCACTAGAGGAACGGGTAGCACGTGGCTGAAAATAAAGTGCAAAACCCCCTAAAACCTCTAGTATATATAAGAGAAAGAGAGCAGGAGGCTTGGCCCAAGGTCCAAGCCATCTAGGCGTCGGCCGAACCAAGAGGAGAGGAGGATTCCTCCTCCAATCCTAGTAGGACTAGGACTCCTCCTTATTTTGGCCTTTTTGCCTTTCCCCCCCTTTTTCTCTTTGGGCTTTTCTTCCCAGACGCCTGGGCCTTGTGTGGGACTTCCACCAGCCCACTAAGGGCTGGTATTCACTCTCCCATAGCCCATCTAGCCTCTTAGGTCGAAATACCCCTCCCGATAGTCTCCCGGTACACTACCAGCACTCCCGGTACAATACCGATCAGCCCGAAACTTTTCCGGTGACCAAAATAGGACTTCCTATATATCAATATTAACCTCCGGACCATTCCGGAGCTCCTCGTAATGTCCGGGATCTCATCTCGGAACCCGAACAACCTTCGGTCACCACCATGCATAACTCTATACTACCGAAACGTCACCAAACCTTAAGTGTGCAGACCCTACGGGTTCGAGAACTATGTAGACATGACCGAGACACCTCTATGGTCAATAACCAATAGCGGGACCTGGATGCCCATATTGGTTCCTACACATTCTACGAAGATCTTTATCGGTCGAACCTCTATGTCAAGGATTCAGTTAATCCCGTATGATGTTCCCTTTGTCCTTAGGTATGTTACTTGCCCGAGATTCGATCGTCGGTATCTCCATACCTACATCAACCTCGTTACCGGCAAGTCTCTTTACTCATTCCGTAATACAAGATCCCGTGACTAACACATAAACACATTGCTTGCAAGGCTTATTGTGCTGTTGTATTATCGAGTGGGACCTGAGATACCTCTCGGTCACACGGAGTAACAAATCCCAGTCTTGATCCATGCCAACCCAACAGACACCCATGGAGATACCTGTAGAGCACCTTTATAGTCACCCAGTTACGTTGCGACGTTTGATACACACAAGGAACTCTTCCGGTGTCCGTGAGTTGCATGATCTCATGGTCATAGAAACATATACTTGACATTCAGAAAACAGTAGCAATAAGCTGACACGATCATATGCTACGTTTGTAGTTTTGGTCTTGTCCATCACATCATTCTCCTAATGATGTGATCCAATTATCAAATGACATCACATGTAAATGTCTAGGAAACCTTGACCATCTTTGATCAACGAGCTAGTTCACTAGAGGAATACTAGGGACAAAGTGTTGTCTATTTACCCACACATGTAATGTGATTCCAATCAATACAAATATAGCATGGATAATAAACGATTATCATGAACAGTGAAACATAATAATAAACACTTTATTTATTATCTCTAGGGCATATTTCCAACAGTCTCCCACTTGCACTAGAGTCAATAATCTAGTTCACATCACTATCTGATTTACATTGTAATGAATCGAACACCCATGCAGAACTGGTGTTGATCATGTTTACCCCTTGGAAGAGGTTTAGTCAACGGGTCTACGTGCACTTTGGAAATATTTATGTCCTTTTCCTTGATGTAATCGCGGATGGAGTTGAAGCGTCGCTTTATGTGTTTGGTCCTCTAGTGAAACCTTGGTTCCTTGGCCAGAGCAATGACACCAGTGTTGTCACAGAACAGGTTCATTGGATTTAGTGCACTGGGCAGTACTCCAAGATCTGTCATGAACTGCTTCATCCAGACACCTTCCTTCGCTGCCTCCGAGGCTGCGATGTACTCCGCTTCACACGTAGAATCGGCTACCACGCTTTGCTTGGAACTGCACCAGCTTACCGCTCCTCCGTTGAGAATAAATATGTATCTGGTTTGTGACTTAGAGTCATCCGGATCAGTATCAAAGCTTGCATCGACGTAACCCTTTACGACGAGCTCTTCATCACCTCCATAAACGAGAAACATTTCCTTAGTTCTTTTCAGGTACTTAAGGATATTCTTGACCGCTACCCAGTGCTCCATTCCAGGATCACTTTGAAACCTTCCGGCCATACTTATGGCAAGGCTGACATCGGGTCTTGTGCATAGCATTGCATACATGATAGAGACTATGGCTAAAGCATAGGGGATGACACTCGTCTTTTCTCTATCTTCTGTAGTCACTGGCATTGAGTCTTACTCAACTTCACACCTTGTAACACAGGCAAGAACCCCTTCTTGGACTGATCCATTTTGAACTTCTTCAAAACTTTATCAAGGTATGCGCTGTTTGAAAGTGCTATTAAGCGTCTCGATCTATCTCTATAGATCTTAATGCCTAATATGAAAGCAGCTTTTCCTAGGTCCTTCATTGAATAACTCTTGTTCAAATATTCCTTCACGCTTTCCAGCATTTCTATATTGTTTCCAATCAGCAATATGTCATCCACATATAATATTAGAAATGCTATAGAGCTCCCACTCACTTTCTTGTAAATACAAGCTTCTCCATAAACTTGTATAAACTCAAACGCTTTCATCACCTCATCAAAGCGCTTATTCCAACTCCGAGATGCTTGCACCAGCTCATAAATGGATCGCTGGAGTTTGCAAACTTTGTCAGCATTCTGTGGATTGACAAAACCTTCTGGTTGCATCATATACAACTCTTCCTCAAGGAAACTATCGAGGAACGCTGTTTTGACATCCATCTGTCAAATTTCATAGTCGAAATAAGCAGCTATTGCCAACATGATTCTGACAGACTTAAGCATCGCTACGGGTGAGAAGGTCTCATCGTAGTCAACTCCTTGAACTTGTGAAAAACCCTTTGCCACAAGTCAAGCTTTACAGACGGTGACATTACCGTTCGCGTCTGTCTTCTTATTAAAGATCCATTTGTTCTGAATGGCCTTTCGCCCTTCACGTAATACTTCCAAAGTCCATACTTTGTTTTCATACATGGATCCCATCTTGAATTTCATGGCCTCTAACCATTTCTCGGAATCCGGGCCCATCACCTCTCCTCCATAGCTCGTAGGTTCATTGTTATCCAACAACATGACCTCCAACACAAGGTTGCCATACCACTCAGGAGTAGTACGCGGCCTTGTCGACCTACGAGGTTTAATAGCAGCTTGATCCGAAGCTTCATGATCATCATCATTAACTTCCTCTTCAACTGTTGTAGGTTCCACAGAAACATCTTTCTCCGTTGCGCTACTTTCTGGTTGAAGTAAAGGTTCAATAACCTCATCAAGCTCTATTTTCCTCCCACTCAATTCTTTCGAGAGAAACTCTTTCTCAAGAAATGTTCCGTTCTTAGCAACAAACACTTTGCCTTCGGATCTGGGATAGAAGGTATACCCAACTACCTCTTTCGGGTATCCTATGAAGACACATTTCTCCGCTTTGGGTTCCACCTTTTCAGGTTGAAGCTTTTTGACATAAGCATCACATCCCCAAACTTTAAGAAACTACAACTTTGGCCTCTTGCCAAACCATAGTTCATATGGCGTCATCTTAACGGATTTCGATGGTGCCCTATTTAAAGCGAATGCAGTTGTCTCTAATGCATAACCCAAAAACGATAGTGGCAAATCAGGAAGAGACATCATAGAACGCACCATATCTAATAAGGTTCGATTACGACGTTCGGACACACCATTACACTGTGGTGTTCCTGGCGGTGTCAACTATGAAACAATTCCACACTGTCTTAAGTGACTGCTAAAGTCATAACTCAGATATTCACCTCCTCGATCACAATCGCGGGAATTTAATATTCTTGTTACGATGATTCTCAACTTCACTCTAAAATTGCTTGAACTTTTCAAACATTTCAGACTTGTGTTTCATTAAGTAAATATACCCATATCTACTTAAGTCATCAGTGAAGGTGAGAAAATAACGATATCCACCACGCGCTGTAACATTCATTGGACCGCACACATAAGTATGTATGATTTCCAATAAGTCACTTGCCCGTTCCATTGTTCCAGAGAACGGCGTTTTAGTCATCTTGCCCATGAGGCATGGTTCACATGTGTCAAGTGATTCAAAATCAAGTGACTCCAAAAGTCCATTAGCATGGAGCTTCCTCAGGCATTTTACACCAATATGACCTAAACAGCAGTGCCACAAGAAAGTGGTACTGTCATTATCAACTCTACATCTTTTCACATTATTGTTATGAACATGTGTATCATCACTATCAAGATTCAATTTGAATAACCTCCTCACATTGGGTGCATGACCATAAAATATATTACTCATATAAATAGAACAACCTTTATTCTCTGATTTAAATGAGTAACCGTCTCGCAATAAACAAGATCCAGATATAATGTGCATGCTTAACGCAAGCACTAAATAACAATTATTCAGGTTCATCACTAATCCCGATGGTAATCGAAGAGAGAGCGTGCCGACGGCGATCACATCAACCTTGGAACCATTTCCCACGCGCATCGTCACTTCATCCTTTGCTAGCCTTCGTCTATTCCGTAGTTCCTGTTTTCAGTTGCAAATGTGAGCAACCAAACCGGTATCAAATACCCAGGCACTACAATGAGAGCTAGTAAGGTACACATCAATAACATGTATATCATATATACCTTGTTTGTTGTTGGCCGCCTTCTTGTCAGCCAGGTACTTGGGGCAGTTCCGCTTCCAGTGACCAGTTCCCATGCAATGAAAGCACTCAGTTTCTGGCTTGGGTCCATGCTTGGGCTTCTTTATAGGAGTAGCAAATACTTTGCCATCCTTCTTGGTTTTACCCTTCTTGCCCTTGCCCTTGCCATTCTTCTTCAAACTAGTGGTTTTATTGACCATCAACACTTGATGTTCTTTCTGGATTCCAGACTCAGCGACTTTTAGCATCGCAAACAGCTCGGCGACTGACTTGTTCATCCCGTGCATGTTATAGTTCATCACAAAGCTCTTGTAACTAGGTGGCAGTGATTGAAGAACTCTGTCAGTGATCGCCTCTGGCGGAAGGGCAAGTCCCAACTCCACTAGACGAGTCAAATACCCAGACATTCTAAGTATATGTTCACTGATAGACCCGTTCTCCTCCATCTTGCAAGCATAGAACTTATCGGAGGTCTCATACCTCTCGATTCGGGCATTCTTCTGAAAGATAAACTTCAACTCCTGGAACATCTCATATGCTCCCTGACGTTTCAAACGTCTTTAAAGTCCTGGTTCTAAGCCATACAATATTGCACACTGAACTATTGAGTAATCTCCAGAACGTGCCTCCCAAGCGTTCTTAACGTCTTCGGATGACATGTCTTTTGGTTGGTGACCAAGCGTTCCATCAAGGACATATGATTTCTGGGAAGCCGTGAGGATAATCCTCAGATTACGGGCCCAGTCAACAAAGTTACTTCCATCATCTTTCAACTTAGCTTTCTCTAGGAACGCATTAAAATTCAGGGGTGCTACTGCGCGAGCCATTGATCTACAACATAAATATGCAAAGGTTACTTAGACTATTGTTCAAGATAATGAGTTTAGTTAATCAAATTACTAAAGCTCCCACTCAAATTGACATCCCTCAGGTCATCCGAGTGTCACATCATCCAAATTCACCAACTGAAGTCCGATCATCACGTGAGTTGAGGTGGTTTCAATGGTGAACATCATCATGTTGATCATATCTACTATATGACTCATGTTCGACCTTTCGGTCTCTTGTGTTCCGAGGCCATGTCTGTACATGCTAGGCTCGTCAAGTTTAACCCGAGTGTTCTGCATGTGCAAGACTGGCTTGCACCCATTGTATGTGAACGTAGAGTCTATCACACCCGATCATCACATGGTGTCTCGACATGACGAACTTTCGCAATGGTGTACACTCGGGGAGAACACAATTCTTCTTGAAATTTAAGTGAGGGATCATCTTATAATGCTACCATCGTCCTAAGCAAAACAAGGTGCATAAAAGGATTAACAACACATGCAAATCATAAGTGACATGATATGGCCATGAACTTGTGCTTTTGATCTCCATCTTGAAAGCACCGACATGATCTCCATCGTCACCGGCATGACACCATGATCTCCATCATCTTGATGTCCATCAACATGTAGCCATCGGGGTTGTCGCACCCATCATGCTTGTACTACTATTGCTACCATTTAGCGATAAAGTAAAGAATTACATTGCGCTTAATGACTGACACGCAGGTCATACAATAATTAAAGGCAACCCTATGGCTCCTGCTGGTTGCCGTACTCATCGACATGCAAGTCGTGATATTCTATACAACACATGATCATCTCATACATCACATATATCACATCATGTAATTGGCCATGTCACATCACAACATACCCTACAAAAACAAGTTAGACGTCCTCTAATTGTTGTTTCATGTTTTACGTGGCTGCTACGGGTATCTAGCAAGAACAATTCTCACCTACGCATAAACCACAACGGTGATACATAAGTTTCTTTTCAACCTTCTCAAGGACCGCCTTTGTCGAATCCGATCCAACTAAAGTAGGAGAAACTGCCACCCGCCAGCCATCTTTTGCAACAAGTTACAATTGAGGGAACCGGTCTCTCGTAAGCATACGAGTAATGTTGGTCCGGGCCGCTTCATCCCACAATACCTCTGAACTAAAACACGACCAAGGGAGGAAGCAATCTAAGCATCAATGCCCACAAACACTTGTTGGAAATATGCCCTAGAGGCAATAATAAATTAGTTATTATCATATTTCCTTGTTCATGATAATCGTTTATTATCCATGCTATAACTGTATTGATCGGAGACTTAAATGCATGTGTGGATACATAGACAAAACCATGTCCCTAGTATGCCTCTAATGGACTAGCTCGTTGATCAAAGGATGGTTAAGGTTTCCTAGCCATGGACATGAGATGTCATTTGATAACGGGATCACATCATTAGGAGAATGATGTGATGGATAAGACCCAAACTACAAACATAGCATATGATCGTGTCAGTTTATTGCTACTGTTTTCTGCATGTCAAGTATATGTTCCTATGACCATGAGATCATGCAACTCACGGATATCGGAGGAGTGCCTTGTGTGTATCAAACGTCGCAACGTAACTGGGTGACTATAAAGGTGCTCTACAGGTATCTCCGATGGTGTTTGTTGAGTTGGCATGGATCGAGACTGGGATTTGTTACTCCGTGTGACGGAGAGGTATCTCAGGGCCCACTCGGTAATACAACATCACAACAAGCCTTGCAAGCAATATGGCTAAGTGTTAGTCACGGGATCTTGTATTACGGAACGAGTAAAGAGACTTGCCAGTAACGAGGTTGAACTAGGTATGGAGATACCGACGATCGAATCTCGGGCAAGTAACATACCGAAGAACAAAGGGGACGTTATACGGGATTAACTGAATCCTTGACATAGAGGTTCGACCGATAAAGATCTTCGTAGAATATGTAGGAACCAATGTGGACGTCCAGGTCCCGCCATTGGTTATTGACCGTAGAGGTGTCTCGGTCATGTCTACATAGTTCTCGAACCCGCAGGGTCTGCACACTTAAGGTTCGGTGACGTTTCGGTAGTGTAGAGTTATGTATGGTGGTGACCGAAGGTTGTTGGGAGTCCCGGATGAGATCCCGGACGTCACGAGGAGCTCCGGAATGGTCCGGAGGTAAAGATTCATATATAGGAAGTCCCAGTTTGGTTTCCGGAAAAGTTTCGGGCTCATCGATAGTGTACCGGGAGTATCGGTATTGTACCGGGAGTGCCGGTAGTGTACCGGAGGACCTCCGGGAGGGGTATTTCGACCCCAAGAGGTCCATGGGCTGTGGGAGAATAATAACCAGCCCTTAGTGGGCTGGGAAAACAGCCACAAAGGCCCATGGCGCAGGAGAGAAAGTCCTAAAGCAAAAAGTGGAAAATCAGCCAATAGGAGGCAATCCTACTCCAATTAGGATTGGAGGTGAAGTAGGATTGCTCCCACCTCCTATTTCGGCCGACCCAAAGGCCTTGGCTGCCTCTCCTCTCCTCTCCTCCTATATATACTAGTGGATTGGGTGGTTTTTGGACAGAATTTCCGGCCACGTGCTACCCGTTCCACCGGTGCATAGTTTCTCCTCTAGATCGTAGTTCCGCAGTGCTTAGGCGAAGCCCTGCCGGAATTGCTCCACCACCATCACCGGAGCGCCGTCACGCTGCCGGTGAACTCTCTCTCCTCTCCACCCCTCTTGCTGGATCAAGACGGTGGAGATCGTCATCAAGCTGCACGTGTGCTGAACGCGGAGGTGCCGTCCGTTCGGTACTAGATCGGAAGGATCGTGATCAAGGCCACGAGACGTTCGTGATTGGATCGTGGGACGGATCGTGACGAGATCGTGGGACGGTTCGTGATTGGTTCGCGGGACGGTTCGTGATTGGATCGCGGGACGCTCGGCGATTTGGATCGCGAAGAAGTTCGACTACACCAACCGCGTTTCTTAACGCTTCCCGCTTAGCGATCTACAAGGGTACATAGATCCACTCTCCCTCTCGTAGATGCTCATCACCATGGATAGGTTTGCGTGTGCGTAGGAAAATTTTTGTTTCCCATGCGACGTTCCCCAACAGTGGTATCAGAGCTAGGTTGATGGTTCGATGAGATCTCGAGTAGAACACAAAAGGTTTGTGGGCGTTGATGCTTAGATTGCTTCCTCCCTTGGTTGGATTTTGGTTCAGCGGGATTGTGAGATGAAGCGGCCCGGACCAACATTACTCGTACGCTTACGAGAGACCGGTTCCCTCGACGCAACTTGTTGCTTAGATGGCTTGCGGGTGACAGTTTCTCTCACTTTAGTTGGATCGGATCCGACAAAGGCGGTCCTTGAGAAGGTTGAAAAGCAATCTATGTATCACCGTTGTGGTTTATACGTAGGTGAGAATCGTTCTTGCTAGATACCCGTAGCAGCCACGTAAAACATGCAACAACAATTAGAGGACGTCTAACTTGTTTTTGCAGGGTATGTTGTGATATGATATGGCCAATTACATGATGAGATATATGTGATGTATGAGATGATCATGTGATGTATAGATTATCACGACTTGCATGTCGGTGATTACGACAACCGGCAGGAGCCATAGGGTTGTCTTTAATTATTGTATGACCTGCGTGTCAATCATTAAGCGCTATGTAATGCTTTACTTTATCGCTATGGTAGCAATAGTAGTAGAAGAATGCAGGGCGTGACAACCCCGATGGCGACACGTTGATGGAGATCAAGATGATGGAGATCATGGTGTCATGCCGGTGACGATGGAGATCATGCCGGTGTTTCGAAGATGGAGATCTTAAACACAAGTTGATAGCCATATCATGTCACTTATGAATTGCATGAGATGTTAATCCTTTTATGCACCTTGTTTTGCTTAGTACGACGGTAGCATTATAAGGTGATCCCTCACTTAAATTTCAAGATGAACTGTGTTCTCCCCGAGTGTGCACCGTTGCGAAAGTTCGTCGTGTCGAGACACCACGTGATGATCGGGTGTGATAGACTCTACGTTCACATACAACGGGTGCAAGCCAGATTTGCACGTGCAGAACACTCTGGTTAAACTTGACGAGCCTAGCATGTACAGACATGGCCTCGGAACACAAGAGACCGAAAGGTCGAACATGAGTCATATAGTAGATATGATCAACATAATGATGTTCACCATTGAAGCCACCTTAACTCACGTGATGATCGGACTTGAGTTGGTGAATTTGGATCATGTGACACTCAGATGACCCGAGGGATGTCAATTTGAGTGGGAGCTTTAGTAATTTGATTAACTAAACTCATTATCTTGAACAATAGTCTAAGTAACCTTTGCATATTTATGTTGTAGATCAATGGCTCGCGCAGTAGCACCCCTGAATTTTAATGCGTTCCTAGAGAAAGCTAAATTGAAAGATGATGGAAGTAACTTTGTTGACTGGGCCCGTAATCTGAGGATTATCCTCACGGCTTCCCAGAAGTCATATGTCCTTGATGCACCGCTTGGTGACCAGCCAGAAGACATGACCTCCGAAGACGTTAAGAACGCTTGGGAGGCTCGTGCTGGAGACTACTCAATAGTTCAGTGTGCAATATTGTATGGCTTAGAACCGGGACTTCAAAGACGTTTTGAACGTCATGGGGCATATGAGATGTTCCAGGAGTTGAAGTTTATCTTTCAAAAGAATGCCCGGATCGAGAGGTATGAGACCTCCGATAAATTCTATGCTTGCAAGATGGAGGAGAATGGGTCTATTAGTGAGCACATACTCAGAATGTCTGGGTACTCAAACCGTCTAGCGGAGTTGGGAATTACCCTTCCGCCGGAGGCGATCACTAATAGAGTTCTTCAATCGCTGCCACCTAGTTACAAGAGCTTTGTGATGAACTATAACATGCACGGGATGAACAAGTCAGTCGCCGAGCTGTTTGCGATGTTGAAAGTCGCTGAGTCTGAAATCCAGAAAGAACATCAAGTGTTGATGGTCAATAAAACCACTAGTTTCAAGAAAAACGGCAAAGGCAAAGGCAAGAAGGGTAAAACCAAGAAGGATGGCAAAGCAGTTGCTACTCCTACAAAGAAGCCTAAGCATGGACCTAAGCCAGAAACTGAGTGCTTTCATTGCAAAGGAACTGGTCATTGGAAGCGGAACTGCCCCAAGTACCTGGCTGGCAAGAAGGCGGCCAACGACAAACAAGGTATATATGATATACATGTTATTGATGTGTACCTTACTAGTTCTCGTAGTAGTGCCTGGGTATTTGATACCGGTTCGGTTGCTCACATTTGCAACTCAAAACAGGAACTACGGAATAAACGAAGACTGGCAAAGGACGAAGTGACGATGCGCGTGGGAAATGGTTCCAAGGTTGATGTGATCGCCGTCGGCATGCTCTCTCTTCGATTACCATCAGGATTAGTGATGAACCTAAATAATTGTTATTTAGTGCCTGCGTTAAGCATGAACATTATATCTGGATCTTGTTTATTGCGAGACGGTTACTCATTTAAATCAGAGAATAAAGGTTGTTCTATTTATATGAGTAATATCTTTTATGGTCATGCACCCAATGTTAGGGGTTTATTCATATTGAATCTTGATAGTGATGACACACATGTTCATAACATTGATGCCAAAAGATGTAGAGTAGTTAATGATAGTACCACTTTCTTGTGGCACTGCCGTTTAGGTCATATTGGTGTAAAACGCATGAGGAAGCTCCATGCTGATGGACTTTTGGAGTCACTTGATTTTGAATCACTTGACACATGTGAACCATGCCTTATGGGCAAGATGACCAAAACGCCGTTCTCTGGAACAATGGAACGGGCGAGTGACTTATTGGAAATCATACATACTGATGTGTGCGGTCCAATGAATGTCGAAGCGCGCGGTGGTTATCGTTATTTTCTTACCTTCACTGATGACTTGAGTAGATATGGGTATATTTACTTGATGAAGCACAAGTCTGAAACATTTGAAAAGTTCAAGCAATTTCAGAGTGAAGTTGAGAATCATCGTAACAAGAAGATTAAATTTCTTCGATCTGATCGAGGAGGTGAATATCTGAGTTATGAGTTTGGCAATCACTTAAGACAGTGTGGAATTGTTTCACAGTTGACACCGCCCGGGACACCACAGCGTAATGGTGTGTCTGAACGTCGTAATCGGACCTTATTGGATATGGTGCGTTCTATGATGTCTCTTGCCGATTTGCCACTATCGTTTTGGGGTTATGCATTAGAGACAGCTGCATTCACTTTAAATAGGGCACCATCAAAATCCGTTGAGACGACGCCATATGAACTGTGGTTTGGCAAAAAGCCGAAGTTGTTGTTTCTTAAAGTTTGGGGATGTGATGCTTATGTCAAAAAGCTTCAGCCTGAAAAGCTGGAACCCAAAGCGGAAAAGTGCGTCTTCATAGGATACCCGAAAGAGACAGTCGGGTATACCTTCTATCTCAGATCCGAGGGCAAAGTGTTTGTCGCTAAGAACGGAACATTTCTTGAGAAAGAGTTTCTCTCGAAAGAATTGAGTGGGAGGAAAATAGAGCTTGATGAGGTTATTGAACCTTTACTTCAACCAGAGAGTAGCGCAGCACAGAAAGATGTTTCTGTGGAACCTACAACGGTAGAAGAGGAAGTTAATGATGATGATCATGAAGCTCCGGATCAAGCTGCTATTGAACCTCGTAGGTCGACAAGGACGCGTACTACTCCCGAGTGGTACGGCAACCCTGTCTTAGAGGTCATGTTGTTGGACAACAATGAACCTACGAGCTATGGAGGAGCAGTGATGGGCCCGGATTCCGAGAAATGGTTAGAGGCCATGCAATCTGAGATGGGATCCATGTATGAAAACAAAGTATGGACTTTGGAAGTACTACCTGAAGGGCGAAAGGCCATTCAGAACAAATGGATCTATAAGAAGAAGACGGACGCGGATGGTAATGTCACCGTCCATAAAGCTCGACTTGTGGCAAAGGGTTTTTCACAAGTTCAAGGAGTTGACTACGATGAGACTTTCTCACCCGTAGCGATGCTTAAGTCTGTCAGAATCATGTTGGCAATAGCTGCTTATTTCGACTATGAAATTTGGCAGATGGACGTCAAAACGGCGTTCCTCAACGGTTTCCTTGAGGAAGAGTTGTATATGATGCAACCCGAAGGTTTTGTCGATCCAGAGAATGCTGACAAAGTTTGCAAACTCCAGCGATCCATTTATGGACTGGTGCAAGCATCTCGGAGTTGGAATAAACGCTTTGATGAGGTGATCAAAGCGTTTGGGTTTATACAAGTTTATGGAGAAGCTTGTATTTACAAGAAAGTGAGTGGGAGCTCTATAGCGTTTCTAGTGTTATATGTGGATGACATATTGCTGATCGGAAACGATATAGAAATGCTGGAAAGCGTGAAGGAATATTTGAATAAGAGTTTTTCAATGAAGGACCTAGGAGAAGCTGCTTTCATATTAGGCATTAAGATCTATAGAGATAGGTCGAGACGCTTAATAGCACTTTCACAGAGCACATACCTTGATAAAGTTTTGAAGAAGTTCAAAATGGAACAGGCCAAGAAGGGGTTCTTGCCTATGTTGCAAGGTGTGAAGTTGAGTAAGACTCAATGCCCAATGACTGCAGAAGATAAAGAAAAGATGAGCGTCATCCCCTATGCTTCAGCCATAGGCTCTATCATGTATGCAATGCTGTGCACAAGACCTGATGTCAGCCTTGCCATAAGTATGGCTGGAAGGTTTCAAAGTGATCCTGGAATGGAGCACTGGCAAGCGGTCAAGAATATCCTTAAGTACCTTAACAGGACTAAGGACATGTTTCTCATTTATGGAGGTGATGAAGAGCTCGTCGTAAAGGGTTACGTCGATGCAAGCTTTGACACTGATCCGGACGATTCTAAATCGCAAACCGGATACGTATTTATTCTTAACGGGGGAGCGGTAAGCTGGTGCAGTTCCAAGCAAAGCGTGGTAGCTGATTCTACGTGCGAAGCGGAGTACATCGCAGCCTCGGAGGCAGCGAAGGAAGGTGTCTGGATGAAGCAGTTCATGACAGATCTTGGAGTAGTGCCTAGTGCACTGAATCCAATAAATCTGTTCTGTGACAACACTGGTGCCATTGCTCTAGCCAAGGAACCAAGGTTTCACAAGAGGACCAGACACATAAAGCGACGCTTCAACTCCATCCGGTTCTACATCGAGGAGAAGGACATAAATATTTGCAAAGTGCACACAGATCTGAATGTTGCAGACCCGTTGACTAAACCTCTTCCAAGGGCTAAACATGATCAACACCAGAACTGTATGGGTGTTCGATTCATTACCATGTAAATCACATAGTGATGTGAACTAGATTATTGACTCTAGTGCAAGTGGGAGACTGTTGGAAATATGCCCTAGAGGCAATAATAAATTAGTTATTATCATATTTCCTTGTTCATGATAATCGTTTATTATCCATGCTATAACTGTATTGATCGGAGACTTAAATGCATGTGTGGATACATAGACAAAACCATGTCCCTAGTATGCCTCTAATGGACTAGCTCGTTGATCAAAGGATGGTTAAGGTTTCCTAGCCATGGACATGAGATGTCATTTGATAACGGGATCACATCATTAGGAGAATGATGTGATGGATAAGACCCAAACTACAAACATAGCATATGATCGTGTCAGTTTATTGCTACTGTTTTCTGCATGTCAAGTATATGTTCCTATGACCATGAGATCATGCAACTCACGGATATCGGAGGAGTGCCTTGTGTGTATCAAACGTCGCAACGTAACTGGGTGACTATAAAGGTGCTCTACAGGTATCTCCGATGGTGTTTGTTGAGTTGGCATGGATCGAGACTGGGATTTGTTACTCCGTGTGACGGAGAGGTATCTCAGGGCCCACTCGGTAATACAACATCACAACAAGCCTTGCAAGCAATATGGCTAAGTGTTAGTCACGGGATCTTGTATTACGGAACGAGTAAAGAGACTTGCCAGTAACGAGGTTGAACTAGGTATGGAGATACCGACGATCGAATCTCGGGCAAGTAACATACCGAAGAACAAAGGGGACGTTATACGGGATTAACTGAATCCTTGACATAGAGGTTCGACCGATAAAGATCTTCGTAGAATATGTAGGAACCAATGTGGACGTCCAGGTCCCGCCATTGGTTATTGACCGTAGAGGTGTCTCGGTCATGTCTACATAGTTCTCGAACCCGCAGGGTCTGCACACTTAAGGTTCGGTGACGTTTCGGTAGTGTAGAGTTATGTATGGTGGTGACCGAAGGTTGTTGGGAGTCCCGGATGAGATCCCGGACGTCACGAGGAGCTCCGGAATGGTCCGGAGGTAAAGATTCATATATAGGAAGTCCCAGTTTGGTTTCCGGAAAAGTTTCGGGCTCATCGGTAGTGTACCGGGAGTATCGGTATTGTACCGGGAGTGCCGGTAGTGTACCGGAGGACCTCCGGGAGGGGTATTTCGACCCCAAGAGGTCCATGGGCTGTGGGAGAATAATAACCAGCCCTTAGTGGGCTGGGAAAACAGCCACAAAGGCCCATGGCGCAGGAGAGAAAGTCCTAAAGCAAAAAGTGGAAAATCAGCCAATAGGAGGCAATCCTACTCCAATTAGGATTGGAGGTGAAGTAGGATTGCTCCCACCTCCTATTTCGGCCGACCCAAAGGCCTTGGCTGCCTCTCCTCTCCTCTCCTCCTATATATACTAGTGGATTGGGTGGTTTTTGGACAGAATTTCCGGCCACGTGCTACCCGTTCCACCGGTGCATAGTTTCTCCTCTAGATCGTAGTTCCGCAGTGCTTAGGCGAAGCCCTGCCGGAATTGCTCCACCACCATCACCGGAGCGCCGTCACGCTGCCGGTGAACTCTCTCTCCTCTCCACCCCTCTTGCTGGATCAAGACGGTGGAGATCGTCATCAAGCTGCACGTGTGCTGAACGCGGAGGTGCCGTCCGTTCGGTACTAGATCGGAAGGATCGTGATCAAGGCCACGAGACGTTCGTGATTGGATCGTGGGACGGATCGTGACGAGATCGTGGGACGGTTCGTGATTGGTTCGCGGGACGGTTCGTGATTGGATCGCGGGACGCTCGGCGATTTGGATCGCGAAGAAGTTCGACTACACCAACCGCGTTTCTTAACGCTTCCCGCTTAGCGATCTACAAGGGTACGTAGATCCACTCTCCCTCTCGTAGATGCTCATCACCATGGATAGGTTTGCGTGTGCGTAGGAAAATTTTTGTTTCCCATGCGACGTTCCCCAACAACACTTTGTGTTCTACTCGAGATCTCATCTACACATAGACCTAGCTCATGATGCCACTCTTGGGGAACGTCTCATGGGAAACAAAAAATTTCCTAAGCTCACGCAAGACCTATCCATGGTGATGAGCATCTACAAGAGGGAGAGTAGATCTACATACCCTTGTAGATCGCTAAATGGGAAGCATTAAGAAACGCGGTTGGTGTAGCCGAACATCTTCACGATCCAAATCGCCGAGCGTCGCGCGATCCAATCACGATCCATCCCGATCAAGCACCGAACAGACGGCACCTCCGCGTTCAGCACACGTATAGCTTGATGACGATCTCCGCCTTCTTGATCTAGCAAGAGGGAGTGGAGAGGTAGACAAGTTCTCCGGCAGCGTGACGGCTCTGCGGCGATGGTGGTGGAGCAATTCCGGCAGGGCTTCGCCTAAGCACTGCAGAAAACCGATCTAGAGGAGAAACTATGCACTAGAGGAACGGGTAGCACGTGGCTGAAAATCAAGTGCAAAAACCCTAAAACCACTAGTATATATAAGAGGAAGAGAGGAGGACGCTTGGCCCAAGGGCCAAGCCATCTAGGCGTCGGCCGAACCAAGAGGAGAGGAAGATTCCTCCTCCAATCCTAGTAGGATTAGGACTCCTCCTTATTTTGGCCTTTTGGCCTTTTTCCACCTTTTTCTATTTGGGCTTTTCTTCCCAGCCTCATGGGCCTTGTGTGGGACTTCCACCATCCCACTAAGGGCTGGTATTCACTCTACCACAGCCCATGTAGCCTCTTGGGTCGAAATACCCCTCCCGATGGTCTCCCAGTAGACTACCGGCACTCCCGGTACACTACCAATGAGCCCGAAACTTTTCCGGTGACCAAAATAGGACTTCCTATATATCAATCTTTACCTCCAGACCATTCCAGAGCTCCTCGTGACGTCCGGGATCTCATCCGGGACTCTGAACAACCTTCAGTCACCATCATGCATAACTTTATACTACCGAAACGTCACCAAACCTTAAGTGTGCAGACCCTGCTGGTTCGAGAACTATGTAGACATGACCGGGACACCTCTACGGTCAATAACCAATAGCGGGACCTGGATTCCCATATTGGTTCCTACACATTCTACGAAGATCTTTATCGGTCGAACCTCTATGTCAAGGATTCAGTTAATCCTGTATGATGTTCCCTTTGTCCTTAGGTATGTTACTTGCCCGAGATTCGATCATCGGTATCTCCATACCTACTTCAACCTTGTTACCGGCAAGTCTTTTTACTTGTTCCGTAATACAAGATCCCGTGACTAACACTTAGTCACATTGCTTGCAAGGCTTATTGTGATGTTGTATTATCGAGTGGGCCCTAAGATACCTCTCCGTCACACGGAGTAACAAATCCCAGTCTTGATCCATGCCAACCCAACAAACACCCTCGGAGATACCTGTAGATCACCTTTATAGTCACCCAGTTATGTTGCGACGTTTGATACACACAAGGCACTCTTCCGGTGTCCGTGAGTTGCATGATCTCATGGTCATTGAAACATATACTTGACATTCAGAAAACAGTAGCAATAAACTGACACGATCATATGCTACGTTTGTAGTTTGGGTCTTGTCCATCACATCATTCTCCTAATGATGTGATCCCGTTATCAAATGACATCACATGTCAATGGCTAGGAAACCTTGACCATCTTTGACCAACGAGCTAGTTCACTAGAGGCATACTAGGGACAAAGTGTTGTCTATTTACCCACACATGTAATGTGTTTCCAATCAATACAATTATAGCATGGATAATAAACGATTATCATGAACAAGGAAATATAATAATAAACACTTTATTTATTGCCTCTACGGCATATTTCCAGCAGTAGGTCCCAAAATATAGATTTCTTCTTCAAGTTGGTTGTGTGTCCCTGAATGTCATTCGGAACAGATTGTCCGCCAGGACCCTTTCCAAAGATTACTTGTAAATCCTTGACCATATCAAGTATATCATCACCGTATGGAGGACGGGCTTCTTTCGATGATCTACCTCACCTTTGAAATGCTTGCTTTTCTTTCTTAAGGCATGCTTGGTTGGAAGAAGTCGATGATATCCCATGTACACATTCTTCTTGAATTTGTCCAAATATATACTTTCAGTATCATCTAAACAGTGCATGCATGTGTTGTATCCCTTGTTTGTCCGTCCTGAAAGGTTACTAAGAGTAGGCCAATCATTGATGGTTATAAACAACAATGCTCGTAGGTCAAATTCCTGTTGTTTGTGCTCATCCCAGACACGTACACCTTTTTTATCCCACAACTGTAAAAGTTCTTCAACTAATGGCCTTAAGTACACATCAATGTTGTTGCAGGGTTGCTTAGGGCCTTGGATGAGCAGTGGCATTATAATGAACTTCCGCTCCATGCGCAACCAAGGAGGAAGGTTATAGATACATAGAGTCACGGGGCAGGTGCTATGATTGTAGCTCTGCTCCCCAAAAGGATTAATGCCATCTGCACTTACACTAAACCGTACGTTCCTTACGTCGTCTGCAAAGTCCCGCCACTTTCTCTCGATTTTTCTCCACTACGACCCGTCAGCGGGCCTCTCAACTTCCCGTCTTTCTTACGGTCTTCTGCATACCATGGCAACAACTTGGCATGCTTTCTGTTTCTGGACAGACATTTCAACCGTGGTATTATAGGAGCATACCACATCACCTTGGTAGGAAACCTCTTCCTGGGGCGCTCGCCCTCAACATCACCAGGGTCATCTCGTCTAATCTTATACCGCAATGCACCACATACCGGACATGCGTTCAAATTCTTGTACTCACCGTGGTAGAGGACGCAACCATTAGGGCATGCATGTATCTTATGCACCTCTAATCCTAGAGGGTAGAGAACCTTCTTTGCTTCGTACGCATTGCTAGGCAATTCGTTATCCTTTGGAAGCTTATTCTTCATTATTTTCAGTAACTTTTCAAATCCCTTGTCAGATAAACCGTTCTCTGCCTTCCATTGCATCAATTCCAGTGTGGTATTGAGCTTTGTGTTGCCATCTTGGCAATTTGGATACAACCCTTTTTTGTGATCCTCTAACATGCGATCGAACTTCAACTTCTCCCTTTCACGTTCGCATTCTCTCTGTGCATCAACAATGATCCGGCAAAGATAATCATCGCACACATCTGGTGCCTCTTGATCTTCAGTGTCCGCCGTTGCAGTATCACCGTATTCAAGGTACATAGGACGATAGTTGTCATCATCCTCTTCCATCATAACTCCTCTTTATCCGTGCTTGGTCCAAACATTATAGTGTGTCATGAAACCGTTCTCAAGCAGGTGCAAGTGAATGGATTTCGGGGAAGAGTAATCCTTCGTATTCCCACAGACAGTACATGGACAATACATAAAACCATTCTGCTTGTTTGCCTCAGCCACTTCGAGAAAATTATGCAGGCCCTCAATGTAGTCGAAGGTGCGTCGGTCTCCGTACATCCATTGTCGGTTCATCTGTGTGCATTATATAATGAAGTATATCAAAAACCATTACAAAACATCATGAATATAGAAGTGAGTACACCCCTCCACTACATACACACCTCCACTAGAACCCACAAACCACTCTACTTCTAGAGCATTTGAAATCAGCTAAACTAGCAGTGATAGATGAAAGGATGAAGTTGCTAACCTTTTAGAACACCTGTGTAGTTGGTGCAGCGCCAAACTTCGACAAATCTTAGGGAAAATGTAGCTTGGAGGTCAAGCTTGAAGAGGAGAAAGCTTAAGTGCGGCTCGAGCATTTCATTAAACACCTCATGTGCATAGGAGGTGAGAACAAAGTAGCACACACCTCCCACACTCTTCCATGGCCAAAAAAATAGAGGAGCTGGGGCAGGGGTGCGGATATATATATAGGCAAAAGATTTAGACCCGGTTTGTGTCTAAAACTGGGACTAATGGCCACACCTTTAGTCCCTGTTCCAAACACCAACCGGGACTAATGGGAAGTAACCCCTTTAGTCCCGGTTGGTGGCTGGAACCGGGACTAAAGGTCCCAGCCGAACCAGGACTGATGCCTGGCGAGGCCTAGCCGACGTCCTAGCCTCTCGAACCGGGACTGATGCTGCCAGTAGTCTCGGTTCGTAACACGACTGGGACTAATGTTCTGACCTGGCGAGGACGAAAGCCCTGTTTTCTACTAGTGGCATGTCATTCGCAAGAAAAAATAATTTTTAACATAGCCACGTTGATCAAGATGAAGCACCCACATTGATCAAGATAAAACACAATCATTTGCCAAAAATATATTGCATATATGAAACTAGTGGGGAAGGTTTTTAAAGCTTGGATGCAAATTCCCCCAAAATTTAGCATGTACTACTGGAAATGATGTTATGTTTGACCAAAATACGGAACCAACAACCTAGCTTCATAAATAGCTTTGTCATATTCATTCCGCAATAATATGCCAACATCCTCGCTTAATCGCTCGATTGCGTACCGATTATCTTTAAATGCAAAGATTCAAGGGAAATTTTAGAATGCACCGAACACGCTTATGTTTATAGTCTTGTGGACCTCTAACAATTGATAAATCTAGAGTGTGGAAGATATTCTTTAATTACTAGTTGCAATATGCAGACTGGATTTTTCCGAGAAACGTAATTGAGTAGATGTTTGACCTTTGCATCTAGTGAAGCGCAAAAACCAAACGTGACTATGAATTCTTGAATGAAATATGACAAATCTATCAAACGGACCGGCTACACATCGTCTAAAAAGTTGCGCGCGGTCTATACCATGATCACCACTTGTGTTGGGACATAGTATCGGCAACCCCCTGCCTAATCACATCGTAACAAATACTAAAGTTGAAGCAAGTTGACGTGCAACAATATAAGCTACGATGATCTAGAAGTCCTCTTCTCGTAGAAAAATGTTATTTTTGACTTGGCCGCATTGACCAAGATGAAGCACCCATATTCACAAAAAGAAGTTCTCCCCACAAAGTTGTCTTTAAAACCCTGGACTAATGTTTCATAAAACAAAATCAATTCCGAAAATATACAGTACATATGGAACTTGACAATTAATATCTAAAGTAGAGGCGTTCATTTTGGGTTAGTCCCTGCGTCGTCGTCGAAAAAAGCAACAAAGTCTGCTATACCATAGTAGTATGCCATTTACAAGAAAAAATAATTTTTGACATAGCCACATTGACCAAGATGAAGCACCCACATTTACGGAACAAAAAAATTGTCCCCGCAAAAGGTCTCATTATAACCTAGACCCAAGTTTCATAAAATACAATCAGTTACCAAAAATATATTGCATATATGCAACTAGTGGGGAAGGTTTTAAAAGCTTGGATGCAAATTCCTGAAAATTTAGCATGTACTGCTGGAATTGATGTTATGTTTGACCAAAATTTGGAACCAACAACCTAGCTTCGTAAATAGCTTTGTCGTATCCATTCTGCAATAATATGCCCGCATCCTCGCTCAATCGCTCGGTTGCGTACCAATTATCTTTAAATGCAAAGATTCAAGGGAAGTTTTAGAATGCACCGAACACGCTTATGTTTACTGTCCTGTGGACCCCTAACAATTGAAAAATCTAGAGCGTGGAAGATAATCTTTAATTACTAGTTGCTATATGCAGATTGGATTTTCCGAGTAACTTAATTGAGTACATGTTTGACCTATGCGTCTAGTGAAGCGCAGAAAACAAAAATGACTATGAACTCTTGCGCGAGATATGACAAATCGATCAAACAGACTGGCTACACATCGTCTAAAAAGTTACGCACGGTCTATAACATGATCACCACCTATGTTGGGACATAGTACCAGCAACCGTCTGCCTAATCACATCGTAACAAATACTAAAGTTGAAGCAAGTTGACACGCAACAATATAACCTATGATGATCTAGAAGTTTTCTTCGTCTCGTGGAAAAAAGTTATTTTTTGACATGGCACATTGACCAAAATCGATGAAGCACCCACATTCACAAAAAGAAGTTCTCCCCACAAAGCTCTCTTTAAAACCCTGGACTAATGTTTCATAAAACAAAATCAATTCCAAAAACATACGGCCCATATGCAAAAAAAAAAAATCTTCGCGCAAGAATTAATAATATATAAAGTAGAGGTGTTCATTTTGGGTTAGTCCCTGCGTCGTCGAAAAAAGCCACAAGACCTGCTACACCATAGTAGCATGTCACGCGGAGAGATCGATATACCGAAACGGGGGGAAACGGAACGATTTCGGCGCGAAAACGTGTAAAAAACAAAGCTAAAAGTGGCAGCGACATTGCGTGCAGTTGGGCTTCACCTGCCCCCCCCCCCCCCCCCCCCCCCCCCCCGCGGAGAGACCAGGCCAGAGAGGTTAAAGCAAAGCAAAGAAGGGAGAGGAAGAGAGGGAGAAAAGCGGGGTGTTTGTAAGCGAGCGCGCCATTAGTTGCAAGAGGGCATGGAGCCGAACAGAAAGTCTGTTTCGCCATTAATGGCCTCTCAGCCCTTCTGGAACCCATAGACCTACAGTCAGTCGTCCCACACACACACACACAACCAAGCAAAAGGAGATACATGTAGACAAGAGCGTCATTAGAGGCGAAGGGGGGAGAACTGGTAGTAGTTTGTTGGCAAAGCAGTGGCTAGCTAGGCTCCAAGGCGCCATCACGAGCTAGGAGAGATAGATCGACCGAGGTCATGCCGGGCGCCCGGCCGGCTGGTGTGGAGAAGATAGATGGCTAGGTAGGGATAGATAGATAGAGAGGTGGTGCCTTGGCAGCTAGCCCCCGCCCCCCCTAGAGTCAAACCCAGCCGTATTTAGGTCTCGCCCGGCCGAGATATACATACGTAGACGCAGACACAGAGCGAGAAAGATAGAGAGAGAGAGAGGAAGCTTTAGCCCCCTCCCTGTGTGTGCGTGCGTGTGTGCTCCTTCCGTCGTCGTCGGTGTCGGTCTCCCTCGCGATGATGATGAGCGAAGGCCAGGGACAGCAGCAACAGCAGGAGATCATCACCCAGCAACATCAGCAACAGCAACAGCAACAGCCGCTGGAGATGGACATCACCTTCGGGATGAGCAGCCATCAACATCACCATGCCCCTCCTTCCTCGTCGTCCTCCTCCTCCATGCACGCCGCCGCCGCGAGCTTCATGTGCGGTTCCGAACTCACTTCAATCCAATTGAATTTTTTAGTTTGCTTCCCTGTTTGTTCTCGCATGCCTTTGATCTATCCGTTTCGATCCGGGAATTCGATTGGATTTTACGCTCTTCATGTTTCTCTGATTCTTAAACTGTTCCTTCTTTTGTTTTGCGAAATTTCTTGAGCTGTTCCTTAATTTTCTTGATTTGTGTGGTTCTTGCACCGGGTATACATAATTGATCTTGCATGTCTTAATTGGTTTCTATCTTTGTTTCTTGATAAACATGAACTGGCTAGCGGAAAGGCTAGGGAACCTGCCTTCTTCTACTGAATTTTTCATCCATGTTCATCCGCCTCCGCCTTTCTTTCTTTGCCAATGTAAACTTGGAAAGTCAAGTGATGATTCTTTGATTAGGTATATGGTTGTGATATGACAGATCCAAGTACTTTGACAATTTCATCGCTTTTGTATTTCTTTGTCTTGTACTCCGAGGGGAGGAGAAATTCTAGACGATGCGTGATACGGGTTTCGATTTTAAATCGGCGCCTCTCTTTCCAATATTTCGGTGCAGATAGTTGAATTGTTGTGTTCTGATAATCGGAGCCGGCCGGATCGCTGAATTGTCATGGCTTGTTTATTCGGTTCAGATAGTTGAATTGTTGCGGAAATTAACAACTCACTAGTCTCCAATTTGGACATTAGGTACACTAATAATTAGCAATTGTTTTTCGAATGACAACAAGAACACTACTTGTCATTAATTAAAAGATTAGGACAAAATATTATTTATACATAGTAAGTGACACTCTTCATGCAGTAGTAGTACATCTCGTTTGTACCTACAGAGTCCATGCATATGCTTTTACATATTTTTTCAATGAGCATATCTTGCACACAAGAAATTCCGGGGCTAGCCATGCCATGCCATGCATGCATATTTCCTGGGCTGCCAAATAAATGCCTCCTACTACTCCTACCACTAGTGCTGCAAGGCTAGAGAAGATTCCACAATACCCTCCTGTTCCCACTCCTGCAGAGAGCAGAGAGGAGGGGTTGGAGTTGGACCAGGCCACAATAATAGCATCACACATTCATAGGCTAGCTTATGGCAGCAGCATGTATGATTTCATGATGATGTGTGCGTGTGTGTGTGTGTGAGAGAGAGGGGTTCCTCAACCCCTGTGCATGCATGCATGCTTCAGCTCATCGCCCGTTTCTTTTCACCACCCATATTAGTACTGTCGTATATACTTACATTCTAATTTGTGTTGCACAACCATGCATGCAGGAGCAGCAAGGAGGCATCAGGCGCGTATGACCATCTGGGGGAGCTGGACCAGGCCCTGTTCATGTACCTCGACCATGGCCACGCCTCCACGCAGCAAGAGCAGCGCCGTAAGTGCATGCACGAAAAAACGGGGTCAATTTCAGTTTCTTTTTGCAGTTCTGCAGGGGTTAAATGCAGGTGTTCTCGATTAAAAGTTGATTGGCGCGCGCTTTATTAATTGCGCGTCTAATCGGGAGGGCTAGTTAATGGGGGTGTAGGTAAGGCTCAGAAACTGAGATGTGTCGACTTTGGAATATATGAGTACAACATATATTCCATCAATCAAAAAGAAAAAAGGGCTTTGGCACATATAGGAAGAGGGGCATATAGATGTGATGGGTGTAGAGAGAGTAGAGACAGAGATGCCTCCTCCTGGCTTTAGCTCTGATCTGGTGCATGCAGAAAGAAAGGCGCATGCATCTTTTTTCCGGGGTTTGAGAGCAAACGATCGTATGGCCGGCCGGCCGGCCTGCGGCAGATTCTCAGGCAGGCACCCCATTTTGACCAGGATCTCCTCTGCAAATCTGCAAATCTGCCTGCCTGCCGCCCTCGTCGAGTACCACCACCACCATGTGGTGGCCTGGAATCCCTCCAAGAACACATATGCTCGCTCAAAGTCGTCCATGGAACCCAACAAAACCCTCTCTCTCTCTCTCTCTCTCTCTCTCTCTCTCTCTTTCTCTCTCTCTCTCTCTCCTCCTTTGCGGTTTGCGCGGTCGGACTGTGAGTGTGACATGTAACAGACGCCGCTCAATCATTTCGTGGCGATGGAGCTGCCGCATGCCGCATGCTGCATCTGCATGTGCCCGCGGCAGCGGAGCGCAGACACATGCACGTAGAGGGGGGGAGCTCCGCCTCCGGACTCCACCACCTGCAATGGCGTGCGTCCGCATCTGTGGCGTTTGTTTGACCCGATCCGAGCCCTATCCACCCACCCGGTCCTCTTCCGGTTCGGGAACCCGAACCGTACAGGAGCATGCATGCATGCCTAAGCTGTGCGCATCCCTCCTGCCTGACCCGTATCTCCCCGTACCCCAGTGCCCAGCCCAGCTTTCTCGTGTCTCGCCCGCCAGGACGGCCAGACCAGCCAGCAAGCAGCTCGTACCGCCAGCCAGAGCGCCAGCGATCTCGCTGCCGCTGTACGCGCCTGCCATGATTATTTTGTTCCCGTCCGCACGAGAACGTACGACAGCAACCTCGGTGGCGGACGGGCGAGCTCCTGTATATGTGCATATGAACCTCTAGCTAGCTAGCTCGGTTCCATCAGCTCCGGCCGTTGCTCACTCACTTTCCCCTCTCCCTGCTTCCTCGTCTTGTTCATGGATGCTGCAGAGACACTCAACATCTTCCCCTCCCAGCCGATGCATGTGGAGCCATCGCCAAAGGTACGCACGCACGCACGCCACAGCTCCATCGATCTCATGCATGCATGCACTGCTTGCTCAAGCTCATGAATGGTTGTGATTGGCAATGGCACGCAGGGGGAGCTTGGCCTAGTCCTGTCGCCGGCGCCCGTGGGGTCGAAGATGCCGAGCGGCAGGTCGTCGCCGGACCACCATCACCACCACCAGCAGCAGCAGGCGGCCGCCGCGGCCATGGAGGAGTTGGCGGCCGGGAGCAGGAGGCAGCAGCAGGAGCACCACCTCCACCTGCAGCACCAGCAGCAACAACCCGCCTTCGCCACTGCCGAATCCGCAGGGGCCAGCAACAAGGATGTCAAGCCGCTGACAAAGGTGAGTCTGACCGTGCGAGAGCAGCTGGCTGGCTATTAGTTAACCTCACCTAATTAACTAACCCGGCCGTCTGTTGCTAAGCTAGCTAGCTAGATTTGTTGTTGTTAATTCAGCTGCCCCATGTCATATTGTTATTTTAATTGACTGACAATATTGGTCTCTTTGCGTGGTTGCAGAAGGAGCACAAGAGGGGCTTATCCACCGGCGAACGCGACCCAAAAGTAACAACTAAACTTGTCTTGATTGTCATATGTCTATGAAAAATCAAGCATAGGCTGTAGAGCTGCTAGTGTTTCTTTCTATGGTTGTGTTGGATATGCAACTCAATTTCTGGTAATTGACGAAATGCAGACGCTGAGGAGGCTAGCCCAGAACAGGGAGGCGGCAAGGAAGAGCAGGCTGAGGAAGAAGGTGAGTGACTCAAGCAACAGTTTTATAACACCCGAATGGCAAGAGACACAAGTGGTAGAAAAAGCAAATATATATGCTATTGCTAGTTCTTTTCTCTATGATCAATGGCGGCCTCATCTTGCATAGTGTTGATGAATTGTTGTTACGTTTCTCTATTAATTCGATGCAATGCAACAGGCTTATATCCAGCAGCTCGAGTCCAGCAGGATCAGGCTGGCTCAGATCGAGCAAGAGCTCCACAGCGCAAGAGCTCAGGTACGTATCTGCAAGAAAATAAAGGCCGCAAATATTACGATCTCTCCTTATTCTCGATCCAATCTGGGCATGCACATTCACCTGTGTATGTGTGTGCAGGGAGTGCTCTACCCCGGCAGCAGCCTCCTGGCCGAGCAAGGCATCGCCGGTAAAGGTCTCGGCGGCATCGACGGCCTCAGCTCAGGTACCCACCCGTCCATCCCCAGCTCCATCCTTGAGCGATCCAGAAAGAATTTCGGATGCGTGTCTTCGGGCTGCTACTAATTGGAAGCAATTGGCCAGCAGAGGCGGCGATGTTCGACGTGGAGTACGCGCGGTGGCAGGAGGAGCACAACCGGCTGATGTACGAGCTGCGGGCGGCGCTGCAGCAGCACCTGCCAGAGGGGGAGCTGCAGATGTACGTGGAGAGCTGCCTGGCGCACCACGACGAGGTGTTGGCCATCAAGGACGCAGTCATCAAGGGCGACGTCTTCCACCTCATCTCCGGCGTCTGGAGGAGCCCCGCCGAGCGCTGCTTCCTCTGGCTCGGTGGCTTCCGCCCCTCCGAGGTCATCAAGGTACGTACGCCTGTCTACGTTGCATTTCTTGATTCTTCAGACCAGATTAACCCTAGCCCTAGATCTAGCTAGTGTCAGTCGCAGTCACCACCTCTCGATCTCGGTTGCAGCACTCTTGCCTAACATCATGGAGTGAATTTTCTTGCCTTTTGGGAAAACATAAATTGAAAGAATTTTAAAGTGTGTGCGTGTGCGTGTGCGTGCACCTGAAAAAATTGTTTATCATTATATTTCAGGAAGAAAATTACTTTGTTCTAGACCATCTGCGATGTATGGTCGCAGTGATGCACACAGACACCACAGTTAGATCCTCCCATAGTACCTCAGTTTTCATTTTGAGTTCACTAGCTAGAAAAGGTTTATTTTGAACATGTCTGGTTGTACCAGATCCCTTGCTTAAAAAAAGTATAGTTCACCGAAACCATATATAGTATGCTTTTTGACAATTGTCATATACTTCGCTTTTTTTGTTTAAGGTAAAAAAGGCAAAGGATTTCAGTTTAAAGAAAGCAAAGGATTTGAACTTTTATCGAGTAGGAATTCATGAATTACTACATCTTTCAATGCTGACCATTCAAATTTAGGACCAAATAAGCCATTTTGACTTATTAATCTTTGTACGATTATATAATATTTAATTATAAAAAAATATTGAAGATACAACCTCCATCTCATGATATAATAGTGTTTTTGACACTACAATAATATAAAAAAACGCTCTTATATGGTAAAACAAAGGAAGTATTTTTTGTTGTTACCGTACAGATAAAAAACTCTAAACAAATATAGCTACATTCTCTACCTAATTTTTTGTAAGCTTGCATTAATGCCACATCAGCACCGATGCATGTCAATCACAAACCATAGGCTACATTTGTCTGCATGTAATCCACTACCTAAATTTTCTAAGCATGCGATCTGCCACATCAGCATGACATCACATATGCTTGTCAATCATAAGCTGCTTTTTGGTGTCAATTTAATCATGCCACATTAGCAAGTCATCCATAAGTTATAATTTTAAGTTAATTTTTATATTGCCATATACGTATGGTATTTTTGTCAGATACCTGGAGTATACTTACGTAGTTAATGGTTCACATTCTGTTAACTCGATGAAAATCGAGAATATTAATACATTTGTTTTTAGCATTTTTTTTAGTTTTTTCAAGCACCTATATTAGTACAATTAATTTAACAAGGTTCGAACATGCGTGGTATTTGTAGTATTACTAACTAGTGGTCAAATATAGAGAGGTTCTTAGCGCAAAAAATATATAGAAGTTTTGATACATGCTTCTTAGGAAAATCATGTACTCCTACCTTTTTTTTTACGGGAATCACTTACTTGGAACAAAGTTAGTGCATGTGTATGTTCATGTTCTTTTACCCGTCCGGATGTGCTCATTCTCGATTGTTCCAAAATTTCAACTTCACAACTTAAAATTGCAAATCATTGAGTTTAACAGACAATCTAAATTAAATGTGAGTAAATGTTTTTAATTGCAAAATATTAATGCGGTTTACCATAAAGAGAAAATAAATAAATATTGGTGCAATTGGAGAGTTGCAGTGGAGATGAGTTAATCCAATTCTTTTTCATGAGGAGAAAAATACCTCCTCCACAAAGAAATATATGAGTGTTTAGATCACTAAAGTAGTGATCTAAATGTTTTTATATTTCTTTACATACGGAGACTAGGTTTTTCATGCAAAAACATATTTTTTAGCCTATACTCATATAGCTAGCAGGTCCTTTTACAAGATCGCGACGTGCATGCATACACGAAAGCCAAACGCTCCACATATGTCAGAGAGAGTTGGTCGTGTAGGTAGGTATAGATAGCCATGTCATGCCATGCATGCATGTCTCGCGCGCGGCATTCAAGTCGATCGTGCGATCGAGAGGGAGCCGGCATGGCGAACTCGGCTGCGCGTAGTCCATCATCATGCGCATTTCGGCGCCGGGTGACGCAATCCTGGAGGAATCCTCTCGTTTTCAGCAGCTAGGGGCCGGCCTAGGCAGGGCGAGGGCAGGGCACCTGCCATGGATCCGGGCCGGCCGGGCGATTCCCTCCCGCCGCGCGCATTGAAGAGCTTAGCCGGCCGGCCCTCGATCCCCGCTGCGCCGCGCAGGCATGCCCCGCCGTCTCCGCGGCGCGTGCGGCGGGCACGATCGATGGCTCGCGATGCGTTCTGGGGCAGTATTAAATGGCGGGGGGAGCGCGGGGCGTCTCCTTCCCTCCTGTTTGTGGAAATGCCAATCATGTCAACTCGTCCTAGCTGTAACTGAAACTGAAGATGGGTTCTCTGTTCAGGCCGTGGATATGCATGCATGCGTGCGTGCGTGTGCGTGCGCGCGTTACGCTGATGTTGATGTTGATCGATGTGTTGATTTAATTTGGGTGGTGTGGATGCAGATGGTGCTTTCGCACGTGGACCCGCTGACGGAGCAGCAGATCGTGGCGGTGTACGGGCTGCAGCAGTCGGCGGTGCAGACGGAGGAGGCGCTGAGCCAGGGCCTGGACGCGCTCTACCAGTCCCTCTCCGACACCGTCGTCTCCGACGCGCTCACCTGCTGCTCCACCCCCAACGTCTCCAACTACATGGGCCAGATGGGCCTCGCCGTCCACAAGCTCTCCACCCTCGAAGGCGTCGTCAGACAGGTCAGTCAGTCAGTCACTGTCTTCTACTTACTTATCCATCATTCTTCATTACTTTGCATTTCACGTCGCTCTAGTGTTTCTGTTAGAGCTGCGACCCCATCCATCGATCGATCGATGGAGCCAAATATACATATTCCTTGATTAGTTCACAGGGTACAACGGATGGTTCACCTAATCGAGATCGATCGAGACTCCATTTGCTTAGATTAATTTGTCAGCGTGCAGGCGGCTAGCTAGCTAGGTAGCCACCCACAATATATATAAACTAATTACAGTCTAGATGCATGTATGGATTAGGTTCTGAACATTAGAAAAGCATCCGACTGTCGCCATCCCGAAAATGGACGCAGCTGAGGTAGTAGCTAGGATCGACAGCGTGATTTGTTAACTATATATAATAAAAAATACAATCCTGCAAGTCTAGCAAAAAGAACAGTCGTAGTAGGATCTAGCTAATCTGTTCACCGACCTCCGATTTCCTTGTTGGGTATAGTGGGTGCATGCATTGTTTAGGCCGCCCTTCACCTGCTCTCACGGATTCCACAAGCAGAACCTGACGCATCATATGATTTACTATATGCTTACTTTTAATTAAGGCCGCTGGCTGATCCTGGCGTGACGACGGCAGAACGTCAAGTGTTGATAATCTACTGTCATCAGCAATATGTATGCATTGTTTCTGCATGTGCGTTTGTGTATGCTTGATCTGGAGCTGATTGCTGTTTCGTGGATGTGTGCAGGCGGAGAAGCTGAGGCAGCAGACGCTGCACCGGCTGCACCAGGTGCTGACGGCGCGGCAGATGGCGCGGTCGCTGCTGGCCGTCTCCGACTACTTCCACCGCCTCCGCGTGCTCAGCTCTTTCTGGGTCAACCGCAACAGGATGGCGCCGCAGGACCAGCAGCTGGAGGCCGGCCCTCACACCTAGCTCTTAACCTTATCGATCCACCACCATGCGTGCGTGCATGCATCTCGCTCGTCCTATGCATGTATGCATGCATGCATGTATGCATGCGTGCGTGCATTTCTCTGAGGAAGTTGAAGGAAGCGCGCAGTGACCGTCCAAGCTTATATTAGCAGTGGAGAGGAAGAAAGAGAGGGGAAACTGAATTTGAATGATGACCTCTAACAAAGAATGTCCTACCGTTGTGTCTTGGATTTGGAGTAATTAATTAGAAGTTGTAGCTAGATAGTATGGTCGGTCGACTGATGTACTCGTGGCTGATCGACCTGAATTGATTAGCTTGTCTTGCCTCCGGATGCATGTGGTTCGACTCTCCATCGTATAGATCCAGTGTTTACCGGTTCATTCTCGGTGTGGCACGAGTGGGATTTCGAGTGGAAGTGCCACGCTCCCGTGGCAGCGATGCTCGTGGGTGTCGCTCTCGACTGCGTCCTCACATTCTTACGGGCGCCATCATGGAGCTCGGGTGCCTTACGGCCACACCATCGGCGTCATCGGGGCAAGCTTGGATCCTGGCTCAAAGCTTCTTCGGCTATAACGTGGGACGGCTCGTTTGGCTCCTACCAATTACACGTGATCTATTTGTCACCTTTCTTGGTCCTTGTTGTTCGCAAGCAGGATCGGTGTCACCTTTATCTATTTGTCACATTTGCACCCGTTTTAAAGAGGTTGGGCCAAGAATCTCAAGGGCATTTACAAAGTAGAAAAAAAGAGGCTTATTCAGCTAATTAATGAGTTAGATGTGAAAGCGGAGTCTACACTTCTTAATATGTCAGATAGGAATATCAAGATTGAGGCTGAGAAGAAGTTGCAAACTCTTCTGAGAGAGGAGGAGATGAAATGGGCCCTCCGAGCAAAGATGACGAAGGTGGTCCAAGGAGATGATAACACGAAATTCTTTCACATGGTTGCGAATGGCAAATATAGGAAGAAAAAATAATTTAAATTGAATAGGACGAGGGTACAATTGTAGGACATGAGAATCTAAAGTTGTATATCTCTGAGTACTATAAGAAACTTTTTGGTGCATCAGAGGAGAATTTTGTTTCTTTGGATGAAAGCACAACTAGCGACATTCCTCACCTCAGTTTAGATGAGAATGAGGTATTGTCCGCTCCATTTACAGAGAAAGAGGTGTTTGACGCAATAGCACAGATGAAACAAAATAAGGCACTGGGGCCGGATGGTTTTCGATGGAATTCTATAGAAAAAATGATGGCATATTATAAAAGATGATCTTATACATATGTTCCATGATTTGTTCAAGGGTCGGTTACAACTATTCCACCTTAATTTTGAAACAATAACGTTGTTGTCAAAGAAGGTGGAGGATATTCGCATTGAGCAGTTCAGGCCGATATGTTTGCTCAATGTTAGTTTTAATTTTTTTAAAGGTTGGCACGAATAGGTTGACACAGACAGCTCATTCGGTAGTCCAACTCACTCATATAGCGTCCATGCCTAGAAGACATATCCTAGAAGGGGTCGTCATCCTGCATGAGACGTTGCACGAAGTTCATAGAAAGAAACTTGATGGTGTTATATTTAAAGTGGATTTCGAGAAGGCGTATGATAAGGTCAAGTGGCCATTTCTTCAACAGGCCTTGCGTATGAAGGGGTTCAACGAGTCCTAGAGGAATCAGGTGGATGCCTTCATCCATAAAGTTAGTGTTGGGATTAAAGTTAATGATGACATAGGGCATTATTTTCAGACGCATAAAGGATCAAGACAGGGGGATTTCATGTCTCCCGTGTTGTTCAATATAGTAGCAGATATGTTGACAGTCCTTATTGGTCGGGCTAAAGAAAATGGCCAAGTAGGAGGACTCGTCCCACACCTTGTAGAGGGAGGAGTGTCCATACTACAATACACGGATGACACAATCATATTCATGGAACACGATATCACAAAAGCTAGGAATATGGAGCTTGTACTTTGTCTATTTGAACAATTGTCTGGGCTAAAAATAAATTTTAACAAAAGCGAATTGTTCTATATTAGGAGAGCAAAAGAGGAACAAGAAGCTTATAGGCAACTATTCGGTTGTGAAATGGGATCATTGTCGTTTAGTTACCTAGGAATTCACATTCATCATAGACGACTGGCGAACAGGGAATGGAAATGTATGGAGGATAGATTTCAAAAAAGACTAAGTTGCTAAAAGGGCAAGCTTATGTCTTATGGAGGTTGTCTGGTGTTGATAAAATCGGTTCTAACAAGCTTCCCGATGTTCCTGCTAACTTTATTTGAAATACCGATAGGTGTACGGAAAAGATTAGACTTTTATCGATCTCGCTTCTTCTGAAAAAGTGATGATGCTAAGAAGAAATATAGATTGGCAAGGTGGGATATTATTTGCAGACCCAAAGACCAAGGGGGTCTTGGTATTGACTATTTAGAAGTCAAGAATAGATGCCTTCTTAGCAAATGGCTATACATGTTATCCACTGAGACCGAGGGGATGTGGATTCAAATCTTGAGAAATAAGTACTTGCAGTCCAGGACTTTGGCCCAATTTAATGCTAGACCTAATGACTACCCTTTTGGAAGGGGTTAATGAAGATGAAGGTAACCTTTTTTCAGCGGTTGAAGTTTGTAGTTGGCAGTGGTACCACGACCAGATTTTGGGAGGACACATGGCTTGGGGATATGCCTCTAGCCTTATAGTATCCTACCCTATATAATACTGCACAACACAAGGAAGACTACGTTGCAACAGTATTATAGTCGGTACCTCTAAATATTCAATTCAGATGATCCTTAGTGGGAGAACTCTGGAATTCCTGGTTGCATTTGGTCAGACGATTGATGAATGTTCAACTCTCTTACCATCCATACCGCATTCACTGGAAATTAGGTACGAATGGTATTTTCTCAGTCAAGTCAATGTACATCGATTTAATTAACTCTGGGCTGCTTTCGAGATCTTTGCACATTTGGAAGATTAAAATGTCACTTAGAATTAAAAATTTCATGTGGTTTGTACACAAGGGAATGGTACTAACCAAAGATAATTTGATAAAACGAAGGCGGGTAGGAAGTCCCAAATGTTGCTATTGTGATCAAAATGAATCAATAAGACACCTCTTTCTTGATTGCCCTCTAGCAAAACTTTTATGGCGTACTGTTCATAAAGCCTTCAATATTAATCCACCAATGTACATTAATACGCTATTTGGGACATGGCTCAATGGAGTGGACGTAACTATAGCGAATAATATATGGATTGGAATAAGTGCCTTGTTTTGGGCTATATGGAACACTAGAAATGATATGATATTTAATGACAAGAAGTTGAATAATTTTTTGCAGGTTATCTACAGACCTACGACTTGGATCCATAAGTGGTCGTTACTTAATCATGCGGACTCCGGGGAGCGTATGGCTATTGAGTGCAACAAGTGGGAGACGGTCGCACGGGCTATCTATAGCAGATTTGGATGGCAAGTTAATAATAGGCTAGGTGCATACGTATCGTAGCCTACTTTTGGTGTCACCGTATGTGGCAGTTTTTTTATCTTTCTTCGCACTTACTTTATATGATCAGCTTGTGAGCACTTTGCGGATCTACGACTTTATTCTTGAAATTATAATAATAGGGTCTCATGTGTCAATTGATGTAGAGGCCAGCTGCTCCGTTCGTCCTTTTCAAAAAAAGGATCGGTGTTCCTCGATCCGGAGCAAGAGGGTGGTTTCACTCTTGTCAGTGGTATCGAGAGCTTCTTGTTGGAGTGCGACTATGCTCATGCTCAACATCGAGTTGGCGGATTGCCGTAGGGCACATGTGCTTTGCTCTTTCTCTCTCTCTCTCTCTCTCTCCCTTTGTAAGATGATTTTGTCATCACCTTGTATCGGTTTTGCGGGGGTTTCCGACAAAGGGTGGATTTTATTAGCTCAAAACGAAGCATCAAGGGGATACAAACACAGTAAGCAACACACCCAGCTATGCATAGTTAGGATGCACACAACCAACTTCAGCACACACACACACATAAAAATCACACCGGCAACTAGCAAAGTCAAACAATACCGAAGCCATGCCTTGGTGAAAAAAGGGTGAAGCATGTTACGAGTTTACTAGTTCATGATCCCTATACTATACTATTGATGGAGGGTGGCTGGATGAAAGCCGCCTTGTTTCCAATTCGTTTGCTTTCCGGTATACCTGGTCATGGGCAGCCCGGCCCGGATGGCCCAACCCGAGCTGGCCTGAAAAAGCCCGATCGGCCCGGACAGACTTTGCTCACAGGCCGATCCCGAGCCTAGATTTTGAGCCAGATGGCCAGGCTCAGGCTTGTCATATTTACAGTTTAAGAAAGAGGCCCAGCCAAAGGCCCGACGGACTTTTTAACTGATGGGTTGGGCTTGGGCCTTAAACTAGGCCCGATGGGCGGGCTCGGGCTTGTCGTATTTGCAGTTTAAGGAAGAGGCCCAGCCCAAGGCCCGACGGACTTTTTGACTGATGGGCCAGGCTTGGACCTGAAACTAGGTCCGACAACTAGGCCGGTATGTGGCCTAGTTTTTTGGCTTCGGGCTTTGTTAGGCCCGGCCTGAAGCCCGGCCCGACCAGATTTATGCCCAGTATACTTTCAGGACAACGTTAATCGTCCATCGAGCAAAGGGGGTGCTCGTTGAGTCAATGCATGTGTCTGGACCAGATGTATAAGGTATAAAAGTCTAGTTGTACTAGACCATACAAGAAGCCGAGATTCGCATGTGGACACACTATCATAAAGATAGATCCCTCGACACCATATACGATCGAAGACGCCGAAACAATTGATGGCAATCCCATAGGGAATCTAAAGTTAGCTGAAATGGGTATCCATTGTTCCCACACAAGTCTAGAGGAGTTAGATGATAAAATACTTAACACATAGACGAGTCACTTCACCCTGTATTATTGATCAACTATTAGGAAATAAATAAAAAATATTCTCACCTGAGATCTAAGTTATATGACTCGAGTGGGCACGATCATACAACGACTGGCGCAATGAATCGGGACTGGAGGGTTAGCACCTGTCATGGTGTGATAAACTCATGAGCTCCCATTGCACGTGATGCGCAATGCATATGAGTTCGAGCGTCAGCACCTATCGTGGTCCCATAAACTTCTGAAGTCTCAGAAAACATGAGACACTCCTCTGTATTAAAAGTCCGCTAGCAAGTACACAACCAAGATTTGTTGGGTCCGTGGGACTGAGGGTACCCAGGCCCGTCTGCATGCGGCCCAGGACATGCCGCATATCGTGGGCCATGGTGTCCCACCCCAGGACTCCATGAGCAAGACCCTTGTGAGGACCCCCCGCCTCACAAGACGCACGATAGCGAGAGTCGCCAGGGCCCTCATGGAACCCCCCTCACGAGGCCGCTTCTCGAGACCGCCATCGAAGCCTTCACGGGGCGGACTAGTCAAGGGCGGCTCGGCGGAGCCGCCCGGTCCTACTCCTTCACGTGGGTGACGAGTGTCGTGCCAGGTGGCGCCAGGGGCGTGCCAACGGGCGCGGATGGAGAGGCTTCCCTGTTTTGTGCTAAGGGAGAAAAGCCAGCTTGCTAGTTTCCGAAGTGATTGTTGGGGAACATTGCATGGGAAACAAAAAATTTCCTACGCAGACGCAAGATCTATCCATGGTGATGAGCATCTGCGAGAGGGAGAGTGGATCTACATACCCTTGTAGATCGCTAAGTGGGAAGCGTTACGAAACGTGGTTGGTGTAGTCGAACATCTTCGCGATCCAAATCGCCGAGCGTCCCGCGATCCAATCACGATTCGTCCCGATCAAGCACCGAATGGACGGTACCTCCACGTTCAGCACACGTACAGCTTGATGACGATCTCTGCCTTCTTGATCCAGCAAGAGGGAGCGTAGAGGTAGATGAGTTCTTCAACAGCATGACAGCGCCGCGGCGATGGTGGTGGAGCAATTCCGGCAGGGCTTCGCCTAAGCACTGCAGAAAACCGATCTAGAGGAGAAACTATGCACTAGAGGAACGGGTAGCACGTGGCTGAAAATCAAGTGCAAAAACCCTAAAACCTCTCGTATATATAAGTGGAAGAGAGAAGGAGGCTTGGCTCAAGGCCAAGCCATGAAGGCTTCGGCCGAACCAAGGAGGAGAGGAGGACTCCTCCAATCCTAGTAGGACTAGGATTCCTCCCTATTTTGCCTTTTTTCCACCTTTTCTCTTTGGGTATTCTTTCCCTAGCTGCATGGGCCTTGTGTGGGACTTCCACGAGCCCACTAAGGGCTGGTATTCATTCTCCCACAGCCCATGTAGCCTCTTGGGTAGAAATACCCCTCCCGGTGGTCTCCCGGTACACTACCAGCACTCCCGATACACTACCGATGAGCCCGACACTTCTCCGACGACCAAAATAGGACTTCCTCTATATCAATCTTTACCTCCGGACCATTCCAGAGATCCTCGTGACGTTCGGGATCTCATTCGGGACTCGGAACAACCTTCGGTCACCACCATACATAACTCTATACTACCGAAACGTCACCGAACCTTAAGTGTGCAGACCCTGCGGGTTCGAGAACTATGTAGACATGACCGAGACACCTCTACGGTCAATAACCAATAGCGGGACCTGGATGCCCATATTGGTTCCTACATATTCTACGAAGATCTTTATCGGTCGAACCTCTATGTCAAGGATTCAGTTAATCCCGTATGATGTTCCCTTTGTTCTTTGGTATGGTACTTGCCCGAGATTCGATCGTCGGTATCTCCATACCTAGCTCAACTTCGTTACCGGCAAGTCTCTTTACTCGTTCCGTAATACAAGATCCCGTGACGAATACTTGGTCACAGTGCTTGCAAGGCTTATTGTGATGTTGTATTACCGAGCGGGCCCTGAGATACCTCTCCGTCACACGGAGTAACAAATCCCAGTCTTGATCCATGCCAACTCAACAGACACCTTCGGAGATACCTGTAGAGCACCTTTATAGTCACCTAGTTACATTGCGACATTTGATACACACAAGGCACTCTTCCAGTGTTCGTGAGTTACATGATCTCATGGTCATAGGAACACATACTTGACATGCAGAAAATAGTAGCAATAAACTCACACAATCATATGCTACGTTTGTAGTTTGGGTCTTGTCCATCACACCATTCTCCTAATGATGTGATCCCGTTATCAAATGACATCACATGTCAATGGCTAGGAAACCTTGACCATCTTTGATCAACGAGCTATTTCACTAGAGGCATACTAGGGACAAAGTGTTGTCTATTGACCCACACATGTAATGTGTTTCCAATCAATACAATTATAGCATGGATAATAAACGATTATCATGAACAAGGAAATATAATAATAAACACTTTATTTATTGCCTCTAGGGCATATTTCCAACAGTCTCCCACTTGCACTAGAGTCAATAATCTAGTTCACATCACTATGTGATTTACATTGTAATGAATCGAACACTCATGCAGTTCTGGTGTTGATCATATTTAGCCCTTGGAAGAGGTTTAGTCAACGGGTCTGCAATATTCAGATCCGTGTGCACTTTGCAAATATTATGTCCTTTTCCTCGATGTAATCGTGGATGGAGTTGAAGCGTCGCTTTATGTGTTTGGTTCTCTTGTGAAACCTTGGTTCCTTGGCTAGAGCAATGGCACCAGTGTTGTCACAGAACAGATTCATTGGATTTAGTGCACTGGGTACTACTCCAAGATCTGTCATGAACTGCTTCATCAAGACACCTTCCTTTGCCGCCTCCGAGGCTACGATGTACTCCGCTTTCCACGTAGAATCAGCTACCATGCTTTGCATGGAACTGCACCAGCTTACCGCTCCCCTGTTAAGAATAAATGCGTATCCGGTTTGTGACTTAGAGTCATCCGGATCAGTGTCAAAGCTTGCATCAACGTAACCCTTTACGACGAGCTCTTCATCACCTCCATAAACGAGAAACATTTCCTTAGTCCTTTTCATGTACTTAAGGATATTCTTGACCGCCACCCAGTGCTCCATTCCAGCATCACTTTGAAACCTTCCGGCCATACTTATGGCAAGGCTGACATCGGGTCTTGTGCACAACATTGCATACATGATAGAGCCTATGGATGAAGCATAGGGGATGACACTCATCTTTTCTCTATCTTCTGTAGTCACTGGGCAGTGAGTCTTACTCAACTTCACACCTTGTAACACAGGCAAGAACCCCTCCTTGGACTGATCCATTTTGAACTTCTTCAAAACTTTATCAAGGTACGTGCTCTATGAAAGTGCTATTAAGCGTCTCGATTTATCTCTATAGATCTTAATGCCTAATATGAAAGCAGCTTCTCCTAGGTCCTTCATTGAAAAACTCTTGTTCAAATATTCCTTCACGCTTTCCAGCATTTCTATATTGTTTCCAATCAGCAATATGTCATCCACATATAATATTAGAAACGCTATAGAGCTCCCACTCACTTTCTTTTAAATACAAGCTTCTCCATAAACTTGTATAAACCCAAACGCTTTGATCTCCTCATCAAAGCGCTTATTCCAACTCCGAGATGCTTGCACCAGGTCATAAATGGATCGCTGGAGTTTGCAAACTTTGTCAGCATTCTCTGGATTGACAAAACCTTCCAGCTGCATCATATACAAGTCTTCCTCTAGGAAACCGCTGAGGAACGCTGTTTTGACATCCATCTGCCAAATTTCATAGTCGAAATATGCAGCTATTGCTAACATGATTCTGACGGACTTAAGCATCGCTACGGGTGAGATGGTCTCATCGTAGTCAACTCCTTGAACTTGTGAGAAACCTTTTGCCACAAGTCGAGCTTTATGGACGGTGACATTACCGTCTGCATCCGTCTTCTTCTTAAAGATCCATTTGTTCTGAATGGCCTTTCGCCCTTCAGGTAATACTTCCAAAGTCCATACTTTGTTTTCATACGTGGATCCCATCTCGGATTTCATGGCCTCTAACCATTTCTCAGAATCCGGGCCCATCATTGCTCCTCCATAGCTCGTAGGTTCATTGTTGTCCAACAACATGACCTCCAAGACAGGGTTGCCGTACCACTCAGGAGCAGTACGCGCCCTTGTCGACCTACGAGGTTCAATAGTAACTTGACCCGAAGCTTCATGATCAACATCATTAACTTCCTCTTCAACTATCATAGGCTCCACAGAAACAGCTTTCTGCGCTGCGTTACTCTCTGGTTAAGTAAAGGTTCAATAACCTCATCAAGCTCTATTTTCCTCCCACTCAATTCTTTCGAGAGAAACTCTTTCTCAAGAAATGTTCCGTTCTTAGCGACAAACACTTTGCCTTCAGACCTGAGATAGAAGGTATACCCAACTGTCTCTTTCGGGTATCCTATGAAGACGCATTTCTCCGCTTTGGGTTCCAACTTTTCAGCCTGAAGCTTTTTGACATAAGCATCACATCCTCAAACTTTAAGAAACGACAACTTTGGCCTCTTACCAAACCATAGCTCATATGGCGTCATCTCAACGGATTTCGATGGTGCCCAATTTAAAGTGAATGCAGCTGTCTCTAATGCATAACCCCAAAACGATAGTGGCAAATCAGCAAGAGACATCATAGAACGCACCATATCTAATAAGGTTCGATTACGACGTTCTGACACACCATTACGCTATGGTGTTCCAGGCGGTGTCAACTGTGAAACAATTCCACACCGTCTTAAGTGAATGCCAAACTCATAACTCAGATATTCACCTCCTCGATCAGATCGCAGAAATTTAATCTTATTGTTACGATGATTCTCAACTTCACTCTGAAATTGCTTGAACTTTTCAAACGTTTCAGACTTGTGTTTTATTAAGTAAATATACCCATATCTACTTAAGTCATTAGTGAAGGTGAGAAAATAACGATATCCACCGCACGCTGTAACATTCATTGGACCACACACATCAGTATGTATGATTTCCAATAAGTCACTTGTCCGTTCCATTGTTCGAGAGAACGGCGTTTTAGTCATCTTGCCCATGAGGCATGGTTCACATGTGTCAAGTGATTCAAAATCAAGTGACTCCAAAAGTCCATCAGCATGGAGCTTTCTCATGCGTTTTACACCAATATGACCTAAACGGCAGTGCCACAAGAAAGTGGTACTATCATTATCAACTCTACATCTTTTGGCATCAATTTTATGAACATGTGTATCATTACTATCAAGATTCAATATGAATAAACCCCTGACATTGGGTGCATGACCATAACAGATATTACTCATATAAATAGAACAACCATTATTCTCTAATTTAAATGAGTAACCGTCTCGCAATAAACAAGATCCAGATATAATGTTCATGCTTAACGCAGACACTAAAGAACAATTATTCAGGTTCATCACTAATCCTGATGGTAATCGAAGAGAGATCGTGCCGACGACGATCACATCAACCTTGGAACCATTTCCCACGCGCATCGTCACTTCGTCCTTTGCCTGCCTTCATCTATTCCGTAGTTCCTATTTTGAGTTGCAAATGTGAGCAACCGAACCGGTATCAAATACCCAGGCACTACAACGAGACCTAGTAAGGTACACATCAATAACATGTATATCATATATACCTTGTTTGTCGTTGGCCGCCTTCTTGTCAGCCAGGTAGTTGGGGCAGTTCCGCTTCTAGTGACCAGTTCCCTTGCAATGAAAGCACTCAGTTTCTCGCTTGGGTCCAGCCTTGGGCTTCTTTACAGGAGTAGCAACTGCTTTGCCATCCTTCTTGGTTTTACCCTTCTTGCCCTTGCCCTTGCCATTCTTCTTGAAACTAGTGGTTTTATTGACCATCAACACTTGATGTTCTTTCTGGATTTCAGACTCAGCGACTTTTAGCGTCGCAAATAGCTCGGCGACTGACTTGTTCATCCCGTGCATGTTATAGTTCATCACAAAGCTTTTGTAACTAGGTGGCATTGATTGAAGAACCCTATCAGTGATCTCCTCTGGCGGAAGGGAAATTCCCAACTCCACCAGATGAGTCGCATACCCAGACATTTTGAGTATATGTTCACTGATAGACCCGTTCTCCTCCATTTTGCAAGCATAGAACTTATCGGAGGTCTCATACCTCTCGATCCGGGCATTCTTCTGAAAGATAAACTTCAATTCCTAGAACATCTCACATGCTCCATGACGTTCAAAATGTCTTTGAAGTCCCGGTTCTAAGCCATACTGTATTGCACATTCAACTATTGAGTAATCTCCAGAACGTGCCTCCCAAGCGTTCTTAACGTCTTCGGATGACAGGTCTTCTGGTTGGTCACCAAGCGATGCATCAAGAACATATGATTTCTGGGAAGCCGTGAGGATAATTCTCAGATTACGGGCCCAGTCAACAAAGTTACTTCCATCATCTTTCAACTTAGCTTTCTCTAGGAACACATTAAAATTCAGGGGTGCTACTGCGCGAGCCATTGATCTACAACATAAATATGCAAAGTTTACTTAGACTATTGTTCAAGATAATGAGTTTAGTTAATCAAATTACTAAATCTCCCACTCAAATTGACATCCCTTGGGTCATCTGAGTGTCACATGATCCAAATTCACCAACTCAAGTCCGATTATCACGTGAGTTGAGGTGGTTTCAATGGTGAACATCATCATGTTGATCATATCTTCTATATGACTCATGTTCGACCTTTCGGTATCTTGTGTTCGGAGGCCATGTCTATATATGCTAGGCTCGTCAAGTTTAACCCGAGTGTTCTGCATGTGCAACACTGGCTTGCACCCGTTGTATGTGAACGTAGAGTCTATCACACCCGATCATCACGTGGTGTCTCAACACGACAAACTTTCACAACGGTGCACACTCGGGGAGAATACAATTCATCTTGAAATTTAAGTGAGGGATCACCTTATAATGCTGCCGTCGTCCTAAGCCAAACAAGGTGCATAAAATTATTAACATCACATGCAAATCATAAGTGACATTATATAGCCATGAACTTGTGCTTTTGATCTCCATCTTAAAAGCACCGACATGATCTCCATCGTCATCGGCATGACACCATGATCTCCATCATCTTGATCTCCATCAACGTGTCGCCATCGGGGTTGTCGCTCCCACCATGCTCTACTACTGTTGCTACCTTTTAGCGATAAAGTAAAGCATTACATAGCGCTTAATGATTGACACGCAAGTCATACAATAATTAAAGACAACCCTATGGCTCCTGCCGGTTGCCATACTCATCGACATGCAAGTCGCGATATTCTATACAACACATGATCATCTCATACATCACATATATCTCATCATGTAATTGGCCATATCACATCACAAGATACCCTGCAAAAACAAGTTAGACATCCTCTAATTGTTGTTGCATGTTTTACGTGGCTGCTACGGGTATCTAGAAAGAACAATTCTCACCTACGCATAAACCACAACGGTGATACATAAGTTGATTTTCAACCTTCTCAAGGACCGCTGTCGAATCCGATCGAATTACAGTAGGAGAAACAGACACCCGCCAGCCATCTACGCAACAAGTTGCAGTTGAGGGAACCAGTCTGTCGTAAGCGTACGAGTAATGTTGGTCCGGGCCGCTTCATCCTACAATACCGCTGAACCAAAACACGACCAAGGAAGGAAGCAATCTAAGCATCAACGCCCACAAACACTTTGTGTTCTACTCGAGATCTCATCTACACATAGACCTAGCTCATGATGCCACTGCTGGGGAACGTTGCATACGAAACAAAATTTTTCCTACGCACACACAAGATCTATTCATGGTGAGAGTGGATCTACATACCCTTGTAGATCGCTAAGCGGGAAGCGATCAAGCACCGAACGGACGACACCTTCGCGTTCAGCACACGTACAGCTTGATGATGATCTCCGCCTTCTTGATCCAGCAAGAGGGAGCGGAGAGGTAGATGAGTTCTCTGGAAGCGTGACGGTGCCACAACGATGGTGGTGGAGCAATTCCGTCAGGGCTTCGCCTAAGCACTGCAGAAAACAAATCTAGAAGAGAAACTATGCACTAGAGGAACGGGTAGCACGTGGCTGAAAATCAAGTGCAGAACCCCTAAAACCTCTAGTATATATAAGAGGAAGAGAGAAGGAGGCTTGTCTCAAGGGCCAAGCCATGTAGGATTCGGCCGAACCAAGGAGGAGAGGAGGACTCCTCCTCCAATCCTAGTAGGACTAGGATTCCTCCCTATTTTGCCTTTTTTCCACCTTTTCTCTTTGGGTTTTCGTTCCCTAGCTGCATGGGCTTTGTGTGGGACTTCCACCAGCCCACTAAGGGCTGGTATTCACTCTCCCACAGCCCATGTAGCCTCTTGGGTCGAAATACCCCTCCCGGTGGTCTCCCGGTACACTACCGGCACTCCCGATACACTACCGATGAGCCCGAAACTTCTCCGGCGACCAAAATAGGACTTCCTATATATCAGTCTTTACCTCCGGACCATTCCAGAGCTCCTGATGACGTCCGGGTCTCATTCGGGACTTGGAACAACCTTTGGTCACCACCATACATAACTTTATACTACCGAAACGTCACCGAACCTTCAGTGTGCAGACCCTGCTGGTTCGAGAACTATGTAGACATGACCGAGACACCTCTACTGTCAATAACCAATAGCGGGACCTGGATGCCCATATTGGTTCCTACATATTCTACGAAGATCTTTATCGGTCGAACCTCTATGTCCAGGATTCAGTTAATCCCGTATGATGTTCCTTTGTTCTTCGGTATGGTACTTGCCCGAGATTCGATCGTCGGTATCTCCATACCTAGCTCAACTTCGTTACCGGCAAGTCTCTTTACTCGTTCCGTAATACAAGATCCCATGAAGAATACTTAGTCACATTGCTTGCAAGGCTTATTGTGATGTTGTATTACCGAGTGGGCCCTGAGATACCTCTCCGTCACATGGAGTAACAAATCCCAGTCTTGATCCATGCCAACTCAACAGACACCTTCGGAGATACCTGTAGAGCACCTTTATAGTCACCTAGTTACGTTGCGACATTTGATACACATAAGGCACTCTTCCGGTGTTCGTGAGTTACATGATCTCATGGTCATAGGAACACATACTTGACATGCAGAAAACAGTAGCAATAAACTAACACGATCATATGCTACATTTGTAGTTTGGGTCTTGTCCATCACATCATTCTCCTAATGATGTGATCCCATTATCAAATGACATCACATGTCAATGGCTAGGAAACCTTTACCATGTTTGATCAACGAGCTAGTTCACTAGAGGCATACTAGGGACAAAGTGTTGTCTATTGACCCACACATGTAATGTGTTTCCAATCAATACAATTATAGCATGTATAATAAATGATTATCATGAACAAGGAAATATAATAATAACACTTTATTTATTTCCTCTAGGGCATATTTCCAATAGTGATCCCCAAAGGTTTCCCCTTTGGTGTAAGAAGACCAAGGCCGGGGGCTCGCCAGGACGGAGGTCATGACCGAGCCCACCGACGCGTCACGGCATCGAGCTTTCATAGGCGAAGACTACTTTTGTCATGATAGACTGCAACCTTGTCCTTCCGGCCGTGTGTTTTCGGCGGAAGAGGACCAGGGCTAGTATAAGACCGGGCGGGCTGTCGCTGTAGAGGGGATCGACAACCTTGTAACCTCTCATCTCTCCAAGTAACCCAGACAAGTAGGAGTAGGATCTTACACCGCAAGGTGGCCTGAACCCGGGTAAACATAGTGTCCGTGTTATTGTTCCTTAGTTACGGCTCGCCGGAGTATTGTCATAGGCTCGTGAGGTAGAATAGGGCTAGTGAGGCAAGCACACGCTAGAGTTTGAACCTTCTAGGTTCCTCGGAGCCCTGATTCTGACATTTGGCGCGCCAGGTAGGGGTGTGTCATTGTTCCCCAACTCCGTTCAAGCTCCACCCTCGTTGACCCTATGGCTGACACTCGCCGCATGCACGCTAGACGCTGGACGGCCAGCCTCGCCTAGGCCATGCCCGCAAGCCGCGGCGGTCACCGACACCCCGCCGGCTCCGTGGCGGCTGTCGTCCCCGACCTCGCTCCCCGCGGGAAGCAGTTCTACTCTTCGTGCCCTCCCGTGCAGCAAGAGGAACGGACCGCTGCGGGTTTTCCGCCTCGCGCTCGCCTCGGAGACATGGACGCACGAGGCGCGTTACTCATGGCGAGCGAGCTTCTTCGCCAGCGCCTGATGGGCGGTGGTCATGAAACCTGGTTAAATCACGTCACCGAGCTCGTCGCCACCGCCTTAGGGGCCCCGGCTCCCGCACCATCGCTTTGCCCTCCACCGTCCCACGCTAGGGACACACCATACATAATGCCTGCGCCGCCCAAACGAGCCCGGGCGTGACGTCTGCCCGCATGACCAGCCATGCGTCTTCCTCCTCCTCCTCCTTCGAGTCCCTATGCCGCAGCTTGAGCGGGAGCATGGCCACAACCACGATGGGCCTAGGAGGGGAAAGCGCCTGTTCTATGCCTTCCACCAGGTGCACACCCACAATACCGAGGACTACCGAGCGCTGAAGCCCCCTCATGACGAGTGCGCTAGACGATGCCCAAGACACAATGGCCATGGTGCCGACCGCGAAAACGATCGAGGAGGTGACATGCATGGCAACCGCACTAACAACTCCTGCCTAGATGATGGGCGCGAGCAGCCCCGCGAGAGTGCCCGACGTGGACAGCCCCGCGAGCCGCGTCCTTGGGACAGTACTGCCCTCCCGCCATGGCCGGTGCCGCCTAGGGGAGGCAGTAATGACCGGCTTGGCAAGGAGGCCGGGGGCTCTGAAGATTCCCATGCGATACCATGTATCCTCGACAGAGCCCATGCCCCAGCACTGAGCCATCTGCTCAAGCAAGGCTTGCGTGGGGTTAACACTACTCTCCCGAGGTTGGTGCTGCACGAAGCCTCAAGTGTCCATAGTGCGCCGCCTCGCTAGGGATGGCATCAAGTCCACGACTGATGCGGGCCCGCTCCCCATGTTGTGCACCCCAATGATCAATAATGTTTCGGTCACCAATACCCTTGTCGACGGGGGCACCAGCCTCAACATGCTCTTCGTCAAAGCCTTTGAGGCGCTCCAGACGCTTTGCGACAAGCTGATGCCCACTAGGACATTCTCTAGGGTGACTGAAGGCTCCACCACGCCCCTGGGGCAGGTCCACCTCCCCGTCACCTTTGGCACTCGCGACAACTACCATACCAAGCTCATCGATTTTGACATGGCACACAATGCTATCCCAGGGTACCCAACCCTGGCCAAGTTCATGACGGCAACCCACCACGGCTACAGTGTGCTCGAGATGCATGGCTGAAATGACATCATCACCATCGCTTGCGATGAGAAAGATGCGGTCTGCTCCCTCGAGTGGGACTATAAAGCTGTTGCGGCTGAGCACTCCGGCGACGAAGGAGGAGCTGCGCACCGCAAAGCCGCCCCACCAAGAAAGAAGCATCCGACGCCCATCCAAGGACCCTCCAAGGAAAAGTATGTGGCACACAACGCCGCGAGCCCCGAGCTTGCTCCAGGTGCTTGCCTCCCCCAGCATAGGAAGGCGCGCTCGGTGCCTCCCTCGGGCCGGGCTCGGGGGCTTCCTCCGAGAGGGCATTTGACCTGGCCGGTATGACAACGGAGGTGCTCGAGCACCACTTGGGGGGTGTGCTTCGATGCATGTCCCCGCAAGCAAGGAGTACAGTACCAGGGGCACAAGAGTTTGCTTCTCGAGAGATCAGCACAAGGGTCACAAGAGTCCCCGCAAGCAAGGAGTACAGTACCAGGTGCACATGTGCGTCGACGTCGCGAGCCTCAACACGACCAGCTCCCAAGACCTCTTCTGGCCATCGTGTGACAGCCTGGAAAGGGGTGTTGCCATGAACTACATCTGCATGCTCTTTGGCTTGGTGAACTCCGGCACCACCTACCAAACGCTTGCACAACTAACCGCGGTGCCTCATGAGGTGTAAGGGCATCGCGGGCCCACAAGGCCTCAGGAGTCAACCGGCCCTTGAGAGGTGTACCTCTGCGACAAGTTGATACGTCTCCGATGTATCTATAATTTATGAAGTATTCATGTCATGGATACAATAATTCTATATGATTTTGGTATGATTTTATTAGAAATAACCCAGACTGACGCTGTTTCATCAAAGCTACTATGGTGTCATTTTCTTGTGCCGAAATAAAAGTTCTCGGAATGGGCAGAAAATTTACGGAGAATATTTTTGGAAAATATAAAAAATACTAGAGCGAAAAGATACCGGAGAAGAGTCCTGAGGGAGTCACAAGCCACTAGGGCGAGGCCACCCCCTGGTCGTTCCTAGCTGGCTTGTGACCTCCTCGGGAACCTTCTGGACGTGAGACCAACGCCAAATACTCCTATAAATACCCAGACCTCCGAAAAGAAACCTAGATCAGGAGTTCCGCCATTGCAAGCCTCTAGAATCACGAAAAACCAATTGGGAGCCCATTCCGGCACCCTGTCGGAGGGGGAAACCATCACCGGAGGCCATCTTCATCATCCCGATGGTCTCCATGACGAGGAGGGAGTAGTTCACCTTCGGGGTTGAGGGTATGTACCAGTAGCTATGTGTTTGATCTCTCTCTCTCTCTCTCATGTTCTTGAGATGGAACGATCTTGATGAACCGCGAGCTTTATTGATATAGATGAATCATATGGAGTTTTCCCCTCTATCTTCGTGATGAATCGAGTTTTCCCTTTGAAGTTTCTTATTAGATTGAGTCTTTAAGGATTTGAGAACACTTGATGTATGTCTTGCGATGGGATATACGTGGTGACAATGGGATGTTCTATTGATCCACTTGATGTATGTTTTGGTGATCAACTTGCGGATTCCGTGACCTAGGGAATCTATGCATAGGGGTTGGCACATGTTTTCGTCTTGAATCTCCGCTAGAAACTTTGGGGTACTCTTTGAAGTACTTTGTGTTGGATTGAACATGATGAATGTGAAATTGTGTGATGCATATCATATAATCAAGCCCATGGGTACTCGTGGTGACATTGGGGGTATCTAGGTGACATTAGGGTTTTGGTTGATGAGTATCTTAAGGTGTTATTTTAGTACGAACTCTAGGGTTGTTTGTGACACTTATAGGGATAGCTCATAAGATTGATCGGAAAAGATAACTTTGAGGTGGTTTCATACCCTACAATAATTTCTTCGTTAGTTCTCCGCTATTTGTGACTTTGGAGTGAACTCTTTTTCGCACGAGAGGTATTTACATATGATTCAATTATGTTAGTATTGTTGAGAGAAATTGCACTAGTGAAAGTATGAACCCTAGGCCTTGTTTTCAAGCATTGCAATACCGTTTGTGCTCACTTTTTGTATTAGTTACCTTGATTTTTTTATATTTTCAGATTACAAAAACCTATATCTACCATCCATATTGCATTTGTATCACCATCTCTTCGCCGAACTAGTGCAGCTATACAATTTGCCATTGCATTGGGTTTGTTGGGGACACAAGATATTTCTTGCATTTGATTGCAGGCTTGTTTGAAAGATACCATCTTCATCCTACACCTCCCATGGATTGATAAACCTTAAGTCATCCACTTGAGGGAAAATTGCCATTGTCCTACAAAACTCTACGCTTGGAGGCCCAACACGAGTCTACAAGAAGGTTGCGTAGTAGACATCAAGCTCTTTTCTGGCGCCGTTGCCGGGGAGGTGAGTGGTTGAAGGTATATATTTAGATCTTGCAATTCAATCTTTTATTTTCTTATTTTATTACTAGTTTGGTTTTATAAAAGAAAACTTCAAAAAATAGAATTGAGGTTGCCTCATATGCTTCATCTTTTTAATGTCTTTCGTGAAAATGATGGAAAGGAAAATTGTGCTCAAGTGTTAGAAGAAGAAGTTATTAAAATGTTTGTCACTAAATCTTTGAGTGATGATCATGATTGAAATATTTTTAGTATGAATTCTCTGAATATTCATGATGCTAATGATATGCAAAGCCACAAGCTTGGGGATGCTATGTTTGATGAATATGATATTTTTAGTCCCCCAAGTTTTGATGAGCAAAACTATTACGATGATAGCATGCCCCCTATATATGATTATTATTGTGATGACATGTATGCTATAAAGAGTGATAGTAACCATGAAACTTGTCATCATGATTTTAATATTCAAAGTGGTTATATCAGTCAAGTATCTCATGATAGTTATTTTGTTGAGCTTGCTCCCACTATTATGAATGAGAAGAAAATTGCTTATGTGGAGAGTGACAAAATTTCTATGCTTGTAGATCATGAAAATAATGCTTTATGTGCTGGTTATATTGTGGAATTCCTTCATGATGCTACTTAAAATTATTATGAGGGAGGAACATATTCTTGTAGGAATTGCAATAATATCAAGTTTCCTCTCTATGTGTTCAAAGTTTTGAAGTTATGCTTGTTTTGCCTTCCTATGCTAGTTGATTCTTGGTCCCATAAATGTTTTGCTCACAAAAACCCTATGCATAGGAAGTGGGTTAGACATAAATGTGCTTGTCATGAGATTCATGATTCTCTTTTGCATGTTTCAATTATTATTCCTATACGACCATCATTGAAATCATCATGCCTAGCTAAAAGGCATTAAACAAAACCGCTTGTTGGGAGACAACCCAACACTTTTACTTTCTGTTTTGATGTGTTCACATGATTAAGATACTGTAGTAATCATGTTTTGTGTCTTTTATTTCAATAAAGTGCCAAGTAAAGCCTTTGGGATAGTGTGGATGTTTGCTTGTTTGATTCTGTGCAAAAACAGAAAGTTTTGCGTCCAATATATGAATTATCTCACTTTACTGGAGCGTCAAAAAATTGTGAAATGTTTACAAAAAATTTATATGCAAATTACTTGAGTTGTTCTAATGTTTCAAAATTTTTAGAGTCAGGAAAGTATGGTGATCATTCAGATCTTTACAGACTATTCTATTTTTGATAGATTCTGTTTTGCATGCATAGTTTACTTGTTTCAAGTGCTCCTATAGCTTATATTGAGTAACATAAATTGTGGGAATGATGGAATACAGTAGGTATAATGTGGTAATGATTGTGAATCTTGTCATTATAGTACCTAAGTGAATGATTTATCTTTACTACACTAACCCTTCTCACGAAGTTCCGTTAAGTTTTGTGTGATTGAAGTTTTCAAGTTTTGGGTGAGACACCGATATGAGGAGAATAAAGATTTCTCGGAATGGGATCAAAATTTATGGAGAATATTTTTGGAAAATATAAAAAATAGTGGAGCGAAAAGATACCGGAGAAGAGTCCCGAGGGAGTCACAAGCCACCAGGGCATGGCCACCCCCTAGCCGCACCTAGCGTGCTTGTGACCTCCTCAGGAACCTTCTGGACGTGGGACCAACGCTAAATACTCCTATAAATATCCAAACCTCCGAAAACAAACCTAGATCGGGAGTTTTGCCGCTGCAAGCCTCCGAAGCCACGAAATACCAATCGTGAGCCCGTTCCGGCACCCTGCCGGAGGGGGAAACCATCACCATAGGCCATCTTCATCATCCCGGCGGTCTCCATGATGAGGAGGGAGTAGGTAACCTTCGGGGATGAGGGTATGTACCAGTAGCTATGTGTTTGATCTCTCTCTCTCTCTTGTGTTCTTGAGATGGCACGATCTTGATGTACCGCGAGGTTTATTGATATAGATGAATCATATGGAGTTTTTCCCTCTCTATCTTCTTGTGATGAATTAAGTTTTCCCTTTGAAGTTTTCTTATCGGATTGAGTATTTAAGGATTTGTGAACACTTGATGTATGTCTTGCGATGAGATATCCGTGGTGACAATGGGATGTTCTATTGATCCACTTGATGTATGTTTTGGTGATCAACTTGCGGGTTCCGTGACCTTGGGAATCTATGCATAGGGGTTGACACATGTTTTTCGTCTTGAATCTTTGATAGAAACTTTGGGGCACTCTTTGAAGTTCTTTGTGTTGGATTGAACATGATGAATCTGAAATTGTGTGATGCATGTGGTATAATCAAGACCATGGGTACTTGTGGTGACATTAGGGTATCTAGGTGACATTATGGTTTTGGTTGATGTGTATCTTAAGGTGTTCTTTTAGTAGGAACTCTAGGGTTGTTCGTGATACTTATAGGGATAGCTCATAAGATTGATCGGAAAAGATAACTTTGAGGTGGTTTCGTGCCCTACAATAATTTCTTCGTTAGTTCTCCGCTATTTGTGAATTTGGAGTGAACTCTTTGTCGCACGAGAGGTATTTACCTATGATTCAACTATGTCAGTATTGTCGAGAGAAATTGCACTAGTGAAAGTATGAACCCTAGGCCTTGTTTTCAAGCATTGCAATACCGTTTGTTCTCACTTTTGTTATTAGTTACCTTTCTGGTTTTTATATTTTCATATTACAAAAACCTATATCTACCATCCATATTGCACTTGTATCACCATCTCTTTGCCGAACTAGTGCACCTATAAAATTTGCCATTGTATTGGGTGTGTTGGGGACATAAGAAATTTCTTGTATTTGATTGCAAGGTTGTTTGAGAGAGACCATCTTCATCCTACACCTCCCACGGATGGATAAACCTTAGGTCATACACTTGAGGGAAAGTTGCCATTGTCCTACAAAACTCTGCCCTTGGAGGCCCAACACGAATCTACAAGAAGAAGGTTGCATAGTAGACATCACACGCACTGCCGAGCAGCCCGAAGTTTCCGTCACATACTGATTGCCAGGTGACCCTTTTTGGTTTGTTCAAATAGAGGGCGCCATTCGGGCTGCATTTCCCTCGAGCATACATGGGTCCGCCCCGACAGCATACTCATTTTTTGGTCATGTAGCAAACTTCCCTACATTTCATGAAAAGTTATGCCGCCTATTTAAGCCTTGCATTTGGTGATCCGCCACCATCCAAAATCATCGGGCCCTTCGGGCCATCCCCGCGGCCGTCACATGACCGGGGGCTACGAACGACGTCTGTGCTCCAGTCCATCCCTGTAGTGTTGGCAAATACAAGCGATCAAGCTCTGCTCGCGGTCCTTCTCCCATGCACATAACCTCCTTGGGTCCTTGGTGTCTCTCCCCTTCATGGAACAGTCGTGTGTAGGTGAGCGAGGGCGCGTCTCATTTTAACTGCTAGATGGGTGTTTTGCAATAACCCGAGCGCCACTTGTCCGACGGCTTTTCCCTTGATCATCCCATGGGGGACTGGACACGACGTCTATGCTTGGGTCTGTTGTAGGATCGAAAGTAGGTCTAGAGGGGTGTGATTATACTACTTGACCAAATAAAAATCTACTTCTTCCCAATTTTAAGTGTTCGCATATTTCAGCTTTCATAGCAAGTCAAGTACACCCTACACATGCATGTCTACGAGTATAGTAGCGGAAAGTAATGACAAGCACGAGTAGTAAAGGAAGGGTAGGAAGATCAAACGCAATTTGGAGACACAATGATTTTTCCCGTGGTTCCGATAGGTGGTGCTATCGTACGCCACGTTTATGGAGTCTTCAACCCACGGAGGGTAACGGTCACGAGAGTCCACGGAGGGTTCCACGAAGAAGCAACCTTGACTATACCATGATGGCCTACGTCCACGAGGGACTAGCCTAACTTGGGGTAGATCTTGATGAAGTAGGCAATCACCTTGGCCTTACAAACTTCTTGGTTCTCTCCACCATATGAAGTAGGAGGCTCCCAAGCGACACCTAACCAATCTAGGAGGCACCACCCTCCAAAAGGTAATAGGCTCGATAATGTCGATGAACTCCTTGCTCTTGTGATTTAAGATGATAGAATCCTCAATACACAATCACTCTCTCATAGATTTGGCTATGGTGGAAGAGATTGATTGGGTGGAAAGCAACTTTGGGAGGCTAGAGATCAAGATTCATATGGTTGGAATGGAATGGCATGATCTCAACACATGAGTAGGTGTCTCTCTCTCAGAAAATCTGATAGGATAGGTGGCGATCTGTTATGAGTGCTTCTATTGCGAGTGGGTGGTGGTGGAGGGGTATATGTAGGAATCTCCAAAAATCCAACTATTACACCTAATAAGTTAGACTCGGTGACACCGATGTGTTAATATCGGTGGTACCGAGTTGCCTCAAAGGTAGTAACTTTTAAATCTCGGTGAGACCGATACATAAAACTCGGTTGCACCGATAAGGTGACCAACGGTCAGATTGCCAGACTCGGTGACGTCGATTCAACAAATTTGGTGGTACCGATTTTGTGAATTTGCGTAACAGGAAGTTGCAACCCAAACTCGATGGCACCAAAGCAGAGTCGGCTGGACCGAATGGCTAGGGTTTGGCTAAGTCTGTCTGACGCTGAGAATCGGTGGCACCGAGTGGAGAGTGTTGGTTGCACCGATTTTGGATATTTGGCTTTAGACAATCTTTTTTGGAAGAGCTTGTGGGTGTATGTGGTGACTATCACTTGTGCACTTATGAGCATTTTGTTCACCTACAGTACCTTACCCCCTTTTAATAGTATTGGCTTTCCTATGGACTCAAAGTGATTTCTCACAAAGTAAAATATAGAGTCCTCTTGCTTGAAGCTTTGCCAATCTATTTCCTTGCATCTTGGGGTATTCCGCAACCCTTTTGCCAACCCATCATTGAACTTTTCCTGAAACATGCTTAGTGGAAATATTAGTTCAATGACATATATGTTGTAATTAATTACCAAAACCACCAAGGGAGCAAATGTGCTTTCAATCTCCCCCTTTTTGGTAATTGATGACAACATATAGATCAAAGCTTCGACATATGATATAATCAAAGAATATAATCATCGCTTTGAGAGGTATGTGATAAGCAAGAGCCCCCCCTAAATTTGTGCATTATTTTTATATTTGCATTTGAATGCAAATGCACAATCGATTAGGTACATGGGGCACTTCTTCCATGTCACATACAACTTGGTGGTGTGTGAGAGTAATAAGAGTCAATATCGTAGCACAACACATCAAGCAAAGTGAATGATCATCTCATAACCATCAAAAGGATAGGAAATAGTAGCAACACACATTAAAGCGTATGATCAAACACGAAAAAAAGTATATCACAAGCAACCAAAAGACCAAATGTTTTTAAAACATCAATAAAAAACAAACACTCTCTCACTCGAAGCCTAAACATATATATACAACTTCTCTCCCTTTGGCAACAAGTTACCAAAAAGTTCAAAGAGATATAGCTAATCGTCCTTCTGAGGCTAATCTTCTCCGATGGTCGATGTCGAAGTTGAGAGAAGTGCGTCGGCGAAGACCTCTGCAGATGTCCTGGATGGAGTTGGAGTAGCAACTGGTGGCACTCAAGGAGCTGATGGAGCTGAAGTCACTGTAGCTAGTGCAGATGATGAAGGTCTCATCTCCGGAGCTGGCACTGTAGGTGTCATGGCGTGTGTCCTGAACTGGGCAGTCGTCCTGACAGGTGCACAATCCTCATCATCATTAGAATCAGACTCTGAAGAGGTGCGACGGATAGGAGCTTCATGTACTTCCTTCTTGAGATCGTTCACTATCCTTGTCAACCCATCCACCTTGTCATTGAGGTCTTCACTCATCCTCAAAGATCATCACAAGACTGTTCTGGTTGTCCAGTATGCCTTTGATATCCTTCTTCATGTCCATGACTGTAGAGATCAAGAGATCCATCTGCTCGTTCCTAGATCTAGGGACTTGCGCACTAGTGGCTCTAGCTGCCTCTGCTTCTACCTCTTCTTGTGCCTGAGTTGCCGCTGATGTGGGATGGTCTGGATCCATCACCACAATGTTGCCCTTTATGTCTTCCTGTAGGGGCAAGTGGGGTCTATCCAGAGCAAAGATGTGCTTCTCCGGCTTGGAGTTGATGAGCATCTGAATGTAGGGTGCATAGCAGCATGAACGCTTCTGATCAGCAGCAACCCTCTCCACAGTCTCCACTCTCAGATCCATCACTCTGAATCTCTGGTGCTGGTCAATAAGAAGCAGTAGGTTGATGGAGTAGCCTCAGATCATCTTCTCATCACCTGACTTGGGCATGAAAGTATGCCTCAAAATAGTGTTGATGGTGCGGAAACCTGCCTGGAGGTGATAGATAGATCCTACCTTGTGGGACTAAAGTTGTGCAGCAGGAATGACATTGTACATGTGCTTCATGGCATTGTGGCTTGCCTTGGACTCTGAGTATACGCATATATCTCCATCTTGTGCGTCTGGGACTCCTATGATGGCAGCCCATTCATAAACAGTAGACTCATATATTGCTCCTTCTGCCATCCACACAATCCGACTATCTCCATAGAAGTGAGCAGTGGAGTAGAATTGCATGATCATCTCATCGTGCCATGCAGTGAATTCTTTGCCAACAAACTTGTCTAGGACAATGCAGTGGAAGTTGTCTTGCACACTCAGGAAGTAGTCTTCATTCTCCTTGATGTACTTCTAGTCGACATATCTCATATCACTCACAGCTGGACTCTTGTCAAGCAGCACAGTCTCATAGAAATCCTGTTGCTCCTTGGTGTAGAACCTGTAGTCCACAACTGTCTTCCTCCTTTGAGAGTAAGGATCAGTGGCTCTTCACTCTCTCGAACCTGCATCCTTCTTCTTCGTCATATATGCAGCTAAAGGATGGCCGGCATTGTGCACTGGAAAATGAGGTCTGAGCTTCATCAATGCAGACATAGCATCCTCATCAGCTTCCCTAAAGGTGGATCCCTGTTGTTCTCAGAAGCTAGGATGACTCTGGTAGTCCTCTTGGACTTTTCAGCAGCAGTCTTCTTGGGGGCAGACTTGGTGCTCTTGGAGGGACCTTGATTTGGCATAGCATCTGCCAAAAGCTTCTTCTGCTTCTTCTTGGGAGGGGCCTTGACAACATGCTCTTCCTCCTCCTCCTTCTCAACAGCAGCACCAGTAGCCTCCTCAAGGTCCTCACACATTGAGGTAGGCCTACCAACAACAAGTATGATCCTTTTCTTGGCCTTGTTCTCTCTTGCCTTCTTAGGAAATGACTTCCTTGGGGTCTCAATGGTCATGGTAGCCCTAGCACTCTTAGGTTCTCTCATAGTCTCTAGAGGTGCATATGTCTTGCTGACCACCCTCCTGGAAGAGGTGGCTTCATTTGCTGACTTCTTGGCAATCTTCTCTTGTTTCTTAGCAAGAACCTCCTCTGGAACAAAGTCTGAATCCTCCTTATTTGGATTAAGTCTCTTCCTGGTCCTTGTAGCAGCCTTGGGTAACCCATGAGAACTAGGGGTGCCAGGATCTGAAAATGAGCTGGACCCAGGGCTAGTGCCTGAACTCATGTCAAGGTTCCGCTCCTGCAAATTCTGACTGTCCTCAACATCTGACATATTAACCCTATGAATAGAGTATAGAAGTGTGGAAGAGCATAAGTCATCACAAAATGTAGAGTTTTTGAAAATTTGAACAAAGATTCTGAAGGTTTGCATTCTGTCACATTAAAATCGGTACAGCCAAAGCAAAATTTTTGGTGCCATCGAGACTGACTTTCTCTTTAACAGAAACTGGGCACTCTTTTCTGTGAGACCAAAAAAGAGTACTCGGTTTAACCGAATCGGTCTCACCAGCACAGAGGGCAAATCGGTGACACCGATTTGTTTGCTTCGGTTCCATCGAGTTTCATCGGACGGACGACAAACCCTAGAAAATTGACCGTTCGCAATTCTAATGGAATTTTTCGTGGATAGATCAATCTCAAACGGTGGCTTATGAATGGAAAAACCTTAATGCGCAAGAATCAGAGAGGGGAGCGCATGAAGGGTTCGAAATCGTACCCTTGCTTGGTGACGACTTCGCTACGGCGGCGACGGGGGTGAAGATTCCGTCGACGACATGGACTTCCATCGACGGAGGCGCTCGGTAAGACAACAATGATGACCAGGGGGTCCTTTTCGACACCTTCGGGTTTTCGGGTGCAACAATTTGAGGATTGAATTTCAAAGTGTCGGGTCCATAGCATATATACCCCTCGTTGTCGGTGACATCGATTCTAAATGTCGGTGGACTCCCGAGGGACCCACAATCTAGGGGGTGTGGCTTAGGGGTGTGGCGCCCCTGTGGCTTGTGATATCCTCGGGAATCTTCTGGCTTCATCTCCAAGTTTCGTATGTTCCTTTTGATCTAAAAAATTCATTTCGAAGATTTATTCTGTTTGGACTCCGTTTAATATTCCTTTTCCACGAAGTTCAAAAACAAGGAAAAAACAGAAACTGGCACTATGCTCTAGGTTAATAGGTTAGACCCAAAAATAATATAAAATAGCATATTAATGCATATAAAACATACAAAATAGATAATATAATAGCGCGCAACAATAAAAAATTATAGATACGTTGGAGACGTATCAGCATCCCCAAGCTTAATTCCTGCTCGTCCTCGAGTAGGTGAATGATAAAAACAGAATTTTTGATGTGGAATGCTACCTAACATTTTTATCCATGTAATATTCTTTATTGTGGCGTGAATATTCAGATCCATGAGATTCAAAACAAGAGTTTAATATTGACGTAAAAACAATAATACTTCAAGCATACTAATAAAGCAATCATGTCTTCTCAAAATAACATGGCCAAAGAAAGTTATCCCTATAAAACCATATAGTCTGGCAATGCTCCATGTTCATCACACAAAGTATTAAATCATGCACAACCCCAGTTTTAGCCAAGAAATTGTTTCATACTTTAGTATTCTCAAACTTTTTCAACTGTCACGCAACACATGAGCGTGAGCCATTGATATAGCACTATAGGTGGAATAGAATATGGTGGTTGTGGAGAAGAAAAAAAGAAGGAGATAGTCTCACATCAACTAGGCGTATCAACGGGCTATGGAGATGCCCATCAATAGATATACATGTGAGTGAGTAGGGATTTCCATGCAATAGATGCACTAGAGCTATAAGTGTATGAAAGCTCAAAAAGAAACTAAGTGGGTGTGCATCCAACTCGCTTGCTCACGAAGACCTAGGGCAATTTGAGGAAGCCCATCATTGGAATATACAAGCCAGGTTCAATGATGAAAAAGTTCCCACTAGTATATGAAAGTGAAAAAATAGGAGACTTTCTATCATGAAGATCATGGTGCTACTTTGAAGCACAAGTGTGGAAAAAGGAATAGTAGCATTGCCCCTTCTCTCTTTTCTCTCATATTTTTCTATTTTGTTTTTTTGGTGGGCTTCTTTGGCCTCTTTTTTTGGGCTTATTTGGCCTCTTTTTTTGTAATGTCCGTAGACTCATCCCAACTTGTGAGGGCATCATAGCTTCCATCATCCTTTCCTCACATGGGACAATGCTCTAATAATGATGATCATGACACTTTTATTTACTTAGAACTCAAGAATTACAACTCGATACTTAGAACAAAATATGAATCTATATGAATGCCTCCGGCGGTGTACTGGGACGTGCAATGACTCAAGAGTGACATGTATAAAAATATATGAAAGGTGGCTTTTCCATAAACGGAATGTCTATGGAAATGCCATAATAGGTAGGTATGGTGGTTTTTTTGAGGAAGGTATATGGTGGGTTTAATGCACTGGCAAAAGTTGCGCGGTACTAGATAGGCTAGCAAAGGTGGAAGGGTGAGAGTGCGCATAATCATGGACTCAACATTAGTCATAAAGAACTCACATACTGATTGCAAAAGTCTATTAGTTATCAAGATAAAGCACTACACGCATGTTCCTAGGGGAAGGCTTGGTAGGACTTAACCATCGCATGATCCCGATCTCCACACAAAGGAAGGCAATCAATAAATAAATCATGCTCCGACTTCATCACATAACGGTTCACCATACGTGCATGCTACGGGAATCATGAACTTTAACACAAGTATTTCTACCAATCCAGAATTAATCACTAGCATGTCTCTAATATCACAATCTTTATATCTCAAAACAATCATAAGGAATCAAACTTCTCATAGTATTTAATGCACTTTATATGAAAGTTTTTATTATATCCCTCTTGGATGCCCATTATATTAGGACTAAATTCATAACCTAAGCAAATTACCATGCTGTTTAGAGATTCTCAAAATAATATCAGTGAATCATGAGAGTTTAACAATTTCTGTAAAATAAAACCACCGACGTGCTCTACAAATATATAAGTGAAGTACTAGAGCAAATTGACAAACTACTGTAACAAGATATAAGTGAAGATCAATGAGTAGGCAACAATTTAGTAGTGACGTGAATACTCTCTCTCAATAAAGATTTTCAGATCTGAGTATTTTATTGAAACAGCAAGCAAAAGAAAAATAACACTCCAGCAATAGCATGCATCATGTGAACGAATAAAGATTTAGGCTCAACATAGGTTAACCGATAATTGTTGGTGAAGAGAGGTGGGATGCGTATCATCCCCAAGATTAGATGCTTTAGACTTCTTGAAATATTTACTTTGCGTGCCTTGGTAATTCCGAAGCTTGAGCTTTTGTATCTTTTTCAATCCTCTCATATCCCGGTTTCACCTATTCTCAAAAACTTCGTCCACACAAAACTTGAAAAGAACTCATGAGATAGGTTAGTGTACACTTCATGTACTGCCAAGACAAGTTGCACAATAATTTTAAAACATTAGGTACTATATACTATCATTTCCTCAAGTTATATGTACCAATATAGTCTACGGAAACTATAGAATAAATAGCTAACAAAAGTATGACAGCAATCTGTCCAAACAGAACAGTCTGTAGAAATTTATTAAACCAGTGTACTTATGTAACTCACAAAATTATGTAACATTAGGAGATGCTATTAAATTTATATGAAAGAACTGTGTAAAAAGTTCAGAAACTTTCCATGTTCCTGTAAAATACTAAAATTCAAGCACTACAACAAAAGTTTCTGTTTATACACAGCACACATCAAACATGGAATTCAAGCATCCTAATGCAATTATTGGAACTTTTTATTGAAAAACAAGATTATAAATAATAGCTAACAGAAAGCAACAAAATAAAATGATGCTCCAAGCAAAACTCAAATTATGTGATGAATAAAAATATAGCTCCAAGTAAGATATACCTATAGTGTTGAAGTCGAAAGAGGGGATGCTTCCGGGGCATCCCCAAGCTTAGGCGCTTAAGTCTTCCATGTATATTACCTCATAATAGTTTTTAGTAGCATAATGAAGGAATTTCACAATATAACTAGCACATAAAGCATTCTTTTCATGATCTATAAGAATAGAAATTTTACTACTCTCCACACAAGCAATTGACTTCTCATTCATAATAGTGGGAGCAAACTCAACAAAATAACTATCATGTGAAGCATAATCCAATTAAAAATTAAAATCATGATGAAAAGTTTCATGGTTATCATTATTCTTAATAGAATACATGTCATCACAATAATCATCATAAACAAGAGGCATGATTTCATCATAATAAATTTGCTCATCAAAACTTGGGGGACTAAACAAAGCATCTTCATCAAACATAGAATCCCCAAGCTTGTAGCTTTGCATATCATTAGCATCATTAATGAAATAATGCTCATAATACAAAGATTTTGTGCCAAACATTTTATTAACTTCTTCTTCTAACACTTGAGCACAATTTACCTTTCCATCATTTTCACGGAAGACATTAAAAAGCTGAAGCATATGAGGCAACATCAATTAAATTTTATTTATTTTTAGTTTTCTTTTATAAAACCAAACTAGTGAAAAACAAGACACTAAAAGATTTATATGCAAGATCTAAAGATATACCTCCAAGCACTCACCTCCGTGGCAAAGGCGCTAGAAAAGAGCTTCATGTCTACTACACAACTTTATTCTTGTAGACTCGTGTTGGGCCTCCAAGCGCAGAGTTTTGTAGGACAGTAGCAATTTTCCCTCAAGTGGATGACCTAAGGTTTATCAATCCGTGGGAGGTGTAGGATGAAGATGGTCTCTCTCAAACAACCTTGCAACCAAATAACAAAGAGTCACTTGTGTCCCCATGATACGTCTACATCGTATCTATAATTTTTGATTGTTTCATGCCAATATTCTATAACTTCCATATACTTTTGGCAACTTTTTCTACTATTTTTGGGACTAACATATTGATCCAGTGCCCAATACTAGTTCCTGTTTGTTGCATGTTTTTTGTTTCGCGGGATATCCATACCAAACAAAGTCCAAACGCGATAAAAACTTACAGAGATTTTTTTGGAATATATGTTATTTTTGGGAAAAAGAATCAACGTGAGATGATGCCCGAGGAGGTGACAAGCCTACTAGGCGCGGCCCAACCCCCTAGACGTGCCTGTCAGGCTTGTGCCCACCTCTTAGGTCGGTTGGAGCTGTCCTTTGGCCGCAAGAAAGCTATTTTTTGGATAAATACCCCCTCAAAATTTCAGGCCGATCGGAGTTGTGGATCTTCGGATATTTAAGAAACGGTGAAAGGCCAGAATCGGAGAGCGCAGAAACAAAAGGAAATAGAGAGAGAGAGAGATCCAGTCTCGGAGGGGCTCTCGACCCTCCTCCACCATGGAGGCCATGGACCAGAGGGGAAACCCTCCTCCCATCAAGGGTGAGTTCAAGGAAGATGAAGAAGCAGGGGCTCTCTCCTCCTCTCTCCTGGTGGCACCAGAACGCCGCCGGGGCCATCATCGTGACAGCGATCTACTCCAACAACTCCGTCATCCTCACCAACACCTCCATCACCTTCCCCCATCTATCTACAGCGGTCCAATCTCCCGCAACCCGCTGTACCCTCTACTTGAACATGGTGCTTTATGCTTCATATCATTATCCAATGATGTGTTGCCATCCTATGATGTCTGAGTAGATTTTTGTTGTCCTATTGGTTGATTGATGATCATGATTGGTTTGAGTTGCATGTTTTATTATTGGTGCTGTCCTATGGTGCTCTCCGTGTCACGCAAGCGTGAGGGATCCTCGCTGTAGGGTGTAGCAATGTGTTCATGATTTGCCTATGGTGGGTTGCTTGAGTGACAGAAGCATAAACCCGAGTAGGTGGGTTGTTGCATATGGGAGTAAAGAGGACTTGATACCTTATAAAGCTATGGTTGGGTTTTACCTTAATGATCTTTAGTAGTTGCGGATGCTTGCTAGAGTTCCAATCATAAGTGCATATGATCTAAGTAGATAAAGTATGTTAGCTTCTGTCTCTCCCTCATATAAAATTGTAATAATGATGACCGATCTAGTTATTGATTTCCTAGGGACAATTCCGCAACTCCTACCACCACTTTTCCACACTCGTTAAACTAACTTAATTGGTACTTTATCTTAGCAGCCCCTAGATTTTATTTACGTGCTCTTTATTATCTTGCGAACCTATCCCGTCACACCTACAAAGTACTTCTAGTTTCATACTTGTTCTAGGTAAAGCGAATGCTAAGCGTGCATAGAGTTGTATCGGTGGTCGATAGAACTTGTCGGGACCCTGATCCTAAGTTATATGATTCCATACTGTAACAAGCCACATCACTTTGCGGCCTCACGCACGGTACTCCACGGCTGCCACCTTACCTTGGCCGGGACCGTTTGCGTCTTTTGGCTCACGTATGTGAACATGTCGCTGGCAATCACACAACAAAGAACCCAGGCCGACATGACTAGTCATAGAACTCAAGGGGCACATCCGTACGGAAACATGCATACATAACCCAGCAATGCAGGTGTCGGTCTCAAGCGTGTGTAGACGAGTCATAGCAAGCTACAAGGACTCCATTACGTCGCGAGACACGAATGTCATCACTGCACGTAGACGAGTCGTAGCAGGCTACGTGGACTCCATTACACTGCGAGACATTTCCCCGAAGGAACAGACACAACAGCAAAGAAGGATACATGCCGGTCAATTAATGTGTCCGGAGTAGTAGCAAGCTACCATGGCTTGGTGGAAGCACAAAGAGGCAGTTTCCCGTAAGGAGTACTACTACAGGCACACGACTAGGTGTCGGATCCCATACATACCATTGCACGTCACACGTACGCACGACATGCCCGATATGCATAGATACAACTATGGCATCACAACATAACCATACAACAACATGACTTTTATTTAAGAGGCTCAGAAGAGCCTTGCATAATATGTTCTTACAGATAGGGGTCACATGACCCGGCACTCAAGTCATACAAACATAGTCATACAAGGCAACGGAAACTTAAGGTGTCTGAGTACAGACGACAAAATATAAAAGAGGCACATGGCTTGACTATCTACAGCCCACAACACGGGCAAGATCGTAGCTGGGACACCAACTATTCGGCATCGTCAATGTCTAGATAGAACCCACCTGATGGGTCTTGGTTTTCTTCTACAACATTAATTAAGCAAGGATGAGTACAATCATACTCAGCAAGTCTTTAAACGGACCTAGTCTATTTATGCTCATGTATCAACAAGGGGGTGGTGGAGTTTATGCAGAATGCCAGCTTTGACTCATGGCTAACCTACACTACTCAATTTTAACTCCTTGTTACAATTTGAGTTATCGCACACGAGTCCACTAACTCCATCTCAATACACCACCATGGACTCACCTTCCCCTTCCGGAAGAGTGCCATCTACGGTACTCACACTTGTCTTGAGATTTTTAGAAGTATCCATTTGATTATCTATGAACAGCATAAGTTCTCCAAGTAGTCCATATCCGAGGACGTGGCTATTCGAATAGTTTCATAACCCTGCAGTGGTGTACTTCTTCACACGCGCTCTCGCCACTTACCGCTGTGTGCTTATAAAACCATGCACCTCGGCAACCTTCAAGTGGATGCCCAGCGAGGGAGTCGGCCACGACCATCATTCACATAAGACCTCTAGTCCAGGCTACCGCCTATTTGAGACTGACCCGCACGGAAGTCCGGCCGAAGTTTTCGCTACGGTCCCAAACGATGTGCGCAGGGTTCCCAAGCCCACCATTCGGGTGACCCTTGGTACACCATGCCACTGCCAACCGCATCGTAACCCACCCCGAGGGTCAGCGCTACGCACGGCCTCCGGCATGCTATAAACACCATAAACTACTTGCAATACCTGGACCAAAGACTAAGCGACTGATGAGTCGAGAGGGTCAGTTAAGTATCCCAATGTGTGGTAGTATCTAGTCTTGGATCACAAACACGGAACCCTGTTCCCAAGAATGGTCCCAATGAGACAACCCACTATGTACTCCTACATAGCCTCTCATCGCGACCTTTACCAAATCGTATTCATTATAAGCTCATCACATCGGACAACACTGTTTCACTCAGTTCATCACCCAGATGAATCCGACTTGACACAACTTTAAGCATAGCAAGCATAGCAGGCAAAATAAGCTAAACACATCATGTCACAAGCATCTACCAGGTATGCTAGGTTGCAAGGTTTAGCTATTTACTGTGACAAGATCAGGTCATGCATAAGAATAGGATCATCTACCGTGTATAACTGACATGTGATCGTTTGTCCTAATGCAATAAATGAGAGCAGGAGTGAGAGAGTGGGATGTTATCGGAATGATCAATGAGGTTGCTTGCCTTGCTGGGTTGCGAAAGAGTTCTCTCCTTCGTCAGGGTACGGAGTAGTATCCTCCGGATTAGGGCCTACCGCAACGCAGATAAAAACATTCAATACAAGCAGATGCAACAATATGATGCATGATCATGGCATAATGATGTGCATGGATGAGCTAATGTAACTACTGGTCATGTCAATTTGAAATGTGTTTGAATATAGGTTCAAAGTAGTTCTCATTTCAAATTCTATATATTGACCTAATGCTAAAATGTCCATGTTCACCTATTTAGATTGCTCTAACATGCATGAGGATATCACCATTGGATTCATTGGATTTTTCTGATCAATTTTCGTATATAAATTATTTTCATCTGACTTACAAATTATTTTATATGATTTTTCAAAGTTTTAAATAATTTCTGGAATTTCCTGATTTATTTTTATTAAGGAAATTGAGTTATTGTGTCAGCATGACATCATGATGACATCAGCTGGTAAGCTGACTCGGTCCAGAGTCAAACCTGACATGTGGGGTCCACATGCCAGTGACTGGTTAACTTAACTAACTAATTAAAACTAATTCTGTTTTAATTAACTAACTTGGCCCCCTGTTAGTGACACATTAACCTAATTAATAATTAAACTAATTACAAATTATCCTAAACTAATCAGGGTTGGGGCCCCACCTGTTATTGACTCATAGAGTCAAGCCAGGGCCCACCTGAGGTCAACTCGCCGGAGTTGGCCGGCGGTTCGACGCCGGTGACCATCAGGGACGGCGGCGTCCATCGGGTTTCTCCTACAGGGTGTTATTTGGCGCGCCGAGACCACCAGCGTGCAGCCCGTGCACGACCGCATCCATCTGGGGCCATGGGAGGTCATGGGGTCGCCGAAGCTCGCCGGAAACGAGATCGTGGCGGCGGCCGGAGCTCGGGCTCGGACGCAAACGTGACACAGGGCACGGGGCGATGCTATGATGGTCTCTACGGGCTCCTGGGAACTCCAGGAGTTCAACCATGCACGCGCACGTGAGCTTGGAGGGATCTATGCACGGCGGCGACCATCGACGACGGCGGGAGGTTCTCGGGTCCGGCGACGCAGCTAGCTAGGGGACGCCAGAGAGAGGGAAAACTCAGGGGGGAGGAAGAGGGGCTCACTGCAGATCCAGGGAGCTGGTCAGCGGGCTCGGGGAGGCAGCGACGGCGACGAATCGACGTCCGGCGGCGGCGGCCTTCGGCAGGGGATCGGGAGAGAGAGCAGAGGAGAGAGGGAGGGGGAGAATGAGCTTGGGGGAGTGGGCTCGCGCGTCTTCCAGGCGCGGGGGAGGCAGGGACGCAGCCTGCTGCGTGGAAGCAGGAGGTGGAGGCCGGCGATGGCTCGGTCGCCACCTCGACGCCTACTGACGCGAGGTGGAAGATGACCCTTCCACCCCTGTGGGCTGGGCTGGGCCTTCCACTCGACCAGGTAAGCCTCTCCCTTTTATTTTTATTTTCTGTTTTCTGTTTTCTAACATTTGTTTGATTTTCTTTGCAGGTCCAAATACCCCTTCAATAATTCTAAAACTTTTTATAACTTCAAGTTTGTATATTTCAAACTTGTATCAAAAGTTTCAGATTATTTTGAAAGCAGTGATAATGATAATATTTTTATTTGTCATTTTCAGAGACTTAATTCAATAATTTAAAATATTTCAAATGTTCAAATAATTGAAATGGTCCCCGGTATATCCATGCCCTTAATTATCAGACATAGGGAACATTTTTGATGGGCATTTTGGATTTGTTGAAATTTCATTTGTTTGGAATTCCTTTAATTCATAAAATGCTTGGGGTTCTTTCTTTCTCCCCATTTCATATTGATGCAATGATGATGATGATGATGCAAACACAATGCTAGCCTAGACACTTTCTAGGGTTGTGACAACTCACCCCCACTCAAAAAGAATCTCGTCCCGAGATTTTGAAGTCATCGGGAAGAGCACGGGGTACTCTAGTCGAAGACGATCTTCTCTTTCCCATGTCGCCTCCTTTTCAGAATGGTGCGACCACTGAACCTTAAGAAACTTGATGTTCCAACGCCAAGTGGTACGCTCAGCTTGATCAAGAATACGAACAGGGTGTTCTCGATATGTAAGGTTATCTTGGAGATCAAGCGCTTCGTGGTCCACTTATCGGACAGGGTCCGAAAAGCAACGCCTGAGTTGTGAAACGTGGAAGACATCATGAACTTTGGAAAGATGCGGTGGAAGTTCCAATTGATAGGCAACCTCTCCTCGTTTAGCAAGAATGCGAAAAGGTCCAATGTAACGAGGAGCCAACTTGCCTTTGATACCGAATCGATGGGTACCCTTCAGAGGTGTAACCCGAAGGTAAGCCTTCTCGTCAACTTCATAAGTAACAGACTTATGATGACGGTCATATTGACTCTTTTGACGGGATTTGGCTGTTTTCAACTTTTCACGAATAATGCGAACTTGCTCCTCTGCATGCTGGATCATGTCCGGACCAAAGAGTTGCCTCTCTCCGGTTTTTGACCAGTTAAGAGGTGTTCGGCATTTTCGTCCATAGAGAACTTCAAAAGGGGCTTTGCCCAAGCTTGATTGATAACTATTGTTATATGTGAACTCATCAAATGGAAGGCAGTTCTCCCAATTCATACCGAAAGATATAACACAAGCTCGGAGCATGTCTTCGAGAATTTGATTGACTCGCTCAACTTGACCACTTGATTGAGGGTGGAAAGCAGTGCTAAAGGATAGATGAGTCCCCATAGCGGTTTGAAAACTTTCCCAAAAACGAGAAGTAAAGATACTTCCACGGTCTGAGTTAATCTCCAAAGGAACACCATGAAGAGAAACTATTTGAGAAACATATAACTCCGCTAGCTGACTAGCAGTAATGCTTTCACGAACAGGAAGAAAATGAGCCACTTTGGAAAGATGATCAATGACTACGAATATAGCATTGTTCCCTCTCTTGGTCCTGGGAAAACCGGTGATGAAATCCATACCGACCTTATCCCATTTCCATTCGGGAATAGCTAAGGGTTGAAGGGTGCCAGCAGGCCTTTGATGTTCTGCTTTCACACGATGACAAACGTCGCAATTAGCAACATACCGAGCAATTTCTCTCTTCATCCTAGTCCACAAGAACCTCTGGTGTAGGTCCTGATACATCTTGGTACTACCTGGATGAATTGTGAGAGGAGAATCATGAGCCTCCTTAAGAATTAGCTGTCTTAGACGGGTGCTCTTGGGAACCACCAACCGATTCTGAAAGAGCACCACACCTCCATCATCCTTAGAGAAATCCTTAGCGTTTCCGCTAACGATATTTTCCTTAATCCGAGATATCCCTTTGTCATATCTCTGGACAGCTACTATTTGATCCTTAAGAGTAGGTTTCGCCACCAAGTTGGATAGGAATCCTTGAGGAACAATATGAAGGTTTAACTTCCGGAATTCCTCATAGAGAAACGGTTGACCTTGTTGTAACATCAGATTGTTACAATAATACTTACGACTTAGTGCATCAGCCATGACATTGGCTTTTCCCGGGGTGTAAGTTATCCCTAAGTCATAATCTGTAATCAACTCTACCCACCGTCTTTGCCTGAGATTCAAATCCGGCTGGGTGAAGATATATTTCAGACTTTGGTGATCAGTGTATATCTCGCAACGATTACCCAGAAGGTAATGTCGCCATGTCTTTAGTGCATGGACTACAGCTACAAGCTCAAGATCATGTGTTGGATAATTATCCTCATGTGGACGCAATTGTCGAGATGCGTAAGCAATCACATGACGATCTTGCATGAGAATGCAACCTAATCCTTGTCGCGAGGCGTCGCAATAGATAATAAAGTCCTTAGAAAAATCTGGTGGCACCAGAATGGGAGCAGAGGTCAGTCGTCTTTTCAACTCCTGAAAACTATGCTCACATTGTGGGGTCCACTCGAACTTTTTATCTTTCTTGAGGAGTTCAGTGAGAGGTTTTGCAACCTTGGAGAAATTCTCAACAAAGCGGCGACAATAACTCGCCAAGCCAAGGAAACTCCGAACTTGCTTAACCGATTCAGGTTGAGTCCAATCAAGGACGGCCTGAACTCTCTCAGGATTGATAGCAATACCTTTGCCAGAAATCACGTGGCCCAAATTGGTCACTTTCGGCAACCAGAATTCACACTTGGAGAATTTGGCATATAGGCGATGCTCTTGAAGTTTCATCAATACCAGCCTTAGATGCTCGGCATGTTCTTGTTCGTTCTTCAAGTAGATGAGTATGTCATCTAGAGAAACCACGACGAAATTATCCAAATACTCCATGAAGATCGAATTCATGAGACGAGAGAAAGTGGCTGGAGCATTGGTTAAACCGAAGGACATGACGGTGTACTCGTAGTGGCCATAATGAGTGACAAAAGCCGTTTTTGGAATGTCCCCGTTTCTAATTTTGATTTGATGGTATCCCAACCTCAAATCCATTTTGGAAAAGAAAGAGGATCCAGCGAGTTGATCATACAAATCGTTGATCCTGGGGAGCGGATACTAGTTCTTGATAGTGACCAAATTCACTGGTCGGTAATCCACAACCATCCGATCCGATCCATCCTTCTTCTTAACGAAGAGGACGGGGCAAGCCCAAGGAGAAGAGATAGGATGAATGAAACCTTTCTTCAAAGCCTCATCGAGTTGGGTTTTTAGCTCGGCTAGTTCTAAGGGTGCCATCTTATAAGGTCTTCTGGCTATTGGGAATGTCCCTGGGATAAGTTCTATCACGAACTCAACATCTCTGACAGGTGGAATACCTGGCAGTTCTTCTGGAAAGACATCCGGAAAATCACAGACTACCGGAATATCTTCTAGCTCAGGGAGAGGGCTAGCATTTAAGGAATAGAGTTGGCGCTTGGTTGTTCGAGTAGAGACATTAACTATCTCTCCCGAGGGATGTGTAAGTTGAACATTCCTAGAATGAGTATCAATCTTGGCATAGTGGGCTTTCATCCAATCCATACCTAGAATGATATTGATGTCCGAAGACTAAAGAGCTATCAAGGATGCTAGGAATACTAGTTTATCCACCAGAATTTCATTGTCATGGCTCACTCTAGAAGTTTGCCACTTTGATCCAGGAGTCTAAACTACTAAAGGAGTGGGCATGTCACAGAAAGACATGTTATGCAACTGTGCACAACTTTCTGAGATGAATGAATGAGATGCCCCAGTATCAAATAGAACAGATGCTAGATGGCTATTAACAAGAAGCATACCTAGAATGACATCAGGGTCTTCAAGATCTTCTTCAGCAGACACATAATTAACTTGCCCACGGGCAGGAGTTGGCTTCACATTGAAGGCTTTCCCTGGTTTTCCGCGTCCAACGGGCTTGGCATTGTTCTGGGGACATTCACGAGAATAATGTCCCGGTTCTCCACACTTGTAGCATACCACTGTAGCACGAGGGGCAACATTTACTGGTGGTCCTCCAAATGGTCTGGGTGGAGGGTTGGGCTGCATTGGACGAGGTGCCTGGAAGGATGGCCTCACAGTGTACCTTGCCGACATAGCTGCATTGGGTACCCATATTTGGCGCTTGTTGGGTCCTAAACCCGATGCAGGGTTGAAGTCACGGTTATGCTTCCTCGAAGCCTCGTAGTCAGTTTGTCCGGACTCTGCATTGATGGCCTTATTGATGAGAGCCTGGAAGGTCGTGCACTCATGCAAGCGAATATCTCGGCGAAGCTCAGCATTAAGTCCCTTGTGGAACCTAGCCTGCTTCTTGGCATCAGTTGAGACTTCCTCTGGGGCATAGCGAGCAAGATTACCAAACTCGCGACTGTATGCATCCACTGACAATCTGCCCTGTGTGAAGGCACATAATTCCTCTCTCTTGCGATCCATCAGCCCTTCCGGGATGTGATGGAGCCGAAATGTGGTGCTGAACTCTGCCCATGTTGGTGCAGGTCCCTGGGGACGCATAGCCTCATAGCTTTCCCACCACAGGTTGGCAGGTCCCTCTAGAAAGTATGTCGCAAAGGTCACCTTATTGGCCTCTGAAACATTTGCAGCTAGGATCTTACATGACATGCTAGTCAGCCAATCATCCGCATCGAGGGGGTCGATCGAATGATGGTACTTAGGCGGACACAGTTTAATGAAGTCACCAAGTGACACTCCATCATGGTGATCATTGCGGGGAGCACAAGCGGTGTTCTGTTCAATCCTCTCCAACAACCTATTGGTCTCCCTCTTATTCCTTTCGGCTTCTAGCATCACCTTTGCTAGGGATGGTGCTCGTGGCGGCTTTTCTTGCCTTGCTTGGCTACTCTCGCCTTGCTCAGGAGCATGCACGGGGTTGTTCCTGGTTGACACCATCCTGAGGAAAACAATCCATAGCTTAGACAATGGGGAACAACAACTCTAGGGCATGAACTAAGGAATGCACTGATCAACATGGCATGTAAGATAAACACCAATCAACATGGTAAAGCAACTACCATATAAACATTAGGTTTCATACACACCATGACTTAGTTAAGTACAAACCCAAGCTGAAAACAACTATGGAGAGATGACACAACTCATCGGAGGCATTACAAGCATCCTATACATTATCTATCTACACCAACGGAACTCAACTCTCGACCTTGATCATACCCCACCAGACACGCAGGACTGTGGCGATACAACTACTACCATACTAGGTCTAACATCCACGCACTCAAACATCACCGTAGAATGCCTCATACAGGTTACCCCCGTGACCTGGGAGCTTAACCCGCGGATCTGGAAACACTCTAGCCTGGGATCCTTGGAAACCATAAGGACACGGGTAAGGCCTTGGTCCCCTTGTCGGCGGCAACAGCGGTCCTCGAAGAGGGGTGATGCCTCCAACAACAGGCCAGTCTACGTGTGCTGGCAAATGAGTCCGCGATGGAGTCAGCATCTCCAAATCTCCATAACTTGTCTGCACGACAGGTGCCAACTGCGTCAAGGCTGTCCAAAGACGGGCACGGGTAGCATAGAGCTCCATGCGAAGGGCACGTGCATCACGATCCCTGTTCTCCAACATCTGAGTGGTCACCTGCAATCTAGGGTCTTCATGAGAATGATCAGAGTAGGCTGCACTGAGATATCCATCCTCTCCTCCCATGGAAGCAAGAACATAGCAGAACTCCGTGTTCTGAAGCAGACCATGGTGAAACCTCATAATAGTCAGCATGGTGTAGGCGGCTTCCTGAACTGCCATATCTATGGTAACTCCCAAACCATGAGTCCAGTGAAGCGGCTCTGCAGCTCCAGGATATGAAGGGTATATCCTAACAGTACACAGATACTGACTCTGGTTGAAATCTCGATACTGCTCCTCCACTGTGTACTCTGGGTACCAGCGATATCCAGCCTCCATCATCACTCTAACCAACATGGCCGTGTGACCCGACACATCGATGCACTTGGTCAGACGGACCACTTGACGGAAAGGACGAGAGGGCATCTGAAACAGAGGATGATGCAAAGACATTAGAGATCCTAGCAGAAATTGGACAGCATAACGGCTGCAATTGCACAACAAATTTTTTGAGACAATTGAAAGAGATTGGAAAGACATAACCACTCGAATATCTAGACTCAAATCTCTTCTCCATCTGTTTGTCACACCAACAACACTAAAATAACTGCACTTACTCACAAGCAAGCTAGCTATTGGTCCATGTCTAGTAACTCGTCATCCTAAGCAATAGATGAGGATCCTAGTTCCTATCCCTGTAGAAAAGATGAGAATGACCCAGCATAGAATAACTTGGGAAGAGGAGTAAAAAGAGACATATGTTACCTTCCACAATCAATTCCCCTTCTTATCTATGGTGTTTCTAGACTCAACTTCGACCGGTTTGGCTTGGTAGTCCTATAGTCAGTCAGGCTCTGATACCAACGCTGTCGGGACCCCGATCCTAAGTTATAAGATTCCATACTGTAACAAGCCACATCACTTTGCGGCCTCACGCACGATACTCCACGGCTGCCACCTTACCTTGGCCGGGACCGTTTGCGTCTTTTGGCTCACGTATGTGAACATGTCGCTGGCAATCACACAACAAAGAACCCGGGCCGACATGACTAGTCATAGAACTCAAGTGGCACATCCGTATGGAAACAGGCATACATAACCCAGCAATGCAGGTGTCGGTCTCAAGCGTGTGTAGACGAGTCATAGCAAGCTACAAGGACTCCATTACGTCGCGAGACACGAATGTCATCACTGCACGTAGACGAGTCGTAGCAGGCTACGTGGACTCCATTACATTGCGAGACATTTCCCCGAAGGAACAAACACAGCAGCAAAGAAGGATACATGCCGGTTAATCAATGTGTCCGGAGCAGTAGCAAGCTACCATGGCTTGGTGGAAGCACAAAGAGGTAGTTTCCCGTAAGGAGTACTACTACAGGCACACGACTAGGTGTCGGATCCCATACATACCATTGCACGTCACACGTACGCACGACATGCCCGATATGCATAGATACAACTATGGCATCAGAACATAACCATACAACAACATGACTTTTATTTAAGAGGCTCAGAAGAGCCTTGCATAATATGTTCTTACAGATAGGGGTCACATGACCCGGCACTCAAGTCATACAAACATAGTCATACAAGCCAGCGGAAACTTAAGCCGTCTGAGTACAGACGACAAAATATAAAAGAGGCACATGGCCTGACTATCTACAGCCCACCACATGGGCAAGATCATAGCTGGGACACCAGCTATTCGGCATCGTCAATGTCTAGATAGAACCCACCTGATGGGTCCTGGTTTTCTTCTACAACATTAATTAAGCAAGGATGAGTACAATCATACTCAGCAAGTCTTTAAACGGACCTAGTCTATTTATGCTCATGTATCAACAAGGGGGTGGTGGAGTTTATGCAGAATGCCAGCTTTGACTCATGGCTAACCTACACTACTCAATTTTAACTCCTTGTTACAATTTGAGTTATCGCACACGAGTCCACTAACTCCATCTCAATACACCACCATGGACTCACCTTCCCCTTCCGGAAGAGTGCCATCCACGGTACTCACACTTGTCTTGAGATTTTTAGAAGTATCCATTTGATTATCTATGAACAGCATAAGTTCTCCAAGTAGTCCATATCCGAGGACGCGGCTATTCGAATAGTTTCATAACCCTGCAGTGGTGTACTTCTTCACACACGCTCTCGCCACTTATCGCTGTGTGCTTACAAAACCATGCACCTCGGCAACCTTCAAGCGGATGCCCAGCGAGGGAGTCGGCCACGACCGTCATTCACATAAGACCTCTAGTCCAGGCTACCGCCTATTTGAGACTGACCCGCATGGAAGTCCGGCTGAAGTTTCCGCTACGGTCCCAAACGATGTGCGCAGGGTTCCCAAGCCCACCATTCGGGTGACCCTTGGTACACCGTGCCACTGCCTACCGCGTCGTAACCCACCCCGAGGGTCAGCGCTACGCACGGCCTCCGGCATGCTATAAACACCAGAAACTACTTGCAATACCTGGACCATAGACTAAGCGACTGATGAGTTGAGAGGGTCAGTTAAGTATCCCAATGTGTGGTAGTATCTAGTCTTGGATCACAAACACGGAACCCAGTTCCCAAGAACGGTCCCAATGAGACAACCCACTATGTACTCCTACATAGCCTCTCATCGCTACATTTACCAAATCGTATTCATTATAAGCTCATCACATCGGACAACACTGTTTCACTCAGTTCATCACCCAGATGAATCCGACTTGACACAACTCTAAGCATAGCAAGCATAGAAGGCAAAATAAGCTAAGCACATCATGTCACAAGCATCTACCAGGTATGCTAGGTTGCAAGGTTTAGCTATTTACTTTGACAAGATCAGGTCATGCATAAGAATAGGATCATCTACCGTGTATAACTGACATGTGATCGTTTGTCCTAATGCAATAAATGAGAGCAGGAGCGAGAGAGTGGGATGTTATCGGAATGATCAACGAGGTTGCTTGCCTTGCTGGGTTGTGGAAGAGTTCTCTCCTTCGTCAGGGTACGGAGTAGTATCCTCCGGATTAGGGCCTACCGCAACGCAGATAAAAACATTCAATACAAGCAGATGCAACAATATGATGCATGATCATGGCATAATGATGTGCATGGATGAGCTAATGTAACTACTGGTCATGTCAATTTGAAATGTGTTTGAATATAGGTTCAAAGTAGTTCTCATTTCAAATTCTATATATTGACCTAATGCTAAAATGTCCATGTTCACCTATTTAGATTGCTCTAACATGCATGAGGATAGCACCATTGGATTCATTGGATTTTTCTGATCAATTTTCGTATATAAATTATTTTCATCTGACTTACAAATTATTTTATATGATTTTTCAAAGTTTTAAATAATTTCTGGAATTTCCTGATTTATTTTTATTAAGGAAATTGAGTTATTGTGTCACCATGACATCATGATGACATCAGCTGGTCAGCTGACTCGGCCCAGAGTCAAACCTGACATGTGGGGTCCACATGTCACTGAGTGGTTAACTTAACTAACTAATTAAAACTAATTCTGTTTTAATTAACTAACTGGGCCCACCTGTCAGTGACACATTAACCTAATTAACAATTAAACTAATTACAAATTATCCTAAACTAATCAGGGTCGGGGCCCCACCTGTCATTAACTCACAGAGTCAAGCTAGGGCCCACCTGAGGTCAACTCGTCGGAGTTGGCCGGCGGTTCGACGCCGGTGACCATCAGGGACGGCGGCGTCCATCGGGTTTCTCCTACAGGGGGTTATTTGGCGCGCCGAGACCACCAGCGTGCAGCCCGTGCACGACCGCATCGATCTGGGGCCATGGGAGGTCATGGGGTCGCCGGAGCTCGCCGGAAACAAGCTCGTGGCGGCGGCCGGAGCTCGGGCTCGGACGCAAACGTGACACAGGGCACAAGGCGATGCTACGATGGTCTCTACGGGCTCCTGGGAACTCCAGGAGTTCAACCATGCACGCGCACGTGAGCTTGGAGGGCTCTATGCACGGCGGCGACCATCGACGACGGCGGGAGGTTCTCGGGTCCGGCGACGCAGCTAGCTAGGGGACGCCAGAGAGAGGGAAAACTTAGGGGGGAGGAAGAGGGGCTCACTGCGGATCCAGGGAGCTGGTCAGCGGGCTCGGGGAGGCAGCGATGGCGACGAATCGACATCCGGCGGCGGCGGCCTTCGACAGGGGATCGGGAGAGAGAGCAGAGGAGATAGGGAGGGGAGAATGAGCTCGGGGAAGAGGGCTCGCGCGTCTTCCAGGCGCGGGGGAGGCAGGGACGCAGCCTGCTACGTGGAAGCAGGAGGTGGAGGCCGGCGACGGCTCGGTCGCCACCTCGATGCCTACTGGCGCGAGGTGGAAGATGACCCTTCCACCCCTGTGGGCTGCTCTGGGCCTTCCATTTGACCAGGTAAGCCTCTCCCTTTTATTTTTATTTTTTGTTTTCTATTTTCTAAAATTTGTTTGATTTTCTTTGCAGGTCCAAATACCCCTTCAATAATTCTAAAACTTTTTATAACTTCATGTTTGAATATTTCAAACTTGTATCAAAAGTTTCAGATTATTTTGAAAGCAGTGATAATGATAATATTTTTATTTGTCATTTTCAGAGACTTAATTCAATAATTTAAAATATTTCAAATGTTCAAATAATTGAAATGGTCCCTGGTATATCCATGCCCTTAATTATCAGACATAGGGAACATTTTTTATGGGCATTTTGGATTTGTTGAAATTTCGTTTGTTTGGAATTCCTTTAATTCATAAAATGCTTGGGGTTTCTTTCTTTCTCCCCATTTCATATTGATGCAATGATGATGATGATGATGCAAACACAATGCTAGCCTAGACACTTGCTAGGGTTGTGACAGAACTTGAGGGAATATTTGTTCTACCTTTATCCCCTCATTGGGTTCGACACTCTTACTTATCGAAAGAGGCTACAACTGACCCCCTATACTTGTGGGTTATCAAGACCTTTTTCTGGCGCCGTTGCTGGGGAGCAATAGCGTGGGTTGAATATTCTCGTGTGTGCTTGTTTGCTTTATCACTAAGTAATTTTTATTTTTGTTTTATTAACTTGTTTTCTATCTTTAGATATGGGTAGGAAACGCAAAAGACCAAAAAAAATTTTTGTACTTGCTGCTCCAAAAGTCGAGGAACCACTAGTGTTCCATACCACTGAAGAATATTACTTGGGTCATGTTCGATCCACTTGTTCTCGTTCTAAAAACCCAACTAGCTTATTTTAGGGAAAATCATTAAGTGAGAATGCTCATTATGTGTGACACCGCATATCTCAAAAAGGGAAACTCTTGTGGCATGAAATTAATAGTTTGTGTTGCTATGCTTGGAATCTATGTGAAATTTATGATTTTACTTGTTGTTCCAAAGAAGCTAAAAAACACCTTCCCTACCAATGTGTGTTTAATGATAATGAAATATTATCCTCTTATGCCAAGGAGGCCTATTTCTATAATGATGTTGAACAAATTGATGAATTTGTTGCTTTCAAGGGTGCCTATGAAATTGCTTCTTTCATTGAGAAGTATGATGCTACTCTGTACGAATCTGAAATTTTTGCCATACTTACATATTGCTATGAAAAGTATGCTTCTAATGCTTATGTTAGAGAGTTTATTGGAAGAATGACCGCTGCCTTGGCAGAGACTAATATTTTGCTGGAATCTATGGAAGAGGAAGTTGCTGAAATTGTAAACTCATTAGATGAAAAAGATGAGGAGGAGAACGAAGAACAAAAGGAGGAAGAGCGGATTAGCTTCCCATGCCCACCTTCTAATGAGAGTAACTCTCCAACTCATACATTTTTTAATTTCCCTTCATTCTTACTGAAGTATGAATGCTATGATAATTGTTATGATCCCTTGGATTCATTTGAAATATCCCTTTTTGATGAACTTGATGCTTGCTATGCTTGTGGCCATGATGCCAATATGAATTATGCTTATGGAGATGAACTTACTATAGTTTCGTATGTTAAGAATGACATTTTTGCTATTGCACCCAGACATGATAGTCCTATTATCTTTTTGTATTCTCCAAACTACACTATATAGGAGAAGTTTTCACTTATTAAGGATTATATTGATGGGTTGCGTTTTCCTATTGCACATGATGATTTGAATGAGTATGATATGAATGTGCTTGCTGCTCCTACTTGCAGTTATTATGAGATATGAACTACATCTTCACCTCTCTACGTTTCTGATAGAATAAAATTGCAAGAAACTACGTATGCTATGCATTGGCCTTTACTTGGTGTGAATGAATTGTTCTTGTATGACATGCCAATGCATAGGAAGAGAGTGAGACTTCGTTGTCACATGATTTATATTACTTTGTGATCACTACTTAATTACAAATCATTGCTAATTAAAACTGGCTTTGATATACCTTGGGATCCGGCTGGATCCATTACTTGAGCACTTTATGCCTAGCTTAATGGCATTAAAGAAAGCGCTGTCAGGGAGACAACCCGGAAGTTTTAGAGAGTCATTTTATTCTATTTTGTGCTTTTATATAGTTAAAAAAAATAAAGAGGGGAACTGTCGAGGATTTTTCACGGCATATGTCCGAGTGAACGGACTTTAGGTTCGGGGCAGAAGCGCAACTATGTGGCGGCTTGAAGGGGTCGGTCGGAATCGAGAGACGCGGGTTTACCCAGGTTCGGCCCCTCCGACGGAGGTAAAAGCCTACGTCCTGCTTGTCTGGTATTGATGATGAAGAAGATCTCTCGGTTACAAGGGTGCTGTCTTGCTAGCTCTAATCTCGAGAGCCTCTAATCTGTCTATCTCCAATCTCTTGCGTCTATCTAAACTTGTGGACTTGTCCTTCTAGGGGTGCTCTAGCCCTCCTTATATAAGTGGATAGGGTAGGCTTACAAATAGAGTCCTACTCCCAGTAGGACTAGGATTAGTCTTTCATGAATCCTAATATGAGTCTTGTTTCTCTTGTAGGGAATCCTATCTCCTTTGGGCCTTCTCCCGTGAGCCTCCTGGCACCGGCTTGCATGCCGTGTCTTGGGCCTGGTCATCCTATGACCCGCCTGTCAGGTAACTAATAAAACACCGTGTCTTGACCAGGCTTCCTGTGAGCCGCCAGGCCGGGTCATACCGCGGGGTATATCCCCGACATTAGCCCCCAGGTTAGCTTGAATTTATTCATGGTAACCTCCTAAAATAGGAATAGTAAATATGTTAAGTGGCCGGCTTGCTCCTTTGGTCGGCTTACGAATTGGCTTCTCAGAAATCTGGGTCTTTCTGCATATGAATGAGTCCTCTTGAAAATTGTCTTGCTTGTCAATGTCCTTTGAAAAATATTGGGAATAGAATACCCATATGCCATTAGGTCGTCTTCCAAATACCCTGGCTTAATGAAAAATAACAAATCCTCATGACATAGATCCGAACTTCCATTGTTGTGAAGCAGGGCAGCTTATATAAACTCTGGCGGGTTATGATCTTTTATAACGCCGGGTCATGAATGTTGGTGACGCCAGGTCTAACAACTGAACTCCATAATTAACATCTTGAAAATTCTCCTCAAAGTTTTTGATATGTCCATATTACCTATAGCCCCCAAGCTCCATGTTTATCCATGATGACTTGGTGTTTGCAATAATATCTGTGATTGTGTAGCCCCCAAGTACCAGGTTGTCTTGCTTGCAGCAGCCTGGGACTTTGTAACTGTCGTATACTTTATGAAGCTTCAACTAGTGTAGCCCCCAAGGGCCGGCTCATGAGTATGTGATGGGCAGGGTCTTTTATTCAAACCATATAATCTGTTTGAACAGCTGAATACTGTAGCCTCCAAGTGTCGGGTCGCATGTCTGCGGCAACTTGGGACTTTAGAAAATTTGATCTGAGCGGTGTATCCCTCAAGTGCCAGGTCAGTAAGAATTACTGGGCTGGGACTTTGAAAAATTTAGAAAGACTGGATCATCTCCTTGAGATAATAGGGTCTTGCTGACAATGTAATGATTTGAAAACCGGCTGGCATTATCCCCCAAGTGCCGTGGTGCATGCTTGCAGCGACATGGGACTTGCATATTTGATATAAACTAGACTTGAATAGTGTAGCCCCCAAGTGTCGGGTCGTCTGCCAGCGGCGACTCGGGACTACGGGAGAATAATATGAGTTATCATAATTTGTTGAATGAATCCTTGACCATGGTTGTAATATAACCTGGAATGAATATCCTGGAATAATTCCTGTCTTTGACATGAAATCCCTGCTCACAGTTGCAGTGCAACCCGGCAAATATATATTTGATAAATCCATGGGTGTTGTAGATTACTACAGAGCACAATTGAAGAAATCCGAGAACCGGTCAATTAGATGACACGACATTATATTTGATAGGACGGCTCTTCAAGAATAATCAACTTTCCAATCGAACTGCGGCTTATCTTAATAGACAAGACCTGAAAAAATAAACAAGACAGAATATGTTCTGTTTTGCCGTAAGGGCGGCTCGAAAAAGCACAACCCGGAGATGTTAAAATCTTTCATAACATTGCTCCTTCTTTCATAATCTTGCTCTGGCCCGACTTTATAAGCCAACATGACATGTGAATATGATGCAACGTATGATGCTATGTATGATGATCTTGCTTTTTGAATTTTTTTGAACAACTCATGTGCCAGTTCTTCTGGGTGGACTCGCTAATTAAAACTCCTAATCAGTACAGGGTCTCTATCGAGATTGGCCGTCAATTTCTTCGAACGGCTCAGGGTCCCTAAGCGAGATTAACTGATAGGAAGTGTAGCGTCCCAGAGAGAGACACGGCAGGCATGAGTACCCTTGTAGCTCAAAAACTGCCTCTCACGTGACATAAATCTGTCGTTTTAACCTTAAAAAGTTCAGGGTCTTTAAAAGATTGACTGTCTAAGAGTACGAGCGGGCCACATAGTGGAGAGTCGACAGTAGATGAGAGAGTTTATCCTCACTTTCTGTAAGCCAGCCCTCATGTGACAAGAACGACCGGTTTAACCTTAACCAGTACATGGTCTCTAACGAGATTGGCCGTCAATTTCTTTGAACCGGCTCAGGGTCTCTAAGCGAGATTAACTGGTAAGAGTTTGGCGGGTCACCTAGTGGAGTAGCAAGTTGCAAACGGGCAAATTTAACTCTGGTAGCTTAGGAGCCGATCAAGAGGGTATGTAAGCTAAACCCGATGGGTTGGATGCCCCCAAATGATCTTTGTTGACGAAATCAACTGTTTGGCTTGAGAGCCGATCGATAGGGTGTGATAAGCTAAACCCAGCGGGTTGGAAGCCCCCTAGACGACCTTTGTTGATGAAATCAACTATTTGGCTTGAGAGCCGATCGATAGGGTGTGATAAGCTAAACCCCCGGGTTGGAAGCCCCCTAGACGACCTTGCTGACGATATCAACTTGCGCACCATCTTTTAAATCACCATCTTGTATGAAGAAATGGCAGAAGCCTCCAAGTGACTTTTTGATGATCCGATATATATATATCTAGGCACCCATGTCTGAACGGTGTATCTCGGCGGCTCGTCCTCTTGGGCAACTTTTAATCTTCCGCCAAAAATGCAATAGCTCCCAGGATTGGGTTTTCTCTTGCAAAGACCCGGGGTTCTCTTTGAAAAAACGACCAAATGTGTCTCGCCGTGTCTATAGCTCCCAAGTCTTAAGTTGACTTGAAAAGGCGGCTTGTGAATCTCCACTGAAAGTTGAGGTTGGCCGTGGTGGGTTATCGATGATCCCGTATGATTTGTTTCAATAATCTGGTCGATGGTTCGTCCCGGGTGGTTGTTGAAGTGAACCAAACTGTAATGGTGGCAATTTGTGCGCCTGTCCATTGGGCGGCTCGTATCGACGAGAACTGCACCGATATGTTGATGTAGATCAAACTATGGGTGGCGTCTTGCGCACGTACGTTGGGCGGCTCGTACAGGCGAGCACCGCACCGATATGTTGTAGATTGTATCACAAGACGGCGATTCAGAACCATCCGTTGGGTGGCTCGTACTGGTGTATGCGGCCCCTGGCATGTTGATGTAGACGTAGAAGTCAGTCGCGGCACTATAAGCCAGCGTAGTCACAAGAGACGGACACAAAGCTATAATCCGGCGCAAGCGATGAGTCGCCCATGGCGTTGGAAACCAACACGGACAACGAGTCGCCGTGGCATTGTTAAGCCGGTGCAGTCGCGAGAGACAGCCAATGCGTTGTGAGCCGAGCGGTCGGTGAGTTGCCCGCGGCGTTGCAAGATGTTACATTGATGTAGACCCGACCGTATGAACGACGAGTTGTACGCGTCCGTCCGGTAGCTCGTCATGGCGCATGTGCGGACGCGGCCTCTGATGAAAGCGCGCGAGAACCAGACCATACTCTGGTCATGAATGAATGGACCTGCATACATAATAGCATAACTCGAAGTAAAAACTGTTCGATGATATTCAATTACACGAAATAACAGTTTAGAAAATATCACCTGATAATCTTTGTAGAAACTACCGGTGATCAGTGTGCGGATGTAATCGGACGAATATACGTCTTTCATCCAACCAAATCCCACATCGTTTCAGACAGCTGACCCACTTATATTTCTCTGTCCCATTTCCTTCCAGACTCGGGCAGCCCACCTAACAGAGACGGAGCTGACCGACGCGTGAACATGGTGAAGCAGAACCACCCCGATGCAGGCGCGTGCTGGGCGACCGGAGCGGGGAGCATGGAGATGGAGCGAAGCTGGCCTGGCGTAGTAGCGGCACGGATGCAGGCGATGGTGAAGCAAATCAGGCAGTGTTAGGCGAGGCAGCACGAAGGCCAGGGCGACGTCCCAGCAGCACGGGGCGGCTCACCGATAGGTGCGGCAGCCTGCCGGTAGGAGCAGCCACACGACAACGTAGGGTGTCTCACCAGTAGGAGCTGCAACACGGTGGCCCGGACATGCGGAGGTGAGGTAGAGGCTCGGAAGAAAAAACCGACCGGGGGTGGCTCAGCACGCAGCAGCGATGGCGAAGATGTGGTTTGAAACACGATCACATCAGAGTGAAAGCTGGCGCCTCAGAACCCTCCGGGTCACTTTACCAACCCCTGGCAGTCAACCCTCTGTTGATTTTTGTCCATCTTCATATGGGTATCTGGTGTCTTTTCCTTATCCTCCCTCGGGTACCCATATTCGCCAAGGCAACAAGCTATGCGACAGGCGGCTAGGGAAAACCGGAAAAGTACTCCGGCAACGGCTGGTTGCCATGATGACGACTGAGTGAGGCGGCAGCGGCTTGGCGCTAGAAGGAGCACGACTCAAGGTGGCGTGGTCGCTACTGCGGAGAGGCGTCGACGGCTTAGAGAGCCGTGTCGAGCCCATTGCAGAGGCAACTAGGCCGACTTACGGCAGGGGCGTATCAACGGAGGACAGTGGAGGGTCGACGCGGCGGGGCCACAGAAGGTCACATCTGCGTCACAGAGGCAGAGGCAACGGCTCAACACCTGCTCGGGTGAGGGCGGGATGAGGCCAAGGCGGCTTGACATCGGCTCGAACAGGTGAGTAAGGAGACGAGGCACAGCTGTGGTGAGTTAGCAGGGGGGGCAACGGCCGGTAGGCGCACTGAGCCGACGGGCGGGGCAGAACAATGCGTAATGGAGCCGGCCGAAGGCGACACAGAGCCGCAGTGCGCGAGATCCGTCCACCGCAAGGTGGCGAGGTGGAAAGGTGAAGCAAGGTGAGGCGGAGCCGTAGCAGCAGCTCGGCGAGCAGGTTGGGTCAGTGTGGGTGTGGGCGAGCTGCAACAAGGCCGGCACGGTCAGGCGGCGCACAAAGCCACGACAGCGAGGCGCTTCAGCGGCGACGAGACGAGGCCAGCGGAGGCAGCCATGGCGGGCGCAGGCCGTCTCGGGAGCGGTGGAGGCGAGGCAAACCGGTGCAGCGACGGAATACTGAATCCGTGTCCAGGTCGTGGCCGGCTTTCGGATCCAGTCCGTGCCCACTTCCTAGTCATGGACCTTTCTTCCTCTCTTTTTCCTTGGGTCTTCCTCTTTTTTGATAATTGGCATGCGCTGGCTTGGTATGGTAGGACTTTCCTTAACACGTTTTGCTTCCAATTCCATGTTTGTCGATGGCTGTCGACCAAGTATGTGCTTCACCTAGTTGCGTCCAATTCTTGAACCTAGTTGTTTTTCCTTGTGTGCACGTAGTGACTTGAATTGAGGCGTGTGTACATGAAAAGTTGTCCTGATCGCCGCCGTACGAGCAAAGGATTATAGGTGACGCGTGCCTTGTGTCTCGAATCGGTTCGGATATGGGCACTTGTACGTGGAGCAGGAATGGACAATGACAACTGCAACAGAAATCTTGTCGGCGGTATCGACTTCCTGTAGCGGTAAACCAAAATTCGATTCGGCATTGAGTTGATGGATCGCCTGGTCACTCGCCTGATGTTTTGTACGATATAGTATGTTTGTGATTAGCAACCATGATTTAATCTCATGGTTATTCATCTGCAGGCTACAATAGATCGATCCAGCCTTCGGAATTTTGTGCTTTTCCTCTGTCGGGCTGACAACAACAATGTTCTAGGGTTCAGCGGATTTTTTCAGGTAACGCTTGTGGCTAGCCACAACCCAAGTTACTTTTTGATCCTGGCCTGAATTATGCTGCTGCTCGAAGTTCCTCAATCTTGACAGATGAACTCGGACTTGATGTAGATCCTTCCTTGCCGGGTCTTCTTCATCTGGCGACTTGCAAACTATTCAATCCCTAGAAAAGCTTCCTCCAAGAACACACCACCACCATATGCTGTGCCCCACAGTGGGCGCCAACTATCGTGGATTTGTCTTGACAGATGTTCGGGTGAACGGACTTTAGGTTCGGGGCAGAAGCGCAACTATGTGGCGTCTTGAAGGGGTTGGTCAGAATCGAGAGACGCGGGTTTACCCAGGTTCGCCCCTCCGACGGAGGTAAAAGCCTACGTCCTGCTTGTCTGGTATTGATGATGAAGAAGATCTCTCGGTTACAAGGGTGCTGTCTTGCTAGCTCTAATCTTGAGAGCCTCTAATCTGTCTATCTCTAATCTCTTGCGTCTGTCTAAACTTGTGGACTTGTCCTTCTAGGGGTGCTCTACCCGTCCTTATATAGGAGGAGAGGGTAGGCTTACAAATAGAGTCCTACTCCCAGTAGGACTAGGACTAGTCTTTCATGAATCCTAATACGGGTCTTGTTTCTCTTGTACGGAATCGTCTCTCCTAAAGGCCTTCTCCCATGAGCCGCCTGGCACCGGCTTGCATGCCGGGTCTTGGGCCTGGTCGTCTTGCGACCTGCCTGCCGGGTCACCAATAAAATGTCGTGTCTTGACTAGGCTTCCTGTGAGTTACCAGGCCGGGTCATACCGCGGGGTATATTCCCGACAGGAACCTAATTTTTTTTCAAAAAGAAAAGTGAAAATGAGAAATACGAGCAACGTTGAAGTGGGGCTAACCTTGAACTTTGTTCATGCCCATGGAAACTTTGTGAATCTTGATTACAGAAACTTTTCAACAAAAATAATTATCCCCTTGTATAAATACATTGTATTATAAAAATAATGTGCCAAGATTTGTCTTTAGGATGATTAGATTGCTTGTTTCGTGTGTGTAGTGCAAAAACAGAAACTTTGGATGTAGTGCGTGAATTTACATTTTTTACTGGTATGTCAAAAGTTTCTGAATTTTTTACACAGTATTGATATGAAATTTCCCCCCTAATTTTTAAGAATTTTTAGAGTTACAGAAGTATGATGAATGTTCAGATTACTACATACTATCCTGTTTTTGACAGATTCTGTTTTTGATGCATTGTTTTGCTCGTTTTGATGAAACTGTCGATTGTATTGGTGGTATAAGCCATGGAAAATTTATGTTAAAGTAGCTACAATGCAAAAAAATATGAATTTGTCGTGGATTTGTCACGGCAGATGTCCGGGTCAACGGACTTAGGTTCGGGACGATCGCAACTATGTGGCGGCTTGAGAGGGATTGGTCGGAATCGAGAGACGCGAGTTTACCCAGGTTCGGCCCTCCGATGGAGGTAAAATCCTGCGTCCTGCTTGTCTTGTATTGATGATGATGATGACGATCTTGGTTAGAAGGGTGCAAAATATCTGCCTCTAATCTCGAGTGTCTCTAATTTGTCTATCTCTCATGACTTGAACTTGTCTAAGACCTGTCTATTGAGACGTCTAAAAACATGACCCTCTCGGGGTGACCTGCCCCTCCTTATATAAGTTGAAGGGACGGCTTACATGTAGAGTCTAAATCAGATTGAGACTTAACCAATTATGACTTCCCATTATTGGGTTCTCTTCATGGGCTTTTGAGTCCCCGCGGCTTAACCGGGCCTCTTAACCCAGGGCTTATCTTCATGGGCTTCTGAGTCCCCACGGCTTAACCAGGAGGATTAACCCAGGGCTTACCTTCATGGGCTTATGAGTCCTCACGGCTTAACCGGGCAGCTTAACCCAGGGCTTATCTTCAATACTCATCTCTAGAGACTCATCTCCGGGACTTAACTGTCTCATAGGTCATAACTGTCTGCCAAGTCATAACCTACGCCGGCTTAGCACTGTCTGCCGGCTTAGAACTGTGTACCAGCTTAGAACTGTCTACCGGCTTAGAACTCCTTGCCGGCTTAGAACTATCTGCCGGTTTAGCACTATCTGTCGGCTTAGAACTGTCTGCCGGCTCAAACCACGGGGTATATCCCCGACATTAGCCCCCAGGTTTTCTTGAATTTATTCGTGGTAACCTCCTGAAATAGGAATAGTAAGTATGTTAAGTGGTCGGCTTGCTCCTTTGGCCGATTTATGAAGTGGCTCCTCAGAAATCCAGGTCTTTTCTGTATATGAATGAGTCGTCTTGAAAATCATCTTGCTTGTCAGTGTCGTTCGAAAAAATTGGGAATAAAGTATCCATATGCCATTGAGTCGGCTTCCAATGCATTAGCTTAATGAAAATCTTGTAAATAAGAAAGCCTCATGACTTAGATCCGGACTTCCATTGTTGTGAGGCAGGGCGGCTTATATAAATTCTGGCGGGTTATGATCTTTTGATAACGCCGGGTCATTAATGTTGGTGACGCCAGGTCTAACAACTGAACTCCATAATTAACATCTTAAAAATTCTCCTCAAAGTTTTTGATATGTCTATATTACCTGTAGCCCCCAAGCTCCGAGATTATCCATGATGACTTGGTGCTTTGCAATAATATATTGGAGTGTGTTGCCCCCAAGTACCAGGTTGTCTTGCTTGGAGCAGCCTGAGACGTGTAGCTGCCTTGTACTTTATAAAGCTTCAGTGGGTGTAGCCCCGAAGGGCCGGCTCATCGGTATGTGATGGGTCGGGTCTTCAATTTGAACTTCTTAATCTGTCAAACAGTTGAGTACTGTAGCCCCCAAGTGCCGGGTCGCATGCCTGCAGGGACTTGGGACTTTGAAAATTTTGACCTGAGCGGTGTAGCCCCCAAGTGCCTGGTCAGTAAGAATTACTGGGCTGGGACTTAGAAGAATATAGAAAGGCTTGCTCATCTCCTTGAGATAATAGGGTCTTTTTGACAATGTAATGATTTGAAAACTGGCTTGCATTAGCCCCCAAGTGTCAGGGTGCATGCTTGCAGCGACATGGGACTTGCATACTTGATATAAACTGGACATGAATAGTGTAGCCCCCGAGTGCCGGGTTGTCTGCCTGCAGTGACTTGGGACTATGTGAGAATAATATGACTCATCATAATTTGTTGAATGAATCCTTGACCGTGGTTGTAACCCGGTATTTTGTCGAATATCCTAGAATAATGCCTTTATTCTCAAAAAAATTCCTGCATGTGGCTGCGGTGCAACCCGGCAAATATATGTCTGAGAAATCCATGAGTGTTGTAGTATACTACAGAGCACAGGTTGAAGAAATCCAATGTATGTCCATAACCATCTTTATTCACACTTAATGGCGACTTATCTTAGGAGACAAGACCTGTAAAAACAAACAAGACAGAGTATGTCCTGTATCGTTATTAGGGTGGCTTGAAAAGCACAACCCGGAGATGTTAAATCCTTTATGACCTTCCTTTTCTTCCTTTTTTGTTTTATGAAAACTCATATGATGGTTCCTCCTGGCTGAACTCGATGCTTGAACTCATATCAGTGCAGGGTCTCTAACGAGAATGACCGTCAACTTCTTTGAGCGGTTCGGGGTCTCTAGGCGAGATTAACTAATCAGAGCGCAATGAACCAGAAAGAGACACATCCACCGATTCTTCTAGGTGGACTCGCTGCTTGAACTCATAACAATACTCGGTTTCCAAGCGATATTGAAGAGCGCAATGAACAAGAAAGAGACACGAACGCTGGTTCTTCTGGGTGGACTCGCTGCTTGAACTCATAACAATACTCGGTTTCCAAGCAAGATTGAAGAGCGCAACGAACTAGAAAGAGACGTAGTAGGGCATGAGCACCCTTAGGGCCCATAAGCTACCTCTCACGTGACACAAATCCGTCGTTTGAACCTTAAACAGTGTAGAGTTTTTAAAAGAGTATGAATGGGCCACATAGCGGAGAGTCGACAGCAGATGGGTGAGTTTGTCCTCGCTTTCCGTAAGCCGACCCTCACGTGACAAGAGCTGCCAGTTTAAACTTGACCAGTACAGGGTCTCTAGCGAGAGTGACTGCCAAATATGTGTGAACAGCTCAGGGTCGCTAATCGAGATTAACTGGCAAGAGCTCGGCGGGTCACATAGCGGAGCAGCAGCAGCATACAGGCAGGTTTAACTCGAACTTACGGTGTCTGAAGAGCCGATCAAGAGGGTGCGTAAGCTAAACCCGGTGGGTTGGAAGCCCCCAAATGACCTTGTTGACGGAGTCAACTTTTGGGTATACAACAAGCCTTACGGTGGCTAAAGAGTCGATTCAAGAGGGTTGAAGCTTAACCTAGAAGGTTGAAAGCTCCCAAACGAACTTGTTGATGGAGTCAATGGTTTGGGTCCGCGACCCACCTTACGGTGGCTGAAGAGCCGATCGAGAGGGTTTGAACCTTAACCCGGAAGGTTGAAAGCCCCCAAACGACTGTCAGGTACCCATGTTTGAAACGGCTTGCAACATGGTGGCTCATCCTCTCGGGCGACTTTAAATCTTTTATCAATAAGGTAGTACACCCATGTTTGAACGGCTCGCAACGTGGTGGCTCATTCTCTTGAGTGGCCTAAAATCTTTTGTCAATAAGGCGGTGCACCCATGTTTGAACGGTCGCATCATGGCGGCTCGTCCACTTGGCCGACTTATAATTTTTTGCCAACAAGGCAGCAGCCCCGGGGACTGGGTTGTCTTTCTTGCAATGACCCAGGGCTCTCGTTGAAAACGACCAAATGTGTCTCGCCATGTCTGTAGCCCCCGAGTCTTAAGTTGACTCGAAGAGGCGGCTTGAGATTCTCCACACTTGATCGTGGCGGCTTATAGATGATCCCGTATGAATTGTTACGATAATCCGGTCGATGGTTTGTCCCGCTGGTTGTTGAAGTTAACCAAATTGCAGTGGCGGCGACTTGTGTGCCCGTCCATCGGGCGGCTCGTACAGGCGAGCACCGCCCCGATATGTCAATGTAGACTGGACCGCAGGGCTGCGATTCAGAACCATCTGTTGGGCAGCTCGTACTGGTGTATGCGGCCCCTGGCGTCTTGATGTAGACGTAAAAGTCAATCGCAGTGCGGTCGCGAGAGAGGGCTGCGGCGTTGTAAAACGGTGTGGCCGCGAGAGACGGCCACAACGTTATAGGCCGGCGCGAACGGTGATTCACCCGTGGTGTTGGAAACCATCTTGGACGGCGAGTTATCGTGGCATTATTAAGCCGACGCGATCGGAGAGTCGCTCTCGGCGTTGGAAGCCAGCGCGGTTGCGAGAGACAGCCGCGACATTGTAAGCCGACGCGGTCGCGAGAGACGACCATGGCATTGTAAGCCAGCACGGTCGCAAGAGACGGCCGCGACATTGTAAGCCGACACGGTCATTGAAAATCATACCGCGGATGCAGCGGCTTGCCGCGACCATTGGGTGGCTCATACTAGAGGGTGAGCGCACGCGGCACTGACAAGTTGATGTAGACCATCCGCGGGGACGGCGGCTCAAGCGCGTCCATTGAGCAACGCGACACGCTAGTGTGCGTCCCAACTCCGCGGTATAATGCCACATGAATAATTGTCCTGCGTAAAAATATTACAGGGCAAAGTAATTTGTTTCTAAAAAAATAATATGTGTTAATAAAACAGACGGAGTGAATATCACCTAAGGAATATTATACTATGCAGTTAACTATTGCTGGTACTGGTACTCGGTTGGTCCAGTAAAGTAGTATTGTGCTGGTACTTGTTGTACCAGAGGGATAGTAATACTACTTCCATCCCTGTCTTCTTTAGTATTTGAGCCTTAACAATGAGTGAGCTAATATTCATAAGGCTGAACCCTTTTGCGTGAATCTTTTTTTTTGTACCGAACAAGGTAGGGACGAGAGTGGCAGAGGAATTAGCATCCCACATGAGCAACAGTGGCGCTGCGGGTCTATGTACCGAGACGATGAAAAATCCAGCGACAACTAGGACTGGAAACTGAGCGTGCTTCAGCGACTCCCGTATTTGATTTGTGCAGTACCAGACTGATGCTACTACTGCCGTGCGCTGAACACCTCCACCACCAACGCTTGCACCGCGGGCAGCGGCTCCTAGGCCAAACCCGTGGCCAGGGGCACCTTCTCGGCTCCTCCTGCTTGGTTGCCCTGGACGAGGACTTGATGTGGACAGGTACGTGGAGGGGTGTTGGAAAGTGGCGGCGGATGACGGGCAGTACTCGAGCGGATTTATCAGCTGGCAGAGGAGTCCGATCCATAGAGAGCATAGACGGGGATTCGTGCTGTGTAGAGGAGCAAGATAGCTCCGTGCCGCGGCAGCTGGCGGTGGCGACGGGAGGCTATGCTCAGAGTCAGCTGCGTGTAGAAGCGGCACTTGTCGGCTGGAAGCGGAGCAACGGGGAAACCAAAACGGGCGACCTGGTGCAGCTGGGCGAGGCCTCAGTGGCGGTGGCGAGGTGAGTAACCACGGCGGATGCTGGTGTGGTGAGGCGGCCAGCGCGTGACGTCGCCGCGGCAGTAAGATGGCTCAAGGCGGAGGCAGGTGCGGTCAGACGAGCCCATCCACAGCGGAGGCGGTTGTGAGAGGGAGCGCATTGGCCGGGCCGCAGTGCATTGGCATCAAAGAGGGCCGGCCCAAGACATAGTTTGGCAGGAGAGGCGGTGCTATGATGGATGCGGGCCGGCAAGGCGGGAGATGTCGGGTGCGCCTCGAGGCAGAGCGACTCAAGGAGGGGCTCGGCGGCAAGGAAGGCATCGGCGAGGACGGATCAAGGCGGAGTAGGGCGACTCGGAGTCGAAGTTGAGCCTGAGGTGGTTTGGAGAGGCGCCGGCGGGAGCGAGCGGCTTGGGGTCGCGGTGCAGTAGGCAGAGTAGAGCGACTGGGGCGGCTCGGTCTGTGTGGCAGGTGGAGCAGAGCGAGAGTTATGGCACGGAGGCGGGCGCGATGCTTTGGCTCGAGGCGAGGCAAGGCAGCAGTAGCAGGCCAGGGGGCGAGGGGAGAGCCGGTGAAGCGTACTGGCGGTGGCTTGAAGGTGGGCCTCTGGCCGCGGCGGCGGCTTGCAAGCTGGTGCGGCAGCGGGGCGACGGCGGCTCGGAGTGGGTGCCGACGAAAGCGAGGTGGAGCCCGACCAGGCTTTGGAGAGAGTGTATCCGGCCATAGGGGAGCCAGCAAGCGAGGCACGACAGCGGTGAGTCGGCGGTGCACGCGGGGGCGAACCATGGCGGCAGCGACTCGTACAACTTTGGCGGAGGCACGACGATGCCGGCTCCCAGCAGCTAGCGGCGGCCCGTTGCGGAGCGGTGGGCCGGCCAGAGGCTTGAGGCGAGGGACGCTGCGACAGCGTCGTGGAGGGCCAGCAGGCACATCGGCTCGGGGCGGCTCGTTTGTACTGCAAGGCGACGACAGGAGATGCAGGGCGCACAGGGCGCACATGGCGAGCTGACGTAGCGGTGGTGACAGAGGCGAGGGTCGGAGGCCGGCTCGAAGCACACCTCGGCAGTGATGAGTTGACGAGGTGGTGGACACAACCGTGGCCGGGTCGAGGAAGCCCTGGCCAGCAGAGGCAAGATGGCTCACACGACAGTGGCGGGTGAGGTGATGCGACACTGAGGTGAGCGGTGGCGACCATGGCGGGAGCGGCCGACTTGGGCACGAGATTGGCTCGCCGAGGCGACTTGAAGGGAAACCGATGGCAGAGGGCAGCCAACGACACGGCGAAGCTGGGGCCGAGAGGGCAAGGCAGGGGCGACATGGCATGGCGGAGGCATGCGCAAGTCATTGAAGTGAGGCGGCTCAAAACGAGACGGGCGATGCGGGGTCTTCCAAGCTATATGTGTTTAAGTTCCAGCAACTGAATGGGAGGTGGGATCTTTTCCCGATTTTGACTTTGCAAACAGACTAAATGTAGCTTGTCTCAGTACATGCTGCTACAATCTCTTTCTGCCAATCAACTTTGTAGGAGTCTTCGATCTTTGATGCCAGAGGGTAGTAACGACAGATTAGTGTTTTCCTTGGGACTTGATCCTCCTGCAAATACTTGTGGTGGCAAAGGGCAGTAGCGATCAGACCCGGTCACTAAATCATACTCGGTCGTCAAGTCCCAGTAGTTGACGTATACTACAGTACTTTAGCTGCAATATAAACTCATATTGAACTCGGCGACTTGCGGCGGTTTGCAAACACAACCCTAACTCTCGATCTGAATCTCGTATATGGCGGCTTGCAAACGCAACCCTAACTCTTGGCGGCTGGCTGATCACAAGCGTCTCGATCCCTAGTAGAGATCCCTTAAAAAACACAACAAAACTGTGCGAGCCGCCCCACGGTGGGCGCCAACTGTTGTGGATTTGTCATGGCAGATGTCCGGGTGAACAGACTTAGGTTTGGCATAATCGCAACTATGTGGCGGCTTGAGAGGGATTGGTCGGAATCGAGAGACGCGAGTTTACCCAGGTTCGGCCCCCTCCGATGGAGGTAAAAGCCTACGTCTTTCTTGTCTTGTATTGATGATGATGATGACGATCTCGGTTACAAGGGTGTGGAATCGCTACCTCTAATATCGAGTGTCTCTAATTTGTCCATCTCTCATGACTTGAACTTGTCTAATACCTGTCTATTGAGACGTCTAAAAACTTGACACTCTCGGGGTGACCCGCCCCTCCTTATATAAGTTGAAGGAGCGGCTTACATGTAGAGTCTAAGTCGGATTGAGACTTAACCTATTATGACTTCCCATTGTGGGCTTCTCTTCATGGGCTTTTGAGTCCTCGCAGCTTAACCGGGCGGCTTAATCCAGGGCTTATCTTCATGGGCTTCTGAGTCCCCACGGCTTAACCGGGCGGCTTAACCCAGGGCTTATCATCATGGGCTTCTGAGTCCTCGCGTCTTAACTGGGTGGCTTAACCCAGGGCTTATCTTTAATACTCATCTCCGGGACTTAACTGTCTGACAGATCATAACTGCCTGCGAGGTCATAACCTACGCCAGCTTAGAACTGTCTGCCGGCTTAGAACTGTCTGCCGTCTTAGAACTCCTTGCTGGTGAGGGATCACTAGAAGAGTGTCTAGCGGGGGGGGGGGGGGGGGAATAGACTACTTGCATGAATTTAAAACCTAACCTTTCCCAAGTGAATTGGTTGGCAGATTTTAACAGTTTTAGCAAAGCTAGCAAGTCTAACAGCCCTACACATGCATGTCAACAGATATGGCAGCGGAAAGTAAAGACATTGCATATGAAGTAAAGTGTTGAGATAGGTAGATCAAACGCAGTTGGAGACTCATGGATTTTTCCCGTGGTTCCGATAGGTGGCGCTATCGTACATCCACGTTTATGGAGTCTTCAACCCACGGAGGGTAACGGCCGCGAGAGTCCATGGAGGGCTCCACCCAAAAGGGTCCACAAAGTAGCAACCTTGACTATTCCATAACGGTTTCCGTCCATGAAGGACTAGCCTCACTATGGGTAGATTTTCATGAAGTAGGCGACCTCCTTGCCCTTACAAACTTCTTTGTTCACTCCAAAACACGAAGTAGGAGGCTCCCAAGTGACACCTAACCAATCTAGGAGGCACCATCCTCCAAAAGGTAATAGGCTCGGTAATGACGATGAACTCCTTGCTCTTGTGCTTCAAGATGATAGACTCCTCAGCACCCAATCACTCTCTCATGGATCTGGCATGGTGGAAGAGATGGGATTGGTGGAAAGCTACTTGGGGAGGCTAGAGATCAAGATCCATATGATTGGAGTGGAAGATCTTGACCTCAACACAAGGGTAGGTGGTTCTCTCTCAGAAAACTGAGTAGGATAGGTATGGAATAGATCTGAGTGCTTATCTTTCGAGTAGGTGGTGGTGAAGGGGTATATATAGGCATCCCCAAAAATCCAACCGTTACACACAAAATGACCACATCGGTGACACCGATGTGTTAATCTCCGTGGTACCGAAGTGACCAAAAGGTGGCAACTTTTAAATCTCGGTGAGACCGATATATGAAACTCGGTTGCGCTGATAAGGTGACCAACGGTCAGATTTCCAATCTCGGTGACGCCGATCCAACATTCTTGATGGTACCGACAATGTGAATCTGCGTAATAGAAAGTTGGCAACCTAAACTCGGTGGAACCGGTATGGAATCGGTTGCACCGAAGTGGCTAGGGTTTGGCTGAGCCTGTCTAGGTTCTGGAATCGGTGGCACCGGTATGGGAAAGTTGGTTGCACCGATTTTGAGTGTTAGGTATAGGACAGACTTTGGTTGGAGAGTTTGTGGATGTTTTTGGCGACTATCACTTGTGCACGTTTGAGCATATTGTTCACCAACAAAACCTTACCCCGTTTTAATAGTATTGGCTTTCCTATGGACTCAAATTGATTTCTCACAAATATCAAATGTAGAGTCCTCTTGCTTGAAGCTTGGCCAACCTATTTCCTTGCATCTTGGGGTATCTCCACAATCTCCTTCTGCCAAACCTCTCTATAGACTGTATCTGAAATACACTAGGTAAAAGTATCAGTCCAAGAGACAATGTATGTTGTCATGAATTATCAAAACCACCAAGGGAGCATGTTGTGCTTTCAATCTCCCCCTTTTTGCTATTTGGTGACAACATACAATCAAAGCTTCAAATAAAGATATGCATGGTTATACTGAAGACTTTGAGAGACACATGACTTAGACTTGCCCCCCCTAAATGTGTGTAGTCCTTTAAAGGATAGTTGCTTTTGAATGCATGAACACACATAAGGTAGAGGGGATATAATAGGTCATGTGTATCTTGGCTATATGCATCTAGTATATTTGAATGAGATGTATCTTTGTTCAAGACATCACTCTTGCAAACACTATGTGCAAGAAGCAAGAGATCATCTTGACCAAGGATATGATGCATATACTTACCTTGAGTTCTTGAGCATCCTGGTAATAGAAACACACTTGAGAAAACAATGTTACGAAACACAAGAGTATTCTACCAAACAGCAAGGCAATAGAACTCAAAATTGCCAAGATATGGAGGACATATAGAAGACAGTATTCCTTAGAATTTATATGTCTCCAAGATCATTTAGAATTTTCCCACCGTAGATATGAAAATAGATTATCCTCTCCCCATGAATCTTAGCATGTAGATATTAGGATTGGATAAGGTGAGAAAGGTCAAAAAATTTCTTCTCCTCCTACTTTGATATTCTCCTCCTGTTTATAAAGGTATGAGTATTGATATTGGCTCTCCCCCTTGATCTTATCTCACCCTTTGCATATGCATGTATCTCCCCTTTAGCATGAAGCTTTGGTATTCTCCCCCTTTGGCATTGATTTCCAAAAAGGTCAAAACAAGTATAGATACAGGGATCATTGACTGAGAAGGGATCCTTGAGAACAAGGGTCAACGAAATGTAGGATTCATAGAAATGAAAACTGAGAGAGTCATTGAAAATGATTCCTCTCCCTTTGAGATGTTGTAGGACTTTGTTCTTCTCCTCCTTTCTTCATTGAAGATAGGGATCCTTGAATAAAGAAATTCTCTCCTCAAGATTAACTTTAGTTCTTCTCCCCCTAAGTAATACAAATATTTTTTTTAAAAAGGGATCATCGAAGTAGCAGAAGTATTACAAGAAAGATCACTAAGAAAACACAGAATTGCAAAAATGAATTCAAATGAGACAGAATGAAAATCAGTGACTCCGAGATAGATAGATCGGTGGTACCGAGATTTTGCAGTGCAGCTTGTCTGCAATTTCGGTAGACCTGAGATATCTAAGTCGGTGGCTCCGAAAGAGAAACCAAGTTTTTGTTTTCATAGAGTCAAGAGAAATATTTTCGATGAAATATGAAGTTTTTACAAGGGACATCAACTAGAGAATATTGGAGTGGTTATGAGAAATCATGCAATAGAGAGCAAACCACACCAGATTCTTAACTAGATGATGGGCGGTGACTAGGTGACCTATATTAGAGTATATCGACTTAGGAGCCAAACAAGAATACTTGATCATAGGTCATACTCTACGTTAAGCTCAAAATGGGGTTACCTTTTTTCGATTAAGCGTTTTAATGTCTTCATATCGCTTGAGTTGCTTTAGCTCATTTCTTGGAGTAAAGCCTTTTCAAGGACATGAGTACATACCTTTGAGTGATGTTGATGACGTAGCTTGTAGATGAACTTGTTAAGGATGCTCGAGGTTGATGAAGATCATCTTGAGTTTTGAGCAATCCTTCTTGTTCTAGTACACTGGTTACCTACAAAGATTAGTCATGGAAGGAAGAACAATAGATATATCCAATTGACATGATACCAATTGAGAGTGTGCAATTTTGATCAAGTATATGTCAAGGATATGGTTGAGTGGCCTTCTTCCTTCCATCATCAAGAGGGGTTGTGAATACTTGGTAATGACAAGATTGCTTATGATTGGAGTTGATGGCAATCTTTTGGAATGAAGTTTTTCTAATTACCTACTAGAGATTAGATGCAATACAAGGGAGCATAGAATTCCATGGCATAAGATGAAATGTTAAGATACATGGAAATATCAAGTAAGCTCATGCCCTTGCATGCAACCGAGTGAGTCTAGCTCAAGTTTGAAGCATAGATGATGTTCAACTCACTCCTCAAGTGACAAAATGTCTTCTCATCAAGTGGCTTAGTAAAGATATCGGCCAATTGCTTGTTAGTGCAAACATGCTTAAGATTAATATCTCCTTTGGAAACATGATCACGAATGAAATGATGTCGAACTTGAATATGCTTAGTTCGAGAATGTTGCACAGGATTATGACCAATTTTAATAGCACTTTCATTGTCACAAAGTAATGGAATATTTTTAACATGAATTCCATAATCCTTAAGTGTTTGTGTCATCCATAGTAATTGCGCACAACAAGATCTAGCAGCAATATACTCAGCTTTGGCAGTCTATAGAGATACCGAGTTTTGTTTCTTAGAGGACCAAGATACAAGAGATCTGCCCAAAAATTGACAAGTACCCGAGGTGGATTTTCTATCAACCTTGTCACTGGCATAGTCCAAATCAGAATAGCCAACAAGGTCAAAAGAAGATCCCTTGGGATACTAGATGCCAAAATTTGGCGTTTCTATCAAGTATCTCACAATGCGTTTTACAGCCAAAAGATGACACTCTTTCGGTGCAACTTGATATCTAGCACACATGCAAACACTAAGCATAATATCAGCACGAGATGCACATAGATATAACAATGAACCAATCATAGATCGATAAACTTTCTGATCAACCGGCTCATCCTCTCTGGTAAGATCAACATGTCCGCTAGTAGGCATAGGGGTTTTCATACCTTTGCACTCCTGCATGTTGAACTTTTTGATCAATTCCTTGGTATACTTAGTTTGAGAGATGAAAGTTCCTTCTTTCGATTGCTTGATTTGCAAGCCAAGAAAGAATTTCAGCTCACACATCATGGACATCTCATACTTCTCGGACATCAACCTTCCAAATCTTTCACTGAATTGAGGGTTAGTGGAACCAAAGATAATATCATCCACATAGATTTGGCACACAAATAATTCACTATTAACTCTCTTAGTGAATAACGTTGCATCAATTTTACCAATTTCAAAACCTTTTTCGATAAGAAACTTCGTTAAACATTTGTACCAAGCACGAGGGGCTTGCTTAAGACCATAAAGAGTTTTATGAAGCTTGTAAACACGATTAGGTTTCTTAGGATTCACAAAGCCAGGTGGTTGCTTAACATAAACCTCTTCTTCAATATCACCATTTAAAAATGCACTTTTAATATCCATTTGATAAAGCGTGATATCATGGTGATTGGTATAAGCAAGAAGAATGCGACTAGCTTCAAGTCTAGCGACATGGGCGTAGGTCTCACCGTAGTCCATGCCTTCGACTTGCGTATATACTTGAGCTACGAGGCGATCCTTGTTGCACACAACTTGACCGTGTTCGTCTTGCTTGTTCCGAAATACCCATTTGGTTCCGATGATGTTGTGTTCATCCTCGGGCTTCTCCACGAGTGTCCACACTTCGTTCCTTTCGAAGTTGTGAAGCTCTTCATGCATAGAGTTCACCCAATCCGCGTCTTCAAGAGCTTGTTCTATCTTCAAGGACTCAATGCTAGAGATGAAAGAATAATGCTCACGGAAGTTTGCTAGACGAGTTTTAGAGCGAGTGATCCTCCCTATTCTTATATCACCAAAGATTTGGTTTAGGGGATGGTTCTTGGTCACTTGTGCTCGAACTCGGGTCAGCTTCCGATTGTTGGTTGGTGGAGCTTCTTCATCATCATCATCTCCTTCATCTTCGTTGTTGTTGAAGGTGTCGTTCCCTTGAGGTAGTGGTGAAGTAGGTTGTGGTGGAACTTCATGATGCACTTCCTCCTCTTCATCATCTTGTCGTGTACCTCTTCTGGATGCCTCCATGTCATGTTGTGGTTCACCTTGTCGTGAAGTAGGGGCTTCCCCTTGAGTTGATGAAGTACTTTCCTTCACCTCCATGGGACGAATTTTTTCGATGGGTAAATCTAGGATAGCTTCCGAAGGGTTCTTATCAGCTACATCATTTGGCAATTGTTCGACTTGCGAACCATTAGATTCATCAAACTTCACATCTACCATCTCTTCAACTTTTTGAGTGAAGTTGTTGTAGACATGGTACGTGTGAGAGTTCGATCCATAACCAAGTAGGAATCCTTCATGAGATACAGGAGCAATTTTAGTACGACGATGCTTATCAAGAATGTAGCACTTGGAGCCAAATACCCAAAAGTATCCACCTTGGGGTTTGTTACCGGTGAGTAGCTCGTACGCCGTTTTACCGAGAAGCTTGTGCAAGTAAAGTCGGTTTGTGGCATGACATGCTGTTTCCACGGCTTCTGCCCAAAAGTGTTTTGGCGTCTTGTATTCGTCGAGCATCGTTCTTGCCATCTCAATAAGTGTCCGGTTCTTCCTCCCAACAACTCCATTTTGTTGAGGCGTGTACGTAGCCGAGAACTCATGTGAGACACCTACTTCGTCAAGAAAGGTATCCACGTGGGTGTTCTTGCACTCCGATCCGTTATTGCTCCGAACCTTCTTGATCTTCACTTCAAACTGATTTTGCGCTTAGTGAACGAAGTTCTTGAAGATTTTTTGAACCTGCCACTTATCATCAAGAAAGAATACCGACGTAAATTTGGAAAAATCATCAAATATAACTAGACCATAGGAATTTCCGCCAAGACTCTTGTAAACATTGGGACCGAAAAGATCCATGCGAAGTAACTCGAGTGGTCTCCTAGTAGTAATGATATTCTTAACAGGATGACTTCCATGTACTTGCTTTCCAGCTTGACAAGCACTACAAAGTCTATCTTTGTCAAAGACAACAACTTTAACACCAAGTATATGATCACCTTTGATAATATTACGCATGCCAACATGTCCTAATCTTCTATGCCAAAGCCAACCTTTAGAACATTTAGCAATTGAACAAGTGCGAGGTTTGGATCTCTTAGTGAAATTGATAATGTATAGATCACCTCTACGGATACCGGTGAAGACAATTTTATGATTATCTTGACGAAACACTTGGCAATCTATTTTCGTGAATAACACAATGAAAGCGAAGTCGGCAGGTCTAGACACGGAAAGAAGATTATAGCCAAGAGATTCAACAAGCATAACATTTTGAATAGAACTATCATGGGATATGGCTACCTTACCAAGACCAAGTACCTTACCCTTGGAGTTGTCTCCAAACGTTATGTACCTTCGTGGTCCATGGTTTGGTGTAATCTCTTCAAACATTTCTCTATCTCCGGTCATATGATCGGTACATCCGCTATCGAGAATCCACTCTTTTCCTCCGGACATGTAATCCTTGAAGTTTGCCATGAGACTTAGATTCTTCATGATCTTCTCATACTCGATGTCGAACAGCTCATCTTCATCATAGTAGCCATGTTCCACATTGTCATCATCAAGTGGGAAATCCTCGTCATAAAGAACAAGAGATTCGTTAGGATGGTGATCATGACAATGTTCAAGTTTATGAATGCGAAGGGCCTCTATAATGATATTGTTGATAGTTGTGACATCTCCTTTAGCATGCATGAGGCCTCTAAGCTCAAATAGACAAACATCAAATTTAGGATCACTAGGCGACATTTTGTGAAAGGCAATGGTTTTATGAAGAATTTATCAAGATTACTTAATGAATAATATTGATATCGTTTTTCCAAATCATTCCACAAAGTGTAAGAACATGCAAAATTCTTCATTTGGTTAAGCACATTTCTAGGCAATGCTCTAACAATGAGATTAACATTTCTAAGATTGCATAGCATATCAATTTCCTCTTCGTGTGTGGGATGCAAAGAATCAATAGGAGGCTCATTGGGGCGCATAACATATTTGCTCAATTGAAATTCATTAAACAGCTCAAGCATCAAAGGTTTCCATTGACTATAGTACTCTCCATCAAGAATGGGCACTCTACAACTCAAACTCCCTATACTAGGCACATCCATCTTCCTCCTCGGTGATTAAACCGAAGCAATGGAGACCAACGCTCTGATACCAATTGAGGGATCACTAGAAGAGTGTCTAGAGGGGGGGGTGAATAGACTACGACTAGGAATTTAAAACCTAACCTTTCCAAGTTAATTAGTTGGCAGATTTTAACAGTTTTAGCAAAGCTAGCAAGTCTAACAGCCCTACACCTGCATATCAACAGATATGGCAGCGGAAAGTAAAGACATTGCATATGAAGTAAAGTGTTGAGATAGGTAGATCAAATGCAGTTTGAGACGCATGGATTTTTCTAGTGGTTCCGATAGGTGGCGCTATCGTACATCCACGTTTATGGAGTCTTCAACCCACGGAGGGTAACGGTCGCGAGAGTCAATGGAGGGCTCCACCCAAAAGGGTCCACGAAGTAGCAACCTTGAATATTCCATAACGACTTCCATCCACGAAGGACTATCCTCACTATGGGTAGATCTTCACGAAGTAGGCGATCACCTTGCCCTTAAAAACTTCTTGGTTCACTCCACAACATGAAGTAGGAGGCTCCCACGCGACACCTAACCAATCTAGGAGGCATCACCCTCCAAAAGGTAATAGGCTCGGTAATGACGATGAACTCCTTGCTCTTGTGCTTCAAGATGACAGACTCCTCAGCACCCAATCACTCTCTCATAGATTTGGCATGGTGGAAGAGATGGGATTGGTGGAAAGCTACTTGGGGAGGCTATATATTAAGATCCATATGATTGGAGTGGAAGATCTTGTCCGCAACACAAGGGTAGGTGGTTCTCTCTTAGAAAACTGAGTAGGATAGGTATGGAATAGTTCTGAGTGCTTCTCTTTCGAGTAGGTGGTGGTGAAGGGGTATATATAGGCATCCCCAAAAATCCAACCGTTACACACAAAATGACCAACTCGATGACACCGATGTGTTAATCTGGTACTAAAGTGACCAAAAGGTGGCAACTTTTGAATCTCGGTGAGACCGATATTGGAAACTCGGTTGCACCGATAAGGTGACCAACGGTCAGATTTCCAATCTCGATGACGTTGATCCAACATTCTCGGTGGTACCGACAATGTGAATTTGCGTAACAGAAAGTTGGCAACCTAAACTCGGTGGCACCGGTATGGAATCGGTTGCACCGAAGTGGCTAGGGTTTGGCTGAGTCTGTCTAGGTTCTGAAATTGGTGGCACCGGTATGGGAAAGTTGGTTGCATCGATTTTGAGTGTTAGGTATAGGACAGACGTTGCATGGAGAGTTTGTGGATGTTTTTGGCGACTATCACTTGTGCATGTTTGAGCATATTGTTCACCAACAAAACCTTACCCCCTCTTTACAGTATTGGCTTTACTATGGACTCAAAGTGATTTCTCACAAATATAAAATGTAGAGTCCTCTTGCTTGAAGCTTGGACAACCTATTTCCTTGCATCTTGGGGTATCTCCACAATCTCGTTTTGCCAAACCTCTCTATAGACTGTATCTGAAATACAACAGGTAAAAGTATCAGTCCAAGAGACAATGTATGTTGTGATGAATTATCAAAACCACCACGGGAGCATGTTGTGCTTGCAGCCGGCTTAGAACTGTGTGCTGGCTTAGCACTGTCTGCCGGCTTCGAACTGTCTGCCGACTCATACCACGGGGTATATCCCCGATAGAATTGGTTGGCAACAGTACTTAAAGTGGCGATTTGTTTTATTATACTAACGTATCTCACGAGGGTTTTGTTATGTTTTGTGTGTTTGAAGTTTCCAAATTTTGGGTGAGATCACGATGGACGAAGGAATAAGAAGTGGAAAGAGACTAAGCTTGGGGATGCCCGAGGCACCCCAAGTTAATATTGAAGGACTCCTAAGAAACTAAGCTTGGGTTGCCCCAAAAGGCATCCCCTCTTTCTTCCAACGACCATCGGTAATTTTACTTGGAGCTATATTTTTATTCATCACATGATATGCGCAAATCTTGGAGCGTCGTGTGATTTTTTAGTTTAATTTTAATAATGCACCATGCTGGTATGAGATAGTCCTTGGTCGATTTATAGAAGGCTCTTTGCACCTGACTTACATATTTTGAGTATGGCTTTATAGAATGCTTCATGTGCTTCACTTATATCATTTGAAGTTTGGATTCCGTGTTTCTCTACACATAGAAAACTGCCATTTGTAGAATGCTCTTTTGCTTCACTTATATTTGTTAGAGCATGGGCATATCTTTTGTAGAAAGAATTAAACTCTCATGCTTCACTTAGATCTATTTAGAGAGTTAACAGGAGTTGGTCATTCACATGGTTAGTCAAAAAATCCTACATAAAATTTGTAGATCACTGAATGTGATGTGTTTGATTCCTTGCAATAGTTTTGCGATATAGAGATGGTGATATTAGAGTCATGCTAGTCAGTAATTGTGGATTGGTAGAAATACTTGTGTAAAGGTTTGTGATTCCCGTAGCATGCACGTATGGTGAACCGTTATGTAAGGAAGTAGCAGCATGATTTGTTTATTGATTGTCAACCTTTGTGAGAGGGTCGGGAGCATGCAATGGTTAATTCCTACAAACCTCTCCCCTAGGAGCACGCGTCTAATACTTTGATTCGATGACTAATAGACTTTTGCAAAAAGTACAGGCGTTCTTTATGATAATGTGAGTCCATGGATTATACACACTCTCACCCTTCCACCTTTGCTAGCCTCTCTAGTACCGCACAACTTTCGCCGACGCACTAAACCTACCTTCCTCAAAAGAGCCACCATATACCTTCCACAAAAGAGCCACCTTACCTACCTATTATGGCATTTCCATAGCCATTCCAAGATATATTGCCATGCAACTTCCACCATTTCCTTTTTTTATGACATGCACCATCATTTTCATATTACTTTGCACGATCATAAGATAGCTATCATGATGTTTTCATGGCTTGTCCATTTTTTGATGTCATTTGCTATGCTAGATCATTGCATATCCCGGTACACCGCCGGAGGCATTCTTATAGTCATATTTTGTTCTAGGTTTCGAGTTGTAATTTTCTTTTGAGTTGCAAGTAAATAAAAGTGTGATGATTATCCTTATTAGAGCATGTCCCATGTGAGGAAAGTATGATGGAAGCTATGATTCCCTCACAAGTGGGTATGAGATTCTGGACTTTATGAAAAATAAAAGAGGCTAGCGAAGCCCAAATAAAAAAATGATGAATAAAAGAGGCCTTAGATGCCGACCCAAAAAAAGATGAGAGAAAAGAGAGAAGGGACATTGCTACCAAATTAGCACCATGATCTTCATAATAGAGAGTCTCCTATTTTGTCACTTTCATATAACTAGTGGAATTTTTCATCATGATGCACGTCCACTTAGTTTTGTTTTGAGCTTTCATACACTTATAGCTCTAGTGCATTCATTGCATGGCAATCCCTACCCACTCACATTGATATATATTAATGGGCATCTCCATAGCCTATTGATACGCCTAGTTGATGTGAGACTATCTTCTCCTTTTTCCTTGACAACCTCCACCATATTATATTCCACCTATAGTGCTATATGCATGGCTCACACTCATGTATTGTGTGGGATTTGAAAAGGTTTGAGAAAATAAAAGGTGTGAAACAATTGCTTAACTTGTCATCGGGGTTATGCATGATATAAATACTTTGTGTCAGGAAGATGGAGCATAGCCATACCCTATGATATTGTAGGGATAACTTTCTTTTGCCATTATATTTTGAAGAGATGCAATTGCTTTATTAGTATGCTTGAAGTATTATTGTCTTAATGTCAAATGATAGAATATTGTTTTGAATCACTCGTGTCTTAATTTTCATGCCATGATTAGATTACATGGACAAGATTATGCTAGGTTGCATTCCACATCAAAAATTATCTTTTTTATCATTTACCTACTCGAGGACGAGCGGGAATTAAGCTTGGGCATGCTGATACGTCTCCATCGTTCTATAATTTTTGATTGTTTTATGCCAATATTCTACAACTTCCATACACTTTTGGCAACTTTTTATACTATTTTTGGGACTAACATATTGATCCAGTGCCTAGTGCCAGTTCCTATTTGTTGCATGTTTTTTATTCGCAAAATATCCATACCAAACAAATTCCAAACGCGATAAAAACTTACAAAGATTTTTTTGGAATATATGTGATTTTGGGGAAAAATAATCAACGCGAGACGATGCCCGAGGAGGTGACAAGCCTGCTAGGCGCGACCCACCCCCTGGCCGCGGCTGGCAGGCTTGTGGCCACCCCTTAGGTCGGTTGGAATTTTCCTTTGGCCACAAGAAAGCTAATTTTTTGATAAATATCACCTCAAATTTTCAGCCCAGTCGGAGTTACGGATCTCCAGATATTTAAGAAACGATGAAAGGACAAAATCTGAGAGTGCAGAAACAAAAGGAAACAGATTGAGAGATCCAATCTCGGAGGGGCTCTCACCCCTCTGCTGCCATGGACCAGAGGGGAAACCCTCCTCCCATCAAGGGGGAGGTCAAGGAAGAAGAAGAAGGAGGGGGGCTCTCTCCCCCTCTCTTCCGGTGGCACCGGAACGCCGCCGGGGCCATCATCATGACGGTGATCTACTCCAACAACTCCGTCATCTTCACCAACACCTCCATCACCTTCCCCCATCTATCTACAGTGATCCACTCTCCCACAACCAACTGTACCCTCTACTTGAACATTGTGCTTTATGCTTCACATTATTATCCAATGATGTGTTGCCATCCTATGATGCCTGAGTAGAATTTTGTTGTCATATTGGTTGATTGATGATCATGATTGGTTTGAGTTGCATGTTTTATTATTGGTGCTGTCCTATGGTGCTCTCCATGTCACGCAGGCGTGAGGTATCCTCGCTGTAGGGTGTGGCAATGTGTTCATGATTTGCCTATGGTGGGTTGCTTGAGTGACAGAAGCATAAACCCGAGTAGGTGGGTTGTTGCATATGGGAGTAAAGAGGACTTGATACCTTATAATGCTATGGTTGAGTTTTACCTTAATTTTCTTTTGTAGTTGCAGATGCTTGCTAAAGTTCCAATCATAAGTGCATATGTTCCAAGAAGAGAAAGTATGTTAGCTTATGCCTCTCCCTCATATAAAATTGCAATAATGATGACCGACCTAGTTATCGATTGCCTAGGGACAATTACGCAACTCCTACCACCACTTTTCCACACTCGTTAAATTAACTTAATTATTACTTTATCTTAGCAGCCCCCAGATTTTATTTACGTGCTCTTTATGTTGCAAACCTATCCCGTCACACCTACAAAGTACTTCTAGTTTCATACTTGTTCTAGGTAAAGCAAACGTTAAGCGTGCATAGAGTTGTATCGGTGGTCGATAGAACTTGAGGGAATATTTGTTCTACCTTTAGCTCCTCATTGGGTTCGACACTCTTACTTATCGAAAGAGGCTACAACTAATCCCCTACACTTGTGGGTTATCACCCCAATACACTCAATACAATGGTAAATTGTATAGGTGCACTAGTTCGGCGAAGAGTTGGTGATACAAGTTTAATATGGATGGTAGATATAGGTTTTTGAAATCTGAAAATATAAAAACAGCAAGGTAATTAATGATAAAACTGGGCACAAACGGTATTGCAATGCTTGAAAACAAGGCCTAGGGTTCATACTTTGTCACAGCCCTAGCATAGGCTCTGCTTGTTATTGCATGTGCATCATGTCATCATGTTAATTTTTTTCCTTAAACTTGAAATGGGGGTGACCTAACTCAACCCCCAAATGGACTAAACCCAAATTTAAAACAAATTTTATTCAACGAATTCTAATGGCCTTCATAAAACCCTACCAATAGGAATTTTCCTCAAATCAAATAGCTAGTCCAAACCAACAAAATTTAGGTTTCAAAAGAACTATTTGAAACCAGAAAAAATATTGTTGGAGTTATTTTAGTTACTCCTGGTTTTCATAAATAAATAAAGTTACCCAAAATAATAAATAAAATGTTCTCTATGTGTGGAAAAAGCCACTCAACCATAGGAACAAATTTTTAGAATCTCAAAAAATTAATTGTTATGGAATCAAATCAAACAGAGTTTAAATAAATAGAAAAATAGAAATAAGAGAGAGAGAGAGGGAATTCTTACCTGGTGTTCCCCTGTCGGCCCGGCAGTGTAGCTGAGGCCCAGCCCAGCTCGAAGCGACGCCAGTCGTCGTCTTCCCCGGGCTAAAAGGACGCACACGCGTGGTCGCCGCGCGCAGGCATGCGCCCAGGCCACCTCTTGCTTACCGCCGAGCAGCTGGATGCTTGGATGGACCCTAGAGACTCGTTTGGATCAAGCCGAAGCCCTGTCTCTCGCCCCCTCGCTCTCTCCCTCTCCCTCTGCTTCTTCCTCCCCGGACCCGAGCCCATGCCCCCGTCGCCACCGCGCCCACAGCCGCTGCCTCGCCTCCTGAAGCTAACCTCGAGGTCCGCCACGACGCCCTGGTCCATCCGGCCACAAGAATCAGGCCGAGGCGCCTTCCATCGTCGCCATTGATCTCATCATTCCTGCCTCAGCCGTCGGAGCTTCACCGTTGATTGGCCGCGCTCCGCACGTCCCCGAGCCGCTGACCAGCCCGTCCGCCTCCCAGTGAGCTCCTCTCCATTCCCCCTCTTCTGCTGTTGCCCGAGCGCCCCCCTAGCTAGCTCCCGCTCATGCCTGAGCCGCCGCCGCTGCATAGCTCATCGCCAGCCACACCTCCGGAGACCCCATGACCTCTCCGGTGTCCTAATGGATCGGCGCAAGCAAGGTCTAACCCCTGGTGCTACCCACGTGTTGAAACGAGCCCTGTAGCCAATTCCGGCGCCTGCCGCCATGGTTTTGGTTGCCACCGGCGAAGCTCCAGCGAGCGCTGACCTGGCTAGCCATTAGGGCTTAATTAACCCGCTAATAACCCCCCTAACCACTGACAGTGGGCCCCAGGGTGGGTCAAACCTCTGGTCAGCGCGGGGATTAACCCCGTGACACTGACGTGTGGGTCCTTGTCGTCAGGTTTGACCTGGACCAAGGGCGTTTGACCCGCTGACGTAATGCTGATGTATTACTGACGCATTAATTGATTTTCTAGTAATAAAATAATTCAGGAAATTCCGGAAAATGTTTAAAATTTCTAAAAATCATAGAAATTCAACCGTAACTCAGATGAAAATAATTTATATATGAAAAATGATCAGAAAAATCCAATGAATATGTTTATGCCATGTTCATGCATGTTTGAGAAAGTTAAAATACCCAAGTAGGACATTTAATGATTATGGTAAAGTAATAAATAGTGTTGAAGTTGGAATTTAGCATATATTTGAATTACACTTCACTTAATATGATTATCTATTGCACTAGGTCAATTCAATGATTTAGAATGTGCTATCATGCATCATTTTTGTGGCATTGCATTGAATGTGTTCATTTCTCTGTTTGCCGGTGTTGTTCCTTCTTGATAGACGATGATTCCGAAAGTTGAGATCGTTGTCAGCGATGAAGACTCATTGTTATATTTAGAAGTGTCAGGCAAGCAAACCCCCTTGAGCATACTGATATGACCCACTCTCTTGCTCCTGCTCTCTTTTATTGCATTAGGACAATCATGATTCAACTGTTACATGTTCTCGGTAGTTGAACCCATTCCTTTGCATGATCTGTCTTTGCCATAGTAAATAGCTGAAACCTATTAGCATGAGTAGCAACTGCTTGAGCCTTGTTGTGCTTACTCATCCATGTTTTCTTACTGTGCCTGCTGTGCTTAGAGTCATGTCATGTCAGGTTTGATCAATCTGGGTGATGAATCAGAATGGTAGTGTTCATGTCCTACCGTGTGAGAGCTAAGTGTGTGAACACGATTTGGTAAAGGTAGCGATGAGAGGTCACGTAGGAGTACATGGCGAGTTTTCTCATTGGGACCATCCTTAAGAACTGAGTTCTGTGTATGTTATCCAAGACAAGATACTACCGCACATTGGGATACTTAATTGACCCTCTCGGCTTATTAATCGCCTAGATCTTTGTCCAGGAGTTGCACCTAGTTTCTGGTGTTTGTAGGAAAAGTGTTGGCGGCCATGCATAGCGCTGCCCGACGGGGTGGGCTGTGATGCGGTATAGGCACAGGGGCACGGTGTACCAAGTGGCACCCGAACGGTGGGCTTGGGAACCCTGCACACATCATTTGAAGTCGTAGCGAAAACTTTGGCCAGACTTCCATGCGGGTTCAGTCTCAAATAGGCAATAAACCTGGACTAGGGTCTTATGTGATTGACGGTCTTGGCCGACTCCCTCGCTGGGCTTTCGCTTGAAGGTTGCCGAGGTGCCTTTTATGTGCACATGGTGATAAGTGGTGGGAGCGTGTGTGAAGAAGTACACCTCTGCAGGGTTATGAATCTATTCGAATAGCCGCGTCCTTGGTTATGGACTACTTGGAGAACTTATGTGGTTCATAGACAAGTGAAGTGGATACTCTAAAATACACAAGATAAGTGTGAGTGCTATGGATGGCCTTCTCATAGGGATACGGGAGTGGATCCATAGTGGTGTATTGATTGGTGAATATGGGGACTCGTGTGTGCCATCGCACTTCAAAAGAAAGTACTTGTAGTCGTAGTACATGTTATCCAAGAGTCAAAGTTGGCTTCCTGCAATAAACTCCACAACCCCCTTCATTGATACTGATGCATATGTAGTTAGTTCTGATGTAAGTCTTGTTGAGTACCCTTGTACTCACGTTTGCTTAATTTATGTTTTTGCAGAGGATACGTCAGTCTCATTAGTGGTACTTATCACGTGAAGTTCGATGTTGACCGAATTATCTTGGGAATCCCAGACAGAGGTCTGGCTCCTTGGGTAGGGTTGTTGTAGCTTTTCAGGCTCCTCCAACCACTTTAGTCGATGTCTATACCTAGACATGTTTTGCTTCCGCTTGTTGCATGTATGACTTGAGTGTTGGGTCATGTGACCGCTGTTTGTAATACCACACTATATTGGCTCTTATGAGTCTTTAATAAATACTTGAGTCATAGAGTTATGTTGTGAAGCCATGTTGTATCTACACATATCGTGCATATTGTTTGTATGTTTGAAATGCATTGGTATGTGTGGGATTCGACACCTAGTTGTGTGACTTTAGTAGTACTCTTTACGGGGAAATACCTCTTTGTGCTTCCATCGAGCCTTGGTAGCTTGCTACTGCTTCGGACACATTGATTGACCGACATGCATCCTTCTTTGCTGCAGTGTCTGTCCCTTCGGGGAAATGTCTCGCAGTCTAATGGAGTCCATGTAGCCTGCTACGACTCGTCTACGTGAAGTGATGACATTTATGTCCCACGGCATAATGGAGTCCTTGTAGCTTGCTATGACTCGTCTACACACGCTAGAGATCGACACCTGTTTTGATGGGTTACGTATGCCTGTCCCTGTATGGTTGTGCCACTTGGGTTTTACGACTAGTCATGTCGACCCGGGTTCTTTGTCATTTGAATGCTAGCGACACGTTCCCATACATGAGCCAAAAGACGCAAACGGTCCCGGCCCAGGTAGGGTGGCAGCTGTGGAGATAACCATGCGTGAGGCCGCAAAATAATGTGATGTGTTACAGGCTGGGTTCTTATGGCTTAGGATCGGGGTCCCGACGTACTTTCACTAGTGCAAGTTCGCTCAACAATACAAACATTGTTGGATCATATGTAAATCTCTCAAATAGCGGAGAGTTCACTCCAAAGTCACAAATAGCAGGGAACAAACGAAGAAATTATTGCAGGGTACGAAACCACCTCAAAGTTATCTTTTCCGATCAATCTTATGAGCTATGCCTATAAGTGTCACGAACAGCCCTAGAGTCCATACTAAAATAACACCTTAAGATACACATCGACCAAAACCCTAATGTCACCTAGATACTCCAATGTCACCACGAGTACCCATGGGCTTGATTGTACGATATGTATCACACAATTTCAGATTCATCATGTTCAGTCCAACACAAAGAACTTCAAAGAGTGCCCCAAAGTTTCTACCGGAGATTCAGGACAAAAACATATGCCAACCCCTATGCATAGATTCCCAAGGTTACCAAACCCGCAAGTTGATCACCAAAATATACATCAAGTGGATCAATAGAACATCCCATTGTCATCATGTATATCCCATCGCAAGACATACACCAAGTGTTCTCAAATCCATAAAGACTCAATCCGATAAGAAAACTTCAAAGGGAAAACTCAATTCATCACAAGAAGATAGAGAGGGGAAACTCCATATGATTCATCTATATTAATAAAGCTCGCGGTACATCATGACCGTGCTATCTCAAGCACACGAGAGAGAGAGAGAGATCAAACACATAGCTACTCATACATACCCTCAGCCCCGAGGGTGAACTACTCCCTCCTAGTCATGGAGACCGCTGGGATGATGAAGATGGCCTTCGGTGATGGTTTCCCCCTCCGACAGAGTGTCGGAACAGGCTCCCGATTAGTTTTTCGTCTCTACATTGGCTTGCGGCGGCGGAACTCCTGATCTAGGTTCTGCGTTGGTTTTTTTTGGAATATTTGAGAATTTATAGAGCTAAGAGGGAGGTCGTTGGACTCCCGAGGGACCCACAAGCCAGGGGCGCGTCCTAGGGGTGCGGCCCTGTAGCTTGTGATCTCCTCGGGAACCTTCTGGCTTCATCTCCAAGTTTTGTAGGGTGCTTATGATCCAAAATAAATCATTTCGAAGAGTTTATTCCGTTTGGACTGCGTTTAATATTGCTTTTCTACGAAGCCCAAAAAGAAGGAAAAAACAGAAACTAGCACTGGGCTCTAGGTTATCTACTTTGCTGCATCACCCTTTCCTCTTCAAGGAAAAACTAACGCAAGCTCAAGAACTAGCAAGAAGAATTTCTGGTGCCGTTGCAAGGGAGAATACATAGCAAGTCAAGCCTTCCAAGTACTGATCACAAACTCATCTCTTCCATTTACATTATTTTCCATTTGCCTTTCGTTTTCCTCTCCCCCACTTCTAAAACGATTTTCATAAAAACACAAAAAAGATTTGCCTTTTTATTCGCCCTTCTTTCGTTCGCCTTTTTGTTTGCTTTTTTTTAATTGAGTGCTAGATTGATTGCCTTCCCACAATTTCGGAGAACACCAAATTGTGTGACTTTTCTAATACTAATAATAATGATTTTATTAGTACTCCAATTGCTCCCTCCACTAGTGCGGAATCGTTTGAAATTAATGCCGCTTTGCTTAATCTTGTTATGAAAGAACAATTTTTGGCCTTCCTAGTGAAGATGCCACATCCCATCTAAATATTCTCGTTGAGTTGTGTGATATGCAAAAGAAGAAAGATGTGGATAATGATATTGTTAAATGGAAGCTATTTCCGTTCTCACTACGAGATCGTGCTAAAAGTTGGTTTTCATCTTTGCCTAAAAATAGTATTGATTCATGGAATAAGTGTAAAGATTCTTTTATTTCCAAGTACTTTCCGCACGCTAAGATCATCTCCCTTAGGAACGATATAATGAATTTGAAGCAACATTATCATGAGCATGTTGCACAATCTTGGGAGAGGATGAAATTAATGATTATAAATTGTACCACACATGGTTTGAGTTTATGGATGATTATACAAATTTTCTATGTTGGATTGAACTTTGCTTCTAGAAATATTTTAGATTCTACCGCGGTTTCTACTTTTATGGAAATCACATTAGGATAAGCTACTAAACCTAGATAATATTATGGCAAATTAGTCTCAATGGCATACCAAAAGATCTACTACTAGTAAAAAGGTGCATGCTATCAAAGAAATAAATACTTTCAGTGAAAAGATGGCTGAATTAATGAAATTGTTTGCTAGTAAGAGTGCTCCCATTGATCCTAATGATATGCCTTTGTCTTATTTGATTGGAAATAATAATGAATCTATGGGTGTGAATTTTGTTGGTAGGAATTTTGTTGGTAATAACGCTTATAGAGGTAATTTCAACCCTAGTTCGTTCGTAGTAATTCCTCTAATAATTTTGGTAATTCCTACAACAACTCCTATGGAAATTATAATAAGATGCCCTCTGATCTTGAGAACAATATTAAAGAATTTATAAATTCACAAAAGGTTTTCAATGCTAAGATTGAAGAAAAATTGCTTAAGATTGATGATTTGGCTAGGACTGTTGATAGAATTTCTCTCGAGATTGATTATTTAAAAATTAGACCCACTCCACCCAAGCGTGATATTAATGAGTCTTTAAAATTTATGAGAATTTCTATTGATGAGTGCTACCTTTTGAGCTTGTTTTGGTTTTCCCTTGGAGAGGAAAGGGTGATGCAGCAAAGTAGATAAATATTTCCTTGAGTTGTTGAGAACCAAGGTATCAATTCAGTAGGAGGAAAAAGAAAGTCACTAATGGATGCACCTACACAAACAATCTTGCACCCAACGCTAAAAAGGGTTGTCAATCCCTTCACGATTATTTGCAAGGATTAGATCTGATAGAGATAGATGTAAACGAGAATGGAAAGTAAAAGGTAAATAAATTACAACAAAGTATTTTTGGTATTTTTGGTTTATACATCTGAAAGTATATTATGGAAATTAGACCCAGGGGCCATAGGTTTCACTAGAGGCTTCTCTCTCGAAGGAAAATATCATGGTGGGTAAAAAAATTACTGTCAAGCAATGTAACATCCCAAAATTTCATTTTGGAATGTTATGAAATATAGCTATGCATCATCATCACATTGGTTGAATGAAATGAATTGCTGAAGTTCTTCTTGTGAATTTCTAAAGGCCATTTTCTTTTTTTCTATTTACTTGTTATTTTGAAGACCCTTGGAAATATTCATAAGAGAGAGGAGTAACATGACACTCCACACCAGGGGCATCTTGGTGAATTATTTGACCAAATAAAACCAGGGGGTTATTTGAAAGTTTATATCAAAAGACTTTAAAATCAATTAGGCATTTTCTGAAAAACTGATTTTTTAAGTATTCATTTTGACAGAGGAAAAATGTTCATTAAATAGCATTTATTCCCCTGATCAATTCGATATATATATCTTGCATTTTTGGAAATGATTTGAATGCCTTAATGAAATTTTCTTTCTCTGGTAAATAGAAAAGGAAATGAATTTAAGGTTTTAATTAATCAACCGGCCGGCCCACAGGCCTTAACTCCCGAGATCCCTTCCGATCGGTCACCGACGCCTTTGATCCCGCCCCCACTCTCTCTGACACGCGGGACCCACTGTCCGACAGCGCTATCCCCACGCTCATCCCCTTCCCCTCGCCCCCGACCTCGCCGGAGATCCCTCCTCCGCGGATCTCGCTCCCCTTTCCCTCTCCGCACCCCGCACCGCGCCTATAAGTAGCCCCCGGCTCTCCGCACTCCGTTCCACCCCCGAACGCCCCTTCCCTTGCCCGGAAATGCCACCACTCCACCTCGCCGGAGTTCGGTCATCGACCGAAGCCCTCGGACCACGAGGCCGTCGCCTCCGTCGTCCCCAGCCCCGTCCGACGACACCATTCGCCGCCAGAGCTTCGCCGCCGTCGCCTGAGCATTTCGGACGCCACCCTCGACCACCGCAGCACCATCCCTGACAACCTCCACCGTCCGGCCGCCGTCGACCTCGCCGGAACCCCGACCTCCACCTCTGTAAGCCCCGCCCCTCTCCGTAGCTGTTAGATCTAGGATCAACGGAGCCGATTAGAAGATTAAAACGGCGAAACATTTTCTTTTACACTTCGGTCGTCCGCTCGTTAGCACCCACGCGCACACTCCCTAAGCCAATCACAGCATGCCACGTCACCCTGTCCGTTAGATATTTTTTCTTTTCTGTTTCTGTTTTAGAAAACAGAATGTGTTCTGTTTTTATTTTTATTATATCTTTTAAAATAATTTGTGTTTTTAATTGATTCTTTTTGCATTAGGTCAAAAAGTTCATGTAGTTTCGTCCTGTACTCTTAGATTTCAAATTTGAACTTTAAAATTTGAATCTAACCAAAGTTGCTTAAATTACTAAAATCTGTATAACTAGAGTTTAAAAATATATTTTTGAGTAATTCTTTTTGCTACTGCTTTGTAATAGTTAGGCCTATCATCCAGCATTGCTTGACAATTTTTAAGATATTTAAATTAGTGGGTTTAGTCAAAAAAGATTCTGTTTAGTTTATTCTTAGTGTTTAATTAAATTGTTTTATTTAGTTTACTTTGATTATGTTTTAGTTTAACTTTTTATTGTAGTTCCTTTAGTTTATGTTATTCAACATTTGGTGAATTATTTTTTAATAATAAAAATATTTTTAATTTGTTTTGTCCTCTAGTTTGAATAGGTAAACCTTGTTTTCACCCTTAGTGTTGTTTAGAAAAATGTTTTGTAGTAACTCCTTTTTGCACAAAGTTTTCATCAAGAAATACTTCATGTTTTCTAATAAAATTTTGTATTTAGTTTTCGGTTATCTAATGGTTAGTTGCTGAAAACAAATTTATCCTATTATGTCTTAGTAGATATTTTGCCACCAAAACTTTTAGAGTCTTCTACTTTGTTTTAGTTTTTTTCTTTCTTTTGATTGTGCTACTGATTGTTGTTGTATTACTTGTTTACCTTGCTGTTGAGTGAATTGTATTGTAGTTATGCTTTGCTCTGTTCGATTCGTTAGATCATCTGGAGTGGGAAGCTTGTTATCTAGAGTCACTTGAGTATGAGGATCGTCAGCAAGGCAAGTCACTTTGATCATGTTTACCTATGTTTTTATTGCATTAGTTATACCATCTCCCCAATTGCATGCAAAGTAGGTAATCTGGAAACTTGGTTACTTGATGTAGTATCATGTGGTAGGTTCCCCCTCAACCCTTTGACACCTTGGCCCCGGGAAACGTTGTTTTAAATTTTTGCTATGCTATTAGTAGACGGGGTTGGTTGTGTGATTCATGAGAGTTGTGACATAATAATTACAAGACCTACATGATGAACAAGACTTCAAGACTCCAAGTTTTCAACATACCTCTGGGTGGATGATGGTTGAACGGCGCCCTGGTGAAGCAAGTGGTTAGCCTAGGTGTTGCTGGAGAAGTGCCAGTATTCACGCGGAAAGGTCCACCCAGGCACAAACAGATGGATGGATGCTTCAAGACCCAAGGCTTACCTACACAGCCACAAGCCATTATGGGCTCTGGCTTGGCTGGATATTGTGGTGACCCTGGACAGGCAGTGCTAAGAGATGTAGAAGAACGATAGGAAAGGATGGGCACCGACAAAGTCTCAAAGGAAGCCCTTAGAAGACCATGTTTTGATCATCCGTTCCTCAAACACCCTGAAGTGCGAGGAAATCCAACGGAGGCGATCAAATCTTGTGGGGAACGTGTGCAAAACTCTGCAGAGTACACAAACCTAATCGATTAGCCGTGTCCACGGTTATGGACAACTTGAGCCAAAGGAACTGAAACTATCTGGAATTCTCAACACAAATAATTATAATGATGTGGGTATTAATGAGAACTTGGGTATGAGAATTCGTTGGTGGAACCATCTCATTAATTAACCAACATTGTAGTAATAACATTTTTTGCCCTCTCATGTTGTAGGAAAAATTAGCTTTGCGCAAAACTTACTACCCCCACCTGCCATATATGCATATAGGATAGATGATTATTTTCACCCCTCTCTCTTGTGACATTGCTGGCATATTCAATATGCTGACCTACATGGCTGCAACGTATCATGTTGTAGAGTACTTTTCCGACCAGGAGTGAGGATACGCTCTACGCTCGGTGAGATGCCCTTGGAGTCAGATGGACTCAACTACCTTTGAAGCTTCCGCAAGATTAGTTATTCTCATGAGTTGGACTTCAGCCACTTTATTGTAATTCTTATTGTAATAAAGGACTCGATATGAGATTTTTGATTAACAAAGTTGTGTGATTTCCCTTTGATATATACATTGATGTACCGTGTGTGTACCAGCATGATCTTGGGATGGTACGGAAACACTGGAGATTCGACCTTTCAGGTCGGGTCGCTACAGAAATGGTATCAGAGCACACGCTGACCGTAGGGCGTAACCTCTAGGATTGGAAAAGCCTTAAGTTTTTCTTTTCTTTTGGCTTTAAAATCTTTATAATCTCATCTGTTCATTTCTGACTTCTCTCCGATTTATTTCAACATTTATAGATGGCCACCTTCACCCCAGTTTTGTTCACGGAGTTTTGCCAGCCTAACGCGACCGTGCCCTTTGGCAAAGAGCTGGTAAAGATCGTCAGGGACATAAGGATCGCTTTGCCAAGCATCACCGGGACTCCTATCATGTCTTTACCACAAGACGGTTGCTACAGGATCGAGGTGCACATCCCCGGAAAGATCTTTGGAAATCGTAAGGAACCCATTAACTTCAAGTTTGTCGCGCCCAGCTGGATTCTTGGGAGAGACATGGCAATTCATCGTGACCTCGGACGTATTCAGGAGGTATACAGGGGTGGTCCCATTTCACCAAGCCTCAACATGGTTTGTCGCAGAGATGCCAATGGAGATATCATAAACACCCCCACTGAAGACTCCACCATTTCCTATATCTAGACTTTGGAGGCTCACATCAGGACTCTGGAGCTTCGAGTACGCACAGACACGAAGACGATCAAGAGGCTGATGAACCGCGAGCTTGACCTCGAGGCTGACCTACGGGAAGCCAAGTACGAGCATGAGCATGAAGTGAAGTACTTCTTGGAGAGGATCGAGAAGCTGAGCACTCGCATTGCAAATCTGGAGGAACAGATGGACATGGGAGAAAATCTTCACCCAGAAGGAGACGTGGCTCCCTTGATCAGGAACGATGATGACTATGAGGAGAGCGTCACCGGAGGACCCACAAGCATGTACTTTTGAGGAGGACTTTAGTCATGCCCTCCATGTATCTTTTATTTCGTCTTAAAAACGTAGGTCGATGTCTAGTTTTATTTGGAGACTTTTTATCTCGATGTTTGCACTTGATTTGAATAAATGAATGAGTGTATTGGTGTGATATGTTTGTTGCGTTGCATATGGGTAGTGAATTTTCTTTTAGGCCCTTGTTCTATTCTAATTCTCATCCCTATGAAAACAGCAAGATGCCTCCACGACGTGATCCTGATTTCACCTTTCTGCCGGAGCTCACACAACTCCTCCAGCAGCAGAATGCCCTGATGCAGTTGCTGATCCAGAACCAGAACAACAACCACAACAATCACCCTCCACCTTAGGGCGACAACCTCACCCGTTTTCTAAGTCTGAATCCACCAACCTTCTCCAGCAGCACTGAACCCATTATGGCAGATGATTGGCTCCACAAGATGGAAAGGGAACTCATCACCGCTGGATGCACTGAGGCTGAAAAGGTGCGCTTTGCCGCCCATCAACTTGAGGGGCCAACAGCTTCATGGTGGGAGAACTACACCGACACGTACCCCATTGCTGGTGTGACTTGGGAGCAATTCAAGCTAGCTTTCCGCACCGCTCAGTTCTCAGCTAGAGCCATGAGTCTGAAGAAGCGTGATTTTCACAACTTATGCCAGGGGAATCGCTTCGTGGCCCAGTATGTGGAAGAATTCAGCATGTTGGCTCGTTATGCACCAGGACATGTGGCCGATGATGCAGCCAAGCAGGAGAAGTTCCTGGAAGGACTCAACGATGAGTTGAGCATGGAACTGATGGTGGCTACTTTCAACAACTACTAGGAGCTAGTAGACAAGGCCCTTATCTTGGAGGGGAAGCAACAGCAAATTGAGAACCGCAAAAGGAAGTATGGACATGGGAAGTCTAACTGAGGAGCTCAACAGAAGCCCCGCTAGTCCCCGTACTCAGGGAATACCGGCTCAGGGACCGGTAAGTATGGAGGACACACTCATCCCGTGCACCACCATGGAGGCCTCATCCATGGAGGAAATGGGAATAACCGTCCCAACAATGGCAACTTCAAGAATGGCAATGGAAGTGGGAAAGGCAACCAACACCGTCCCGCCCCTGTTCAGAAGGATCTGAGCCATATCACCTGCTTCAAGTGTCAGAAGACAGGACACTATGCCACTGAATGTCCTCAGAACAAGCAGGGAAATGGAAACGGCAACAACAACGGCAACTCATCAGCTAAGAAGCCAAATCCTTTTCCCTGTGCTCAGGTGAACCACATTGATGTGGAGGAAGTCTATGATCATCCCGAGACTGTGGTTGGTAAGTTTTTATTGAATTCACGTTCAGTTATGGTACTTTTTGATTCCGGTGCAACTCATTCTTTCATATCAAGGGTAGTTGTGGAAAAGTATGGTTTACCCACCAGAACCCTTAGTCAGCCCGTTAAGGTCAATTCCCCAGGAGGCATGATGATGGCAGGGATAGGATGCCACGCCTTGAAACTCAATATAGGAAACCATGTTTTTCCCACCGACCTCATCGTCTTAGAGTCACATGGATTGGATGTAATCGTAGGCATGGATTAGTTAACCATGTTGGAAATATGCCCTAGAGGCGATAAATAAAGTGTTTATTATTGTATTTCTTTTTTCATGATAATCTTTTATTATCCATTCTATAATTGTATTAATTGGAAACATGGATACATGTGTGGATACATAGACAAACACAATGTCCCTAGTATGCCTCTAGTGAACTAGCTCGTTGATTGAAAGATGGTTAAGGTTTCCTAGCCATGGACATGAGATGTCATTTGATAACGAGATCACATCATTAGGAGAATGATGTGATGGACAAGACCCAAACTACAAACATAGCTTATGATCATGTCAGTTTATTGCTACTGTTTTCTGCATGTCAAGTATATGTTCCTATGACCATGAGATCATGCAACTCACAGATATTGGAGGAGTACCTTGTGTGTATCAAACATCGCAACGTAACTGGGTGAATAGAAAGGTGCTCTACAGGTGTCTCCGAGGGTGTATGTTGAGTTGGCATGGATCGAGACTGGGATTTGTTACTCCGTGTGACGGAGAGGTATCTCAGGGCCCACTCGGTAATACAACATCACAATGAGCCTGGCAAGCAATGTGACTAATTGTTAGTTGCGAGATTTGTATTACGGAACGAGTAAAGAGACTTGGTGGTAATGAGATTGAACTAGTTATGGAGATACCGACGATCGAATCTTGGGCAAGTAACATACCGAAGAACAAAGGGAACATCATACGGGATTAACTGAATCCTTGACATAGAGGTTTGACCGATAAAGATCTTCGTAGAATATGTAGGAACCAATGTGTACATCCAGGTTCCGCCATTGGTTATTGACTGTAGAGGTGTCTCGGTCATGTCTATATAGTTCTCGAACCCGCAGGGTCTGCACACTTAAGGTTTGGTGACGTTTCGGTAGTGTAGAGTTATGTATGGTGGTGATCGAGGTTTGTTTGGTGTCCCGGATGAGATCCCGGACATCATGAGGAGCTCCGGAATGGTCCAGAGGTAAAGATTCATATATAGTAAGTCCCAGTTTGGTCGCCGAAAAAGTTTCAGGCTCATCGGTAGTGTACCGGGAGACCTCCGGGAGGGGTATTTCGACCCAAGAGGCTTCATGGGCTGTGGGAGAGTATTAACCAGCCCGTAGTGGGCTGTTGGAATAGCCACAACAGGCCCATGTGGCTGGGGGAAGCGTCCCAAAGTAAAAAGAGTGGAAAAAAGGCAAAAAGGAAGAGTCCTACTCCTACTAGGAGTGGAGGAGGAGTAGGACTCCTCCCCTTTGGCTTTGGCCGACTCCAAGAGGGGCTCAGCCCTGCGCCAGCCCTCCTCCTCCTCTCCTCCTATATATACTGGTGGTATAGAAGGGTTTTGCAAAGAATTTATGGCCTCGTGCTACCCGTTCCACCGGTGCTCCTCTAGATCGGTTTTCCACAGTGCTTAGGCGAAGCCTTGCCGGAACCACTCCACCACCATCACCGGAGCGCCGTCACGCTGCCGGTGAACTCTTCCTCCTCTCCCCCTCCTCTTGCTGGATCAAGACAGTGGAGATCGTCATCAAGCTGCACGTGTGCTGAACGCGGAGATGCCATCCGTTCGGTACTAGATCGGAAGGATCGTGTTCAAGGCCACGGGATGTTCGTGATTGGATCGCGGGACGGATCATGACGAGATCGCGGGACTATTCGTGATTAGATCGCGGGATGCTCGGCGATTTGGATCGCGAAGACGTTCGACTACACCAACCGCGTTTCTTAACGCTTCCCGCTTAGCGATCTACAAGGGTACGTAGATCCACTCTCCCTTTCGTAGATGCTCATCACCATGGATAGGTTTGTGTGTGCGTAGGAAATTTTTTGTTTCCCATGCGACGTTCCCCAACAAACCAAGTATGAAGGAAACCTTGATTGCCCCAGCAAGTCTATTTTGCTCACCACCCCAGAGAACAAGAGGATTAAGTATGTATCCCGATGTACACAGAAGAGTACTCGGTTAAATTCACTCACAGGAGTTGTTCAGGAGTTAGTGCCGGTTGTACAAGACTTTCCAGATGTATTCCCAGATGAATTACCAGCCATGCCACCAAATAGAGAGATTGAGTTTCTGATAGAGTTACTACCAGGAACAGCCCCAATTTCCAAGAGACCCTATCAGATGCCCGCAAATGATTTAGAAGAAATCAAGAAGCAGATTAAGGAGTTATTGGACAAGGGGTACATTCGCCCAAGTTCTTCACCTTGGGGAGCCCCAGTTCTTTTGGTGGAGAAGGATAAAACCTTGAGGATGGTAGTCGATTATCGTGCATTGAACGAGGTGACAATCAAGAACAAGTATCCTCTGCCGATGACTAACGACTTGTTTGATCAGCTAGTAGGAGCCAAAGTGTTCTCCAAGATCGATCTTCGATCAGGGTATCACCAACTGAAAATCCGTGAACAAGATATACCCAAAACAGCCTTCACCACAAGGTATGGCCTATATGAATATACAGTCATGTCTTTTGGCTTGACTAATGCTCCTGCCTATTTCATGAGCATGATGAACAAAGTGTTTATGGAATATCTGGACAAGTTTGTCGTGGTGTTAATCGATGATATATTGATATTCTCCAAGAGCGAGGAAGAACACAAGGAACACTTGCGTTTAGTTCTGGAGAAGCTTAGAGAGCATCAGTTATATGCCAAGTTCAGCAAATGTGAATTTTGGCTGACGGAAGTCGGATTCCTTGGACACATTATTTCCGGTGATGGAATAGCAGTTGACCCCGCTAAGGTTGAAGCAGTTACCGAGTGGAAGTCACCCACCTCAGTTAAGGAGATCCGCAGTTTCCTCGGACTTGCTGGATATTACCGGAGGTTCATTGAGAATTTCTCAAAGATTGCCAAGCCCATGACAGAGTTATTGAAGAAAGAGTCTAAGTATATTTGGACTGAGGAATGTGAAGCCAGTTACCAGGAGTTGAAGAAACGTTTGGTCACAGCCCCAGTGTTGATTCTGCCAAATATTCGGAAGGATTTCCAGGTATATTGTGATGCTTCGCATCAAGGACTCGGAGGAGTACTCATGCAGGAGGGAAAAGTTGTAGCCTATGCATCCAGATAGCTACGACCTCATGAATTGAACTATGCCACCCATGATTTTGAGTTAGTAGCCGTAGCGCACGCACTCAAGACCTGGAGACATTTCCTTGTCGGAAATAGTTGTGATGTTTACACTGATCATAAGAGCCTGAAGTATATCTTCACGCGGAAGGAGTTGAACCTCAGAAAAAGGAGATGACTAGAGTTAATCAAGGACTATGACATGCGTTTGCATTATCATCCAGGGAAGTCAAATGTTGTAGCAGATGCTTTGAGCCGGAAGAGTTATGTGAACACGCTCATAACGGAAGGATTACCCCGGGAGTTATCCGATGATCTCAGAGAGCTCCGGCTAGAAATAGTTCCAAGAGGATATGTTGCCACACTAGAGATCAGTCCACCTTGACTAAAAGAATTTGTGAAGCTTAGAAATCGAACAAGGAGATAACTGAGATAAAGCAGAGAATGAAGGGTGGAAAAGCTAAAGGCTTTTTTGAGGATGAACACGGAACTCTGTGGTTTGAAAACCGAATCTGTGTGCCCAATGATCCAGAGCTCAGGAAGTTGATACTTCAAGAAGCCCACGATTCACCTTACTCAATACACCCAGGCAACACCAAGATGTATCTGGATTTGAAGGAAAGTTACTGGTAGACAGGTATGAAGAAGGATATTGCCGAACATGTTGCGGTATGTGATGTTTGTCAGCGAGTAAAGGCGGAACATCAGAAACCAGTAGGGTTACTCCAACCTTTGCTGATACCTAAGTGGAAATGGGATAAGCTTGGTATGGATTTCATCACAGGATTACCCAGGACTCGTTCAGGTTATGATTCCATCTGGGTAGTGGTCGATCACTTGACCAAGGTGGCTCATTTCATTCTAGTGAAGACCACCTATACCAGTGATAAGTTAGCCAAGATATATATGACCAGGATCGTATGGAGTTCCGAGGAGTATCGTGTCAGATAGAGGAACACAATTTACCTCAAAGTTTTGGCATCAATTACATGACACTTTAGGTACGAGACTGGAGTTTAGCACAACTTTTCATCCGCAGACCGATGGACAGACTGAGAGAGTCAACCAGATCCTGGAGGACATGTTGAGAGCTTGTGCGCTAGGCTATGGGTCTAGTTGGGATGACAATTTACCTTACGCAGAGTTCTCATACAACAACAATTATCAGACCAGTCTAAAGATGGCCCCTTTCAAAGCTTTATACGGAAGGAGGTGTAGAACACCATTGATGTGGGATGGTGTTGGCGACCGAAAAATTTTTGGTCCCGATCTTATCCGAGATTCCAAAGAGAAGGTCAAACTAATTCGTGACAGACTCAAGATAGCTTAACCCCAGCAGAAGAGCTATGCTGACAGCAAACGCAAGGAAGTGACGTATGAAGTAGGAGACCGAGCTTACCTTCGTGTGTCCCCACTTCGAGGAATCAAGAGGTTTGGTGTCAAAGGAAAGTTAGCACCCAGATTCATAGGCCCCTACAAAATTCTTGAACGAAGAGGCGAAGTTGCATATAAATTGGAATTACCGGAAGGATTGTCCGGAGTTCATGATGTTTTCCAGTTTCCCAGCTAAAGAAATGCCCCGTTGAGATGGCTGATAATTCTTTGAGAGACACAGTTGTTGGGGAACATCGCATGGGAAACAAAAATTTCCTACGCACACGCAAGCCTATCCATGGTGATGAGCATCTACGAGAGGGAGAGTGGATCTACGTACCCTTGTAGATCGCTAAGCGGGAAGCGTTAAGAAACGCGGTTGGTGTAGTCGAACATCTTCGCGATCCAAATCGCCGAGCGTCCCGCGATCTCATCATGATCCGTCTCGTGATCCAATCACGGTCCGTCCCGCGAACACATCATGATCCGTCCCGCAAACTCATCACGATCCGTCTCACGATCTTGATCACGATCTGTCCCGTGAACTCATCACGATCCGTTCCGTGATCACATCACGAACCGTCTCGCGATCTCGATCACGGTCCTTCCGATCTAGCGCCGAACGGACGGCACCTCCGCGTTCGGTACACGTGTAGCTTGATGATGATCTCCACCATCTTGATCCAACAAGAGGAGGTGGAGAGGAGAGAGAGTTCACCGGCAGCGTGACGGCGCTCCAGTGATGGTGGTGGAGCAATTCTGACAGGGCTTCGCCTAAGCGCTGCAGAAAACCGATCTAGAGGAGCACCGGTGAAACGGGTAGCACATGGCCGTAAACTGTGTCCAAACAGCACCCAATCCACCAGTATATAAAGGAGGGAGAGAGAGGAGGGCTGGCGCAAGGAAAAACTCCAATAGGAGTCGGCCAAACTAGAGGGGGAGGAGTCCTACTCCTCCTCCACTCCTAGTAGGAGTAGGACTCTTCCTTTTTAGCCTTTTCCCACCTTTTCCTTTAGGACTTTTGCCTCCTATGCCATGGGCCTTGGTGTGGCTGTTTTTCCAGCCCACTAAGGGCTGGTTATTATTCACTCACAGCCCATGGACCTCTTGGGGTCGAAATACCCCTCCCGGAGGTCCCCCGGTACACTACCGGCACTCCCGGTACACTACTGATGAGCCCGAAACTTTTCCGGCGACCAAACTGGGACTTCCTATATATGAATCTTTATGTCCGGACCATTCCGGAGCTCCTATGACATCCGGGATCTCATCCGGGACTCCGAACAACCTTCGGTCACCACCATACATAAATCTACACTACTGAAACGTCACCAAACCTTAAGTGTGTAGACCCTGCGGGTTCGAGAACTATGTAGACATGACCGAGACACCTCTATGGTCAATAACCAATGGCGGGACATGGACGTCCATATTGGTTCCTACATATTCTACGAAGATGTTTATCGGTCGAACCTCTATGTCAAGGATTCAGTTAATCCCGTATAACGTTCCCTTTGTTCTTCGGTATGTTACTTGCCCGAGATTCGATCGTCGGTATCTCCATACCTAGTTCAACCTCGTTACTGGCAAGTCTCTTTACTCATTCCGTAATACAAGATCCCGTGACTAACACTTAGCCACATTGCTTGCAAGGCTTGTTGTGATGTTGTATTACCGAGTGGGCAACGAGATACCTCTCCGTCACACGGAGTAACAAATCCCAGTCTCGATCCATGCCAACTCAACAGACACCATCTGAGATACCTATAGAGCACCTTTATAGAAACCCAGTTACGTTGCGACGGTTGATACACACAAGGCACTCCTCCGATATCCGTGAGTTGCATGATCTGATGGTCATAGGAACATATACTTGACATGCAGAAAACAGTAGCAATAAACTGACACGATCATATGCTATGTTTGTAGTTTCGGTCTTATCCATCACATCATTCTCCTAATGATGTGATCCCGTTATCAAATGACATCTCATGTCCATGGTTAGGAAACCTTAACCATCCTTTGATCAACGAGCTAGTCCATTAGAGGCATACTAGGGACACGGTTTTGTCTATGTATCCACACATGCATTTAAGTCTCCGATCAATACAATTATAGCATGGATAATAAACGATTATCATGAACAAGGAAATATGATAATAACTAATTTATTATTGCCTCTAGGGCATATTTCCAACAGTCTCCCACTTGCACTAGAGTCAATAATCTAGTTCACATCACCATGTGATTCGCTTTGTTATGAATCTAACACCCAATGAGTTCTGGGGCTCGATCATGCTTTGCATGTGAGAGAGGTCTTATAGTTAATGGGTCTACGATATTCAAATCCGTGTGTACTTTGCAAATCTCGATGTCAAACCGTAAACACTGCTACCACACTCCACTCGGTACTATTTACAAATGGTTGCTCCACTATACGTATCCAGATTGCTACTACTAGTCATCCGGATAGGTGTTAAACCTTGCATCGACGTAACTCTTTACGACGAACTCTTTATCACCTCCATAATCAAGAAACATTTCCTTAGTCCTCTCGTTACTAAGGATAATTCCGACCGCTGTCCAGTGATCCACTCCTGGACCACTCTTCTACCCCTTGACAGACTCATGGCAAGGCACACACAGGTGCGGTACACAGCATGGCATAATATAGAGCCTATGGCTAAGGCATAGGGGACGACGTTTGTCCTTTCTCTTTCTTCTGCCGTTGTCGAGCTTTGAGTCTCACTCAACTTCACACCTTACAAATTAGACGAGAACTATTTCTCTGGCTGATCCATTTTGAACTCTTCCAAAATCTTGTCATGGTATGCACTCATTGAAAGTCTCATCAAGCATCTTGATCTATCTCTATAGATTTTAATGCTCAACAATTAGGTAGCTTTATCCAGGTCTTCCTTTGAAAAACACTTTTCAAACAACCTTTTATGCCTTCCAGAAATTCTACATTATTTCCGATCAACAATATGTCAACCACATATACTTATCAGAAACTCTATAGTGCTCCCACTCACTTTATTGCAAATACAAGTTTCTCGTAAACTTTGTATAAACTACAAAAACTTTGATCACCTCATCAAAGTGTATATTCCAACTCCGAGATGCTTGCTTCAGTCCATAGAAGGATCACCAAAGCTTGCTCATCTTTTAGCATCCTTAGGACTCACAAAACCTTTTGGTTGTATCACATACAACCTTTCCTTAAGTAAACCGTTAAGGAAACGATGTTTTGACATCCATCTGCCAGATTTCATAATTGAAAATGCAGCAACTGCTAACATAGTTCCAACAAACTTTTAGCATCGCTACGAGTGAGAAAGCCTCATCGCAGTCAACTCCTTGAACTTGTCACAAACAATTTTGCAACAAGTCGAGCTTTACAAATGGTGACATTCACCATCAGTGTCTGTCTTCATTCTAAAGGTCCATTTGTACTCAACGACCTGCCGTCTAACGAGCAAGTCTACCAAAGTCTATACTTGGTTTTCATACATGGATCCTATCTCGGATTTCATGGCCTCTAACCATTTGTCGGAATCCGGGCCCATCATCGCTTCTCCATAGCTCGTAGGTTCATCGTTGTCCAACAACATGATCTCCAAGACAGAGTTGTCGTACCACTTAGGAGGAGTACACATCCTTGTCGACCTACGAAGTTCGATAGTAACTTGATCCTAAAGCTTCATGATCATCATCATTAACTTCCTCTTTAACCAACGTAGGCTTCACAGAAACATCTTTCTGCGCTGCGCTACTCTCTGGTTGAACAAAGGTTTAACAACCTCATCAAGTTCTATCTTCCTCCCACTCAATTCTTTCGAGAGAAACATTTCCTAGAGAAAGGATCCGTTTAAGCAACAAACACTTTGCACTAGGTTCTGAGATTGAAGGTTCACCCAACTGATCTTAGGGTATTCTATGAAGATGCATTTGTCCGCCTTGGGTTCGACCCCATTAGGTGAAAACATCTTCCACACAAGTGTCACAGCCCCAAATATTAAGAAATGACAGCTTAGGTTTCTATCAAACCATAATTCACACGGTGTCATCTCAACGGATTTAGATGATGCCCTATTTAAAGTGAATGTAGTTCTCTCTAACGCAAAACCCCAAAAATTATAGTAGTAAAACGATAAGAGACATCACAGTATGCGCTATATCAATAGAGCATGACTATGATGTTCGGACACACCATCACACCATGGTGTTCCAGGTGGCGTTAGTTGTGAAACAAATATCACGTTGTCTTAAGTTGTATGCCAAACTCGTAACTCATATATTCACCTCCACGATCATATCGCGGTCATTTTTATCTTCTTGTCACGATGATCTTTAAACTTCACTCTGAATTTGCTTGAACCTTTCAAACGATTCAGACTTGTGTTTCATTAAGTAAATATACACTATATCTACTCAAATCATCAGTGAAGGTAAGAAAATAACGATATCCACTGCACACTACAAGACTCACTAGATTGCATACATCAACATGTATCATTTCCAATGAATCACTTGCCCGCTCCATGCAACGGGGTCCTTTAGTCATCTTGCCCAAGAGGCATGGTTCGCATGTCTCAACCGATTCGAAAGTGAATGAGTCCGAATATCCATCAGCATGGAGTTTCTACATGCGCTTTATACCAATATGACATTTAGTGGCAGTGCCACAAGTATGTGGTACCATCATTATTAACTTTGTATCTTTTGACATCAATGTTATGAACATGTGTACTACTACGATCAAGATTTCAACAAACCATTCTCACTGGGTGCATGACCACTGAAGGTGTTATTCATGTAAACAGAATAACCATTATTCTCTAACTTAAATGAATAACCGTATTGCAATAAACATGATCTAATCATGTTCATGCTCAACGCAAAAGACAAAATAACATTTATTTAGGTTTGTCACTAATCCTGAAGGTAGAGAGAGCGTGCGATCTTGATCACATCAACCTTGGAAACACTTCCAACACATATCGTCACCTCACCCTTAGCTAGTTCTCCGTTTATTCTGTAGCTTTTATTTCGAGTTACTAACATTTAGCAACCGAACCGGTATCCAATACCCAGGTGCTACTAAGAGTACTAGCAAGGTACACATTAATAACTCGTATATCAAATATACTTCTATCAATGTTGCCAGCCTTCTTATCTACCAAGTATCTAGGGTTGTTCCGCTTCAGCGACTGCTCACCTCATAACAAAAGCACTTAGTCTCGGGTTTGAGTTCAACTTTGGGTTGCTTCACTGGAGCAGCAACTGACTTGCTATCCATGAAGTTTCCCTCCTTGCTCTTGCCCTTCTCGAAACTAGTGGTTTGATTAACCATCAACACTTGACGCTCCTTCTTGATTTCTACCTTCGCGGTGTCAAACATCGCGAACAGCTCAGGGATCAACATTTCTTTCCCTGGCATTTTATAGTTCATCACCAAATTCTAGTAGCTCAGTGACAGTGACTTGGAGAACTACATCAATCACTATCTTATCTGGAAGATCAACTCCCACTCGATTCAAGCGATTGTAGTACCCAGACAGTCTGAGCACATGCTCAACGATTGAGCTATTCTATTTCATCTTGCAGGCAAAGAATCTCGTTGGAGATCCTATATCTCGCAACTCGGGCACGAGCCTGAGATCACAATCTCAGCTCTTAGAACATCTCATATGTTCCGTGACATTCAAAACGTTTTGGACCCTCAATTCTAAGCCGTAATGCATGACGCACTAAACTATCAAGTAGTCATCGAAACGTGCCTGTCAGATGTTCACAACATCTATAGACGACGCTAGATGGGGTGGCGCACCGAGCGGTGCATTAAGGACATAAGCCTTCTGTGCACCAATGAGGGCAATCCTCAGATCACGGACCCAGTCCGCAATTTTACTACCAACATCTTTCAATTCTATTTCTCTAGGAACATATAAAAATACAAGGGAGCTACAGCGCGAGCAAGTAATCTACAACATAATTTGCAAAGACACTTTGACTATGTTCATGACAATGAGTTCAATTAATCATATTACTTAAGAACTCCCACTCAAATTGACATCCCTCCGATCGTTCGAGTGATACATGATCCAAATTCACCAACTCAAGTCCGATCATCACGTGAGTTGAAGTGGCTGCAATTGTGAACATCATCATGTTGATCATATCTACTATATGACTCATGTTCGACCTTTCGGTCTCTTGTGTTCTGACGCCATGTCTGTACATGCTAGGCTCGTCAAGTTGAACCCGAGTGTTCTGCATGTGCAACACTGGCTTGCACCCGTTGTATGTGAACATAGAGTCTATCACACCCGATCATCACGTGGTGTCTCAACACGACGAAGTTTCACAATGGTGCACACTCGGGGAGAACACAATTTATCTTGAAATTAAGTGAGGGATCACCTTATAATGCTACCGTCGTCCTAAGCAAAACAAGGTGCATAAAAAGGATTAACATCACATGCAAATCATAAGTGACATGATATGGCCATGAACTTGTGCTTTTGATCTCCATCTAGAAAGCACCGGCATGATCTCCATCGTCACCGGGATGACACCATGATCTCCATCATCTTGATCTCCATCAACGTGTCGCCATCGAGGTTGTCACGCCTTGCATGCTTCTACTACTATTGCTACCGTTTAGCGATAAAGTAAAGCATTACATAGCGCTTAATGATTGACACGCAGGTCATACAATAATTAAAGACAACCCTATGGCTCCTGCCGGTTGCCGTATTCATCGACATGCAAGTCGTGATAATCTATACATCACATGATCATCTCATACATCACATATATCACATCATGTAATTGGCCATATCATATCACAACATACCCTGCAAAAACAAGTTAGACGTCCTCTAATTGTTGTTGCATGTTTTACGTGGCTGCTACGGGTATCTAGCAAGAAAAATTCTCACCTGCACATAAACCACAACGGTGATACACTAGTTTGCTATTAAACCTTCTCAAGGACCGCCTTTGTCGAATCCGATCCAACTAAAGTGAGACAAACTGTCACCCGCAAGCCATCTAGGCAACAAGTTGCGTCGAGGGAACCGGTCTCTCGTAAGCGTACGAGTAATGTTGGTCCGGGCTGCTTCATCTCACAATTCCGCTGAACCAAAATAAGACCAAGGGAGGAAGCAATCTAAGCATCAACACCCACAAACCTTTTGCGTTCTACTCGAGATCTCATCGAACCATCAACCTAGCTCATGATGCCACTGTTGGGGAATGTCGCATGGGAAACAAAAATTTCCTACGCACACGCAAACCTATCCATGGTGATGAGCATCTATGAGAGGGAGAGTGGATCTACGTACCATTGTAGATTGCTAAGCGGGAAGCGTTAAGAAACGTGGTTGCTGTAGTCGAACATCTTCGCGATCCAAATCGCCGAGCATCCCGCGATCTCATCACGATCCGTCCCGTGATCCAATCACGATCCGTCCCGCGAACTCATCATGATCCGTCCCACGAACTCATCATGATCCGTCTCATGATCTTGATCACGATCTGTCCCGCGAACTCATCACGATCCGTTCCGTGATCACATCACGAACCGTCTCGCGATCTCGATCACGGTCCTTCCGATCTAGCGCCGAATGGATGGCACCTACGCGTTCATCACACGTGCAGCTTGATGACGATCTCCACCATCTTGATCCAGCAAGAGGAGGTGGAGAGTAGAGAGAGTTCACCGGCAGCGTGACAGTGCTCCGGTGATGATGGTTGAGCAATTCCGGCAGGGCTTCGCCTAAGCGCTGCAGAAAACCGATCTAGAGGAGCACCGGTGAAACGGGTAGCACATGGCCGTAAACTGTGTCCAAACAGCACCCAATCCACCAGTATATAAAGGAGGGAGAGAAAGGAGGGCTTGTGCAAGGAAAAACTCCAATAGGAGTCAGCCAAACTAGAGGGGAGGAGTCCTACTCCTCCTCCACTCCTAGTAGGAGTAGGACTCTTCCTTTTTAGCCTTTTTTCCACCTTTTCCTTTAGGACTTTTGTCTCCTGCGCCATGGGCCTTGGTGTGGCTATTTTTCCAGCCCACTAAGGGCTGGTTATTATTCTCCCACAGCCCATGGACCACTTGGGGTCGAAATACCCCTCCCGGAGGTCCCCCGGTACACTACCGACACTCCCGATACACTACCGATGAGCCCGAAACTTTTCCGGTGACCAAACTGGGACTTCCTATATATGAATCTTTACCTCCGGACCATTCCGGAGCTCCTAGTGACGTCCGGGATCTCATCCGAGACTCCAAACAACGTTCGGTCACCACCATACATAACTCTACACTACCGAAACGTCACCAAACCTTAAGTGTGCAGACCCTGCGGGTTCGAGAACTATGTAGATATGACCGAGACACCTCTACGGTCAATAACCAAAGGCGGGACCTGGACGTCCACATTGGTTCCCACATATTCTACGAAGATCTTTATCGGCCGAACCTCTATGTCAAGGATTCAGTTAATCTCGTATAACGTTCCCTTTGTTCTTCGGTATGTTACTTAGTTCAACCTTGTTACTGGAAAGTCTCTTTAATCGTTCCGTAATACAAGATCCCGTGACTAACACTTAGCCACATTGCTTGCAAGGCTTGTTGTGATGTTGTATTACCGAGTGGGCCCTGAGATACCTCTCCGTCACACGGAGTAACAAATCCCAGTCTCGATCCATGCCAACTCAACAGACACCATGGGAGATACCTGTAGAGCACCTTTATAGTCACCCAGTTACGTTGCGACGTTTGATACACACAAGGCACTCCTCCGATATCTGTGAGTTGCATGATCTCATGGTCATAGGAACATATACTTGACATGAAGAAAACAGTAGCAATAAACTGACACGATCATATGCTATGTTTGTAGTTTGGGTCTTATCCATCACATCATTCTCCTAATGATGTGATCCCGTTATCAAATGACATCTCATGTCCATGGCTAGGAAACCGTAACCCGTAACCATCCTTTGATCAACGAGCTAGTCCATTAGAGGCATACTAGGGACATGGTTTTGTCTATGTATCCACACATGCATTTAAGTCTCCGATCAATACAATTATAGCATGGATAATAAACGATTATCATGAACAAGGAAATATGATAATAACTAATTTATTATTGCCTCTAGGGCATATTTCCAACAACAGTGCCCCTAGAGGCCGTACAACTTGACAATGATCTGACTTACGAAGAGAAGCCCGTCAGGATCCTCGTGACTACCAATAGAGTTACCCGTAGCAAGATCATCAAGTTTTGCAAGGTTCTGTGGAGTCACCACACCGAGGAAGAAGCCACCTGGGAACGTGAAGAAGATCTTCGTCGAGACCACCCGCAACTATTTTCTAGCCAACCCGAATCTCGAGGGCGAGATTCATCTTAAGGTGGGTAGGTTTGTAACATCCCAAAATTTCATTTTGGAATGTTATGAAATATAGCTATGCATCATCATCACATTGGTTGAATGAAATGAATTGTTGAAGTTCTTCTTGTGAATTTCTAAACGCCATTTTCTTTTTTTCTATTTCCTTGTTTCTCCTATTTTGAAGACCCTTGGAAATATTCATAAGAGAGAGGAGTAACATGATTTGAATGCCTTAATGAAATTTTCTTTCTCTGGTAAATAGAAAAGGAAATGAATTCAAGGTTTTAATTAATAAACCGGACGGCCCACACGCCTTAACTCCCGAGATCCCTTTCGATCGGTCACCGACGCCGCTGATCCCGCCCCCACTCTCTCTGACACGCGGGAACCATCGTCCGACAACGCTATCCCCGTGCTCATGCCCTTCCCCTCGCCCCTGACATCACCGGAGATCCCTCCTCCGCGGATCTCGCTCCCCTTTCCCTCTCCGCACCCCGCACCGCGCCTATAAGTAGCCCCCACCTCTCCGCACTCCGTTCCACCCCCAAACGCCCCTGCCCTTGCCCGCAAACGCCACCACTCCACCTTGCCGAAGCATTTCGGATGCCACCCTCGACCACCATAGCACCATCCCCGACAACCTCCATCGTCCGGCCGCCGTCGACCTCGCCGGAACCCCGACCTCCACCTCTGTAAGCCCCGCCCCTCTCCGTAGCCATTAGATCTAGGATCAACGGATCTGATTAGAAGATTAAAACGGCGAAACGTATTCTTTTACGCTTCGTTCGTCCGCTGGTTAGCACCCACGCGCACACTCCCTAAGCCAATCATAGCATGCCACATCACCCTGTCCGTTAGATATTTTTTCTTTTCTGTTTTAGAAAACAGAATGTGTTCTGTTTTTATTTTTATTACATATTTTAAACTAATTAGTGTTTTTAATTGATTATTTTAGCATTAGGTCACTAATTTCATGAAGTTTCGTCTTGTAGTCTTAGATTTCAAATTTGAACTTTAAAATTTGAATCTAACCAAATTTTCTTAAATTACTAAAATCTGTATAACTAGAGTTTAAAAATATATTTTTGAGTGATTTTTTTGCTAATGCTTTTTAATAGTTAGGCCTATCATCTAGCTTTGTTTGAGAATTTTTAAGATATTTTAAATTAGGGTTTTTAGTAAAAACAGATTCTGTTTAGTTTATTCTTAGTGTTTAATTAAATTGTTTTAGTTAGTTTACTTTGATTCTGTTTTAGTTTAACTTTTTATTGTAGTTCCTTTAGTTTCTGTTATTCAACATTAGGTGAATTATTTTCTAATAATAAAAATATTTTTAATTTGTTTTGTCCTGTAGTTTGAATAGGTAAACCTTGTTTTCACCCTTAGTGTTGTTTAGAAAAATGTTTTGTAGTAACTCCTTTTGGCACAAAGTTTTCATAAAGAAATACTTCCTGTTTTCTAATAAAATTTTGTATTTACTTTTCTGTTATCTAATAGTTAGCTGCTGAAAACAAATTTATCCTATTATGTCTTAGTAGATATTTTGCGACCAAAACTTTTAGAGTCTTCTACTTTGTTTTTTTTCTTTCTTTTGATTGTGCTATTGATTGTTGTTGTATTACTTGTTTACCTTGCTGTTGAATGAATTGTATTGTAGTTATGCTTATTATGTGCTCTATTTGATTTGTTAGATCATCCGGAGTGCGAAGCTTGTTATCTAGAGTCACTTGAGTACGACGATCATCAGCAAGGCAAGTCACTTTGATCATGTTTACCTATGTTTTTATTGCATTAGTTCTACCATCTCCCCAATTGCAGGCAAAGTAGGTAATCTGGAAACTTGGTTACTTGATGTAGTATCATGTGGTAGGTTCCCCCTCAACCCTTTGATACCTTGGCCCCGGGAAACGTTGTTTTAAATTTTTGCTATGCTATTAGTAGACGGGGTTGGTTGTGTGATTCATGAGAGTTGTGAGATAATAATTACAAGACCTACATGATGAACAAGACTTCAAGATTCCAAGTTTTCAACATACCTCTGGGTGGATGATGGTTGAACGGCGCCCTGGAGAAGCCAGTGGTTAGCCTAGGTGTTGCTGGAGAAGTACTAGTATTCACGCGGAAAGGTCCACCCAGGCACAAAGAGATGGATGGATGCTTCAAGACCCAAGGCTTACCTGCACAGCCACAAGCCATTATGGGCTCTGGCTTGGTTGGATATTGTGGTGACACTGGACAGGCGGTGCTACGAGATGTAGAAGAACGGTAGGAAAGGATGGGCACCGACATAGTCTCAGAGGAACCCCTTCGAAGACCATGTTTTGATCATCCGTTCCTCAAACACCCTGAAGTGCGAGGAAATCCAATGGAGGCGATCAAATCTTGTGGGGAACGTGTGCAAAACTCTATAGAGTACACAAACCTAATCGATTAGCTGTGTCCACGGTCATGGACAACTTGAGCCAAAGGAACTGAAACTATTTGGAATTATCAGCACAAATAATTATAATGATGTGGGTATTAATGACAACTTGGGTATGAGAATTGGTTGGTGGAACCATCTCGTTAATCAACCAACATTGTAGTAATAACATTTTTTGCCCTCTCTTGTTGTAGGAAAAATTGGCTTTATGCAAAACTTACTACCCCCATCTGCCATATATGCATATATGATAGATGATTATTTTCACCCCTCTCTCTTGTGACATTGCCGGCATATTCAATATGCTGACCTACATGGCTGCAACGTATCATGTTGCAGAGTACTTTTCCGACCAGGAGTGAGGATACGCTCTACGCTCGGTGAGATGCCCTTGGAGTCAGATGGACTCAACTTCCTTTGAAGCTTCCGCAAAATTAGTTATTCTCATGAGTTGGCCTTCAGCCACTTTATTGTAATTCTTATTGTAATAAAGGACTCGATATGAGATTTTCGATTAATAAAGCTGTGTGATTTCCCTATGATATATACATTGATGTACCGTGTGTGTACCAACATGATCTTGGGATGGTACAGAAACACCGGAGATTCGACCTTTCAGGTCGGGTCGCTACAAGCAATTGGTAGAAAAGCGAATAATCATGTAGTTATCCTAGGCAAAGATTATGCATATAGGCATCACGTCCGTATCAAGTAGACCGAAACAATTTTGCATCTACTACTATTACTCCACAAATCGACCAACTCCTGCCTGCATCTAGAGTATTAAATTCATGAAGAACAGAGTAACACATTAAGAAATATGACATGATGTAGAGGGATAAACTCAAGCAATATGATGAAAACCCCATCTTTTTACCCTTGATGGCAATAATACAATACGTGCGTCACTACCCCTACTATGTCAGTGGGTGAGGACACCGCAAGATTGAACCCAAAACCAGTCACTTCTCCCATTGCAAGAATTACCAATCTAGTTGGCCAAACCAAACCAATAACTTGAATAGACTTGCAAGGATATGAAATCATGCATATAAGAATTCAGAGAAGATTCAAATAAGATTCATGGATAATCTGAACATAAACTCACAATTCATTGGATCTTGACAAACACACCACAAATAAGATTACATCGGATAGATCTCCATGAAGATCATGAAGAACATGGTATTGAAGATCAAAGAGAGAGAAGAAGCCATCTAGCTACTAGCTATGGACCCGTAGGTCTGTGGTGGACTACTCACGCATCATCGGAGGGGTAATGGAGTTGATGTAGATGTCCTCCATGATTGAAACCCCCTCCGGCAGATTACCGGAAAAGGCTCCAAGATTGGATATCTCAGGCACGGAGGCTTCTGTCGGCGGAAAAGTATTTGTGTGGCTCCCTTCGATGTTGGGGGAATATTTGGGAATTTATAGGACAAAGATTAGGGTGAGGAGACCTGCCAGGAGACAACAAGCCTGCTAGGCATGGCCAGGGGGGACGTGCCTACCAGGCTTGTGCCTCCCCGGAACAAGTCCTGGCGTGCACTCCAAGCCTGGTTGATTTGTTTCCTTCCAGAAAAATTCCTTCCTAAGGTTTTAATCCGTTTGGACTCCGTTTAATATTCTATATATCCAAAACTCAAAAACAAGGAAAAAACCAAAACTGGCAGTAGGCTCTAAATTAATAGGTTAGTCCCAAAAATAATAAAATAGCATATTAATGCATATAAAACATCCAAAAATAGATAATATAATAGCATGCCATCATCAAAAATTATAGATACCTTGGAGATGTATCAGCGTCCCCAAGCTTAATTCCTACTCGTCCTCGAGTAGGTAAATGATAAAAACAGAATTTTTGATGTGGAATGCTACCTAACATATTTATCCATATAATATTATTTATTGCGGCTTGAATATTAAGTTTCGTAAGACTCAAAAAAGCTTAATATTTATATAAAACAATAGTGTTTCAAGCATACTAGCAAAGCAATTGTATCTCTTCAAAATATAATGGCAAAAGAAAGTCATCCCTACAATATCATATGGTCTGGCTATGATCCATCTTCCCCACACAAAGTATTTATATCGTGCACAACCCCGATGAAAATTCAAGCAATTGTTTTCACACCTTTTTTCTCAAACTTTTTCAATTCTCACACAATACATGAGCGTGAGCCATGGATATAGCACTGTAGGTGGAATATAATATGGTTGAAATTGTGAAGGAAGGGGAGAAGATAGTCTCACATCAACTAGGCGTATCAACTGGCCATGGAGATGCCCATCAATAGATATGAATGTGAGTGAGTAGAGATTTCCATGCAACGGATGCACTAGAGCTATAAGTGTATGAAAGCTCAAATAGAAACTAAGTGGATGTGCATCATGCAGAAAAATTCCACTACTTATATGAAAGTGACAAAATAGGAGACTCTCTATCATGAAGATCATGGTGCTACTTTGAAGCACAAGTGTGGAAAAAGGTAGTAGCGATGCCCCTTCTCTCTTTCTCTCATTATTTATTTTTTATTACTGGGCATCTAAGGCCTCTTTTATTATATTTTTGGGCTTCGCTGGCCTCTTTTTTTCATAAAGTCCAGAATCTCATCCCCACTTGTGAGGGAAGCATAGATACGATCATCCTTTCCTCACATGGGACATGCTCTAGTAATAAAAATCATCACACTTTTATTTACTTATAACTCAAAAGAAAATTACAACTCGATACTGATGACAAAATATGACTCTATATGCAACCTGAAAGTCATGGCGCATGTCATAAAAGGAAACGGTGGAAGTTGCATGGCAATATTGTTGGGTAACGTTGCATGGGAAACAAAAAAATTCCTACGCCCACGCAAGATGTATCGAATGTGATGAGCATCTACGAGGGGGGGAGTGGATCTACATACGTTGTAGATCTCTAAGCAAGAAGCGTTAAGAAACGTGGTTGATGTAGTCGAATGTCTTCGCGATCCAAATCGCCGAGCATCCCGCGATCCAATCACGATCTGTCCCGATCTAGCGCCAAACGGACGACGCCTCCCCGTTCAGCACACATACAACTCGATGACGATCTCCGCCTTCTTGATCCAACTAGAGGGAGCGGACAGGTAGATGAGTTCTCCAGCAGCACGATGGCATGGCAGCGATGGTGGTGGAACTATTCCAGCAGGGCTTCGCCTAAGCACCGCTGAAATGATCTAGAGTAGAAACTACGATCTAAAGGAGAGGGTAGCATGTGGCTGATTTCTATTGTGAAAAGCCTCAATACCTCTAGTATATATAGGAGGAGGGAGGGAGGAGACTTGGCCCCAAAGGGCCTAACCCTTGGTTTGGCCGAAGTGGGAGGAGGAGGAGTCCTCCTAGAATCCTAGTAGGATTAGGACTCCTTTTCTTCCACTTGAAACCCTCTTTCCACCTTTGGTTTCTCCTCCCAGCCGCATGGGCCTCCTGTGGGGCTTCGTCCAGCCCACTAATGGATGGTATACCTCCTCCCATAGCCCATGTAGCCTCTTGGGTCGAAACACCCCTCCCGATGGTCGGCCGGTACCCTCCCGGCACCTCCGGTACACTACGGATGAGCCCGAAACTTTTCCAGCGACCAAAGCAGGACTTCCTATATATCAATATTTACCTCCAGACCGTTCCGGAGCTCGTCGTGAATTCTGGGATCTCATCCGGGATGCCGAACAACCTTCGATCACCACCATACGTAACTCTACACTACCCAAACGTCACTGAACCTTAAGTGTGCTGACCCTGCGGGTTTGAGAACTTTGTAGACATGACCTAGACACCTCTACAATCAATAACCAATAGTAGGACCTGGCTTCCCATATTGGTTCCTACATATCCTTCGAAGATCATTATCAGTTGAACCTCTATGTCAAGGATTCAGTTAATCCTGTACGTTGTTCCCTTTGTTCTTCGGTATGTTACTTACCCGAGATTCGATCATCAGTATCTCCGCACCTAGTTCAATCTCGTTACTGACAAGTCTCTTTACTCGTTCCGTAATACAAGATCCCATGGCTAACACTTTAGTCACATTGCTTGCAAGGCTTGTTGTGATGTTTTATTACCGAGTGGTCCCTGAGATACCTCTCCATCACACGGAGTAACAAATCCATGTCTTGATCCATACCCACTCAACAGACACTCTCGGAGATACCTGTAGAGCACCTTTATAGTCACCCAGTTACGTTGTGATGTTTGATACACACAAGCCACTCATCCAGTGTCAGTGAGTGGCATGATCTCATGGTCATAGGAACAGATACTTGACATGCAGAAAAACTATAGCAATAAACTAACACGATCATATGCTATGTTTATAGTTTGGGTATTGTCCATCACATCATTCTCCCAATGATGTGATCCCATTATAAATTGACATCTCATGTCAATGGCTAGGAAACCTTGACCATCTTTGATCAACGAGCTAGTCTGCTAGAGGCATACTAGGGACAAAGTGTTGTCTATGTATCCACACATGCAATGTGTTTCCAGTCAATACAATTATAGCATGGATAATAAACAATTATCATGAACAAGGAAATATAATGATAACCATTTTATTATTACCTCTAGGGCATATTTCCAACAGTCTCCCACTTGCACTAGAGTCAATAATCCAGCTTACATCACCATGTGATTTACATTGTAATGAATCGAACACCCATACATTTCTGGTGTTGATCATGTTTAGCCCTTGGAAGAGGTTTAGTCAATGGGTCTGCAACATTCAGATCCGTGTGCACTTTGCAAATATTTATGTCCTCCTCCTTGATGTACTCGCAGATGGAATTGAAGCGTCTCTTTATGTGTCTGGTCCTCTTGTGAAACCTTGGTTCCTTGGCCAGGGCAATGGAACCAGTGTTATCACAGAACAGTTCCATTGGATTCAGTGCACTAGGCACTACTCCAAGATCTGTCATGAACTCCTTCATACAGACACCTTCCTTCGCTGCCTCCGAGGCTGCGATGTCCTCCGCTTCCCATGTAGAATCAGCTACCACGCTCTGCTTGGAACTGCACTAGCTTATCGCTTCCCCATTGAGAATAAATATGTATTTGGTTTGTGACTTAGAGTCATCCGGATGAGTGTCAAAGCTTGCATCGACGTAACCCTTTACGACGATCTCTTGATCACCTCCATAAACGAGAAACATTTCCTTAGTCCTTTTTAGGTACTTAAGGATATTCTTGAGCGCCGTCTAGTGCTCCATTCCTGGATCACTTTGAAACCTTCCGGCCATACTTATGGCAAGGCTGACATCGGGTCTTGTGCATAGCATTGCATACATAATATAGCCTATGGATGAAGCATAGGGGATGCCACTCATCTCCTCTCTATCTTCTGTAGTCACTGGGCATTGAGTCTTACTAAACTTCACACCTTGTAACACAGGCAAGAACCCCTTCTTGGACTGATCCATTTTGAACTTCTTCAAAACTTTATCAAGGCATGTGTTGTGTGAAAGTCCTATTAAGCGTCTCGATCTATCTCTATAGATGTTAATGCCTAATATGAAAGCACCTTCTCCTAGGTCCTTCATTGAAAAACTCTTTTTCAAATATTCCTTCACGCTTTCCAGCATTTCTATGTTGTTTCCAATCAGCAATATGTCATCCACATATTATATTAGAAACGCTATAGAGATCCCACTCACTTTCTTGTAAATACAAGCTTCTCCGTGAACTTGTATAAACCCGAACGCTTTGATCGCCTCATCAATGCACAGATTCCAACTCCGAGATGCTTGCAAACTTATAATGCTACCAGTCCATAAATGGATCGCTAGAGTTTGCAAAAAATTTCAGCATTCTCTGGATCGACAAAACCTTCCAGTTGTATCATATACAACTCTTCCTTGAGGAGACCGTTAAGGAACGTTGTTTTGACATCCAGATGCCAAATTTCATAGTTGAAATATGCAACTATTGCTAACAATATTCTGACGGACTTAAGCATCGCTACGGAGGAGAAGGTCTCATCATAGTCAACTCCTTGAACCTATGAAAAACCCTTTGCCACAAGTCGAGCTTTATGACGGTGACATTACCGTTTGCGTCTGTCTTCCTATTAAAGATCCATTTGTTCTGAATGGCCTTTCACCCTTCGGGTAATACTTCCGAAGTCCATACTTTGTTTTCATACATGGATCCCATCTCGGATTTCATGGCCTCGAACCACTTCTTGGAATCCGAGCCCATCATCTCTTCTCCATAGCTCGTAGGTTCATCGTTGTCTAACAACAAGACATCTAAGACAGGGTTGTCGTACCACTCAGGAGCAGCAGACGCCCTTGTCGACCTACGAGGTTCAATAGTAACTTGATCCAAAGTTTCATGATCATCATCATGAACTTCCTATTCAACTGTCGTAGGCTCCAAAAAACATCTTTCTGTGCCGCGCTACTCTCTGGTTGAAACAAAGGTTCAGCAACCTCATTAAGTTCTATCTTCTTCCCACTCAATTCTTTGGAGAGAAACTCTTTCTCAAGAAATGTTTCATTCTTAGTGACAAACACTTTGCCTTTGGATCTGAGATAGAAGGTATACCCAAATATCTCTTTTGGGTATCCTATGAAGACGCATTTCTCCGCTCTAGGTTCCAGCTTTTCAGGCTGATGCTTTTTGACATAAGCATCAGATCCCCAAACTTTAAGAATTGACAACTTTGGATTCTTGCCAAAGCACAATTCATATGGCATCGTCTCAACGGATTTCGATGGTGCCCTATTTAAAGTGAATGCAGCTGTCTCGAATGCATAACCCCAAAATGATAGTGGCAAATCTGCAAGAGACATCATAGAACGCACCATATCTAATAAGGTTCGATTACGATGTTGGGACACACCATTATGCTGTGGTGATCCAGGCGGTGTCAAGTGTGAAACAATTCCACACTGTCTTAAGTGACTGCCAAACTCATAACTTAGATATTCACCTCCTCGATCTGCTCGCATCAATTTGATCTTCTTGTACGATGATTCTCGACTTCACTCTGAAATTGCTTGAACTTTTCAAACATTTCAGACTTGTGTTTCATCAAGTAATTATACCCATATCTACTTAAGTCATCAGTGAAGGTGAGAAAATAATGATATCCATCACGCGCCTTAACGCTCATCGGACCACACACATCAATATGTATGATTTCCATTAAGTCACTTGCCCGTTCCATTGTTCCAGAGAACGGCGTCTTAGTCATCTTGCCCATAAGGCACAGTTCACATGTGTCAAGTGATTCAAAATCAAGTGACTCCAAAAGTCCATCAGCATGGAGCTTCTTCATGTGTTTTACACCAATATGACCGAAACAACAGTGCCACAAGAAAGTGGTACTATCATTCTCAACTCTACATCTTTTGGCATCTATGTTATGAACATGTGTATCATCACTATCGAGATTCAATATGAATAAACCCCTCACATTGGGTGCATGACCATAAAAGATATTACTCATATAAATAGAACAACCATTATTCTCAGATTTAAATGAGTAACCGTCTCGCAATAAACAAGATCCAAATATAATGTTTATGCTTAACGCATGCACTAAATAACAATTATTCAGGTTCATCACTAATCCTGATGGTAATCGAAGAGCGAGCGCGTCGACGGTGATCAAATCAACCTTCGCAACATTTTGCACGTGCATCGTCACTTTGTCCTTTGCCAGCCTTCGTCTATTCCGTAGTTCCTGTTTTGAGTTGCAAATGTGAGCAACCGAACTGGTATCAAATACCCAGGCACTACAACAAGAGTTGGTAAGGTACACATCAATAACAAGTATATAATATATACCTTGTTTGTTGTTGGCCGCCTTCTTGTCGGCCAGATAATTGGGGTAGTTCCGCTTCCAGTGTCCAGTTCCCTTGCAATCAGAGCACTCAGTTTCTGGTTTGGATCCAGCCTTGGGTTCTTCACGGGAGGGGCAACTTCTTTGCCACTCTTCTTAGAGTTACCCTTCTTGCCCTTGCCATTCTTCTTGAAACTAGTGGTTTTCTTGACCATCAACACTTGATGCTCCTTCTGAATCTCAAACTCAGCGACTTTTAACATCGCAAGCAGCTCGGCGACTGACTTGTTCATCCCGTGCATGTTATAGTTCAACACAAAGCTCTTGTAGCTAGGCGGCAATGATTGAAGAACTCTGTTAGTGATCGGCTCTGCCATAAGGAGCATCCCCAATTCGGCCAGACGGGTGGAATACCCAGACATTCTGAGTATGTGTTCACTCACACACCCGTTCTCCTCCATTTTGCATGCATAGAATTTATCACAGGTCTCATACCTCTCGATCTGGGCATTCTTCTGAAAGATAAACTTCAACTCCTGGAACATATCATATTCTCCATGATGTTCAAAACGTCTTTGAAGTCCCGGTTATAAGACATACAACATTGCATATTGAACCATCGAGTAATCATCAGAACATGCCTACCAGGCGTTCATAACGTCTGCAGACTCAACTGGAGCGGGCGGATCACCAAGCGGTGCATCAAGGACATAAACCTTTTGGGAAGCCGTGAGGATAATCCTAAGATTATGGGCCCATTCCACAAAGTTACTTCCATCATCTTTATGTAGGGGAACGTTGCATGGGAAACAAAAAGTTTCCTACGCACACGCAAGATCTATCCAAGGTGATGAGCATCTATGAGAGGGAGAGTGGATCTACGTACTCTTGTAGATAGCTAAGAGGGAAGAGTTAAGAAGAGCGGTTGGTGTATTCGAACGTCTTCGCGATCCAAATCGCCCAGCATCCCGCGATCTCATCACGATCCGTCCCGCTATCCAATCACGTTCGGGCCCGCGAACTCATCACGATCCGTCCCGTGATCTCATCACGATACGTCCCACGAACTCATCACGATACATTCCGCGATCTCATCATGATCCGTCCCGTGATCTCGTCACGATCCGTCTCGCAATTTTGATAACGGTCGTTCCGATCTAGTGCCGAACGGACGGTACCTCCACGTTCAGCACACGTATAGCTTGATGACGATCTCCGCCTTCTTGATCCAGCAAGAGGGAGTGGAGAGGAGAGAAGAGTTCTCAAGCATTATGACGGCTCTCCATCGATGGTGGTGGAGTAATTCCGGCAGGGCTTCGCCTAATCGTTGCAGAAAACCGATCTAGAGGAGAAACTATGCACCGGAGGAACGGGTAGCACGTGGCTGAAAAATTAGTGCAAAAACCATAAAACCACCAGTATATATAGAAGGAGAGGAGGAGAGGAGGCAGACTTGGCTTCCCAAGCCAAGGCCATCGGCCAAACCTACTAGGAGAGGAGGAATCCTCTTCCAATCCTAGTAGGACTAGGATTGCTCCCTTTTTTTTTTCCTTTTTCCACCTTTTTCTTATTGGGTTTTCTTCTCTTGCCACATGGGCCTTGTGTGGGAGTTTCCACCAGCCCACTAAGGGCTGATATTCACTCTCCCACAGCCCATAAAGCCTCTTGGGTTGAAATACCCCTCCTGGAGGCCTCCCGGTACACTACCGGCACTCCCGGTACACTACCGATGAGCCCAAAACTTTTTCGGCGACCAAAACAGAACTTCCTATATATGAATCTTTACCTACAGACCATTCCGGAGCTCCTCGGGACGTCCAGGATCTCATCTGGGACTCCGAACAACCTTCAATCACCACCATACATAACTCTATACTACCGAAATGTCACCAAACCTTAAGTGTGCAGACCCTGCGGGTTCGAGAACTATGTAGACATGACCGAGACACCTCTATGGTCAATAACCAATAGCGGGACCTGGATGTCCATATTGGTTCCTACATATTCTATGAAGATCTTTATCGGTCGAACCTCTATGTCAAGGATTTAGTTAATCCTGTATGATGTTCCCTTTGTTCTTCGGTATGTTACTTGCCCGAGATTCGATCGTTGATATCTCCATATCAAGTTCAACCTCGTGACCGGCAAGTCTCTTTACTCGTTCTGTAATACAAGATCCCGTGACTAAAACTTAGTCACATTTCTTGCAAGGCTTATTGTGATGTTGTATTACCGAGTGGGCCCTGAGATACCTCTCCATCACACGGAGAAACAAATCCCAGTCTGGATCCATGCCAACTCAATAGACACCATCAGAGATACCTGTAGAGCACCTTTATAGTCACCCAGTTACGTTGCGACGTTTGATACACACAAGACACTCCTCCGATGTCCGTGAGTTGCATGATGTCATCGTCAAAGGAACATATACTTGACATGCAGAAAACAGTAGCAATAAACTGACACAATCATATGCTACGTTTTTAGTTTGGGTCATGTCCATCCCATCATTCTCCTAATGATGTGATCCCGTTATCAAATGACATCTCATGTCAATGGCTAGGAAACCTTAACCATCTTTGATCAACGAGCTAGTCTATTAGAGGCATACTAGGGACATGGTTTTGTCTATGTGTCCACACATGCATCAAAGTCTCCGATCAATACAATTATAGCATGGATAATAAACGATTATCATGAACAAGGAAATATGATAATAACTAATTTATTATTGCCTCTAGGGTATATTTCCAACAGTCTCCCACTTGCAATAGTCAATAATCTAGTTCACATCACCATGTGATTCGCATTGTTATGAATCTAACACCCAATGAGTTCTGGTGCTCGATCATGCTTTGCATGTGAGAAAGGTCTTATAGTCAACGGTTCTACGTCATTCAGATCCATGTGTACTTTGCAAATCTCTATGTTAAACTATATACACTACTACCACACTCCACTTGGACCTATTCCAAATGGCTGCTCCACTATACATATCCGGATTGCTACTAAGAATCATCCGGATTGGTGTTAAAGCTTGCATCGACGTAACTCTTTATGACGAACTCTTTATCACCTACATAATCGAGAAACATCTCCTTAGTCTTTTAGTTACTAAGGGTAATCTTGACCGCTGTCCAGTGCTCCATTCCAGGATCACTTTGAAACCTTCCGGCCATACTTTATGGCAAGGCTGACTTCGGGTCTTTGTGCACAACATTGCATACATGATAGAGCCTATGGCTGAAGCATAGGGGATGTGACTCATCTTTTCTCTATCTTCTGCAGTCACTGGGCATTGAGTCTTACTCAACTTCACACCTTACAAATCAGGCGAGAACACTTTCTCTGACTAATCCATTTTGAACTCTTTCAAAATCTTGTCAAGGTATGTACTCATTGAAAGTCTCATGAAGCATCTTCATCTATCTGTATAGATCTTGATGCTCAACAATTAGGTAGCTTTATCGAGGTCTTCCTTTGAAAAACTCTTTTCAAACAACCGTTCAAGCTTTCCATAAATTCTACATCATTTCCGATCAACAATATGTCAACCACATATGCTTTACCAGAAACTCTATAGTGCTCCCACTCACTTTATTGTAAATACAACTTTCTCATAAACTTTGTATACACTCAAAAACTTTAATCACCTCACCAAAGTGTATATTCCAACTCCGAGATGCTTGGTTCAGTTCATAGAAGGATCACTGAAGCTTGCACACCTTTTAGCATCCTTAGGACTGACAAACCCTTCTGGTTGTATCTCATACAACCTTTCCTTAAGGAAGGAAACGATGTTTTGGTATCCATCTGCCAGATTTCATAATTTGAAAAATGCAGCAACTGCTAACATAATTCCAACAGACTTTAGCATCGCTACGAGTGAGAAAGTCTCATCGCTGTTAACTCCTTGAACTTGGCGTAAACTTCTTTGCGACAAATCGAGCTTTATAAATGGTAACATTCACCATCAGCGTCTGTCTTCATCTTAAAGATCCATTTGTACTCAACGACCTGCCGTCCAACAAGCAAGTTTACCAAAGTCTATACTTGGTTTTCATACATGGATCCTTTCTCGGATTTTATGGCCTCTAACCATTTGTCGGAATCTGGGCCCATCATCACTTCTCCACAGCTCGTAGGTTCATTGTTGTCCAACAACATGACCTCCAAGACAGGGTTGACGTACCGCTCAGGAGCAGTACACATCCTTGTCGACCTACGAGGTTCGATAGTAAATTGATCCGAAGCTTCATGATCATCAGCATTTACTTCCTCTTCAACTGACGTAGGTTCCACAAAAGCATTTTTCTGTGCTGTGCTACTCTTTGGTTGAAACAAAGGTTCAACAACCTCATCAAGTTCTATCTTCCTCCCACTCAATTATTTCGAGAGAAACTTTTTCTCGAGAAAGGACCCGTTTTAGCAACAAACACTTTATGCTTGGATCTGAGATAGAAGGTTCACCCAACTGTTCTTAGGGTATTCTACGAAGATGTGTTTGTCCACTTTGGGTTCGAGCTCATTAGGTGAAAACATTTTCCACACAAGCGTCACAGCCCCAAACATCAAGAAATGATAGCTTAGGTTTGTATCAAACCATAATTCACACGGTGTCATCTCAACGGCTTTAGATGGTTCCCTATTTAAAGTGAATGTAGTTGTCTCTAATTCTCAACCCCAAAATTATATAGCAAAACAATAAAAGACATCATAACATGCACCATATCCAATAGAGCACGACTATGACGTTCGGACATACCATCACACTATGGTGTTCCAGGTGGCGTGTGTTGTGAAACAATTTTCACATTGTCTAAATTCGTATGCCAAACTCGTAACTCAGATATTCACATCCACGATCATATCACAGATATTTTTAACTTCTTGTCACGATGATCTTAAACTTGACTCTAAATTTTCTTGAACTTTTCAAACGATTCAGACTTGTGTTTCATTAAGTAAACATACACTATATCTACCCAAATCATCAGTGAAGGTAAGAAAATAACGATATCCACCGCACGCTACAAGACTCATTGGATTGCATACATCAACATGTATCATTACCAATAAATCACTTTCCCGCTCCGTCAAACCAGAAAACGGGGTCCTTAGTCATCCTTGACCAAGAGGCATGGTTCGCATGTCTCAACCGATTCGAAATCGAAAGAGTCCACAGATCCATCAGCATGGAGTTTCTTCATGCGTTTTATACCAATATGACATTTAGCGGCAGTGCCACAAGTATGTGGTACTATCATTATAAACTTGGAATCTTTTGGCATCAATGTGATGAACATGTGTATTACTACGATCAAGATTCAACAAACCATTCTCACTGGCTGCATGACAATTGAAGGTATTATTCATGTAAACAGAATAACCATTATTCTCTAACTTAAATGAATAACCGTGTTCAATAAACACGATATAATCACGTTCATGATCAACGTAAAACACGAAATAACACTTATTTAGGTTTGTTACTAATCCCGAAGGTAGAGAGAGCGTGCGATGTCGATCACATCAACCTTGGAAACACTTCCAACACCCATCGTCACCTCACCCTTAGCTAGTTCTCCGTTTATTCTGTAGCTTTTGTTTCGAGTTACTAACATTTAGCAACCGAACCGGTATTCAATACCCAGATGCTACTAGGAGTACTCGCAAGGTACACATCATTAAAACGTATATCAAATATACTTCTGTCGATGTTGCCAGCCTTCTTATCTACCAAGTATCTAGGGTTGTTCCGCTTCAGCGACTGCTTTCCTCGTTATCGAAGCACTTAGTCTTGGGTGTGGGTTCAACTTTGGGTTACTTCACTGGAGCAGCAACTGACTTGCTATCCATGAAGTTTCCCTTCTTGCTCTTGCCCTTCTCGAAACTAGTGGTTTGACTAACCACCAACACTTGACGTTCCTTCTCGATTTCTACCTTCGCGGTGTCAAACATCGCGAACAGCTCAGGGATCATTATATCTATCCCTGGCATTTTATAGTTCATCACCAAGTTCTAGTAGCTTAGTGACAGTGACTTGGACAACTACATCAATCACTATCTTATGTGGAAGATCAACTCCCACTCAATTCAAGCGATTGTAGCACCCAGACAATCTGAGCACATGCTCAACGATTGAGCTATTCTCCTTCATCTTGCAGGCAAAGAATCTTGTTGGAGATATCATATCTCGCAACACGGGCACGAGCCTGAGATCCTAATTTCCTCTCTTAGAACATCTCATATGTTCCGTGACATTCAAAACATTTTGGAGCCTCAATTCTGAGCCGTAATGCATGACGCACTAAACTATCAAGTAGTCATCAGAACGTGCCTGTCAGACGTTCACAACATCTACAAACGACGCTAGAGGGTTTGGCGCACTGAGGGTTGATTAAGGACGTAAGCCTTCTGTGTAGGAATGAGGACAATCCTCAGATCACGGAGCCAGTCCGCAATATTGCTACCATCATCTTTCAACTCTATTTCTCCTGGAACATATAAAAATTCAAGGGAGCTACAGCGTGAGCTAGTAATCTACAAAATAATTTTGCAAAGACACTAATGACTATGTTCATGATAATGAGTTCAATTAATCATATTACTTAAGAACTCCCACTCAAATTAACATCCCTCCGGTCATCCGAGTGATACATGATCCAAATTCACCAACTCAAGTCCGATCATCACGTGAGTTGAGGTGGTTACAATGGTGCACATCATCATGTTGATCATATCTACTATATGACTCATGTTCGACCTTTCGGTCTCTTGTGTTCTGAAGCCATGTCTGTATATGCTAGGCTCGTCAAGTTTAACCCGAGTGTTCTGCATGGGCAACACTGGCTTGCACCCATTGTATGTGAACGTAGAGTCTATCACACCCGATCATCATGTGGTGTCTCGACACGACGAACTTTCGCAACGGTGCACACTCGGGGAGAACAAAATTTATCTTGAAATTACGTGAGGGATCACCTTATAATGCTACCGTCGTCCTAAGCAAAACAAGGTGCATAAAATGATTAACATCGCATGCAAATCATAAGTGACATGATATGGCCATGAACTTGTGCTTTTCATCTCCATCATGAAAGCACCGGCATGATCTCCATCGTCACCGACATGACACCATGATCTCCATCATCTTGATCTCCATGAACGTGTCGCCATCGGGGTTGTCACGCCCACCATGCTTCTACTACTATTGCTATCATTTAGCGATAAAGTAAAGCATTACATAGCGCTTAATGATTGACACGCAGGTCATACAATAATTAAAGACAACCCTATGGCTCCTGCCGGTTGTCGTACTCATCGACATGCAAGTCGTGATATTCTATACAACACATGATCATCTCATACATCACATATATCACATCATGTAATTGGCCATATCACATCCCAACATACCCTGCAAAAACAACTTAGACGTCATCTAATTGTTGTTGCATGTTTTACGTGGCTGCTACGGGTATCTAGCAAGAACAATTCTCACCTACGCATGAACCACAACAGTGATACACTAGTTGCTTTTCAACCTTCTCAAGGACTGCCTTTGTCGAATCCAATCCAACTAAAGTGAGAGAAACTTGCACCCGCAAGCCATCTATGCAACAAGTTGTGGTCGAGGGAACCGGTCTCTCGTAAACGTACGAGTAATGTTGGTCCGGGCCGCCTCATCTCACAATACCGCTGAACCAAAATCCGACCAAGAGAGGAAGCAATCTAAGCATCAATGCCCACAAACCGTTTGTGTTCTACTCGAGATCTCATCTACACATAGACCTAGCTCATGATGCCACTGTAGGGGAACGTTGCAGGGGAAACAAAAAATTTCCTACGCACACGCAAGATCTATCCATTGTGATGAGCATCTATGAGAGGGAGAGTGGATCTACGTACCCTTGTAGATCGCTAAGCGGGAAGCATTAAGAAACGCGGTTGGTGTAGTCGAACGTCTTCGCGATCCAAATCGTGGAGCGTCCCAAGATCTCATCACGATCCGTCCCGCGATCCAATCATGATCCGTCCCGCGAACTCGTCAAGATCCGTCCTGCGATCTCATCACGATCCGTCCTGCGAACTCATCACGGTCCGTCCCACGATCTCATCACGATCCGTCGCGCGATCTCGTCACGATCTGTCTCGCAATCTTGATCACGGTCCTTCCGATCTAGCGCCGAACGGACGGCACCTCCACGTTCATCACACGTACAGCTTTATGACGATCTCCGCCTTCTTGATTCAGCAAGAGGGAGCGGAGAGGAGAGAAGAGTTCTCCGGCAGCGTGACGGTGCTCCGGCGATGGTGGTGGAGTAATTCCTGCAGGGCTTCGACTAAGCGCTGCAGTAAACCGATCTAGAGGAGAAACTATGCACCGGAGGAATGGGTAGCACGTGGCTGAAAAACTAGTGCAAAAACCCTAAAACCACCAGTATATATAGGAGGAGAGGAGGAGAGGAAGCAGCCTTGGCTTCCCAAGCCAAGGCCGTCGGCCGAACCTACTAGGAGAGGAGGAATCCTCCTCCAATCCTAGTAGGACTAGAATTGCTCCTTTTTTTTCCTTTTTCCACCTTTTTCTTATTGGGTTTTCTTCTCCAGCCACATGGGCCTTGTGTGGGAGTTTCCACCAGCCCACTAAGGGCTGATATTCACTCTCCCACAGCCCATGAAGCCTCTTGGCTCAAAATACCCCTCCCGGAGGCCTCCTGGTACACTACCAGCACTTCCGGTACACTACCGATGAGCCCGAAACTTTTCCGGCGACCAAAACTATAGCGACCCGACCTGAAAGGTCAAATATCCGGTATTTCTGTACCATCCCAAGATCATGCTGGTACACACACGGTACATCAATGTATATATCATAGGGAAATCACACAACTTTATTAATCGAAAATCTCATATCGAGTTCTTTTATTACAATAAAGATTACAATAAAGTGGCTTAAGGCCAACTCATGAGATAAACTAAAACAAAGTCTTGCGGAAGCTTCAAAGGTAGTTGAGTCCATCTGACTCCAAGGGCATCTCACCGAGCGTTGAGCGTATCCTCACTCCTGGTCGGAAAAGTACTCTGCAACATGATAAGTTGTAGCCGTGTAGGTCCGCATATTGAATATGCCGGCAATGTCACAAAAGTGAGGGGTGAAAATAATCATCTATTCTATATGCATATATGGCAGGTGGTGGGCGGGGTAGTAAGTTTTTGCGTAAAGCCAATTTTTCCTACAACAAGAGAGGGCAAAAATGTTATTACTACAATGTTGGTTGATTAATGATATGGTTCCACCAACCAATTCTCATACCCAAGTTGTCATTAATACCCACATCAATATAATTATTTGTGTTGAGAATTCCAGATAGTTTCAGTTCCTTTGGCTCAAGTTGTCCATGACCGTGGACACGGCTAATTGATTAGGTTAGGGTACTCTGTAGAGTTTTGCACACATTCCCCACAAGATTTGATCGCCTCCGTTGAATTTCTTGCACTTCAGGGTGTTTGAGAAACGGATGACCAAAACATGGTCTTCTAAAGGGTTTCCCTAAGACTCTGTCGGTGCCCATCCTTTCCTATCGTTCTTCTACATCTCGTAGCATCGCCTGTCCAGGGTCACCACGATATCCAACCAAGCCAGAGACCATAATGGCTTGTGGCTGTGCAGGTAAGCCTTGGGTCTTGAAGCATCCATCCATCTCTTTGTTCCTGAGTGGACCTTTCCGCGTGAATACTGGCACTTCTCCAGCAACTTCTAGGCTAACCACTGGCTTCTCCAGGGCGCCGTTCAACCATCATCCACCCAGAGGTATGTTGAAAACTTGGAGTCTTGAAGTCTTTGATCATCATGTAGGTCTTGTAATTATTATCTCACAACTCTCATGAGACACTCAACCAACCCTATCTACTAAGAGCATAGCAAAATTTAAATCAACGTTTCTCGGGGCGAAAGTGTCAAAGGGTGGGGGTGAAACCTACCACATGATACTACATCAAGTAACCAAGTTTCCAATTACCTATTTTGCATGCAATAAAAACATGGGTAAATATGATCAAAGTGACTTGCCTTGCTGACGATCCTCGTACTCAAGTGACTCTAGATAACAAGCTTCACACTCCGGATGATCTAACGAATCAAACAAAGCACACAATAAGCATAACAACAATACAATTCACTCAACAGCAAGGTAAACTAATAATACAACAACAATCAATAGCACAATCAAAAGAAAGAAAACCAAAACAAAGTAGAAGACTCTCAAATTTTTGGTGACAAAATTTCTACTAAGTCATAATGAGACAAAATTGGTTTTCAGTAGCTAACCAATAGATAATAGAAAACAAAATACAAAATTTTATTAGAAAACAGGAAGTATTTCACTATAAATTTTTTGTGCAAAAAGGATTACTACAAAACATTTTTCTTACAATACTAATGGTGAAAACAAGGTTTACCTATTTAAGCTAGAGCACAAAACAAATTAAAATATTTTTCTTATCAGAAAATAATTCACCTAATGTTGAACAACGGAACTAAAGAAACTACAATGAAAATTTAAACTAAAACAAAATCAAAGTAAACTAAAATAAAACAATTCAAACAAACAGTAAGAGGAAACTAAACAGAATCTGTTTTTACTAAAACCCTAATCTAAAATATCCAAAAAACATTCAAACCGTTCTGGCTGATAGGCCTAACTATTATAAAGCAGTAGCAAAAAGAATCACTCAAAAATAGTTTTCTAAACTCAAGTTATTCAAGTTTTAGTGATTTGCTCAATTTTAACAAAATTCAAATTTACAAGGTCAAATTTGAAAACTAAGACTACAGACAGAAACTACATGAAATTTGTGACGTGTTCCAAAAAGAATCAATCAAAAACTCTAAATATTTTAAAAGATATAGCAATAATAAAAACATAAATCATTCTCTTTTCTAAAGCAGAAACAGAAAAAGAAAAAGTTTATCTAACGGACACGGGTGACGTGGCGGCTTCCTTTTGGTTGAAAGCACGTGCGTGCGGGTGTTTGCGGGCGGACGAATGAAGCGTAAAGGATAACGGTTTGCCGTTTTAATTGTTCTAATCTGGATCGTTGGATCCAGATCCGAAGGCTGAGGAGGGAGAGAAGAGCTCACAGGGGGGGTCGGGGTGCTCTGGCGTTGTCGACGGCGGCCGAACGTCGGAGGTGGTCAGGGACGTCGATGTGGTGGTCGAGGGCGGCATCCAAAGGGTCCATACGACGGCGGCAAAGCTCCGGTGATGATTGGAGGCGTAGGTTGGGGCTAGGGACGATGGAGGCGACGACCACGTGCTCTGAGAGCTCCGGTGGGGTGCAGAACTCTGGCGAGGTGGTGTGGTGGTATACTAGGGAGGGCAGGGGCGTTCGGGGTTGGAATGGAGCGTGGCAAGGGCATGGCTTCTTATAGGCATGGCGTGGGGTCGAGAAATGGAAGGGGGAGCGAGATCCGGCTCCGGATGGATCTCCGGCGAAGTGGGAGGGCGTGGGGAGGAAGATGGGCGCGCTGATCTCGCGAGCGGTCTGTGGGGTCCGCGTGTCTATGAGAAAGAAGAGAGCGGGTGCGTGTTGGTGGCCGGTCCAGAGGGATCTCGAGGAGTTAAGGCCTATGGGCCGGCCGGTTTATTAATTAAAACCTTGAATTCATTTCCTTTTCTATTTTCCAGAGAAACGAAATCTCATTAAGGCATTCAAAAGATTTTCCAAAAATTGAAGATATATATCAAATTGATCAGGGGAATAAATGCTATTAAATGAACATGTTTCCATGGCCAAAATAGATACTTTAGAAAAAATTATTTTCAGAAAATGCCTAAATTGATTTTAAATTCTTTTGCAATAAATTTTCAAATAACCCCCTGGTTTTATTGTTCTAATATTTCACAAAGATGCCCCTGGTGTGGAGTGTCATGTTACTCCTCTCTTTTTATGAATATTTCCAAGGGTTTTCAAAGTAGGAGAAAGAAGTAAATGGAAAAATGAAAGTGGCCTTTTAGAAATCCAAAAGAAGAACTACAACAATTCATTTCATTCAAACAATGTGATGATGATGCATAGCTATATTTCATAACATTCCAAAAATGGAATTTTTGGGATGTTACAAAAACAGGACTTCCTATATATGAATCTTTACCTCCGGACCATTCCGGACCTCCTTGTGACGTCCGAGATATCATCTGGGACTCTGAACAACCTTCGGTCACCACCATACATAACTCTATACTACCGAAACATCGCCAAACCTTAAGTGTGCAGACCCTGCGGGTTCGAGAACTATGTAGGCATGACAGAGACACCTCTAAGGTCAATAACCCATAGCGGGACCTGGATGTCCATATTGGTTCCTACATATTCTACGAAGATCTTTATCGGTCGAACCTCTATGTCAAGGATTCAGTTAGTCACGTATGATGTTTCCTTTGTTCTTCGGTATGTTACTTGCCCGAGATTCGATCGTCGGTATCTCCATACCAAGTTCAACCTCGTTACCGGCAAGTCTCTTTACTCGTTTCGTAATACAAGATCCCGTGACTAACAATTAGTCACAAGGTTGCAAGGCTTATTGTGATGTTGTATCACCGAGTGGGCCCTGAGATACCTCTCCATCACACGGAGTAACAAATCCCAGTCTTGATCCATGCCAACTCAACAGACACCCTCAGAGATACCTGTAGATCACCTTTATAGTCACCCAGTTACTTTGCGTCGTTTGATACACAAAAGGCACTCCTCCGATGTCCGTGAGTTGCATGATCTCATGGGAATAGGAACATATACTTGACATGCAGAAAAGAGTAGCAATAAACTGACACGATCATATGCTACGTTTGTAGTTTGGGTCTTGTCCATCCCATCATTCTCCTAATGATGTGATCCCGTTATCAAATGACATCTCATGTCAATGGCTAGGAAACCTTAACCATCTTTGATCAACGAGCTAGTCTATTAGAGGCATACTAGGGACATGGTTTTGTCTCTGTATCCACACATGCATCTAAGTCTCCGATCAATGCAATTATGGCATGGATAATAAACGATTATCATGAACAAGGAAATATGATAATAACTAATTTATTATTGCCTCTAGGACATATTTCCAACACTTTAAACTTAGCTTTCTCTAGGAATGCATTAATATTCAGGGGTGCTACTGCGCAAGCCATTGATAAACAACATAATTATGCAAATGTTACTAAGACTGTTGGTCAAGATAATGAGTTTAGTTAATCAATTTACTAAAGCTCCCACTCAAATTGATATCCCTTATGTCATGTGAGTGATACATGATCCAAATTCACCAACTCAAGTCCGATCATCACGTGAGTTGAGGTGGTTTCAATGGTGAACATAATCATGTTAATCATATCTACTATATGACTCATGTTCGAACTTTTGTTATCTTGTGTTCCAAGGCCATGCTGTACATGCTAGGATCGTCAAGTTTAACCCGAGTGTTCCACACGTGCAACGCTGGCTTGCACCCATTGTATATGAACGTAGAGTCTATCACAGCCGATCATCACGTGGTGTCTCGACACGACGAACTTTCAGAACGGTGCACACTCAGGGAAAACACAATTTATCTTGAAATTTAAGTGAGGGATCACCTTATAATGCTACCATCGTCCTAAGAAAAACAAGGTGCATAAAGGATTAACATCACATGCAAATCATAAGTGACCTGATATGGCCATGAACTTGTGCTTTTGATCTCCATCTTGAAAGCACCGGCATGATCTCCATCGTCACCGGCATGACACAATGATCTCCATCATCTTGATCTCCATCAACGTGTCGCCATTGGGGTTGTTGTGGCAACTGTTGCTTCCACGACTATTGCTAACTCATAGCGATAAAGTAAAACAAAACGGCGAAAAGAATTAAAGACAACCCTATGGCTCCATCCGGTTGCCGTACTCATCGACATGCAAGTCGTGATATTATATACAATACATGATCATCTCATACATCACATATATCTCATCATGTAATTGGCCATATCACATCACAACATACCCTGCAAAAACAAATTAGACGTCCTCTAATTGTTGGTGCAAGTTTTACGTGGCTGCTATGGTTATCTAGCAAGAACAATTCTCACCTACGCAAAAACCACAATGGTGATACATAAATTGCTTCTCAACCTTCTCAAGGACCGCCTTTGTTGAATCCGATCCAACTAAAGTAGGAGAAACAAACACCCGCCAGCCATCTTTGTGCAACGAAGTTACACATCAGTCGATGGAACCAGTCTCTCGTAAGTGTATGAGTAAGGTTGGTCCAGGCCGCTTCATCCCACAATACCGCTGAAACAAAACATGACCAAGGGAGGAAGCGATCGAAGCATCAACGCCCACAAACTCCTTTGTGCTCTACTCATGATCTCATCAACACATAGACCTAGCTTATGATGCCACTGTTGGGGAACGTTGCATGGGAAACAAAAAATTTCCTACGCACACGCAAGATCTATGCATGGTGATGTGCATCTGCAAGGGGGGAGTGGATCTACATACCCTTGTAGATCGCTAATCGAGAAGCGTTACGAAACATAGTTGATGTAGTCAAACGTCTTCGCGATCCAAATCGCCGAGCGTCCCGCGATCCAATCACGATCCGTCCCGATCTAGCGTCGAACGGACGGCACCTCCGCCTTCAGCACACATATAGCTCGATGATGATATATGTCTTCTTGATCCAGCAAGAGGGAGCAGAGAGGTAGATGAGTTCTCTGGCAGCGGGACTGCATGGCGGCGATGGTGGTGGAACTATTCCTGGTGGGCTTCGCCTAAGCACCGCTAAAACGATCTAGAGGAGAGGGTAGCACGTGGCTGATTTCTATTGTGGAAAACCATCAATACCTATAGTATATATAGGAGGAGGGAGGGAGGAGACTTGGACCCCAAGGGGCCAACCCTTGGTTCTGCCGAAGTGGGAGGAGGAGCAGTCCTCCTCCAATCCTAGTAGGATTAGGACTCCTTCTCTCCCACTTGAAACCCTCTCTCCACCTTGGGTTTCTCCTCCAAGCCTGATGGGCCTCCCGTGGGGCTTCGGCCAGCCCAATAAGGGCTGGTATACCTCCTCCAACAGCCCATGTAGCCTCTTGGGTTGAAACCCCCCCCCCTCCCGATGGTCCCCCGATACCCTCCCGACACTCCCGGTACACTACGATGAGCTCGAAACTTTTTCGATCACCAAAACAGGACTTCCTATATATCAATATTTACCTCCGGACCATTACGGAGCTCCTCATGACATCCAGGATCTCATCCGGGACTCCAAAATATCTTCAGTCACCACCATACATAACTCTAAACTACCGAAACGTCGCCGAACCTTAAGTGTGCAGACCATGCGGGTTTGAGAACTATGTAGACATGACGTAGACACCTCTACGGTCAATATCCAATAACGGGACCTGGATGCCCATATTGGTTCCTACATATTCTACGAAGATCATTATCGGTTGACACTAGTGCAGAACAGGCCTATAGTCGCGGGTCGTAAGGGCCTTTAGTGCTAGTTCTCAAACCGGCACTAAAGCGTGGGGACTAAATCCTACCCCCCTTTAGTACCGGTTCAACACGGCCCGGAACCAAAGGCCCACCATGTGGCATCCGCCGGCGCCGTGGGCTCGGGGACCTTTAGTCCCGGTTGGTAACACCAACCGGGAATAAAAGTATTTAATTTTTTTAATTTTTGTTTTATTTTTCCTTTTAATTCTTTAGTGATTTATGAAGTAATTATGGTTTAATTTTCCTTTTAATTTTGTTTTTTCCATTTAATTAATTTTCATTTCAAACATATATTATGCTACTACATGTTGTACACACATTGTGCACGCATATATATATAAATATAAATAGAATTTCTCGTAGAACCGATCATATATGCATATATATAATTTCTCCTACAATTTGAGGATCATTACAGATATATGCAGGCATTAGTACTACTTGTTCTTGACCTTGTAACGGTATTCTTCTTTGGGATCATATGACCTGGTCGACCCAAAATCCAGCTAATTCCTCTTGAATTGCTCGTACCCGAGCCTCTGGTATGAGCTGGCCCTGCATCTCCGTCAGCTACAAGATGGAGATCAAGATGAATATATTAGTTGTGTGTATATATTAGCTAGATCATGATAAAAAATTATGGATAGTGTTCTGCCAAACGTACCTAAAGATTTCTTTTGTTTCTACTCCTTTCAGACGTGATCATGCCAATATTCTCGCAAACATAGTATGCGCATAAACTAGTCACCTGCTCCTGCATCATGCAATTTACGAGAATAAAATTCAATCCGTTAATAATTAATCAAGCATGATAATGATATTGAAACTAGAATCAAAGATATGCACAGACGTAGCTAGCTAGCTAGTAGTACTTAATTACCTTGAGTCGCACCCATTTCAGTTGTTGTGCCTAGTCGCCTGGGACCTGTTTGATGAACTTGGCCCAAGCCCTGCCCGCCGGCAAAGAAAATGAATAAATGAGTTATTAACTAGTTGATATCAGGAAATTAAGTAATTAAAGAGGCCAACATAGTGCGATAATGATTGAAATTACCTGTCAAGCAGCCCCCTCACGATTGTGTATTCGGATGGATCCTTTAATAGCGAGTCGACTACTTCAACTTTTCCCTTGTCAACTAAAATGATTAACAAGATCCAATGGTAACTGCATAACTCATCAACAACAGTTATTAACATCTAGTAAGCAAAAGATAGAATTTGTAGTACAAGATATATATATATATATATATATATATAGGCTATTCTGTTTCGTGCAACAGAATATTATTCTGTTACCCCCCTTGAACTCACGTAGTGTACCGACTAGACTGACGAATTCGAGCGGGTGGACTGATGCTTTCACTATGCCGAACTGATCATCTTTGTTTAGCTCAAAAACATAATAATCAAACATTGCAAGGAAAAAATCGTCGGAACAGGGCGTCTAATATATCGTTGGAAAGCCCTTGACATCTAAATTACGGTCATATAATTTTTTTTATAAAATCATCATGGTTTAAGAGCAGTTTTGAAAAAAACGTTTTTTTGAAAACCGAAAACGCGAATCGTATTTTGTTGTTAATTTTCAAACAGTTTGTCGGAATTGAGAAAATGAGATGGCATTACAAAGCTGGTAAAATTCCGCATCTTCCATATGCAGATTGATTTTTCAAATTATGTACGATTTAAAAGTAATTTGGAAAATGGTGAAATTCTGGGCGAAACGTATTTTCGCGATTTTTTTGCAAATGGCTTGTCGGATTGACGCAAATGACATGGAGTTGGATAGATATGGAAAATGCACAACTTTTGTGTTTGGAAAGTTTTTTCTAAATCTTTACGGTTTAAATTCGAATTCGAATTCGGTGAAATTTGGTTTCAAACGTGATTTTTTTGAAAAGTTTGTCGAAATAAGGCAAATAATATACCGGTAAAAAGCTATCAAAAATGCAAAACTTAGTCATGTTGAACGTTTTCTCAAATTCGCAACCGTTTAACAATAATTTTGAATACGGTGAGAACCATCTTGCTGTTTTCCCGTACTACTCGTACTGATAAATGCGTGCGTTTGTACTAAGCGTTTTTCATTGAATGTACTTTACTCTGTTTTTTGTACTGTTTTCGTTAGAAATTTTCACCCATTTGTCAGAGTTGAGCAAATTATATTATTCTGTTAGTATTCCCGAACTGACAACTTGGAGCAGTTGTACTGACGCTTTTCCGTCTCGTCGAATTGATCGTCGAGCTGGGGCGTCGTGCGGGGCCGGCGGGATGGGGTGGCGCGATGACTGCCTCCGGCGGTAGGAGGCGGGTCAGGGTGGGGTGGGTCGCAGCAAAGCCCAGCATCGAACTGATGCTTTCCATCTCGTCGAACTGATCATCGAGCAAGGGCGACGCGCGGGGCCGGCGGGATGGTGCGGTGCGTGGGGCCGGTGAGCTAGGGCAGCGCGACGACTGCCTCCGGCGGTAGGAGGTGGGTCGGGGTGCGTCGGGTGGCAGCAGAGTCCAGCCTCGTACCTGTTGGACGCGTCGCTCCCTATATAGGGCGGGGGGGTAACAAAATAATATTCTTTTACTAGTACCAGAATAGCCCTGTCCTATATATATACGTATATATATAGAGAGAGAGTAACACTCATCCGAAGTTGTAAGGAAGTAGTATTTTTGGTTGGGTCTTTAGATGCTTCAAAAATTCTAGCATGGCTTTCTGTGTATCTTTTCCTGAATATGCAGTTTCCCATGTCTTTTGATTAATCATATTTGGGTCAATGAACCCAATGCCATAGCGTCCATCTTGTTTCATTTAATACAGCTTCATTCTGCATAATACCACAAAAACGAATATAGTGAGGATAATTACAGGTAATGAACGAGAGCACAGCTATCTAGAGACTTAAATTATAGAAAGAAATCACTTACAGACAATAGCAACTGACTAAAGATTTGTCGAGTGAGTCTTGATTGAAAAATTGAAACAACTCTGCTTAATGAATCCACAGATCTTTTTTATGGAAGTAATGTCTCCCTTTCACTCATGAGGGACTTTTCATTGGTATTTGTTGTTATTTGCATGTACCATGTATGAAAATCGTATATTCTTGTTGGTAGAAGCTTGATATCTTCAGGCTTGACCAGAGGTTTGCCGTGGGCATATTGATATTTTATTTCTGACTCTTTAAGCCCAGGGATTTCCTCAAGGCCTAGGAGTTGTTCAACACTGACACCAGCCTCTTTAGCCATCCTAATATGTTCTTTGGTTACTTCTGGGCGACCGGTGGTACTCACAGGTGTTTGTACAGTGAGCGGGGGGATCGATTGCACTACCTGTTCCCCCAACTGGGGGACAGTTTTCCTCCTTTTTTTGCCAACTCCTTGGCTCGAGCTCGAGCTCGACTCCTTTTGTCCTGCAAGATATGACTTCTTGATAGACCGCACATAGTCGTTCTCCTTCTCATTGACAGTCGGTCGAACCATATCAATGAAGTGTTGTGAGACATGCTCAGGTACTTTCTCCTTTGGCAGCTAGGGCGGTTTCGGTCCAAAATGGGCCTTCACTTTGGCATCCACGGTGCTCTTGAGTTCCTCCTCGGTCAAGTGGTAAGGCAACTTCGGAAGAGGCTTGAGGCTTAGACCATATCTGAATTTCTTGCATGTAGTACCGCTAGTCATCATAGCTGCAGCTTCTCTCTTCCGATGTTGCTTAGGCGACGGAGCACGCTGAGTCGACGGAGCATGCTGACGCCGTGTCGGACTTGGAGGAGGAATCAGCTGACACGGTGCCGAACTTGGAGGTGGAGGAGTTGGCTTATGTCGTGCCGGACTTGGAGGAGGAGTCGGCTGACGCTGTGTCGGACTTGGAGGAGGAGGAGGAGTCGACTGACGGGGCGGCAGACTTGGAGGAGGAGGAGTCAGTGGCCTTGGAAAGATGATGCAATCCTTTTTTCCATAGAATGATACGATGTATGGCCTCTCCTAGTGTTATCTCCTTGTCGTCTCCAGGAATGTCAAGTTGTAGCTCGTGATATGCTGACATCACTTCATCAACCTCGACACGAGCATAGCCAGCTGGAATGGGATTGCAATGGAAGGTTGCTTCTGGGGGATTTGCTAAAGCATAGCCGTCCGCCACCTTCATGGATAAGTTCTTCACTTTCATGTGTAGCTCATAGTTAGTCCTATCTTTGATATCATCCAAAGGGTAGCTAGCTTGCAGTGTATCGTCATCGATATCGGCCGGGGCGGAACCCACACTGCTTCATGGCATAAATGGGATGATGGTATCCAATGCTAGATCCATCTGCTCATGCTGCCGCTGAGATGCCGTTTCCTGGCTGAGTGAGTCGATCTGCTCCTGCTACCGCCTCACTCTAGATTCCAACTCTAGGTGCTTTCATTCTAGGCCTTCAAGGCGGAGTGCTTCCTACCTCTTCTTCCGCTCCTCCTGCATCTTCTTTCTCGCACGGCTTCTATAATCGTTGCTCCAACCAGCAAACCCCTCAAACCATGGAACAACGCCTTTCCCTTGTGTTCTTCCCGTGTGTTCAGGATTCTTCAGGGCGCGCGTAAGCTCGTCATCCTCTCTGTTGGGCGTGAACACCCCCGTTCGAGCTTCTTCGATTTTCATCAGAATTTCATCTGTCACTTTTTTAAGACTTGCCTTCACCATAATAGCCCTTGTCTTTGGGTCCTACTTCCCCCCATTCGCATAAAACCATGTCCTGCACCTCGGGGGTCAGGTCAATGTAACTCGAGTGACCCCTGCACTAATCATATCTTTTTCGGATTGATCCCACTTAGGCAGGGCCGTCTGGTAGCCACCTGGCCCCTGAGTATGGTGCCACTGCTTTTTCGCAGTAGTAATCTTGTTCTTTCTCGACCGTTCCTTAGCTAGTTCCGATTCCTTAAACTTCACGAAATCTTTCCAGTGATCTTTTGCCTTCACCAGTGCTCCCTCAAATTTTGGAGTCGTCCTGTTTGCTTTGACGTACGCAGCCCATGCAATTTTCTTGAAGGTGTTGAATGCGATCGCCATCTTTTTAAGAGCATGGTTTCTGACTTTCTTCAGATCTGCATCTGTCAAGTTATCTGGTAGTGTGAAATGTGACATCAGCTCGGTCCAAAGCACAACTTTTGCTCTTTCATCGACAAAAGTAACTCCTTCTTGATCTCCTTTTGCTAGCTTTTTCCATTCTTGTGTGGAGATCGGGATTTGGTCCCTGACAATAACTCCACATTGATTCTTGAACTTGGTCACATTTTTCTTAGGTTCAAGCGGTTCTCCAGTTGATGTATTGATGGAATCGATGCTGAACTTTACACCAGGGTCCAACTTTTTGGCCGGGCCTCGAAGTACCTTGTCGCTTGTTCAAGATTTTCTCGATCCGGAGGCCTAAAAGAAGAAAGATCGATACGTTAATAAGTATACAACTCAATTAAGACATGTAATGATCACCGGATGGCTTAATTATATAATAAATATACCTTGCTGGTCTTTGTTATTTGAAGAACATTTTCTTTGTAAACATCATTGTCGAATTCATCTATTCTTTCGTCTTCGTCAAACATACAACCCTCAATGGAATTGTTCAGATATTGAGAGCCGTCATCATCTTCATGTTCATGCTCTTGGCTCGTGGAGCATATGATGTTGAACAGAGCCTCTTCTCCTTCTCTGTCAGTATTATCCATAGCTTTTATTTAGCTAACCCAGAAGAAAGAAAAAACAATTTAGTATTCAAATTAGAATGCATGCAATCAATAAGGAAAACTGAATCATAGTACATAATATGCATCATCGAATATAATCTCGAATAAATCGTCTCGAATCTTATCAAATATAATCTCGAATACATCTCAAATATTATTACTAATACATCTCGAATATTATTGATTATATAATATCACTACTACAGATCCTGTTGACGTCTTGCGCGGCAGGCGGTGGACACCAAAAGAGAAGGAACTATGACAGGATCACAGCTTGGGTGAGATCCCTGAAGAACCTTCCAGGTATTGGAGATCGTTACGTCCAACGCATCCATGTAGCGATGGACGTGCTCGTCCTCCTCCCTGACACGGCGACGTAGCACCTCCGGCGGGGCCAGCTACCTTCGCACCGAAAGTGGCCCACGCGAACGCCACCAAAGAAGCTCCAGATCGACGACAGGACCCGGGTTCCTCACCAAGCTGCGCCCCCTGACGGTAGCACCCCCCAGTGCCAACCTGGCGGAGCCCAGTCCCGGACATGGCGCCTCTGAAGTAGGATGTCGTCGCGAACGAGTCGACAACGAGGATGAGGGCCAGGCATCATTGACTTCGAGAAGAAATTCTTATGAAAAAATTCCTAGGTTAAAAGTACCCTAATAGTATTTCTTTCTCAATAAAAAATTCTGAAAAATTTCTCAATTATAATTTCCTATGCAACATTTTAGAATGCAAATTTTTATACATCTAATTAACATTTATATCTATCTAACATTCCTACGCAAATTTGTATACATCTAATTAACATTCCTATCTAACATTTATATATCTAAAATTCATCTAACATTTCTATCCATCTAATTAACATTCAAAATTAATCTAATTAAATTTCATCTAACATTTCTATATATCTAAAATTCAATTAATTAAGCAAAAAAAATCCATAGGTGAGGGGAGTCAGGGGCCCACAGCGGGGCGACGTCCGGCGAGGCAAGCCGAGTCGTCGGCGACGACGACTGCGACGACGACGCGTGAGCTCGAGGAGGGGGTGGTGCGTGACGGGGGCGGCAACAGGGGGTAGTGCATCTGGGGAGGAGACGACATGGGCGGCAACGGCGTCGGGGTAGGCGGTGCGTCGGGGGGCACGCGGGCGGCAATCTCCTCTATGGTCGAAGAGATGAAGAAAGCATAGGAAAAATGAAAAAAGTTCAGGTGTTGCTTATATAGGAGGACCATTAGTCACAGTTGGTGGTTCCAACCGTGACTAAATACAGCCCTTTAGTCGCGGTTGGAGACACCAACCGTGACTAAAGGTAAATTTTAGCGGGCGCGGGCGGCGGGAAGCGAAACCCTTTAGTCGCGGTTGGAGCCACCAACCGCGACTAATGGGTGGTTCGCAGGCGTGATGCGGGGCAACTTTAGTCCCACCTCGCCAAGTGAGGGGCGCTCGCACCAGCTTATAAGCCTCATCGCGGCTTCTCTCTCGAGCTCCTCTCTAAGCAGGCCTGTGTGGGCCTAATTAACCTGTGCGAGCCTATTGGGCCTACTGGGCCTTGCGGCGCGCATCCTGGCCCAACTAGAGGTTGGATTTTTAGTCGTATGCAGGCCGGGGTGGCCAAGTAGGCGGCCTTTTATTTATTTATTTTTCATTTATTTTTTGTTTTTTGTTTTATTTATTTTCTTTTGTTTCTGAGTTTTTTTGTGCTTTATTGAGAGTTAGTGAGTGAATATTTTTGCGTTAGGTCAAAAAAATTATAAACTTTCTGTTAGTGGCAGTAGATTTCAAATTCGAATAGTTTAAATTTGAATTATTTGAAATTTGTGTGAATCACTAGTTTGTGAATAACTTTACTTTAAAAATAGATTTTCGAGTGATACTTTTTTCTACTGTTTAATATTATCGTGTTTTATCATTATATCCAATTTGGTAATTCTTAGGTTATTTCAAAAATTAAATGCCTTTGTAACAGGCGAGTTTTCGTCTGAAACCCTGATACTTCGAAAGAGATTGTCCATTTTGTACACGAAGTGCATCCAGTTTTTGCCGTAACCCTCTCAACTTTTTAGCACATTCTATGTGGGTGAAATGATGATTCCATGCCAACTTTCAAACTTTTCAGAGTTCATTTGTAGTGCTTATCAATTTCAGGGTCATTTAGCTCAAGAAAATCAGTAAAGGCATGAAAAATAGCACATGAAGTCAGAAAGGGTTGAAAATTGATGGCCTCCCTTCGAATGGTGCATACTGAACGCAAAAAAGTTTGGAGTTGAAATAAGTTAAAAAATGAAATGCCTTTGTAACAGGCGAGTTTTCAGCTGAAACACTGATACTTCGAAAGAGATTGTCCATTTTGTACACGAAGTGCATCTAGTTTTTGCCCTAACCCTCTCAACTTTTTAGCACATGCTATGTGCATGAAATGATGATACCATGCTAACTTTCAACCTTTTCAGAGTTCATTTGTAGTGCTTATCAATTTCAGGGTCATTTAGCTCAAAAAATCAATAAATGCATGAAAAATAGCAAATGAAGTCAGATAGGGTTGAAAATTGATGGCCTCCCTTTGAATGGTGCATACTGAATGCACACAACACATAGGTACACTACTATTACAAAGATTCCCTTCGGTTTGTCCGAAGTGGGACTTTTTAGATATATAAGTCCGGAAACTAACTAGAGAAGCCGGTCACATCCTAGAGTGGGATCTTTGGGTGTAAAACTTTTTCTTCGTGTGTTTCCCTTTGCGTCGTAACCATGGACAATCTTCATTGTTTAACTTGATGCTCGGGTCAACATTCACTATGAAGGGAGCAATTTCATGAAACTTTTCATAATCTTTTGACATGTCTGTCTTGTCCTCCACTCCCATGATGTTTCTTTTCCCTGAAAGAACTATGTGGCACTTTGGCTCATCGCATGATGTATTTGCTTCCTTATCTTTTCTTTTTCTCTGCTTGGTAGACATGTCCTTCACATAGAAAACTTGCACCACATCATTGGCTAGGACAAATGGTTCGTCTGCGTACCCTAGATTGTTGAGATCCACCTTGTCATTCCATACCGCAGGTCTTTCTTTACCCCACCTCCTGTCAGATTGACCCATTTGCACCTAAACAAAGGGACCTTCCAGTCAAGTCCATAGTCAAGTTCCCATATCTCCTCTATGTAACCATAGTATGTGTCCTTTGGCCCATTGTTGTTTGCTGCATCAAAGCAGACACCACTGTTTTGGCTGGCGCTCTTTTTATCTTGGGCGATCGTGTAAAATGTATTCCCATTTATCTCGTACCAGGGTCATCGTGGCCGATCTTGTAGCACAATGCACAGCATACCAGGCATGCATTCAAATCCTCGTACTCACCGCAAAATAGGATGCAATCATTAGGGCATGCATGTATCTTCTCGACCCCTAATCCTAGAGGGCAGACAACCTTCTTTGCTTCGTACGTACTCTCAGGCAATTCGTTGTCCTTTGGTAGCTTCTTCTTTAACATTATCATCAAATTTTGAAATGCCTTGTCAGATACACCATTCTCTGCCTTCCATTACAGCAATTCCAGAGTGTTACCCAACTTTTTTTTGTCATCTTCGCAATTTGGGTACAACCCTTTTTTGTGATCCTCTAACATGCGCTGCAACTTCAGCTTCTCCTTTTCACTTGCGCAGTTTCTCTTTGCATCGACAATGGCCCGACCAAGATCATCTGCGGGCTCATCTGATGCCTCTTCTTCAGCTCCTTCCCGCATTGTCGGCTCAGCTTCTCCCCCCATTGTTGTACCATCATATTCATGGAACCCATGGCCAGGATATCTGTCGTCATCCACTTCTTGTTCATTCTCTTCCATTAGGACCCCTCTTTCTCCGTGCTTGGTCCAACAGTTATAGACGGACATGAAACCGGACTCAAATAGGTGGACGTGAATGGTTCTTGAGTTTGAGTAATTTTGATCATTCTTACAGCCAACACATGGACAATACATAAAACCATCCGGCTGCTTGTTTTCCTCAGCCGCAACCAGAAATGTATACACGCCATTAATGAACTGGGGAGAGCATCGGTCGTCGTACATCCATTGCCGACTCATCTTGATTACACAACAGCAAAAGGACCAAATGAATACAAGTTCGTACATAAAGTTCATACACACTTGTTCTCATAAAACAACATATAAACTCTCTATCTAAAGCATTTAAATGCAACAACAAATGCGATCAACATCGCAACTAAGGTAACAATTGATCCAACAGCATAGTGATACCAAGCCTCACTAGTAATGGCATATCTTCTAAATTTTCTAATCTTCAAGCGCATTGCACCCATCTTGATCTTGTGATCATCGACGACATCGGCAACATACAACTCTAGTTTCATCTTCTCTTCTTCAACTCTTTTCAATTTTTCTTTCAAATAGTCGTTTTCTTTTTCATCTAAATTTAACTTCTTGATAATAATATCTATGTCGGTTGGAATCTCCGGTTCACATAACTCCTAGATAAAAATATCTATGTCAAGTTGATTGGCATAATTGTCATGAACACGAAATGCAAAAAAGAGTTATAAAAGAGAGTATATACCACATCCGCATCATAAACCGCATGAGGGCCGACGGGGACGGATTTCAAAACCATGCCACTATTTTTACAAACAATCATATAGGTAAGAAAACTATAAAAGTAACTAACTAAATCTTACAAACATGGTTTTTTATTATAAAAAGGATAAGAACAAGAGGCGCACCAAGGTGGTCCGGCAACGGGACGGTGCGGGCGATCGACAATGGTTAGGACGGGGACGGGAAGGCACTAAGTAAACCACACCTACAAATGCAAAGTAAGAAGTTAATTTGAGCTCAAATTGCATAAATCAAATAAACAACCACATACAAACTAAAACCACAAATTACTATACCTATAGAGCATTGCAAGAGCTAATCTAGCAATGAGAGATGAAAGGACAAAGTTGCTAACCTTTGTGAACACTTGGATGGATGGGATGCCTCCAAATCTTGACAAATTTTGGCAAAAATGGAGGATGAGCTCGAGGAAGAGAGGAAGAACGGAGAGGAGAGGAAAGGGGAAGAACATAGAGGGGTGTGCTCAGGCTGGCGCCGAAGGGTTTTATATAGGGGAACTTTTAGTCGCGGTTGGTGGCTCCAACCGCGACTAAAGGTTAGCCTATAGTCGCGGTTGGAGCCACCAACCGGGACTAAAGGTTGCCGTGGGGCCCCAGGCTGACGCCAGCCTGCCACCACACCTTTAGTGGCGGTTTGTGGCACGAACCGGGACTAAAGTTCTGGAACGAACCGGCACTAATGATGCCCGTCATGAACCGGGACTAATGAGCACATTAGTGTCGGTTCAAAACCCAACCCGGACTAATGATGCGGACGAAAGGTCTGCTTTCTACTAGTGTGAACCTCTATCTCAAGGATTCAGTTAAACCCGTATGATGTTCCCTTTGGTCTTCGGTATGCTACTTGCCCGAGATTAGATCGTCGGTATCTCCATACCTAGTTCAATCTCGTTACCGGCAAGTCTCTTTAATCGTTCCGTAATACAAGATCCCATGGCTAACACAACAGTCACACTGCTTGCAAGGCTTGTTGTGATGTTGTATTACCGAGTAGGCCATGAGATACCTCTCCGTCACACGGAGTAACAAATCGCAGTCTTGATCCATACCCACACAACAGACACTCTCGGAGATACCTGTAGAGCAACTTTATAGTCACCTAGTTATATTGTGACGTTTGATACACACAAGGCACTCCTCCAGTGTCAGTGAGTGGCATGATCTCATGGTCATAGGTACAGATACTTGACATATAGAAAAACTATAGCAATAAACTGACACGATCATATGCTATGTTTATAGTTTGGGTCTTGTCCATCACATCATTCTCCCAATGATGTGATCCTGTTATCAAATAAAATTTCATGTCAATGGCTAGGAAACCTTGACCATCTTTGATCAACTGAATGAAAGTATTTAGATGGGATGAGGCATCTTCACTAGGAAGGCCAGAAAATTGTTCTTTCCTAACAAGATTAAGCAAGGCAGCATTGATTTCATAAGATTCCGCACTAGTGGCGGGAGCAATCGGAGTACTAATAAAATCATTATTATTAGTGTTGGAAAAGTCAGACAACTTGGTATTCTCAAACATCGTGACAAAGCAAGCAATCAAGCACACAAGCAAACGAAAGGCAAACGAAAGAAGGGCGAACAAAAAGGCAAATCTTTTTGGTATTTTTTGAAAATCGTTTTAGAAGTGGGGGAGAAGAAAACAATAGGCAAATGGCAAATAATGTAAATGCAAGAGATGAGTTTGTGATTGGAACTTGGTAGCCTTGATGTGTATCCTCCCCGGGAATGGCACCAGAAATTGGCAAGTCGACGGGAGAGATCTTGTCTTGACTTGCTATGTTTCCTGCCCGGCAACAGCGCCAAAAATCCTTCCTTCTACCTCTTGAGCTTGTGTAGGTTTTCCCTTGAAGAGGAAAGGGTGATGCAGCGAAGTAGATAAGTATTTCCCTCAGTTGTTGAGAACCAAGGTATCAATCCAGTAGGAGGAACAAGAAAGTCACCAATGGATGCACCTACACAAACAATCAAACTCTTGCACCCAACGCTAAAAAGGGGTTGTCATCCCTTCACAATTATTTGCAAGGATTAGATCCGATAGAGATAGATGTAATCGAGAACGAAAAGTAAAAGGTAAATAAATTGCAGCAATGTATTTCTGGTATTTTTGGTTTATATATCTGAAAGTATATTATGGAAAGTAGACCCGGGGGCCATAGATTTTACTAGAGGCTTCTCTCTCGTAGGAAAATATCATGTTGGGTAAACAAATTACTGTTTGGCAATTGATAGAAAAGTGAACAATCATGTAGTTATCCAAGGCAGTGATCATGCATATAGGTATCACGTCTGTATGAAGTAGAATGAAACGATTCTGCATCTACTACTATTACTCCACACATCGACCGACTCCTTCCTGCATCTAGAGTATTAAGTTCATGAAGAACAGAGTAACGCATTAAGAAAGATGACATGATGTACAGGGATAAACTCAAGAAATATGATGAAAACCCCATCTTGTTACCCTTGAGGGCAACAATACAATACGTGTCTTGCTACCCCCACTATGTCACTGGGTGAGGACACCGCAAGATTGAACCCAAAACCAAGCACTTCTCCCATTGCAAGAATTACGAATCGAGTTGACCAAACCAAACCAATAACTCGAAGAGACTTGCAAGGATATGAAATCATGCATATAAAAATTTAGAGAAGATTCAAATAAGAGTCATGGATAATCTGAACATAAATTCACAATACATCGGATCTTGACAAACACACCACAAATAAGATTACATAGGATAGATCTCCATCAAGATCATGAAGAACATGGTATTGAAGATCAAAGAGAGAGAAGAAGGCTTCTAGATACTAGCTATGGACCCATAGGTCTGTGGTGGACTAGTCACGCATCATCGGAGGGGCAATGGAGTTGATGTAGACGCCCTCCGTGATCGAAACACCTTCCGGCAGATTACCAAGAAAGGCCCCAAGATTGGATCTCTCGGGAACGGAGGCTTCTGCCGGCGGAAAAGTATTGGCGTGGATCCCTTTGATGTTGGGGGAATATTTGGGAATTTATAGGCCAAAGATTAGGGTTAGGAGACCTGCCGGGAGACGACAAGCCTGCTAGGCGCGGCCAAGGGGGGCCCGCGCCTACCAGGCTTGTGGCTCCCTTGCACAAGTCCTGGCGTGCAGTCCAACCCCTGTTGATTTGTTTCCTTCCAGAAAAATTCCTTCCAAAGGTTTTATTCCGTTTGGACTCCATTTAATATTCCATATTTGCAAAACTCAAAACAAGGAAAAAACAGAAACTGGCACTAGCCTCTAGATTCATAGGTTAGTCCCAAAAATAATATAAAATAGCATATTAATGCATATAAAACTTCGAAAACAGATAATATAATAGCATTCCATCATCAAAAATTATAGAAATGTTGGAGACATATCAATGAGTGCAAGGAAAGAACCGCTAGAATGCATGCTAAGCGAGAATGGCTTGAGAAAGTGTGTTTTTGTGAAAATAACAATGAAGATCTTAAAGTGATTGATGTGTCTCCTATTGAATCTTTGTTTTCTAATATAAATCCTGATAAGGATAGGACTGGAGATGAATGAACTTTGGTTAAAAGTATCCCCAATGATTCTAAGTTTATAGATCTTAATGCTAAGATTGATAAAAGTGGAGTTGAAGAGGTTAAAACCATAAATAGCAATGAACCCACTCTTTTGGATTTCAAGGAATTTAATTATGATAGTTGTTCTTTGATTGATTGTATTTCCTTGTTCCAATCCATGTTGAATTCTCCGCATGCTTATAATCAAAATAAAGCTTTTACTAAACATATCGTTAATGCTATGATGAAATCTTTTGACGAAAAACTTGAGTTGGAAGTTTCTATACTGTTGGGGATACAACCCCATGGTAAGACCCGCCAAGGAGGGGCCGGGTCATACCTGGCGGTTCGTAATCAAGTGGGCCGGAAGATGAAGGCCGGGCCGTGTAGCGGCTTCCCAAATGGGCCAAGACGGAGGCCCAAAGACAGAAGATGGCTTTCCCAAGAAGAGAAGGTGACTTAGAGAAATGATTAAATACGGTGTAAGAGTTGGTTTGAGACTCGTGTAACCCGGGGCTTCGACCTCCTATATAAAGGCGAGACCCTGGGCGGCTTAGACAGAAAACAATCGATCGAGAGCTAGGTCAAGCGAATACACTCCCTTGTCATCGATACTCCAATCAATACAAAACAAAGCAGGACGTAGGCTTTGACCTCTTCTCGAGGGGCCAAACCTGGGTAAACCCGTATCTTTCGTCCCAATCAATTCCTTTTGGTCCACCGCCTTAGCGATGGCCTCGAAACTAAGTCTTCAGACATCTGCCGTCATAAAACCACGACAATTGGGGCCCACCGTGGGGCTAGCGCATGGTGGTGTTGATTTCTCAAAGGGCTCTCTGCTAGGGATTGAAGGATACACCGTCGGCTTGATGAAGAAGAGTCACTGCGGCAAGCTCTACATCGACGATGCATGATGGGGACCGAAGGCCGACTCAATCGAGTACGGGTACCAGGTTCCCTTTGGAAATATGCACATGTTCATTGGCAAGATCGGCGGATCCCCACCCAGTCCAGACGTCTGCACCAACCTCGTCGAGGCGGCTCGGCGCACGCAACCCGCCCGTGTTCAACCCGGGCAAAAGAGTATCTTTGTCGGCTTCATGCAAGGCAGGGAAGATTCCGTGTCAGGAGGGGAAACCTTGGCTCTCTCGGATGAGGGGTCCTGTAGCGGAGATGCGGAGTCAACGTACCAGCTTCATGACGGCATGCTAGGGGGCTATGCCAATGGTGACAGTATTCCGGAGCCCTACGACCCACCGAGCCGAACCTCCATATTCATGGCTGGCCCGATGCTGTCTTTCAAGAGCGACGGCAGGGGTAGCCACACCTAACGATGAGCCTCCCGAGCCACCGGCTCAGGCCTTGCTAGAACTTATGGATGAGTTAACGACCTTGATGGCCATGGAAGTAACAGCCGAAAATCAAGCAGAGCGCAATGCGGAGATCATTTGGATCAAGGGACAAATGGCTTAGGCTCTGGAGGATATCAATGCATTGCAGGTTCAGATGAGCGCTGAGTCGAAATGTTTGAGGGCGGAGGCTCTCCGTTTCAGCCTGGACCAGTGAGCTTCGGAGCCGATTCAGCGGAGGACGACCCAGGTTTGTCTCCCTATTCAGCCTTGAAACCTCTTCAACAGTCCTAGAACGGGGCCTATTATGCCGTCGGTGGTGACCCGAGCCGCGGAGGCGCCGCGATAGGAAGACCCGCCACGGAGGAATCGGACCCCACCGCAACACCTTGTGACACCGCCTGGCCAGTACTCTAACCCGGTGGAGAATATGATAGCGACGGCTGCCAGGCTTGACGCCCTCCCTTTTGCCGAAGGAACACCATTTGCCGAGGAGTCATGGAGCGCGATTAATTTGTTGCAGATGGTGGTGGCTCAGCAAGGAAAATATACATACAATCGGAGTCGGGTGCAATCCATGCCGGTCCACAGTCATAGCTACAACCGGCGCATAGAGTCGTCGACGGTTATCCAGCAGCGAGCAAAGGCGTAACCCGCCCAATGATAACACGCCTGGAAGGGATGTTCAGGATATCATGGATAGGTTACGGGCTCAGCGAGGATCAACACCAGAGGTGGATTACCCGGTGGTTCCTAAGCCGGCGCAACAAATCCTCCCGCCTCAGCGGGGGCTAGCACCTCGTCCAGGGGAGTTGGTGTGCCATGCCTCACGGCAGATTTTAAGGAATGAGTGTTTGCCTAACGATTTTAAGGGGATGCGGAAGGTGCCTAACTATATGGTTGATCTGCCCCTGAGGCCTGGATTGAAAGCTATGAGCCTCCCATGGAGATGCTAGACGTCAGTGGGGTAGTTTGCGCAAAATACTTCATCATGATGTTAGAAGGACTGGCTCGCACTTGGTTGAAGGGCTTTCCTCCTAATACCATCACGTCTTGGGCCGAGTTGAAGGCGCGCTTTATAAAGAACTTCAAGGGAAGGGAACATGCAAGCAAGCCATGATGATCGTGGATCTTGACCACTATGTACAGCAGGAAGGCGAGTCAGCCCATCATTGGGTCAGGAAGGTTTGGACGGTTATCCACTCATCTAAGAATATTTTGGCATCTCAAGCAGTTTTGATTTTGGAGAAAAACTTTCACTTTTTGCCCCCTTAAGCAGATGCTCGGGCGGTTGAAGCGTTCTTTTCAAGATATGGGTGAGCTCATGACGGCTCTCACTAAATATGCATATTCAGATACCACCAAGGACCCAAGCTCTGATGATGAGAGATCGGCTCAGGGTAAGAAGAATAACAATGGCAGGATTCAACAGCAGAACAGGGCTGGAAACAGCAAACCGGGCAGGCAGAAGAACCCAGATGGCGGGTCAGAATTTGTGGCAAACACCAGCACTGGCAACAATCGTGCCAAGGGTAACGGGAACTTCAGGCCACCCTTCAACAAGGGAAAAGCTCCTTTCATCCTGGAAGAGATGCTCAACAAACCTTGTCCAGAGCACAGCCGGCCCGATAAGCCGGCAGGCCAGACATGGAGGGGTTGCAACGTTATGAGGCAGTTCTGGGATTACAGCCTTCACCAGCATTGTAATAACAGTAATGGTCCGTCGGGAGGCTCAGGTTCGGGTGGCTCAGGAACTGACTTTGGTGGTGGTAGTTCAGGGTCAGGTTACCAGGGTCGAGGCAATCTAGGAGGTCATCATCAGCAACCTAGCAATGGTGGTCAGTAGCAAAATAATCAGTTAGGGTACCAGAGCAACCCGAAGCAACTCAGTAGAGGTAAGTATCATGTTTTCACTACAAGCCTAGACAAGCGGGATCAAAAGTTGCACAGGAGGGCGGTCAATGCAGCCACGCCGGCTCTCCCGCAATACTTGAAGTGGTCTAAATATCCTATCTCCAGTCGGGGGTTGAGAATCCGGGTCACTTGGCTCTTGTGGTAGTGCCTCAGGTTGGAGGCTATAAGTTTACAAAGGTACTAATGGACGGTGGTAGCAGCATCAAAATCTTATATTATGATGCCTTCCAGCGGATGGAGTTAACTGATAAGGCTCTTGGGCCGTCATCAACAGTTTTTCATGGCATGGTGCAAGGTAAGTCGGCTTACCTGGTAGGCAAAATTGCCCTTGAGGTGGCATTTGGAGATGAGCATAACTATAGGCTGGAGACCTTGTGGTTCGAAGTGTTGAAAATTAAGAACCCATAGCACGCTCTGTTTGGCCGGCCGAATTTCACAAAGTTTATGGCCATGCCTTGTTATGTTTATTTGCACCTCAAGATGCCGTCTCTCAAAGGAACAATCATAGTGCATGGTGATCGGATGGTGGAACTTGAGTGTGAGGAAGGAGATGCAGCATATGCAGACTCAAGTTGCGCAGAGGCAGAGCTCAAGTTTTACAAAGATAATTTTGACCCGGCAGACATGACTCCGTTAAAGAAACCAAGTACAGAGTCTGAGCCGCCCTTGAAGCTTGCGGTGGATGACACTGATGGGGAATGTTGCATGGAAAACAAAAAAATCCTATGCTTCACCAAGATCAATCTAGGAGATGAGCATCTACGAGAGGAGATATTGGATCCAGATACATTTATAGATCGCTAAGCGGAAGCGTTAAAGAACGCGGTTGATGTAGTCGTACGTCTCCGCGATCGAAATCACAAGCCGTCCCACGAACTCCTGATCAAGTGCCTGTAACATCCCAAAATTCTATTTTTTTTGAAATGTTACATTGATTAATTATTAATGATTGCTTCTGTGATTGTTGTGTGCAATTGAGTGCAATTTGAAACTGTTTGAAAGTAAATGAGAGGGAATAAAAGGACTTTCCCAATTATTTCTTTGATGACAATCTGAATTCCATTTTCAAATAAGTCAAAATAAAATAAAAGAAACTTTATGCCACTCAAGGATTTTCATGAGAAAGTATAATAACTTCTTAAAATGCTATGAAAGAGAGTGCGAAGTTATGGAAATCATTTTTTTGGAATTCCATATGAATTTCACTTTTGGAAACTTTTTCATTTTGAGTTTCAAATTCATTTCCATTTATTCAAATAAAACAACGAGAGAAGGAAATATGACTCCTTCAAATATTAGAAAGAAAATTTGCAAAATTAATTATGAAACCAACATAGATATATTTGATATCTTTTGCATAGTCATTTCTTGAACTATTAAATATTTCATTTGAATCATTTCTCTTTTTTAACTTTGAACTTTTCCAAATTCTGTGATTAATACCAAAAGAATGGAGAGAAGGAATATGAACCTTAAAATCAGAGGAAAATTTTGGAAGTATTTGATGAAGTAAACAACAAAATATTTGGCAACAGATTTGAAAAATCAATTCGGCCCTTGCCAGATTTTGATCACCCCGTTTGTCGTGGTTTTATCATGGCAGATGTCCGGGTAAACGGACTTTGGTTCGAGGCCATCGCCAATGAGGTGGACTCAAAGGGGTTAATTGGGACGAAAGACACGGGTTTACCCACGTTCGGCCCCTCAAATCGAGGTAACAGCCTAAGTCCTGCTTGTGCTTGTATTACTTGTGTATCGATTACAAGGAGCTAAAAGCTTGACCTAGTTCTTGATTCCCTACCCCCTAAGTCACCCCGGGTCTGCCTTTATATAAAAGGTCAGAACATCCGGGTTGTTACAATTGCTAACCGAGTCTCTCTCTATCTTCTTGCCCAAGCCGTCTGTGAGTTGGCTTGCACGCCCGGGTCTTCTCAGTTCGGGCCGTCGTACGACCCATACCGTGAGCCGCCTATCTTCCTGGGCCACTTTATATTACGACTCACCTTTGGGCCGGTTCACGAGCCAATATCATGACCCGGAGCCTGTTCGGCGGGTCATATCCCCAACATTAGGCCCTAGGTTGAACTGAGCTTGCTCACTTCCTCCTTCTCTTCCACAATGAACCGGCAAGCCGCCCGGAAATGAACCGGCGTGACGTCATGAGATCTGCTGACGTGTCACCAAATCTTTCACTTAACACTCATCCTGAGAATGAAGGCGTCCGCCTCCGTCGAACGGTGTCATCGCCTGGATTTTCATGCCTTCCTTAACCCCCTTTTAAATATGACCCATGCGGGTCGGGGTTTCCATTCTCCGGCCGTGCCTCTGCTTCTTCGTCTTCTTCCTGTCGCCGCCCCAGCGCCTTCAAGCTCTGCACCGACACCGTCCGTACATCGTCCTCGACCTTGGCCGCTACATCACCCTGAACGTACCAGAGATCCATACGCCACTGCCGCGCCGTCTCCGGTAAGTTTTCCTGCTTCCTAGATGTGCGCCGCCGTAGTAGGATTTTTACCGGTGCTCCGCCACCGTCGTTAGGGTTCCAACTCCGTTACCGCCAGCGCATTACGACGCCGTGACGTCTTTAGGATGTGCTTTTGCTCTGCCGCCGCCCGCGGGCCGGCCGCGTGTAATGCACGGGCCTCGATGGTCCCAGTCCGTTTTCTTTTTCCTGAGCTGTTCATCGCTAGGTTAGAAATAAAATTCCTTTTCTATGCTTTTGTTGATCCATAGATATAGTGACATCTTGCGGAATCTGTTTTTAGGACTTAGTCGATTTTTCGATCTTCCTTTTCCCTGTTGAGTCGCCGAACTCCTCCGGCTCATACTAGTCGGGTCTTTAGCCTTATCCGTAGAACCCTTAAACTTTTAAGCCGTCAAAAATATTTGCTTGTGCTCCGACTCATCACGCCTTTTATCTTGCACATCACTTAAGTCGCCAACATGTCTTGTGCGTCCAACTCATGCAACTGGATTGGGTCATGCATTACGGAGGACTTTTTGTCGAATTTTGTTCATGCGGATACCCTTCCTCCTAAGGAAGCCATTCGCTGGCGGGTTCCAGGTGATGTGACGCGGCCCAAACCTCAAGAAGGTGAAGTAGTGGTGCTTTCTGACCATATTGAACGAGGGTTCGTACCTCCCGGCTCCAAATTCTTTCGGGACGTCCTTCACTGTTATAAGCTTCAGCCGCAAGACTTGGCCCCCAATTCCGTCTCAAACATATGCAATTTCCGAGTGCTGTGTGAAGCTTACCTTCAAATCAAGCTGTCGGTGGGACTCTTTCGGGAATTCTTTTATGCTAACCGGCAAACTGAAGTGAAAGCCGGCCCGAGCTTAGAACTTGGAGACATATCCATCCAACGGCATAGGGATATCATCTTTCCAGCCACACAGATGTCGAGTCACCCTAAGGACTGGAACAGGACCTGGTTCTATTGCAAGGACACCTCTCCTGAGAACGAGCGTCCTTTATCGGGTTATCGCCCTTCCCGGCTCACAACAACATCAGAGCTTCCTGGATGGCTACCAGCTTCAGAACGCGCAGGATATGAGCCGGCTCATGCCAAAATCAAGGCTCTCATGGCCAACGGTTTAGTTGGGCTGGACCTGATCCGCTGCTGGATTTCATGGCGGATTATGCTTTTGAGCCATAGAAGCCGGCTCATGTGCGAATACAAAGGCCAGTATGACAGCTCGTTATGCTTCAGCCGATCTTCGTTGACAGAGTCCGACATTTCCCTCGCCATCCAGAGTCTTGTCCATGAAGCTTCCGGATCATGTAGCGAAATTGGCCTGGCGCCTTTCAATGCTATCAATCCGGCTCCTGACATAACTTTAATCTCTTCCCTTCCGTCTCTCAGACGTTGTTTGCATTTTGCTCATTTGATATTCACTCTCCGGGTCATCCTTATAGGCCGACTCAGAATTCTAGAAGATGGAATATGTTGCCCCTCCGAAAAAATCCAGGAAGAAGGTCCCAACCAAGAAAGCTAAAAAACATGTCCCGCAAGATAATTTGTTTGATCCGCCACCATCATCCAGCTCAGAGGTAAAGTTTCAACTCTCTTGCTTGATCTTTTACCTTCTATTTTAACACTTACTTTACTCACAGGATGAAGTGGAGACCAGCCGTGCTAATGCTCCTGAGGTAAATTACTTTTCCTCCGGCTCAGAATGTTTCATCCCCCGAAAGCAGCAGCGGGTTATCAGAAAAGTTCCTCTTTCTCACCCTCTTGCTTATTTGGCTGCCGATTTCCTCTTAAAAAAGCAACAGCAAATCGAGCGTCGATAGACTCAAAGCACAGGCTCTACCGAGCTCATGTCCGGGTTGCCAAATTCTCCGGCTCCCAAGAAACGCCCTGCCGAGGTTTGAACCCCTTCTTTTCCTTTATCTTTCTCTTTGTAAACTTGATACTCTCTTCACCTTTTTGTTTTACTTTTGCAGAAAACGCCTTCCTCCGGCGACTCTTCAGAGTCAATCTTACCACCGCCTAAGATTAATCCACTGTAAGCATCTTGATGGTCGGTTGTTACTATGATTAGCAATATCTTCAACCGTTGATTCTTCTTCTTCTTTATAGTGCTCAAGATAAACGTCGCAAGGCCAACAAGCCCTCCCCCGGCCCAGTTACTGAAGAACCGGAGCCCAAGCAGTCGGAAGAAACTCAACCAGAGGAAAACCAGCCGGCTGCCTCCGTCGAACCGGCCGCAGAAGATGTCAACATGGAGAGTCCTCCAAGGGCTCCTTCTAAGCCGGCAACTCCTGCCAAGACCCCTGACACCCCGGATGTTGTTATCACCGGGTTTGATCATCAAATGCCTCCGGCTCATGTGTTGACCAAACATACAGAGCCTGCTGAAGCTTCAAAGAAACTGAACTTCGATTATTCATGCGCGAAGATGACTATTGAAGAGCTACACGCTGGGTATGTAAACCGGGTTACCACCAGCCGGGACTTTGAACTTTGGCTGATCTCTTCCATGAAGACAAAATATGAGGTACTTTTACTTCTTTAATATATCCTTTCTTAGCCCCCAAGATCCAGCTTAACGTATCATCGTTGAGCCGGGTCTTTCTGTAACCTCTTCAGAGATTGTTATTCCTTTAACTTTGTACTGTAAGTAAAGTGAACTGCCAATCGTAGCCCCCAAGGGTCGTCTTAGATTATATTTGAGTCGGGCCTGTAATGTAGACAACTTCCCCCAAGGGCCGGCTCAATTTTGATAAAGTTGAGTCGGTGCTTTCATTATTAGCATATTGAAGAGCCATTATATATCCCCCAAGTTCTGGTTCAACTTTGAAGGAAATGAATCGGAACTACATACTTGCAAGATTAAATAGACATCAGCCCCCAAGTGTCAAATATATTGCTTGCAATCTGTTTGAGACTTGTATTTGCTTTTAACACCCATCTTGCATTTTGGCGGCTTATCCTGTATTTTGATATTTTATAGGAAGCTTTGAAGGAAACCGGGTCTTAGCTGACGGATCTGAAGGCCAATTTGGCAGCTCAGCAAGAAGCTCGAAGAAACGCGGATGAAAAATCCTGGCTTCTCGCAGAAGAGCTGGCCAGTGTGACCGCCGAGCTCACCTCTTTAAAAGAGACGGCTGAATCTGAAAAGGCCGCCTTAACCAAACGGGCGGACGATGTTGAACAGCGGCTTACAGCCGTGGCGGATGAACTTGAAGGTTTGAAACATCATATTACGAAGATGTCAGCCGCCCTATTTGGTAAGCTTCCTTGTTCACTTTGTCCTTTTTAGCATTGCTACTAAGAAAACTGGCGGATCATTAATTTTATCCGACTCATCTAGGTCCCAGGAGCTGGCAGATGGCTTCTGATAGCCTTCTGCCATTGAAGGCCATTTACACTTTTGCAGAGCAGCTATACTGTGGTGCCATTTTCACCATCAAGAGCGTGAATTACAAGGAGAAGATCCCCATTGCTCTGAAAGAGGTCTTGGAGCTCTTCTCTACAATGCCGAAGCAGATTGAAGAGCTCAAGAAGTCCGCCTTCCGCCAAGGAGCCTTTGCCAGTTTGAGCCGCGCTCTTGCCTTTGCTCCCGAGCTAACGCCGGCTGAAATGATGGATGGCTATCCGTCTAAAAGAGATGACGACTCAGATTTCACCTAGGAAGATTATACCTAGTGTGTCAAAGAGTCGCGCTATTTGGCCTCCGTTTTGGCGGAAGAAGCTTATTTGAAGACCTATCAGGCGGCTTAAGACGCAGAAGAGAAGAGAATCCGCGGGCCGCTCTACGAGTGGAAAGATCTGACACCCGCCCGTAGTAAGGATCTCTTTCCTTGTGAGCTTGACGCGTCTTCGTTCCTTGAGGGGTCATTTGCTGCTCTAGTTGACTCTAACTGGGACTTGGGCAATCTTCAGATAAAGCCAGCAGAAGACCCAGAGCAGGATGAGCCGCCAACAACTGAATTGTAATCTCTTAGCCTTTCTGAGCGCAGATTTTATGTAATGACCCGCCGTGAGCGGCTGACAATGCTTTTGCTCTTTTTGAGAGTATCTTTTGTAATAGAGTAACCATGACTCTGCCACTTGGTGGCCATATGTATTTGCACCTCTCTGTGTTTTGATGTGTGACCGGCTCTACCTTTGAAATTTTCTGATGAGGGGCCTGTCCTTTAAGATGCCATTCCTTTCTCAAGAATATTACAATGGACAATCTCTTTGAAACCTTCAATTTTGTTGACCGAAGCCACATGGCTCCGCCTTTCATCGGACAGAGTTATTAAAGAGCCGGTTGTCTTTAGGATAATGTAAGCTATACCTGATGGTAAGAAGCCCCTATCGACAACTGCGGCTATTGATGAACCAGAACTTTTGATGAGAGTTTGGCTGTGTAGCCCCCAAGTACCGGGTAGTTTCGCGTGTGTCAACCCGGGACTTATAATTGCCCGGCTTTGATAAGCCGGCATGATACCATATGCGATGATGATCTTTCCTTTCATATGACGGCTCTTCTGTGTGGATCTGAATGGTTAAACTCATACCAGTCCAGGGTCTCTGTCGAGATTGGCCATCAATTATTTGAACCGGCTCAAGGTCTCTAGGCGAGATTGGCCGTCAATTTCTTGAACCGTCTCAGGGTCTCTAGGCGAGGTTGACTGGTAACAGTATAGTGAACACCGCCTGTCAATGGGAGATGTAAGCTATACCTCAAGGCAAGAAGCCTCCATCGACAACCGCGGCCAATAATTAGCATGAGACGACATAAAGCCGTCTGTTTGAAAGGAGAAGTAAGCTATACCTGATGGTAAGAAGCCTCTTTCAACAGCAACAGTTGATAAGCAACTAAATTTTGGCGTAAACGCCGGTTGTTAGGGTGACATAAGCGAACCCGTTGGTAAGAAGCCCCCTTCGACAACCGCAGTTAATAAGTAACCGGAAATGGCATAAAGCCGGCCATTAGGGTGAGATAAGCGATACCCGTCGGTAAGAAGACCCTTCGATGGCCGCAGTTGATAAGCAACTAGAATTTGGTATACACGCTGTTGTCTTAGGGCAATGTAAGCTATACCAAAGGTAAGAAGCCTCCGTTAACAATTAGTGCTTAATGTATCCAAACTTTGCATAAAGCCAACTGTGCAAGGGAGAAGTAAGCTATACTCGGAGGCAAGAAGCCTCCTTGCAACAGTTTAATGGCAGCTGGCTGTGCAAAAGGAGAAGTAAGCTATATCCGAAGGCAAGAAGCCTCTTTGCAACAACGTTTAATAAGGTGTAAAGCCGAAAGGTAGATCAGCCATTTTGACGGCGAACGACCCTTTTCAACTCAAACTTTTTGACGCGAAAGATTTTATCTTGATCGTACAAAGGTATACATAAAAGCAGAGGCCTCAGTTTTGTGCGAGGATGCTTGATTTTACTCATGTGCTCATGATATGTACAATGATAGCAGCTTTCAACCCCTGTTAAGTAAAGTACGGCCGCAGATGTGCGACATTCCAGGGCCGCAACGTCTCTTGTCCCGCGGTTTCCGACTCATCTCTGACACCCATGAGGTAATATGATCCGTTGTTAAGGTTTCTGCTGACCACAAAAGGCCCCTCCCATGATGGAGATAACTTATGCATTCCAGATTGGTCTTGAATCAATCGGAGCACCAAGTCACCTTCCTGAAACGTCCGGGTCTTTACCCTACGGCTATGATAGCGTCACATGTCTTGTTGATAAATTGCCAATCTGGCTGCTGCTAACTCTAGTGCTTCATCCAAAGTGTCCAACGCGTACTAGCGGGCTACCTCATTGTCCGTCTCAACATAAGCCGCCACCCTTGGTGAGTCATGCCAGATGTCACTGGGTAGAACCGCCTCAGCACCGTACACCATGAAGAAAGGTGTAAACCCTGTAGATCTGTTAGGTGTAGTTCTGATGCTCCATAAGACGGAAGGCAACTCGTCAACCCAACATCCAGGTGTCCGTTTCAAAGGAACCATGAGCCGTGGCTTGACACCTCTCAAACGGAGGCGACCAAATCTTGTCGGGAACGTGTGCAAAACTCTGCATTTACTTAAACCTAATCGATTAGCCGTGTCCACGGTCATGGACGACTTGAGCCAAAGGAATTGAAACTTCCGGAACTCTCAACACAATTAATATGATGATGTGGGTATTTAATAATTTTGGGTATGAGAAATGGTTGGTGGAACCATCTCATTAATCAACCAACTTAGTAATATTTTGCTTAGCCCCTCCCTTGATGTAGGAAAAACTTGGCTTTACGCAAAAACTTACCAGCCCACCTGCCATATATGCATATAGACTAGATGATTATCTTTTCACCCTTCTCTTGTGACTTTGCCGGCATATTCCATATGCTGACCTACACGGCTGCAACGTATCATGCTGCAGAGTACTTTTCTGACCAGGAGTGAGGACACGTTCCATGCTCAGTGAGATGCCCTTGGAGTCAGATGGACTCACCTACCTTCGACGCTTCCGCAAGCCTTAGTTATTCTCATGAGTTGGCCTTCGGCCACTTTATTGTAATCTTTATTGTAATAAAGGACTCGATATGAGATTTTGATTAATACAATGCTGTGTGATTTCCCTTTGATATATACATTGATGTACCGTGTGTGTACCAGCATGATCTTGGGATGGTAGGGAAACACCGGAGACTTGACCTTTTAGGTCGGGTCGTTACAGAAATGGTATCAGAGCACACGCTGACCGTAGGACGTAACCTCTAGGATTGGAAAGCCTTAGGATTGTTTCTCTTTGTCTTTAAATATCTTATACTCTCATCTATTCGTTTCTGACTCCTCTCCGATTATTTAAAAATTTATAGATTGCCACCTTCATCCCAGTGTTGATCACGGAGTTTTTCCAGCCTGACGCAACGATGCCCTTTGGTAAGGAGCTGATGAGGATCGTCAAGGACGTAAGGACCTTGAAGCTGAACCTTGAGCTGGACCTTGAAGCTGATCTGCGAGAGGCCAACTATGAACAGGAGCATGAAGTGAAGGACTTCCTAGAGAGGATTGATGAGCAGAATGCACGCATCGCAACTCTGGAGGAGCAGCTAGACATGGGGGAAAACCTTCACCCCGAAGGAGACATGGCACCCTTCATCAGCGACGATGAAGACAATGAGGAAAGCACCACCGGAGGACCTACGACTATGCACTTCTGAGGAAAAACATTAGTTATGCCCTCCATGTATCTTTTATTTTCGTCGTTAAAGCGTAGGTCGATGCTTAGTTGTTTGAGATTTGTATTCCCGATGTTTGACGTTGATTGAATAAATGAATGAGTGTTTGGTGTGATATGTTTGTTGCATTGCATATGGGTAGTGAATTTCTTCTAGACCCTTGTTCTATTCTAATTCTCATCCCTCTAAAAACAGCAAGATGCCTCCACGACGTGAGACCGACTTTACTTTCCCGCTGGAACTCACACAACTTCCTCAGCACCAGAATGCACTGATGCAGTTATTGATTCAGAATCAGACCAACAATCAGAACAACCACAACCACCATCCACCCCAGACTGACAATCTCACCCGTTTTCTGAGGTTGAACCCTCCAACTTTCTCCAGCAGCACTGAGCCCATTGTGGCAGATGATTGGCTCCGCAAGATGGAGAGAGAGCTCATCACCGCTGGATGCACTGACGCTGAGAAAGTGCGATTTGCCGCACATCAACGGGAAGGACCAGCAGCATCATGGTGGGAGAATTACACCACCACTTATCCTATTGCAGATGTGACTTGGGAGCAGTTCAAGCTTGCTTTCCGCACCGCTCATGTCTCAGCTGGAGCCATGAGTCTAAAGAAGCGCGAGTTTCGCAACTTGCACCAGGGTAACCGCTCTGTGGCCCAATATGTGGAAGAGTTCAACATGTTGGCACGTTATGCCCCAGGAGATGTGGCCGATGATGCGGCCAAGCAAGAAAAGTTTCTGGAAGGACTCAACGATGAGTTGAGCATACAGCTGGCAGTGGCTACTTTCAACAACTACCAAGAGCTGGTGGATAAGGCCCTCATTTTGGAAGGTAAACAACAGCAGATTGAAAACCGCAAGCGGAAGTACACTCAGGGGAAGTTCAACTCTGGAGCTCATCAGAAGCTTCGCTACTCCCCATACTCAGGGAATACCGGATCAGGAAACAGTAAGTTTGGAAAGCACACTCATGCTGTGCACAACCATGGAGGCCACCATCATGGAGGAAATGGGAACAACCGTTCCAACCATGGTAACTTCAAGAGTGACAATGGGAATGGGAACAACAACCAGCACCGTCACGCTCCTGCTCAGAAGGATCTGAGTCACATTACCTGTTTTAAGTGTCAGAAGACAGGGCACTATGCTACTGAGTGTCCCCAGAGCAAGCAAGGCAATGGAAACGGCAACAACAACGGCAACTCCGCAGCCAAGAAGCCAAACCCTTTTTTTCGTGCCCAGGTGAACCACCTCGACGTGGAAGAAGTCTATGATCAACCCGAGACTGTGGTTGGTAAGTTTTTATTGCATTCACGTTCAATTATAGTACTTTTTGATTCTGGTGCAACTCATTCATTCATATCAAACGTAGTTGTGGATAAGTATGGTTTGCCGACCAAAACCCTTAGTCAGCCCATTAAGGTCAGTTCCCCAGGAGGTATGATGATGGCAGGGATAGGATGCCATGCCTTGAAACTCAATATCGGAAATCATGTTTTTCCCACCGACCTCATCATCTTAGTCACAAGGACTGGATGTAATCCTAGGCATGGATTGGATGACCAAGTATGAAGGAAATCTTGATTGCCCTAGCAAGTCTGTTTCACTCACCACCCCGGAGAACAAGAGGATTAAGTATGTATCCCGACGCACACGTATGAGTGCTAGGTTAAATGCCCTCACGGGAGTTGTTCAGGAGGAAGTACCTGTGGTAAAAGACTTTCCGGATGTATTCCCGGAAGAATTACCAGGCATGCCACCAGATAGGGAGACTGAGTTCCTAATAGAGCTACAACCAGGGACAGCCCCAATTTCCAAGAGACCCTATCGGATGCCCGCAAATGATCTGTTGGAAATCAAGAAGCAAATTAAGGAGTTATTGGACAAAGGTTATATTCGCCCAAGTTCTTCACCTTGGGGAGCCCCAGTACTTTTGGTGGAGAAGAAGGATAAATCTTTGAGAATGGTAGTTGACTATCGTGCCTTGAACGAGGTGACTATCAAGAACAAGTATCCTCTACCGATGATTAATGATTTGTTTGATCAGCTCGTAGGAGCCAAAGTATTCTCCAAGATCGATCTTCGATCAGGGTATCACCAGTTGAAAATTCGTGAACAGGATATACCCAAAATAGCTTTCACCACGAGGTATGGCTTGTATGAGTATACGGTCATGTCTTTTGGATTGACTAATGCTCCTGCCTACTTCATGAATTTGATGAACAAAGTATTCATGGAATACCTAGACAAGTTTGTTGTGGTGTTCATCGATGACATTCTGATATTCTCCAAGAACGAGGAAGAGCATAAGGAACATTTGCGTTTAGTTCTGGAGAAGCTGAGAGAGCATCAACTATATGCCAAGTTCAGCAAATGTGAATTTTGGCTGACGGAAGTCGGATTCCTTGGACATGTTATTTCCGGAGATGGAATAGCAGTGGACCCTACTAAGGTTGAAGCCGTCACCGAGTGGAAGTTCCCTACCTCAGTTAAGGAGATCCGCAGTTTCCTCGGACTTGCCGGATATTACCGGAGGTTCATTGAGAATTTCTCAAAGATTGCCAAGCCCATGACAGAGTTGTTGAAGAAAGAATCCAAGTATGTTTGGACTGTGGAATGTGAAGCCAGTTTTCAGGAGTTGAAGAAACGTTTGGTCACAGCCCCAGTATTGATCTTGCCCGATATTCAGAAGGATTTCCAAGTTTATTGTGATGCCTCACGTCAAGGACTCGGAGGAGTACTTATGCAAGATGGAAAAGTTGTAGCCTATGCTTCCAGACAGCTACGACCTCATGAGTTGAATTATGCCACTCATGATTTGGAATAGCAGCCGTAGTGCACGCACTCAAGACCTGGAGACATTTCCTTATCGGAAATAGTTGTGATGTTTACACCGATCATAAGAGCCTGAAATACATTTTCACGCAGAAAGAGTTGAACCTCAGACAAAGGAGATGGTTAGAGTTAAACAAGGACTATGACATGAGATTACACTACCATCCAGGTAAGGCTAATGTTGTAGCCGATGCCTTGAGTCGGAAAACTTATGTGAACACACTCACAGCTGGAGGATTACCCCAAGAGTTAGTCGATGATCTCAGAGAGCTCAAGCTAGAGATAGTTCCAAGAGGATATGTTGCTACACTGGAAATTCAGTCCACCTTGACCGAAAGAATTCGTGAAGCCCAGAAATTGGACAAGGAGATAGCTGAGATTAAACAGAGAATGGAAGATGGTAAAGCTAAAGGTTTTCGTGAGGATGAACACGGAACTTTGTGGTTTGAGAACCGAATCTATGTGCCCTATGACCCAGAGCTCAGGAAGTTGATACTTCAGGAAGCTCACGATTCACCTTACTCGATACACCCAGGCAACACCAAGATGTATCTGGATTTAAAAGAAAGTTATTGGTGGACAGGTATGAAGAAAGATATTGCGGAACATGTTGCAATATGTGATGTTTGTCAGCGAGTAAAAGCGGAACATCAGAAACCAGCAGGGTTACTACAACCTTTGCCGATACCCGAGTGGAAATGGGAAAAACTTGGTATGGATTTCATCACAGGATTGCCCAGGACCCGTTTAGGTTATGATTCCATCTGGGTAGTGGTAGATCGCTTGACCAAGGTAGCCCACTTCATTCCAGTGAAAACCACCTATACCAGTGCTAAGCTAGCCAAGATATATATGACCAGGATCGTATGTCTGCATGGAGTTCCGAGGAGTATCGTGTCAGATAGAGGAACACAGTTTACCTCAAAGTTTTGGCATCAGTTACATGAAACTTTGGGTACAAGGCTAGAGTTCAGTACATCTTTTCATCCGCAGACAGATGGACAGACTGAGAGAGTCAACCAGATTCTGGAAGACATGTTGAGAGCTTGTGCACTAGACTATGGTTCTAGTTGGAATGATAACTTGCCTTACGCAGAATTCTCGTACAACAACAGTTATCAGACCAGTCTAAAGATGGCCCCTTTCGAAGCTTTATACGGAAGGAGATGCAGAACACCACTGACGTGGGATGGTGTTGGACACCGACAACTTTTTGGTCCTGACCTTATCCAAGATTCTGAAGAGAAAGTCAAGATGATTCGTGACAGACTCAAGGTAGCTCAATCTCGACAGAAGAGTTATGCTGACAACAAGCGCAAGGAAGTGACGTATGAAGTGGGAGACCGAGCTTATCTTCGTGTGTCCCCGCTTCGTGGAATCAAGAGGTTTGGTGTTAAAGGAAAACTAGCACCTAGATTCATAGGCCCCTACAACATTCTTGAACGTAGAGGCGAAGTTGCATACAAACTGGAATTGCCGGAAGGATTATCCGAAGTTCATAATGTGTTCCATGTGTCCCAACTGAAGAAATGTCATACTAAGATGGTTGATATTCCTTTGGGAGATACAGTGCCCCTAGAGGCCATACAACTTGACAATGATCTGACCTACGAGGAGAAGCCTGTCAGAATCCTCGAGACTGCCAACAGAGTTACCCGCAGCAGGATCATCAAGTTCTGTAAGGTTTTGTGGAGTCATCACACCGAGGAAGAAGCCACCTGGGAACGCGAAGAAGATCTTCGTAGAGACCACCCGCACCTATTTTCTAGCCAACCCGAATCTCGAGGGCGAGATTCATCTTAAGGTGGGTAGGTTTGTAACATCCCAAAATTCCATTTTGGAATGTTATGATTTATAGTTATGCATCCATCTGCATCATTGCTTCATTGTATGTGTTAGTTGAAATGCCTCTTCTGAATTCCAGAAAGCTCTTTCTACTTTTCCCTAAGTTGCTTTCACCCATTTGAAATTTTGCTTAAAAGTTCAAATAGGAGAGGAGGAACATGACACTCCACACCAGGGACTAATTGGTGATATATTTGAACAATAATAACCAGGGGTTATTTTGAAAATATTTGCAAAAATGATTTAAAAACAATTAGGCAATTTCTGAAAATATTATTTTTTACATAGTGTTCAAATGACAGAATAGAAATGTTCATTAAATAGCATTTATTATTCTGTTAATTTTGATATATAATACCCCTATATTTATAAATGGTTTGAATGCTTTAAGATCTTTTGAATGTCTCTGGAAAATTATTAAAAGGAAACGGTAACCGTTTCCGGTATTAAACGGGCCGGCCCACGAGCAGTTACTCGCGAATAGATTAAAAGCTGGCCGACTGACGCGCATTAATATCTCTCTCTCACTGACGCTGGACCCCACCTCGTTCGCTCGTAATGACCGAGCGGTCATCACTCTCCTCCCCGCGCGCGCCGGACTCGACGCCGGCCGTTTCTTTCCCCCTTCCGGATCTCTCTCCTCTCTCAAACCCGCACCCCCCGAGCACACTATAAGTAGCCGGCCACTCCCCGCATCCATTTTTCCTCAAGCCCTCTCTCTCTCTCGCCGAGGCGCTGCCGCAATTGCTCGCCGGAGCTCCCACCCCACCGGACCTCCCGTCGACCGTAGCCACCAATTCCGTCCATCTCTTGCCCAACCGACCTCACCTTTCGACTCCGGAGACCCATCGCCGTCTCCCGGACCACTCCACTGTCTTCCCCGACCACCGGAGCACCACACCGTCGACCTCGCTGTTTCGGAACTCGTCGGAGAACCCTCGCCGGCGACCTATTTCTCTGTGAGCCTTCTCCTTCTCACCCCCTCCCTCCGATCCAAACCCAACGGCTCAGATTAGAAGCCACTTATTCCCGAACCGTTTTCTGTTTAGGATCGGTTGACCGCCCGAAGCACCGCTCGGACACCCACCTCAGCCACTCACAGGTCGCCACGTCACCCTAGTCGACCGTTATCTTTTCAGTTTTTCTTTTCAGAAAACAGTATGATTTCAAAATTTGTTTTAGATATATCTTTTAATCTATTTAGTGTTTTGAGTTGATTCTTTTTGCAATCGCTCACATTTTACATGTAGTTTCACCCTGTACTTTTAAATTTCAAATTTGAACTATAGTTTGAATTATTCAAATTTGCTCCAAATCTTCAAATCTGAATAACTAGAGTTTAAAAATAGATTTTGATATGATTCTTTTTGCTACTGTTTGATATTGGTTAGGACTATCTCCATGTTTAGTTTGAGGATTTTTAGGATGATTTTGAATAGTGTTTTAGCTATAAACAGAATCTGCTTAGTATTATAATATAGTTTTATAAACTCAATTTTAATTAGTTTGATTTAGAATTGGTTTTATTTGTTTATTAGGTTCTGTTAGTAAACATTTAGTGTTTTCACTCACTAATAATAAAAATATAAATTTTCTTAGTTTAATTTTATTTAACATAGGAATCACAACTTCTTTTCAAATAGGCATAATTTGATTAAAACAACTAACTAGTAATAGTTTTGTTTTCAAACAAAGTTTTGTATATTTTAATTCTGTTTTCTAAGACAGATTTAATTGTAAATTATTTTCTGTTAAGAACATGTTTGAAAAATAAATAATAAGTTTAATTTTTCATTCTTTTGTTAATATAACTATAGTTGATTCATATAGTGTTTATCACAAACTTGTATAAACTTTACTAAACTTTTCCCAACAAACTTAAATTGATTTTATTCTGTTTATTAATAAAATATTCTATTGTTTCCTTGCTGACAACAATTGTTTTGTTATTACAAAATAGTTTTATTATGATAGTAGTGTTTTATCAATCACCTCCTAGTAAACAAAACTTTGTGTGTTTTCTTACTTGAGATTTGTGCATTGTTTTGTCTTGATTGTTTACTAGTTCTTGGATGATGTTTGTTAGTTACAATATTTTGTTGTATGCTTATTGAGTGCTTGTTTGCTTCGTTAGATTATCCGGAGTGCGAAGCTTGTTACTTAGAGTCACTCACGTACGAAGATCATCAATCAGGCAAGTCACCTTGATCATGTTTTTACCCATGTTTTATATGCATTCGTTCTACCATCTCCCCAGTTGCATGCAAGATAGGTTAGTTGGAAACTTGGTTACATTGTAGTAGTATCATGTGGTAGGTACCCCTCTCAACCCTCTTTGACTACTTTGGCCCCGGGAAACGTTGTTTTACTTTCGCTACGCTATTAGTAGACGGGGTTGGTTGTGTGATTCATGGGAGTTGAGAGAGTTAATAATTTCAAGACCTACATAATGATCAAGATTTAAGACTCCGAGTTTTCAACATACCTCTGGGTGGATGATGGTTGAACGGCACCCTGGAGAAACCAGTGGATTTGCCTAGGTGATGCTGGAGATGGCTAGTATTCACGCGGAAAGGTCCACCCAGGCACAAAGAGATGGATGGATGCTTTAAAACCCAAGGCTTACCTGCACAGCCACAAGTCATTATGGGCTCTGGCTTGGTTGGATATCGCGGTGACCCTGGACAGGCGGTGCTACGAGAGGTAGAAGAACGGTAGGAAAGGATGGGCACCGACAGAGTCGCAGGGAAACCCTTTGGAAGACCATGTTTTTGTCATCCGTTTCTCAAACACCCTGAAGTGCGAGAAATCAAACGGAGACGACCAAATCTTGTGGGGAATGTGTGCAAAACTCTGCAGAGTACTTAAACCTAATCGATTAGCCGTGTCCACGGTCATGGACGACTTGAGCCAAAGGAATTGAAACTTCTGGAACTCTCAACACAATTAATATGATGATGTGGCTATTTAATAATTTTGGGTATGAGAAATGGTTGGTGGAACCATCTCATTAATCAACCAACTTAGTAATATTTTGCTTAGCCCCTCCCTTGATGTAGGAAAAACTTGGCTTTACGCAAAAACTTACCACCCCACCTGCCATATATGCATATAGACTAGATGATTATCTTTTCACCCTTCTCTTGTGACTTTGCCGGCATATTCCATATGCTGACCTACACGGCTGCAACGTATCATTTTGCAGAGTACTTTTCCGACCAGGAGTGAGGACACGTTCTATGCTCAGTGAGATGCCCTTGGAGTCAGATGGACTCACCTACCTTCGACGCTTCCGCAAGACTTAGTTATTCTCATGAGTTGGCCTTCGGCCACTTTATTGTAATCTTTATTGTAATAAAGGACTCGATATGAGATTTTGATTAATACAATGCTGTGTGATTTCCCTTTGATATATACATTGATGTACCGTGTGTGTACCAGCATGATCTTGGGATGGTACGGAAACACCGGAGACTTGACCTTTTAGGTCGGGTCGTTACACGGCGGTGGTGGTGGAGCTGATCCGGCAGAGTTTTTCTAAGCGTCACCGAATCAATCTACTAGAGGCGAAGCTTTCGGGGAGGAAGGAAGGGCTGCGCCGTGGCTTGTGGTGCAGCTGCCCTCCTCCCTCTCTCATATATATAGGGGGAAGGGGGAAGGGGTTATTCCCTAGGGTTCGACCCCTAGGGGCGGCGACCAAGAGGAGGGGGCGGCCGCCAAGGCGTGGCTTGGCCCCCAAGGCAGGGTGGCCGACCCCGTTATGGTTTCCCCCTCCACCCTTTGGCCACATGGGCCCTTGTGGAAGGGGCGGCCAGCCCACCAGGGGATGGTGTGCCTTCTCTCACAGCCCATGTGGCCCTTCGGGGCAGGTGGCCCCTTCCGGTGGACCCCCGGGACCCTCCCGGCACCCTCGGTACGCTACCGGTGATGCCCGAACTTTTCCCGATGACCAACACAGAACTTCCTATATATTAATATTTACCTCAGGACCATTCCGTAGTTCCTTGTCACATTCGGTATCTCATCCGGGACTCCGAACAACCTTCGGTCACCTACACACAAAACTCATCTATACCGAAACGTCACCGATCCTTAAGTGTGCAGACCCTGCGGGTTCGAGAACCATGTAGACATGACCGAGACACCTCTACGGTCAATAACCAATAGCGGGACCTGGATGCCCGTATTGATTCCTGGATGTTCTACGAAGATCTTTATCGATCGAACCTCTATGTCAAGGATTCAAACAATCCCATATGTTGTTCCCTTTTTTATTTAGTATGGTACTTAGCCAAGACTCGATCGTCAGTATCTTCATACCTAGTCGGTCTCGTTATCAGAAAGTCTCTTTTACTCGTTCCATAATACAAGATCCCATGGCTAACACTTAGTCACATTGCTTGCAAGGCTCATTGTGATGTTGTATTACCGAGTGAGCCCTGAGATACCTCTCCATCACACGGAGCAACAAATCCCAATGTTGATCCATGCCAACTCAATAGACACCCTCGAAGATACCTATACAGCATCTTTATAGTCACCTAGTTATGTTTCAATGTTTAATACACACAAGGTACTCCTCCGGTGTTAGTGAGTTGGATGATCACATGGTCATAGGAACAGATACTTCACACGGAAAACCATAGCAATAAACTGACACGATCATATGCTACATTTTTAGTTTGGGTCTTGTCCATCACATCATTATCCCAATGATGTGATCCCATTATCAAATGACATCTCATGTCCATGGCTACGAAACCTTCACCATCTTTGATCAATGAGCTAGCCTGCTAGAGGCATACTAGGGCCACAGTGTTGTCTATATGCCCACACATGTATTTAGTTTCCAATCAACACAATTATAGCGTGGACAATAAATGATTATCATGAACAAGGAAATATAATAAGAAACACTTTATTTATTTCGTCGGGGTCATATTTCCAACATACACCAATCTGGTGGATTTCCCTCCCGGTGACTCACAAAGCAGTTCACTATCGGGGCTAACATGGACCCCCCATAGGAAGGCGTGCTCATCGAATTCATCTGTGAGAATCGAGACATCTTTGCATGGAAGCTGTCTGACATGCCGGGTGTGCCGAGAGAATTCACTGAGCATCACCTTAATGTGCATCCTAAGTTTAAACCGATCAATCAGTTCCTCCGCCGTTTCAACGAAGAGCGGCGTAAAGCAATTGGAAAAGAGGTGGCCCGACTCTTGGTAGCAGGGTTCATCATGGAGGTGTTTCACCCGGAGTGGTTAGCAAATCCCGTGCTTGTGCTTAAGAAGAACGGCACATGGCGTATGTGTGTGGATTACACATATCATAATATGGCCTGTCCAGTTAACCCGTTTGCTCTCCCCCATATTGACCAGATTATTGATGCAACGGGGGGCTGTGAGAGTTTATGCTTCCTGGACGCATATTCAGGTTATCATTAGATCAATATGGTAGTAATGGACCAAGAGAAGACGTATTGTATAACACCTTTTGGGGCTTTCTGCTATGTGTCTGTGCCTTTCGGGCTTAAAACTGCGCATGCGACTTATCAATGTTGTGTGCAAAACTGCCTTCATAGTCAGATTGGGCGCAATGTTCATGCTTATGTGGACGACATCGTTGTCAAGTCAAGGAAAAAGGAGACTCTGCTTGACGACTTGAAGGAGACGTTTGACAACTTACGGGTCTACAAGATGATGCTTACCCAGGCCAAGTGCGTCTTTGGAGTTCCTGCAGGTAAGCTCCTGGGTTTCTTGGTTTCAGAGCGTGGTATTGAGGCTTAACCGGATAAGATAAAGGCCATCACGTCTTTGTCTAAGCCGGTGAGCGTCAATGATGTGTAGCGCTTGGCGGGTCATATTGCCGCTTTAAGCCGCTTCGTCAGCCGCCTGGGCGAGGAGGCTATTCCTCTATACTAGATGATGAAAAAGACGGATGCCTTTTTCTGGAGTAAGGATGTGGACGAGGCGCTTGAGGCGCTCAAAAAGCAGTTGGTTGAGCCGCCGATCTTGGCCGCTCCGGCTGAGAAAGAACCTTTGCTTCTCTACGTGGTGGCTAACAATAGGGCGGTCAGCGCTGCGATTGTTGTGGAGCGTAAGGAAAGAGGGAAAGAGTACCCGGTTCAGAGGCCGGTTTATTATGTCAGTGTAGTTCTCATATAATCCAAGCAACAGCATAAGCATAAGCTGATATATGGGGTGTTCATGGAAAACCGTAAGATGAAGCATTATTTCCTTGGACATCAGATCACTGTGGTTAGCTCTGCCCCATCTGGTGATATAATCCAAAACAGGGAAGCTATGGGCAGGATTGCTAAGTGGGCGTTGGAGCTTGGGCCTCTTAATCTGAAGTATGTGCCTCACACAGCTGTTAAGTCTTATGCATTGGTGAACTTCATAAATGACTGGACAGAGTGTCAGTCACCCGAGGAAAAGCCGGATAACACGTATTAGACGATTCACTTTGATGGATCCAGACAGTTGGAGGGATCAGGGGCTGGAGTTGTCTTAACTTCCCCCAAAGGTGACAAGTTCTTTTACATGCTAAGGATGATGTTTCCTTGTACTAACAATGGATCTAAGTATGAAGCCTTACTTCTTGGCCTCCGTGTGGCTAAGGAGATGAACCTGAGCCGGGTTAGATGCCTCGGCGACTCAGACCTCGTGGATCAACAAGTTTCAGGCATGTGGGATTCCAAGGACCCACGGATGGCGGCTTACCGTATGCGCTGGACATCATTGCTGGTCACTTCAAGGGTTATTAGGTGGATCATATCGAGCGTCGCAAGAACGAGGTGGCTGATGCATTGTCAAGGCTGATGCATTGTCAATGTTTTCTTAGATGTGTTGTATCACCCGTATGTTAAGCTACCTTCAGAGGAGGATCTAGCTATACCTACCCCGGAAGGGCAACTGGTGGTGTCTCTACATGCTATTCCTGATTGGACATTGCCTTACCTGGCATACCTGACTCGTGAAGAGTTGCCTGAGGAGGAGAGTTTGGCAATACCAATCGTGAGGCGATCTAATTCCATGACTATCGTCAACGGCGAGTTACATAAGTGCAGCGTTACTGGCGTTTTTCAGCGTTGTGTTTCTCTTGAAGAGGGTAGGAAGATCTTAAATGAAATACACGCTGGCGATTGCGGTCATCGTGCCGGCTCAATATCTTTGGTGGCCAAATCTTTTCGGCATGGTTTCTTCTGGTAAACGACTCATAAGGATGCAGAGGACCTGGTCACCAAGTGTGATGGATGTTAGAAGTTCGTACGACATGCTCACGTGCCGGCTTAGGAATGGTGGATGATTCCAATCACTTGGCCGTTTTTAGTATGGGGCTTGGTATGGTTGGGCCTTTCAAGAGATATAAGTACAAGAAGACCCACCTTTTGGTGGCGGTGGATAAGTTTACAGAGTGGGTGGAGGCTGAGCCGGTTAGTAAATTTGACGCGGACACGGTGGTTCAGTTTGTCAAAAAGTTGATCTATCATTTTGGTCGTCCTCATAGTATCATCACGGACAATGGAACAAATATTTCCAAGGGGGCTATGAAGGCATTCTGTGAAAGTGAGCACATCCGGCTTGATGTCTCTGATGTTCCTCATCCGCAGTCCAATGGTCTGGGATAGCGTGCTAACTAGGAGATCTTGAGACGCATCGTGCCCCGGTTTAAGGTTCCTCTACAACGAACGTCGGGTTGTTGGGTTGAGGAGTTACCATCAGTTCTCTGGAGCATCAGAACTACCCCAAACATGTCAACGGGCTATATGCCTTTCTTCATGGTTTACGGTGCAGAGGCCGTGTTACCAAGTGATATACGTCATGACTCGCCACGGGTGGTGGCTTACGTTGAAGCAGATAATGAGACAACGCGCTAGGATGCGTTAGATGCTTTGGATGAAGAGCGTGATCTTGCAGCAACTCGATCAGCTATTTATCAACAAGACCTGCACGACTATGGTAGCCACAGACTTAAGTCCCGGACGTTCCATGAAGGCGACTTGGTGTTACGTTTGATTCAAGATCAGATGGATGCACACAAGCTATCTCCCCCTTGGGAAGGACCTTTTGTGGTTAGCAGAAATCTTAACAATGGGTCATATTATCTCATTGAATTACGAGACGAGTCACGTACTTCTGGGAAGGAGACCCACTGGCCATGGAATATCGCTCATCTATGGCCTTACTATACTTGAGTCATCAACTCCCATAATTGTACATACATCCTTCGTTGTATATATCTTTTTCATATAACAAAGTTGGCATCCCTGCAAGCTGGGGCCTTTGCCGTTTTTGCATTAGAGATTTGTGCAAAGGTGGACACTTCCACATGGTCATTTGGGGCTTCCATCCCATCGGGTTTAGCTTACACACCCTCTTGATTGGCTCTTCAGCCAAAAATTGTCAAATTAGGTGGTGGCCTACAAGATGGTGGCTTGCGAGATGGCGACTTGCAAGACGGATGGCTTAGAAGATGGCGGCCTATAAGACAACAACTTACATGATGGTGCAACAGTTGACACCATCAACAAGGTCATTTGGGGGCTTCCAACCCGCCAGGGTTTAGCTTACACACCCTCTTGATCGGCTCTTCAGACACCGTAAGGCCAGGTTGTATACCCACAAGGTTACTCTGTCAACAAGGTCATTCTGGGGCTTCCAACCCACTGGGTTTAGCTTACACACCCTCTTGATCGGCTTTTCATCCACCGCAAGTTGGAGTTAAATCTGCCTGTATGCTGCTACTGCTCCGCTAGGTGACCCACGGAACTCTTGTCAGTTAATCTCAACTAGAGACCCTGAGCTGTTCAAAGTATTTGACAGTCACTCTCACTAGAGACCATGTACTGGTCAAGGTTAAACCGGCGGATCTTGACACGTGAGGGTCGGCTTACAGAAAGCGAGTATAAACTCACCCATCTCCTGCCGACTCTCCGCTATGTGGCCCGTTCGTACTCTCAAACAGTTACTCTTTTTAAGACCCTGCACTGTTTAAGGTTCAAACGACGGATTTATGTCACGTGAGAGGTAGATTATGGGACCTGGGGGTACTCATGTCCTGCTGCGCCTCTTTCTGGTTTGTTGTGCTGTTCTCAGTTAATCTCTCCTAGAGATCCTAAGCCGCTCAAAGGAGTTGACAGTCACTCTCACTAGAGACCCTGTACTGTTAAGAGTTCAAGTAGCGAGTCCACCTAGAAGAGACGACATATGAGTTTTCGAAAACAAAAAAGGAAGAAAAAGCAAGGTTATAAAAGATTTAAACATCTCTGGGTTGTGCTCTTTCAAGCCACCCTCACAACAATGCAGAACATATTCTATCTTGTTTATTTTTGCAGGTCTTCTCTCCTAATATGAGTCACCATTAAGTATGATGGAAGACTTTGTGGGAAGAATACAAGGTAGATCAAAGTGCATAAAGTGGTTCCAATTCCATACGTGCGCGATGCCATGGCTGAGGCAATTAAATTTTGATACGCCTATTACACAGCTCTCTAGGAGCCCAAAATACAACAGACATAAATATTCTGTACACTTCCAACCTCGGCGGCTCAACAGGCCGGGTTACCTTCAGTCAGGAGCAATGGGTTTCAACTTGGCGGCGGGTCATCCTGCGTCGGGTCTTTGACCTCTTGGATCTGAAGGTTGTCCACATCCCAGTTGCAGTTTAATAAAGCTTAAAACTGAGCCTCTTCAAAGAGGGGAGACGTGTCAATTTCAGGAGCAAAGAGTGGCTTACGGCGTGCAGGAATTAAGTCCCTTGCTTCAAAACTTGGGCAACGCATCCGCTTGCTATCTGTGCCGCAAGCCGCCTGGTAGGAGGTTAGGTCAATCTCGTCGACAAGAGTTGATGCAAGCACTTGGCATGCTTCATGCAGTTGGCATAATCAGCTTCAGTAAATTCAGACCTGTCGTCCTTCTTGGACGGGAAGCCATCCATCATCTCTTCCGAGGTTAGCTCAGGGGCAAAGGCCAGAGACCGTCTTAGGGAAGCCATCGCTCCCTTCCTGGAGGCTGATCGCTTTAGCTCCTCAATCTGCTTGCGCAGTGTAGACAAGACCTCTATTACTCCCTTCATGAATTTGGGGATGCCTTTCTCAGTTAGCATGGATTTGATGGTGCATAGGGTCCCAATGTACAGTTGTTCTGTCAAGGTATATAGTGCCTTCAACTTCAACAAACTGTTAGAGGATAGTTGGCGGCTCCTCTAGCCTGCAAAGAAAGTTAAATGTTATAAGCCGCTTGAAAGGTTTTTTCAACAAGGCAAGGAATTTTTCTAAGTCTTAAGTACTTACCAGAGATAGCAGCAGTCATCTTGGATATACGGCGCTTGAGGGTTTTCAGTTCTTCTGACACAAGCTTGAGCTGCTCGTCAGCTTCATCTACGAGTTTTGTCAGGGCAGCTTGCTCAGAATCAGCAGTCTTTTTGAAGGTAGCAAAGTCAGATTGGACCTTCTTAAGCTCTTCAACAGAAACCCGCAATTTCTCTTCCACCATAGCCCGGGCGGTTTGTTGGGAGGCAAATTTTTCCCTTAAGCCGGCCAGATCAGACCCGACTGTGTCCAAAGCTTCCTACATCATACAAGTAGAGTTCATGAAGCTTAAGTCGCCAAGATCAAATAGTAGTGAACCAAAGTGGTGAAGCTATTATATTACAAGTCCAAAGCAGATTCTAAGCAATATACTTGACACTTGGGGGCTAATGTTTGTGTTTTCTCTCAAAGTCTACAATGAAGTTCCGGCTCATCTTCGTAAAGTTAAGCCGACACTTGGGGGCTTTACATGGCGCTTTGAGGTAATGAAGTTCCAGCTCATCTTCCTACAAAGTTAAGCCGACACTTGGGGGCTACACCCGGCGAGTTTCTCAACATTGAAATTCTGGCTCATCATTATCATAATGACCCGGACTTGGGGGCTACACTTGGATCTAATTTTCAAGTAAGTTCTAACTTATTACATATATTAACTCGTTATTTGGGGGCTACAGGCTAAGTTATTTGTAGTGTGACAAAATTTGGAAGACCCGGTCTACTATTTGCAATACTAAACCAACTCTTGGGGGCTACATAAGGATATAAGGAAAAGGCAAGAGAAGAAGGGTACCTCATATTTTTGTTCTTCATTAGTCCAACAAGCTTGGACTCCATATTGCCCCTAGCAGAAAGGCGGTTCAGATAACCAGCATGCAATTCATCCGCACTCATTTTCTCTAACACAGGGAATTCAAAATCAAGATTCTCTGGTGATAATGTTTCAGTCTTGCTTGTGTGTTTTGTTAACACATGAGGATCAGGGGATTGATAACCCGCCCTAGTAATGACAACTTCTGGATGAGCCATGTCTTCGGCAGTCGTTGAAGGGTTGGGCGGCTTAGGATCAGCCATTGGAGGACTCTCGGGAGTGGCCATGTTGTGATCAGCCGGCTCAGCAGGTTAAGGAGTTTTTTCAGGTGCATCTTTCCTGGCATCAGAAGGCTCAACATGAGTTGCAGGAGAATCCGGCTTAGCATTCTCCACCTCTTGGACAGTAGGAGCGGTGGTAGACCCGCTTGTCTTCCTTCGTTTTGCTTGAGCCCTGGAAGCAAAAAAAGAATCATTTCACAACACAAGGAAAATATAATGATAATGTGTATTCTGGACGGTAAAGGTACGTACTCCGGATTGATTTTCAGAGGAGGAAGCTTGGAGGCAGTTGAGTCACCAGACGAAGGGGTGTCTCCTGAAAAGTTAAGTCAGTAAAAAACAGAGTAAGGTAACAAGGCAAAAGTATTACGAAGATGTTGGAGTTTGTTGAAAGACTACGTCAGCCGGCCGTTTCTGGGGATCCGGTGTCGGGACCCTCATCCTAAGACATATGAATCCAGCCTATAACACGTCACACCACTTTGCGGCCTCACGCACGGTAACCCACGGCTGCTTCCTTACCTTGGACGGGGACGCTTGCGACTTTTGGCTCACAGATATGAACATGTCGCTAGCATTCACACCTCAAATAACCCGGGTCGACACGAGTAGTTATAGACCCAAGTGGCACAACCGTACAGGGAAAGGCATACATAACCCATCACTTCAAGTGTCGGTTGATACGTCCATTTTGCATCATGATTTTATATTGATATTTATTGCATTATGGGATTTTATTACACATTTTGGTACAACACTTATGCCTTTTCTCTCTTATTTTACAAGGTTTACATGAAGAGGGAGAATGCCGGAAGCTGGAGTTCTAGACTAGAAAAGGAGCAAATCCGAGATACCTATTTTGCACAACTCCAAAAGTCCTGAAAATCTACGGACAATTATTTTGGAATATATAAAAAATATTGGGCGAAATAAATACATCAGGGGACCCACCAGGCAGCCACAAGCCTGCTAGGCGCGCCCTATCCCCCTTGGCGTGCCCCTGGGGCTTGTGGCCCACCTGGCAGCCCTCTGATGCCCATGTTCTGCTGTATTGAGGGTATCGTCCTGGAAAAAATCATAACAGAACTTTCGGGACGAAGCGCCGCCATCTCGAGGTGGAACTTGTGCAGAACCAATCTAGAGCTCCGGCAGGGCGATCCTGCCGGGGAAACTTCCCTTCCAGAGGGGCAAATCAAAGACATCATCATCACCAACGATCCTCTCATCAAGAGGGGGTCAATCTCCATCAACATCTTCATCAGCACCATCTCCTCTTCAAATCCTAGTTCATTTCTTGTATCTGATCTTTGTCTCAAAACCTCAGATTGGTACCGGTCGACAAAGTTGTCAGAATCGCGACTCAAATCTTAGAATCTTATGATCTTACGATCCAAAATGGCCCCTCCGATTCTATGATTTTCCTCATATAATCAAAGTTTCTACGATCCTTATTGTTAAGATTCTACGAGTCATGATCCTAGCAATAGAGCTCCAATCCGATTCGTAATCGTGATTCTGACAACTTTGCCTGTGGGTTGCTAGTAGTGTTGATTACTAATTGTAGTTGATGCTAGTTGGTTTACTTAGTGGAAGATCATATTTTTAGATCCTTTATCATGATTAATACTCCTCTGATTATGAACATGAATATGCTTTGTGAGTAGTTACGTTTGTTCCCGAGGACATGGGATAAATCTTGTTATAAGTAATCATGTGAATTTGGTATTCGTTCGATATTTTGATGAGATGTATGTTGTCTTTCCTCTAGTGGTGTTATGTGAACATCGACTACATAACACTTCACCATTGTTTGGGCCTAGAGGAAGGCATTGGGAAGTAATAAGTAGATGATGGGTTGCTAGAGTGACAGAAGCTTAAACCCTAGTTTATGTGTTGCTTCGTAAGGGGCTAATTTGGATCCACATGTTTCATGCTATGGTTAGATTTATCTTAATTCTTCTTTCATAGTTGCATATGCTCGCGGGAGGGGTTAATCATAAGTGGGAGGCTTGTCCAAGGAAGGGCAGCACCCAAGCACCGGTCCACCCACATATCAAATTATCAAAGTAACGAACACAAATCATATGAGCATGATGAATACTAGCTTGAAATATATACCTATGTGTCCTCGGGAGCGCCTTGCTTTATATAAGAGTTTGTCCAGGCTTGTCCTTTGATATAAAAAGGATTGGGCCACCTTGCTTCACCTTTGTTACAATTGTTACTTGCTACCCATTACGAATTATCCTTTCACAAACTATTTGTTACCAATAATTTCAGTGATTGCAGAGAATACCTTACTAAGAACCACTTGTCATTTCCTTCTGCTCCTCGTTGGGTTCGACACTCTTACTTATAGAAAGGACTACGATAGATCACATATACTTGTGAGTCATCATCGGTCATCAGCATGTGTACACGAGTCATAGCAAGCTATAGGGACTCCATTACGTCGTGGGACATTAATGTCATCACTGCATGTAGACGAGTCGTAGTAGGCTATAGGGACTCCATTACACTGTGAGACATTTCCTTGAAGGGACAGACACAACATCAAATAAGGATACACGCCGGTCAATCAATCTGTCCGGAGCAGTAGCAAGCTACCGAGGCTCATGGAAGCACAAAGAGGCATTTCCCTATAAATAAGGCTAGCATAGGCACACAACTAGGTGTCGAATACCACACATACCAATGCATTTCAATCATACACGCACTATGCATGATATGCATACATACAACATGGCATCACAACAAAACTCTACGACTCAAGTATTATTTCGAGACTAATAAGAGCCAACATAGTGTGGTATTACAAACAGGGGTCACACGATCCAACACTAAAGTCATACAAGCAACAGGAGGAAGCAAAACTTGTCTGGGTACATAAATCCACTAAAAGTGGCCGGAGGAGCCTAAAAGGCTACAACAACCCTACCAAAGGAGCCAGACCTCTGTCTATGATTCCCAAGCTAATATGGTCAACCCTACCAAGAATCACTAATGAGTCTGAAGTTTCATCTGCAAAAACATAAACAAACAAACATGAGTACAAAAGGTACTCAGTAAGACTTACATCAGAACTATCTACATATGCATCATTTTCAGCAAGGGGGTTGTGGAGTTTACTGTAGCAAGACAACTTTGACTCTTTGCAAACATGTACTACGTTTATGAATACTTTCTTTGAGGTGGTGTATCACTCACGAGTCCACATATTCACCGGATCAATACACCACTATGGATCCTCTCTCGACTTCCTACGAGAAGCCAACCATAGCACTCACACTTAAATGGAGAATTTTAGAGTATCCATTTAAGTTCTCTATGAACAATGCAAGTCTTCAAGTAGTCCATATCCGAGGACGCGGCTATTCGAATAGATAGATTACCCTGCAGGGGTGTACTTCGTCACACATGCTACCGCCACTTATCACCATGTGCACTAAAAAGGCACCTCGGCAACCTTCAATTGGAAGACCAGTGAGGGAGTCAGCCACGAACGTTAACCTTCAATGACTAACGTCCAAGGCAGTCGCCTATCTGAGTTGGAACCCATAATGGAAGTCTGGTCGAGGTTTCCAACATGGCCTCAAACGTTGTGGGCAGGGCCCCAAGCCGGTCCCGATTGGGACGTTCATCCACTTTGCAGGCCGTGCCACACCTATCAACGTTTTGAACTACTGCAACTCCTGGACTGAGAGCAGGGTAGGTTAATAGGCCGAGAGGGGTCAAGTTACCGGATCCCAATGTGCGGTAGTAGCTAGTCTTGGAACACAAACGCGGAACTCAGTTCCTATTAGCGGCTTCAATGAGACAACCCACCATGTACTCCTACATGGCCTCTCATCGCTACCTTTACCAAAACGGGTTCACTTAGCCCTCATCATCAGGACACATTCACTTCACTTCGGTTCATCACCCAGATGAATCAGACCTGACACAACTCTAAGCATAGCAAGTATAACAGGGTTATAGCACAACATGGCTCAAGCATCTACCAGGTATGCTAGGTGCTTGGTTTAGCTATTTACTGTGACAATGATAGGTCATGCAAAGGAATGGGTTCATCTACCGCAACACAAGTAGTAGTTGAATCGCATAGTCCTAATGCATTGAAACGAGAGCAATAGCGAGAGAGTGGGATTGTATCGAATATGCTCTAGGGGGGTTTGCTTGCCTGACACTTCTGAAAATAGCAATGAGTCTTCATCGTTGGCATCAATCTCAACGTCGGAATAACATTTACCGAGAGGGAACTAACACCGACAAACAACAAAACAATAACATTCAATCTGATGCAACAAACATGATGCATGATATGCCATGTTATGGTGCTGAATTGACCTAATGCAACATTTAGTCATATTAATTGAAATGGAATTCAAGTATATACTAAATTCCAACTCCATCACTATTTTTCAAATTATCCTAATCACCATTTGTCCTAGTTGGTGTTGTTAACTTGCTCAAACATGCATGGTCATGGCATAAACAGATTCATTGGATTTTTTTGATCATTTTTCATAGATAAATTATTTTCATCTCACTTACAGATTATTTTCTATGTTTTTAGTAGTCTAAAGTATTTTCTGAAATATAATAAATCATTTAAGAGTTATTTAAATTCCAGAAACATTTACTGTGTCAGCATGATGTCAGGGTGACCTCAGCAGGTCAACAGTGCCACCCAGAGTCAAAATGACCAGTGGATCCCACTGGTCAGTGGCTCAGGGTCAGCCACATAGGCTGACTTGTGGGCCCTTGTCAACCTTGACATGGCCAGGTCAAAACTGACCGGTGGGTCCCGTCAGTCAGTGACACAGGGACTAATTATGATTTTCTTAAACTAACTAGTTAATTAACCTTGCGGGTCTCGCTATCAGTGTGCATTAGGATTAATTAGTGCGTCATTAACTGCTAATGATAGTGGCACATCATCATGCCGGCGGCTGAACGCCGGCGACCGACAAACGAGGCGGTGGCTCACCGGACTTGCACTTCCGGCATCCAATCGGTGCGTTGAGGGCACCTGAGAGGACCTCTTGCCCGCCCGCATCCGATGGGGCAAACCTAAGGCACGGGGGTCGCCGGAGCTGACGATGGCAAGCTCATCCGCGGCGGTCGAAGTTCAGCCATGGCAGGGGCTAGCTAGAGGGAGCGTGCGAGGGCGTGGGGTTAGGGGAAATGTTGAGTAGCTCACTGTGAATCGACCAGTGATCTCAGCGGGCTCGGGGACGGGCGAAGGCTGGCGAATCGGCGACGGGGAGAGGCGGTTGGTGGTGGGGAAGACGACATCAGCTTAGCTTCGTAGTGCTCCCAGCAACGCCTGGCTCCACGGGGAGGTCGACGGGGTCACGGCGGAGCTCGGAGGGGCAATAGGCGGAGGAGGGGCATGCCCTAGCTATGTGGGAGGCGACAGCAATGGTGGCTGCGGCTGTGTGCGGGAGAGAACGACAGAAGGGGAGAGAGAGCAACAGGGGGGACAATGAGCTCGAGGGGCTCCAGGTGGCCCTCTAGCTCGGATAGGGATGCGGGGGAGGCCGCCAGCGCAAGCGGGAGTTGGCGTGGTGGTATGGCCGTGCTTGTCTTCCCCTCTACCTACTAGCAGATGTGGAAGACGACACTGCCCTTAGGTCGGGGCATTTCTGCTACAGGGAGGCCCAGGTAAGCCTTTGTCTTTTATTTTTATTTCTTGTTTTCTTTTTGCTGACATTTGTTTTGGTTTAGATAAAATACTAAACCATTTTTTTCAACACCTGAAAAATTATCATGTGAGCTTAATGGATTTTACCAGTGCCACATAAAAAGTTTCAGTTTTATTGGAATAATACTTTATATATCATAAATATAATGCAATGGAAATAGTTGTTGGATTAAAACAAATGCCCATAACAAATATTTCTGTGATTCCAAAAATATTGGTTGAATTTAAACTCTAGCCAATATTTCCACACAATATTTGGAACATTTTGTTGGAATGATCTGGAGAAAATTTTATCTTGCTTGTTTTGTTAAAATTGTTTTTCCGAGGCTTGACAATTCCCCAATTCAAATTAATTTGTATTTTAAATGCATGCATGAAATGCAAAGACCGGGAAGGTTATACTAGGGCTGTGACAGCCGGAGAGTTCGGTAAGCCGGCCATGAGTTCTTCAGAGCTGGTGCTCCGGGTCTAACGTCGAGACTCGTGCTATTAGTTTTTTCAAAACAAATCGGGATCTAAGTAAGCAAGAGGTTGTGAAAATGGAACTTTTTGGATGACCCGCCATATTTTCCCTTGCGGTAAGACTCTTGAGTTGAAGGAAAGGTAAGTTACCTCAGGGGCGTCTGCATGACTTATTTCCGCTTCTTCCTATGTACAATTACCATCAATAAGTTGCACAGAGAGACGACCAAGGGAATCAAGTTCTACCTCTGAATTGTTAAGTTCAAGCAGTTCTTGAGCAGAAGTTTTCTTCTTACAGCCGTGGGCTTTACCCGCCTAAGACTTCTTCTTCAAAGGAGGAGTATATTTTTTTCTTCCATAAGTTAGAGCCGACCTATGCGTAAACCGCCAAGGGGTTATAGGAGCAAGGCAGAAGTTCAAGACGAGAACAAACAGTTTCATGAAAAAGGTTTTCTTACGTCTGGAGCTGGGTTCTTGACGCAGAAAGGTTTCAACCCAGTTTTGTTGTAAACCGCCTGGGTTTCGCCAAGAAGTGACTTGACGGTAGAATTAATGTCTTGTTCTGTCAAGGGAGTGGTGTTGAAGCAGAGAGGGTCATCCCTTTCACCCATAAATTTGCACATAAGCCAGTCGCGCCGGCTTAATGGCAAGACTTTCCATGAAACCTAGCAATAGGTTAGGTCGACACTAGTTAAGCCATTTGCCAGAAGGGCCTTGATTTTTGCAAAAGTCAGAGCATACTTCACTCGATCTACGGTGGACATCCGATTCGGAAGCTCGATGGAAGTGCAAAGCCGGGTAGGACGATGACCTAGCAACGGTTTCTCCTCCTTGGGAGAGCTGTCTTGGCAGTAAAACCAAGTCTTGTTCCAATCTTTAGGGTGACTTGGCATGAGGGTGGCTGTATAGGGATGCCGAAGTCTTGTTCCAATCTATAAGCTGCCATAGGGCTGATCTCTCCGTCTTTGGATAGAGATGCCGCCTAGTTCTAAACTTGATCCAGCCGCCACTTCAGTTTGGCGATTGACATAGAAGAAATCACGGAAGAGGTCAACATACGACTCTTCTTGTAGATATACTTCACATAGGACTTGAAATTGGCACATATTGGTGATAGAGTTTGGGGCTATGTCTTGAGGGTGAAGACTAAAGAAGTGAAGAACGTCCCGGAAGAATTTTGACCCGGGCGGGCTGAAACCATGGAGGAGGTGATCAGTGAATATGACGACTTCCCCTTCCTTAGAGGTGGGCCTGATTTCTGGCCCTGGAACCCGCCAATGAATAACATCCTGAGCCGACAATGAACTAGTCTCTACGAAGTCAAGCAGAAGCTGCTTGGTGACTCCGAAGCCAACCCAGTCACAGGATGAGGGTGCTCTTGACATGGTGGCAGGCAAACTGTGAGAAAGTGCAATATATTGCAGATTAAAAACACTAAAGAATCAAAACAGCTATGGTCAGCATGATGGTGGGGCGCTAAGCCACCGACATATTTTATCATACAGCCGGCAATTTGATGGCGGGTTAAGTGGATAAGACGATACCAGAAATATTACGAAATATGAATAAACATGTTTCACATGTTACGACCATGGCTACAAGATCTACAGGCAAGGAAAAAATGAAATATATTCAAGACCTAGAAAAGGAGTCGTGGAAGAATGAGATGCAGATCTACAATAAGAGGATATTGACCTTCAACGAACAGTCGCGACGGATTAACAGCGTTGTGAGATTCAAGGGACTACTTATCGATCTACATTATGAAGGGCAGCATGACGAACAGCGAAGAACACTAAACAAACCCGATGAACTCGGGGGGGGCGGTCCTACATGAGATGGATGCATATTTGACAAAGGTTGAAATAATACCTTGCGGATGCGGACAGACTGGCGGAGCTCTGGACTGAATCAGGTTGATGCAGCGGCCGGGGTTGGTGACGACGGCGAGGTCCGGTCGACGCGGTGGTGTTTTGGAGGCACGAACGTCAAAAGGAGGAAGAACAAGACAAGTTGCGGCGGAGAAAGGAAAAATGTCCCCTCGTGTCCCTATTTTTGAGGTGGGATGGCAAACAGTGCACACGAGAATCGAGGAGGCGTAGCGATGATTGACCGAAGGGGGCGCCTCGATTTTCGGGCCGACCGTTTAATGAAATAGTCCTTGCAAATGTCATGGAATCTTTTTTGGATATCCATGGTGACGTCACGGCGGGTTATGAATTTACCTCTTTGAGGTCACAAGGATGTGAGACTCACTGCCAAATGAATGTGAAGATTGACATGGGCAGGCTCAAATCAATCTGGGGGCTAATATTGGGGATATAACCCCGTGGTAAGAGCCGCCCATGTAGCGACCCGACTCAAAACGAGTCAAGCCTCTGTGTTCTCTGTGCCATCCCTGGATCACTATGCTGGCACACACAGTACATCAATGTATATATCAAAGTGCAATCACATGTAAATAGCGTAAAACTGATATATACCTTAAAATAGCAGCGGATACAGTCAACGGGAGTGGAGTCCCAATAAAACCAACGGCAAGTTGAGTGCAGACTGTAACCCTGAATCGTACTCTTACCCGTTGTAGAAGAGTATCTGCAACATGATACGTTGCAGCTGTGTAGGTCAGTACATTGAATGTACTAGCAAGATCACCATAGTAGAACAGAAGAATAAAGACTATTCTATATGCAAAGGCTTTGTGGCTCTGTGTCTAAGTTTTTGCGTAAAAGCTGAATTTATTTTCCCTACAACAAAGGAATATCAGGAATTTCACTATGGAGTTACCTATCATGACATGGTTCCGCCAACCAATGTCTCAATGCCCACAAGTATCTTAAGTTGCCCACAATTAGTTATCAGTCCAGTGTTGAGAGTTCAGAGATAGATCCAAGTCTAGAAGCTCGAATTATCTGTAATCGGGGACACGGCTAATCGATTAGGTTTAACTCTGCAGAGTGTTGTGTACTTTACCCACAAGATTCTTTCCCTCCTGGTAAGTCCTCGCACTGCCTGGTGTTTGAGAACAGGATGAAAGAAACATGGTCTTTCAGAGTGCTTCCCTGACTGTCCGACAGGGCCCATCCCAATCCTAACGTCGACTACATCTCGTAGCACTGCCCAGCAGAGTCACAACAAAGATCAACCAAGCCAGAGCCCATAATGACTTGTGGCTACACAGGTAAGCTTCCGGGCATGAAGTATTCATCCTTCTCTTTGAGTCTGGGTGAAGCTTTCCGCAAGATGTCATGCCGCTTCTCCATGCATCCCGGCCATCCACTGGTTTCTCCAGGGATGCCCAATCAACCATCCTTCACCCAGTAGTGTGTATTGAAAACTTGTCTTCTCGAGTCTTGAAGTCTTGAAGTCTTGAAGATGCAGGACTTGAAGATGTCTTCATGAAGTCGTCGTTTTGACGTGGAGTCCTTCTTCACACCACTCACGAACACTCATACCAGAACCCATCTACGTTCGCATAGCATTGCACTAACTAGCGTTCCCGGGGCTTTAGTAACAAGTGGTGGGTTCCTACCTCATGCATTCTACTCAACTACAAGAGTTTCAATAACACTACGGGAGGGATCTGTTGAATGATGTCACTACATGCAATAAAACATAGGTATGAAAAGATGGTCAAAGTGAACTTGCCTGTACTGTTGATGAAGATAAAGATCGCTCTCAGAAATAACTTGATAGACTATACGTCACTCTCCGATGAAAATCTATATAACAAACATTGCATTTATAAGCACACACTTCTAGCAATCAAAACTGACAATCACAATGTAACACAAGAACAAAAGCAACAAGGTTGATGAAGGAAACACTTAAGACAAAATTGAAACACAAAACTCCAACAAATTCAAAAGTAACACAAAAACCCAAAACAAAGTAAAATATAATAAAAAGGATTTTAGTAAATATTTTGTTAGCAAAATGAATTACTTTTGAAGAATAAGTAAAACTATGAAAACAACATTCTAACAACATGAGTGTGAACTTAATTACAAGCACAACCATAAACTAAAAGAAAACAAATTATGAAACAACTAAGTTAACAGAAAAATAAATTGTAAAAGCATTTATTATAAAAAATAATTAAGTCATCTATAACTTTGTGAAAAGAGTTTCTATGAAACTAAATTGTTTTTATAACATATTACCTAATGAAAATAATATAGTTTTCCTATCATAATAGAACTAATCTAAATTATTTTTATTAAGAAAATATTTCTTAACATAAAAGAATTAATACAAATTTTATTTGAAAACAGAATCTAATTACTTAAAACTTTAGTTAAAAGAACTGTTATTAACAAATTTGCTTTTAAAACAACTATACCTATTTGAAAGAGGGTATAGATCCCTACGACAAAATTTATAAACTAAACAAATTAACTTTTGTTAACAGCAAGTAAATTACTAAGGTTTGAAACAACAAAACTAAATGAAATCTGAGACTTAGAATAAATCATATTCAGATTTTCAAAACAAAACAAATAAATCAATTTAATTAAATTAATAGGAAACTACACAGATTCTGTTTGGTTTGAAAACACTATTTAAAATTATTATAAAATTCTCAAACTCTACCTAATGATATCTATGGTCACTGGTGACAAGTAGGAAAAAGAACCATTCAAAAATTCATTTTAGAACTCAGGATATTCAGAAAACAAAATTTAAATCAAATCTGTTCAAATTCAAATTTAAATGTTCAAACATGGTCAAATTTGGTATGTACAGAAACTAGATAATTTTTTTTGATCTAATGCAAAAAGAATCAATTTAAAATAGTTAAAAACATAAAAGATATGATTAAAATGAAAACAAAGCTAAATCTGTTTTTAAAACAGAAAACAAAAAAAAACGAAAAACTTAACGAGCGGTCAGGGGGTGACGTGGCGCTCTCTGGTTAGTCTAGGTGTGTGCGTGCGGAGTGTTACGGGCGGTCGACCAAACTATAATGCGTACCGGTTCGGTTTTAAGTTGGATCTAATCCTACGCGTAGATCTACGATTGGACGGTCTAGGGAGAGGAGGAGCTCACAGTGGGGATGGGGTCGCCGGCGAGGGCTTCTCCGGCGAGGCCGAGACGACGTGGTTGACATGGGCGGCGCTCCGGTGGTCCTCCGGCGACGGCGAGGGCACTAATTGACGGCGGCGAGTACGGCGAGCACGTCGGTGGCGTTAGTGAGGCTCGGGGGCGTCGGAGTCGACGGGCAAGAGCTCCGGGGTGGCGGTGGTGTTTCGGGTGTCGACGGAGAAGGGGTTCTGATGGGTCTCCGGTGAGGCAGAGGGGATGGGGAGGTGCGGGCGAGTGAGAGAGAAAGGTTTATGGGCTCTGGGGTTCTCGGGGAAAGTCGGGTGGTGCGGGGGCGCGACAATGGCGCGGCGGTGACAAGGATTTCCGACGAGCGATTCCGGCGAGGTGAAGGCTCGGGGAGAGGGGGAAACAAAGAGAATGGATGCGGGAGAGGGGTGGGGTACTTATAGGGGCAGTGCGGTGGTCGGAAGGGCACGAGGGGCGAGATCCGTGGAGAGGGGTCACCGGAGGTCGTCGGGCGCGTGGGAGGAGGGTGATGACCGGCGACGGTTTCGGTCGGGTGCGTGGGTCCCGCTGGTCAGAGAGAGAAAGAGGGAGACGTAGTCTGCGGGCGACCGTTACGAAATGAATTCGGCTTTAAAGGCTGTGGGCCGGCCGGTTTTATTATAAACCGTTACCGTTTTCTATTTATGATTTTACCAGAGCCATAAAACTTGTTCAATGCATTCTACTAAATTCCAATTATAGTCAAATTTTATATCAGAATTAACAGAATAATAAATTCCATTTAATGGACATTTTTATTCTTGCTTTTGAATACTTTGGAAAAAATATTATTTTCAGAAATTGCCCTTTTGCTTTTAAATCCCTTTGCAAATATTTTTTTTCAGAATAACCCCTGGTTTTTATTATTCAAATAAATCACCAAGAAGTTCCTGGTGTGGAGTGTCATGTTACTTCTCTCAAATTTTTGTCAGGGGTTTGAATACTTTGAAAATTGGAATAGGAACCAAATATGAAATGATTCCAAAAGAAAATCCAGAGATTTTCACATTCACTATTCAAAGATTTATTTTAAACTTCCAACTCATATTTCATATAATTTGAAGAAGTCATTTTATCTTCTCTCATGAAAATCATTGAGTTGCTTAAAGTTTTCTGAATTTGAAATATTTTCAAAATGGAAATTCAAATCATTTTCAAATCCCTTTTCATTTCTTTAAATGGAAGAAGTCATGTCATCTTCACTCTAAGGTTTTGTGATGAAATGAATTTGAATTCCTGGTGATTAAAATGCAGATTGAAAGTTTTGGGAAGGTCATTTCATTCCCTCTCATCAAACTTTCAAAAAGTTTCAAATTTCACTCACTTTCAATCACTCAAACAAACAAACAAACAATCATTCTAATAATTATTATAACATTCCAAAGTTTGGGATGTTACAGCCCAGGAGGGGCTGGGTCATACCTGGCCTCTCATTATCAAGTGGGCCGGAAGATGAAGGCCGGGCCGCATGGCGGCTTGCGAGATGGGCCAAGACGGAGGCCCAAGACAGAAGATGGTGTAAGACCCGGGGGGTTGAGCCGCCCGGAGATGGCTTGACCAAGAAGGCAAGGAGGCTTAGAGACAGGATTGAATACAGTGTAAGAGTCAGTTTGAGACTCGTGTAACCCGGGGCTTCGACCTCCTATATAAAGGCAAGACCCTGGGCGGCTTATACAGAAACCAATCGATCGAGAGCTAGGTAGAGAGAATACACTCCCTTGTAATTGATACTCCAATCAATACAACACAAAGCAGGACGTAGGCTTTTACCTCTTCTCAAGGGGCTGAACTTGGGTAAACCCGTGTCTTTCGTCCCGATCAACACCTTTGGGTCCACCGCCTTAGCGATGGCCTCGAACCTAAGTCTTCGAACATCTACCGTGATAAAACCACGACATATAGCTAGAAAGCTTTATGATGAGTGGGAACCTACTATTAAAATTCAAATTCAATATTATGAGTGCTATGCTTTGTGTGATTTGGGTGCTAGTGTTTCCACGATTCCAAAAACTTTATGTGATGTGCTAGGTTTCCATTAACTTGGTGATTGCTCTTTAAATTTGCACCTAGCGGATTCCACTATTAAGAAACCTATGGGAAGGATTAATGATGTTCTTATTATTGCAAATAGCAATTATGTGCCTGTAGATTTCATTGTTCTTGATATAGAATGCAATCCTACATGTCCTATTATTCTTGGTAGACCTTTCCTTAGAACAATCGGTGCAATTATTGATCTGAAAGAAGGAAATATTAGATTCCAATTTCCATTAAGGAAGGGCATGGAGCACTTTCCTAGAAATATAAATAAATTACCTTATGAATCCATTATGAGAGCCACTTATGGATTGCATATCAAAGATGACAATACCTAGATCTATTGTGTTTTGCCTAGCTAAGGGCGTTAAATAATAGCGCTTGTTGGGAGGCAACCCAATTTTGTTTTTGCTTTCTGTTTTTGTCTCTATTCTATAGTCTTTTACATATTATTTCAACTGTTTTAATGTTTTAGTTAGTGTTTGATCCAAGTAAGACCTTTAGGTGGTCTACAGTGATTGTTGATTTGATCTTGCTAAAAAACAGAAACTTTTATGCTCATTCGAGGAATTTTACAAGTTCACCAGATCGTTTAATATTCCTGAATTGCTTACACAAGATTGATATATGATTTACCCTGAATGTCCTAATTTTTTAGAATTTTTGAACTTATAGAGGTATTCGAAGTCTATAAATTGCTACAGACTATTCTGTTTTTGACAGATTATGTTTTGTTTGTGTTGTTTGCTTGTTTTGATGCATCTATGGTTGTATCGGGGGGTATGAACCATGGAGAAGTTGGAACACAGAAGATATTACAACAATATAAATAACGAATGATTTCACAACAATACCTAAAGTGGTGATTTATTTTTCTTGTACTAACGAATCTCATGAATTTTCCGTTAAGTTTTGTGTTGTGAAGTTTTCAAGTTTTGGGTAAAGATTTGATGGACTATGGAATAAGGAGTGGCAAGAGACTAATCTTGGGGATACCCAAGGCACCCCAGGTATATTCAAGGATGCCAAAGAGCCTAAGCTTGGGGATGTCCTGGAAGGCATCCCCTCTTTCATCTTCAATCCATTGATAAAATTACTTGAGGCTATATTTTTATTCACCACATGATATGTGTTTTGCTTGGAGCGTCTTGTATGATATGAGTCTTTGATTTTTAGTTTGACACAATCATACTTGATGAACACACACCTTTTGAGAGGGACACGCATTAATCGTAAATTTATTAGAATACTCTTTATGCTTCACTTATATCTTTTGAGCTAGGCAATGTTGCTCTAGTGCTTCGCTTATATCTTATTAGAGCACAATGGTGGTTTTATTTTATAGAAACATTGAACTCTCTTGCTTCACTTATATTATTTTGAGAGTTCCTTTAAAAAACATGGTAATTGGTTTAAGTTATGAATTTAGTCCTAATATAATGTTATCCAAAAGGGATATAATAAAACTTTCATATAAAGTGCATTGAATACTATAAGAAGTTTGATTCCTTATGATTGTTTTGAGATACAAAGATGGTGATATTAGTGTAATGCTAGTGAGTAATTATGGAATTTTAGAGATACTTGTGTTCAAGTTTTTGATTCACGTAGCATGCACGTATGGTTAACCATTAGGTAAAAAAGTCGGAGCATGATTTGTTTATTGATTGTCATCCTTTGTGTAAGAGTCGGGGGCGCGCGATGGTTAACTCCTACCAACCTCTCCCCTAGGAGCAGGTGTCTAATACTTTGCTTTGATAACTAATAGACTTTGGGAGTAAGTATGTGAGTTATTTATGACTAATGTGAATCCATGGATTATACACACTCTCACCCTTCCACCTTTGCTAGCCTCTCTAGTGCCGCGCAACTTTCGTCGGTGCATTAAACTCACCTTCCTCAAAAGAGCCACCAAATTACCTTCCTCAAAACAGCCAACATACCTTCCTATTAAGTCATTTCCATAGCCATTCCGAGATATATTGCCATGCAACTTCCACCTTTCCATTTATTATGACACGCACCATCATTGTCATATTGCTTTGCTTGATCGTAAGATAGCTAGCATGATGTTTTCATAGCTTGTTCGTTTTTACGTCATTTCCTATGCTAGATCGTTGCATATCCCGGTACACTGCCACAGGCATTCATATAGAGTCATATGTTGTTCTAGTATTGAGGTGTAAGTAAATAAAAGTGTGATTATTATCATTACAGCATTGTCCCATTTGAGGAAAGGGTGATGGAAGCTATGATTCCCTCACAAGTTGGGATGAGTCTCCGGACTCTACAAAAAATAAAAGAGGCCAATGAAGCCCACAAAAAAGAAAGGCCAAAGAAGCCCACCAAAAAACAAGAGAGACAAAATAGAGAAGGGACAATGCTACTATCCTTTTCCACACTTGTGCTTCAAAGTAGCACCATGATCTTCATGATAGAGAGTATCCTATTTTGTCACTTTCATATACTGGTGGGAATTTTCATTTATAACTTGGCTTGTATATTCCAATGATGGGCTTCCTCAAATTTCCCTAGGTCTTCATGAGGGAGCAAGTTGGATGCACACCCACTTAGTTTTCTTTTGAGCTTTCATACACTTATAGATCTAGTCATCCATTGCATGGGAATACCTACTCACCCGCATCGATATCTATTGAAGGGCATTTCCATAGCCTATTGATACGCCTAATTGATGTGAGACTATCTTCTCCTTTTTCTCTCACAACCTCCACCATATTCTATTCCACCTATAGTGCTATATCCATGGGTCCCGCTCTTGTATTGCGTGAAATTTGAAAAGTTTGAGAACATAAAAGTGTGAAACAATTGCTTGACTTGTCATGAGGGTTGTGCATGATTTAAATAATTTGCGTGGGGAAGACAGAGCATAGCCAGACCATATGATTTTGTAGGGATAACTTTCTTTGTCCATGTTATATTGAAAGGATACAATCGCCTTGTTAGTATGCTTGAAGTATTATTGTTTTTATGTCAATATTAAACTTTTTTCGAATCCTACGGATCTAAACATTCATGCCACAAGAAATAATATTAAATGGATAAATATCTTAGGTAGCATTCCACATCAAAAATTCTGTTTCTATCATTTACCTACTCGAGGACTAGCAGGAATTAAGGTTGGGATGCTCATATGTCTCCAACATATTTATAATTTTTGATTGTTCCATGCTATTATATTATATGTTTTGGATGTTTTATGTGCATTAATATGCTATTTTATATTATTTTTGGGACTAATCTATTAACCTACAGCCCAGTGCTAGTTTATTTTTTTTCCTTGTTTTTGAATATTGTAGATAAGGAATTTTAAATGGAGTCCAAACGGAATAAAATTCTAGGACTGTTTTTTAGAGCAAAAGCAATCTACGGAGCTTGGAGAAGAAGTCGGGGGGGCTACGAGTGGGCCCACCATGGCTCCCCTAACCCTAATTCTTGGCCTATACATTCCCAAATAATTCATCTACATCAAAAATAGTGACGACCATAATTCTCCGCCACTGAAAGCCTCTGTTCCCATGAGATCCCATCTTGGAGCCTTTTCCGGTAATTTTCCGGAGAGGGATTCGATCATGGAGGGTATCTACATCAACTCCATTGCCCCCCTGATGATGCGTGAATAGTTCACCACAGACCTACAGGTGCATATCTAGTAGCTAGATGGCTTCTTCTCTCTCTTTGTTCTTCAATACCATATTCTTCATGATCTTCATGGAGATCTATCAAATGTAATACTCTTTTGCGATATGTTTGTCGAGATCCGATAAATTGTGGGTTTATGATCAGATTATCTATGAATCTTATTTGAATCTTCTCTAACTTCTTATATGCATGATTTCATATCTTTGCAAGTCTCTTCGATTTATTGGTTCGGTTTGGCCAAATAGATTGGTAATTCTTGCAATGAGAGAAGTGCTTAGTTTTGGGTTCAATCATGTGGTGTCCTCACCCAGTGACATAGTAGGGGTAGCGAGGCACATATTATATTTTTGCCACCAAGGGTAAAAAGGTGGGGTTTTCATCAAATTGCTTGAGTTTATCCCTCTACATCATGTCATCTTACTTAATGTGTTACTCTTTTCTTCATGAACTTAATACTCTAGATGCAGGCAGGAGTCGATCGATGTTTGGAGTAATGGTAGTAGATGCAGGCAGGAGTCAGTCTACTTGACACGGACGTGATGCCTATATGCATAATCATTGCCTTAAATATCTTCATAACTATGCACTTTTCTATCAATTGCTCGACAGTAATTTGTTCACCCACCATATTATTTTCCTTCAAGAGAGAAGCCTCTAGTGAAACCTATGGCCCCCGGATCTATTTTCCATATTATATTTTCAGATCTATAAACGAAAAACACCAAAAATACTTCGCTATGTTCTTTTACTTTTGCTTTTAGTAATCTCTTATATGTATATCTACTGTATCTAATCCTTGCAAGTAACCGTGAAGGGATTAACAACCCCTTTTCTGCATTCGGTGCAATGTCCGATTATTTGTGTAGGTACATCTTTTGGGAACTTGCTTGTTTCTCCTACTGGAGTGATACCTTGGTTCCCAACAACCGAGGAAAATACTCATCTACTTTGCTGCATTGCCCTTTCCTCTTCAAGGGAAAACGAACACAAGCTCAAGAAGTAGCATGCTTCTCCAGCTTGGAGTTCATAATGTTCTGAATGTAGGGTGCATAGCAGCATGAGCGCTTGTGATCAGTGATGTCTACTACACAGCTTTCTTCTTGTAGACTCGTGTTGGGCCTCCAAGCGCCGAGTTTTGTAGGACAGTAGCAAATTTCCTTCAAGTGGATGACCTAAGGTTTATCAATCTGTGGGAGGCATAGGATGAAGATGGTCTCTCTCGAACAACCATGCAACCAAATAACAAAGAATCTCTTGTGTCCCCCCCACACCCAATAAAATGGTAAATTGTATAGGTGCACTAGTTCGGCAAAGAGATGGTGATACAAGTTTAATATGGATAGTAGGTATATGTTTTTGTAATCTGCAAATATAAAAATAGCAAGGTAACTAATGATAAAAGTGAGCACAAACAGTATTGCAATGCTTGAAAACAAGGCCTAGGTTTCACACTTTCACTAGTGCAAGTTTTGTCAACAATACTGACATAGTTGAATGATATGTAAATCCCTCACGTGCAATAAAGAGTTCACTCCAAAGTCACAAATAGCGGAGATCCAAAAAATAAATTATTGTAGGGTACGAAACAACCTCAAAGTTATCTTTTCCGATCAATCTTATGAGCTATCCCTATAAGTGTCATGAACAGCCCTAGAGTTCGTACTAAAATAACACCTTAAGATACACATCAACCAAAACCCGAATGTCACCTAGATACTCCAATGTCACCACGAGTACCCATTTGCTTGATTATATGATATGCATCACACAATTTCAGATTCATCATGTTCAATCCAACACAAAGAACCTCAAAGAGTGTCCCAAAGTTTCTACCGGAGACTCAAGAAGAAAACATGTGCCGACCCCTATGCATAAATTCCCAAGGTCATGGAACCCGCAAGTTGATCAGCAAAACATACATCAAGTGGATCAATAGAACATCCCGTTGTCACAATGGATATCCCATCGCAAGACATACATCAAGTGTTCTCAAATCCTTAAAGACTCAATCCAATAAGAAACCTTCAAAGGGAAAACTCAATTCATCACAAGAGGATAGAGACGGAAAAACCTCCATATGATTCATCTATATTAATAAAGCTCATGGTACATCAAGATCGTTCCATCTCAAGAACATGAGAGAGAGAGATCAAACACATAGCTACTGGTACATACCCTCAGCCCCGAGGGTGAACTACTCCCTCCTCGTCATGGAGACAGCTGTGATGATGAAGATGGCCTCTGGTGATGGTTTCCCACTTCGGCAGGGTGCCGGAATAGGCTCCTGATTGGTTTTTCGTGGCGAAAGAGGCTTGCAACGGTGGAACTCCTGATCTAGGTTTCTTTCTAGGCGTTTCGAGATTTATAGGAGTACTTGGTGTTGGAGTCACGTCAAGGAGGTGCCCGAGGGGCCCACAAGCTAGGGGGTGCGCCCTAGGGGGCGCGCCCCCTAGGCTTGCGGCTGCCCCAGGACTCTTCTCTGGTATCTTTTTGCTCTAGTATTTTTTATATTTTCTAATAATATTCTCCGTAAATTTTTAGCCCATTCCGAGAACTTTTATTTCTGCACAAAAAACGACACCATGGTAGTTCTGCTGAAAATAGCATCGGTCTGGGTTAGTTTTATCAAAATCATACCAAAATCATATAAAATTATTGTAAACATGGCATGAATACTTCATATATTATAGATACGTTGGAGATGTATCAGCATCCCCAAGCTTAATTCCTCCTCGTCCTCGAGTAGGTAAACGATAAAAGAAATAATTATGAAGTGTGAATGCTAGCATAGTGCATAAATTTGATCAATGATAGTTCCCAACACTTTTTCTAGCATCATTATATATCATAAATAGAGCTCATATCATAAAACTTCTCATGATCAAGTAACAAGCTATTCACATGTTAAAGTATAGACCAGAAAGTTTCTTGAAAACGAACAAACCCTATTCCTAGTCATCGAACAATTCCAATTCATCTTATTTTCAGGAAGGGTCTATGTAAGAGCTTTGATTTCGAAAATTGCACATACTGAACTATCATATAGTCTTCCATGATTATTGACACTCAAAGAATATTTTTAGAACAAATAGCATCCATCGAACACAAAGAAAGATAGGGGCTTAATGTTTGGCCTCCCAAATTATTTATCATATAGATAATTGTCAACAATAATAATCCATGATCAAATATACCTGTGTGGATGTATATGTCTAGATCATTCCCCAACACATGATGCTTGCCAAGAGAAAAAGGCCAAATATAGGAAGTGGTGAATACCACCATGACTCTTGCATAAAGGTAAGTACTAGAAAGTAAAAGATATGCCCTTCACTGAGGGAAGTATTGATTTACAAAGGTGCCAGAGCTCGATCTTTTCAAACAGAGATGAATACTAATTTTGAGCGGTATGATTTCATTGTCAACATAACAACCGAGAGATCTCGGTATCTTCCATGCTAGATACATTATAGGCGGTTACCAAACAGAATGGTAAAGTTTTTACTGCCCCTCCACCAATAAATCACACTCCACGGCGAGCCGAATCCGCGGGTACCGTCCATACAAACAACAATCCCAGGGGAGTTTTGTTTTATTATATTTTTATTTGATTTTTGAGCATGGAACTGGGCATCACGAATACCAGCCACTTTCTCGTGAATTATAGTGGATCAACACATATCGTAAGAATAACCCACCTAGCATGGAAGATACTGACATCCCCTAGTCACTATATGAGCGATTCAGGCATACAAAACAGAATATTATTTGAAAGTTTAGACTTTGGCACATGCAAATTTTCTTGGAACGGCAGGCAAATACCGCATATAGATAGGTATGGTGGACTCATATGGAACAACTTTGGGTTTAGGGGTGTTTGGATGCACAAGTAGTATTTCAACTTGGTGCGGAAGTTTTGGCTAGTATGAGGTGGAAGCAAGCACCACATGTTGGTGGATCCATAACAATATAACTTCTATACAAATATACCCAAACATAAGTCATTAAATTGTCTTCCTTGTCCAATTTTAACTAATTTTCTCGAGTTTTAAAATAATTCATGAGGTCACAATCATAGAAGATGTCCAAGATATAATATTGATATGTGTAATCTCTCTTCCTTCAATATTCTTTCATGAATTGTTCAAGTGACCATGCGGTGTTAGCTAACTTTCAATAATTTTACCACCTATACTTATTACGTGTGAAGCCATTACTCCCAATGGGATAAGCATATAAAACACATATAATTTCATATTTATGATGTTCAATTCATTCAACCATTTACTCATAGGATAAAAGTGAAGCATGAGAGTGAATGACAAACTACTCCAAAAGTATATAAGTGAAGATCAATGAGTAGTCAAAAATTTAAATAACTATGTGAAGACTCTCTCATCTAAGAATTTTAGATCTTACGTATTTTATTAAAAAGCAAGCAAAATAATAATAGCACTCCAAGAATTGCACGCATCATGTGAACGAATAAAAATTTAGCCTCAACATAGGCTAACAGATAATTGTTGATGAAGAGAGGTGGGATGCGTAGCATCCCCAGGATTAGATGCTTGAGACTTCTTCAAATATTTACTTGGGGGCCTTGGGCACCCCAAGCTTTAGATTTTGTATCTCGTTCAATCCTCACATAACATGGTTTCACCTATTATCAAAAACTTCATCCGCACAAAACTCGAAAAGAACTCGTGAGATAGGTTAGTACACATAAAAACAAATCACCACTTCATGTACTGCCAAGACAAGTTGCACAATAATATTCAAACATAACCTACTGTTTACTATCATTCCACAATTTATATCTACCAATATAGGCTATGGAAACTATAGTGTAAGTAGATAACAAAACTATGACAGCAATCTGTCCAAACAGAACAGTCTGTAGAAATCTATTAAACCAGTGTACTTTTGTAACTCAAAAAATTATCGAAGTTTAGTAAATTCTATAAAATTTATATTAAAATACTGTGTAAAAGTTTCACAAATTTTCCACGTTCCAGTAAAATATGGAAATTCAAACAATACAGAACAAGTTTCTGTTTTTTAGACAGCACACATCAAAACATGCAATGCAAGCATCCTAATGCAATTCTTGGAACTTTTTACTGAAAAACAAGATTATAAATAACACCTAAAAGAAAACAACAAAATAATAAGATGCTCTAAGTAAAACTCATATTATGTGAATGTCGGGAGAACGACACCTATGGGATCGCGAGGATCCCTTTCGATTCGGTAGGGAGAAGAGTATGCACAGAAAGCAGATCGAACGAGCAGCGCGAGGGATTTTTACCCAGGTTCAGGCCGCTAAGAAGCATAAAACCTTGCTCCTTCTTTTTTGTATTATGGGTGTGGGTTCCACCTACACGAGCGATGTGCGATGAATAGTGCATAGCCGCTACGCGTCTGAGCCGAAAGGTCGGAGAAGAAGTCTGAAAAGAAGTCCTCCAAAAAGTCCTTCCACTATAACACCTTGGTCCTCCTTTTATATGACTAAGGAGTTCTCAACAGTGGTGTACAGTATGTACACGGGGTGTACAGTGCAACAATGTTATCGTACCAAACACTGATAGTGTAAGAGAAACGCATTTAATGCTCTGTCAGGCGTCCCTCACCTTCTGCGGGACGGGACAGGAGCCCGTCCCATCGGCACGGCTTAGCCTCCTCCATTGCCGGCACCGCAACATGTACCCAGGTGGGATGACACCTGGGCTCTACGCTGGCAGGATGGCGAGGTCTTGCCGGATGCACGCATTGTCGGAGCTCCATAGGTCACCCCGGTAGGATCTTGCCAGGGTCCCAGCCTTTCGTCTTCGGTCTTGATTGCTGGCTTGGATGTTTCCTTGACTTCCTTGTGCTTTCATCCAGCAGTCCCCTGGTAGGCCTTGCAGCTCGTGTGCCTACTACTGCCTGTGAACAAGTAAGGGGTAGTAAAATACCCAAACTTTAGTACACCGATAGGAGCCCCCGAGCCTGGGCCACACACGGGCTGAACAGCTTAAGTAACACCCGCAAGGTTCCTTCGCGTGCAGGTTTTCCTTACCAAAGTCGAAATCGTCCACGGAAAATAACTTCACAGTAAAAAAAATACTTAGGGTTTTGCAACTTATCTTTTTGTTGCGGTACTACTTCCCGCAAGATGCCAATTTCAAACATTGCCCGTTTGGTGTCCATACCATCTCATCCCCCTGGCAAACTTGCACGCGAGAGAACCTTCTACCCTTCAAGAAAAAGAAAGAAGAGAAAATAGAGATGTGGAACCATGGCGGCTCGTTAGTACTTTCTGGGAATAAGCGTAATGCAACATCTCAGATAAACATGCAAATAAGTAAACATGGAAATCAACAAGATTTGGAGAACGCTCGATCTTATTCAACTATGCACAGGGTCTGCACCTGGCTTTGTACAAAGGATCACATGCCTTGCCGGTAAGACTTGTACAAAAGATGGTTGCCGGGGGGGGGGCGGCAACCACGCCTTATGGATAGAACCTACGAAGATGTTTGATGTTCCAGGAGTTGCTCACTGGAATGCCATCCTCGGTATCCAGGCGGACTGCACCAGGCCTGCTGACTCGCACTACCCGATAAGGGCCTTCCCACTTTGGCGTCAACTTATTGGAATTCTTGGCCGACTGAACGTGCGGAAGAACAAGGCCGCCTTCCTCAAGGCTTCGGGCATGAATTTTGCGTCTATGGTAGCGACGCAAAGCTTGCTGGTAGCGTGCAGCTCTCACAACACCCTAAAGACAATCTTCCTCAAGGAGCGCCACGTCATCTTGCCACAACTGCTCTTTCTCAAGATCATCATAAGCGAGCACTCGAGGTGACCCTTATATGAGTTCCATGGGGAGAACTGCTTCTGCCCCGTACACTAGGGAGAAGGGTGTCTTGACGGTGGCTCGATTTGGTGTCGTTCTGATTGACCAAAGAACCACCAGTAGCTCATCAATCCAGCGTCTTCCACACTTGCGCAGCTTGTCGAAAGTTCTTGCCTTAAGCCCTCGCAACACTTCAGCATTTTCCCTTTCTGCTTGGCCATTTCTCCTCGGGTGAGTGAGAGAAGCAAAATAGATCTTGCTGCCAAGGTCTTGGACATACCGCATGAAGGTGCGGCTTGAGAATTGTGTGCTGTTGTCAGCGATGATCCTGTTTGGAATACCAAAACGGCAAACTAGTCCTTTAAAGCACTTGACGACTGACTGTGTTATCACCTTTCTCACTGCTTCCACTTGCGGCCAATTTGTGAACTTGTCGATCGCGACGTACAAGTACTCAAAGCCCTTGGTAGCACAGGGAAAGGGGCCAAAGATGTCGAGTCCCTAGACCAAAAATGGCTAGGAGAGAGGAATTGTCTGAAGATCTTGAGCTGGTAGATGTAGTTTCTTTGAATGGAACTGGCACGCTTCACACTTGGTTACTAGTGCAGTTCCATCCTGGAGGGCAGTGGGCCAAAAGAAATCTTACCGGAAGGCCTTGCCGACAAGTTCTCTTGATCCTATGTGGGAGCCACATATGCCTCCATGTATCTCTGCCAACAACTCCAGTCCATCCTCCCCAGGAATGCACTTCAATTTCACACCGTTCGTTCTCTTTCTGTACAGTATATCGTCCACAAACTGGTACATACTAGACCGATGGGCTACTTTCTCCGCTTCTTCCTGTTCCTCGGGGAGTTCTCCTGTTTGGAGGAAATGAACAATGTGTTGTGCCCATGCTGGAGCCTGGGGCTCAAAGGGAAGAACTAAAGGCATGTCTTCTGCCGTGGGAGCGTTTGTCTCTACAGCAAGGACTTGAGGTCCTACCGAAGTCTGTTGCTCCCCGGCAGGCTTGGCGTCATTCTCGGCAACTTCCTTGCCGACAGCTTCTAGGAGCTCTACGGGGAAGTACTAGCCGTAACTCAACTTCCTTCTCTTATCTTGCCTCGCTGATGGCTCTATGATGGCTGAGTCAACTTGAGCACAAAAGTACCCGGTTCCACAAGTAACTAGAGGGTAGCACGCTTTGACAGCTCATCGGCAATGCTATTCTCTACATGAGGAACATGCTCTGTTTGCATCCCGTCAAAGCGCTCCTCCAATTTACTCACTTCATCCACGTAGGCTTCCATCAACGGGCTCTGATAATCTTTGTTAACTTGTTTGACGACAAGGTGTGAATCACCTCTGACGATGAGCTTCTTGATTCCAAGGTCTGCCACGATCCTGAGACCGGCAAGCAGCCCTTCATAATCTATCGTGTTGTTCATCGATCTCTCCCGAGGAAAGTGCATCTGAACAGCATAATTGAGGTGCTCTCCGGTGGGTGCTACAAGTAGCACGCCAGCACCAGCCCTGTCACGCCCAAGATGCGATCCTATCCTTATTTCGGCACGAGGGCCTCGATAGGGATAGAAAAGCATCTCGTCGTGTTGCAAGATTGGATATCATTACAAGTACATGTACAGAAGAGATGAGTATATGGAATTGGCTTACACTCGCCGCAAGCTACATCAATATCACATCAATACAACAACAAATTCAAACAGCATACAGAAGAGCAGGGTCTGACTACGGACGAAATCAAACGATAAAATGACATCCATCCTTGCTATCCCAAGCTGCCTCTTGGAACCCATCCTAGATCGATGAAGAAGAACTCCAAATCAAACAAAGCATCACTGTCATGTCAAAGGATCACATTACCTATACCTGCAACTGTTGTTGTAGTAATCTGTGAGCCACAGGGACTCAGCAATATCATATCCAAGGGCATCAACACTATTAAAACTTAATGGGTGAGGTATGGTTAAGTGGTGAGGCTGCACCAAGCGACTAAGCATTTATTTCAGTGGCTAACTTACGAATACAAAAAGTAAAGTATGGTGGTCTACCCGTAAGGGACGTGAGCTAGTGATGATCACTAAGTGAAACTGAAAACCAAGTTACATCAAACATAACCCGACCGTGTTCTCTCTCGGATAAGGAGTCACGAGAAGTGACAGTCATGGTTACTCACACAGTTCATGTATTTTATTAGAGTTTACTTCAAGTTTGCTATGACTGGGTGTTAAAAAAAGTTTCCAAGTTGCCACATAACTATGGGCACGGCTTTCCGAAAGATTTAACCCTACAGGGGTGCTCCAACTAGTCCATCACAAATTAACCACACGCCGCAGTGGAATTCCTCAACCGCGGAATCACCCATAGTATTTGCGGAATCCCGATGGAAAATCTCAACTTCGAGATAGCCCGAAGTGTCGTCAAAATCCCACGCGCAAGACGTTCAAGAAAGGTAAAACCAGTCTAGCAAGGCCGCCCGACGTGCCGACAATCACGATAGGAGCCACGTATCTCGTTCTCAGGGCACAACCGGGTGAGTAGTACGTATGGTGGCCGGATAGAAATCCCCCGAGTTTCCCCGGGTGGCCCTACAAGTGGCTTTCTTTTGGACCAACACCAGCAGCACTGGCCCCCTGTATTATGTCAAATTAATCCACGAGGGGGCGAGCCTCTATGATTTAATAAGGTGATCCGTATTATTATGTTGCGAAAATGTAGTACCAAATTTGGGCCTTGCCAGAAAACCCCGAGCATGTTAGGAGTGCTCAATTATGGAACATAACACTGTTTCACAAGTAACTAGGGCGGCAAGAGTGCAACAAAACACCAAGCAAAAATCCAAGCCTTCCACCCTTTACCAAGTATATATGTGCATTAAATTAAATAGCAATAATATTGTGATAACAAAAGAATGTCCATGTTGACACATGGAAGCAATTGCACCTGCATCTAGAAATGCTATAAGAAGGGCTGAGCAAGTGATAACATAGCCAAACAAAGGTTTGCTGGGATGTGAAGGGGTTAGAGGCTTATCATGGCAATGTTGGGAGGCTTGACAAACAAGTGGTAGGTACTGAGAGTTAACGATGGAAGCGAGACAACTAGCATAGCAATGATAGTAGTGGTATCCAGGGAAATATTTCATCTTGCCTGAGATCCCGCTTGGAAGAAGAACAAATCCATGAAGATGACGAGCCAACATAGTCGAACGAATCCTCACACTCCGAACGCTTCTAGCGCTCTATCGATAAGGAACAATCCGAAAACAATAATCAACACATGATACACCACAACGTATTCATGACATGATGCACAAACAATATGATGCATGAAGATGCATGTTATGCATGACATGGCAAAGCACAACAACAACTTCTACACATTAAGTGAAGCTCAACATAGTCGAATGAACAACACAAGATGAATATGACATGAATGCATAATGCATGAAAATGACAACCACAAACATTTCAAATCATGAATGCAGCAAGATATTCTGATACTACATGAAATTGTAAGCAAGTTTCATATATGGCATGCCCAAAACGGAGTTACGGTTCAACCACAAACCCATACAAGGTTTAGTACAAATCTGACCAAAACAGCGACATGGCATTTTGCACACATGAAAACAACAAGCTACAAGATGCTAAAATGCATAAACTAAGCATGGGGCAGGAGCATATAACACACACTTCATTTTATATTCACATATCATACTCAAAATAGGCATGGATCACATGGAGCTCACAACATGGCATATTGAACTAAGCAGTTTTCAGACTTAGTGAAATTAACTCAGTTTTTGACAGTGCAGTTTTTATCACGAAGGCATATTGACAGAAGTAAAACTATAAGCTATATGTCATATTATGGCATGAAACTTAATAGCATGCTAGAGGACATTATCAACTACAAATAACTCCATTCCACCTACCCGAAAGGGGTTCTAGATCACTAGCACAACACATGGCAGTATTTTATAGCATGTTGGCAACAAGAAAATAACACCTTAAAATGGATTATCATGGAAAACAAAATTACCAGGGGCTAGTGCACATTTCAAAGGGCATATCTCATGTTTAAAATTACTTCATCCGATGCATGGATTAAATCACACGAAAATGACAAATGGGCATCACGGCCAAAATAACATGCGCACAAACTTACTCAAATGACAAAACTAGATGCACAGATAAATTCTATGGATTCTTCTATCCCGAAAACATATATAAAATGTATAGGTTCATGTAGGAAAATATTTCACAATTAACCTATTAGCAAGTTATTCATTCAATTAAATGCAACCATCATATCAAATATTTTTAGCATGCATGAAAATGCGATATGTAATAATACATACATTTTACATATTAGACTTGTTTTATTGGGATGCACACTTAATTAATTATGCACAATGCAAAACCGTGACATTTATGCAAATTTAAACACACAACATGTTAAATTCTTACATCATTTTGTGAAAACGGGATAATGCGGATCCACATGAAATTCTACATGCTTTCATATATAAAATGCATTCATCCGATGCACGGTTAAATATTTATTAACATTCTAGAAAATGAGGTTTTTTCTGTAAAACTTTAGTCCACATGTTTATTAGCAAAAAATCCGCCAGGGAAAACAACATGCGGCAAATCTGTGCACATGGAACAAAACATGCGGGCGCAACATAGTAAACCGCGCTAATGGCGATGAATAGGTGGGGCTGTGGGGGGGCTCACCCTAGGGCCTCAAGGGCCGGCGGATCTAGAGAGCTGGGCCTGGCCAAGGCACACGCGGGAGCTAGCCCATGCGAGCGATGCTGGGAGGGCGTCGCGCTCCTCGAGCACTCATCCTCCAGATGGAGGCAGCAGCTATGGCACAGGATCGACGGAGGCTTGCGCGGGGAGGCAACGGCGGGCCACGGGATGCCCGGAAAGGGGTAGATCGGGTCGAGGGCATTTGGATCCGGCGGCTACAGCAATGTCCCCGTCGATGGTGAGTCGGACCTTGAGGCCACGGCGGCTGGTTTCCATGCGAGGAGAGAGAGGGAAGATGAGAGAGAGAAGCGGGAGGATGGAGAGAAGAGGAGCGGCAGCGGGGTTCTGGCCTGGCTCCGGCAGAGATCCGGAGAGCACGGGGTCCGGCTCCGACGAGGCGGCAACGGGGAGCAGCGGGACACGGATGCTGCGGGCCTGGGGCTCTGTGGTCGTCCGGACAATGTCTGATTTGGCCACGGACATGTCCGGTAGGTTGCTAAAGGGCGATTTTGAGCCCTTAGATCAAAATCTAAGGTTCTAGATCTTAGGGGTGGCTAGGGCTGCGGGATTTGTAGGGTTTGGATGGCTAGGAGAAGGTTTCTTAGGGGTGTGGCTACAAATTGGCAAGGGGGAAACCCTTGTGGGGTGAGGGGCTCTCCATGGGGTGGTTTATATATAGGGAATGACACTAAGGTGGGTTGGACCTCATCCGTCCGAACGTGATCCGATGGCTACAAATGAGGGGCAAGCTAGGTTGTGCTAGTGGGCTGTGTAGTTGGGCTAGGTGGGGATGAGAGAGAGAATTGTGGCCCGTGACATGAGCTTAAAACACCGAAAACGTCTGACGAATAAACCGATGACGGTGCCGCTATGTTCGACCGTTGGGGTACCAAACGACCACTAATTGCGATGAAATTTGGCAGGCGGTCTATCGACAATAAAAGAAGACTGCATGCCAACTTTCGACCCAATCAGAGAATATTTTTTGCGCACTTTTAAAACATTTTTTTAAATCGATGCCGCGAGCGCGTGCATGTGTGGTTGGACTCCAAATGGTCAGCGACGAGAACGGAGAGAATTGACAACTAAGAACACATGCAAGTTTTCGAAAATGGGTGACGATGCTATGCAGATGATGCGAATGATGCGATGATGAACGCGACAACCAAACGAAACACAGACGAAATGGAAATAAAAGGGGAATATTCTGGAGCGTCGGTCCCGGGCTCTTACAGCCCCTTTGCAAGGAGAAAGCTCCATCAAAATAAATGATCCATTCTTGATTAGTTTCTGTTTCTTGGATATCTTCGTTTGGCGTTGGAGTCCATTCTTCAATGAATTCTGCCAAGGCTCTGCTCTAAATAGTTGAAGTACTTCCAAATTTGAGACCAAAGCTTGACAATTCCAAAGCCCACTCCTGAATCATGCCGGTCGCATCTGGATTACGCAAAATCCATTGCAGCGGAAATTGAGTGATGACGGTGATCTCATGTGCTTGGAAATAATGGTGCAGCTTCCTCAAGGCCATAAGGAGACCAAAAAGCAATTTTTGCATGCCAGAGTATCTTGACCTAGCGCCCTGCAGAAGGGAGCTGACAAAATAAACTGGGCGCTGGGCCATCTTCTTCCTCTGTGTCGCTTCGCTTATTTGCACAGACCATGCCTTGCCGGCACCAGACTCTACCAGGGAAGGTCCTGGCTCGTCGCTTGGTGGTCCTGCCTCTGCCGCTGCTTCTTCGTCAACTTCTCTCTGCACCACTAGCGCATCACTAACCACTTGATTCGTTGCCGCTAGGTGTAGCAACAACGGCTCTTCTGGTTTAGGTGCGACCAGTCTTGGCAGTGAGGAGAGGTACCTCTTCAAATCTGGCAGCGCTGCCTCTGCTTCTGGAGTCCACTTCATTGGACCCGCCTTTTTCAGGATTTTAAAAAAGGGCAGGGCACGCTCAGAAGATTTGGAGATGAACATACTCAGAGCCGCAACGCAGCCGGCAAGACGACGCACATCCTTGACGCGCCTTGGTGCTTCAATCTTCTCAATTGCCTTGATGTTGTTGGGGTTTGCTTCGATCCCACACTAGGACACAAAGAATCCAAGAAGCTTTCCGGATGGAACACCAAACACACACTTCTCAGGATTGAGCTTCAAACTGATCTTGCGCAGATTTGCAAACGTCTCTTCTAGATCTTGTATGAGTGTTGCCTTGTCCTTGGTTTTAACCACCATGACATTCATATAGGCTTCCATATTCCTATGTAGCTCAAGTTCAAAACCAATCTGGACTGCTCTTGCAAATGTTGAACCAAGGCTTTTCAACCCGAAAGGCATACACACGAAGCAATATGTACCACATGGGGTGATAAACGCGGTCTTCTCTTCGTCTTCCTTAGACATGAAGATCTGATGATACCTTAATAAGCATCAAGAAATGATAGCAAATCGTAGCCTGTAGTGGAGTCCACAATCTGGTCGACGCGCGGCAAGGGGAAAGGATCTTTTGGAGAGGCTTTGTTGAGATCTGTATAGTCAATACACAGCCTTCATTTGCCATTCGCCTTGCGCACTACAACCGGATTGGACAACCATGTTGGATGGAGCACTCCTCTGGCCAAACCTGCCGCTTACAACTTTCTGATTTCCTCGGCAATAAATTCTTTCCGCTCCAAGGCTTGCTTCCTAACTTTCTACTTCACGGGTCATGCATGAGGACAGACAGCAAGATGGTGCTCAATTACCTCCTTGGGAACACCGGGGATGTTAGATGGTTGCCATGTAAACACATCGATATTCGCCCGCAGGAAGGCAATGAGCATGCTTTCCTATTTGTCGACGAGGGTGGAACTTATGGTGAAAGTTCCTCCCATACCATCCTCCTTGATGGGAACCTTTTTGGTTTCTAGTGGAGCTGCCTTGGATTTCTTGTTCTTGCCGATGGAGCTCTCTGACACATCGTCAACAGCAGTGCAACACTCCGAAGAGGTGTGCTTGCCGGAGTGCATACCAGAGGCCTTGCCGGTTTTCTTCCCCCCGGGAGCTTCAACGGCAGGAGCAAGTGCCTTGGCGGCAGGCGCTGTAACTGCCTCTTGATAGAGTTGGTCGGTGCAGATAAGTGCGCCTTTCTTATCAGAGTTGATTGTGATGACGCTCATTAGCCCGGGCATCTTCTGTACATTGTAAGCGTAGTGTGATGCCGCTATGAACTTGACCAACGCTGGGCAGCAAGGATACCATTATACGGCAATGAAATCTTGGCAACGTCGAAAACAATCTTCTCTGTTCTGAAGTTCATGTCACTACCAAATGTTACCGGTAGTGTGATCTTGCCCGTCGGTTGACTCCTCCATGGATTGATCCGTTGAAATATGCACATCTCCTCCAGATCTTCATCAGGAATTTGGAGCCTTTGGATGACATCAGATGAGATCATGTACAGACTGGCCCCAGTGTCAACTAACCTTTTCATCACCTTGAGGTTGCGAATTCACCAACAATGGCAGACACCCGACCGCGGTTGTGTGATCAGGGTGATCCTCCACGTCGAAAATGATAGGCGTGCTGGACCATTTCAATGATTTCCGGGCACCGACAGATGGCTCTGTCGCAGTAATCTCACGCGCCCCCCGTTTAAGTTGGCAGTGAGAAGAATGCAACGAGGCGCCTCCGTCAATGCACATGATCTCTTTAGCTTTTTGAAACTCATGCTTGCTGGAGTTGTCGTCCTCTTCATTGCCATCGTCATCCCCCTCTTCCTTGTCGCGGCCTCGAGCGAGCCTCTCCTTCTGTTGCTTGCCAGACCTAGTCGGCCACTGCATTTCTTGCCAGACCCCTGTACACCGTCTTGGGCCTTCTCCTTATCTCGCCTCACGTATTTAGCTTTTTGCTTCTCGACAAGCTGCTCAACTTGTCGATAGTTTTGGAGATCCTGGCCCTTGGTGCGATGGATGTTGCAATATTGCTTGTCGGAGCCCTCCGACTTGTCGGTAGCCGCCAAGGCATGACAAGAGACACACCCGGAAACGTCCTTGCCGGGGCCGTCAACCTTAGTATTCTTGGCAGCTTCGAGGTTTCCGGATCCCTTGAAAACAAGCATGGACTTGCCCTTGCGCTTCTTGTTCTGCCGCCGACCTTTCTTTCCGGGGCGCTGTCGTCTTCGTCTTCAAAGTCAACGCCAGCGTTAGCCTCCTCGCCGGGGAGTCTCCTCCCTTCTTCAGCTTGAGCACATCTATTAGCCAGAGCATAGAGCTCGGTAACATCCCTAGCCTTGTTCATCGCCAGCTCTTCGCGCATCCTGCGGTTGCGCACATTCTGATGGAACGCGCCGATAACAGTAGTAGGATGAACCTCTGGGATGTTGTGATGTACATGGCTGAATCTCTAAATGTACTTGCGCAAGGTTTTTGCCTTGTTTCTGGGGGATGATATGCAAATCACTTTCCTGGACAGGAGCTTGGTGGCCTTCGGTAAAGGCACCAACAAAATCATGGCATAGGTCTGCCCAGGAAGAAATGGAATTCTCCAGCAGATGCATCAACCACGACCTGAGATTGGGATTGAGTACCAACGGGAAGTAGTTGGCGAGTATCTTGTCATTGCGAGCCCCGGCATCCTACACCACAATGGTGTAGATGCTCAAGAACTCTGACGGGTGAATCTTGCGATTGTATTTCTCCGAGACCTCACGGAGGAAAACGTTCGAGAGTTAGGCCATTGGACTCGCTCTAGCTCACGAGTAAACGCTGGACAACCTACCTCATAAGGTAGGCCAACAGGATACCCTGAAGCAGGTTTGTCTATGATGGGTGCCCCACGCTTTTCAGATTGATGGTGTGCTTCTCGCCGTCACTTGATGGAAGTCCGAGTGTCTTGTTTGCTTCGTTCTCGGAGAACTTGGCGTTGATCGCGGCAAGATCACGGGTCAGACGACACCGTCGTGTAGCCGTCATAGGTGCCGACCTGCCGAGTCGGCAACCGCTATTGCCGCCGTGGAGGAGAGTACACCATGGTCGCACCACCTCCAACCTTTTTGCCATCGGCGCGCACCGGCTCGGTGGATCGTCTCTACGAAGGCTCCGCCTGCCGCAGCCTATACTTATCAGCGAGGATGGGGAGGCGCTTAATAGTAGCTCTCCACTCCTCAAGCTTCTCTGTGGCAGGAGGGAAATTCAGGAGCAGTTGTGCTCGCACCATTGCTTCTTCTGACATAGTCGGCAGAGAAAGTCACGAAGAACGTGAGGTTCTTTGACTCCTAACCATGTTAGAAAGAGCTCTGTCACGGTCCCACGGCCGCGCGCCTCTTCCTCCAGCATTTTGGCATGCATGTTGGTCCCGCACATCTCGGGAGTGATGCTCGGGGCTCTTTCCATGGGGACACTTGGAACCACCGACGTCACGGCATTGTTCTTCGCGTGCGTCCTGAGAAGGACGTGGTGCATGCGTCGGCCTGGGAGTCTTGGAAGGCACCCTTCCATCCCTGGAGTTCACTACGCCGCCCGTAGGCAGTACAGCTCTGTCCTGAGACGTAGCGACGCGTGGGTTTCCGTCTCCGCTGTGTACGTCACCGCTTACTTGGCCTTGATCATCGAAGCACCGTGGAAGCTCAAGATCTCCGCCTTCTCCGCCCGCATCCACACCATCGCTTGTCTGCACGGCTATAGGCACTCCGGACATGGATGGATCCACCGTCGTGAAGCCCTTCTTCTTGGGGGCCAAGGCGATGAAGACGATGAAGAAACTGTCAGACTGATCGTTAGATCAGGTCCAAGCAATCATCCGCCTACCCAGCGCGCCAAAGATGTTGGGAGAACGACACCTATGGGATTGCGAGGATCCCGTTCGGTTCGGCAGGGAGAAGAGTATGCGTAGAGAGCAGATCGAACGAGCAGCGCAAGGGATTTTTACCCAGGTTCGGGTTGCTGAGAAGCGTAAAAACCTACTCCTACTTTTGTATATTATGGGTGTGGGTTCCAGCTACAGGAGCGATGTGTGATGAATAGTGCACAGCCGCTATGCGTGTGAGCTGGAAGGTTGGAGAAGAAGTCCGAAAAGAAGTCCTCCAAAAAGTCCTTCCACTGTAACGCCTTGGACCTCCTTTTATATGACTAAGGGGTTCCCAACAGTGGTGTACAGTATGTACATAGGGTGTACGGTGCAATAGTGTTATCGTACCTAACATTGACGGTGTAAGACAAACGCATTTAATGCTCCGTCAGGCGTCCCTGACCTTCTACGGGACGGGAGAGGAGCCCGTCCCATTAGCACCGCTTAGCCTCCTCCATCATCGGGACCTTGACACGTACCCAGGTGGGATGACACCTGGCCTCTGCGCTTGCAGGATGGCGAGGTCTTGCCAGGTGCACACCTTGTCGGGGCTCCGTAGGCCATCCCGGCAGGATCTTCCCAGGGTCCGAGTCTTTGGTCTTCGGTCTTGATTGTTGGCTTGGATGTTTCCTTGACTTCCTTGTTCTTGCATCCAGCAGTCCCCTAGTAGGCCTTGTCGCTAGTGTGGCTAGTACTGCCCGTGCACATGTAAGCGGTAGTAAAATACCCACACTTTAGTACATCAACAGTGAAGAATAAAAATATAACTCTAAATAAGATATACCGATAATGTTGAAGACAAAAGAGGGGATGCCTTCCGGGGCATCCCCAAGATTAGGCACTTGAGTCTTCCCTGGATATTACCTTGGGGTTGCCTTGGGCATCCGCAAGCTTAGGTTCTTGTCACTCCTTATTCTCCTCATATCGGTGTCTCACCCAAAACATGAAAACTTCAATCACACAAAACTTAACGGATTCACTTAGGTAATAAGTAAAGATAATTCACTTAGGTACTGTTAGGATAAGATTCATAATTATTAACACATAATACGTACAATATTCTACCATTCACATAATTTATATCACTGAATATAAGCTATGGGAACACTAGAACAAGCAAACTATGCATGCAAAACACAATGTGTCAAAAACAGAACAGTCTGTGAAGATCTATAGTGTAGGCATACTTCCATGTCTCTAAAAATTCCGAAACACTAGCATAACCTGAAGGATTCTTATATCAAGACTGTGTAAAAATTTCAAGAATTTACCAAGGTTGTGACACCCTGGTTTTTGGACAACTTTTTCTTTCAAAATTATTTTGGTTTTATTTGCAAATTTGGTAGATTTTCAAATCTTTTCAGTTGATTTGCAACTATGAATCATTGAATATTTTCCCAAGGAACCCAAAACCCTCATCATCTTGCCAAAACCTTTCACATATCTTCGGGATCAATTTACAATATTCAGTCTTTTCCAATAATTCATTTTCTTTATTTGGGAAATGAGGTCATCCTTATGGGTTGTGAAGCAACCTATAGTTTGGATGATCAATAAATTCCCAAACTTTTGTCACACCTTCTTACCATCATAAGAACCCATAATCTCCAAAAATATTACATTTCCCAATACAAAATTGTGGTTGGAATAATTATTTATTTTCTACCCAGAATGGGTCCATTGTGAAGCAATCCCTATTTTCCTAGCTTAGAAAATTCCCTATAAATTACCCAAGCTCCTAGGTATCCTATATGGCCACAATATCCAAAAATATCATCTTGCCCAGTACAAATTTTCAGCAGCAGGAACCTAGCAAGTTTCTGCTCAATTCAAACTTGTGTGAAGGAAGTACTAGCTAGAGATACTCAACTACTCTAAATTTTTTATGGAAACTTCTCTACCTCAAATGACTTACCTCCAGTAGATTTCATCACCAGGAGCCCATCTATGAGAGTGCCACAAGCAAAACAAGATTCTGTACCAGAATTGTGGTTTACAAAGGAACTATGTTCAAATCTTTTTCAAACACTTCCAAACTTTGCCAGTTTGTAGTCCTTTCATAGTACATAACTCTAGACATCTTGACTGGCTTTATCTCTAGCTCATCTCATCTCCAGACCTCTCTCAAGTTTGCAGTCAGGAAATTTAGGTGAAGCTACCGATCAAACCAAAGTGGATCTGGTCAAGGAAGTGGCACGGGGAGGCTAGATGGTCGAAGGACTACGCTGTGGACAAGGTACGCCAGGCTTGCGTGGCCTCCTGGTGGCCACACCTGTGGTGAACATGGTGCGGGCATGCTATAGTGTGCACTCTGCATGGCGCCCGCATCGGATTTGCTCACCTAAGCCATCCCTCACTGCCCCCCTGTCCTTGGTGTCGATAGCACTCCTGTCCAACATGTAGCCCCTCAAGAACCCTCCTGACCGCCGACGAAGGTCGCCGCCGCACCTGGCCAAGCTCCGCCACGGGTAGAACAATGAGCCTCTACCACTATGGTGTCCGCAAGCCATTGATGCCGCTGGACCCATACCATCACTTCCCCCTGCCCTCTCCCATCTCACCAACGCTCCCGGACAGCCAGCTCACCATCCTTGCTCCGGCGACGTGACCACAGTGCCGATAGTTCAAGGGAGCTCGCCTGCCTTCGCCTCCCACCTATATAAGGTCATGCGTAGCCCCTCCGAGCTCCTCACCCCACTCCTCTACCTCTCAATCACCCTCCCGAGCAGCGAGCCACGACCAAGAGGCCCTCTGGCCTCGAACCTCGCCAGAGATCCACTGCCCTCCCGAGCTCAGTTTCCATGCCGCAACACTCCACCCAGCCCCAATTGTCCTCACCATCTAGCTCAGGGCATTCCCCTGGTGCTCCTCGACCTTCTGCCCAACCAAACCATCGTTGGAACCGCCATCTCTGACATCACCCGAGCGCCGCCGACACCGGAAAAGAAGGGGACGATATCGTCCAACCACGTCTAGTCGAATTTCGGGTATGTGCATGCTCGCCGTCATGCACTCATTCCATTCCTATAGTCGTCAGCCCTCACCGTCGTCTCTATCGCCGGCGACCACAGCCGGGGCGCCATGGTGCCCTCCTCTCTCCTCCCCCTCTCTGTTTAAACCAGATGGGCCTAACCTGACAGCGGCTCAGGCCCGCGCGCGAAGCGATATAAGTGGAGGTGCCCCTCCACTTTACACCTTCGACATGGCCCGTTGTGGGAATTTTCTGATTTGTTTAAATTCCAGATTTTGACAAGAACTTTGACCTTGAATAATTTTTTATTTATAGGTCCAATTCAGTTGATTCTTTTTGGATTGAGTTTATATTGAGCTCCTTTATTTTCTGACCAAACTTGGTATTTTTCCAATGTTCACAGAATTTTTGGTCAACAAAAAGGCTTTATCTCACATTTTGAATTGTGGTTTGAAAATATTTTCAGAAGGAAACTCTTGTGGGTTTGAAGACTAGGAGTTCTTGGGCAACCCAATAGAGCAAGGCAAGCCAGGACAGCCATTTCATGAAGCATTTCAATGGCATTGCATATTAAATGCATTATGTCCATTTATCCACCACATAATAATTCATTGCAACTCAATTTAAACACCCTAGAACTGTGATGATCCAATTTGTTTCTAGATGAAGTAGTTGGTTGGTCATGAGTCACCTGTCCGAGCTTATCCGTGAAACCACATTTGCCGATATGGGACGGCCTTGACTTGGCCTGATCGCGTGTTCTTCACTGGTACCACCCCCGAGGGAGGGTTAGGCGTGCGTCCCCGATCAGGCGGGCGACGATAACCCTGTGAGCCCATTTGGGACAGATTAGTTTGGCCACAGCGCTGGCAGGTGTCACAAGGTGACAAGGGGGCCACCCAAGCCTTACTCCGGGGGAATATGGTTGCCGGTGGTTGATACTTTACCATCATATCTACTTTTCCAAACTATTTTGCCCTTGTTTTGGACTGTAATTTGCATGATTTGAATAGAACTAACCCGGACTGCCACTGTTTTCAACAAAATTGCCTTGGTGTAATTTTCGTGCAAAAATAAAAGTTCTCGAATTGACCTAAAAATTTACAAAGAATATTTTTGGATTTAATAAAAATACTGGCGGAAGAATCAACCAAAGGGGGCCACCAACGAGCCACAAGCCTCATAGGCACGGGCCCCCCTGACCGCGCCTAGCAGGCTTGTGGGGCCCCTGCTGCTCCACCAACCTCAATTCCGCTCCTATATATTCCTATTCACGGAGAAAAAAATCAGAGAGAAGAGTTCATTGTGTTTTAAGATACGGAGCCTCCACCACCTCTTGTTCTTCCTCGGGAGACCAGATCTGTAGTCTGTTTTGGGCTCCGGAGAGGGGAAACCGACGCCATCGTCACCAATTCCATGATGCTCTCCGTTGTTCATGAGTAATCCCATCATAGGCTTGCTGGAGGGTGATGGGTTGGATGAGATTTATCATGCAATCAAGTTAGTTTGTTAGGGTTAGATCCCTAGTATCCATTATGTTCTGAGTGTGATGTTGCTATGACTTTCTATGCTTAATGCTTGTCACTAGGGCCTGAGTGCCATGATTTAAGATCTGAACCTATTAAGTTTTCATGAATATATATGTGTTCTTGATCCTATCTTGCAAGTTGTAGATACCTATTATGAGTTATGATCCGCATCCCTAGGGTGACAATAACTAGGATTCTTAACGGTGATTACCATAGTTTGAGGAGTTCATGTATTCCCTAAGTGCTAATGCTTTGGTCCGGTTCTCTCTTAAAAGGAGGTCTTAATATCCCTTAGTTTCCATTAGGACCCCGCTGCCACGGGAGCGTAGGGCAAAAGATTCCATGCAAGTTCTTTTCCATAAGCACGCATGACTATATATGGAATACATGCCTACATTACATTGATGAATTGGAGCTAGTTCTGTGTCACCCTACATTATAATTGTTGCATGATGAATGCCATCCGACATAATTATCTATCACCGATCCATTGCCTATGAGCTTTCCACATATTGATCTTTGCTAAGTTACTTTGTCGTTGCTACTATTACAATCACTACAAAACTGCTACTGTTACTTTTGCCTTCGTTACCGTTACTTCCATACTACTTTGCTACTAAATACCTTGCTACAATATTAAGTCTTTCGGGTGTGGTTGAATTGACAACTCAGATGCTAATACTCTAGATTATTCTTTGGCTCCCCTTGTGTCGAATAAATAAATTTGGGTTGAATACTCTACCCTCGAAAACTGTTGCGGTCCCCTATACTTGTGGGTTATCAAGACCTTTTTCTATTGCCATTGCGGTGGAGCATAGCTCTATTCTCTGAGTCACTTGGGATTTATATCTGTTGATCACTATGAAGAATCCAAAAGATCCAAAAACCAAGATCTATCCCGCTACTACGAGGGGAGGTAAGGAACTCCCATCTAGCTCTGCACTTGAATCACCTACTGTTATGAGTAAGTTTGCGACACCACCACCTACTAGTAATTCTGATATGTCACAAGTAATTGATGATTCCACTTCTGCTATGCATGATGCTTATGATAATACTTTGCTTGATAATACTGTGCCACTCAGTGAATTTCTTGATGAACAAATTGCGAGAGTCAATGCTAAAAATGATGATACTTCTGAGACTGATGAAATTATTGAAATTTAACATTTTGAGATACCTCCTAGACCTAGCTCTCCTAGATATGAATTTCCTAATATTCCCAAGGGTTATGTTATGGAAGGAGAGGTAGCTAGGGAATTTCTTGCTTGTAAGGGTAGAGATGATCTTAAAAAACATCTACGCAAGTGGAAAGAAAAATCTTTGAATGCTAGAATGAAATATGATCCTAAGTTTGCTACTTCACCTATCTTTGTTAATGATGAGGATTATGAATTCTCTGTCGATCCTGAGTTAATTACTTTGGTTGAATATGATCCTTTCCATGGCTATGAATCTGAAACTGTTGGGGCACATCTCACTAAACTGAATGATATAGCCACCCTATTTACTCATGAGAAAAAATTATTATTATATCCTTAAGTTTTTTCCTTTATCATTAAAGGGTGATGCTAATATATGGTTTAATTCTCTTTCTCCTGGTTGTGTGTGTAGCCCCAGGATATGATAAATTACTTCTGTGTAAAATATTTTCCTACCCATCAGAAACAAGCTGCCTTGCAGGAAATATTTAACTTTGTGCAAATTGAAGAAGAGTATCTCCCACAAGCTTGGGGGAGGCTTCTCCAATTACGCAAGGCTTTGCCTGATCATCCTCTCAAGAAAAATGAAATACTTGATATCTTTTATAATGGACTAACCGATGCGTCTAGGGACCACCTAGATAATTGTGCTCGTTGTATTTTCAGGGAATGAACTGTTGAACAAGCTGAATTACTATTGAATAATATATTGAGTAATGATAATGATTAGGCTATCCACGAACCACCTCCGAAGCCAACTCCGAAGAAAAGAGGTATTCTATTTATCAGTCCTGAAGATATGCAAGAGGCAAAGAAAGCTATGAAAGAAAAAGGTATTCAAGGTGAACATGTTAAGAATATACCACCTATTGAAGAAATACATGGTTGTGATAACCCGACATAGGTAGTAGAGGTAAATACTCTTCGTAGATTTGATGAAAGCGATATTCCTTCCAATAAGTCTGCTAGCCAATGCTTGGATGAGTTTGATAATTTTCTTTGTAAGCAAGAAAATTTTAATGCTTATGTTAGTACACAATTGAAACATAATGCTTTCATGCTTGATTGCTTAGGGGATTACATGAGTAGAACTATCAATGATCTTGAACTAATTAGTAAACATGCTTCCATGATAACTACTCAAGTATAACAAGTGCTTAAGGCACATAATGATTTGTTTAATAAGATGAATAGTAAGAACAATGATCATTCTGCTATTCCATAACGGCTTCCGTCCACAAAGGACTAGCCTCATTATGGGTAGATCTTCATGAAGTAGGCGATCTCCTTGCTCGTACAAACTTCTTGGTTCAACTCCACAACACGAAGTAGGAGGTTCCCAAGCGACACCTAACCAATCTAGGAGGTACGACGCTCTAAAAGGTAATAGGCTCGATAATGATGATGAACTCCTTGCTCTTGTGCTTCAAGATGATAGACTCCTCAACACACAATCACCCTCTCACCGATTTGGCTTGGTGGAAGAGATGGGATTGGTGAAAATCAACTTGGGGAGGCTAGAAATCAAGATCCATCTGGTTGGAGTGGAAGATCTTGACCTCAACACAAGGGTAGGTGGTTCTCTCTCACAAAATTGGATGGGGCAAGTATGGAATAGTTCTGAGTGCTTCTCTTTCGAGTAGGTGGTGGTGAAGGGGTATATATAGGCATCTCCGAAAATCCAACCGTTACACACAATAAGTGAGACTCGGTGGAACCGATGTGTGAATCTCGGTTGTACCGAAGTGACTTAAAGTTAACAACTTTTGAATCTCGGTGAGACCGATATAGGAATCTCAGTTGCACCGATAAGCTGACCAACGGTGAGAATGCCCAATCTCGGTGACGCCGATTCGACAATCTCGGAGGGACCAAAACTGTGAACTTGCATAACAGAAAGTTGGCAGCCCAACTCGGTGGCATCGAATGCAGTATCGGTTCCACCGAAAAGCTAGGGTTTGGCTGAGTCTGTCTAGGGTTTGGAATCGGTGGCACCGAGTGTAGAATGTTGGTTGCACCGATTTTGAGTATTTGGCTTTGGACAGTCTTTGGTGGGAGAGTTTGTGGGTGTTTTTGGTGACTATCACTGGTGCACGTATCAGCATTTTGTTCACCAACAAAACCTTACCACCTTTTAATAGTGTTGGCTTCCCTATGGACTCAAACTGATTTCTCACAAATACAAAATGTAGAGTCCTCTTGCTTGAAGCTTTGCCAACCTATTTCCTTGCATCTTGGTGTATTCCACAATCTCAACAATCCTTTTGACAATCCTATCATTGAACATTTCTTGAAATATACTTGGTGGAAACATTTGTTCTATGACTTATATGTTGTTATAAATTACCAAAACCAGCGAGGGAGCAAATGTGCTTTCAATCTCCCCCTTTTTGGTAATTCATGAAAACATATGGATCAAAGCTTCGACATATGATATAATCAATGAATATAATCGTCTCTTTGAGAAGTATGTGATAAGCAAGAGCTCCCCCTAAATTTGTGCACCATTTGGAATTTGCATTTGAATGCAAATGGACAATCGATTAGGTACATGGGGCACTTCTTCCATGTCACATACAACTTGGTGGTGTGCGAGAATAATTAGAGTTAACATCATAGCACAAAACAATCAAGAAATGGTGAAAGATCATGTCATTGAGCATTAAGATGATAGGAAGTAGTAGCATCACATGGAAAGTGTATGATCAAACACAAAGAACGTGTATCACAAGCAACCAAAAGACAATTGTTTTTGAAAAAGCAATAAATACCAAAACGCTCTCTCACTTGAAGCCTAAAGATCTATATACACTTCTCCCCCTTTGGCAACAAGTTACCAAAAAGTTTAAAGGCATATATCTAAGCGTTCTTGGGATGATCACCTCCAGTTGTTGATGAAGGAGTCGAGAGAACAACGTCGGTGAATATCTGTGCAGATGTTGTGGATGGAGTTGGAGTGGCATCTGGAGGAACTGAAACTGATGGAGCAAGAGCTGAGGTGACAGCAGCACGAGCTGATGAAGAGGGCCTCAAGTCTGGAGCTGGCACAGTGGATGATCTGGCCTGTGTAGGAAACTGTGTGCATGTCCTGAGAGGTGATCCATCCTCATCATCCTCATCATCATCATCATCATCATCATCATCATCTGAAGTTTGAGGAAGATGCACTGAGTCAACTTCCTTCTTGAGCTCATTGACCATCTTAGTAGCCCATCCACCTTATCATTAAGGGTCTTGATCCTATTTTCAAAGATCCTCACAAGACTGTTCTCGCTGTCCAGAATCCCCTTAATGTCCTTCTGCATACACTGAACTAATGTTATCAATAGATCCATTTGCTCATTTTTGGATCTAGGGACTTGAGCACTAGTGGCTCTAACTGCCTCTGCCTGAGCTGGAGCACATGTGGGATGTTCAGCATCCATCACCACAACATTGTCCTCGAGATCTGGCTGTAGGGGCAAATGGGGACGATCTAGAGAAAATATATGATTCTCCAACTTGGAGTTGATGAGCATCTGGATATAGGGTGCATAGCAGCAAGAGCGCTTCTGATCAGTAGCAACCCTCTTAACTGTCTCAACAATGACTCTGATCCTGGTGTGTCTGTCATGGTGGATCAACATGTTGATGGAGTAGCCTCAGATCATCTTGTCATTTCCTGACTTGGGCATCTAAGTATGGCTCAGAATGGTGTTCATGGTGCAGAGTCCATCCTGGAGAAAGTAAATAGATCCTAGCATGTGAGACTTCACTTTAGTAGCATGGATCTCCTTGTACATGTTAGCCATAGCATTGTGGATCTCCTTGGATTCTGAGTAGACATCCAAATCTCCACCTTGAGCTTATGGGACTCCTAAAATGGTAGCACATTCATCAATAGTGGACTCATATGTTGCACCTCCACTCATCCATACAATCCTACCATATCCATAGAAATGTGTATTGGAGTAGAATTGCATGATCATCTCATCATTCCAAGCAGTAAACTCTCCGCCAACAAACTCATACAATCAAATGCAGTGAAAATTATCTTGGACACTTGGAAAGTAGTCCTCATTCTCCTTGATGAATTTTGAGTCCACATACCTCATATCACTCATAGCTGGACACTTTTCAAAAAGCACAGTCTCATAGAAATCATGTTGCTCTTTGGTATAGAATCTGTAGTCCACAATTGTCTTCTTCCTTTGGGCATATGGATCAGCAGCTCTCCATGCCCTCAAGCCAGAGTCCTTCCTCTTCTTCATATCTTCAGCAAGTGGATAGTTGGCATTATGTACTGGAAGGTGTGGCCTAAGCATCATTAAGGCAGTCAAGTCATCATCCTCTTCTTCTCTAAAGGTAGACCCCTTGTTCTTCTCAGAAGCAGGAATCTGTCGAGATGACCTCTTGGATTTCTCAGCAGTAGTAGCAGATTTCTTGGATTTGTTGCTCTTGGTGGTTGTAGCCTTAGGCATAGTATCTGCCATAAGCTTTGAATTCTTCTTGGGAGGGGCCTTAGCAGCTGGCTCTACCTCCTCTTCAGCAGTAGCTGCCTCCTCTAGATCTTCAAACATAGATGTAGGCTTGCCAATAACATGGATTATCCTCTTTCTGGCCTTCTTCTTCTCCCCTGCCTTCTTAAGCATAGACTTCTTTGGGGGCTCAACGGTCATTGTAGCTTTGGCCCTCTTAGGTGCTCTCATAGATTCAGGAGGTGCATATGTTTTTCCAACCACCCTCCTGGAAGAGGTGGCCTCATTGGCTAACTTCTTGGCAGCCTTCTCTTGCTTCTTGGCAAGAACCTCATCTGGCACAAAGTCTGAATCTTCTTCATATGAATTCAGTCTCTTCATGGTCCTTGTAGCAGCTTTAGGCAACTGATGAGAGCTAGGGGTGCCTGGATCTAAAAATGAACTAGGCTCAAGACTAGTGCCCAAATCCATCTCAACACTCTGTTCTCTGAAGTTGTTCTCACTATCATCTGAAGCAGACATCTCACTGTGTCATCAGTTTCAGTGAAGCAGACATCTGAAGTGATGATGATGATGATGGAGCAGGAACTGAAGATGAGTCATCACAAACTGATAGAGCAGGAACTGAAGATGAGTCATCACAAAATGAGGCTGATTTTTGAAAGTTTGAACACAAGATTTTCAAGATTTTACATTCTGTCACATGAAAATCGGTACAGCCGAAGCAAATATTTCGGTGCTACCGAGACTGACTATCCCATTAACAGAAACTTCGCACTTTTCGGTGAGACCGAAAAGAAGTACCCGGTTTCACCAAGACAGTTCTCATCAACACAGACAGGCAAATCGGTGATAATGATTTGTTTACTTCGGTTCTACCGAGTTCCATCGGGCAAAAGGAAAACCCTAGAAAATTGATGGTTCTCTAATCTACGAAGTTTTCTCGTGGATAGAAAGCAGTGCAAACTGTGGCTTATAGAGAAAATCAACTTTATTGCGCAAGAATCAGATGGGGAGCACAAGAAAGATCGAATCCATACCCTAGCTCGGTGATGGATCCACTACAGCGGCGACGGCGGCGAAGATGCCCGTCGACGGCGAGATTCCCAGTGGCGGAGACGCACGAGGAGGCGAGGCGATGACCAGGGAGTCCTTCTGCAGCAACTTAGGGTTTGGGGCGCGATGATTGAAGATTGAAATTTTGAACCGTCGGGACCACAACTTATATACCCTTCACTGTTAGTGATACCAATTCTAAATTTTCGGTGTCACCAAGTTTTTCAACTGTCAGCTGACAGTGAAACTCGATGTAACCGAGAATATGGAATCGGTAGTTTTGACATAGAAAACCAGATCAACCCTAGGCATTGGGTGAGGCCGAGATTTTGGGGTTGGTTCCACCGAGATGCACTTGGGAGGTTTTAATGGCCAGTCCTTGACGATACGGAACTCCGAGTGCTCCACACACAGAGGGGTCGAAAAGCACTTGTTCAAATTTTGTGATGCACCATGAATAGAGTATGAGGTGAGAAAGCATAGATATCTAAAGAGTTGTCCTAGGCATTCTTGTCCATCCAATTGGAAAAAGAGAAGAGCCAAATAGCAACAATTGATGTCCTCGAATGAGAAAATAAATGCAGAGCAACATTCTCACACAATATGATGTCAAATGAAATCATAACAAACATCCACATACACACTAGCATCTAACAAGCACTTGGGCGATGACAAATTCATCTATACATGAGTATTTGACTTAGGAGCCAAGTAAGAATATTTGATCATAGGTCATACTCATCGTTTAAGCACAAGTGGGGTTACCACTTTTACATAAAGCATTTAATGTTGTCACATACTAAGAGATGCTTTAACTCAAGTCTTAGAGTAAAGCTCCCCCTTGATGTGACATCCCCCCCATAAGAGGGATAAACTAACCTTGGGTTTTGTCGATGAAGACTTCATGTTGGTGAGGTAGTTGTGGATGCTCAAGGTTGATGAAGGTCACCAAGAGTTGGGAGCATCATTGTTGTTTCCATACTCTACTCACCTACATGGGTTAGTCCCAACATACAAGACACAAATACAAGGTTATCTATGGGCATGGAGTGCAAAGCATATGTTATGATATCCATTGATTTGTTGATTACCTTGTCCCTTGCTTACCTTTGAGGGAATGTGTGACTCCTTGAACTATTGCCTAGAGTTCATGTTGTTTGCAAATAGTTCTTGCCAATAATGAATACGAGTGTATTTCATTGGCGGAGTCACCCCTCAAGAACTCTCTAGTTCTTCTTCTTGGGGACCCACATCAAGTTGATGGGGATCCTTGGTGTTGTAGTATCCTTTGTAGAAGTTGAGCTTGAAGTAGCCTTGGGAACCCACTCCACCAAAGCTAGGGATTCATATTCATATGAGTCAATGTCCTCTTGAAGCTTGTTCTTGCCCTTGAGCTTGTGGTCTTATGGTGGAAGGTCATCTTGAGTGTTTTTCCCCTTGGGAAGAGTATTTTAATACTTCTCCTTTTGAGCAAGAAACTTGGGTTCGGGGTATTTACCTTCTTCCGGTATCCTCCGTGCTTGCGTACAATTTCCTCAAATTGCTTACACCCGAAAAGACTCTTGTAGATACGTTTTTCTATAATTCCTTTCAATAAAGCATTTTCTTGCTCAACTGTTACTTGGCTAAGAGGATCATCATTAGTGGAATCAATAGAACTACTAGAAGCAACATCACTGGGTTTAGCATTTTTATTATTGCTACTAGATGAAGAACCTTTCTTGCCTTTGTTACTAGATTGCTTAGTTTTAACTTGAGGCATGAATGTAGACAAGAGTAGTCATTTGGCTAGATAATATGAAGTCTTCTTTCGGATATCGTCATTGATAGATTTAAGAAACTCATGCTCTTGCTCCAAGTTGAGCTTCTCGAAGCCTAGCTTCTCATGGGTTCTCACAAGCTCTCTATGATATTTGAGAGTAGATTCATGAGCTAACTTAAGAGTGTTTATTTCTTTATTTAGTTCTTCTATTTTCATCTTACATCGTCAATTTACTTATCTTGACTAGCATGAGAATTATCAAGTTCATTTTTATCAACATCACTAGTTTTATCACAAAGCAAGTCATCATCACAAAGCAAATCATCTTCATCACTATTGAAATCAAGATACTCGGGGTGTGATACCTTTGGGCCTTTAGCCATGAAACAACTTCCACTCCCTTCGTTTGGTGAATCAAATAGATCATTGGACTTGGTAGTCACTAGAGCAATTCCGGCAACACCATCATCTTGACTATAGTCGGAGTTGGAGTGATATCTTCTCTCAGAGTGGTTGTCGGATTCGGAGCCAGAAAGACATTCACTAACATGAGCTTGATGTTTCCTTTTTGAGTAGCTCTTGGTGTACTTGTCCTTGTTCTCCGAGTCCCTACTTCTCCTTGAGGGTGTTCGTTCATAACGATCATCTCTACTCCTTCTCTCTCTTCGAGGTGACTCGTCTCTTGAGCTTCGTCTTCTTGGTGACTCTTCTTTCCTCTTGTAAGGAGTCATGCACTCATTGGAGTAGTGTCCGGGCTTCCCACAATTGTAGCAGTTTTGGTCATGACTTGACAAACACTTCTCTTCATATCTTGAGTTGGAGCTTCGATCTTTGCTTCTATTCTTGTAGAACTTGTTGAATTTCTTGCCCATTAGGCTTATCTTTCCATTTGTGACAAGGTTGTCGCTTGAGGTAGCGGGAGAATCACTTGTGGATTTGTAAGGACTGCTAGACTTGTGGTGAACCTCTTCGTTGTCTTCGAGTGTCATCTCATGAGAAACAATTCTACCAATCACTTCCGTTGTCTTGAGATCTTTGTAGTTGGGCATCATTTGGATCAATGTACAAACGGTGTCATATCGATCGTCCAAAGATCGAAGTATCTTCTTGATGATGAATTTGTCGGTCATTTCTTCGCTTCCTAAGCCGACAATCTCATTGGTGATGAGACCTAGCCTAGCGTACATCTCAGCGACTCCTTCACCATCCTTCATCTTGGACTTGTCAAGTTGACTTTGAAGCACATCCAACTTGGATTCTCTCACCGATTCTATACCTTCATGCATATCAATCAAAGTACCACAAATCTCGTTTGCATTCTCAAGACGGCTGATTTTTTTGAATACTTCGGAGCATAGGCAGTTCAAGATGTCAAATGTCACATGCTTGAGCATTGAGTTGCAACATCTTCAATCCATCTTCAGTCGCTTCGCGATCGGGTTCCCTTCTTTCTGCAAAGAATTCTTCTTGCATACCAACACGAACAACAACCCTAACAGAGGGGTTATGACCAAGAATATGCATTTTCATTTTGTGCTTCCAATTAGAAAAATTAGTGCCATCAAAGTATGGACCTATAGGGTGATAACTTCCCTCACTAGACACCATACTCTCCTAGGTTGTGAGACCAATGCAATGGATACCAAAGCTCTTATACCACTTGTAGGATCGAAAGTACTGCTAGAGGGGGTGATTAGGCTACTTGGCCAAATAATTTTTCTGCCTTTTCCCAAATTTTAGATTTTGCAGTTTTAGCATTCATGGCAAGTCCAGTACACCCTACACATGCATGTCTAAGACTATAGTGGCGGAAAATAACAACAAGCATGAGTAGAAGGGATAGGGTAGGAAGATTAAATGCAATTGTATACACGTTGGTTTTTCCTGTCATTCCAATAGGTGGTGCTATCGTACATCCACATTTATGGAGTCTTCAACCCACGGACGGTAAAGGTCACGAGAGTCCCCAAAGGGCTCCACCCATAAGGGTCCACAAAGTAGCCACCTTGACTATTCCATAACGGCTTCCGTCCGCAAAGGACTAGCCTCACTACGGGTAGATCTTCATGAGGTAGGCAATCTCCTTGCCCGTACAAACTTCTTGGTTCAACTCCACAATACGAAGTAGGAGGCTCCCAAGCGACACCTAACCAATCTCGGAGGCACCACCCTCCAAAAGGGAATAGGCTTGGGAATGACGATGAACTACTTGCTCTTGTGCTTCAAGATGACAGACTCCTCAACACACAATCACTCTCTCACACATTTGGCTTGGTGGAAGAGATGGGATAGGTGGAAAGCAACTTGAGGAGGCTAGACATCAAGATCCATATGGTTGGAGTGGAAGATCTTGACCTCACACAAGGGTAGGTGGTTCTCTCTCAAAAAATTGGATGGGGGCAAGTATGGAATAGTTTCGAGTGCTTCTCTTTCCAGTAGGTGGTGCTAAAGCTGTATATATAGGCATCTCCAAAAATCCAACTGCTACACACAATAAGTCAGACTCGGTGGAAACGATGTGTGAATCTCGGTTGTACTGAAGTGACTTAAAGTTAGCAACTTTTGAATCTTGAGACCGATATAGGAATCTCGGTTGCGCCGATAAGGTGACCAACGGTCAGAATGCTCAATCTCGGTGACGCCGATTCGACAATCTCGGAGGGAACAAAACTATGAACTTGCGTAATAGAAAGTTGGAAGCCCAACTCAGTGGGACCAAATGCAATATTCGTTGTACCGAAAAGCTAGGGTTTGGCTGAGTCTGTCTAGGTTTGGAATCGGTGGCACCGAGTGTAGAATGTTGGTTGCACCGATTTTGAGTATTTGCCTTTGGATAAACTTTGGTGGGAGAGTTCGTGGGTGTTTCTGCTGACTATCACTTGTGCACGTATGAGCATTTTGTTCACCGACAAAACCTTACCCACTTTTAATAGTATTGGCTTTCCTATGGACTCAAAATGATTTCTCACAAATATAAAGTGTAGAGTCCTCTTTCTTGAATCTTTCACAACCTATTTCCTTGCATCTTGGGGTATAACACAATCTCCACAATCCTTTTGCCAATCCTATCATTGAACATTTCCCGAAATATTCTTGGTTGAAACATTAGTTCAATGACTTATATGTTGTTATAAATTACCAAAACCACCAAGGGAGAAAATGTGCTTTCAGTTATGCGTTTCTCTTAATATCGTAAAATTGATTTGAATAAGTTGAAATCCACTGAAATCTCTTTGCAAGTTGCTAATAAATCAACTCCTCTACCTATCGGTGTTTGAGAGGGCGTACCTGTCGTACGTGCAAATGCTACTATCTTAAAGGACTTTGTTATTCTTGATATTCCCGAGGACGACAGGATGCCGGTTATCCTTGGTAGAACCTTTTTGAATACTACAGGGGTTGTTATTGATTGTAACAAAGGCAATGTCACTTTTCATATTAATGGTAATGAGCATACGGTACACTTTCCGAAGAAACAACCTCAAGTTCATCGTATCAACTCCATTGAAAATTTTCCAACGATTATTATTGGAGACTTTTAATTCCCTCTTCCTACTGTCAAGAATAAAGATGGTATACTTATTGTTGGGGACATGCATATCCCCATTGAGGTAACTTAGTGTTATTCAAAAATTCTTTGGTTTCATGTTACTCGAAAGAAGTTTGTTAATAAGACTTTATCAACCTTATTGATGGATTCCTTCTGATGAGAATGAGATGGATGAATCTAGAAAGCACAACTTTCTGTACCCAACTTTTACTTTCTATTAGTTAGAATAAATAACGTAAAAAATGCTATTATTTTCATGTTTTCTGAGTTTTCCATGCAATAGAAAAATGAAGCAAAAATAAAAGTTCTTCAAATGCCCTGAAAATGGAGTATGATTTTTTCTGGAATATTTTAAAATTTTTGGCACTGAGCACACTGAAGGGGGATGCACCAGTGGGTCACAAGCCCACAAGGCGCGACCACCCCCTGGCTACGCCTAGCAGGCTTGTGGGTCCCACGTGGTGCCCCTTCACTTATTCCAACACACATCCACTTCATCTTCTTCCAGATAAAATCCCACCATTGCTCAAACCCGTGTTCTAGCTCATTTTGCTGCCATTTTTGATCTCCTTATGTGAAGCTACATTGGCAAAACTGTTTTGGGAGATTGTTCCGCGAGAAACAAAAATGTTGAGGAAGGTATTTCAAGGGGGTTCCTCAAGAAAGAAGGCCCCGAGACTCATGATACGTGAGCCCGACGTTGAACCACGGAAGGGAGCACAAGTACGGCCTTGTCGATGGCCATCGGATCAATTTATGAGGGATGCCGGTTTCAAGGAAGAATTCTACACATAGATAAGAAATGCTGACCTTGAGGAATTCGTTTCATACCAATGCAAGAAATACTATGAAGTCGCAGATTCTTTCGTGCGGAGGTTTGAATTTTCATTCAACCGTAATAAACCTTCCGTCCTATTTAATATTTATGACAAATCTTATACTTTGGACCTAGAGGATTTTAACCATGCATGCAAAATTCCACAATGGGGCAGCTATCGTGATCCGCACAAAACCGAATATAATGATTTTCTTGCTAACCTCACCGTAGGAGAAACTAGAAATATTACCTAGGATACTGTGGGGAGCATTCATTTTCCTGCTATACACTATTTTGCTCTATTCATAGGTAGATGTATTAACGGTAAAACTGAGCATAGCCACCTTTGTGCAACCGATCTTAGTATTCTTAAGAGTGAAGTAATGGGTGAAAGGAGATATAACTTAGGATCCATTATTGCTAGAAGGTTGAATATTAATGCTAAGGATGGAGATTTCTTTTGTGGGATCTATGCCACCCGTGTAGCTAATTATCTTGGGGTACCCATACGGGGAAATGATATTGAGTTACCACCTGCTTTCCTTGATTATGAGGCTTTGGTGCATTTTCAGTTTCTTGAAAGGAACAAACAATCCCTCCATTACTGACTAATTTTTGATAGACAGCATGTTGTCCATGTTACCCTTCCTGCTCCTGCCTTCTTTAACTTTCTGGAAAAACATAGATACTTTATAACCAGAGAGGAGGCAAACGAGTACGAGCGAAATGAGGAAACCTCTTTCCTTCATGCTGGACTCGTTCAGGCGGTAGCCGCCACAGCCCAGTAGAACCCCGACTATGACTTAGAAAATTATCCGGGCCAACCATGGCCCAAGACCAACTTAGGCCAAAAACCTAAGCTTGGGAGAGTACGTATTTCTCACCGACATTACATTCATGTTCACACATTCATTTTAGTAGTCAGTGTTCATACTCTTTCATTGTACTATCCATGGTAGTTTATTTCCTGTTTCTGTTTTCTTCTTGTGTGTTTAATTGACTTTGAGAAAATCCAAAAAAATAGTTATAGCTTTACTTTCCAGCTTGCTTAGTTGTAATATTAAAACAAAACCCAAAAAGATTTTTCGTTCTTCTTTTGCTTTCCGGGAGCTTTCCCGTGTAAATAGTTTTTCTCGTTCATGTTTTGTAATTTTCTTTCTTTGGATCGTAAGGAGAAGACCACAATGAAAATGTTGACTGGCTTTCATACACATAATTGTTTGTCTATCAGACAACCCATATTATCTTGCCTTCTCCTTTGAGTTATTATTTGTAGATTCCATCTTAGTCCAATGCATGCGCACTCTTATTATTATTCACACCGTTCGGTCATGCAAGTGAAGGGCAATAATGATGATATTTGATGAAAATATTGAGATGGAGAAAAGCAGGTATGAACTCCACCAATCTTGCTTTTGTAAATATGATTAGCTCATCATTCCGAATTAAGTTCATTATGGGTGAAACATATTTGCAATGACAATTAGAGATTATAGTTACTCATGCCATGCTTAATTAGCTAAGAGTGGATGTCGTGGGTAACGAGCACCTATGGGATCGGAGGGACCCCTTTCGGTTCTACGGGGGAGAAGGCTCGCACAAACAACAGGTCTGATGAACAACACCTGGGGATTTTTACCCAGGTTCGGGCCGCAAGGATGCGTAGAAACCTACTCCCACTTGGTTGTATTATGGTTGTTCTTAGGGTTCTAGCTACAGGAGCGCTATGAGCAGTTGTTATGCGTGTGAGCTAGAAGGTCTAAAGACTAAAAGTCCACACAAAAAGTCCTCTACCGTATCGCCTGTGGGCCTCCTCTTATCCTTTTAAGGGGATCCCAACATTGGCGTCCGGTGCGTACACGGGGTGTATAGAGCTACAGTGCTATCATACCTAACACTAACGGAGTAGGACGGGCGCACTTAATGCACCATTAGGCATATCAGTTCGTCTGCGGTATGGGACAGGAGCCCGTCCCATCGGCACCGCTTAGCCTCCTCCGGCGTCGACGCCATGACATGTGTCCAGACGGAACGACACCTAGCCCATGCGCTAACGGGGCCTTGCCGGTGCTTTGCCTTGTCGGGGCTTTGTCTTTGCCTAAGGGTTCGATAGCCATCCCAGCAAGATCTTGTCGGGGGTCTTGATTCTTTTGTGCTTGCACCTGGCAATTCCTGCTGGGCCTTGTTGCCACGGTGGCTACTACTACCCATGCACGAGTAAAGGGGCACTAGAGAACCCAAAACTCTAGTGCACCAAAAGGAGCCCCCGGGTCTAGGCCACACACGCTGCGAGGCGTTGTTAGGCTAGACCCAAACAGTCGACGGGCATGCGTGGCAGGGCCTTGCAGTCGTGATCATTGCGCTTACAACGCCTCCGCATGACTCCCATTGAATTTGGGACGTGGGATATGTGCGTAGTGCGGCCGTCAAAATTTTCAATTACTACGTCAGGTCGTTTCTGCCACACATGCCGCATGCATAGCAAGGAGCCAGCAGCGGGTGCCCATGACTTAATGTCCCTGGGAAAGGCAGTAATTGCAGCGACATAAATTGGAGCAACGGGGTGATTGTTGTTTGCCCCGTGATTGAGGGCGCCTCTATTGGAGGAGGTGGGCGACGACCCTTGGAGCGGGGGAGAGCCAGCCCCCGCACTTCCCCCTCTAAATTGAGGGATAGCGAGGGTGGTGCTCATCCAACCTTCCCCCCTTCTCCGAGTGTGAACCTCCATAGCTTGCCCTTCCATGTCTTCCCAACCTTCAAGCGGTGCCCGCCCTTAGCCATGAATAGGGGGCGAGAGCGGCCACCGTCCTCAGCTCCAAGGAGGAGCTCTCATCAAGATCATGCCACATCTTCAGCAACAGAGGCGGAGGGTGGGCCGAGCACGCGCAGTGGCAGAGGTGTGAGGGGCCGTGTGTCGGGACCCCGATACTAAGTCATATGATTCCGTACTGTAACAAGCCACATCACCTTGCGGCCTCACGCACGGTACTCCACGACTGCCACCTTACCTTGGCCGGGACCGTTTGCGTCTTTTGGCTCACGTATGTGAACATGTCGCTGGCAATCACACAACAAAGAACCCGGGCCGATTATCTATGAACAACATAAGTTCTCCAAGTAGTCCATATCTGAGGACGCGGCTATTCGAATAGTTTCATAACCCTGCAGGGGTGTACTTCTTCACACACGCTCTTGCCACTTATCGCTGTGTGCTTATAAAACCATCCACCTCGGCAACCTTCAAGCGGATGCCCAGCGAGGGATTCGGCCACGACCGTCATTCACATAAGACCTCTAGTCCAGGCTACCGCCTATTTGAGACTGACCCGCACGGAAGTCCGGCCGAAGTTTCCGCTACGGTCCCAAACGATGTGCGCAGGGTTCCCAAGCCCACCATTCGGGTGACCCTTGGTACACCGTGCCACTGCCTACCGCGTCGTAACCCACCCCGAGGGTCAGCGCTACACACGGCCTCCAGCATCCTATAAACACCAGAAACTACTTGCAATACCTGGACCAAAGACTAAGCGACTGATGAGTCGAGAGGGTCAGTTAAGTATCCCAACGTGTGGTAGTATCTAGTCTTGGATCACAAACACGAAACCCAGTTCCTAAGAACGGTCCCAATGAGACAACCCACTATGTACTCCTACATAGCCTCTCATCGCTACCTTTACCAAATCGTATTCATTATAAGCTCATTACATCGGACAACACTGTTTCACTCAGTTCATCACCCAGATGAATCCGACTTGACACAACTCTAAGCATAGCAAGCATAGCAGGCAAAGTAGGCTAAGCACATCATGGAACAAGCATCTACCAGGTATGCTAGGTTGCAAGGTTTAGCTATTTACTGTGACAAGATCAGGTCATACATAAGAATAGGATCATCTACCGTGTATAACTGACATGTGATCGTTTGTCCTAATGCAACAAATGAGAGCAGGAGCGAGAGAGTGGGATGTTATCGGAATGATCAATGAGGCTGCTTGCCTTGCTGGGTTGCGGAAGAGTTCTCTCCTTCGTTAGGGTACGGAGTAGTATCCTCCGGATTAGGGCCTACCGCAACGCAGATAAAAACATTCAATACAAGCAGATGCAACAATATGATGCATGATCATGGCATAATGATGTGCATGGATGAGCTAATGTAACTACTGGTCATGTCAATTTGAAATGTGTTTGAATATAGGTTCAAAGTTGTTCTCATTTCGAATTCTATATATTGACCTAATGCTAAAATGTCCATGTTCACCTATTTAGATTGCTCTAACATGGATGAGAATAGCACCATTGGATTCATTGGATTTTTCTGATCAATTTTCATATATAAATTATTTTCATCTGACTTACAGATTATTTTATATGATTTTTCAAAGGTTTAAATAATTTGTGGAATTTCCTGATTTATTTTTATTAAGTAAATTGAGTTATTATGTCAGCATGACATCATGATGACATCAGCTGGTCAGCTGACTCGGCCCAGAGTCAAACCTGACATGTGGGGTCCACATGTCAGTGACTGGTTAACTTAACTAACTAATTAAAACTAATTCTGTTTTAATTAACTAACTGGGCCCACCTGTCAGTGACACATTAACCTAATTAATAATTAAACTAATTACAAATTATCCTAAACTAATTAGGGCCGGGGCCCCACCTGAAATTGACTCACAGAATCAAGCCAGGGCCCACCTGAGGTCAACTCGTCGGAGTTGGCCGGCGGTTCGACGCCGGTGACCATTAGGGACGGCGGCGTCCATCGGGTTTCTCCTATAGGGGGTTATTTGGCGCGCTGAGACCACCGGCTTGCAGCCCGTGCACGACTGCATCCATCTGGGGCCATGGGAGATCATGGGGTCGCCGGTGCTCGCCGGAAACGAGCTCGTGGCGGCGGCCGGAGCTCGGGCTCGGACGCAAATGTGACACAGGGCACGGGGCGATGCTACGACGGTCTCTACCGGCTCCTGGGAACTCTAGGAGTTCAACCATGCACGCGCACGTGAGCTTGGAGAACTCTAGGAGACCATCGACGGCGGCGGGAGGTTCTCGGGTCCGGCGACGCAGCTAGGTAGGGGACGCCAGAGAGAGGGAAAACTCAGGAGGGAGGAAGAGGGGCTCACTGCGGATCCAGGGAGCTGGTCAACAGGCTCTGGGAGGCAGCGACGGCGACGAATCGACGTCCGGCGACGGCGGCCTTCGGCAGGGGATCGGGAGAGAGAGCAAAGGAGAGAGGGAGGGGGAGAATGAGCTCGGGGGAGAGGGCTCGCGTGTCTTCCAGGCGCGGGGGAGGCAGGGACGCAGCCTGCTACGTGGAAGCAGGAGGTGGAGGCCGGCGACGGCTCGGTCGCCACCTCGACGCCTACTGGCGCGAGGTGGAAGATGACCCTTCCACCCCTGTGGGCTGGGCTGGGCCTTCCACTCGACCAGGTAAGCCTCTCCCTTTTACTTTTATTTTCTGTTTTCTATTTTCTAACATTTGTTTGATTTTCTTTGCAGGTCCAAATACCCCTTCAATAATTCTAAAACTTTTTATAACTTCAAGTTTGAATATTTCAAACTTGTATCAAAAGTTTCATATTATTTTGAAAGCAGTGATAATGATAATATTTTTATTTGTCATTTTCAGAGACTTAATACAATAATTTAAAATATTTCAAATGTTCAAATAATTGGAATGGTCCCTGGTATATCCATGCCCTTAATTATCAGACATAGGGAACATTTTTGAGGGGCATTTTGGATTTTTTGAAATTTCGTTTGTTTGGAATTCCTTTAATTCATAAAATGCTTAGGGTTTCTTTCTTTCTCCCCATTTCATATTGATGCAATGATGATGATGATGCAAACACAATGCTAGCCTGGACACTTGCTAGGGTTGTGACAACTCACCCCCACTCAAAAGAATTTCGTCCCGAGATTTTGAAGTCGTCGGGAAGAGCGCGGGGTACTCTAGTCGAAGACGATCTTCTCTTTCCCATGTCGCCTCCTTTTCAGAATGGTGCGACCACTGAACCTTAAGAAACTTGATGTTCCGACGCCGAGTGGTACGCTCAGCTTGGTCGCGAATACGAAAGGGGTATTCTCGGTATGAAAGGTTATCTTGTAGATCAAGCGTTTCGTGGTCCACTTCTCGGACAGGGTCCGAAAAGCAACGCCTAAGTTGAGAGACGTGGAGGACATCATGAACTTTGGAAAGATGCGAAGGAAGTTCCAATTGGTAGGCAACCTCTCCTCATTTAGCAAGAATGCGAAAAGGTCCAATGTAACGAGGAGCCAACTTGCCTTTGATACCGAATCGATGGGTACCCTTCAGAGGTGTAACCCGAAGGTAAGCCTTCTCGTCAACTTCATATGTCACAGACTTATGATGACGGTCATATTGACTCTTTTGACGGGATTGGGCTGTTTTCAACTTTTTACGAATAATGCGAACTTGCTCCTCTGCATCCTGGATCATGTTCGGGCCAAAGAGTTGCCTCTCTCTGGTTTCTGACCAGTTAAGAGGTGTTCGACATCTTCGTCCATAGAGAACTTCAAAAGGGGCTTTGTCCAAGCTTGATTGATAACTATTGTTATAAGCAAATTCGGCAAATGGAAGACATTTTTCCCAATTCATACCAAAGGATATAACACAAGCTCGGAGCATGTCTTCGAGAATTTGATTGACTCGCTCAACTTGACCACTTGATTGAGGGTGGAAAGCAGTGCTAAAGGATAGATGAGTCCCCATAGCGGTTTGGAAACTTCCGCAAGAACGAGAAGTAAAGATACTTCCGCGGTTTGAGTTAATCTCCAAAGGAACACCATGAAGAGAAACTATGCGAGAAACATATAACTCCGCTAGCTGACTAGCAGTAATGCTTTCACGAACAGGAAGAAAATGAGCCACTTTGGAGAGGCGATCAATGACTACGAATATAGCATTGTTCCCTCTCTTGGTCCTGGGAAAACCGGTGATGAAATCCATACCGACCTTATCCCATTTCCATTCAGGAATAGCTAACGGTTGAAGGGTGCCAGCAGGCCTTTGATGTTCTGCTTTCACACGACGACAAACATCGAAATTAGCAACATACTGAGCAATTTCTCTCTTCATCCTGGTCCACCAGAACCTCTCGCGTAGGTCCTGATACATTTGGGTACTACCCGGATGAACTGTGAGAGGAGAATCATGAGCCTCCCTAAGAATCAGCTGTCTTAGATGGGTGCTCTTGGGAACCACCAACCGATTCTGAAAGAACACCACACCTCCATCATCCTTAGAGAAATCCTTAGCGTTTCTGCTAACGATATTTTCCTTAATCCGAGATATCCCTTTGTCATATCTCTGGACAGCTACTATTTGATCCTTAAGAGTAGGTTTTGCCACCAAGTTGGATAGGAATCCTTGAGAAACAATGTGAAGGTTTAACTTCCGGAATTCCTCATAGAGAAACGGTTGAACTTGTTGTAACATCAGATTGTTACAATAAGACTTACGACTTAGTGCATCAGCCATGACATTGGCTTTTCCCGGGGTGTAAGTTATCCCTAAGTCATAATCTGTAATCAACTCTACCCACCGTCTTTGCCTGAGATTCAAATCCGGCTAGGTGAAGATATATTTCAGACTTTGGTGATCAGTGTATATCTCGCAACGATTACCCAGAAGGTAATGTCGCCATGTCTTTAGTGCATGGACTACAGCTGCAAGTTCAAGATCATGTGTTGGATAATTATCCTCATGTGAACGCAACTGTCGAGACGCGTATGCAATCACATGACGATCTTGCATAAGAATGCAACCTAATCCTTGTCGCGAGGCGTCGCAGTAGATAATAAAGTCCTTAGAAAAATCGGGTGGCACCAAAACGGGAGCAGAGGTCAGTCGTCTCTTCAACTCCTGAAAACTATGCTCGCATTGTGGGGTCCACTCGAACCTTTTATCTTTCTTGAGGAGTTCAGTCAGAGGTTTCGCAACCTTGGAGAAGTTCTCAACAAAGAAGCGAAAATAGCTCGCTAAGCCAAGGAAACTCCGAACTTGCTTAACCGATTCAGGCTGAGTCCAATCAAGGACGGCCTGAACTCTCTCAGGATTGACAGCAATACCTTTGCCAGAGATCACGTGGCCCAGATAGGTCACTTCCGGCAACCAGAATTCACACTTCGAGAATTTGGCATATAGGCGATGCTCTCGAAGTTTCATCAATACCAGCCTTAGATGCTCGGCATGTTCTTGTTCGTTCTTCAAGTAGATGAGTATATCGTCGAGGTAAACCACGACGAATTTATCCAAATACTCCATGAAGATCGAATTCATCAGATGGGAGAAAGTGGCTGGAGCATTGGTTAAACCGAAAGACATGACGGTGTACTCGTATTGGCCATAACGAGTGACAAAAGCCGTTTTTGGAATGTCCCCGTTTCTAATTCTGATTTGATGGTATCCCAACCTCAAATCCATTTTGGAAAAGATAGAGGATCCAGCGAGTTGATCATACAAATCGTTGATCCTGGGGAGCGGATACTTGTTCTTGATAGTGACCAAATTCACTGGTCGGTAATCCACAACCATCCGATCCGATCCATCCTTCTTCTTAACGAAGAGGACGGGGCAAGCCCAAGGAGAAGAGCTAGGACGAATGAAACCTTTCTTCAAAGATTCATCGAGTTGGGTTTTTAGCTCGGCTAGTTCTAAGGGTGCCATCTTATAAGGTCTTCTCGCTATTGGGTCTGTCCCTGGAATAAGTTCTATCACGAACTCAACATCTCTGACAGGTGGAACACCTGGCAGTTCTTCTGGAAAGACATTCGGAAAATCACGGACTACCGGAATATCTTCTAGCTCGGGGAGAGGGCTAGCATGTAGGGAATAGAGTTGGCGCTTGGTTGTTCGAGTAGAGACATTAACTATCTCACCCGAGGGATGTGTAAGTTGAACATTCCTAGAATGAGTATCAATCTTGGTATAGTGGGCTTTCATCTAATCCATACCTAGAATGATATTGATGTCTGAAGACTAAAGAGCTATCAAGGATGCTAGGAATACTAGTCTATCCACCAGAATTTCATTGTCATGGCTCACTCTAGAAGTTTGCCATTTGGATCCAGGAGTGTGAACTACTAAAGGAGTGGGCATGTCACAGAAAGACATGTTATGCAGTTGTGCATAACCTTGTGAGATGAATCAATGAGATGCCCCAGTATCAAATAGAACAGATGCTAGATGGATATTAACAAGAAGCATACCTAGAATGACATCAGGATCTTCAAGGGCTTCTTCGGTAGACACATAATTCACTCGCCCACGGGCAGGAGTTGGCTTCACATAGAAGGCTTTCCCTGGTTTTCCGCGTCCAGCGGGCTTGGCATTGTTCTGGGGACATTCATGAGAATAATGTCCTAGTTCTCCACACTTGTAGCATACCATTGTAGCACGAGGTGCAACATTTGTAGGCGGTCCTCCAAATGGTCTGGGTGGAGGGTTGGACTGAACTGGATGAGGTGCCTGGAAGGATGGCCTCGCACTGTACCTTGCCGGCATAGCTGCATTGGGTACCCATATTCGGCGCTTGTGTCCTAAACCCGATGCAGGGTTGAAGTCACGGTTATGCCTCCCTGTGGCCTCGTAGTCAGTCTGTCCGGACTCAGCATTGATAGCTTTATTGACGAGAGCTTGACAGGTGGTGCACTTGTGCAGACGAAGATCTCGACGAAGCTCGGCATTTAGTCCCTTGCGGAACCCAGCCTGCTTCTTGGCATCAGTTGAGACTTCCTCTGTAGCATAGCAAGCAAGATTACCAAACTCGCGACTGTATGCATCCACTGACAATCTGCCCTGTGTGAAGGCACAGAATTCCTCTCTCTTGCGGTCCATCAGCCCTTCCGGGATGTGATGGAGACGAAATGCGGCGCTGAACTCTGCCCAGGTTGGTGCAGGTCCCTGGGGATGCATAGCCTCACAGCTTTCCCACCACAGGTTGGCAAGTCCCTCCAGAAAGTATGTCGCAAAGGTCACCTTGTTGGCCTCTAAAACATTGGCAGCTCGAATCTTGCGTGACATACTAGTCAGCCAATCATCCGCATCGAGGGGATCGATCGAGTGATGGTACTTAGGCGGACACAGTTTAATGAAGTCACCAAGTGACACTCCATCATGGTTTTCATTGCGGGGAGCACGAGCGGTGTTCTGTTCAATCCTCTCCAACAACCTGTTGGTCTCCCTCTTATTCCTTTCAGCTTCTAGCATCACCTCCGCTAGAGATGGTGCTCGTGGCATCTCTTCTTGCCTTGGCTGGCTACTCTCGCCTTGCTCATGAGCATGCACGGGGTTGTTCCTGGTTGTCACCATCCTGAGGATAACAATCCATAACTTAGACACGGAGAACAACAACTCTAGGACATGAATTAAGGAATGCACAGATCAAAATGTCATGTAAGATAAACACCAATCAACATGGTAAAGCAACTACCATATGAACATTAGGTTGCATACACACCATGGCTTAATTCAGTACAAACCCAAGCTGAAAACAACTACGGAGAGATAACACAACTCATCGGAGGCATTACAAGCATCCTATACATTATCTATCTACACCTCCAGAACTCAACTCTCGACCTTGATCATATCCCACAAGACACACAGGACTGTGGCGATACGTCTACTACCATACTAGATCTAACATCCACGCACTCAAACGTGACCGTAGAATGCCTCGTACAGGTTACCCCCGTGACCTGGGAGCTGAACCTGCGGATCTAGAAACACTCTAGCCTGGGATCCCTGGAAACCATAGGGACACGGGTGTGGCCTTGGTCCCCTTGTCGGCGGCAACAGCGGTCCTCGAAGAGGGGTGATGCCTCCAACATTAGGCCAGTCTACGTGTGCTGGCAAATGAGTCCGCGAGCGAGTCAGCATCTCCAAATCTCCATAACCTATCTGCACGACAGGTGCCAGCTGCGTCAAGGCTGTCCAAAGACGGGCATGGGTAGCATAGAGCTCCATGCGAAGGGCACGTGCATCACGATCCCCGTTCTCCAACATCTGAGCGATCACCTGCAGCCTAGGGTCTTCATGAGAATGATCAAAGTAGGCTGCATTAAGATATCCATCCTCTCCTCCCATGGAAGCAGGAACATAGCAGAACTCCGTGTTCTGTAGCAGACCATGGTGAAACCTCATAATAGTCAGCATAGTGTAGGCGGATTCCTGAACTACCATATCTATGGTAACTCCCAATCCATGAGTCCAGTGAAGCGGCTCTGCAGCTCCAGGATAGGAAGGATATATCCTAACGGTACACAGATACTGACTCTGGTTGAAATCTCGATACTGCTCCTCCACTGTGTACTCTGGGTACTAACGATATCCAGCCTCCATCATAACTCTAACCAACATGGCCATGTGACCCGGCACATCGATGCACCTGGTCAGATGGACCACCTAACAGAAAGGACGAGAGGGCATCTGAAACAGAGAATGACGCAAAGACATTAGATCCTAGCAGAAATTGGACAGCATAACGGTTGTAATTGCTCAAGAAATTTTTTGAGACAATTGAAAAGAGATTGGAAAGGCACAACCACTCGACTATCTAGACTAAAATCTCTTCTCCATCTGTTTGTCACACCAACAATACTTGAATAACTGCACTCACTTACGAACAAGCTAGCTATTGGTCCATGGCTAGTAACTCGTCATCCTAAGCAATAGATGAGAATCCTAGTTCCTATCCCCGTAGAAAAGATGAGAATGACCCAACATAGAATAACTTGGGAAGAGGAGTAAAAAGAGCCTTACGTTCCCTTCCACAATCCATTCCCCTACTTATCTATAGTGTTTCTAGACTCAACTTCGACCGGTTTGGCTTGGTAGTCCTATAGTCAGTCAGGCTCTGATACCAGCGCTGTCGGGACCCCGATCCTAAGTCATATGATTCCATAATGTAACAAGCCACATCACCTTGCGGACTCACGCACGGTACTCCACGGCTGCCACCTTACCTTAGCCGGGACCGTTTGCGTCTTTTGGCTCACGTATGTGAACATGTCGCTGGCAATCACACAACAAAGAACCCGGGCCGACATGACTAGTCATAGAACCCAAGTGGCACATCCGTACGGAAACAGGCATACATAACCCATCAATGCAGGTGTCGATCTCAAGCGTCTGTAGATGAGTCACAGCAAGCTACAAGGACTCCATTACGTCGCGAGACACGAATGTCATCACTGCACGTAGACGAGTCGTAGCAGGCTACGGGGACTCCATTACACTGCGAGACATTTCCCCGATGGGACAGACACAACAACAAAGAAGGATACATGCCGGTCAATCAATGTGTCCGGAGCAGTAGCAAGCTACCATGGCTCGGTGGAAGCACAAAGAGGCAGTTTTCCGTAAAGAGTACTACTAAAGGCACATGACTAGGTGTCGGATCCCATACATACCATTGCACGTCACACGTACACACGACATGCCCGATATGCATAGATACAACTATGGCATCACAACATAACCATACAATAACATGACTTTTATTTAAGAGGCTCAGACGAGCCTTGCATAATATGTTCTTACAGATAGGGGTCACATCACCCGGCACTCAAGTCATGCAAACATAGTCATACAAGCCAGCGGAAACTTAAGCTGTCTGAGTACAGACAGCAAAATATAAAATAGAGGCACACGGCCTGACTATCTACAGCCCACCACACGGGCAAGATCGTAGCTGGGACACCAGTTATTCGGCATCGTCAACGTCTAGATAAAACCCACCTGATGGTTCCTGGTTTTCTTCTGCAACATTAATTAAGCAAGGATGAGTACAATCGTACTCAGCAAGTCTTTAAAACAGACCTAGTCTATTTATGCTCATGTATCAACAAAGGGGTGGTGGAGTTTATGCAGAAAGCCAGCTTTGACTCATGGCTAACATACACTACTCAGTTTTAAACTCTTTGTTACAATTTTAGTTATCGCACACGAGTCCACTACCTCCATCACAATACACTACCATGGATTCACCTTCCCCTTCCGGAAGTGTGCCATCCACGATACTCACACTTGTCTTGAGATTTTTCGAAGTCTCCATTTGATTTTCTATGAACAACATAAGTTCTCCAAGTAATTCATATCTGAGGACGCGGCTATTCGAATAGTTTCATAACCCTGCAGGGGTGTACTTCTTCACACACGCTCTCGCCACTTATCGCTGTGTGCTTATAAAACCATGCACCTCGGCAACCGTCAAGCGGATACCCAGCGAGGGAGTCGGCCACGACCGTCATTCACGTAAGACCTCTAGTCCAGGCTACCGCCTATTTGAGACTGACCCGCACGGAAGTCCGGCCGAAGTTTCCGCTACGGTCCCAAATGATGTGCGCAGGGTTCCCAAGCCCACCATTCGGGTGACCCTTGGTAGACCGTGCCACTGCCTACCGCGTCGTAACCCACCCCGAGGGTCAGCGCTACACATGGCCTCCAGCATGCTATAAACACCAGAAACTACTTGCAATACCTAGACCAAAGACTAAGCGACTGATGAGTCGAGAGGGTCAGTTAAGTATCCCAACGTGTGGTAGTATCTAGTCTTGGATCACAAACACGAAACCCAGTTCCTAAGAACGGTCCCAATGAGACAACCCACTATGTACTCCTACATAGCCTCTCATCGCTACCTTTACCAAATCGTATTCATTATAAGCTCATCACATCGGACAACACTGTTTCACTCAGTTCATCACCCAGATGAATCCGACTTGACACAACTCTAAGCATAGCAAGCATAGCAGGCAAAGTAGGCTAAGCACATCATGGCACAAGCATCTACCAGGTATGCTAGGTTGCAAGGTTTAGCTATTTACTGTGACTAGATCAGCTCATACATAAGAATAGGATCATCTACCGTGTATAACTGACATGTTATCGTTTGTCCTAATGCAATAAATGACAGCAGGAGCGAGAGAGTGGGATGTTATCGGAATGATCAATGAGGTTGCTTGCCTTGCTAGGTTGCGGAAGAGTTCTCTCCTTCGTCAGGGTACGGAGTAGTATCCTCTGGATTCGGGCCTACCGCAACGCAGATAAAAACATTCAATACAAGCAGATGCAACAATATGATGCATGATCATGGCATAATGATGTGCATGGATGAGCTAATGTAACTACTGGTCATGTCAATTTGAAATGTGTTTGAATATAGGTTCAAAGTTGTTCTCATTTCAAATTCTATATATTGACCTAATACTAAAATGTCCATGTTCACCTCTTTAGATTGCTCTAACATGCATGAGAATAGCACCATTGGATTCATTGGATTTTTTTAATCAATTTTCATATATAAATTATTTTCATCTGACTTATAGATTATTTTATATGATATTTCAAAGGTTTAAATAATTTGTGGAATTTCCTGATTTATTATTATTAAGGAAATTGAGTTATTGTGTCAGCATGACATCATGATGACATCAGCTGGTCAGCTGACTCGGCCCAGAGTCAAACCTGACATGTGGGGTCCACATGTCAGTGACTGGTTAACTTAACTAACTAATTAAAACTAATTCTGTTTTAATTAACTAACTGCGCCCACCTGTCAGTGACACATTAACCTAATTAATAATTAAACTAATTACAAATTATCCGAAACTAATCAGGGCCGGGGCCCCACCTGTCATTGACTCACAAAGTCAAGCCAAGGCCCACCTGAGGTCAACTCGCCGGAGTTGGCCGGCGGTTCGACGCCGGTGACCATCAGCGACGGCGGCGTCCATCGGGTTTCTCCTACAGGGGGTTATTTGGCGCGCTGAGACCACCGGCGTGTAGCTCGTGCACGATCGCATCCATCTGGGGCCATGGGAGATCATGGGGTCGCCGGAGCTTGCCGCAAACGAGCTCGTGGTGGCGGCCGGAGCTCGGGCTCGGACGCAAACGTGACATAGGGCACGGGGCGCTGCTACGATGGTCTCTACGGGCTCCTGGGAACTCCAGGAGTTCAACCATGCACGCGCACGTGAGCTTGGAGGGCTCTATGCACGGCGACGACAATCAACGGCGGCGGGAGGTTCTTGGTTCCGGCGACGCAGCTAGCTAGGGGACGCCAGAGAGAGGGAAAACTCAGGGGGGAGGAAGAGGGGCTCACTGCGGATCCAGGGAGCTGGTCAGCAGGCTCGGGGAGGCAGCGACGACGACGAATCGACGTCCGGCGACGGTGGCCTTCGGCAGGGGATCGGGAGAGCGAGCAAAGGAGAGAGGGAGGGGGAGAATGAGCTCAGAGAGAGGAAGGGGGAGGCAGGGACGCAGCCTGCTGCGTGGAAGCAGGAGGTGGAGGCCGGCGACGGCTCGGTCGCCACCTCGACGCCTACTGGCGCGAGGTGGAAGATGACCCTTCCACCCCTGTGGGCTGGGCTGGGCCTTCCACTCGACCAGGTAAGCCTCTCCCTTTTATTTTTATTTTCTGTTTTCTGTTTTCTAACATTTGTTTGATTTTCTTTGCAGGTCCAAATACCCCTTCAATAATTCTAAAACTTTTTATAACTTCAAGTTTGAATATTTCAAACTTGTATCAAAAGTTTCAGATTATTTTGAAAGCAGTGATAATGATAATATTTTTATTTATCATTTTCAGAGACTTAATTCAATAATTTAAAATATTTCAAATGTTCAAATAATTGGAATGGTCCTTGGTATATCCATGCCCTTAATTATCAGACATAGGGAACATTTTTGAGGGGCATTTTGGATTTGTTGAAATTTCATTTGTTTGGAATTCCTTTAATTCATAAAATGCTTAGGGTTTCTTTCTTTCTCCCCATTTCATATTGATGCAATGATGATGATGATGATGCAAACACAATGCTAGCCTAGACACTTGCTAGGGTTGTGACACCGTGGCCATCGTGGAGGCCGAGGTTGGGGGAGGCAGAGCGCTGCTCCGACTCCTCCTCCGACGACAAGCCTCTCCCTTGAGAGACCCACGCCGAAGGGACGGCGCTGGAGTTCAACCTCGCACTGGCCGGTCCCATCCGGAGCCATCTTTGCCTCCCTTGCCCTTTCGCCAGGGCGATGGAGGCCGACGAGCCGCCCGTCCTGTGTTTACGGGCGCATGGTTGTTGGAATGGCGCGACGAAGGTGGACGTCGAGCACCAGTGAGTCGCATCATGTTTCTAAGGCTCGGTTGGAAGACCTTCGCTCGGGCACACAACCTCCAGGAATGTCACGTACTTCGTTTCAAAATGACGGAGGCCAATCTACTCTCCGACAAGATTTATGGGCTCTTAGGCGTCTGTCTCAACTGTTGTGAATCGAACTCGAGCGGCACTGAAAGATCCTCCTCGAGCGAGAGTGATGAGGAGGACATCGGCGAAGACAACGACGATGAGTCCGGTCTTCGGGTGGTCAAGTCAGAGCCCGACGATTCAAGCTCGGATTGGCCATCGGCTGCACCATCACAGCCAGCCTCATGCCTCTCCCCCTCCCAGTAGGACGACCTTGCCGGGGGCCTTTGTCCCGGGCGCTACCTCATCTTCTAGCTGGATCTTCCGACAGGCCCGCGGACTGCAGCTTTTGGGGTCCATCCACCTTTTCGCCCGCGCTGGCCCTCTCCTCCGTGCAATGCTGGTCCAGGAGGGGCCAAGTTCTTGCCTACCCATATCGGAGCTGATACGTCTCCAACGTATCTACTTTTCCAAACTCTTTTGCCCTTATTTTGGACTCTAATTTGCATGATTTGAATGGAACTAACTCGGACTGACGTTCTTTTCAGCATAATTGCCTTGGTGTTGTTTTCGTGCAGAAATAAAGTTCTCGGATTGAACTGAAAAATTACAGAGAATATTTTTGGAATTAATACAAAATACTAGCGAAAGAATCAACTGCGGGAGGGCCCACCACCTGGCCACAAGCCTAGTGGGCACAACCACCCACGTAGGGCGTGCCGGGCAGGCTTCTGGGCCCCCTGTTGCTCCTCTGACCTTGTTTCCACTTCTATATATTCCTATTCGGGGAGAAAAAAATAAAGAAGAAGAGTTCATCACGTTTCATGATACGGAGCCGCCGTCACCTCCTGTTCTTCCTCGGGAGACTAGATCTGGAGTCCGTTTTGGGCTCCGGAGAGGGGAAGTCGATGCCTTCGTCATCAGCAACCATCCTTCATCACCAATTCCATGATGCTCCCACTATTCGTGATTAATCTCATCGTAGGGTTGCTAGACAGTGATGGGTTGGATGAGATTTATTATGTAACCGAGTTAGTTTTGTTAGGGTTTTATCCCTAGTATCCACTATGTTCTGAGATTGATGTTGCTATGACTCTGTTATGCTTAATGCTTGTCACTAGGGCCCGAGTGCCATGATTTCAGATCTGAAACTATTATGTTTTCATGAATATATGTGTGTGCTTCATCCTATCTTGCAAGTTGTATACACCTATTACGAGTTATGATCCGCATCCCCGAGGGTGACAATAATTGGGATTCTTTCCGGTGTCTGCCGTAGTTTGAGGACTTCATGTATTCACTAAGTGATTATGCTTTGGTCTGGTTCTCTATTAAAAGGTGGCCTTAATATCCCTTAGTTTCCAATAGGACCCCGCTACCACAGGAGGGTAGGACAAAAGATGTTATGCAAGTTCTTTTCCATAAGCATGTATGACTATATACAGAATACCGGCCTACATTACATTGATGAATTGGAGCTAGTTCCATGTCGCTCTATGTTATAACTGTTGCATGATGAATGCCATCCAACATAGTTATCCATCACTGATCCATTTCCTACGAGCTTTCCATATATTGATCTTTGCTAAGTAACTTTTCCGTTGCTACTGATACAATCACTACACACTGCTACTAGCACTTTAACACTGTTACCGTCACTACCATATTACTTTGCTACTGAATACTTTGCTGCAGATTTTAAGTCTTTCAGGTGTGGTTGAATTGACAACTCAGCTGCTAATACTCGAGAACATCCTTTGGCTCCCCTTGTGTCTAATAAATAAATTTGGGTTGAATACTCTACCCTCAAAACCTGTTGCGATCCCCTATACTTGTGGGTTATCAAGACCTTTTTCTGGTGCCGTAGCCGGGGAGCATAGCTTTATTCTCTGAGTCACTTGGGATATATATCTGTTGATCACTATGAGGAATCTTAAAGATCCAAAAAATAAAGATCTACCCCTCAACTACATGGACAGGTAAGGAACTGCCATCTAGCTCTGCACTTGATTCACCTTCTGTTATGAGTAAGTTTGCGACACCACCACCTGCTAGTAATTCTGATATGTCGCAAGTAATTGATGATTCTACTTCTCCTATGCATGATGCTTATGATGATACTTCACTTGATGATATTGTGCCACTAGGTGAATTTCTTGATGAACAAATTGCTAAAGCCAATGCTGAAACCGATAATATTTCTGAATCTGATGAAATTATTGAAACTGAACATTATGATACATCTACTAGACCTAGCTCTCCTAGATATGAATTGCTCATATACCTAAGGGATATGTTATGGAAGGAGAGGTAGCTAGGGACTTTCTTGCTTGTGAGAATAGAGATGCTCTTAAGAAATTGCTTCGCAAGTGGAAGGGAAAATCTTTGAATGCTAGAATGCAATATGATCCTAAGTTTGCTACTTCAACTATCTTTCTTACTGATAAGGATTATGCATTCTCTGTCGATCCTGAGTTAATTACCTTGGTTGAATCTGATCCCTTCCATGGTTATGAATCTGAAACTGTTGTGGCACATATTACCAAATTGAATGATATAGAAACCCTACTTACTCATGAGGAAAAAATTCGCTATTACTATATTCTTAAGTTGTTTCCTTTCTCATTAAAGGGTGATGCTAAGATATGGTTTAATTCTCTTGTTCCTGGTTGTGTGCATAGTCCCGAGGATATGATTTATTACTTCTCTGAAAAATATTTTCCTGATGCTTTGCCTGATCATCCTCTTAAGAAAAATGAAATACTTGATATCTTTTATAATGGACTAACCGATGCTTCTAGGGACTACCTAGATAGTTGTGTTGGTTGTGTTTTCAGTGAACAAACTGTTGAACAAGCTGATTTACTATTGAATAATATATTGAGCAATGATAATGATTAGACCATTCCCAAACCACCTCCAAAGCCAATTCCAAAGAAAAGAGGTATTATATTCCTCAGTCCTAAAGATATGCAGGAGGCAAAGAAATCTATGAAAGAAAAGGGTATTAAAACTGAGGAAGTTAAGAATCTACCACCTATTGAAGAAATACATGGTCTTGATAACCCGACACAGGTAGTAAAGGTAAATTCTCTTAGTAGATTTGATGAAGGATATATTCATTATAATAAGTCTGCTAGCCAATGCTTGGATGAATTTGATAATTTTATTGTGAAGCAAGAAAATTTCAATGCTTATGTTAGTAGACAATTTGAACATAATGTGTATATGCTTGATCTCTTGGGTGATTATTTGAGCAGAACTGTCAATGATCTTAAGCTTATTAGTAAACATGTATCCATGGTAACCACTCAAGGAGAACAATTACTTAAGGCTCAGAATGGTTTGCATAATGAATAAATACTAAAGACAATGCTCATTCTGTTAAAGTTGTGACTAGAGGAGTTAGAATGGCTCGGGAACCTTTGTATCCTGAGGGCCATCCGAAGAGAATCGAGCAAGATTCTCATAGAGTTAATACTGATGAACCTATCCGTTCCAATAAGAGTGGGAAAAAGAATGATGATAGTACTTTGCATGCTGCTAGTGTACCTGTTATAGATACATCTGAGAATCTAAATGATATTTCTATTTCTGATGTTGAGACACAATCTGGTGATGAACATGAGCCTAGGATAACATTAATAATGATGTTCATGTTGATGCTCAACCTAGTAATGATAAAGATGTGGCGACTGAACTTGCTGATGATCTTGATAACCCACAACCTAAGAATAAAAGATATGATAAAAGAGACTTCATTGCTAGGAAACATGGTAGAGAAAGAGAACCATGGGTTCAGAAACCCATGCCCTTTCCTCCCAAACCATCGAACAAAAAGTATGATGAGGATTTTGAGCGCTTCGCTAAAATGCTAAGACCTGTCTTTTACGTATGCGCTTGACTGATATTTTGAAAATGTCTCCTTATGCTAGGTATATGGAAGATATGGTGATAAATAAAATAAAGATACCGGAAGCTGAGATTTCCACCATGCTTGCTAATTATACTTTCAAAGGTGGTATCCCTAAGAAATTAGGAGATCGCGGAGTACCTGCTATACCATGCTCTATTAAAGGAAATTATGTTAAAACTTCTTTATGTGATCTTGGAGCTGGTATTAGTGTTATGCCTTTCTCTTTGTACCATAGACTTGATTTGAATAAGTTGACATCTACTGCGATTTCTTTGCTAATGGCTAATAAATCAACTGCTCTACCTATCGTTATTTGTGAGGATGTACCTGTCGTAGTTGCAAATGCTACTATCTTGACGGACTTTGTTATTCTTGATATTCCCGAGGACGACAGTATGTTGATCATCCTTGGTAGAGCCTTTTTGAATACTGCTGGGGCTGTTATTGATTGCAACAAGGGCAATGTCACTTTTCATATTAATGGTAATGAGCATATTGTACACTTGCCGAAGAAACAACCTCAAGTTCATAGTATCAAATCTATTGAAAAAAATCCAACGATTATTATTGTAGACTTTGAGTTCCCTCTTACTACCGTCAAGAAGAAATATGATATACTTATTGTTGGGGAAATTCATGCCCCGTTGAGGTAACTTAGTGTTATTCAAAAATTCTTTAGTTTCATGTTATTCGAAAGAAGTTTGTTAATATGACTTGATCAACCTTATTGATGGATTCCTCTTGATGAGCATGAAATGGACAAATTTAAAAAGCACAACTTCCTGTACCTAACTTTTACTTTTCGTTACCTAGATGAAATTAAGTAAAAATGCTATTGTTTTTCTGTTTTCTAAGTTTCCCGTGCAATAAAAAAGTGACCTGGAAAAAAAGTGTTTCAAATGTCCTGAAATTGGAGTATAATTTTTGCTGGATTATTTAAGAATTTTTGGCACTGAGTACGCATCAGGGGGCTGCACCGGTGGGCCACAAGCCCGCAGGACGCGCCCAGCCCCCTGAGCGTGCCCTGGTGGCTTGTGGGTCCCATGTGGCCCTCTTCCACTTATTAAAGCACCCATTCGCTTCATCTTCCTTCAAAAAAAATCCCACCATTGCTCAAACCCGTGCTCTAGCTCATTTTACTACAATTTTCGATCTCCTTGCTCAAAGCTCCATTCGCAAAATTGTTTGAGGGGATTGCTCATCGGTATGTGACTCCTCCAATGGTCCAATTAGTTTTTGTTCTAGTGCCTTATATGTTGCAGATTTTTGCTGTTGTGGTGACCATGTTTTTGAGCTTGCATCTCAAATTTGTATGGTCCCAAGTAGTTTTGATGCATGATATAGTCTCTAGGCACTTGAGGGAGTAGTTGCTATGAGTTTTGTTAAGTTTTGTTCACCTTTATTCTAGTTCACTAAATTTTTTAGAATTTTTCAGAAATGTTGAGAACATTATTAAGAGGTTCTTCAAGCCGGGATTCTAAGGAAGATGAAAATTAAATGAAGGAGAAACCCAAATATAATCTTCCTCGCGTCGCAGAAATTCGACCATGTGAATGGCCGTGTGACACATTCTTGAGGGCGGTAGGAATTTATGAAGATTTCTATAATTTGGCTAAGAATGCTGGCATCACCGACTTCCTCAACGATAAGTGTGACCAGTACCTCTTGCTCACTAATACCTTTGTGCAAAATTTTCACTTTCATCCAAGGGAAGACCCTCCTACAGTAGAATTTCACTTATATGATGTGCCTAAGAAAATGAACCTTTATGATTTTTGCAAAGTTTCCAAGATACCCTATGAGGGCAGCATCAGGGAACCACGTCCTTGAGACATGGAAGATTTTATTGCCACAGTCACTATAGGGGAAGAGAGAGGCATGTCAAAGGCAAGAGCAGCTAGTTTACATTTTCCTGTGCTATGCTTATATTCATTGTTTGCGGGAATATGTTTAGTTGGTCGCTGGGAGAGTGGAAGCCTTAGTGCCCCTGACCTCGCTATTTTGCGCCATGCTTTATTTGATGATAGAACCTTTAGTCTGGGCTCTATGGTGGCCCAACGGTTTAACACCAACGGTTCGAAGGGGCCCATATTCGGAGGTATCTATGCATCTCGTTTAGCTAAACATTTTGAGATACCCATTAGGCTTCACGAGAAAGATGAAAATATGATACCCACGAAGTTTCTAGATTATGACCGTATGGTAGCCCACAATGTTATTAAGAAGAATGATGATAGGAGGCTGCTTTACAATTTAGTATTTAGTCCGGGTACTTGTGAGATTATTACTCTGCCTGCTTCTTCTCTGTTTGATATTCATTCAGGCAGGTACACTGTTATGCCCGATTACATCTACCTATATTGGGGTTTGTCGCAACCCCCAGCACCTGAGCAGGCACCAGCCTTTGATCCATATCAGGTCCCGCTCTTTCAGTGGGAGCCACAGGAGGTCGCTAATCAATGGAACCCTCAGTGTCCTATGGACTATCTCAGAGAAGGTTATTTCCAGCCGTGGCCCTAGACTAACTTAGGCCAAAAGCCTAAGCTTGGGGAGTACGTATTTATCACCAACATTACCTTCAAGTTCACACACCCATTCCAGTTGTCTGTGTTCATAGTTTTTCATTGTACTATCCATGGTAGTTTATTCCTTGTTTTGCTTTCTTCTTGTATGTTTAATTAACTTTGAGAAAAATACAAAAAAATAGTTCTAACTTTATTTCATAGTTGCTTAGTTGTAGCATTAAAGAGAAAACCCAAAAAGATTTCTCGTTCTTCTTTTTGCTTGTTGGGAGCTTTCCCGTGTGAATAATTTTCCTTTCTTCTCTTTGGGTCATAAGGAGAAGACCACGATGACATGTTGAAGTGGCTCTCATATGCATTATTGTTTATCTTACAAAGAGCCCATATTGCCTTGTCTTCTCATTTGGTTTATTGTTTGTAGATTCTAGCTTAGTCCAATGCACGTGCACTCTTATTATTGTTCACATCGTTCGATCGTGCAAGTGAAAGGCAATAATGACGATATTTGATGAAAAGATTGAGATGGAGAAAAGCTGGTATGAACTCGACCTATCTTGCTTTTGTAAATATGATTAGCTCATCGTTCCAAATTCAGTACATTATGGGTTGAACGTGTTTGCAATGATAATTAGAGATTATAGTTATTCATGCCATGCTTAATTAACTAAGAGTGGATAATGGTTCGTCTTGAGTGCATTGGACTTGGCACATGTAGTATGATAGTATGATAGAATTGTTGTGATGTAGTATGATAGAATTGTATCCTCCTCCGAATGATTTAAGTGGCTTGACTTGGCACATGTTCGCCCATGTAGTGGAAACAAATCAACATAGCTTCCACGATACTTATGTTCATGGTGAATTATATCCTACTCATGCTTGCATTCAATGTTGGTTAATCTCAAAGCATCATGATGACTGTGTCGCTCTCTAGTTGGTCAGTCCCCAGTGTTTTGCTAAGCCTTCAGTTGTACTAAGCAGGAATACTGCTTGTGCATCCATCTCAATAAACCCAAAGTTATTCCATATGAGTCCACCATATCTACCTATATGCGGTATTTACCTACCGTTCCAAGTAAATTTGCATGTGCTAAACTTTAAACCTTCAAATAAATATTCTATTTTGTATGCCCAAATCGCTCATGTGGCGATTGGGGGAGTAAAAAATTTATCATTCTGTTTGGGAACCGCCTATAATATATCTAGCATGGAAGATATTGAAAACCTCTTGGTCGTTATGTAAGCAATGAAAGCATACCGCTCCAAAAATTATTACGTATCTATGTTTTAAAAGCTCGAGCTCTGGCACCTCTACAAATCAATGGTTGCCTCTAGGAAGGGTCTTTCCATTTACTTTATTGTTGAGTCATCATCCTCTTATAAAAAGCACCAGTTAGAGAGCGCCATCGTCATTTGTACGCCTTGCTATTAATTGATATTGAGTATGAGCATGACTGGATCTCTCTCACTGTGAATTACAATGTTAGTCAGTCCTTGTTCGCCAGAGGTGCTCTTCATTTATGTTTTGCGGTCTCAGAAAGGGCTAGCGAGATACCATTATGTCATATTGTATCATGATTGTTTTGATAGAATTGTTGTCATCCGAGACATATCATTATTGCTCGCTAGTTGATTATGCCACTGATATAAGTAAATGCGAGACCTAAATGTTATCGTGAATGTGGTTAGTCTATAATCCTTGTTGAAAATCTGAACATAAGTTAGACATATTTACAACAGCAAGATCAAACAGATTTTGTAAAAGTTTTTCTTTGTCACTTTCAGTTTATCAACTCAATTGCTTGAGGACAAGCAAAGGTTTAAGCTTGGGGGAGTTGATACGTATCCAACGTATCTACTTTTCCAAACTCTTTTGCCCTTGTTTTGGACTGTAATTTGCATGATTTGAATGGAACTAACCTGGACTGACGTTGTTTTCAGCAGAATTGCCTTGGTGTTATTTTTGTGAAGAAATAAAAGTTCTCGGATTGACCTGAAAATTTACGGAGAATATTTTTGGAATTAATAAAAAATATTGGCGAAAGAATCAACTTCAGGGGGGCCACCACCTGGCCACAAGCCTGGTGGGTGCGCCCACCACCCTAGGGCGTGCCGGGCAGGCTTGTGGGCCCCCAGCTGCTCCTCCGACCTCGTTTCCAATTCTATATATCCTATTTGGGGAGATAAAATAAAGAAGAAGAGTTCATCGCATTTCATGATACAGAGCCGCCGCCACCTCCCGTTCTTCCCCGGCAGACCAGATCTGGAGTCCGTTTTGGGCTCCAGAGAGGGGAAATTGATGCCTTCATCGTCAGCAGCCATCCTTCATCACCAATTCCATCATGCATTGACCATTCGTGAGTAATCTAATCATAGGCTTGCTGGACAGTGATGGGTTGGTTGACATTTATCATGTAATCGAGTTAGTTTTGTTAGGGTTTGATACCTAGTATCCACTATGTTCTGAGATTGATGTTGCTATGACTTTGCTGTGCTTAATGCTTGTCAGTAGGGCCCGGGTGCCATGATTTCAGATCTGAACCTATTATGTTTTCATGAATATATGTGTGTTCTTGATCCTATCTTGGAAGTTGTAGACACCTATTACGAGTTATGATCCGCATCCCCCAGGGTGACAATAACTGGGATTCTTTCCGGTGATTGCCGTAGTTTGAGGAGTTCATGTATTCACTAAGTGCTAATGCTTTGGTCCGGTTCTATATTAAAAGGAGGCCTTAATATCCCTTAGTTTCCAATAGGACCCCGCTGCCACGTGAGGGTAGGACAAAAGATGTCATGTAAGTTCTTTTCCATAAGCATGTATGACCATATACGGAATACCTGCCTACATTACATTGATGAATTAGAACTAGTTCTGTGTCGCCCTATGTTATAACTGTTGCATGATGAATGACATCCGACATAATTATCCATCACTGATCCATTGCCTACGAGCTTTCCATATATTGATCTTTGCTAAGTTACTTTTCCGTTGCTACTGTTAAAATCACTACCAACTACTACTATCACTTTGCCACAGTTACCGTCACTACCATATTACTTTGCTACTAAATACTTTGCTGCAGATATGAAGTCTTTCAGGTGTGGTTGAATTGACAACTCAGCTGCTAATAATTGAGAATATTCTTTGGCTCCCCTTGTGTCGAATCAATAAATTTGGGTTGAATACTCTACCCTCAAAAACTGTTGCGATCCCCTATACTTGTGGGTTATCAGGAGCCCTGCCCCTCTGCGCAGTGATGTTCCAGAGGGGTTAGGCTGGGCTTTTGCCGAGAGCCTCCCGCCATCTCTTTCCTTCTTGTAACCTAGCTCCCCTTTCCATCTTTTTCTTCTTGTAATCTACGCTATGGGAGAATGTCAAATAAAGATGTACTTAGGAAAAGGCGATATCTTATGTAAATTTAAACCTATTTTGAATAACTATGTGTTATCCTCCTTGTTAGACTGACTCTTTGTACGGATCTTTCCCTATGCCCTCTCGAAAGAATCTTGTCAGCGTGTGCAGCCCTATCGAAAGCACTTTGAGGAATGGGTCCTTAGCTGCCTGCTGGCGGTGCCACTACCGGTAAGATACCTTGGCGTCCTCGGTGTAGTCGTTCAAGGTGTTGGTTGCGCTCGACACAGAATAAGGGCGCGAGCGCTGTCACTTGAGTCGATGAGCGGACTCAAAACAAAACAAGGAGCGCGGGTGCGACCACTTAAGCTATTGAGCAATCTTGAAACACAGTGAGGGCACAACCAATTGTGATAAGGTTCCCATGCATGCATGTTTTCCATACTGAGGTCGAAATCGCCCAAGGAGAATAACTCCACAGCAAGAATTCACATGGGGTTGTTGCAACTTATCTTTTCTTTGTCGTACTCCTTCCGGCAAGATTTTTTTTTGGGGCGTTGCTCATAGGTATCCATACGACCATGCGCCCCCCCCCCCCCCCCCGACAAAGCTGCACGCGAGGTAACCTTCTGTCCTTTGAGAAAAAGAAAGAAGAGAAAATATGGATATGGAACCTTGGCGGTCCGTTAGCTCTTGCAAGGATTAAGGGTAACACGATATCTTAGACAAACATGCACATAAATAAACATGAGAATCAATCGGGATTTGCAGAACACTTATCTTTATTTAACTACGAACAGGATCTGAGCCTGGCTTTGTACCAAGGATTACATGCTTCAGCGGCATGACTTGTACAAAAGGTGGTTGTCGGGAGGCCCGACAACCGCGCCTCATGGGCAGAACTTGCGAGATGCTCGATATTCCAGGAGTTACTCATTGGGATGCCATCTTCGGTCTCCAGGTGGACTACACCATGTCTGGTGACTCATACTACCCGATAAGGGCCTTCCCACTTTGGTGTCAACTTGTTGGAATTCTTGGCGAACTAAAATCGCCGAAGAACAAAGTCGCCTTCCTCAACACTTTTGGCATTAACCTTGCGGCTATGGTAGCCGCACAAAGCTTTCTGGTAGCGTGCAATTCTCAGAACAGCCTGAAGACGGTCTTCCTCAAGAAGCGTCGCGTCATCTTGCCGCAAATGCTCTTGCTCGAGCTCATCATAAGCGAGAACTCGAGGTGACCCGTATATTAGTTTGGTGGGGAGAACTGCCTCCACCCCATAGACAAGGGAGAAGGGTGTCTGGGCGGTAGCTCGATTTGGTGTCGTCCTGATTGACCAAAGAACCACCGGCCACTCATCAATCCAGTGCCTTCCGCACTTGTTCAGCTTGTCGAAAGTTCTTGTACTGAGGCCTCGTAGCACTTCAGCATTAGCCCTTTCTACTTGGTCGTTGCTCCTTGGGTGGGCAACAGAAGCAAAATAGATTCTGCTACCAAGGTCTTGGACATACTGCATGAAGGTGCGGCTCGCGAATAGTGTGCCATTGTCAGTGATGATCCTGTTGGGAACACCAAAGCGGTAGACTAGTCCCTTGAAGAACTTGACGGCCGACTGTAATGTCACCTTTCTCACCGCTTCCACTTCTGGCCACTTTGTGAACTTGTTGATTGCAACGTACTGAAAGCACGTTTTCTCCCTTGGTGGTTCTGGTAATTAATAACAACATGTAAGTCATTGAACTAATGTTTCCACCAAGTATATTTCAAGAAATGTCCAATGAGAGGATTGTCAAAAGGAGATTGTGGAGAAACCCCAAGATGCAAGGAAATAGGTTGGCTAGGCTTCAAGCAAAAGGACTCCACATTTTATATTTTTGAGAAATCACTTTGAGTCATAGGAAAGCTTATACTATTAAAGGGGGTGAGGTTTTGTTGATGAACAATATGCTCAAACGTGCACAAGTGATAGTCGCCAAAAACATCCACAAACTCTCCCACCAAAGTCTGTCTATACCCAACACTCAAAATCGGTGCAACCAACTTTCCCACTTTGGTGCCACCGATTCCAGAACCTAGACAGACTCAATCCAAACCCTAGCCACTTCGGTGCAACCGATTCCACACCGGTGCCACCGAGTTTAGGTTGCCAACTTTCTGTTACGCAAATTCACATTTTCGGTCCCACCGAGAATGTTGGATCAGCGTCACCGATATTGGAAATCTGACCGTTGGTCACCTTATCGGTGTAACCGGGTTTCCTATATCGGTCTCACCGAGATCCAAAATTTGCCACCTTTTGGTCACTTCGGTACCACCGAGATTAACACATCGGTGTCACCGAGTTGGTCATTTTGTGTGTAATGGTTGGATTTTTGGGGATGCCTATATATACCCCTTCACCACCACCTACTCGAGAGAGAAGCACTCAGAACTATTCCATAACTATCCTATCAGATTTTCAGAGAGTTTACCACCTACCCTTGTGTTGAGGTCAGGATCTTCCACTCCAATCATATGGATCTTGATTTCTAGCCACCCCAAGTTGCTTTCCACCAATCCCATCTCTTCTACCAAGCCAAACCTGTGAGAGAGAGATTGTGTGCTGAGGAGTCTATCATCTTGAGGCACAAGAGCAAGGAGTTCATCATCATTACCGAGCCTATTACCTTTTGGAGGGTGGTGCCTCCTAGATTAGTTAGGTGTCGCTTGGGAGCCTCCTACTTGCTTTGTGACGATGACTTTCTTTGTGATAAAACTAGTGATGTTGATCAAAATGAACTTGATAATTCTCATGCTAGTCAAGATGAGTCATTTGATGATGATAATATGAAAATATAACAACTAATAAAAGAACTAAACACTCCTAAGTTAGCTCATGAATCTACTCTCGAAGATCATAGAGAGCTTGTGAGAACTCATGAGAAGCTACGCTTCGAGAAGCTCAACCTGGACCAAGAGCATGAGTTTCTCAAAGCTATCAATGACGATCTCCGAAAGAAGACTTCATCTTATCTAGCCAAACGACTACTCTTATCTACTTTCATGCCTCAAGTTAAAACTAAGCAAGCTAGTAACAAAGGAAAGAAATGTTCTTCATCTCGTAGCAACAATAAAAATGCTAAACCCAATGATGTTGCTTCTAGTAGTTCTATTGATTCCACTAATGATGATTCTATTAGCCAAGTTACACTTGAGCAAGAAAATGCTTTATTGAAAGGAATTATAGAAAAGGGTATCTACAAGAGTCTTGCCGGACGTAAGCAATTTGAGGAAATTGTACGCAAGCACGGAGGATACCGGAATAATCGTGGTGTTGGCTACTTCAACGCTAATGGAGTCGAATGGGAATAAGGTCAATATCCCAAGCCCAAGTTTGTTCCTCAAAAGGAGAAGTATGAAAATTCTCTTCTCAAGTGGACAAACACTCAAGATGACCTTCCACCACAAGACCACAAGCTGAAGGGCAAGAAGAAGCTTCAAGAGGACATTGACTCATATGAAGATGAACCCCTAGCTTTGGTGGAGTGGGTTCCCAAGGCTACTTCAAGCTCAACTACTACAGAGGCTACTCCAACACCAAGGATCCCCATCAACTTGATGTGGGTTCCCAATAAAAAGAACTAGTAAGTTCTTGAGGGGTGACTCTGCCAATGAAATTCACTCACATTCATTGTTGGCAAGGACTTTTTGCACTCAACATCAACTCAATGCAATAGTTCAAGGAGTCACACATTCCCTCAAAAGTAAGCAAGGGACAAGGTAATCAACAAATCAATGGACATCACAACACATGCTTTGCACTTCATGTCCATATATATCCTTGTATTTGTCTCTTGTATGTTGGGACTAACTCATGCAGGTGAGTGGAGTAAGGAAACAACAAGGATGCTCCCAACTCTTGGTGATGTTCATCAACATTGAGCATCCACAACTACCTCACCAACATGAAGTCTTGATCGACAAAACCCAAGGTTAGTTTATCCCTCTTATGGGGGGATGTCACATTAAGGGGGAGCTTTACTCAAATTCTTGAGTCAAAGCATCTCTTAGTATGTGACAACACTAAATGCTTTATGTAAAAGTGGTAACCCCACTTGTGCTTGAACGATGAGTATGACCTGTGATCAAGTACTCTTACTTGGCTCCTAAGTCAAATACTCATATATAGATAACTTTGTCATCGCCCAAGTGCTTGTTAGATGCTAGTGTGTTTGTGCATGTTCGTCATGATTTCCTTTGACATCTTATTGTGTGAGCATGTTGGTCTGCATTTATTTTCTCATTCGAGGACATCCAATTGTTGCTATTTGTCTTTTGATTTATATTTTGCCAATTGGATGGACAAGAATGCCTAGGACCACTCTTTAGCTATCTATGCTTTCTCACCTCATATTCCATTCATGCTGCATCACAAAATTAGAACAAGTGCTTTTCGATCCCTGTATGTGTGGAGCACTCGGAGTTCCATATCGACAAGGACTGACCACTAAAACCTCCCAAGTGCAACTCGGTGGAACCAATCCCAAATAATCGGTCTCACCGAATGCCTAGGGTTGATCTGGTTTTTCAATCTCGGTAACACCGATTTCATATTCTCGGTTACACCGAGTTTCCGTGTCAACTAACAGTTGTGAAACTCGGTGACACCGAAAACATAAAATCGGTATCACCGGCAGCAAAGGGTATTTATGCTATGGAGCCCGACGCTTTGAAATTTCTATCTTCAACGTCGTGCCTCAGAACCCTAAGCTACCGACCCAAGATCCCTGGTCATTGCCCTTGACTTCCCAAGCTCCTCCGCCACTGGGAATCGCCGCCGTCGACGTAATCTACACCAACGTCGCCGCCGTAGAGGATCCACACCAAGCTAGGGTACGGATTCCGTCCCTAGTGTGCTCCCATTCTGATTCTTGCACATTGGACCTAGTTTTCTCTATAAGCCAACCCTTGCTCATATATTCATCCAATCAAATCTGCAAAATCTCAAGTTAGATGAATTTTTCTAGCGTTTTGCTGTCCGCCCGATACATCTCGGTGGAACCGAAATGGAAATATTGGTCTCACCAATATACTTTTCTGTGTTGCCAAGAACTGACTCGGTGGAACCGAGTTGCTCTTTTCGGTACTACCGAAAAGGCTGCCAAGTTCCTGTTAAGGAGTTGGTTTGTCTTGGCCCCACTGAAAAATACATTTCGGCTGTACCGATATGTATGTGACAGATTGCAAAACTTTTGAAAAACTCACTGCTCAAATTTCAAAAACAGCCTCATTTTGTGATGACTCATCTCCTTCTTCTCATCTACACTCTATTCATAGGGTCAGCATGTCAGGTTCAGAAGACAGTCAGAACTGGTCAGAGCAAGGAGCAGATATGAGTTCAGGAACAAGCCCAGAGCCCAGTTCATTCTCAGATCCAGGCACCCCCAGCTTTCATGGGTTTCCCAAGGCTGCCACCACAACCAGGAAGAAGTTGAACTCAGATGAAGAGGATTCAGACTTTGTGCCTGAGGAGATTCTTGCTAAGAAGCAAGAGAAGGCTGCCAACAAGGCTGCAACTGAAGCTACTTCCTCTAGAAGAGTTGTCAGCAAAATATATGCACCAACTTCTACCTTCAAGGCTCATGAGACTACCAGAGAAACAATGTATGTTGAGATCCCCAAGAGAGCTATGCCTAAGAAGGCAGGAGAGAAAAAGGCCAGGAAGAGGATCATCCATGTGACTGGCAGGCCTACCTCCATGTTTGAGGATCCAGAAGCTGCTGCTGCTGAGGAAGAGAAGGTTGAGCTAGCTACAAAGGCTCCTCCCAAGAAGAAGGCAAAGAAGTTGATGTCTGATGCTATGCCTAAGACCAGCACATCCAAGAAGGCTGCTGAGAAGCCCAAGAGGACAACTAGGCAGATTCCAGCTTCTAAGAAGAACAAAGGAACTGCTTCCAGAGTTGATGATGTGGATGACTTGACAACACTGATGAAGCTTAGACCACACCTCCCAGTTCATAATGCCAGCTACCCACTAGCTGAGGACATGAAGAAGAGGAAGGATTCTCGATTGACGGTATGGAGAGCAATAGATCCTTATGCCCAGAGAAAGAAGACTGTCGTGGACTACAGATTCTATACCAGAGAGCAGCAGGACTTCTATGAGACAGTGCTCTTTGACAATAGTCCAGCTGTCAGTGATATGCGGTATGTTGATTGGAAGTTCATCCAGGAGAATGAGGACTACTTTCCAAGTGTCCAGGACAACTTCCATTGCATAGGTCTGGATGTGTTCGTTGGCAGAGAATTCATAGCATGGAATGATGAAATGATCATGCAATTCTACTCCACTGCACACTTCTACGGGGATGGTAGAATTGTGCGGATGACTGAAGGTGCGAGATATGAATCAACTATTGAGGAATGGGCAGATATCTTAGGAGTTCCTGAAGTACAGGATGGTGACCTGGATGTCTACTCAGAATCCAAGTCTAGTCACAATGCTATGGCTAAGATGTACAAGGAGATCCGTGTTGCCAATGTGAAGTCTCACAGGCTAGGATCAGACTATTTCCTCCAGCCTAGCTTCTACACAATGAACACCATACTGAGGCATACCTTGATGCCCAAGTCCGGAGATCACAAGATGATCCGAGGCCACTCCATCAATATGTTGATCCTGCTTGACACTCACACCAGGATCAGAGTCATGGACTTGATTGTAGAGACAATCAAGAGGGTTGCTGCTGATCAAAAGCGCTCATGCTGTTATGCACCCTACATCCAAATGCTCATAAACTCAAAACTGGAGAAGCACCTATTTCCCCTAGATCACCCACATTTGCCCCTACAGCCAGATCTCGAGCACAATGTTGTGGTGATGGATACTGATCATCCCACCTCAGCTGCAGCTCAGGCAGAGGCAGAGGCAGCTAGAGCCACTAGTGCTCAAGTCCCACGATCTAGGAACGAGCAAATGGATCTATTGATTGCATCAGTCCAGGGCATGCAAAAGGACATTAAGGGGATTCTGGACAACCAGAATAGTCTTGTTAGAATCTTTGAGACCTAAATCAAGACCCTTACTGATAAGGTGGACGGGCTGATGAAGATAGTCACAGAACTTCAGCATGAAGTTGACTCCGTGAACATCCCTCGGGTCTCTTCTACTTTAGATCAGGATGATGATGATGATGAGGATGAATCACCTCTAGGGCCAGGCACTCAGTTCACTACTCAAGCCAGATCAGCCATATTGCTAGCTCCATCAGCTCCATCAGTGACCACTCCAGCTCCATCCACGACATCTGCAGAGATCTTCGCTGATGCAGCCATCTCGACTCCTTCATCAACAACCAGAGGAGATATGCCCAAGAATGCTTAGATGTATGCCTTTGAACTTTTTGGTAACTTGTTGCCAAAGGGGGAGAAGTGTATATAGATCTTTAGGCTTCGAGTGAGAGAGCGATTTTGTTTTTATTTGCTTTTCAAAAACATTTGGTTCTGTTGGTGTGATGTGAGATACTTTTGTGGTTGTGTTATGCTACTATGTTATGTTATGTGTGATGAAACTATTTCCTATCATCTTAATGCTCATGAGATGATCATTCACCTTTGCTTGTGTGTGTTGTGCCATGTTATTCATTCTAAATTATTCTCGCACACCACCAAGTTGTATCTGACATGGAAGAAGTGCCCCATATGCCTAATCGATTGTGCATTTGCATTCAAACGCAAATTCAAAATAATGAACAAATTTACGGGGAGCACTTGCTTATCACATACCTCTCAAAGCGACGATTATATTCATTGAATTTATCATATGTCGAATCTTTGATCTATATGTTGTCATCAATTACCAAAAAGGGGGAGATTAAAAGCACATTTGCTCCCTTGGTGGTTTTGGTAATTACTAACAACATATAAGTCATTGAACTAATGTTTCCACCAAGTATATTTCAAGAAATGTTCAATGAGAGGATTGGCAAAAAGAGATTGTGGAGAAACCCCAAGATACAAGGAAATAGGTTGGCCAAGCTTCAAGCAAGAGGACTCTACATTTTATATTTGTGAGAAATCACTTTGAGTCATAGGAAAGCCAATACTATTAAAAGGTGGTAAGGTTTTGTTGGTGAACAATATGCTCAAACGTGCACAAGTGATAGTCGCCAAAAACATCCACAAACTCTCGCACCAAAGTCTGTCTATACCCAACACTCAAAATCGGTGCAACCAACTTTCCCACTTCGGTGCCACGGATTCCAGAACCTAGACAGACTCAAGCGAAACCCAAGCCACTTCGGTGCAACCGATTCCATAACAATGCCATCGAGTTTAGGTTGCCAACTTTCTGTTACGCAAATTCACATTTTCGGTCCCACCGAGAATGTTGGATGGGCGTCACCGAGATTGGAAATCTGACCGTTGATCACCTTATCGGTGCAACGGAGTTTCCTATATCGGTCTCACCCAGATTCAAAAGTTGCCACCTTTTGGTCACTTCGGTACCACCGAGATTAACACATCGGTGTCACCGAGTTGGTCATTTTGTCTGTAACGGTTGGATTTTTGGGGATGCCTATATATACCCCTTCACCACCACTTACTCAAGAGAGAAGCACCCAGAACTATTCCATAACTATGCTATCAGATTTTTTGAGAGTTTACCACCTACCCTTGTGTTGTGGTCAAGATCTTCCTCTCCAATCATATGGATCTTGATTTCTAGCCTCCCCAAGTTGCTTTCTACCAATCCCATCTCTTCTACCAAGCCAAACCTGTGAGAGAGAGATTGTGTGCTGAGGAGTCTATCATCTTGAAGCACAAGAGCAAGGAGTTCATTGTCATTACCGAGCCTATTACCTTTTGGAGGGTGGTGCCTCCTAGATTGGTTAGGTGTCGCTTGGGAGCCTCCTACTTCGTGTTGTGGAGTGAACCAAGAAGTTTGTAAGGTCAAGGAGATCGCCTACTTTGTGAAGATCTACCCATACTGAGGCCAGTCCTTTGTGGACGGAAGCCGTTATGGAATATTCAAGGTTGCTACTTCGTGGACCCTTTTGGGTGGAGCCCTCTATGGACTCTCGCGACCGTTACCCTCCGTGGGTTGAAGACTCCATAAACGTGGATGTACGATAGCGCCACCTATGGGAACCACGGGAAAAATCATCGTGTCTACAATTGCGTTTGATCTTCCTACCCTATCCCTTCTATACATGCTTGTTGTTACTTTCCACTGCTATATACTCTTTGACTTGCATGTGTAGGGTGTACTTGACTTGCCATGAAATGCTAAAAACTATCAACCCTAAAACTTTGTATAGGCAAAACTCTTAATTGGTCAAGTAGTCTAATCACCCCCCTCTAGACCTACTCTTGATCCTACACGTACAAGTACTCAAAGCCCCTGGAAGCACGGGGGAAGGGGAGCAAGATGTCGAGCCCCTAGACCGAAAACAGCCAGGAGAGAGCGATTGTTTCAAGGGATTGAGCCGATTGATGTAACTTCTTCGAATGAAACTGACATGCTTCACACTTGGTTACTAATGTAGTTGCATCCGGGAGGGTAGTGGGACAAAAGAAACCTTCCCAGAATGCCTTTCCGGCAAGTGCTCTTGATCCTATGTGGGATCCACATATGCCTCCATGTATCTCTGCCAACAGCCCCAGTCCATCCTCCCGAGAAATGCACTTGAGCTTCACACCATTTGATCTCTTTCTGTACATGACGTTATCTACAAATGGGTACATATGAGACCGGCGGGCTACTTTCTCTGCTTCCTCTTGTTCCTAAGGGAGTTCTCCTATTTTATGGAAACGGACGATGTGTTGTGCCCATGCTGGATCTTGGGGCTCGACAAAAAGGACTAAAGGCATATCCTCTGCCACAGAAACATTTGTCTCAATGGCAAGGGCCTGGGGCCCGCCGGAGCCTACTTCCTCCCGGCAAGCCTGGCGGGAGCATGTTCTTCCACGGCAAGAGCCTGAGGCTCCACCGGAGCACGACGCTCACTACCAAGCCTGACATTTTCCCCGGCAACTTCCTCGCCGGCGGCTCCTAGGAGCTTTGCCGGGAAATACATGCCAGAACTCAACTTCCTTCTTTTCTCTTTTCGAGTTGATGGTGTCACGGAGGACTGAGTCAGTCGGAGCACAAAAGTTCCTCGTTCCATAGGCAACTTAAGGGCATCAAACTTTGAGAGGCCATCGACAACGCTGTTCTCCGCACGTGGCAGGTGCTCCATTTGCAGGCCGTCAAAACATTCTTCCAACTTCCTCACTTCATCTACATAAGCTTCCATCAATGGACTCTAGTAATCCTTGCTCACTTGCCTGACGACAAGCTGAGAATCACCCTTGACAATAAGATTCTTGATCCCAAGGTCTGCCGCGACCCTGAGATCGGCAAGCAGCCCTTCGTACTCGACAGTGTTGTTCGTTGATCTCTCCCGAGGAAAGTGCATCTGAATCATGTACTTGAGCTGCTCTCCGTTGGGTGCGACAAGCAGCACTCCGGCACCGGCGCCTTGCAGCGAGAAAGCCCCATCAAAATACATGATCCACTCTTGATTAGTTTCCTTACCGGTGAGGGTTGACTCTAGAACTTCTTCATCTGGCGTTGGGGTCTATTCAGCAATGAACTCCACCAGGGCTCGGCTCTGAATGGTCGAAGTGCTTTCAAACTTGAGACCAAAGCTTGACAGTTCCAAAGCCCACTCTACAATCCTGCCGGTAGCTTCTAGGTTCCGCAAGATTCGCTGCAGCGGGGAGCGAGTGAAAACGGTGATCTCATGCGCTTGGAAGTAATGGTGCAGCTTCCTCGAGGCCATAAGGAGGCCAAAGAGAAACTTTTGCATGCTAGAATATCTTGACCTAGCCCCCTTCAACAAGGAGCTAACAAAATAGACTGGGCACTGCACCACCTTCTTCTTCTGGATTGTCCCATTCAACTATGCACATCCTTCCTTGCAGGCACCAGACCCTGCCGGGGAATGCCCTGGCTCGTCGCTTGGTGGCCCTGCCGTTGCCGCTGCTTCTTCATCAACTTCTCTTTCAACCACTAGTGCAGCACTCACCACTTTATTCGTTGCCACCAGATATAGCAACAACGACTCTTGTGGTTTTGGCGGGACTAGGACTGGCAGAGAGGAGAGGTATGTCTTCAAATCCTGCAGTGTTGCCTCCACTTCTGGAGTCCATTTCATTGGACCTGCTTCTTCAATATTTTGAGAAAGCACAGGGCACGTTGAGCAGATTTTGAGATCAACCTACTCAGAGTAGCAACACAGCCGGCAAGACAGCGCACATCTTTGACTCGTCTTGGTGCCTCGATTTGCTAAATTGCTTTGATCTTGTCGGGATTTGCTTCAATTCCTCGTTGAGATACAAAGAACTCGAGAAGCTTTCCGGATGGGACACCGAACACAACCTTCTCAAGGTTGAGCTTCATGTTGATCTTGTGCAGATTTGCGTTGTCTCTTCTAGGTCTGATATGAGCTTAGCCTTGTCCTTTGTCTTGACCCCTATGTCATCCATATAAGCCTCTGTATTTTTATGTAGCTGGGGCTCAAAACCAATCTGGACCGCTCTTGCAAATGTAGATCCAGCACTTTCAACCCGAAAGGCATACGCAAAAAGCAATACGTACCACATGGGGTGATAAGTGCGTTCTTCTCCTTGTCTTCCTTGGACATGAAAATCTGATGATAGCCTGAATAGGCATCAAGGAAAGATAACAAGTCGCAGCTAGCAGTGGAGTCCAGAATGTGTTCGATGCACGGAAAGGGAAAATGATATTTGGGGCAGGCTTTGTTGATGTATGTGAAGTCAATGCACAACCTCCATTTTCCATTTGCCTTGTGCACTACAACTAGATTGGCTAACCATGTTGGATGGAGTAATCCTCTGATCAGGCCAACCGCTTCTAATTTCTTGATCTCTTTGGCAATAAATTGTTGCCGCTCCAAAGCTTGCTTCCAGACCTTCTGCTTGACGGGCCGCGTGTGTGGGCAGATGGCAAGGTGGTGCTCAATCACCTTCCTGGGAACACCGGGGATATCAGATGGTTGCCATGCAAACACATCGACATTCGCCTACAGGAAGGCAACAAGCGTGCTTTCCTATTTGTCGTCAATGGTGGAACTTACGGTGAAAGCTCCCCCCGTGCCATCCTCCTTAGCGGGCACCTTCTTGATCTCTAGCGGAGCTACCTTGGACTTCTTGCTCTTGCCGGTGGAGCTCTTTGGCACATCGTCAACGGGAGCGTAGCACCCTGAGGAGGCACGCTTGCCGAATTGTGTGCAAGAGGCCTTGCCAGTTTTCTTCCCTCCGAGAGCTTATGGCAGGAGAAAGTGCCTTGGCGGCAGGTGCTGCAACTGCCCCCCGTAGAGTTGGTCGGCGCAGATAAGGGCACTTTTCTTGTCGGAGTTGATCCTGATGACGCTCATCGGCCCGAGCATCTTCAGCACATTGTAAGCGAAGTGAATGGACGTCATGAACTTGGCTAGTGCTGGGCGGCCAAGGATGACGTTGTACGACAATGATATCTTGGCGACGTCAAAAATGATCTGTTTTGTTCTGAAATTGATATCACTGCCAAATGTCATCGGCAGCATGATCTTGCCCTTCGTCTGAGTTATCCCTTAATTGACCCCTTGGCAACCGCCTATCGGCTCGAGATCTTCATCAGGAATTTGCAGCCTCTGGATGACATCAGGTGAGATCAGGTTCAGGCTGGCCCCACTGTCGACTAGCATATTCATCACCTTGAGGTTGTGAATTGTTGGTGAAACCAACAACGGCAGGCACCCGACCGCAGTTGTGCGATCAGGGTGATCCTAGGCGTCGAAGATGATAGAAGTGTTGGACCACTTCAGAGGTCTCTGGGCATCGATAGAGGGCTCTGCCGCATTAACCTCGCGCGCCCTTTGTAAGTTAGCGGTGAGAGGAATGCGATGAGGAACTTCCCTCGATGCACATCATCTCTGTAGCCTTCTGGAATTCATGCTCGCTGGACTCATCGTCCTCTTTGATGTCATCATCATCACCCACTTTCTTGTCGCGACCATGCGCGGGCTGGTCTTTTTGTTGCTTGGGCTTGCCGTGGCGACCACCTCGGCCAACGTGCTTCTTGCCGGACCCCTTAGCACCATCTTGGCCTTTCTCTTTGTCTTGTCTATCATACTCGAGTTTTTGCTTCTCGGCAACCTGTTAAACTTGCCGGCAGTCTTGGAGATCGTGGCCTTTGGTGCGATAGATCTTGCAATACTGCTTGCCGGAGCCTTCTATCTTGTTGGCAGCCGCCTTGGCATGGAAGGAGGCGCACCCGACAATATCATTGCCGGGTTCATCAACCTTGCCCTTCTTGGCAGTGAAGGGGTTGCCGGATCCCTCGACGGCAAGCCTGGCCTTGCCCTTGTGTTTCTTGTTCCGCCGATGGCCCTGCTTTGTCAGGGTGGCTGTGTCTTCATCTTTAGAGTGGACCCTGTGCCAGCGTCTTCGCCGGGGAGTCTCCTCCCTTCTTCAGCCCGAGCACATTTGTCTACCAGAGCATAAAGCTCGGCAACATCCCTGACCCTGTTCATTGCCACCTCTTCCGGCATCCTACGGTTGCGCACGTTCCAACGGAGCGCCCTAATAACAGCGGTAGGATGAACGTCCGGTATGTTGTGTTGCAAACGACTGAACCTTTGGATGTACTTGTGCAAAGTTTCGCCCTCCTTCTGAGGGATGATATGCAAATCACTTTCCTGGCCAGAAGCTTGATGACCTCCTGTGAAGGCGCCAACAAACTCGCGGCATAGGTTTTCCCAGGAGGCGATCGATCCTTCTAGCAAGTGCATCAACCACGACCTGACGTTGGGCTTAAGCACCAATGGGAAGTAGTTGGCGAGTATCTTGTCGTCGCGACCCCGACAGCTTGCACCACAATGGTGTAGATGCTCAGGAACTCCGATGGGTGAGTCTTGCCGTCATACTTCTCCGGGACCTCTGGCCTGAATGTGTGGGAGTTAGGCCACTGGACTTGCCGTAGCTCATGGGTAAACGCTGGACAACCCACCTCATAAGGTAGGCTGATAGGATACCCTAGCACAGACTTGTCTATATTGGGCCCCGCGCGCCTATCAGATTGAAGACGTCCTTCCCACCACTACTCGATCGCAGTTCGAGCGTCTTCCTTGCCCCATTCCCGAAGAACTTGACGCTGGTCACGGCGTGTCCATGGGTCAGACGACGCCATCGAGTAACCATCGTAAGCGTTGGTCCATCGAGTCGGTGACCCACGCTGTTCCTGTGGGGGAGAGTGCACCAAAGTCGCACCGCCTTCGGCCTGCTCACCACTAGCGTGAGCCGGCTCGGTGGACCGAAACTTATCTACGAGGCTGAGGAGGGTTTGAATGGTGGCTCTCCATTCGTCGAGTTTCTCCGAAGTAGGAGGGAAGTTTAGGAGTAGTTGTGCCCACGTCAGCGCTTCTTCTGATGTGGTAGGCAGCGAATGGCATGAGGAACGTGGGGTGCTCTGACTTCTAACGGTGTTAGAAGGAGCACCACCGCGATCCTGCGATGGCACGCCACTCCCGCTAGCATACTGGCGAGCATGCTGCTCCCGCGCACCTTGGGAGTGATGCGTAGGAGCTTTTCCGTGGGGACGTTGAGAACTACGGGCATCGTGGCGCGGCTCTTTGTGAGCATCCTGGGAAGGTCGTGGCGTAGGCGCCGGCGTGGGCGCCCTGGAAGATATGCTCCCGCCCCTGCAGTTCACCGTACCACCCGCAGGCGGTACCGCTCCGTCCTGAGACCCAGCGGCGCGGGGGTTCCCGCCGCCGCCCTGGGCGTCTCCGCGACGGATGTCGCCGCTTGCTTGGCCTTCATCACCGGAGCATCGCGGAAGATCCGAACCTCCTCCTGCTCCTCCACCCACGTCTATGCCGTCACGTACCTGTGCAGATACAGGGACTGCGGATGCGGACGTACCAACTATCGTCAGGCCTTTATTCTTGGGGGCCATGGCGATGATGAGTTTGAAGGAACTGGCGCGCTAATTACCAGAATGGGTTCGCATGACCTATGCCCCTACCCGGCGCACCTGAGATGTAGTGGGGAACGAGCACCTATGGGATCGGAGGGACCCCTTTCGGTTCGGCGGGGGAGAAGGCTCGCACAAAGAGCAGGTCTTATGAACAGCACGCAGGGATTTTTACCCAGGTTCGGGCCGCAAGGATGCGTAAAACCCTACTCCAGCTTGGTTGTATTATGGGTGATCTTAGGGTTCTAGCTACAGGAGCACTATGAGTAGCTGCTACGCCTGTGAGCTAGAAGGTCTAAAGACTAAAAGTCCCCCAAAAAAGTCCTCTACCGTATCGCCATGGGCCTCCTTCTATACTCTGAAGGGGATCCCAACAGTGGTGTACAGTGAGCACACGGGGTGTACAGTGCTACAGTTCTATCATACCTAACACTAACAGAGTAGGACAGGCGCATTTAATGCATCATGAGGCATCTTTGTCCGTCTGCAGGATGGGACAGGAGCCCATCCCATCGGCACCGCTTAGCCTCCTCCAGTGCCGACGCGGCGACACGTGTCCGGGCGGAACAACACCTGGCCCATACATTGGTGGGGCCTTGCCGAGGCTTCGCCTTGCCGGGTCTTGCTGGGGCTTTGTCTTTGCCTGAGGGTTCGATAGCCATCCCGGAAAGATCTTGTCGGTGGTCTTGATTCTTCTGTGCTTGCACCTGGAAATTCCTACTAGGCCTCGTCGCCAGGGTGGCTCCTACTGTCGGTGCACGAGTAGGGCACTAGAGAGCCCGAAACTCTAATGCACCGACAGTTGATAATGGTTTGTTTTGGGTGCCAACATGCATATTAAAATGGTTGTGATGTGGTATGATGGGATGGTATCCTCCTCCGAGCGATTCAAGTAGCTCGACTTTCATGCATGTAGTTGAAACAAAATCAACATAGCCTCCACGATATTTATGTTCATAGTGATTTATATCGTACTCATGCTTGCATTCAAAGTTGGTTAATCTCAAAGTATGTTGATGACTGTGTCGCTCCCTAGTTGGTCGGTCCCCAGTCTTTTGCTAGCCTTCACTTGTACTAAGTGTGCATCCAATTCCTCAAACCCAAAGTTGTTCCATATGAGTCCACCATACCTACCTATATGCGGCATTTACCTGACATTCCAAGTAATTTGCATGTGTCAAACTCTAAACCTTCAAATAAATATTATGTTTTGTATGCCCAAATCGCTCATGTGGCGACTGGGGAGTCAGTATCTTCCATGCTAGGTGGGTTATTCTCACGATATGTGTTGATTCACTATCATTCATGAGAAAGTGGCTTGTAATTGGGATGCCCAGTTCCATGCTCAAAATAAAAGAAAAATATAATAAAACAAAACTCCCCCAGTTCTGTGTTTGTATGGACGGTACCCATGGGTTCGGCTCGCCGTGAAGTGTGACTGATTGGTGGAGGGGGAGTAAAAACCTTATCATTCTGTTTGGGAACCGCCTATAATGTATCTAGCATGGAAGATATCAAAATCCTTTTGGTTGTTATGTGAGCAATGAAAGGATACCGCTCAAAATTTATTCATCTCTGTTTTAGAAGCTCGAGCTCTGGCACCTCTTTAAATCAATGCTTCCCTCTACGAAGGGCCTTTCCATTTACTTTACTGTTGAGTCATCCTCCTCTTATAAAAGGCACCAATTAGAGAGCACCAACATCACTTTTATGCTTTTAATTGATATTGAGTGTGAGCATGACTGGATCTCTGTTACTATGAATTACAATGTCTAGTCAGTCACTGTTCTTTAGAGGTGCTCTTCATTTATGTTTTGCGGTCTCGAAAAGGGCTAGCGAGATACCATTTTGTCATATTGTATCATGATTGTTTTGAAAAAGTGTTGTCATCCGAGAGTTATTATTATTGCTCGCTAGCTGATTATGACGTTTATATGAGTAAATGTGAGACCTAAATCTTATTGTGAACATGGTTAGTCCATGATCTTTGCTTAAAATCTGAACATCAGTTAGACATATTTACAACAACAAGATCAAACAGAGTTTGTAAAAGTTTTTCTTTACCGGTTTTAGTTTATCAAATAAATTGCTTGAGGACAAGCAATGGGTTAATCTTGGGGGAGTTGATACGTCTCCATCATATCTACTTTTCCAAACTCATTTGCCCTTGTTTTGGACTCTAGTTTGCATGATTTGGATGGAACTAACCCAGACTGACGCTGTTTTCACCAGAATTGCATTGGTGTTATTTTTGTGCAGAAATGAAATTCTTGGATTGACCTGAAAATTTATGGAGAATAGTTTTGGATGTAAGAAAAAATACTAGCGAAAGAACCCACGGGCCACAAGCCTGGTAGGCGCGAGCCCCCTGGCCATGCCTAGCAGGCTTGTGGGGCCCCTGCTGCTCCACCGACCTTAGTTCCACTCCTATATATTCCTATTCACTGAGAAAAAATCAGAGAGAAGAGTTCATTGTGTTTTACGATACGGAGCCGCTGCCACCTGCTGTTCTTCCTCGGAAGACCAGATCTGGAGTCCGTTTTGGGCTCCGGAGAGGGGAAATCGATGCCATGGTCATCACCAACCATCCCTCATCAACAATTCCATAATGCTCTCCGCCGTTCGTGAGTAATCCCATCGTAGGCTTGCTAGACAGTGATGCGTTGGATGAGATTTATCATGTAATTGAGTTAGTTTTGTTAGGGTTTGATCCCTAGTATCCATTATGTTCTGAGATTGATGTTGCTATGACTTCGCTATGCTTAATGCTTGTCACTAGGGCTCGAGTGCCATGTTTTCATATCTGAACCTATTATGTTTTCATGAATATATATGTGTTCTTGATCCTATCTTGCAAGTTGTAGACACCTATTACGAGTTATGACCCGCATCCCCCAGGGTGACAATAACTGGGATTGTTTTCGATGATTACCGTAGTTTGAGGAGTTCATGTATTTGCTAAGTGCTAATGCTTTGGTTTGGTTCTCTATTAAAAGGAGGCCTTAATATCCCTTAGTTTCGATTAGGACCCCGCTGCCACGGGAGGGTAGGACAAAAGATGACTATATATGGAAGACATGCCAACATTACATTGATGAATTGCAGCTAGTTCTGTGTCACCCTATGTTATAATTGTTGCATGATGAATGCCATCCAACATAATTATCCATCACCGATCCATTGCCTATGAGCTTTCCGCATATTGATCTTTGCTAAGTTACTTTGTCATTGCTACTGTTACAATCACTGCAACTGCTACTGTTACTTTTGCCTTCGTTACAGTTACTCCCATACTACTTTGCTACCAAATACTTTGTTGCAGATATTAAGTCTTTCAGGTGGGTTTGAATTGACAACTCATCTACTAATACTCGAGAATATTCTTTGGTTCCCGTTATGTCGAATCAATAAATTTTGGTTGAATACTCTACCCACAAAAACTGTTGCAATCCCCTATACTTGTGGGTTATCAGTGGTACGATGGGAGAGTCATGGGTCACGTAGGTTTCGTTGGAGCAACGCGGGTCCACCCGAGTGGGATCACGGGTCCAGGTGCTCCATGATGTGGGTAAAGTGTGCAACGCTACAGAGTGTAAGAATCTATTCGAATAGCCACGTCCACGGTATTGGACAGCCCGTATAGACCTCACGAGATGGTCAATCATAGTATTGATATTAATGATGGAGGAACTCGTCTTGTGTTCGGAAGTAGTCATTGGTTTATGAGTGTTCTGAGGGTTGTGGGACAACCCGGAGAAGAGTAAGTTGATAACTGGTGAGAGTAAGTGGATCACTTCAGACTTAATATGTTACTTAATATGCTATTGTTTGCTGCATTACTTGATTGTCATGAGCTTGTGAGTACATTCAAAGTACATACTTGGCGTATCATGCCAGATGTAGGAGAAGTCGAGGAAGGAGGCCCCGATGGTTCATGCTACGCTAACTGGGATGAGTCCACAATAGCGTCCCTACGGATGGAGTTGCCGCTATGTCCCGCTACGCTATAAAACTACTTAGTAGCTTCGAGGCCCTACCATGTTTCATAAATAATGTAGATATTGTCAGGGCACCAAGTGTACCTTTGGCCTCGCTATCATTGTAAAATATGAGCTTGTACCTGGAATCTATCAATAAAGTCAGTTATGTTTTGTTCCAAGTTATTGTGTGTTTCTAGAAGACATGATCTCTAGGTTGGAAACACTGGTAATCCGGTTCTGTGAGCCAGGGTGCCACAACGGTCGAGCAGTAAAAAACAATTTCTGCACCAGAGGCAAAGGTTTCTGTTTTTGCACAGAATCAAATAAGCAAGTATCCACACTATCCCAAAGGCTTTACTTGGCACTTTATTGAAACAAAAGCTATAAATATGATTATACACTAGCTTAATCATGTGGACACACCAAAATAGAAAGTATAAATATTGGGTTGCCTCCCAACAAGCACTTTTCTTTAATGCCTTTTGGCTAGGCATGATGATTTCAATGATGCTCACATAAAAGATAAGAACTAAAACACAAATGGAGCATCGTGAAGCATATGACTAGCGCATTTAAGCCTAACCCACTTCCTATGCATAGAGATTTTGTGAACAAACAACTTATAGGAACAAGAATCAACTAGCATAGGAAGGTAAAACAAGCACAACTTCAATATTTTCAACACATAGAGAGGAAACTTGATATTATTGTAATTTGTAGAAGCATAATATCCTCTCTCATAAAAAAATTTAGTAGGATCATGAACGAATTCAACAATTTAACCAGTATACAAAGCATTCCTTTCAAGATCTAAAAGCATAGAAATTTTACTACTCTCCACAAAAGAAAATTTCTTCTCATGACTAATAGTGGGAGTATCATAAAAGAATTGAATACTACGAATTGGTTCCACATTAAAAGATTCATATTCAGTAAAAGGATATTCATAATTATGACAAGTATCGTAATAGCAATCCTCACTCTTTTTCATTGCATAAGTATCATCACAATAATCATCATAAGTAGGAGGCATGCAATCATTATAAAAAAATTGATCATTCAAAGTAGGGGGAATAAAAAGATCATCTTCATTAAGCATAGCATCCCCAAGCTTGGGACAAACATTAATTGCAGCAAATAAACTCTCAAACATGTCATTTTCATCAAACATAGCATCCCCAAGCTTGTGGCTTTATATATCATAAATATAATCACTCTCATCATTAATAGTATGAATAGCACCACTAGTATATCAATTATTATCATCATCATCCAAGTTGGTGCCATAAATATTTTCAAGATTATAAAAGTGGCATTATATTCCCAATCATAATTATCACAACAATCAATATGCATAACAAAATCATCCTCAAGTGTATCATCATCCACAACTATTTTTGGTTCATTCTCATGAGGCCTATCAATATGGGAGTAACATTATTTGGGAGAGATACCTCTTTAACTTTAATTTTCCTTCTTTTCTTATTCTTCACCACATTATGTGTGGGTTTATTTAATTCCTCCAAGCTTATTTTTGAAGAGGTTGTTTGAATAAAAATCTCCTCCTCGTTACCTGATTCATTATAAGAAAAAATAGGAGGATATCGGGAAACCTCTTCCCCTTCATTAGTATTCTCTTTATCTTCTATTTGTTTTGTTGTCTTTAAGTAATTGTAAATATAAGGATTCTCAGTGCAATTTACCACGCAATACATATAGATTCATTTAGATCAAAATCAATCATTTTCATGACAAGCCAACTTGGAAAATACTTAGTTTTATGTTTCATTTCTTCATACCCCAAAAATAGACAAAGTTCATTATGATGCTCAAGGGTAATGCGGTTATCAAACTTTTTGGACACAATTCCATCATGAAATTCACATTGGAAATTAAAATGACTAGTTTCATTGATAAGTTCATCAGGACGACGAGAAATATTAAGTCTTTCAGCACAAACATATAGCGTCTCTTGCAACCATTTAGTTTCTAAATACTTATGCCTCTTACAAAATCTATCTTCCCTTTTAGGCATGTCTTCATAAACTCCATGCACTCCACAAAAATTGACATGCTTATAAGAATTTTTTTATCATGACTAGTGTAATCATCATTAGTACTATGGATATTAAAAGAATTCATACTAACAACATTGCAAACATGCTCATCACGCAAAGATTTACTACCAAACATTTTAATCTAACACTTAGGCACAATTTTTCTTTCCATCATTTTCACGAAAGACATTAAACAGATGAAGCATACGAGGCAACCTCAATTCCATTTTTTGTAGTTTTTTATAAAATTAAACTAGTGAAAAACAAGAAACTAGAAGATTTAATTGCAAGATCTAAAGATATACCTTCAAGCACTCACCTCCCTGGCAACGGCTCTAGAAAAGAGCTTGATGTCTACTACACAACCTTCTTCTTGTAGACTCATGTTGGTCCTCCAAGCGCAATGTTTTGTAGGAAAGTAGCAAATTTCCCTCAAGTGGATGACCTAAGGTTTATCAATCTGTGGGAGGCGTAGGATATGGTGATACGAGTAAATACCAACACACCAAGAGTCTCCTGTGTCCCTCAAGAGTCTCCTGTGTCCCCAACACACCAAATACAATGGTAAATTGTATAGGTGCACTAGTTTGGCGAAGATATGGTGATACAAGTGTAATATGGATGGTAGGTATATGTTTTTGTAATTTGAAAATATAAAAACAGCAAGGTAACTAATGATAAAAGTGAGCGCAAACGGTATTGCAATGCTTGAAAACAAGTCCTAGGGTTCATACTTTCACTTGTACAAGTTCTCTCAACAATATTGACATAGTTGAATCATATGTAAATCCCTAACGTGCGACAAAGAGTTCACTCCAAAGTCTCAAATAGCGGAGAACAAAAGAAGAAATTATTGTAGGGTATGAAACCACCTCAAAATTATCTCTTCCGATCAATCTTATGAGCTATCCCTATAAGTGTCACGAACAGCCCTACAGTTCGTACTATAATAACACCTTAAGATACACATCAACCAAAACCCTAATGTCACCTAGATACTCCAATGTCATCACGAGTACCCACGGGCTCTATTATATGATATGCATCACACAATTTCAGATTCATCATGTTCAATCCAACACAAAGAACTTGAAAGAGTGCCCCAAAGTTTCTATCGGAGAGTCAAGACGAAAACATCTGCCAAACCCTATGCATAGATTCCCAAGGTCACGGAAGCCACAAGTTGATCAACAAAACATACATAAAGTGGATCAATAGAATATCCCATTGTCACCACGGATATCCCATTGCAAGACATACATCAAGTGTTCTCAAATCCTTAAAGACTCAATCCGATAAGAAAACTTCAAAGGGAAAACTCAATTAATCACAAGAGGATAGAGAGGGCAAAAACTCCATATGATTCATTTATATTAATAAAGCTCGTGGTACATCAAGATCGGCCATCTCAATAACATGAGAGAGAGAGATCAAACACATAGTTACTAGTACATACCCTTAGCCCCGAGGGTGAACTACACCCTCCTCGTCATGGAGACAGCCGGGATGATGAAGATGGCCACAGGTGATGGTTTCCCCCTCCGGCAAGGTGCCAAAACGGGCTCCTGATTGGTTTTTTGTGGCTATAGAGGCTTGTGGCGGCGGAACTCCTGGTCTAGGTTTCTTTCTGGGGGTATTGGGATTTATAGGAGTACTTGTTGTTGGAATCACGTCAAGGTGGTGCCCAAGGGGCCCACAAGCAAGGGCGCGCCCTAGGGTGGCGCCCCTAGGCTTGTGTCTTCCTCGAGACTCTTCTCCGGTATCTTTTTGGTCCGGTATTTTTTATATTTTCCAAAAATATTCTTCGTAAATTTTCAGCCCACCCCGAGAACTTTTATTTCTGCATAAAAAACGACACCATGGTAGTTCTGCTGAAAAGAACATCAGTCCGGGTTAGTTCTAATAAAATCATACCAAAATCATATAAAATTATTGTAAACATGGAATGAATACTTCATAAATTATAGATACATTGGAGACGTACCAATCAGCAGCAACCCTCTTAACAGTTTCCACAATCAGATCCATCACCCTTATCCTAGTGTAATCATGAATATGTACTAGCATGTTGATGGAGTAGCCTCTTATCATCTTGTCATCTCCAGACTTAGGCATCAAAGTATGCCTCAAGATGGTGTTGATTAGTACGAAGGCGAGCCTGGAGGAAGTAGATAGATCCAAGCTTGTGAGATTTCACATGTGTAGCAGGGATCTCCTTGTACATATTCTTCATAGCATTGTGGCTCTCCTTGGATTCTGAATAGACATCCAAATCTCCTTCTTGTACCTTTGGGACACATATAATGGCAGCCCACTCATCAACAGTTGATTCATACCTTGTCCTTCGGTCATCCACACAATCCTACCATCTCCATAGAAATGTGTAGTCGAGTAGAATTGCATGATCATTTCATCATTCCATGCAGTGAATCCCTTGCTAACAAACTCATCTAGGCCAATGCAATGAAAGTTCTCTCGACCACTTGGAAAGAAATCTTCATTCTACTTGATGTACTTCCAATAAACATATCTCATGTCACTCACAACAGGGCTCTTATCAAGCAAGATTCTCTCATAGAAATCTTGTTGCTCCTTGGTATAAAACCAATAGTCCACAACTGTTTTCCTCCTCTAGGCATAAGGATCAATAGCTCTCCACTCTCTCAAACCTGAGCCCTTCCTCTTCTTCATGTCTTCAGTAGCTGTATGGATGGCATTATGCTCTAGAAGATGTGGTCTAAGCTTTGTCAAGACAGATTGGGTCATATCCTTAGCTTGTCTGAAGGTTGACTTCTTGTTCTTGGCAACAACCGGGATGTCTCTGGTAGTCCTCTTGGGTTTTACAGCAGCAGCTTTCTTAGGTGCAGACTGGGTGCTCTTGGATGTTGTAGCCTTAGGCATAGCATCTACCATTAGCTTCTTCTTCTTCTTAGGAGGAGCCTTGGCAACTGGCTCTTCCTCCTCTATAGCCTCAGTCTTTGCTCAATCTTCATACATTGAAGTAGGTCTGTCCATGACATAAATGATCCTGTTTCTGGAATTCTTCTCCCCTGCCTTCTTAGGCATAGACCTCTTTGGGGGCACAAAAGACAAAGTTGCCTTTGTATACTCTGGAGATCTCATCGCTTCTAAGCTAGCATACTCTTTCCTCATTGCCTTATTCTGCTTGGATGAAGTGGTAGCAGCTATGTCTTTCTTGGGTTCCTCCAAAGGAATTAAGTCATCATGCTCTTCATCTGAGTGGAGCTTCCTTCTTGCCTGAGAGCTAGGGGTATCATCATAGCTCCCCTCAGGACTAGTGCCTGAGCTTGTGTCAGCATTAGGCTCTCTAAAATCATTCTGACTATCCTCAGAACCTGACATCTCTGAGCTTGTGAATAGAGTGTAGAAGAGTGGAAGGGATGAGTCACCACAAAAGGTAGATATTTTAAAAGTTTGAACTTAAATTTCTCAAGATTTGCATTCTGCCAAATGAATATCGGTACTATCAAGGCAAACTTTTCGGAACCATCGAGATAGACAACCTTCATTACAAAGACTTGGCACCACTTTCGGTGAGACCGAAAATGGGCACTCCGTTTCATCGAGGTTGTTCTAAGTTGGCCAGAAAAGCAAATTGGTGCTACTTATTCTTTTGAGTCGGTTCTACCGAGATTCAAGTTGCGGACGGAAAACCCTAAAAAACCATTCGTTCGCTAAGATACTAGAGATTCTCGTGGATGGAACAATATCAAATTGTGGATTATTAATGGAAGAACCCTAATGCGCAAGATTCGGATAGGGGAGCACACAAGGGGTTGAAATCGTACCCTGGCTTGGTGAAGATTCCGCTACGGTGGCGATGGGTGATAGGATTTCATCGACGGCGGAGACTTCCAACGGCGGAGGCACTCGGGAAAACGAAGGTGATGACCAGGGGCCTTGGTTCGATACCAAGGGTTTCAGAGGGGTCGATGATTGATGAATAGATTTCAAAAATCGAGTCTGCCTCTTGATACGTCTCCAACATATCTATAATTTTTGATTATTCCATGCTATTATATTATCTGTTTTGGATGTTTGATATGCATTAATATGCTATTTTATATTATTTTTGGGACTAACCTATTAACCTAGAGCCTAGTGCCAATTTCTATTTTTCCTTGTTTTTGAGTATTGCAGATAAGGAATATTAAATGGAGTCCAAACGGAATAAAATCTTAAATCTTTGGGGTGATTTTTCTTGGGCCAGAAGAAACCTACCAGACTTGGAGAGGAGGGTAGGAGACCTGCCGGGAGGCGACAAGCCACCAGGGCGCGCCCCAGGGGGGTCACTCCCTGGCTTGTAGCCCCCTTGTAGGGCCCTATCCCTATTCGTCCTATAAATTCTCAAATATTTCCCTAATACCAAAACGGGAGACGAAAATATTTTTCCGTTGCTGGAAGCCTCTGTTCCCGTGAGATTCCATCTTGGAGCCTTTTTCGGTAATCTGCCGGAGGAGGATTCGATCATGGATGGCATCTACATCAACTCCATTGCCCCTCTGATGATGCATGAGTAGTTGACCTCAGACCTACGGGTCCATAGCTAGTAGCTAGATGGCTTCTTCTCTCTCTCTTTGTTCTTCAGTACCATGTTCTTCCTGATCTTCATGGAAGATCTATCCGATGTAATACTCTTTTGCGATGTGTTTCTTGACATCCAATGAATTGTGGGTTTATGATCAAATTATTTATGAATATTATTTGAATATTTTCTGAATTATTATATGCATGATTTCATATCTTTGCAAGTCTCTTCGATTTGTTGGTTTGGTGTCGTCAACTAGATTGGTAATTTTTGCAATGGGAGAAGTGCTTAGTTTTGGGTTCAATCGTGCGGTGTCCTCACCCAGTGACATGGTAGGGGTAGTGAGGCACGTATTGTATTGTTGCCATCGAGGATAAAAAGATGGGGTTTTCATCATATTGCTTGAGTTTATCCCCTCTACATCATGTCATCTTACCTAATGTGTTACTCTATTCTTCATGAACTTAATACTCTGCATGCAGGAAGGAGTCGGTCGATGTGTGGAGTAATAGTAGTAGATGCAGAATCGTTTCGGTCTACTTGACACGGATGTGATGTCTATATGCATAATCATTGCCTTGGATATCATCATAACTATGCCCTTTTCTATTAATTACTCAACGGTAATTTGTTCACCCACCGTATTATTTTCCTTCAAGAGAGAAGCCTCTAGTGAAACTGATGGCCCTCGGGTCTATTTCCATATTATATTTTTAGCTCTATAAACCAAAAACACCAAAAAATACTTTTCTGCAATCTTTTACTTTTTGTTTTAGTAATCTTTTATATATATCTCTATTGGATCTAATCCTTGCAAATAACCGTGAAGGGATTAACAAGCCCTTTTCTACGTTAGGTGCAAGTGTTTGATTATTCGTGTAGGTACATCTTTTGGGGACTTGCTTATTTCTCCTACTGGATTGATACCTTGGTTCTCAACAACTTAGGGAAACACTTATCTACTTTGTTGAATCACCCTTTCCTCTTCAAGGGAAAACCAACGCAAGCTCAAGAAGTAGCAAGAAGGATTTCTGGCGCCGTTGCCGAGGAGATCACATAGCAAGTCAAGACAATAACTCTCCCGTCAACTTGCCAATTTCTTGTGCTGTTGCCAGGGAGATCACATAGCAAGTCAAGACAAGGAATCTCCCATCAACTTGCCAATTTCTAGCACCATTGGCGGGGAGATCTAGATCAAGCCTACCAAGTACCCATCACAAAATCATCTCTTGCATTTACATTATTTTCCATTTGACTCTCGTTTTCCTCTCCCCTACTTGGAAAACGATTTTCAGAAAAAACCAAAATGATTTGCCTTTTTATTCGCCCTTCTTCCGTTCGTCTTTTCTTTTTATTTTTGTTTGCTTGTGTTGCCATGTGCCTTCTATTTGCTTGCATCTTTGCTTGCTAAAAATCTATTGATATGGATCCTCATGCACTTGCTAATCTTTTCAAAAGACCCCATTATGTTGAGACAATATCTAGTGAGAGTGCACTAGATTATCTTTATGAGGTCTTGCTTGATATTTCTTGAATGAAAATCATGATTGCAATTTTTCTCATATAAATTCCATGAATATCGATTGTGCTAATGTTCATGATTTGGGTGATGATCATGATAATTCTTTTGATCTTAATTATTTATTTAAGTCCCATAATGAATATTTTATGAATAAACATGATAAGAATCCCACATATTCGAAGAGTGTTCAATCTTACGATTCTATTGATAAAAGTGGGTTTGGAGAGGTCATGACTTTAGCTAATGTTAAGCCCACTATCGTGGAAGATTGTAATACTTTTGTGCATTTGGATCATGGAGAGAATATTTTATATGATAGATATATTGTTGAATTTTAATATGATACTACATGTAATTATCATGAGAGAGGCAAGTATGGTTATAGAAATTTCATTTTACTCACTTACCTCTCTTTTGGTTAAAATTATTAATGCTTCATTCTTCCTACATGCATATGCTAGATACTTCCTGTCTTGATAATTTGTTTACTTATAAAATGCCTATGAATAGGAAGTATTTTAGACTTAAATGTGTTTCTCTTATGATACATGATGCTCTCTTTGTGTTTCACTTATTATCTTTCATGTGAGCATCATTATTTCCACAAGCCTATCTTACGGCTCAAAAGAAAGAGCTTGTTGGGAGGCAACCCAATTTTATTTTATGTTTTATATTTTTGTTTGTGTTCTTGAGTGTTCCACACATTATTACCTCTGTAGTAATTTTTGTTTTGTTTAATTAGTGTTTAAGGCAAGTAAGACCTTTGGGATGGTCTACGTGATTGTTGATTTGATTTTGCTGGAAAACAGAAACTTTTGCGCTCAATCTAGGAATTTATAAATTCACCAGAGCGTTGAATATTTCTGAAATTTTTACACAGGATTAATATGCGATTTCCCCTAATTTTCCTAATTTTCAGTAATTTTTGGAGTTACATAGGTATTCGAAGTCTATAGATTGCTATGGACAGTTCTGTTTTTAACAGATTTTGTTTTCTTTGTGTTGTTTGATTCTTTTGATAAATCTATGGGTTGTATGGAGGAAGGGGGTATGAACCATGGAGAAGTTGGAATAAATTAGATATTACACCAATATAAATAAAGAATGAGTTCACAACAGTACCTAAAGTGATGATTTATTTTTCTTATACTAACGGATCTCATGAGTTTTCTGTTGAGTTTTGTGTTGTGAAGTTTTCAAGTTTTGGGTAAAGATTTGATGGACTATGGAATAAGGAGTGGCAAGATCTTAAGTTTGGGTATGCCCAAGGCACTCCAAGGATATTCAAGTATACCAAAGAGCCTAAGCTTGGGGATGCCCCGGAAGGCATCCCCTCTTTCGTCGTCAATCTGTCGGTAAGTTTACTTGATGCTATATTTTTATTCACCACATGATATATGTTTTGTTTGGAGAGTCTTGTATGATATGAGTCTTTGATTTTTAGTTTTCCACAATCATCCTTGCTGTACACACCTTTTGAGTGGGACATGCATTAATCATGAATTTATTAGAATACTCTATGTGCTTCACTTATATCTTTTGAGCTAGGCAATTTTGGTCTAGTGCTTCATATATGTTATTAGAGCACAACGGTGGTTTTATTTTATAGAAATAATTGAATCTCTTGCTTAACTTATATTATTTTGAGAGTATTTGAAAAAAAATGATAATTGGTTTAGGTTCTGAATTTTTCCCTAATATAATGGGCATCCAAGAGGGATATAATAAAAACTTTCATATATAGTGCATTGAATATTATGAGAAGTTTGATTCCTTGCATATAGTTTTGAGATATAAAAATGGTGATATTAGAGTCATGCTAGTGAGTATTTGTGGAATTGCAGAAATACTTGTGTTAGAGTTTGTGAATCTCGTAGCATGCACATATGGTGAACCGTTATGTAACAAAGTCGGAGCATGATTTGTTTATCGATTGCCATCCTTTGTGTGAGGGTCGGGAGCGCGCGATGGTTAACTCCTACCAACCTCTCCCCTAGGATCATGCGTCAAATACTTTGCTTTGATAACTAATAGATTTTTTCAATGAGTATGTGAGTTCTTTATGACTAATGTTGAGTCCATGGATTATATGCACTCTCACCCTTCCACCTTTGCTAGCCTCTCTAGTACCGCGCAACTTTCGCCAGTGCATTAAACCCATGTTCCTCAAAACAGCCACCATACCTACCTATTATGGCATTTCCATAGCCATTCCGAGATTTATTGCCATGCAACTTCCACGGTTCCATTTATTATGACACACACCATCATTGTCATATAGCTCTGCATGATCGTAAGATAGCTAGCATCATGTTTTCATGGCTTCTCCGTTTTTTGATGTCATTTGCTAGGCTAGATCATCGCACATCCTAGTAAACCATAAGAGGCATTCACATAGAGTCATCTTTTGTTCTAATATTGAGTTCTAATTCTTGAGCTGTAAGTAAATAAAAGTGTGATGATCATCATTATTAGAGCATTGTCCCATGAGAGGAAAGGATGATGGAAGCTATGATTCCCTCACAAGTTGGGATGAGTCTACAGACTTTACACATAATAAAAGAGGCCAATGAAGCCCAAATAAAAAAAACAGGCCAGAGATGCCCACCAAAATAAAACAAACAAAAATTATAAAAAGAGAGAAGGGACAATGCTACTATCTGTTTCCACACTTGTGCTTCAAAGTAGCACCATGATCTTCATGATAGAGGGTCTCCTATTTTGTCACTTTCATTCAATAGTGGGAATTTTTCATTATATAACTTGGCTTGTATATTCCAATGATGGGCTTCCTCAAACTGCCCTAGGTCTTCATGAGCAAGCAAGTTGGATGCACACCCACTTAGTTTCTTTTTGAGCTTCCATACACTTATAGCTCTAGTGCATCAGTTGCATGGCAATCCCTACTCACTCACATTTATATCTATTGATTGGCATCTCCATAGCCCGTTGATACGCCTAGTTGATGTGAAACTATCTTCTCCTTTTTTTCTCAGAACCTCCACCATTTTCTATTCCACCTATAGTTCTATATCCATGGCTCACGCTCATGTATTGCGTGAAAGTTGAAAAGGTTTGAGAGCTTAAAAGTGTGAAACAATTGCTTGACTTGTCATAGGGGTTGTGCATGATTTAAATACTTTGTGTGGGGAAGATGGAGCATAGCCAGACCATATGATTTTGTAGGGATAGCTTTCTTTGGCCATGTTATTTTGAAAGGACACGATTGCCTAGTTAGTATGCTTGAAGTATTATTATTTTATTTCAACATTAAAATTTTGTTTTGAATCTTATGGATCTGAACATTCATGCCACAATAAATAATATTACATGGATAAATATGTTAGGTAGCATTCCACATCAAAAATTCTGTTTTTATCATTTACCTTCTCAAGGACGAGCACGAATTAAGCTTGGGAATGTTGATACGTCTCCAACGTATCTATAATTTTTGATTGTTTCGTGCTATTATATTATCTGTTTTGGCTGTTTTATATGCACTAATATGCTATTTTATATTAGTTTTGGGACTAACCTATTAAACTAGAGCCCAACGCCAGTTTTTGTTTTTTCCTTGTTTTTAAGTATTCCAGATAAGGAATATTAAACGGATTCCAAATGGAATAAAATAATCGGGACGATTTTTCTTGGGCCAGAAGAAACCTACGAGACATGGAGAGGAGGGCAGGAGGCCTGCTAGGAGGCGGCAAGCCACCAGGATGCGCCCAAGGGGGGCGCTCCTGGCTTGTGGCCCCCTCCAAGGCCCCTAACCCTAATCTTCGTCCTATAAATTCTAAAATATTCCCCATATACCAAAATGAGAGACGACAATATTTTTCCGCCGCCGGAAAACTCCGTTCCTGTGAGATCCCATCTTGGAGCCTTTTCTGGTAATCTGCCGGAGGGGGATTCGATCACAGAGGGCATCTACATCAACTCCATTGCCCCTCCTATGATGCATGAATAGTTCACCGCAGACCTACGGGTCCATATGTAGTAGCTAGATGGCTTCTTCTCTCTCTTTGTTCTTCAATACCATGTGATACGTCCATTTTGCATCATGCTTTTATATTGATATCTATTGCATTATGGGCTATTATTACATCTTTGGGTACAATACTTTTGCCTTTTCTCTCTTAGTTTACAAGGTTTACATGAAGAGGGAGAATGCCGACAGCTCGAATTCTGGTCTGCAAAAGGAGGAAATCTGAGATACCTATTCTACACAACTCCAAAAGTCCTGATAAATTATGAAGAATTATTTTGGAATATAAAAAAAATACTAGGTGAAACAATTACCAGAGGGGGGCCACAAGGAGGTGACAAGTCTGCTAGGCGCGACCACCCCCCTGGCCGTGCCTAACAGGCTTGTGGCCCACCTGGCAGGTCCCCGACGCCCATCTTCTACTATATCGAGGGTTTTGACCTGGAAAAAATTAGAAGGGAGCTTTTTGGATGAAGTGCCACCGTCTCGAGGCAGAACTTGGACCGAACCAATCTAGAGCTCTGGCAGGGCTGTTTTGCCGGGGAAACTTTCCTCCCGGAGTGGGAAATCAAAGCCATCATCATCACCAACGATCCTCTCGTCAAGAGGGTGTAAATATCCATCAACATCTTCACAAGCACCACATCCTCTCCAAACCCTAGTTCATCTCTTGTATCTGATCTTTGTCTCAAACCTCAGATTGGTACCTCTGGGTTGCTATTATTGTTGATTACTCCTTGTAGTTGATGCTAGTTGGTTTACTTGGTGGAAGATCATATGTTCAGATCCTTTATGATAATTAATACTCCTCTAATATTGAACATGAACATGCTTTGTGAGTAGCTACGTTTGTTCTTAAGGACATGGGATAAGTCTTGTTATAAGTAATCATGTGAATTTGGTATTCGGTCAATATTTTGATGAGATGTATGTTGTCTCTCCTCTAGTGGTGTTATGTGAACGTCGACTACATAACACTTCACCATTATTTGGGCCTAGGTGAAGGCATTGGGAAGTAATAAGTATATGATGGGTTGCTAGAGTGACAGAAGCTTAAACCCTACTTTATGTGTTGCTTCGTAAGGGGCTGATTTGGATCCATATGTTTCATGCTATGGTTAGGTTTACCTTAATTCTTCTTTCGTAGTTGCGGATGCTTGCGAGAGGGGTTAATCATAAGTGGGAGGTTTGTCCAAGTAAGGGCAGCACCCAAGCACCGGTCCACCCACATATCAAATTATCAAAGTAATGAATGCGAATCAAGAGAGCATGATGAAAACTAGCTTGACAGAGATTCCCATCTGTCCTCGGGAGCGCTTTGCTTTATATAAGACTTCATTCGAGCCTGTCCTTTTCTACAAAAAGAATTGGGCAACCTAGCTGCACCTTTGCTACACTTGTTACTTGTTACCCATTACGAGTTATCTTATCACAAAACTATCTGTTATCGATAATTTCAGGGCTTGCAGAGAATACCTTATTGGAAACCGCTTGTCATTTCCTTCTGCTCCTCATTGGGTTTGACACTCTTACTTATCGAAAGGACTACGATAGATACCCTATACTTGTGGGTCATCAAGACTCTTTTTTGGCGCTATTGCCGGGGACTCAAGCTCCTTTGGTAAGTGGAATCTGGTAAGGAAAAAATTTATATACTATGCTGAAATTTACAGTCACTTGTCACTATGGAAAGTAATCCTTTGGGGGGCTTGTTCGGGGTATCGTCACCTCGACCGGAAACACAAAGAGTTGTCCCTCAACCTACTGAACCTATTGAAAATATTTATTATGAAATTCCTTCAGGTATGATAAACAAATTGCTGGCTAATTCTTATGCAGGAGATGGAATACTACATCTTGATTTGCGTCTAATCTATGTGGATGAAGTTTGTGGATTATTTAAGCTTGCAGGTCTGCCCGAGGATCACGTCAAGAAGAAGTTCTTTCCTTTATCTTTGAAGGAGAATGGATTGACATGGTATAGGCTATGTGATGATATTGGATCATGGAGCTACAACCGATTGAAGATGGTATTTCATCAGAATTTCTATCCTATGCATCTAGTTCATCGTGATCGGAATTATATTTATAATGTTTGGCCTCGTGAAGGAGAAAGAATCGGTCAAGATTGGGGAAGGCTTAAGTCAATGTTATATTCATGCCCCAATCATCAACTCTCGAGAGAAATTATTATTCAAAATTTTTATGCTCAGATTTCTCGTAATGAGGAATCCATGATCTATACTTCTTCTGATGGTTCCTATATGAAGAAAGATATTAACTTCAAATGGGATTTATTGGAAAGAATTAAACGCAACTTTGAAGATTGGGAACTCGACGAAGGTAAGGAGTCAGGGATGAACCTTATGTTTGATTGTGTTAAATCCTTCATAGACACCGATGCTTTTCATGAATTTAGCACTAAATATGGACTTGACTCTGAGATAGTAGCTTCTTTTTCTTCTCATGTTGATCTCCATAAGGAGAAGTGGTTTAAGTATCATCGTCCCATTGAAGTGAAAGTAGTTGAACCTATTAAAGTTGAAGAGAAAACTATTACTTATCATGTTAATCCTGTTATTCCTGCTGCTTACATCAAAAGACTAGGTTTCCTTGTTAGAATAAAGGAACATGCTAAAGCTTCAATTGTGCTTCGTAAGAGCTATGATAGAACACCTACACCCCTCAGCAAATTAAAGTTGAATCTAGTATTGCTATGGTTAAGGATCTCTTGGCTGATAATATTGAGGAGCATGCTATTCAATTTTTTGATGAAGCCTTCAGAATTGCTAAACCTAATGCTAAAGATAAACATAGACCCATTGTTGGCACGCCTGTTGTTTCTGTTAAAATAGGAGATCATTATTATCATAGCTTATGTGATATGGGTGCTTGTGTGAGTGCAATTCCCTTTTCCTTATATAAAGAGATTATGAATCATATTGCACCAGCTGAGTTAGAGGAAATTGATGTTACAATTAAGCTTGCTAATAGAGACACTACATCACCAGTTGGGATTATTAGAGATGTTGAAGTCTTGTGTGGGAAAATAAAATATCCTACTGATTTTCTTGTTCTTGGCTCCCCACAAGATGATTTTTGTCCCATTATATTTGGTAGATCGTTCTTGCATACCGTTAATGCCAGAATAGGTTGTGAGAAGGAAACTGTTACTGTAAATTTTGGGGATACATCTCATGAGTTTAATTTCTCTAAATTTCCTAGACTACCCCATGATAAAGAATTGCCTAGTAAAGATGAAATTTATTGGTCGTGCTTCTATTGATGTGCCTCCTACTGATCCTTTAGAACAATATTTGTTGGACCATGAAAATGATATGCATATGAATGAAAGGAATGAAATACATAAGATTTTCTTATATCAACATCCTCTTCTGAAACACAACTTGTCTGTTGAAATACTTGGAGATCCTCCTCCACCCAAGGGTGATCTTGTGTTCGAGCTTAAACAATTATCGGATACTCTAAAATATGCTTATCTTGATGAAAAGAAGATACATCCTGTTATTATTAGTGCTAACCTTTCAGAGCATGAAGAACAGAGACTATTGAAAACTCTGAGGAAGCACTGTGGTGCTATTGGATATACTCTTGATAATCTTAAGGGCATTAGTCTCACTCTATGTCAGCAAAAAATTAAAATGGAGACTGATGCTAAACCAGTTGTTGATCACCAAAGACAGTTGAATCCTAAAATGAAGGAAGTGGTAAGAAATGAAATATTAAAGCTGCTGGAGGTAGGTATCATTTACCCTATTGCTGATAGTAGATGGGTTAGTCACGTTCATTGTGTCCCTAAGAAACCAGGTATTACCGTAGTTCCTAATGATAAAAATGAATTGATCCCGCAGAGAATTGTTACATGATATAGAATGGTAATTGATTTTTGGAAATTGAATAAAGCTACTAGAAAACATCATTATCCTCTACATTTTATTGATCAAATGCTAGAAAGGTTATACAAACACACACATTTCTGCTTTCTAGATGGTTATTCTGGTTTCTCTCAAATACCTGTGTCAAAAGGGGACCAAGAGAAGACCACCTTCACCTGCCCTTTTGGTAACTTTGCTTATAGATGTATGCCTTTTGGTTTATGCAATGCACCTGCTACCTTTCAAAGATGCATGACTTCTATATTCTCTGATTTTTGTGAAAGGATTTTTGAGGTTTTCATGGATGATTTTTTCGTTTACGGAACTTCTTTTGATGATTGTTTGAGCAACCTTGATTGAGTTTTGTAGAGATGTGAAGAAACTAACCTTTTCTTGAATTCGGAGAAGTGCCACTTTATGGTGAATGAAGGCATTGTCTTGGGACATAAAATTTCCGAAAGAGGTATTGAATTTGACAAGGCTAAAGTTGATGCTATTAAAAATGCCGTGTCCTACGAATATCACAGGTATAAGAATTTTCCTTGGTCATGCTGGTTTCTATAGGAGATTCATTAAAGACTTCTCTAAGATTTCTAGGCCTCTCACAAATCTTTTGCAAAAAGTTGTTCCATTCATTTTTATGATTATTGTGTAGAAGCATTTGAAATTCTTAAGAATGCCTTCATTTCTACACCTATGGTCCAACCACCTGATTGGAACCTACCCTTTGAAATTATGTGTGATGCTAGTGATTATGCTGTTGGTGCTGTTCTAGGACAAAGAGTTGATAAGGAATTAAATGTTATTCATTATGCTAAGAAAACTCTAGAAAGTGCTTAAAGAAACTATGCTACCACTGAAAAAGAATTTTTAGCAGTTGTGTTCGCTTGTGATAAGTTTAGAACCTATATTGTTGATTCAAAAGTAACTGTTCACACTAATCATGTTGTTATTAAATATCTCACGGAAAAGAAAGATGCTAAACCTAGACTTATCAGGTGGGTTCTTCTTCTACAAGAATTTGGTTTGCATATTTTTGATAGAAAGGGTGCTGATAACCCCGTAGCAGATAACTTGTCTATCTTAGAGAAAGTTCTTGATGACCCACTACATTTTGATGATAGATTTCCTGATGAACAATTGGCTGTCATAAATGCTTCTCGTAATGCTCCTTGGTATCCTGATTACGCTAATTACATTGTCGCTAAATTTATACTGCCTAGTTTCACATACCAACAAAAGAAAAAGTTCTTCTATGATTTAAGACATTACTTCTAGGATGACCCACACCTTTATAAAGAAGGAGTAGATGGTGTTATTAGACATTGTGTACCTGAGCATGAACAGGAACAGATCCTATGGAAGTGTCATTCCCAGGCCTATGGAGGACAACATACTGGAGATAGGACTGGACACAAGGTGTTACAATCTGGTTTTATTGGCCTACTCTCTTCAAGGATGCTCGTAAGTTTGTCTTTTGTGATGAATGTCAAAGAATTTGTAATATTAGTAGACGTCATGAAATGTCTATGAATTACTCTCTTGTTATTGAACCCTTTGTTGTTTGGGGTTTTGATTATATGTGACCTTTTCCAAAGTCCAATGGGTATACTCATATTTTAGTTGTTGTTGATTATGTTACTAAGAGGGTAGAAGCTATTCCAACTAGTAGTGCTAATCATAACACCTATATTAAGATGCTTAAAGAAGTTATTTTCCCTAGATTTGGAGTCCCCGGATATTTAATGACTGATGGTGGTTCACATTTTATTCATGGTGATTTCCGTAAATTGCTTGCTAATTATGATGCTAACCATAGAATTGTATCTCCTTATCATCCTCAGTCTAGTGGTCCTGTAGAATTAAGAAATAGAGAAATTAAATTGATCTTGCAAAAGACGTTTAATATATCTAGGAAGAATTGGTCTTAGAAGCTTGATGATGCATTATGGGCTTATAGAACTGCCTACAAGAATCGTATGGGTATGTCTCCATATAAATTGGTTTATGGTAAAGCATGTCACTTATCTCTAGAGATAGAGCATAAAGCTTATTGGCCAATCAAAGAGCTCAACTATGATTTCAAACTTGCTGGTGAGAAGAGGTTATTTGATATTATCTCACTTTATGAATGGAGAACCCAGGCCTATGAGAATGCCAAGTTGTTTAAAGCAAAAGTTAAGAAATGGCATGATAAAAGGATACAAAAGCGTGAATTCAATGTAGGTGATCATGTCTTGATATACAATTCTTGGTTAAGATTTTTTGCAGGAAAACTTCTCTCTAAATGGGAAGGGCCTTACATTGTCGAGGAGGTATATCGTTCTGGTGCCATCAAGATCAACAACACCAAAGGCACAAACCCGAAGGTGGTGAACGGGCAAAGAATCAAACATTATATTTCAGGTACTCCCATAAATTTTGAAACTAATATTATTAATACCATCACTCCGGAGGAGTATATTAGGGAGACCTACTGGAACGTTTCAGACTCAGAAAAGGCATAGGTATATGGTACGGTAAGTAAACCGACTCCAAAACTTTCCCAATAGCAGTTTTACTCAGTTTAGGAATATTAAAAAAATAGGAAAATTGATAGGAGTCCGAAAGAGGCACGAGGAGGCGACAAGCCTGCTAGGCGCGTCCACCCCCCTCATCTCGCCTAGGGGGCTTGTCACCACCCTGTGCGCCCTCCGGACTCCGTTTTCTTATGGTACACCCCTTTGGGTCGGCAAAAATTCATTATATAATCTCTCAAAGGTTTGCACTTTGTTATCATGACAACACATCATGTTTTCGTTTTGAGCTATTTCTGCAGCAGATTTAGAGCAAGATGTCATCCCCAAGAGTCTGATGGGGAGAGCTACATATCGCATTATCTTGCCAATCCCAAGCTCTATGGGGACCTAGATCCTATGGATTATTCTCGGAGGAGGAACAAGAAGAGAAGTACAGATAAGAAAGCTCAGATGAAGAGGAGACTCCTATGCCTCAACTAGGAGACATGCACATGGAGTCTAGGAAATCAAGCCTCCCAAATGTAAGAAGAAAACCCAAAGTTCTATTTATTCCTTCTCGTTTTCTGCAGGAGAGTAAAGAAGAATTATGTCAAAGGATATTGAAGCTCGAGCGGGAAGTACATGACCTGCGGGAACAAAATTTCATGCTTAATAGGAAATTGAATAAGCTTCCAACCTCATCAACAACTCCACCACCATCACCTCTGAAGAAGCACACCTGAGCACATGGTTATGGGCACTCCCCTTGGATTTTGCCAAGCTTGGGGGAGGTGCCCCGGTATCGTATCACCATCACATCTTTTCCTTTTATTGTTTTTTTTAGTTCGATCCTTTTTCTTTATCTTGATCTAGTAGAATACAGTTTTAGTATGATCTAGCTTTGAGTTTTTTCTTTTACCCCCCTTATGTAAACATGTCTGAGAGTTATATAAGAAAAAGTAGTTTTGAAGTGAGGGCTTTGCTTTCTTGATATGATCTTGAAATAAAATAAAAGAATAATAGAATATAAGCAAAGAGCATATATGATGATCCTATGGGGAGTGATGACTTCACATATAAGGAGTATGTCGATCAAAATTTGCTGGGAGTTGACAAACATAGTGATTGGTCATTGGTGCAATGAAAAAGGAAGTGATAAATAAAGAGAGATTCACATATAAATATATCATCTTTGACATCTTTTCTGATTGTGACCACTCATTAAAATATTATATGCTAAGAAGTAGATGTTGGAAAAAGGAAGACAACATAATGGGTTATGTTTGCTTGCCTCCGGATAAAGTTATATGGTTATAGATCCTCCAACACATAGTGCTTGTCAGTGTTCTGGGAATAGGGGTACCCAGACCTGCCTGCCTGTGGCCTAGGGCATGACCCACTTCATCGACCAAGCGTGGCCAAGCGTGGCCATACTCAACACAAGGCCCTCGCGAGGGCCCTTGCCTCGTGAGGAAGAACGATGTCAGGACCGGCAATGGGTGGGCCTTCTCAGGCCCCCTTCGGACCGGCAGAGATCTCTATGCAACGCCCGGTGACGAGGATATGTACCTAGGGTAGGGTCCTAGGCAAGGCATACATACCCTACCGAAGGACACTACATTGGAGGACTTGAAGATCAAGCATAAACTTCCGAGTGGATTCCAGGAGATGTCTGAAGTCACTCGACAGGATATCCACTCGGAGACTGCTTCCTTAACTCGGCAGTCGCGTGTCACTCGAAAGACCTCGTTCTCACTCGACGCCACAAGACCAGGAGCCATCATTAAGAGCCCAACAGGCATACGTTGATTCAATAGGCATTAATAGCTTTTATTACGTACGCCACCAGTAACGGTAGACTTTAACCCCACAATCAGACACTTAGATGCTGAGTAATTATGAGGGGCAGCGAACTCTATATAAGCCGCCCCTCCTCTCCTGCACAAGGGCTCGCAACCATTGTAATCTTTATACTCCACACGACGTAAGCTCTTGAGCACTGATACGAAGGGTTGTTACCTCCAAGAGAGGGGCCTGAACTCATACATTCGTGTGTACACCCTCGCCGTAGCTAGGACTCTGCCCTCTCCTTACGTACCCCTACCATCTACTGTCAGGCTCCTTCCCACGACAGATGGCGCCCACCATGGGGCAGACTTCTAAGCGACTTCTGGCGAGGTTGCATTTTCAGTTCTTCAACATGTCTTCCGGCGGTGTTTTTGCTCTAGGCCACGAGATCCGTTTCAGAGCGCTCACCTTCATCGCCGACAATTCGGCATGGCTCTAGGAGGCGCCTCTCGATGTCGACGCGCTCCCGGTCTTCGGGGCCATGCACCTCCACATGAGCTCCTGCGTTGTGTTGCTGCGTCAGCCTTCGACTTCCTACATGTCAGCTCCCCTCACTGTTCGTGGTCTCAAGCGGTCCGGCCACTCATGACTTGAGCACTGGGTCAAAAACACAGTGGCGCGTCAAACTTCTCCACATATTGTAGCACTCGAGACCGCCGAGTCTTCTCCCGATGTGTTCGAGTCAAATTCCGATCCGTCCGATGTGCCTTCCGAGCGTGAAAGCTGTGATCCCGTAGCAGAGGTCCTGATGGCGGGCTCTCATCAGAGTTCACCGCCTGGCTTTGGCCGTGGGAGGTGCGAGCCTGGCGGTCCATCGAATGACGAGCCATGCCGCGAGGAGGACGTTTTTCATACTCCCATTGTTGGCACGACTATAGAGGCTCAAGCCTTGGAGGCCGCGCGCATTCGTCTGGAAGAACTCTAGGCAGAACTTGATGAGCGCGCTCGCCAGTGCCCGCAACGCCCCAGTCGACGTTAGCGACAGCTGTTTCTGACTGGATCTCATGATGACGTCGAGGTATATCGTACTGTTGTGTTAAATGTTGTTGCTGCTGCTAGGATAGCAAATTCCATTCAGCCCTCCCGGTCAGAGGCTGGAAGAGGGTTGATGCAGATCGGAGCACTGTTAGATGCAGCGCAGCGTCAGAATTCAGTAGTTTCTCAGTCTCGCAACAGGATACATAGCAATTCACTCAGGGCAGAGACCGTTCAGTCGGCACATAGCCCTGGATCATCCTTGCGCCGTCGGGGCGGAGGTTACCATGAAGATCAGGTCAGAGATCAGTTTCACCGCGAAGACCACCATCGAGTGCCCACTCCTCCGTGGAGTGGTCCGTACGCGCCCTGGCGCCAGGACGATAGGCACTCCTTCGGTGATGAGCGGAACACGGGCTTTGACGCCCGCAACCTCCTCCTGTAGAAGCGGATTGGCAGGGGCAGAGCCCACAGAGAACGACACGACAGAGATTTTCCAAGTGGTAGCTTGGTTGTGGTTTCTGGTCCTGAGTGTTTCAGCAGAGCCATACATTCTGCGGAGATTCCCCCCAACTTTAGGTTGGCGGCGGGGATCGAGAATTTCACTGGCGAAACAAAGCCAGAGACTTGGTTAGATGATTACCGAGTGGTTGTGCAAATTGGTGGTGGAAATGATAATGTTGCAATGAAGCACCTGTCCTTGATGCTAGATGGTCCAGCTCGAGCTTGGCTGAATCGTTTGGCTCCTTCCAGTATACATTGCTGGGAGGATCTCCCCCGAGTGTTTGTCCGAACCTTTGAGGGCACTTGCAAGCGTCCGGCGGGTCTGGTCAACTTACAGCACTATGTCTAGAAGCCCAATGAAACTTTGAGAGATTATATCCAGCGATGGTTCACTCTGCATCATACAGTGGAGAATGTGTCCGAGCACCAGGCAATTTGTGCATTCAAGGCCGGTGTGAGATACAGGGAGCTATACCTGAAGTTTGGGCAGACGGGTGATATTTCACTTGGCAAGATGATGGAAATCGCCACTAGGTACGCCAATGGCGAAGAAGAAGACCGCCTTCGTAGCGGCAAATGAAAGACAATCGTCAATGAGGCTAGTGGTAGTAAAAATTAGAAACAGAAGCGAAAGGCTGAAGATCTAGTTCAAGCAGAAGCAGCAGCACTAGCGACTCAGTCGAAGAACGTAAGGCAAAGCTAAAGCGCAGTATGCCCCAAAGAAGGGGAAGAATTAGTCAGGAACTGATATCATGGATCAACTGTGTGTAATTCACACGAGGAAAGATGCTGAAGGCAATCTGATTTTTCCCAAGCACACCACTCGACAGTGTCGGACCCTTATCCAACAATTCAAGGGGGACCCGCCGAGTGATAAATCTCCTGAGAAGGGAGATGAAGATGAAGACAAAGAAACATTCCCGGATGTCACTGCTACTCTGGTGATCTTTGCTGATGTCAGTAGCAAGAGCCATCTGAAGGTCATCAACAGAGAAATCAACATGGCTGTACCAGATACCCCCACCTACCTTAGGTGGTCCCAATACGCTATCACATTCGACTAGATAGACCATCCTGCTCATGTGGCCACTCCCGGTCGACAGGCTCTGGTAGTTGATCCGGTGGTTGGGGGGGCTCGACTCAGAAAGGTCCTCATGGAAGGTGGCAGCATCCTGAACATTCTCTATGCGGATACCCTAAAAGGGATGGGCATTCCGATATCCCGTCTGAGTGAAAGCAACATGCAGTTTCACGGGGTCATCCCACGAAAGAAGGCCAAGTCACTCAGCCAGATAGCATTGGATGTAGCATTCGGAGATGACAAAAATTTCCGAAAAGAAAAGTTGACATTTGAGGTCGTGGATTTCAAGAGTGCTTACCACACCATTCTGGGTTGACCCGCGTATGCACGTTTCATGGCCTAACCATGTTACGTGTATCTCAAGTTGAAGACGCCAGGCCCTAAGGGCGTGATCACGGTCACTGGCAATCGACAGCGGGCCGAAGAATGCCTCCAGCAAGGCTCCAAGATCGTCGATCACTAGATGGGCATGGTTGAGTTGGAGGAGTACAAGAAAACTGCTGACCCTGCTGATTTGCTCCGTGCAAAGAAATCGGCTTCCGAGTCGGCATTTCAGTCGGTAGGGTAAGTGAAGAAGCTGCACATCCACCCGACGGATCCTACTGCTGCCCCGACGAATATCTCATCAACACTCTACAGTAAATAGGAAGTCGAGATCATGCAGTTCCTCCGTGAGAACTGGGATATCTTCGCATGGAAGCCTGCTGACATGCCAGGAATTCCCAGGGAGCTGGCTGAGCACCGTCTGCGAGTGGATCCGAAAGCCAAACCCGTCAGGGAGCATTTGCGTCGCTCTGCGGCGAAGAAGCCCAAGGCAATTGGAGAAGAAGTGGCTCGTCTCTTGGAAGCCAAGTTCATTTGGGGGATTTACCACTCCGAGTGGCTCTCGAATGTTGTGATGGTGCCAAAGAAAGATAAGTCCTTGCGCATGTGCATTGACTTCAAAAATCTCAATAAGGTGTGTTCAAGGGATCATTTTCTGCCCCCACGCATAGATCAAATTGTCGACTCGACTACGGGGTGTGAGCGTTTATCGTTTTTTGATGCTTACTCTGGGTACCATCAGATCCGTCTGTATGGCCCAGACGAAATAAAGACAACCTTCATCACTATGCCTTTTGGTCTTAAGAATGTCGGCGCTACTTTTATGCGCATGATTCAGAAATGTTTACTCGACCAGATCCCTCGGAATGTCAAGGCGTACATGGACGATATAGTGGTCAAGTCCCGCAAAGGTTCCGACCTGCTGGCTGAGTTGGCCGAGACATTCGCCAATCTGAGGCGATTAGACATAAAGCTAAATCCGGCCAAATGTACTTTCGGCGTACCTGGCGGCAAGTTGCTCGTTTTTCTCGTTTCCGAGCGAGGCATCGATGTCAACCCTAAGAAAATCAGCGCCATTACTCGTATGAGGACTCACGTGCGAGTGCACGACATTCCAAAGCTCATAGGTTGCTTGGCAGCTTTGAGGCGATTCATTTCTCATCTTGGTGAGAAGGCTCTGCCTTTATATTAATTGATGAAGAAGTCCGACACGTTCGATTGGACTCCCGAAGCCGAAGCAGCATTTGTTGAGCTCAAAGCCCTGCTCTCCACCCAGCCGGTGCTTGCCGCTCCTGCCAGCAAAGAGCCCTTGCTCTTGTACATCGCGGCCACAAATCAGGTCATCAGTACAGTACTCACTGTCGAGCGGGAAGAGGAGGGTAAAGTCTATAAGGTCCAGCAGCCAGTTTATTATGTCTCGGAAGTATTGTCCCCCTCAAAGCAAAGATATCCACACTATCAGAAGCTGGTTTATGGTATTTACCTATTAGCGAAGAAGGTGGCACATTATTTCCAAGACCACTCGATTTCAGTCGTCAGTGATGCTCCTTTGTCCAAAATTTTTAATAATCGAGATGCATCAGGTCGAGTGGCTAAATGGGCAATCGAGCTTGGACGCTTTGACATCAGATTTGAACCAAGAAAGCAATCAAGTCCCAAGCATTGGCAGATTTCATGGACGAGTGGATTGAACAGCAACAGCCTATCCAAGTTCACTCGGCACATTGGACAATGTTCTTTGATGGATCCAAAATGTTGAACGGGTCTGGTGCTGGTGTTGTCTTGATATCTCCCAGGGGCAACAAACTCAGCTATGTCTTGCAAATTCACTTTGATTCCTCCAACAATGAGGCGGAGTATGAAGCACTTTTATATGGGTTGCGCATGGCTATCTCACTCGGCGTCAAGCGCCTGATGGTTTATGGCGACTCGGATCTAGTGGTGAATCAAGTGATGAAAGAGTGGGATGTTCGAAACCCCGCTATGATTGGATACTGCAATGTAGTCCGAAAGTTGGAGAAGAAATTTGAAGGCCTGGAACTTCATTATGTTCCCCGACTGAAAAATCAGGCGACCGATGAGCTATCCAAGATTGGTTCCACTCGACGGCCTGTCCCCAGCGGTGCATTCTTGGAGCACTTGCATACTCCTTCAGTTCAAGAAGATCCTTTCATCGAAGAGCCCACACAAGCTTTGAGTTCCACTAACTCGAAAGAAGTCGATGTTCCCGCACTGATTGACCTGGTCATGGAGATTCTGGTTATTATTCCCGATTGGACTGTGCCTTACATTACCTATATCCTCAGACAAGAGCTCCCTGATGATGAAACAGAGGCTCGACAGATTTTGCGCAGGTCCAAGGCTTTCACTGTGATGGGAGATCAACTGTTCAGAGAGAGCGTGACTGGTGTCACACAGTGCTGCATTTCTCCCGAGGAAGGTCGAATGATTCTTGATGAGATTCACTCGGGAACTTGTGGCCACCATGCATCCTCAAGGACGATTGTCACTAAAGCATAACGAGCTGGTTTTTACTAGCCACGAGCTAATGAGATGGCTAAAGACATTGTTGATCATTATGATGGTTGCGAGTTCTATGCAAACTTGTCACACAAGTCGGCATCTGGTCTGAAGACAATTCCTCTTTCCTGGCCATTTGTTGTTTGGGGACTCGACATGGTTGGCCCCTTTCGACCCGGAAAAGGAGGATTCACTCACTTGTTGGTAGCAGTCGACAAATTCACCAAGTGGATAGAAGCCAAGCCAATCAAGAAGCTGAACTCCCACACGGCGGTCACGTTCATGAGAGAGATAATCTATCGATACGGTATTCCGCACAGCATCATCATGGACAATGGCACAAATTTTGACTCAGAAGAATTTAGGAACTTCTGTAACTCCCAAGGCACCCGAGTGGATTATGCATCTATTGCGCATCCTCAAACCAATGGGCAAGTAGAGAAGGCTAATGGTCTCATCCTACAAGGTCTGAAGCCTCGTCTCATGCACGATTTGGATCATGCTGTTGGAGCCTGGGTAACTGAGCTGTCGTCTGTTTTGTGGGGTCTAAGGACAACGCCTAATCGGTCGACTAGACGGACTCCTTTCTTCCTAGTCTATGGTGCTGAAGCCGTCCTGCTGAGGGACTTGTTTCACAATTCTCCTCGAGTGGAGCTGTATTCTAAGGTTGAAGCTGAGCAAGCTAGACAAGACGGCGTAGATCTTCTGGAGGAGGAACGAGAGATGGCTCTGATCCGGACCACTGCCTATCAGCAAGACCTGCGGCGCTTCCATACGAATAATATCAAGAGTCGGTCATTTCATGAGGGAGACTTGGTGCTTTGAGTGAATCAGCACCGACCTCACAAGCTTGCTCCTACATGGGAAGGTCCTTTCGTCGTCACTAAGGTGCTAAACAACGGAGCCTATCAGTTGTACAATCTCATGAAGCGGATAGACGAGCCGTGAGCCTGGAACGCAGATCTGCTCCGCGTTTTTATACTTGAGACAAAAGAATCTTCTGATCTAATAAGACTACTTCATCAATGCAATTCACATTTCTACAGTATGTTGTCGATTCCAATCGTACAGTTTCATTCTTGGGAATACTCCGAGTGATGATCAATCCTCACATTCGGGGGCTTAGATGCGAACATGCTTTCGCCTAAGTTAAAAACCATGTCCGATGGATAGCAGTCCATTCACGCAACGGCCTATTTGTGAATGCGTCTTCCCTTAGGTTCAAAAATAACTCTGAGTGATGAGCAATCCTCACACTCGGGGGCTTAGCTGCGAACATGCTTTCACCTAAGTTAAAAACCTTGTCGGGTGGATAGCAGTCCATTCACTCGACGGCCTATTTGAGAATCCCTCTTCGCTTAGGTTCTAAAATAACTCTGAGTGATGAGCGATCCTCACACTCGGGGGCTTAGCTGCAAACATGCTTTCGCCTAAGTTAAAATCCCTGTCGGGTGCATAGCAGTCCATTCACTCGACGGTCTATTTGTGAATCCGTCTTTGCTTATGTTCGAAAATAACTCCGAGTGATGAGCGATCCTCACACTCGGGGGCTTAGCTGCGAACATGCTTCGCCTAAGTTAAAAACCTCATCGGGTGGATAGTAGTCCATTCACTCGACAGCCTAGCTGTGAATCGACATTCGCCTAAGTTCTAACAACTCTGAGTGATGAGCGATCCTCACGCTTGGGGGCTTAGCTGCGAACATGCTTCGCCTAAGTTAAAAACCTCGTTGGGTGGATAGCAATCCATTCACTCAACAGCTTAGCTGCGAGTCAACATTTGCCTAAGTTTTAAAACGCTCCGAGTGATGAGCGATCCTCACGCTCGGGGGATTTGCTGCGAACATGGTTCGCCTAAGTTAAAAACCACGTCAGGTGGACAGCAATCCATTCACTCGGCAGCTTAGCTGCGAATTGACATTCGCCTAAGTTCTAAAACGCTCTGAGTGATGAGCGATCCTCACGCTCGGGGGCTTAATTGTGAACATGTTTTGCCTAAGTTAAAAACTTCGTCGGGTGGATAGCAAGCCATTTACTCGACAGCCTAGAGGTGAATCGACATTCGCCAAAGGTCGAAAATATCCCGGGTGCTGAGCAATCTTCGCACTCGGGGGCTTAGCTGCGAACACGTTTCGCCTAAGTTAAAAACAAACTCAGTCAAACAGACGATTGAAAACGAAATACGAATAAAATCCAATGGGTAAACTGCGGATAAACGTTTCTTACGGAAGAAAATGTGCTCAGGCCTAAGGCCTGAATGAAGTTTTAAGGGATACAATTCCACTCAGCATACCGAGGCAAATATAAGTGTTTCTTCCAAATACCAAGTTTTTTTACACGGATGATGGGCTGGCTGGCTCGACAAAAGTGTCCAAGTCGATGCTGTCGGCGATTCTGGTGGCTGCCTCGATTAAGGTTTCCATGAAGTCCTCGAACTAGAGTTTCTTTGTGTTTATCTCCTGGAGCTCCTTTAGCTTCTCTTCCCTCACGTCCCTGCAATGGAACCTGACAAGTGATAATGCCATGTTGGCCCCGCAGCGAGCCGCAGATTTCTTCTAGGCTTACACTCGACTGGGAAGTTCATTCAGGCGAGCCATTATAGAGTTGAGGTTGAGATGAAGAGTGTCCTCGGGCCATAGCTCCTTGTCGATTCTCTCCATTGCAGATTTCAGTCGGGCAATATATGCCTGGACGCCTTGGAGCCGGAAGTTGAGTCTTAGCATGTTCATGGCCACTACATCGGCGACTGGTGACTTGGTGGGATCCAGATTGAGCTCAACCTCTTCTATCTCCTTCTCGAAGTCTTGGCAGAATTCTGTTGAAGAGTTGGAATGGGAAGAGAATCGGTGAGCTATGACCTTCAAAGGTTTTGCAAACTTCTGTCGACAGGAAACACGTACCATCGAGCAGGATATACATCTTCCTCGAGAATTCGCCCAAATGCTTCTCCAGTCCATTGCTCCGTTTGTTAAACTGCTCAGCCCTTTTAACGAGGTCCACACGCTCCTGCTTCAACTTTGCGTTCTCCTCCTCCACTTTCTTGGCAGCCGTTAGCTTCCGATCTGCAGCTTCAGTCTTGTCCCTGGCCACTCGTTGGGCGTTAGCAAGTGCCTTGTCCTTCTCCTCCAGTGCCTTCTTCATGGAATCTAAAGAAACAACATTGTTGAGTCGCACTTGGAGTCGACGGTTTTCATTGCCTACGTCTGTTTGACTAAGAGTACTCGGTTCAAAACATGAAGAGTGGAGAGGGGAATGCAGAAAGTCAACAATAATTACCTCCCAAAGACTTCAGCTCAGCACACACTCGCTCCAGAGTGTTGTTGGAGGCCTCCTGGTCCACTCGCAGCCGGTTCCTCTCATCCTCCATGTCCTTGTACTGTGCCCCAAGTTCGCAAGCCCTCTGAAACCAACAAAAGACAGGAATTCAATCGGCAAGTGGTGCCCAGGACAGTCGACTGAGTTATGAACACTGGCGAATGACTATCTTACAACCTTGGAACAACCTAAGAACAATTCAAGCAAAAAGTCCACTCGACATGTACAGTGGCCCTGGCGCTCCGTGCTCCATAAACAAATTCAAAGCTGTCTCTATTAAGACCCCTGCCAGTGCAAGCACTCGACAGCGGTCTCGAGGACTACACCCAGTGGGTGCACTAAGAGTGCCCTCACTGAGATGGTTAACTCTTGATCCGTCGAGTAACTCGTTAGAAAAAAAACACTCGACAAGTCGAGTGACTCTAGTACCACACGTACGACAAGTTTTCAAGACTACTGCTTATCGTCTCCGATTAACAGTAGCCTCGGGGACTACACCCAGTGGGTGCACTTAGCGTGCCCCAACTGGTTATTAAAACATTCGACAAGGTCAGCCCTGTCAGAACACTCGACCCGTCGAGTGACGCGCCTCCCTGCTCTTTAAAGTTCAATCTATCCTTATGCAGCATCATATCATGGTTTGTCAATAATATCTATGAAACCTACAAGGTAGCTTTGGAGCGGTGTGATCCAAGGCGAGATGTATCCCGTATACAATAAACTCTAAGACCCTTGTCGGTGTAAACACTCGACAGAGGTCTTGGGGACTACACCCAGTGGGTGCACTTAGCGTGCCCCCACTGGATCTCTCGATTCTCGATCAGTCGAGTGGCAGAAACATCCATCATTGGAATATCCATCACTCTGAGAAGTGCAGTCTATCCTTATGTAGCGTCATATCATGGTTTGTCAATAATATCCATGAAACCTATAGCGTAACTACGGAGTGGTGGGTACGACAAGCTCTTAGACCCCTGCCGATGCAAGCACTCGACGGCGGTCTCGGGGACTACACCCAGTGGGTGCACTAAGAGTGCCCCCACTGAGACGGTTAAATCTCGATCCGTCGAGTAACTCGTTAGAAAAAAATGCACTCGACATGTCGAGTGACTCTAGTACCACGCGTACTATCGATCCCAATCCTAGTCGACTACGATCCGATCTGTTCGAGTGGAGAAATTTCAAACATTCTACAATAATCACCCAGTGGGTGTACAACATCCAAGAAAAGACAGGAATTCAATCAGAAATGTACTTACAATCGAACTTACTCGGACATTGGTGCGGAGGGCTGCACTGACGTCGTAAGCCAGCTTGCTGGCCTCATACGCCTCCTTTGTTCACAACATGATCTGCTTTGCCTGGATCATAGCCTCCTTCGCAGCTCTGGTCTGATCTTCTGGGACACGATCCAGAGAGAAGGCCGCCATAGGCGGGATCGGCATAGTTGCTGGGGCAGCTGAGGCAGTTTGAGTGGGTCCGGTTGGTGTCAACATCACAATGGTCGAGACAGCTGGAGGAGCATTCGACAGAGGTGCTGCAGGTTCAGCTTTGAGTTGTGTCGAGTCGGCTATCCCCTGGCGAGGACTCTGCAGTTGAGCACTGAGGCGCCTGCGCTGATGAAGCTCTTCGGATGCGAGTGTGCGAAGTGTCTAGGTGCTCCTCATCGTCTTCCACCTGAATGACCTCTGCAACAACAACCGACAATGTTAACATTTGCATGTGTCGAGTCCCATTCGGATGAATCAACAACTTACTAACCTCTATGAGAAGTGGCAGCGTCACCTGTGTCAATGTACATCGCCTCCCCTCTTTCTCGATGAGGCGAGGATATAGATGTAGCAGCTCTGACGGATCGGACAGCACTCAGTCAGCTACAACTCAAGGTCACAGTCGACAGAAAGAATTCGAAAATAAATACTTACGTGGAGAGGACAAGTACAACCATCCTCATGTGAGGCAGAGCCTTGCGAGGTTTGGTCGTGGTTTGCTTGGGCTGCTTGGCCAGCCTCTCACTCGACTCAACAGTTGACGGACGACTTCGCTTCGGGTTCTTCTCACTAGGGCCCGGAGCCCTGTCCTCGATAACTATCGGGTCCTGGTGGGACTTGGTGCGGCCCTCGCGCCGGGGAGGTGACTCGACTTCTTCCTCTTTGCCGGAGTCCTCGTATTCATCCTTTGTGTTAGAGAGATCATCGTAGTCCACGCTGCCACCCTCACTCGCTATGCCATCTTCGGGTTGGTTCCCATTGGGGACTGGCGAGTGCAAGTTTGTCCATTCTTGCTCGGTTCCAACAAGGAAGTCATCTTAAAAATCAATGTATGTCACTCAACAACACATGTACTCCAGTCGACAGAGTACAACTTACCAGATTCTTTGGCGGGTTCTCGGCTGAGAAAGGGAGGATCCCCTGGGCCCTCACAGGGTTGTCACATGCGCTAGTGATGCTTCGAAGCCACTGCTCGACAGTCTTCTGAGGAACCTCCTCTGGATGCGTCCTGGTCGAGTCCTCTAGGCCCGGATAATGCCACATGGTGTGATCTCTGGCTTGGAGAGGCTGAATCCATCGACTGAGAAAAGTCTCCAAAAGATCCAGGCTAGTCACTCCACCCCAGACCAATTTTACCATGGCGTCCACCAAGGTCGCGACCTGATCTTGTTCCTCTTCAGTCACCTTTAAGGACTTGGGGGCAGCTGGGTGTACATGTGTGTAAGGGGGAAGGCCAGTCGACATATTGAGGGAAGCTGCGTCCTTGCAATAAAACCAAGTCGACTGCAGCCCCTAACGGACTTAGGGAAAGTCCTGGCAGGGAAGGAACGTTGCGCTCTCTTTTGAAGCCCCAAACCCCCACACAGCTGCAGCACATGGGTCTTTCCACCCGACGAATCTGCTTTCTTCACCATCTGAGATCTAACCATATGTGCTTAAAGAGTCCCCAGTGGAGAGGACACTCCAGGAAGCACTCGCATAAAGTTACAAATGACGACAGGTAGGCAATTGTGTTTGGTGGAAGATCATACAGCTGAGCGCCAAAGAAATTCAAAAACCCTCTTAAGAACGGGTGCGGGGGCATGGAGAAACCTCTTTCGACATGGGAGAGGAGGAGGACCTTCTCCCCATCGCGCGGATCTGGCTCACGCTCTTCCCCCGGCAACCTCCACGCTCCTTCTGCCACGATCCTGTCGGAGACCAATCCGTTGAGGTCCTAGCGGGTGACCATCGAAGGGTGGAAGTCATGCTGCATCCATCTCGCCGGCGCGGTGAACCGGGCGGTCGAGGGATTTTTGCCCTTGACCTTCGTCGCCCCCCTCTTGGCCAGCTCCAGCTTCTCCGTCGCGTTCTTCACCATCGACACGGCGGCTCTCATCAGGGAGGAATGGAGTGGGGCACTAAAGGCAAAGGAGGTGGAGGAATGGAGAAAGAATGGGCGAAGGTACTATGCAAATCGCGGCGTGCAGAGATTTAAACTCCGCCGAGTGTCCCACTGACTGGTGGACCCACGAGATCACTGCGCACGCTAGCCATAGTCTGTGTCCAGTACGTGGCGAAATGACCGGCGCGGAGATCGGAGCATCATTCTCCCACTTGCCCTGATCGTGGCATCATCACCGCACGTGCGCGCTTCCCAAATTTTCGTATCCCGCAAAATCCAGGTCTTTCAGACCGACCCATCACCTCCAAAGATGCTTTCAGTTCAGTCGGAGCAAAATATACATTGAACGTCCACTCGGACACTTTTAAGGCTGAATGGATTCAGGCGAACGGAGAAGGATACAATCGACACAAGTTTTGTTGAATCCCCGAATATCATTTGGAAGATTTTGCGCGTTGATCCTGAATTGACACTAATACTCAGAGTTCAGTTGACGCAAGTTTCATTGAAACCCCGAATATCATTCGGAGGATTTGAGGCCCTAACTCAAGATTGACATTGATACTTCATTTCACCACTCGAACCCCAATCCATTCGGGGGCTAATGACGAGGATATGTACCTAGGGTAGGGTCCTAGGCAAGGCCTACATACCCTACCTAAGGACACTACATTGGAGGACTTGAAGATCAAGCATAAACTTTCGAGTGGATTCCAGGAGATGTCCGAAGTTACTCGACAGGATATACACTCGGAGACTCCTTCCTTCACTCGGCAGTCGCGTGTCACTTGGAAGACCTCGTTCTCACTCGACGCCAAAAGACCAGGAGACATCATTAAGAGCCCAATGGGCAGACGTTGATTCAATAGGCATTAATAGCTTTTATTATGTACGTTACTAGTAACGGCAGACTTTAAGCCCACGATCGGACCCTTAGATCCTGAGTAATTATGAGGCGCATTGAACTCTATATAATCTGCCCCTCCTCTCCTACGCAAGGGTTCGCAACCATTCTAATCTTTCTACTCCACACGACATAAGCTCCTGAGCACTGAGACGTAGGGCTATTACCTCCAAGAGCTAGGACTCTGCCCTCTCCTTACGTACCCCTACCATCTACTGTCAGGCTCGTTCCCACGACACCCAACCTTGGGAGTCAAGGGTGACGCAAGGAAGGACAGGTGGCCACCAGCGCGCCAGGCTGTGCAGCAGGGCGGATGTCATCGCTGAGCCCATCCCTGCGCTGTCGACAGCTACTTTGCAGGCGAAGACCGCCTTTGGGCAGGACGAGCACGTACTCCTGTTCCCCTTCAAAATTTCTCGTGTGGGATCCCTTCCCGCTATTGTGATAAGGTAAGAGGACCCGAGCCTCCACTATATATAGAGGATAGGTTGCACCATAGAGGGGGACCCCGATCCATTCCCCCATCCATCCACCACTGGGATACGGAGAGCCCCTAACACCTCAAAGGGAGCCCTCATGAGGCCCTAGAACACTGTACAAGTTCATCCACACCACCTCCTCAAGTGGCAATTGTTAACCCACAAGAATAGGGGATCGCAATAGTTTTCGAGGGTAGAGCATTCAACCCAAATTTATTGATTCGACACAAGCAGAGCCAAAGAATATTCTGGAATATTAGCAGTGAGTTGTCAATTCAACCACACCTGAAAGACTTAATATCTGCAACAAAGTGTTCAGTAGCAAAGTAATACGGTAGTACCGGTAACGGTGACAAGTGATAGTAGCAGTTTGTAGTGTTTGTAACAGTAGCAACGGAAAAGTAACTGAGCGAAGATCAATATATGGAAATCTCGTAGGCAATGGATCAGTGATGGATAATTATGTTGGATGGAATTCATCATGCAACAATTATAACATAGGGTGACACAGAACTAGCTCCAATTCATCAATGAAATGTAGGCATGTATTCCATATATAGTCATACGTGCTTATGGAAAAGAACTTGCATGACATCTTTTGTTCTACCCTCCCATGGCAGCAGGGTCCTATTGGAAACTAAGGGATATTAAGGCCTCATTTTAATAGAGAAACGGACCAATGCATTAGCACTTAGTGAATACATGAACTCCTCAAACTATGGTAATCATCGGAAACAATCCCAGTTATTGTCACCCTGGGGGATGCGGATCATAACTCGTAATAAGTGTCTACAACTTGCAAGACAGAATCAAGAAAACACATATATTCATGAAAACATAATAGGTTCAGATCTGAAATCATGGCACTCAGGCCCTAGTGACAAGCATTAAGCATAGCAAAGTCATAACAACATCAATCTCGGAACATAGCGGATACTAGGGATGAAACCCTAACCAAACTAACTCGGTTACATGATAAATCTCATCCAACCCATCACCATCATGTAAGACTATGATGATATTACTCATGAACTATGGGGAGGCTCATGGAATTGGTGATGAAGCATGGTTGGTGATGACGAAGGCGTCGATTTCCCCTCTCCGGAGCCCAAAACGGACTCCAGGTGTGGTCTCCCCAGGAAGAACTGGCGATGGCGGCGGCTCCGTATTTTGAAATGCAATGAACTCTTCTCTCTAATTTTGTTGTCGACAAATAGGGTTATATGGAGCTAGAGAGGAGGTCGGAGGAGCCACGAGGGGCCCGCAATCCTACCCGGTGCGGCCAGGGGGGTCGCCGCGGCTAGCAGGTTTGTGGCCTGCTGGTGGCCCCCCTCTGGTTAAATCTTGTGCCAGTATTTTTATTAATTCCAAAAATATTCTCCGTAAATTTTCAGGATGATCCGAGAACTTTTATTTCTACACAAAAATAACACCAAGGCAATTCTGCTGAAAACAGCGTCAGTCCATGTTAGTTCCATTCAAATCATGCAAATTAGAGTCCAAAACATGGGCAAAAGAGTTTGGAAAAGTAGATACGTTGGAGACGTATCAACTCCCCCAAGCTTAAACCTTTTCTTGTCCTCAAGCAATTCAGTGGATAAACTGAAAGTGATGAAGAAAAACTTTTACAAACTCTGTTTGATCTGGCTGTTGTAAATATGTCTAACTTATGTTCATATTTTCAGCAAAGATTATAAACTAAAAACATTCACAATAACATTTAGGTCTCACATTTACTCATGTCAATGGCATAACAACCTAGCGAGCAATAATAACAAGTCTCGGATGACAACAATTTATCAAAACAATCATGATACAATATGACATACTGGTATCTCGCTAGCACTTTCTGAGACCGCAAAAAATAAATGCAGAGCACCTCTGTAGAACAAGGGCTAGCTAAACATTGTAATTCATGGTGAGAGATATCCAGTCATGCTAACACTTAATACCAATTAGTAGCAAGGCATACAAATGACAATGGTGCTCTCTAACTGGTGCCTTTTATAAGAGGATGATGACTCAACAATAAAGTAAACAGATAAGCCCTTCGTAGAGGAAAGCATTGATTTGCAGAGGTGCGAGAGCTCAAGCTTTTAAAACAAAGATAGGTAATGATTTTTGAGCGGTATGCTTTCGTTCCTCACATAACAACCAAGAGGTTTTCAATATCTTCCATGCTAGATACAGTATAGGCGGTTCCCAAACAGAATGGTAAAGTTTTTACCTCCCCCCCTCCACCAATTAGTCACACCCCATGGCGGGCTGAATTCATGGGTACCGTCCATACAAACACATTCTTGGGGGAGTTTTGTTCAATTATATTTTGTTTTTTTATTTCGAGCATGGAACTAGGCATCCCGACTACCAGCAACTTTCTCGTGAATGATAGTGAATCAACACATATCATGAGAATAACCCACCTAGCATGGAATATACTGACAGCCCCTAGTCCCCACATGAGCGATTTAGGCATACAAAACAGAAGGTTTATTTGAAGGTTTAAAGTTTAGCACATGCAAATTTACTTGGAACGGCAGGTAAATACCGCATATAGGTAGATATGGTGGAAACATATGGAACAACCTTGGGTTTATTGAGATGGATGCACAAGCAGTATTCCCGCTTAGTACAAGTGAAGGCTAGCAAAAGACTGGGGAGCGACCAACTAGAGAGCGACCCAGTCATCAACATGCCTTGAGATTAACCAACATTGAATGCAAGCATGAGTAGGTTATAATTCACTATGAACATAAATATCGTGGAGGCTATGTTGATTTGTTTCAACTACATGCGTAAACATGTGGCAACTTAAGCCACTTGAATCATCCAGAGGAGGATACCAATCTATCATACTACATCACAACCATTTTAATGCGCATGTTAGCACTCAAGACGAACCATTATCCACTCTTAGCTACTTAAGCATGGCATGAATAATATAATCTCTAATTGTTGTTAGAAACATGTTCAACCCATAATGTACTGAATTCGGAACGATGAGATAATCATATTTACAAAAGCAAGATAGGTTGAGTTCATACCAGCTTTTCTCCATCTCAATCTTTTCATCAAATATCGTCATTATTGCCTTTCACTTGCATGACCGAACGATGTGAATAATAATAAGAGTGCACACGCATTGGACTAAGATGGAATCTACAAACAATAAACCAAAGGAGAAGACAAGGAAATATGGGCTCTTTGTAAGATAAAAAATAGTGCATATGAGAGCCACTCAACACGCCATCATGGTCTCCTCCTTACAGACCAAAGAAAAGAAAGGAAAATTATTTTCACAAAAAAGCTCCCAACAAGCAAAAAGAAGAACGAGAACTCTTTTGGGTTTTATTTTTAATGCTACAAGTAAGCAACTAGGAAATAAAGCTAGAACGAATTTTGTTTATATTTTCCTCAAAGTTTATTAAACACACAAGAAGAAAGCAAAACAAGAATTAAACTACCATGGATAGTACAATGAAAAAGTATGAATAGCGACAACTGAAATAAGTGTGTGAACATGAATGTAATGTCGGTTAAAAATACGTACTCTCCCAAGCTTAGGCTTTTGGCCTAAGTTGGTCTAGGCCCATGGCTGGAAATAACCTTCTGCAGGACACTCCGGAGGACACTTGGGGTTCCACTGGTTAGCGCCCTCTTGTGGCTCCCACTGAAAAACCAGGCTTTGATATGGCTCCAGAGCCGGGGCCGGCTCAGGTGCTGGGGGTTGCGCCAAACACCAATATTGGTAGATGTCATCGGACATAAGAGTATACTTGCCTGAATGAATATCGAACAACGAAGAAGCAGGCAGAGTAATAATGTCACAAGTACCCTGACGAAATAATAAGTTGTAAAGTAGCCTCCTATCATTATTTTTCTTAATAAAATCATGGGCTACCATATGGTCATACTCTAAAAACTTCGCGGGTATCAGCCTCTCATTTGAAGCCTAATGAGTATCTCAAAATGTTTGGCTAAATGAGATGCATACATACCTCCAAATATGGGCCCCTTCGAATGGTTGGTGTTCAACCGTTAGGCCACCATAGCGCCCAGACCAAAAGTTCTATCAGCAAGAATAGCATGGCGCATAATAGCGAGGTCATGGGCACTAAGTCTACCACTCTCCCAGCGACCAACTAAACATCTTCTCGCAAATAATGAATAATAGCATAGCACAGGAAAATGTAAACTAGATGCTCTTGCCCTTGACACGCCTCTCTCTTCTCCTATAGTGACTGAGGCAATAAAATCTTTCATGTCTCGAGGACGTGGTTCCCTGATGCTGCCCTCATAGGGTACCTTGCAAACTTTGCAAAAATCATAAAGATTCATTTTCTTAGGCACATCATATAAATGAAATTCTAGTGTACGAGGGTCTTCCCTAGGATGAAAGTGAAAATTTTGCACAAAGGTATTAGTGAGCAAGAGGTACTGGTCACACCTATCATTGAGGAAGTCGGTATGCCTGCATTCTCGGCCAAATAATAGAAATCTTCGTAAATTCCGGCCGCCCTAAAAAATTTGTCACACGGCCATTCACATGGTCGGATTTCTGCTACGCGAGGAAGTTTGTATTTTGGTTTCTCCTTCATTTCATGTTCATCTTCCTTAGAACCCCGGCTTGAAGATCCTCTGAGTAACCTTCTCAACATCTCTGAAATATTCTGAACTTTTTAGTGAGTGGAAATAAAGGTCCACAAAACTCAACAAAATTCATAGCAACTACTCCCTGAAGTGCCTAGAGACCATATCATGCATCAAAACTACTTGGGACCATAAAAAATTGACATGCAAGCTCAAGAACAAGGTCACCACAATAGCAAAAATTTGCAATATATAAGGCACTAGAACAAAAACCTAATTGGACCATTGGTGGAGTTACATACTGGTGAGCAATTCCCTAAAATAGTTTTTGCAAATGGAGCTTTGAGCAAGGACATTGAAAATGGTAGCAAGATGAGCTAGAACACGGGTTTGAGCAATGGTGGGATTTTTTCTGGAGGAAGGTGAAATGAATGGGTGCTGCAATAAGTGGAGGGGGCCACGTGGGACCCACAAGCCCCAAGGGCATGGCCCCTGGCCCGGCCCTCTAGGCTTGTGGCCCACTGGTGCAGCCCCCTGATGCATTCTTAGTGCCAAAAATACTTAAATATTCTAGAAAAAATCATACTAAATTTTCAGGGGATCCTGGGAACTTTTATTTTCAGGTCATTTTTCTATAGCACGGAAAACTCATAAAATAGAAAAATAATAGCATTTTTACTTAATTTCATCTAGGTAACAGAAACTAAAAGTTAGGTTCAGGAAGTTGTGCTTTCTAAATTCATCCATCTCATGCTCATCAAAAGGAATCCATCAATAAGGTTGATCAAGTCTTACTAACAAACTTCTTTCGAATAACATGAAACCAAAGAATTTTCGAATAACACTAAGTTACCTCAATGGGGATATGCATTTCCCCAACAATAATTATATCATATTTCTTCCTTACCGTAGGAAGAGGGAACTCAAAGTCTCCAATCATAATTGTTGGAATTTTTTCAATAGAATTGATATTATGAACTTGAGGTTGTTTCTTCGGAAAGTGTATCGTCTGCTCATTACCATTAATATGAAAAGTGACATTGCCCTTGTTGCAATCAATGACATCCCCTAGAGTATTCAAGAAGTGTCTACCAAGGATGATCGACATACTGTCGTCCTCGGGAATATCAAGAATAACAAAGTCAGTCAAGATAGTAGCATTTGCAACTATGATAGGTACATCCTCGCAAATACCGATAGGTAGAGCAGTTGATTTATCAGCCATTTGTAAAGAGAGTTCAGTAGGTGTCAACTTATTCAAATCGAATCTACGGTATAAAGAGAAAGGCATAACACTAACACTAGCTCGAAGATCACATAAAGCAGTTTTAACATAATTTCCTTTAATAGAGCATGGTATAGTAGGTACTCCGGGATCTCCTAGTTTCTTAGGTATTCCACCTTTAAAAGTATAATTAGCAAGCATTGTGGAAATCTCAGCTTCTAGTATCTTTCTTTTGTTTGTCACAATATCTTTCATATACTTAGCATAAGGAGACATTTTCAAAATATCAATCAAGCGCATACGTAAAAAGACAGGTCTAAGCATTTCAGCAAAGCGCTCGAAGTCCTCATCATCCTTTTTCTTGGATGGTTTAGAAGGAAAGGGCATGCGTTTCTGAACCCATGGTTCTCTTTCTCTACCATATTTCCTAGCAATGAAGTCTCTTTTATCATATCTTTTATTCTTAGGTTGTGGGTTATCAAGATCATCAGCAGGTTCAATCTCCACATCATTATCATTACTAGGTTGAGCATCAGCATGGACATCATTATTAATGTTATCACTAGGCTCATGTTCATCATCAGATTCTATCTCAGCATCAGAAATAGAAATATCATTTGGATTCTCACACATATCTATAACAGGTTCACTTGCAGCATGCAAGGTACTATCATCATTCTTTTTCCTACTCTTATTGGAAGGAATAGGTGCATCAATATTAACTCTGTGGGAATCTTGTTCAATTCTCCTAGGATGGCCCTGAGGATACAAAGGTTCCTGAGTCATTCTACCACCTCTAGTCACAACTTTAACAAAATGATCATTGTCTTTACTATTCTTCTCATTAAGCAAATCATTTTGAGCCTTAATTACTTGTTCTACTTGAGTGGTTACCATGGAAGAATGTTTACTAATAAGCTTAAGATCATTGATAGTTCTACTCAAATAATCACCCAAGCGATCAAGCATATAAGCATTATATTTCAATTGTCTACAAACATACGCATTGAAATTTTCTTTCTTCACAATAAAATTATCAAATTCATCCAAGCATTGGCTAGCAGGCTTATTAAAGGGACATCTATTGCATCAAATCGTTTGAGAGAATTTACCTCTACTACCTATGTCGGGCTATCAAGAGCATGTATTTATTCAATAGATGGTAGATTCTTAACATCTTCATCTTTAATACCCTTTTCTTTCAAGGATCTCTTTGCCTCTTGCATATCTTCAGGACTGAGGAATAGAATACCTCTTTTCTTCAGAGTTGGCTTTGGAGGTGGTTTGGGAATAGTCCAATCATTATCATTGCTCAATATATTATTCAATAGTAATTTAGCTTGTTCAACAGTTTGTTCCCTGAACACAACTGGCACAACTATCTAGGTAGTCCCTAGAAGCATCGGTTAGTCTATTATAAAAGATATCAAGTATTTCATTTTTCTTGAGAGGATGATCAGGCAAAGCATTAGGTAATTGGAGAAGCCTCCCCCAAGCTTGTGGGAGACTCTCTTCTTCAATTTGCACAAAGTTAAATATTTCCTGCAAGGCAGCTTGTTTCTTATGGGCAGGAAAATATTTTTTAGAGAAGTGATAAACCATGTCTTGGGGACTACTCACACAACCAGGAGCAAGAGAATTAAACCTTTTCTTAGCATCACCCTTTAATGAGAAAGGAAACAACTTAAGAATATAGTAATAGAAATTTTTTACCTCATGAGTAAATAGGGAGGCTATATCATTCAATTTGGTAAGATGCGCCACAACGGTTTCAGATTCATAACCATGGAAAGATCAGATTCAACCAAAGTAATTAACTCGGGATCGACAGAGAATTCATAATCCTTATCAGTAACAAAGATGGGTGAATTAGCAAACTTAGTATCATATTGCGTTCTAGCATTCAGAGATTTTTCCTTCCACTTGTGAAGCAATTTCTTAAGATCATCTCTATCCTGACAAGCAAGAAAGTCCCTAGCTACCTCTCCTTCCATAACATAACCCTCAGGTATATCATGCAATTCATATCTAGGATAGCTAGGTCTAGCAAGTGAATCATAGTGTTTAGTGTCAATAATTTCATGAGTTTCAGAAATATTATCAGTTTCAGCATTAGCTCTAGCAAAGTATCATCAAACAAAGTATTATCATAATCATCTTGCATAGGAGAAGTAGCATCATCAATTACTTGTGACATATCAGAATTACTAGCAGGTGGTGGTGTCGCAAACTTACTAATAATAGAAGGTGAATCAAGTGCAGAGCTAGATGGCAATTCCTTACCTCCCCTCGTAGTAGAGGGATAGATCTTGGTTTTTTGATCTTTCAGATTCTTCATAGTGATCAATAGATATATATCCCAAGTGACTCAGAGAATAAAGCTATGCTCCCGGCAACGGCGCCAGACAAAGGTCTTGATAACCCACAAGTATAGGGGATCGCAACAGTTTTCGAGGGTAGAGTATTCAATCCAAATTTATTGATTCGACACAAGGGGAGCCAAAGAATATTCTCGAGTATTAGCAGCTAAGTTGTCAATTCAACCACACCTAAAAGACTTAATATCTGCAGCAAAGTGTTCAGTAGCAAAGTAATATGGTAGTAACGGTAACGGTGGCAAGTGATAGTAGTAGTTTGTAGTGTTTGTAACAGTAGAAACAGAAAAGTAACAGAGCAAAGATCAATATATGGAAAGCTTGTAGGCAATGGATTAGTGATGGATAATTATGTTGTATGGCATTCATCATGCAATAGTTATAACATAGGGTGACATAGAACTAGCTCCAATTCATTAATGTAATGTAGGCATGTATTCCATATATAGTCATACGTGCTTATGGAAAAGAACTTGCATGACATCCTTTCTCCTACCCTCCCGTGGCAGACGGGTCCTATTGGAAACTAAGGGATATTAAGGCCTCCTTTTGATAGAGAATCGAACCAAAGCATTAGCACTTAGTGAATACATGAACTCCTCAAACTACGGTAATCACCGGAAAGAATCTCAGTTATTGTCACCCTGGGGGATGCGGATCATAACTCGTAATAGGTGTCTACAAATTTCAAGATAGGATTAAGAACACACATGTATTCATGAAAACATAATAGGTTTAGATCTGAAATCATGGCACTCGGGCCCTAGTGACAAGCATTAAGCATAGCAAAGTCATAGCAACATCAATCTCAGTCCAACCCTAACCAAACTAACTCGATTACGTGATAAATCTCATCCAACCCATCACCGTCCAGCAAGCCGACGATGAGATTACTCACGAACGGTGGGGAGCATCATGGAATTGGTGATGAAGGATGGTTGGTGATGACGAAGGTGTCGATTTCCCCTCTTCGGAGCCCAAAACGGACTCCGGGTCTAGTCTCCCGAGGAAGAACTGGCGATGACAGCGGCTCCATATTGTGAAATGCGATGAACACTTCTCTTTGATTTTTTTCCTCGACAAATATGATTATATGGAGCTGGAGAGATGGTCGGAGGAGCCACGAGGGGCCCACAAGCCTGCCCGGCGCGGCCAGGGGGGTGGGCGTGGTTAGCAGGCTTGTGGCCTGTTGGTGGCCCCCTCTGGTTAATTCTTGCGCTAGTATTTTTATTAATTCCAAAAATATTCTCCGTAAATTTTATAGACGATCTAAGAAATTTTATTTTTGCACAAAAATAACACCAAGGCAATTCTGTTGAAAACATCGTCAGTCCGGGTTAGTTCCATTCAAATTAAGCAAATTAGAGTCCAAAACAAGGGCAAAAGAGTTTGGAAAAGTAGATACGTTGGAGACGTATCAGCAATCCACCTGTCGAGACCCCGATCCTATGTCATATGAATCCAGACTATAACATATCACACCACTTTGCGGCCTCACGCACGGTAAGTTCCACGGCTGCAGCCTTACCTTAGCCGGGACCGTTTGCGTCTTTTGGCTCATGTATGTGAACATGTCGCTGGCAATCAAACGACAGAGAACCCGGGCCGACATGACTAGTCATAGAACCCAAGCGGCACATCCATACGGAAACAGGCATACGTAACACAACAATGCAGGTGTCGGCCTCAAGCATGTGTAGTCAAGTCATAGCAAGCTACAAGGACTCCATTACGCCGTGAGACATAAATGCCATCACTGCGCGTAGAAGAGTCGTAGCAGGCTACAGGGACTCCATTACACTGCGAGACATTTCCCTGAAGGGACAGACACAACAGCAAAGAAGGATACATGCCAATCAATCAATGTGTCCGAAGCAGTAGCAAGCTACCATGGCTCGGTGGAAGCACAAAGAGGCAGTTTCCCGTAAAGAGTACTACTAAGGGCACACAACTAGGTGTCGGGTCCCATACATACCGTTGCGCGTCACACATACGCACGACATGCCCAATATGCATAGATAGATACAACCATGGCATCGCAACATAACCATATAACAACATGACTTTTACTTAAGAGGCTCAGATGAGCCTTGCATAACATGTTCTTATAGATAGGGGTCACATGACCCGACACTCAAGTCATACAAACAAGTTCATACAAACCAAGCAGAAGCATAAAGCTATCTGAGTACAGACAGATGAAAGGGTAAAGAGGCACATGGCTTGACTATCTATAGCCCGCCACAAGGATAAGGTCGTAGCTGAGACACCAGCTATTCCACAGCGTCGACATCTAGAAAGAACCCACCCGAAGGGTCCTAGGTCTCATCTGCAATATATATTAAGCAAACATGAGTACAAATGTACTCAGCAAGTCTTTAAAGTAGACCTAGGCTAATCATGCTCATGTATCTACAAAGGGGAAGGTGTAGTTTATGCAGCAATGCCAGCTTTGACTCATGGCTATCCTACACTACTCAGTTTTTAACTCTTAGTTACAATTTTAGATATCGCACACGAGTCCACCAACTCCACGACAATACACCACAATGGATTCACTTCCCTCTTCCAGAAGAGTACCATCCATGGTACTCACACTTGTCTTGCTATTTTTTTGAGTATCCATTTGATAACCTATGAACAACATAAGTTCTCCAAGTAGTCCATATCCGAGGACGCGGCTATTCGAATAGTTTCATACCCGGCAGGGGTGTACTTCTTCAGACACGCTCTCGCCACTTATCGCTCAGTGCTCATAAAACCATGAACCTCGGCAACCTTCAAGCAGAAGCCCAAAGAGGGAGTCGGCCACGACCGTCAATCACATAAGACCTCTAGTCCAGGCTATCGCCTATTTGAGACTGAACCCGCACGGAAGTCCGGCCGATGTTTCCGCTACGTCCCCAAACAATGTGCATAGGGTTCCCAAGCCCACCATTCGGGTGACCCTTGGTACACGGTGCAACTGCCTATTGCGTCGGAACCCACCCCTAGGGTCAGCGCTACACACGGCCTCCAGCATGCTATAAACACCAGAAACTACTTGCAACTCCTGGACTAAGGACTAAGCGACTGATAAGTTGAGAGGGTCAATTAAGTATCCCAACATGTGGTAGTATCTAGTCTTGGATCACAAACACGGAACTCAGTTCCTAAGAATGGTCCCAATGAGACAACCCGCTATGTACTCCTACATAGCCTTTCATCGCTACCTTTACCAAATCGGGTTCATCATAAGATTATCACATCAGACAACATTGTTTCACTCAGTTCATCACCCAGATGAATCAGACCTGACACAACTCTAAGCATAGCAAGCATAGCTGGCAAAGTAAGCTAAGCACATCTTGGCACAAGCATCTACCAGGTATGCTAGGTTGCAAGGTTTAGCTATTTACTGTGACAATAATAGGTCATGCAGCAGAATAGGATTGTCTACCGTGTATGATTGACATGTGATCCATTGTCCTAATTCAATAAGCAGGAGCAGGAGCAAGAGAGTGGGATATTATCGAAATGATCAAAGGGGTTGCTTGCCTGTCTGGGTAGCGGGAAGGTTCTCTCCTTCATTGGAAAACTCAGAGTTATCCTCAGAAATAGGGCCTATCGCAATGCAGATAACTAGCAATCAATGCACACAAGTGCAAAGTATGATGCATGATCATGGCATGATAGCATGTATGGATGAGCTAATGCAACTAGTTTTCATGTTAATTTGAAATGAGTTTGAATGTAGGTTCAAAATCGTTCTTCGTTTCAAATTCCATATATTAACTTATTAGTAAAAGTCAATGTTCATCTACCTAGTTTACTCTAACATGCATGATAATAGCCCCATTGGCTTCATTGGATTTTCCTGATAAATTTTCATATATAAATTATTTTCATCTGATTTACAAATTAATTCATATGAATTTTTGAAGTTTTAAACATTTTTTGGAATTATTCTTAAACTAGAAAATTGAATTATGGCGTCAGCCTGACGTCACCATGACGTCAGATGGTCGGCTGACCAGGCCAGGTCAAACCTGACGTGCAGGGCCCGCACGTTAGTGACAGGGCCTAAACTTCGCACTGACCAGGGGTTTGACCCACCCTAGGGCCCACTGGTCAGTGGCAGGAGGCTAACTAATCAGGGGGGATTACCCCTGATGATGGCCACGTCAGCACCCATTGGAGCGGGGCCGGCGATGACCATCCGCATGGCGGCGACCCGCCGGAGTTGCGCCTCCGGCGACCATTTGATGCGCAGAGGGCACCCGAAGGAAGCCCATGCACGTGCGCATCCAGCGCTGTGGTAGAGGGGGCTCGGGGGGGGGGGGGGTCTACAACAACGACAGCGATGACATGGGGGGCCGTCGGAGCTCGGGCAGGAGCAGCTGCTGCGCTACAGGCTGCAGGGGGTGAAGCTGAGGGCGGCTACGGGTGGCGGGAGGTGCTGCGAGCATGAGCCCGTGGCCAGGAGCGAGCTTTGACCACTGTGGCCACGGCTACGCCATCGCCGGCGGCGAGCTCCTCTCGGCTTCAGCAAAAGACAGGGCTAGAGGAGGGGAACAAAGGAGAGGGAGAGGGGAAAATTGCGAGGGGGAAGCTGCTGGAGCGGCGGCCGAGCCTATCCTCTCGCCAGCGCGATGAGGAGGCAGCCCCGCAGGCAGGGAGGTGGTGGCCAGCGCAGCGACCGCCGGCTGCAGGGGCGGCACGCAGCTGCTTCTCCTCCTAGCAGGAGGAAGAAGATGGCCGTGCCCCTGGTGGCCTCGGGTGCCTAATGGGCCAGGTAAACAGGTGGGTTTTCTTCCTCTCTTTTTTTATTTCAATTCTTTTCTAATTTCTGACATTTGTTTAATTCTTTTGCAGTTACAAAATGTCTTTGCAAAATATCCCATATATTTTCTATAATGGAGTTTGAATATTTCAAACTTGTCTAAAAAGTTTTAGGATATTTTGAAAACAAAAATAATGATAATGCTTTACTTAATAATTTTAGGAGCCTTATCAATTATTTTAAATTGTTTCGATTGTTCAAATAATTAAAATGGTCACTGTTATAACCAACTCCAATTTTATCAGACATAGGGAACATTTTTAAACGGCATTTTGGATTTGTTGAAATTTCACCAACTTTGAATTGTTTTAATTCAATGTGAGCTTGGGGTTTCTTTAACTTCCATTTCATGGTGATGCAAAATTGAAACATGATGCAACACAAGCTATTCCTAAGACATCTAGCTAGGGATGTGACAACTCACCCCCACTCAAAAGAATCTCGTCCCGAGATTTCAAAGTTGTCGGGAAGAGCGCGGGGTACTCTAGTCGAAGACGATCTTCTCTTTCCCATGTGGCCTCCATTTCAGAATGGTGTGACCACTGAACCTTGAGAAACTTGATGTTCCAACACCGAGTGGTACGCTCAGCTTGATCAAGAATACGAAGAGGGTATTCTCGATACGTAAGGTTATCCTGGAGGTCAAAAATTTCGTGGTGTACTTCGCGGACAGGATCTGAGAAGCAACGCCTGAGTTGCGAAACGTGGAAGACATTATGAACCTTGGAAAGATGCGGCGGAAGTTCCAATTGGTAGGCAACCTCTCCTCGTTTGGCAAGAATGCAAAAGGTCCAATGTAACGAGGAGCCAACTTGCCCTTGATACCGAATCGATGGGTACCCTTTAGAGGTGTAACCCGAAGGTAAGCCTTCTCGTCAACTTCATTGGTCACAGCTTATGATGGCGATCATATTGGCTCTTCTGACGAGATTGGACTGTTTTCAACTTTTCACGAATAATGCGAACTTGCTCCTCTGCATCCTGGATCATATCCGGACCAAAGAGTTGGCTCTCTCCGGTTTCTGACCAGTTAAGAGGTGTTCGACACCTTCGTCCATAGACAACTTCAAAAGGGGCTTTGCCCAAGCTTGATTGATAACTATTGTTATAAGCAAATTCGGCAAATGGAAGACATTTCTCCTAGTTCATACCGAAAGATATAACACAAGCTCGGAGCATGTCTTCAAGAATTTGATTAACTCGCTCAACTTGACCACTTGACTGCAGGTGAAAAGCAGTGCTAAAGGATAGATGAGTCCCCATAGCGATCTGAAAACTTTCCCAAAATCGGGAAGTAAAGATACTTCCGCTGTCTGAGTTAATCTCCAAAGGAACACCATGAAGAGAAACTATTAAAGAAACATATAACTCCGCTAGCTGGCTAGCAGTTATGCTCTCCGGAACAGGAAGAAAATGAGCCACTTTGGAAAGACGGTCAATGACCACAAAGATAGCATTATTCTCTCTCTTGGTCCTGGGAAATACGGTAATGAAATCCATACCGACTTTATCCCATTTCCATTCATGAATAGCTAAGGGTTGAAGGGTGCTAGGAGGCCTTTGATGTTCTGCTTTCACGAGACGACAAATGTCGCAGTTATCAACAAACTGGGCAATTTCTCTCTTCATTCTAGTCCACTAGAACCTCTGGCGTAGGTCCTAATACATCTTGCTACTACCCGGATGAATTGAGAGAGGAGAATCATGAGCCTCCTTAAGGATCAGCTGTCTTAAGCATGTGCTCTTGGGAACCACCAACCGGTTCTGAAAGAACACCACGTCCTCATCGTCCTTGGAGAAATCTTTAACATTTCCGATAGCAATATTCTCTTTGATACGAGATATACCCTTATCATATTTCTGGACAGCTACTATTTGATCCTTAAGATTAGGTTTCGCCACCAAGTTGGATAGGACTCCTTGAGGAACAATATGGAGGTTTAACTTCCGGAATTCCCCATGGAGAAGTGGTTGACCTTGTTGTAGCATCAGGTTGTTACAATAAGACTTACGACTTAGTGCATCAACCATCACATTGGCTTTCCCCGGGGTGTAAGTTATCCCGAAGTCGTAATCTGTAATCAACTCTACCCACCATCTTTGCCTGAGTTTCAAATCCGGCTGGGTGAATATATATTTTAGACTTTGGTGATCAGTGTAAATTTCGCAACGATTACCCAGAATTTAATGTCGCTAGGTTTTCAGTGCATGGACTACAATTGCAAGCTCAAGATCATTTGTTGGATAATTATTCTCATGTGGACGCAACTGTCAAGAAGCGTATGCAATCACATGACGATCTTTCATGAGAATGCAACCTAGTCCTTGTCGTGAGGCGTCGCAATAGATAACAAAGTCCTTAGAGAAGTCTAGTTGCAGCATAACGGGAGCAGAGGTCAGTCGTCTTTTCAACTCCTAAAAACTATGCTCGCATTGTGGAGTCCACTCGAACTTTTTATCTTTCTTGAGGAGTTCAGTCAGAGGTTTGGCAACCTTGGAGAAATTTTCGACAAAGCGGTGACAATAGCTCGCTAAGCCAAGGAAACTCCAAACTTGTTTAATTGATTCAGGTTGAGTCCAATCAAGGACGGCCTGAACTCTCTCATGATTGACAGTAATACCTTTACCAGAGATTACGTGGCCTAAATAGGTCACTTCTGGCAACCAAAATTCACACTTGGAGAATTTGGCATACAGACGGTGCTCTCGAAGTTTCATCAACACCAGCCTTAGATGCTGGGCATGTTCCTGTTCGTTCTTCGAGTAGATGAGTATATCGTCGAGGTACACCATGACGAATTTATCCAAATAATCCATGAATATCGAATTCATCAAGCGAGAGAAGGTGGCTGGGGCATTGGTTAAACCGAAGGACATGACGGTGTACTCGTATTGGCCATAACGAGTAACAAAAGCCATTTTTGGAATTTCCCCTTTTCTAATTCTGATTTGATGGTATCCCTGTTGGAAATATGCCCCAGAGGCAATAAACAAAGTGTTTATTATCATATTTCCTTGTTCATGATAATCGTTTATTATCCATGCTATAATTGTATTGATTGGAAACACATTACATGTGTGGGTAAATAGACAACACATTGTCCCTAGTATGCCTCTAGTGAACTAGCTCGTTAATCAAAGATGGTCAAGGTTTCCTAGCCATTGACATGTTGGGATCACATCATTAGGAGAATGATGTGATGGACAAGACCCAAACTACGAAGGTAGCATATGATCGTGTTAGTTTATTGCTACTGTTTTCTGCATGTCAAGTATATGTTCCTATGACCATCAGATCATGCAACTCACGGATATCGGAGGAGTGCCTTGTGTGTATCAAACGTTGCAACGTAACTGGGTGACAATAAAGGTGCTCTACAGGTATCTTCGAGGGTGTCTGTTGAGTTGGCATGGATCAAGACTGGGATTTGTTACTCCGTGTGACGGAGAGGCATCTCAGGGCCCACTCAGTAATACAACATCACAATAAGCCTTGCAAGAAATGTGACTAAGTGTTAGTCACGGGAGCTTGTATTACAGAATGAGAAAAGAGACTTTCCGGTAATGAGGTTGAACTAGGTATGGAGATACTAACGATCGAATCTCGGGCAAGTAACATACCGAAGAACAAAGGGAACATCATATGGGATTAACTAAATCCTTGACATAGAGGTTCGACTGATAAAGATCTTCGTAGAATATGTAGGAACCAATATGGACATCCAGGTCCCGCTATTGGTTATTGACCGTAGAGGTGTCTCGGTCATGTCTACATAGTTCTCGAACCCGCAGGGTCTGCACACTTAAGGTTTGGTGACTTTTCGGTAGTATAGAGTTATGTATGTTGGTGATTGAAGGTTGTTCGGAGTCCCGGATGAGATCCCGGATGTCACAAGGAGCTCCGGAATAGTCCGGAGGTAAAGATTCATATATAGGAAGTCCTGTTTTGGTCGCCGTAAAAGTTTGGGCTCATCGGTAGTGTACCGGGAGTGTCGGTAGTGTACCGGGAGGCCTCCGGGAGGGATATTTCGACCCAAGAGGCTTCATGGGATGTGGGAGAGTGAATATCAGCCCTTAGTGGGCTTGTGGAAACTCCCACACAAGGCCCATGTGGCTGGAGAAGGAAACCCAATAGGAAAAGGTGAAAAAAGGCAAAATAGGGTGAATCCTAGTCCTACTAGGATTGGAGGTGGGCTCCACCTCCACCACCTGGTTTGGACGAAGCTCTTGGCTTGGAAAGCCAAGTCTGTCTCCTCTCCTCTCTTACTCCTGTATATATTGGTGGTTTTAGGGTTTTTCCACTAGTTTTTCAGCCACGTGCTACCCGTTCCTCCAGTGCATAGTTTCTCGTCTATATCGGATTTCTGTAGCACTTAGGCGAAGCCCTGCCGGAATTGCTCCACCACCATTGCCGGAGCACCATCATGCTACCGGAGAACTCTTCTTCCTCTCCACTCTCTCTTGTTGGATCAAGACGACGGAGATCATCATCAAGCTGTACGTGTGCTGAACGCAGAGGTGTCGTCCGTTCGGTGCTAGATCGGAAGGATCGTGATCAAGTTCGTGGGACGGATCGTGATCAAGTTCGTGGGACGGATCATGATTAGATCGTGGGATGGATCATGATTGGATCGCAGGACACTCGGCGATTTGGATCGTGAAGATGTTCGACTACACCAACCGCGTTTCTTAACTCTTCCCGGTTAGCGATCTACAAGGGTACGTAGATCCACTCTCCCTCTCGTAGATGCTCATCTCCATGGATAGATCTGCGTCTGCGTAGGAAAATTTTTGTTTCCCATGCAACGTTCCCCAACAATCCCAACCTCAAATCCATTTTGGAAAAGACAGAGGATCCAGCGATTTTATCATACAAATCGTTGATCATGGGGAGTGGATACTTGTTCTTAATGGTGACCAGATTCACTGGCCGATATGTAACGACCCAACCTGAACGGTCGAATCTCCGGTGTTTCCGTACCATCCAAAGATCATGCTGGTACACACACGGTACATCAATGTATATATCAAAGGGAAATCACACAACATTATATTAACGAAATCTCATATCGAGTCCTTTATTACAATAATCATTACAATAAAGTGGCCGAAGGCCAACTCATGAGAATAACTAAGTCTTGCGGAAGCGTTGAAGGTAGATGAGTCCATCTGACTCCAAGGGCATCTCACCGAGCGTAGATCGTATCCTCACTCCTGGTCGGAAAAGTACTCTGCAACATGATACGTTGCAGCCGTGTAGGTCCGCATACGGAATATGCCGGCAAAGTCACAAAAGAGGGGTGAAAAGATAATCATCTAGTCTACATGCTTATATGGCAGGTGGGGTGGTAAGTTTTTGCGTAAATCCAATTTTTCCTACATCAAGAGAGGGGTAAGCAAAAATTATTACTAAGTTGGTTGATTAATGAGATGGTTCCACCAACCAATTCTCATACCCAAGTTATTAATACCCACATCATCATATTAATTGTGTTGAGAGTTTCCGGAAGTTTCAGTTCCTTTGGCTCAAGTCGTCCATGACCGTGGACACGGCTAATCAATTAGGTTTGAGTACTCTGCAGAGCTTTGCACACGTTCCCCACAAGATTTGGTCGCCTCCGTTTGATTTCTCGCACTTCAGGGTGTTTGAGAAACGGATGACCAAAACATGGTCTTCCAAAGGATTTCCCTACGACTCTGTCGGTGCCCATCCTTTCCTACCGTTTTTCTACATCTCGTAGCACCGCCTGTCCAGGGTCACCACGATATCCAACCAAGCCAGAGCCCATAATGACTTGTGGCTGTGCAGGTAAGCCTTGGGTTTTGAAGCATCCATCCATCTCTTGGTGCCTGGGTGGACCTTTCCGCGTGAATACTGGCCATCTCCAGCAACACCTAGGAAAATCCACTGGTTTCTCCAGGGTGCCCTTCAACCATTATCCACCCAGAGGTATGTTGAAACTCGGAGTCTTGAAGTCTTGATCATTATGTAGGTCTTGAAATTATTAACTCTCTCAACTCTCATGAATCACACAACCAACCCCGTCTACTAATAGCATAGCAAAATATAAAACAACGTTTCCCGGGGCCAATGTGTCAAGTGTTGAGGGGGGTACCTACCACATGATACTACAACAATGTGACCAAGTTTCCAACTAACCTACTTTGCATGCAATTGGGGTGATGGAAGAACTAATGCAATAAAAACATGGGTAAAGATGATCAAAGTGACTTGCCTGATTGATGATCTTCGTACGTGAGTGACTCTAAGTAACAAGCTTCGCACTCCGGATAATCTAACGAAGCAAACAAGCACTCAATAAGCATACAACAAAATATTGCAACTCACAAACATCAACCATGAACTAGTAAACAATCAAAACAAAACAATGCACAAATCACAAGCAAGAAAACAAACAAAGTTTTGTTTTCAAAAAGGTGATGGATAAAACATTACTAACATAATGAAACCATTTGTATTAACCAAAACAATAGTTGACAGCAAGAAAACAATAAAAAAATTTATTAATAACAGAATTAAATAAATTTAAAGTTTGTTGAGAAAAACTTTAGTAAAGTTTATAAAAGTTTTGATAAACACTATATGAATCAACTATAGTTTTACTAACAAAAGAATGAAACTAAACTTATTATTTATTAAAAAAACATGTTCTTAACAAAAAAGAATTTACAATTAAACTTGTCTTAGAAAACAGAATTAAATTATATAAAACTTTGTTGAAAGAAAAACTATTACTAACTAGTTGTTTTAATCAAATTAAACATATTTGAAAAGAAGTTGTGATTCCTATGTTAATAAAGAAACAAACTAAGCAAATTTACATTTTTTTAACAGTAAGTAAAACACTAAATGTTCAAGCAACAGCACCTACTAAACAAAATAAAACTAAATCTAATTTAAACTAACTAAAAACTAAATAAATAAAACTATACTAACTAATAGGCAGAATCTGTTTATAGCTAGAACACTAATCAAAATCATCCTAAAAATCCTGAAACTAGTCATGAAGATAGTCCTAACTAAGGCCAAACAGTAGCAAAAAGATTCATATCAAAATCTATATTCAAACTCTAGTTATTCAGATTTGGATGATTTGAGAAAATTTGATTAAATTGAAAGTTTATAGATCAAATTTAAAATTTAAAAGTACAGGGTGAAACTACATAAAAAATGTGAGGTATTGCAAAAAGAATCAACTCAAAACATTAAACAGATTAAAAGTTATAGCTAAAACAAATTTGAAAAGTTTCTGTTAATTAAACAAAACAACAAAAAAACAGAAAACTACCGGACGGCCAGGGGCTACGTGGCAGCCTGTGAGTGGCCAAACAGGTGTGTGCGAGTGGGGTTACGGGTGGACGGCCGATGTCTAGAGAAAACACGGTTCGGGGCTTAACGTTATAATCTGGGTCGTCAGATCCAGATCGAACGGATGAGGGAGCTCACAGTGTAAAGGTCGCCGGCGTTGGAGGTCTCCGGTGGATCCGAGTCGGCGAGGTCGTCGGCGAGGAGCTCCGGTGGTCGAGGGAGATGTTGAAGGGGTCCGGGCGGCGGCGCTTGACGTCCGGCGTCGAACGGTGGCATCGGAGAGGCGAGGGGAGGTCGGAGTCGATGGCCACGAGCAATGGGGAGCTTTGGTGGTGGCAGGGGATCCGGCGAGGGTTTGCGGCGGCGTTCTGGCGACGGGAGAGGGGGATCGGGGGGAAATGGATGCGGGGAGTTGGGGCTCTTATATAGGGTGCTCGGGTGTGTGCGGGGAGGAGAGAGGAGGGAGATCCGGGGAGGGGAAGAAACTGCCGACGAGGTCGTCGGCGCGTGCGGGAAGGAGAGGGATGACCGCGCGGTGCGAACGGTCGATCGGGTGGGTCCCGATGTCAGAGAGAGAGGGGGCGTCACCTGCGCGTCGGTCGATCGGTCGGTAATTACTTCGCTAATAAATGCCCGTGGGCCGGCCCGTTTAATTACAAAACCGTTAGTGTTTTTAATAACCAGAGTAGTAAAACGTCTTCAAAAGCATTCAAAACATTTCTAAATATAGGAGTATTATATATCAAAATTAACAGACTAATAAATGCCATTTATTGAACATTTTTATTCTGTCATTTGAACAATTCGGAAAACATAATATTTTTAGAAATTGCCTATTTGGTTTTAAAATCTTTTGCAAATATTTTTCAAAAGACCCCCTGGTTCTTATTGTTCAAATATATCACCAAGATGACCCTGGTGTGGAGTGTCATGTTACTCCCCTCTTATTTTGAAGATTTTACCAAGATTTACAAATAGGTGAAAGCAACTTAGGGGAAGTAGAAAGGGGTTTCAGAAATTCAGAAGGGGCATTTCAACAATTCCATACATTCAAGCAATGATGATGATGGATGCATAGCTATATTTCATAACATTCCAAAACTTTGAGGTAAATTGTGTTCCTCTATCTGACACGATACTCCTCGGAACTCCATGCAGACATACGATCCTGGTCATATATATCTTGGCTAGCTTAGCACTGGTATAGGTGGTTTTCACTGGAATGAAATGAGCCACCTTGGTCAAACGATCTACCACTACCCAGATGGAATGAAATTCTGAACGGGTCCTGGGTAATCCTGTGATGAAGTCCATACCAAGCTTTTCCCATTTCCACTCGGGTATCGGCAAAGGTTGGAGTAACCCTGCTGGTTTCTGATGTTCCGACTTTACTCGCTGACAAACATCACATATTGCAACATGTTCAGCAATATCCTTCTTCATACCTGTCCACCAATAATTGTCCTTTAAATCCAGATACATCTTGGTGTTGCCTGGGAGTATCGAGTAAGGTGAATCGTGGGCTTCTTGAAGTATCAACTTCCTGAGCTCCGGGTCATTGGGCACATAGATGCAGTTCTCAAACCACAAAGTTTCGTGTTCATCCTCACGAAAACCTTTAGCTTTTCCATCTTCCATTCTCTGCTTTATCTCAGCTATCTCCTTGTCCGATTTCTGGGCTTCTCGAATTGTTTCGGTCAAGGTGGACTGGATCTCCAGTGTGGCAACATATCCGCTTGGAACTATCTCTAGCCTGAGCTCTCTGAGATCATCGGCTAACTCCTGGGGTAATCCTCCTGCTATGAGTGTGTTTACATAAGTTTTCCGACTCAAGGCATCTGCTACCACATTTGCCTTACCTGGATGATAGTGTAATCTCATGTCATAGTCCTTGATTAACTCTAACCATCTCCTCTGTCTGAGGTTCAACTCCTTCTGCGTGAAGATATATTTCAGGCTCTTATGGTCGGTGTAAACATCACAACTATTTCCGATAAGAAAATGTCTCCAGGTCTTGAGTGCGTGCACTACGGCTGCTAGTTCCAAATCATGGGTGGCATAATTCAACTCATGTGGTCGTAGTTGTCTGGATGCATAAGCTACAACCTTTCCATCTTGCATGAGTACTCCTCCAAGTCCTTGACGTGAAGCATCACAATAAACCTGGAAGTCCTTCCGAATATTGGGCAAAATCAACACTGGGGCTGTGACCAAACGTTTCTTCAACTCCTGGAAACTGGCTTCACATTCCTCAGTCCAAATATACTTAGACTCTTTCTTCAACAACTCCGTCATGGGCTTTGCAATCTTTGAGAAATTTTCAATGAATCTCCGGTAATATCTGGCTAGTCCGAGGAAACTGCGGATCTCCTTAACTGAGGTGGGTGACTTCCACTTGGTGACGGCTTCAACCTTAGCAGGGTCTACGACTATTCCTTCTCCGGAAATAATATGTCCAAGGAATCCGACTTCCGTCAGCCAAAATTCACATTTGCTGAATTTGGCATATAACTGATGCTCTCTCAGCTTCTCCAGAACTAAACGCAGATGTTCCTTGTGTTCTTCCTCGTTCTTGAAGAATATCAGTATGTCATCGATGAACACCACGACAAACTTGTCCAAATATTCCATAAACACCTTGTTCATCATATTCATGAAGTAGGCAGGAGCATTAGTCAAACCAAAGGACATGACAGTATACTCATACAAGCCATACCTTGTGGTGAAAGCTGTTTTGGGTATATCCTGTTCACGTATCTTCAGTTGGTGATATCCTGATCGAAGATCGATCTTGGAGAATACTTTGGCGCCTACTAGCTGATCAAACAAGTCATTAACCATCGGCAGAGGGTACTTGTTCTTGATAGTCACCTCGTTCAAGGCATGATAATCGACTACCATTCTCAATGTTTTATCCTTCTTCTCCACCAAAAGAACTGGGGCTCCCCAAGGTGAAGAACTTGGGCGAATATATCCCTTGTCCAATAGTTCCTTAATCTGCTCTTGATTTCCACTAAATCATTTGCAGGCATCCGATAGGGTATCTTGGAAATTGGGGCTATCCCTGGTTGTAGCTCTATTAGGAACTCAATCTCCCTATCTGGTGGCATGCCTGGTAATTCTTCCGGGAATACATCCGGAAAGTCTTTTACCACAGGTACTTCCTCCTGAACAACTCCTGTGAGGGAATTTAACTGAGCACTCATACGTGTGCGTCGGGATACATACTTAATCCTCTTGTTCTCCGGGGTGGTGACTGAAACAGACTTGTTGGGGCAATCAAGATTTCCTTCATACTTGGTCATCCAATCCATGCCTAGGATTACATCCAATCCCTGGGATTCTAAGACGATGAGGTCGGTGGGAAAAACATGGTTTCCAATATTAAGCTTCAAGGCATGACATCCTATCCCTGCCATCATCATACCTCCTGGGGAACTGACCTTAATAGGTTGACTAAGGGTTTCGGTGGGCAAACCATACTTATCCACAACTACCCTTGATATGAATGAATGAGTTGCACCGGAATCAAAAAGTACTGTAACAGGACGTGAATGCAATAAAAACTTACCAACCACAGTCTCGGGTTGATCATAGACTTCTTCCACATCAAGGTGGTTCACCTGGGCACGAGGAAACAGATTTGGCTTCTTGGCTGTGGAGTTGCCGTTTCCATTTCCCTGCTTGCTCTGGGGATATTCAGTAGCATAGTGCCCTGTCTTCTGGCACTTGAAACATGTGATGTGGCTCAGATCCTTCTGAGTAGGAGCGTGATGGTGCTGGTTGTTGTTCCCATTCCCATTGTCAGTCTTGAAGTTGCCATGGTTGGGACGAACATTCCCATTTCCTCCATGGTTGTGGCCTCCATGGTTGTGCACCAGATGAGTGTGCCTTCCAAACTTACCGGTACCTGATCCGGTATTTCCGGAGTATGGGAAGTATCGGGGCTTCAGATGAGCTCCAGAGTTGAACTTCCCCTGAGTGTACTTCCGTTTACGGATCTCAATTTGCTGTTGTTTATCCTCCAAGATGAGGGCCTTGTCCACCAGCTCTTGGTAGTTGTTGAAGGTAGCCACTACCAACTGCATGCTCAACTCATCGTTGAGTCCTTCTAGAAACTTCTCTTGCTTGGCCGCATCATCGGCCACATCCCCTGGTGCATAACGAGCCAATGTGCGAAAGTCGTCCACATACTGGGCCACAGAGCGATTTCCCTGGCGGAAGTTGCGAAACTCGCGCTTCTTCAGACTCATAGCTCTAGCTGAAACATGTGCGGTGCGGAAAGCTTGCTTGAACTGCTCCCAAGTTACATCAGCAATAAGATATGTGGTGGTGTAGTTTTCCCACCATGAAGCTGCTGGTCCTTCTAGTTGATGTGCGGCAAAGCGTACTTTCTCAGCAACAGTACATCTAGCGGTGACGAGTTCTCTCCATCTTACGGAGCCAGTCATCTGCCACAATGGGCTCAGTGCTGCTGGAGAAAGTTGGAGGATTCAACCTCAGAAAATGGGTGAGATTGTCAGCCTGAGGTGGATGGTGGTGGTTGTTGTTCTAGTTGTTGGTCTGATTCTGGATCAATAGTTGCATCAGTGCATTCTGCTGCTGAAGAAGTTGCGTGAGTTTCGGCAAAAAGGTGAAGTCGGACTCACGTCGTGGAGGCATCTCGCTTTTTTCAGAGGGGTGAGAATTAGAATAGAACAAGGGCCTAAAAGAAGAAATTCACTACCCATATGCAATGCAACAACATATCACACCAAACACTCATTCATTTATTCAATCAATGCCAAACATCGGAATACAATACTCAATCAAACTAAGCATCGACCTACGCTTTTAACGTTGAAAATAAAAGATACATGGAGGGCATAACTAAAGTTTTCCTCAGAAGTACATGGTGACTGAGTCTCCTCAAGTGGTGCTCTCCTCATAGACATCATCGTCGCTGATGAAAGGAGCCAAGTCTCCCTCAGGATGAAGATTTTCACCCATGTCCATCTGTTCCTCCAAAGTGGCGATGCGAGTGTTCAGCTTGTCGATCCTTTCTAAGAAATCCTTCACCTCATACTCATGCTCGTACTCGGCTTCCCGTAAGTCAGCTTCGAGGTCAATCTCACGGTTCATCAGATTTTTGATTGTCTTCGTATCAGCACGAACTCGAAGCTCCAGAGTCCTGATGTGGGTCTCTGGGGTCTGGATATAGGAAATGGTGGTGTCTGAAGTGGGAGGGGTTATGATATTTCCATTGGCATCTCTGCGACAAACCACGTTGAGTCCTGGTGAAATGGTTCCACCTCTGTATTCCTCCTGAATACGTCCAAGGGCACGATGAATGGCCATGTCTCTTCCAAGTATCCAGCTGGGTGCCACAAACTTGAAGTCGATGGGTTCCTTCCGATGCCCAAAGGTCTTCCCTGGGATGTGCACCTCGATCCTGTAGCGTCCATCTTGGGGAAATAACATGATAGGAGTCCTGGTGATGCTCGGCAAAGCAATCCTCACGTCCTTGACGATCCTCATCAGCTCCTTACCAAAGGGCATCGTTGCGTCAGGCTAGCAAAACTCCGTGATCAACACTGGGATGAAGGTGGCCATCTATAAATTTTGAAATAACTGGAGAGAAATCAGAAATGAGTAGATGAGAGTATAAAAATTTTAAATACAAAGAGATACAATCCTAAGGCTTTCCAATCCTAGAGGTTACGTCCTATGGTCAGCGTGGGCTCTCATACCATTTCTGTAACGACCCGACCTGAAAGGTCGAATCTCCGGTGTTTCCGTACCATCCCAAGATCATGCTCGTACACACACGATACATCAATGTATATATCAAAGGGAAATCACACAACATTATATTAACGAAATCTCATATCGAGTCCTTTATTACAATAATCATTACAATAAAGTGGCCGAAGGCCAACTCATGAGAATAACTAAGTCTTGCGGAAGCGTCGAAGGTAGATGAGTCCATCTGACTCCAAGGGCGTCTCACCGAGCGTAGAGCGTATCCTCACTCCTGGTCAGAAAAGTACTCTGCAACATGATACATTGCTGCCGTGTAGGTCAGCATATGGAATATGCCGGCAAAGTCACAAAAGAGGGGTGAAAAGATAATCATCTAGTCTAGATGCTTATATGGCAGGTGGGGTGGTAAGTTTTTGCATAAGTTCAAATTTTCCTACATCAAGAGAGGGGTAAGAAAAAATTATTACTAAGTTGGTTGATTAATGAGATGGTTCCACCAACCAATTCTCATACCCAAGTTATTAATACCCACATCATCATATTAATTGTGTTGAGAGTTTCCGGAAGTTTTAGTTCCTTTGGCTCAAGTCGTCCATGATCGTGGACACGGCTAATCGATTAGGTTTGAGTACTCTGTAGAGCTTTGCACACGTTCCCCACAAGATTTGGTCGCCTCCGTTTGATTTCTCGCACTTCAGGGTGTTTGAGAAATGGATGACCAAAACTTGGTCTTCCAAAGGGTTTCCCTGCGACTCTGTCGGTGCCTATCCTTTCCTACCGTTCTTCTACATCTCGTAGCACCGCCTGTCCAGGGTCACCACGATATCCAACCAAGCCAGAGCCCATAATGACTTGTGGCTGTGCAGGTAAGCCTTGGGTTTTGAAGCATCCATCGATCTCTTTGTGCCTGGGTGGACCTTTCCGCGTGAATACTGGCCATCTCCAGCAACACCTAGGCAAATCCACTGGTTTCTCCAGGGTGCCCTTCAACCATCATCCACCCAGAGGTATGTTGAAAACTCGGAGTCTTGAAGTCTTGATCATTATGTAGGTCTTGAAATTATTAACTCTCTCAACTCTCATGAATCACACAACCAAACCCGTCTACTAATAGCATAGCAAAATGTAAAACAACGTTTCCCGGGGCCAATGTGTCAAGTGTTGAGGGGGTACCTACCACATGATACTACAGCAATGTGACCAAGTTTCCAACTAACCTACTTTGCATGCAATTGGGGTGATGGAAGAACTAATGCAATAAAAACATGGGTAAAGATGATCAAAGTGACTTGCCTGATTGATGATCTTCGGATGTGAGTGACTCTAAGTAACAAGCTTCGCACTCCGGATAATCTAACGAAGCAAACAAGCACTCAATAAGCATACAACAAATATTGCAACTCACAAACATCAACCATGAACTAGTAAACAATCAAAACAAAACAATGCACAAATCACAAGCAAGAAAACACACAAAGTTTTGTTTTCAAAAAGGTGATGGATAAAACATTACTAACATAATGAAACCATTTATATTAACCAAAACAATAGTTGACAGCAAGAAAACAATAAAAAAAATTATTAATAACAAAATTAAATAAATTTAAAGTTTGTTGAGAAAAACTTTAGTAAAGTTAATAAAAAGTTTTGATAAACACTATATGAATCAACTATTGTTTTACTAACAAAAGAATGAAACTAAACTTATTATTTATTAACAAAACATGTTCTTAACAGAAAATAATTTACAATTAAACTTGTCTTAGAAAACAGAATTAAATTATATAAAACTTTGTTGAAAGAAAAACTATTACTAATTAGTTGTTTTAATCAAATTAAACATATTTGAAAAGAAGTTGTGATTCCTATGTTAATAAAGAAACAAACTAAGCAAATTTACATTTTTTAACACTAAGTAAAACACTAAATGTTCAAGCAACAGGACCTACTAAACCAAATAAAACTAAATCTAATTTAAACTAACTAAAAACTAAATAAATAAAACTATACTAACTAATAGGCAGAATCTGTTTATAGCTAGAACACTAATCAAAATCATCCTAAAAATCCTGAAACTAGCCATGAAGATAGTCCTAACTAAGGCCAAACAGTAGCAAAAAGATTCATATCAAAATCTATTTTCAAACTCTAGTTATTCAGATTTGAATGATTTTAGAAAATTTGATTAAATTGAAAGTTTATAGATCAAATTTAAAATTTAAAAGTACAGGGTGAAACTACATAAAAAATGTGAGGTATTGCAAAAAGAATCAACTCAAAACATTAAACAGATTAAAAGTTATAGCTAAAACAAATTTGAAAAGTTTCTGTTAATTAAACAAAACAGCAAAAAAACAGAAAACTACTGGACGGCCAGGGGCTACGTGGCAGCCTGTGAGTGGCCAAAGAGGTGTGTGCGAGTGGGGTTACGTGCGGATGGCCGATGTCTAGAGAAAACACGGTTCGGGGCTTAACGTTATAATCTGGGTCGTCAGATCCAGATTGAACGGATAAGGGAGCTCACAGTGTAAAGGTCGCCGGCGTTGGAGGTCTCCGGTGGATCCGAGACGGCGAGGTCGTCGGCGAGGAGCTCCGGTGGTCGAGGGAAATGTTGAAGGGGTCCGGGCCACGGCGCTTGACGTCCGGCGTCGAACGGTGGTGTCGGAGAGGCGAGGGGAGGTCGGAGTCGATGGCCACGAGCAATGGGGAGCTTCGGTGGTGGCAGGGGCTCCGGTGAGGGTTTGCGGCGGCGTTCTAGCGACGGGAGAGGGGGCTCAGGGGGAAATGGATGTGGGGAGTTGGGGCTCTTATATAGGGTGCTCGGGTGTGTGCGGGGAGGAGAGAGGAGGGAGATCCGGGGAGGAGAAGAAACTGCCGGCGAGGTCGTCGGCGCGTGCGGGAAGGAGAGGGACCACCGCGCGGTGCGAACGGTCAGTCGGGTGGGTCCCGATGTCAGAGAGAGAGGGGGTGTCAACTGCGCGTCGGTCGACCGGTCGGTAATTACTTCGCTAATAAATGCCCGTGGGCCGGCCCGTTTAATTACAAATCCGTTACTGTTTTTAATAACCAGAGCAGTAAAACGTCTTTAAAAGCATTCAAAACATTTCTAAATATAGGAGTATTATATATCAAAATTAACAGAATAATAAATGCCTTTATTGAAAAATTTTAATGTGTCATTTGAACACTTTGAAAAAAATAATATTTTAAGAAATTGCCTATTTGGTTTTAAAACCTTTTGCAAATATTTTTCAAAAGACCCCCTGGTTCTTATTGTTCAAATATATCACCAAGATGACCCTGGTGTGGAGTGTCATGTTACTCCCCTCTTATTTTGAACATTTTACCAAGATTTACAAATAGGTGAAAGCAACTTAGGGGAAGTAGAAAGGGGTTTCAGAAATTCAGAAGGGGCATTTCAACAATTACATACATTCAAGCAATGATGATGATGGATGCATAGCTATATTTCATAACATTCCAAAAATGAAATTTTGGGATGTTACACGATAATCCACAACCATCCAATCGGATCCATCCTTTTTCTTGACGAAGAGGACGGGACAAGCCCAAGGAGATGAACTAGGACGGATGAAACATTTGTTCCAAGCCTCATCGAGTTGGATCTTAAGTTCGGCTAGTTCTAAGGGTGCCATCTTATAGGGTCTTCTGGCTATGGGGACAGTCCCTGGGATGAGCTCTATCACAAACTCAACATCTCTAACAGGAGGAATTCCTGGCAAATCTTCTGGAAAGACATCCGGAAAGTCTCGGACTACCGGAATATCTTCTAGCTCTAGAAGAGGGCTAGCATTGAGGGAATGGAGTTGGCGCTTGGCTGCTCGAGTGGATTCATTAACTGTCTCACCCGATGGATGTGTAAGTTGAACATTCCTAGTATGAGTATCAATCTTAGCATAGTGGTCTTTCATCCAATCCATGCCTAGAATGATATTGATGTCCGAAGACTTGAGGGGTATCAAAGATGCTAGGAAGACTAGCCTATCCTCAGAATTTCATTGCCATGGCTCACTCTAGAAGTTTTCCATTTTGAACCAGGAGTCTGAACTACTAAAGGAGTAGGCATATAACAAAAATACATGTTATGCAACTGTGCATAACTTTCTGAGATGAAGGAATGAGATGCCCCAGTATCAAATAGAACAGATGCTGGATGACTATTGACAAGGAGCGTACGTAGGATAACATCAGGATCCTCAAGAGCTTCCTCAGCGGAGACATAGTTCACTCGACCATGAGCAGGAGCTGGCGTGACATAGAAGGATTTTCCTGGCTTTCCACATCCAGCCAGCTTAGCATTAGCCTGAGGACAATCACGAGAGTAGTGTCCTGATTCTCCACACTTATAGCAGACCACGGAGGCATGGGGAGCAACGTTGGCAGGCGGACCTCCAAATGGTCTGACAGGAGGGTTAGGCTGAATTGGGTGGGGCGCCTGGAAGAACGGCCTCACGGTGTATCTTGGCGGCAGAGCTGCGTTGGGTACCCACACCCGCGTTTGTTGGAGCCCGAGCCAGATGCGGGGTTGAAGTCATGGTTGTGCTTCCTTGTAGCCTCATAATCCATCTGTCCGATCTCGGCATTGATAGCCTTATTGACGAGAGCCTGGAAGGTGGTGCACTCATGCAGGCGCAAATCTCGACGGAGCTCAGGGTTGAGTCCCTTGCCGAACCTGGACTATTTCTTAGCATCAGTTGAAACTTCCTCCGGAGCATAGCGAGCAAGATTGCCGAACTCACAGCTATATGCATCCACGGACAGTCTGCCCTGGGTGAAAGCATAGAATTCCTCTCTCTTGCGATCCATCAGCCCTTCCGGGATGTGATGGGTACGAAATGCTACGCTGAATTCTGCCCAAGTTGGTGCGGGGCCTGCCGGACGCATGGCTTCATAATTTTCCCACCACTGATTAGCAGGTCCTTCCAATAAGTAGGTATCAAATGTCACCTTGTTGGCCTCAGACACATTGGTAGCCCAGATCTTGCGGAACATGCTGGTAAGCCAGTCATCCGCGCCGAGTGGGTCGACCGAATGGTGATACTTAGGTGGGCACAGCCTAACAAAATCACCAAGTGACACGCCATCATTGAAATCATTGCGGGGAGCACGCATTGTGTTCTGCTCGATTCGTTCTAGCAGCCTGTTGGTCTCCCTTTTGTTCCGTTCAGCTTCTAGCATCACTTCTGCCAAAGAAGGCGCATGTGGCAGGTTCTCTTGCCTTGGCTGGCTTCCCTCGCCCTTCTTGGGGGCAGGCACGGGGTTATTCCGAGTTGCCACCATTCTGGGAAAAACAAACCCACAACTTAGACATAGAGGACATCAACTCTAAGACATGAGATAAGGAATGTACTGGACAACATGGCATGCAGGCTAAACACCCAAACAACATGGAAACAAAACTGCCATATGAACACTATGATTCATACACACCATGACATAGTTCAGTACAAGCCCAAACTGAAAGCAACTACAGAGAGATGACACAACTCATCGGAGGCATTACAAGCTTCCTATACATTATCTATCTACACCTCCGGAACTCAATTCTCAACCTCAATCATATCCCACAAGACATGCTGGACTGTGGTGATAAGATTGCTAACTTACTAGTACTAACATCCACGTACTCAAGCATCACCGTAGAATGCCTCATACAGGTTACCCCCATGACCCGGGAGCTGAACCTAAGGATCTGGAAACACTCTAGCCTGTGATCCCTAGAAACCATAAGGACACGAATGTGGCCTTGGTCCCCTCATTGGCGGCAACAACGGTCCTCGAAGAGGGGTGATGCCTCCAACATCGGGCCAGTCTACGTGTGCTGGCAGATGAGTCCGCGATGGGGTCAGCATCTCCAAATCTCCATAGCCTTTATGCACGACAGGTGCCAACTACGTCAGGGCTGTCCAAAGACGTGCACGGGTAGCATAAAGCTCCATGCGAAGGGCACGTGTATCATGATCCCTGTTCTCCAACATCTGAGCGGTCACCTGCAGCCTAGGATCCTCATGGGAATGATCATAGTAGGCTGAGCTAAGATAACCATCCTCTCCTCCCATGGAGGAGGAACATAGTAGAACTCTGTGTTCTGGAGTAGACCATGGTGAAACCTCATGATAGTCAACATGGTATAGGCGGCCTGCTGAACTTCCATGTCTATGGTGACACCTAATCCATAAGTCCAGTGAAGTAGCTCTGCAGATCCAGGATATGAAGGATAAATCTTGACAGTACACAGATACTGACTCTGGTTGAAATCTCGATACTGTTCCTCCACTGTGTACTCTGGGTACCAACGGTAGCCAGCCTCCATCACAACTCTAACCAACATGGCCGTGTGACTCGGTACATAAATGCACCTAGTCAGACGGACCACCTGACGGGAAGGACGAGGGGGCATCTGAAACAGAGAATGATGCAAAGACATTACAGACTCTAGCAGAAATTGGATAGCATAACGACTGTAATTGCTCAAAAAGGATTTTGAGACAACTGCAGAAGATTGGAAAGGCATAACCACTCGACTTTCTAGACTCAAATCTCTTCTCCATCTGTTTGTCACACCAACAATACTTGAGTAACTACATTCACTCGCAAACAAGCTAGCTATTTGTCCATGGTTAGTAACTCGCCATCCTAAGCAATAGATGAGAAGCCTAGTTCTTATCCCCGTAGAAAAGATGAGAATGACTAAGAATAGAATAACTTGGGAAGAGGAGTAAAAAGAGCCTTATGTTCCCTTCCACAATCAATTCCCCTACATTTCTATAGTGTTTCTAGACTCAACTTCGACCGGTTTGGCTTGGTAGTCCTACAGTCAGTCAGGCTCTGATACCAATACTGTCGGGACCCCGATCCTAAGTCATATGAATCCAGACTGTAACATATCACATCACTTTGCAGCCTCACACACGTAAGTTCCACGGCTGCAGCCTTCCCTTAGCCGGGACCGTTTGCGTCTTTTGGATCAGGTATGTGAACATGTCACTGGCAATCAAACGACAGAGAACCCGGGCCGACATGACTCGTCATATAACCCAAGCGGCACATCTGTACGGAAACATGCATATGTAACCTAGCAATGCAAGTGTTGGCCTCAAGCGTGTGTAGACGAGTCATAGCAAGCTACAAGGACTCCATTACGTCGTGAGACATTAATGCCATCACTGCACGTAGACAAATCGTAGCAGGCTACGGGGACTCCATTACACTGCGAGACATTTCCCCGAAGGGACAGACACAACAACAAAGAAGGATACATGCCGGTCAATCAATGTGTTCAGAGCAGTAGCAAGCTACCATGGCTGGGTGGAAGCACAAAGAGGCAGTTTCCTGTAAAGAGTACTACTAAAGGCACACGACTAGGTGTCGGATCCCATACATACCGTTGCACGTCACACGTACGCACGACATGCCCAATATGCATAGATACAACCATGGCATCTCAACATAACCATATAACAACATGACTTTTATTTAAGAGGCTCAGACGAGCCTTGCATAACATGTTCTTACAGATAGGGGTCACATGACCCGACACTCAAGTCATACAAACAATTTCATACAAACCAAGCAAAAGCATAAAGCTGTCTGAGTACAGACAGATGAAAGGGTAAAAAGGCATATGGCCTGACTATCTACAGCCCGCCATAGGCGTAAGGTCATAGTTGGGAAACCGGCTATTCCGCATCGTCGACATCTAGAAAGAACCCACCCGAAGGGTCCTGGGTCTCATCTAAACATGAGTACAAATGTACTAAGCAAGTCTTTAAAGCAGACCTAGGCTAATCATGCTCATGTATCAACAAAGGGGAAGGTGGAGTATATGCAGCAATGCCAGCTTTCACTCATGGCTATCCTACACTACTCAGTTTTTAACTCTTAGTTACAATTTTAGATGTCGCACACAAGTCCACCAACTTCACGAAAATACACCACCATGGATTCACTTCCCTCTTCCAGAAGAGTGCCATCCACGGTACTCACACTTGTCTTGCTATTTTTTTGAGTATTCATTTGATTACCTATGAACAACATAAGTTCTCCAAGTAGTCCATATCCGAGGACGCGGCTATCCGGGGTGTACTTCTTCACACACGCTCTCGCCACTTATCGCTCAGTGCTCATAAAACCATGCACCTCGGCAACCTTCAAGCGGAAGCCCAGCGAGGGAGTCGGCCACGACCGTTAATCACATAAGACCTCTAGTCCAGGCTATCGCCTATTTGAGACTGAACCCGCACAGAAGTCCGACCGAAGTTTCCGCTACGGCCCCAAACGATGTGCGCAGGGTTCCCAATCCCACCATTCGGGTGACCCTTGGTACACCGTGCCACTGCCTACCGCGTCATAACCCACCCCTAGGGTCAGTGCTACGCACAGCCTCTAGCATGCTATAAACACCAGAAACTACTTGCAACTCCTGGACTAAGGACTAAGCGACTGATAAGTCGAGAGGGTCAATTAGGTATCCCAACGTGTGGTAGTATCTAGTCTTGGATCACAAACACGGAACTCAGTTCCTAAGAACGGTCCCAATGAGACAACCCGCTATATAATCCTACATAGCCTCTCATTGCTACCTTTACCAAATCGGGTTCATCATAATATTATCACATCTAACAACATTGTGTCACTCAGTTCATCACCCAGATGAATCAGACCTGACACAACTCTAAGCATAGCAGGCGAAGTAAGCTAAGCACATCATGGCACAAGCATCTACCAGGTATGCTAGCTTGCAAGGTTTAGCTATTTACTGTGACAATAATAGGTCATGCAGCAGAAAAGGATTGTCTACCGTGTATGACTGACATGTGATCGATTGTCCTAATGCAACAAACAAGAGCAGGAGCAAGAGAGTGGGATATTATTGGAATGATCAAAGGGTTTGCTTGCCTTGCTGGGTAGCGGGAAGGTTCTCTCCTTCGTTGGAAAACTCGGGGTTATACTCAGAAGTAGGGCCTACCGCAATGCAAATAAATAGCAATCAATACACACAAGTGCAACAATATGATGCATGATCATGGCATGATAACATGTATGGATGAGCTAATGCAACTAGTGTTCATGTTAATTTGAAATGAGTTTGAATGTAGGTTCAAAATCGTTCTTCGTTTCAAATTTCATATATTAACCTATTAGTAAAAGTCAATGTTCATCTACTTAGGTTTCTCTAACATGCATGATAATAGCACCATTGGATTCATTGGATTTTTTTGATACATTTTCATATATAAAATATTTTCATCTGATTTACAGATTAATTTATATGAATTTTTGAAGTTTTAAACATTTTTCCAAATTATTTTTAAACTAGAAAATAGAATTATGGCGTCAGCCTGACGTCACCACGACGTCAGCTGGTCGGCTGACCAGGCTAGGTCAAACCTGACGTGCGGGACCCGCACGTCAATGACAGGGCCTAAACTCCGCGCTGACCAGGGGTTTGACCCACCCTGGGGCCCACTTGTTAGTGGCAGGAGGCTAACTAATCAGGGGGGATTAGCCCCGGATGATGGCCACATCGGCACCCACCTAAGTGGGGCCGGCGGCGACCATCCACATGGCGGCTACCCACCGGAATTGCGCCTTCGTCGACCATTTGGCGCGCGGAGGGCACTCGGAGGAAGCCGGTGCACGCGCGCATCCAGCGCTGCAGCAGAGGGGGCTCGAGGGGGGGGGTCTGTAGCGACGACAGCGACGACATGGGCGGCCGTCGGAGCTCGGGCAGGAGCAGCTTCTATGCTACAGGCTACAGGGGGCGAAGCTGAGGGAGGCTACGGGCGGCGGGAGGCGCTGCGAGCATGAGCCCGTGGCCAGGAGCGAGGTTTGGCTGCTGTGGCCACGACTACACCATGGCCGGCGGCGAGCTCCTCTTGGCTTCTGCGACAGATAGGGCTGGAGGAGGGGAACAGAGGTGAGGGAGAGGGGGAAATGGCAAGGGGGAAGCAGCTGGAGCGGCGGCCGAGCCTATCCTCTCGCCAGCGCGATGAGGAGGCGGCCAGGCAGGCAGGGAGGAGGTGGCCAGTGCGGCCACCGCCGGCTGCAGAGGCGGCACGCAGCTAATTCTCCTCCTGGCAGGAGGAAGAAGACGGCGGTGCCCCTGGTGGGTTTGGGTGCCTAATGGGCCAGGTAAACAGGTGGGTTTTCTTGCTCTCTTTTCTTTATTTCATTTCTTTTCTAATTTCTGACATTTGTTTAATTCTTTTGCAGTTACAAAATGTCTTTGAAAAATATCCCATATAGTTTCTATAATGGAGTTTGAATATTTTGAACTTGTCTAAAACGTTTCAGGATATTTTGAAAACAAAAATAATGATAATGCTTTATTTAATAATTTCAGGAGCCTTATCAATTATTTTAAATTGTTTTGATTGTTCAAATAATTAAAATGGTCCCTGTTATAACCATGTCAAATTTTATCAGACATAGGGAACATTTTTAAAGGGCATTTTGTATTTGTTGAAATTTCACCAACTTTGAATTGTTTTAATTCAATGTGAGTTTGGGGTTTCTGTAACTTCCATTTCATGTTGATGCAAAATTAAAACATGATGCAGCACAAGCTATTCCTAGGACATCTAGCTAGGGATGTGACACCACCAAAGCAGGAGTAGGGTATTATGCTTTGCAGCAGCCCGAACCTGGATAAACTGTGTGTTCATCTTCTTCCTCGTCATCGTGCGAGTTTGCCGTTGCGTTTGTCGAGTAGCGAGCTAGGTTGGGCGAGGCTGCAGGGTATCTTCACACACGTCCCTGTGTTCTAATCTAAGGGTTTTGCGGAGCACGAAATCTGACATTTGGCGCGCCAGGTATGGGACGTGTCGAGGTCTTCTCCAAGCTCCGTTCTTCCCAAGCTTCGCGACGCCGATGGCCAGCACTCAACAAGCCCCTCCCTGCCATGGGGCCGCCCTCACGGTCGCTTGCATCCTCAGCGGATCACAGGCACCGTCCTCCGGTCGCCGCATCAAGCATTTCCTACGCCACATAGGAGCGGCTCGACCGCAGCCCGAGCCCGCGCAGCATCGCGCATGGCCGGAGATTGACATCACCTACGGCCCCGACGACAACCCCAAGACAACGACGGCTGCCGGAACGCTTCCCATAGTGTGCACACCAACCATACACGGCTTCGCCATCTCCAGGACCCTCATAGACGGCACACCAGCGTCAACCTCATCTCTGTGGACGCCTTCGACGCACTGCGGCTACCCCATGACCAGCTCACACCTTCAAGGCTCTTCTGTGGGGTCGCCAGCGGATCCGTCTTCCCCATGGGGCGAGTGCAGCTCCCTGTCACCTTCGGCACCCGCTCCAACTTCTGCACCAACCAGATCGAATTTGATGTTGCCCACCTCCACCTCCTGTACAACGCAATAGTCGGATACCTTGCGCTCGCTCAGTTCATGGCGGCAACGCACTCGGGCTACAACGTCATCAAGATGCCCGAGAGCAGCGGCGTCCTCATCGTCGTGGGGTACGTCAGGGACAGATCCCACGTGCTCGAGCTCTCCTACAAAACCACAGCCATGGTGCGCACCTGTCTTGTGGATGCCGCGCAAGCTGCAGAGGACCGTGAGGCCGTCCTCCCACACATTGCGCCCGTGAAGAAGAGTCATCTATTCTCCCAGAATAGGATGGAGACGAAGCGGGTGCTGGTAGACGAAGGAAACCCCAGCCCCAACTTCACCATCCGCGCCGGATTGCCCCAAGATCAAGAAGACCTTCCTCCGGGCGAACAAGGACACGTTTGCATGGAGCGCCTCTGACCTGGTTGGAATCCCGAGGGACGTAATCAAGAACCAGCTCATGGTGTGCCCGAACGCGCATTTGGTGAAGCAAAAGGCATGGAGGCAAGATCCGGAGAAGCAGGCGTTCATTGCCTAGGAGTTCGGCAAGCTCAAGAAGGCGGGGGTCATTCGAGAGGTGCGCTACCCGAAGTGGGTGGCCAACCCGATGGTCATCCCGAAGAAATGCGGGAAGGAGCGTACGTGCGTCGACTTCACGAGCCTCAACAAAGCCTGCCCCCAGGACCCGTTCCCGCAGCCGCGCATCAACCAGACCGTAGACTCCACTGCAGAGTGCGACCTCCTATGTTTCCTGGACACCTTCTCGGGTTACTACCTGATCAAGATGGCGATGGAGTACATCGAGAAGATGACTTTCCTTACTTCATGTGGGGTTTTCTGCTACATGTGCATGCCCTCCGGGCTGCGGAATGCTGGGGCGACCTTCCAGCGGCTGATGCACATTTCCCTGGGGCCACAACTCAGGAGAAATGCGAAAGCTTATGTCGACGACATCGTGGTCAAGACCAGGATGGCCAAGACCCTGGTCGAAGACTTGGAAGAGACGTTTGCCAGCCTGAGGGAAGTGAACCAGAAGCTCAACCCCGAAAAATGTGTCTTCAGGGTACCCTCAGGCAAACTGCTCGGTTTCCTGATGTCACACCAGGGAATCGAGGCAAACCCGGAGAAGGTCAGGGCTATAGGAAAGATGAACCCGCCCCAGACCCTCAAGGGGATGCAAAAGCTGGTAGGATGTGTAACCTCCTTGCGGCATTTCATCTCCAAGCTGGGCAAGCGGGCCTTGCCGTTCTTCAAGATCATGAAAGGAAGGGTCCTTTCGAATGGACCTCTGAGGCGGACACGGCCTTTGAGGAACTCAAGAAATACCTCATGAGCCCGCCGGTGATGGTAGCACCTCGCCCTCGGGAGCCCCTACTGTTGTACCTAGCTACCACCCCCACTCTGCAAGCGCTGCACTGGTTGCAGTCAGGGAAGACTGGGTCATCAAACGCACCAAGACAACAAGCGTTGGCAGGCCCCCAAACACAGAGCCAGGGGGCTCGAAGGATCCTCAGGAGCATGTTCCCCCCCCCCCCCAAGACAATGCACCTGAGCCCCAAGCTGCTCCAGCGATCCCTGAGGGGCTCCACCATCTTGAAGCCCAAGCCGCTCCAACTACCTCAGAAACGGTTGGCCCTCCTGAGGCTTCCCCCGCACTGACGGCCCCGAGGCGCTCGGGCCTCTCGGGCCCACGACGAGGCGGGACACCATAGAGGGCCTCACTCTCGTCGAGGACTCGGTATATTATGACAGCATAGTGATGCGGGACGCGTGCTCACACTACCCCATGCAGCAGAAGCTCCTCCTAGCGCTCCTTGTCACTTCAAGGAAACTACGCCATTACTTCCAGGGGCATCCTATTAAGGTCATTTCTGCTTACCCCTTGGAGAAAATCATGCGTAACCCCAATGCAGCAGGGAGGCTCGTCGAATGGAACATCGAGCTGCAGGCCTTCAACATCGAGTTCAGCACGACTAGGGTTATCAATGGGGTGGCCCTAGTGGATTTTGTGGCGGAATGGACAGACGCCCCGGATAGGGGGCTGGACGGAAGCCTGTCCCTCGCCCCCGGTGACGACGCAGAGCCTTCACGCGCAAGGCGGCTGGAGCTGGGGTTGTGCTCACTTCCCCAACGGGAGACAAGCTCAGTTATGTTGTGCAGCTCTGCTTCCCGCATGGAGAAGATGTTTCCAAAAACATAGCAGAGTACGAGAGCCTCATGACCAGCCTCAAGGCGCCGATGGCGTTGGGAATCTATTGCCTCACCATCATGGGCGATTCCCAGCTCCTTGTCACCTTCTTCAACAAGGAATATACGCCCAAGAACGAGCACATGGAAGCATATTTGGAAGAGGTACGTAAGATCAAAAAATGTTTTAGTTGCAACATATCCCGTGCAGCACGAACAAAGAAGCTGACGACATCGCCAAGAGGGCCTCACGCCGCGAGCCCCAGGAGCCAGGCGTCTTTGAGGACCAGTTCTTCAAGCCCTCCGTGGCACCGCATGCTGAGGACCCGGCGCCACGAGGTGAGGAGCTTCCCCCAGCACCGACCTCGGGAGCTCCGGACTACGGCCATGTCTCGGGAGCTCAACTGCTCCTGGCTCTGGAGCCTTAGGACGACAGCTGGATGCATGAGTTCAAGGCATATCTACTTTACAGCGCGCTGCCGGAAAAGGAGGAAGACGCAGAGCATGTGGCCCGGCAGGCTACGGCCTACTACCTGCAAGACGGCGACTTGTACCGCAGGTGCCTGAATGACGTTGCGCTGCTGTGCATCTCCAAGGAGCAAGGGTGCGAGCTGCTGGCCGACATCCACGGAGGAGACTGCAGGCATCACTCCTCTTCGCACACGCTCGCAGGTAAGGCGTTCCGACCAGGCTTCTACTGGCCCTCGGCACTTGACGACGCCATTGAGCTGGTCCGGTCTTGCGCGGCCTGCCAGTTTCATGCCAAGCAGATCCGCTAACCCGTGCAGGGCCTGTAGACCATTCTACTCTCCTAGCCCTTTGCGGTCTGGGGGCTGGACATCCTAGGGCCCTTTCCACGACCAGTGGGCGGGTACCACTACCTCTATGTCGCCATCGACAAGTTCACCAAATGGGCGGAGGTGGAGCCCGTTCACACCATCCCGGTCGGGTCGGCCGTCAAGTTCATCAAAGGCCTCATGAGCCGCTTCGGCGTCCCCGGCTGCATCATCACCGACATTGGTTCGCAGTTCACAAGTAACCTCTTCAAGACCTATTGTGCTAACTTTGGTACGCAGATATGTTACGTCTCGATGGCCCACCCAAGGAGCAATGGCCAGGCGGAGCACGCCAATGCGGAAGTCCTGCGGGGACTCAATGCAAGAAGCTTCAAGAAGAAGCTTGAAGCTTGAGTTAAGGGTTGGATCGATGAGCTTTAGTCGGTGCTGTGGTCCATTCGCACCACCCCGACTAAGCCCACCGGTGAAACCCCGGTCTTCCTCGTCTATGGAGCCGAAGCTATCCTCCCCCATGAGATCAAGCACCGGTCCCTGCAAGTCTTGGCATTTTACGAGGAGCGTGAGTATGCCGAGCGAGGAACAAACCTCCTACTCAGAGAGGAGGCACGATATTGGGCCTCGCTCCGAGCTGCGCAGTCCCAGCAAGCCCTACGGTGCTACCACTGCTGCAACATTCGCTCCAGGACCCTCGAAGTCGGAGACCTCATCCTGAGGCGGGTTCTCTCCAGGGAAGGCTCGCATAAGCTCTCTCCCATGTAGGAGGGCCCGTTCAAGGTCGTTCATGTCTCCAGGCCTGGCGTCATGCGCTTGGAGACTCAAGACGAGGTCCCCATCCAGAACGCTTGGAACATCCAGCACCTCCGGAAGTTCTACCCGTAACACTCTCACATAATAATGAGCGGGTTGTATATACCCGGATCCCCACGAGGACATGAAGGGGTTCCTCCCATGCAATGTGACAGCCACAGCCCAGAGCTGGCAGAGAAGACAACACTATCCATCAATGGCTATGCCCATGCAACGTGGGTGCCCTATGCTTAGCGCTAGGGGAAGACGAAGACCAATCTGAGTGCCGGACGAGGCCGTTGTTTGCCTTTATGTTATTTCGATTTGCCAGCCTTTATGAAATTAAACTCGGGGTTTTTCCAAATCACGTTTTGGTCAGAAAGGTCAAAGATTCGTTTTCATTGCCATTTCGTATGTCGCTTTCTCTCTCGCCAAGTAAAGCATTCGCCTGCTACCCTCCCCCTCATACCCCACGAGCGGGGGCTAGGGGCACGGTGCTTACACCTCGCCAAGGTCTTGGTGCCTGGATCCTCGTATGGCACTCATGAGTGGGTTACCAGGCGCATGCCGCCTCGTACTCGCCCAGAGGCCCTATTCTCGGTTCAATGTGCCATCTTGGAAAGGAAACAAATTTTCTTCAGACAGCTTCAGCGTCTAAGGGGGCTTCTGAGCATCGCGCCGCAGGAGCCTTACCAACCATAAGGTCACTCGACCGCCTACTGCCGTTCTTGGTTTCCGGTCGGCATCCGGAGTGTCGAGGCCTGACCCCGTGAAGTGCGTCCTTGGTTTCCAGTTGTACCTAATGGTGGTGGGGAAATGCGAGGGACTAGGAACTGTCAACCCAGGGATACTCGAACAACAACTCAAAGCCTCGGGAAGCCTCAAGAAGCAGAATTTTCGGGAGCCGGTTGAACGTCTAAGGGGGCTCGTGAGCATCATGCCTCAGGAGCCTTACCGGTCATAAGGCCACTCGACCCTCTGTTGTCGTCCTTGGTTTCCGATCGACATCAGGAGTGTCGGGGCCTCACCCCATGAAGTGTGTCCTTGGTTTCCGGTCGTACCTAACGGTGGTAGGGAAATGCGCGGGACTGGGCCCTACCGACGTAGAGCTGCTTGAGTGTCGAAGGGGGATCTTGAGCATCGCGCCTCAAGAGCCTTACCGGTCATAAGGCCACTCGGCCCCCTGATGTCGTCCTTGGTTTTCAATCGGCATCAGGGGAGTTGAGGCCCTGCCTCGTGAGGAACATCCAAGGTAAGTGGTTGTACCTTGCGATGGTAGGGAAATGCACCGGGCTGGGACCTGCAGACACAGAGCACCGACAGAGCTCCCAACTCACCTCAATCGCAAGAAGAAGAAGCCGGCCAGGAGAATGGACCCTCCGGGCACCACAGCTGTGCCTCCACAACCCGAAAGCCTACCGTGGGCCTGTCAAGCTAAGTATCCTAATTGCGACTGGAAGACAACTCCAGCTGATGGAATGCAGAAGGTACTGACAAAGAGGGGCAGATGCCTGAATGCGTTACACGCCCACAGGGACTCCCTTAGTTCTTGTGTTGCAGGTACAAAAGAAAAGGAGGAGAAAGAAAGTGAAAAGCCGCACGGGGGTTGTCGCCTCAGGAGCCCCGGCGCTGGCGCACCGATGTTCATTCGGTGTCCTCCTCCTCCTTCACGGCCCCATGGAAGCGCATCGGGACGGACGCCCCGGAGTGGGAGAATGGCGCCGCGGCGGCTGGCTACCCCCCGAGACACGGGTGCGTCCGCGTAGCGGTGCGCCAAAGCTGCTGTCGCTGCTATCTCTCGGGCTCTCCTCGGAGGGGGTGTCGCTGCTGCTAGAGGCGCAGTGCCCGTCATGAAGGGCAAGCTCGTCTACAGGACCATCGCGACCAACGTCCTCCGGGCAGCACCCCAGGCGCTCACCCTCATTCCCGAAGATCTTGATGAAGAGCGTCGCCTCCCCATCATACTTGAAGTGGAAGGTGCACCTCCCCTTCAGACCTTGAGCGTGGGCGAACGCTTCCCACCCACGGTTTAGGTACGCGCAGCCTCTAGGGGTGACCTCGACCTCCACCGAAGAAGCCCCGCTGCAGCAGCCGTCCGCCTGCAGCCGAAGGCCGGCGGGCCCTCAGGCTGGCAAGGCCTTCGCGAAGAATTTTGGGAGCTGGAATCAAGTGGCCTCCGGCCTATCCACCCACATCACGAATTCCTGGGCTGTGTTGGCCGAATGGAGCCGCGGGTGCGAAGGCCGGGTGGCCACCGCTGACCTCCCACCTCGATCGCCACCACTTCTGCCGATATGGCCACCCGCGTTGGACAGGGTTCTACCACGGCCGCCGCGGTGCGCTGGGGCACGGCTACGCTCGCCGAGAGCCGCCGCCAGCGTCATGGCATATTTCTGGGGGTGACCATGGCCCCTTTGGGGCGGCGGAGCGGCAGGGTCATCCCCGGGAGCCTTCCCCTTCTTGGCAGCACAAAACTTCCTCACCGACGCCATTGCTGGGAGGGGACGATTCGAGAGGTGTGGAGACAAAGAAGAAGCAGATGAGTGAGGGTTTTCTCGCCCTCGCCAGTTTATATACAGCCAAAGACCGCCCGGCGCCCCCTCACGTTCCGAGGGTGCGTGGCCCGTTGAAAGGTCACATCCGTGTGGCCCGAAGTAGCGGCACCATTCAATGGGAAGCAATCATAGCCCACACTACACCCGGGCGTCGTGTCAGTTTGACTGGGAGCGGTCTCGGACGACCTCAGGGAGCTGAGGCACTGCTGTCGGGGCGTTTGGCGCATGCAAGGCCTGGCCCGCAGACGTTTGGGGCCCGCGGCACTTCAGGATGTCATCCAACCTTCGCCTGTAAGCCAGCTCGAGTGCGCCTTGGGCCCAGGGGCTACTGTCGGCGTTCTGGGAATGGGGGTACCCGGACCTGCCTGCTTGCGGCCTAGGGCTTGGCCCACTTCATCGACCGAACGCGGCCAAGCGTGGTCTCACTCAAGGCAAGGCCCTTGCGAGGGCCCTAGCTTCGCACGGAGGAGTAGCGTCAGGATCGACGAACAAGGGTCCTCCTCAGGCTCCCTCTCGAGCGGCGGAGATCTCTATGCAAGGCCCAGCCTCGGGAGTCAAGGGTGACGCAAGGAAGGACAGGCGGGCACCAGTGCGCCATGCAGATCAGTTTCCCCTTTGGTGCAAACGGGGAGCAAGGACGTATGTGGGTTCCCAAAGCACCCCCGAAAGGATTCCATTCCAGTGCAACAAGACCACAACAACCAGCCCCGCAAGGCGGATGTCATCGCTGAGCCCGTCCTTGCCCCGTCGACAGCACTATACAGGCGAAGACCGCCTTTGGGCAAGACGAGCACGTTCTGCTGTCCCCCTTCAAAATTGGCTGTTGTGTGATCCCTTCCTGCCATTGTGATAAGGGAAGAGGATCCGAGCCTCTACTATATATAGAGGATAGGTTGCACCGTAGAGGGGATCCCGATCCATTCCATCACCCACCCACCACCAGGCCACAGAGATCCTCGAACACATCGAAGGGATCCCTCATTAGGCCCTAGAATAATGTACAAGTTCATACACACCACCTCCTCGAGAGGCAATCCACCAAAGCAGGAGTAGGGTATTACGCTTTGCAGTGGCCCGAACCTTGGTAAACTATCGTGTTCGTCTTCTTCCTTGCCATCGTGCGAGTTTGTTGTTGTGTTCATCGAGTAGCGAGCTAGGTAGGACGAAGATGCAGGGGATTTTTGCACACGCCCCTATGTTCGAATCTTAAGGGTTTTGCGGAGCCCAAAATCCCACAACTACGATAGATCCCCTATACTTGTGGGTCATCACCATGTTCTTCATGGTCTTCATGGAAATCTATCCAATGTAATACTCATTTGCGGTGTGTTTGTCGAGATCCTATGAATTGTGGGTTGATGATCAGACTATATATGAATATTATTTGAATCTTCTCTGAATTCTTATATGCATGATTTAATATCTTTGCAAGTCTCTTTGAGTAATTGGTTTGGTGTGGCCAACTAGATTGGTAATTCTTGCAATGGGAGAAGTGCTTAGTTTTGGGTTCAATCTTGTGGTGTCCTCACATAGTGCCATAGTAGGAGTAGCGAGGCACGTATTGTATTGTTGCCATCAAGGATAAAAAGATGGGGTTTTCATCATATTGCTTGAGCTTATCACTCTACATCATGTCATCTTACTTAATGTGTTACTCTATTCTTCATGAACTTAATACTCTAGATGCAGGCAGGAGTCGGTCGAAGTGTGGAGTAATAGTAGTAGATGCAGAATTGTTTCGGTCCACTTGACATGGACATGATGCCTATATGCATAATCATTGCCTTGGATATCGTCATAACTATGCGCTTTTCTATCAATTGATCGACAGTAATTTGTTCACCCACTGTATTATTTTCCTTGAAGAGAGAAGCCTCTAGTGAAGCCTATGGCCCCAGGTCTAGTTTCCATATTATAATTTCAGATCTATAAACCAAAAACACCAGAAATACTTTGCTGCAATCTTTTACTTTTATTTCACTTTTTGTTTTAGTAATGTTTTATATCTATATCTATTGGGTCTAATCCTTGCAAATAAACATGAAGGGATTGACAATCCTTTTCTGTGTTGGGTGCAAGTGTTTGATTATTTGTGTAGGTACATCTCTTGGGGACTTGCTTTTATGTCCTACTCGATTGATACCTTGGTTCTCAACAACTGAAGGAAATAGTTATCTACTTTGCTGCATCACCCTTTCCTCTTCAACGGAACACCAATGTAAGCTCAAGAAGTAGCACCTATATATAAACCCATGGTCGTCAGTGACACCGGTTTAAAATTATCGATGCCATCGAGTTTCTCAACTATCAGTTGACAAGGAAACTCGGTGTAACCGAGAATAAGGAAACAATATTATCGAGATGAAAATCCTAGGCATTCGGTGAGACCGAGGTTGGTTCCACCGAGATGCACTTGGGTGGTTTTAATGGTCAATCCTTTGTTGATACAGAACTCCGAGTGCTCCCCACATAGAGAGATCGAAAAGTCCTTGTTCAAATTTTGTGATGCAACAAGAATAGAATATGAGGTAATAAAGCATAGAGAGCTAGATAGTGGTCCTAGGCATTCTTGTCCATCCCATTGGCAAAAGAAAATCAAAATGCAAATAGCAACAATTGTATATCCTCGAATGATTGAAGAAATGTAGACCAACATGCTCACACAATAAGATGTCAAATAAAATCATGGCAAACATGCACATACATACTAGCATCTATCAAGCACTTGGGCGATGAGTATATTGAATTAGGAGCCAAGTAAGAATACTTGATCATAGGCCATACTCATCGTTTAAGCACAAATGGGGTTACCACTTTTACATAAAGCATTTAATGTTATCACATACTAAGAGATGCTTTAGTCTTAGAGTAAAGCTCCCCCATGATGTGACATTCCCCCATGAGAGATATAAACTAACCTTGGGTTTTGTTGATGAAGACTTCATGTTGGTGAGGTAGTGGTGGATGCTCTAGGTTGATGAAGATCACCATGAGTTGGGAGCATCCTTGATGTTTCCTTACTCTTCTCACCTACATGGGGTTGTCCCAACACACAAGAGACAAATACAAGGATATCTATGGACATGGAGTGCAAAGCATATGTGATGATATCCATTGATTTGTTGATTACCTTGTCCCTTGCTTACCTTTGAGGGAATGTGTGACTCCTTGAACTATTGCATAGAGTTGGAGTTGATTGCGAATAGTCCTTGCTAATAATGAATGTGAGTGAATTTGATTGGCGGAGTCACCTCTCAAGAAATTATCTAGTTCTTTTTATTGGGGACGCACATCAACTTGATGGGGATCCTTGGTGTTGAACTAGCACTAGTTGAAGTAGAACTTGGAGTAGCTTCGGAACCCACTTCACCAAAGCTAGGGATTCATCTTCAAATGTGTCCGTGTCATCATGAAGCTTTCCCTTGCCATTGTGGTCTTGTGGTGAAAGGTCATCTGGAAAGCTTGTTCCCTTGGGTAGAGTATGTTCATACTTCTCCTTTTGAGGAACAAACCTTGGCTTGGGGTATTGACCTTCTTCCCATTCAACTCTATTGGCGTTGAAGTAGCCAATGCCATGGTTCTTCCGGTATCCTCCGTGCTTGCATACAATTTCCTCAAATTGCTTACACCCGGCCAGACTCTTGTGGACACCTTTATCTATAATTCCTTTCAACAAATCATTTTCTTGCTCAAGTGTAACTTGGCTAAGAGAATCATCATTAGTGGAATCAATAGAACTACTAGAAGCAACATCATTAGATTTAGCATTTTTATTGTTGCTACTAGATGAAGAACCTTTCTTGCCTTTGTTACTAGTTTGTCTGGATTTAACTTGTGGCATGAATGTAGACAAGAGTAATCGTTTGTCTAGATAAGATGAAGTCTTCTTTCAGAGATCGTCATGGATAGCTTTAAGAAACTCATGTTCTTGCTCCAAGGTGAGCTTCTCGAAGCGTAGTTTCTCATGAGTCCTTACAAGCTCTCTATTATCTTCTAGAGTAGATTCATGGGCTAACTTAAGAGTGTTAAATTCTTTAGTTAATTGTTCTATTTTCATCTTATCATCATCAACCGACTTATCTTGACTAACATGAAGATTATCAAGTTCATTTTGACTAACATTACTAGTTTTATCAAAGAGCAAGTCATCATCACAAAGTAAATCATCTTCATCACTATCAAAATCAAGATACTCGGGATGTGATAACTTTGGGGACTTTAGCCATGAAGCAACTTCCACTCCCTTCGTTTGGTGAATCAAATAGATCATAGGAGTTGGTAGCCACAGGTGCAAGTACGGCAACACCTTCTTCTTGACTATAGTCGAAGTTGGAGTGACAGCTTCTCTCGGAGTGGTTGTCGGATTCGGAGCCGAAAACCCATTCACCAACATGAACTTGATGTCTTCTTCTTGAGTAGCTCTTGGTGTGCTTGTCCTTCTTCTCCGAGTCCCTACTTCTCCTTGAGGGTCTTCATTCATAACAATCATCTCTACTCCTTCTCTCTCTTCGAGGTGATTCTTCTCTTGAGCTTCATCTTCTAGTCGACTCTTCTCTTCTTTGTAGGGAGTCGTGCACTCATTGGGGTAGTGTATGGGCTTCCCACAATTGTAGCAGTTTTGATCATGACTTGACAAACGCTTCTCTTCATATCTTGAGTTGGAGCTTCGTTGTTTGCCTCTAATCTTGTAGAACTTGTTGAATTTCTTGACCATGAGGCTTATCTATTCATTGGTGACAAGGTTGTTGCTTGAAGTTATGGGAGTATCATAAGCACCGCTAGATTTGTTGTGAAGCTCTTCTTTGTCTTTGAGTGTCATCTCATGATCAACAATCCTTCCAATGACTTCCGTAGGCTTGAGATCTTTGTGGTTGGGCATCATTTGGATCAATCTGCACACGGTGTCGTATCTCTCATCCAAAGCTTGAAGTATCTTCTTGATGATCAATTTGTCAGTCGTCTCTTCGCTTCCTAAGCCGGCAATCTCATTGGTGATGAGAGATATCCTAGAGTACATCTCCGCGACTCCTTCACCATCCTTCATCTTGAACTTGTCAAGCTGACTTTGAAGAACGTCCAACTTGGATTCTCTCACAGATTCGGTACCTTCGTGCATATACACTAAAGTATCCCAAATATCTTTTGCATTCTCAAGACGGCTGATTTTTTTGAATTCTTTGGGGCATAGGAGTGTTGAAGAGAATGTCACGCGCTTGAGTGTTGTATTATAACATCTTCAATTCTTCTGCAGTCACTTCATGATCTAGTTCCTTTCCATATCCAACTAATTCACCTTGCAATACAACACGGACAACAACCCAAATGGCGGGGTTATGACCAAGAATATGCATTTTCATTTTATGTTTCCAACTAGCAAAATTAGTGCCATCAAAGTACGAACCTCTACGATGATAATTTCCCTCCCTAGACGCCATACTCTCCTAGGTTATAAAACCAATGCAATGGAGACCAAAGTTATGATACCACTTGTAGGATCAAAAGTGTGTCTAGAGGGGGGTGATTAGACTACTTGACACAATAAAAATTATAACTTTTCCCAATTTTACGTGTTGGTAGATTTTAGCAATGATAGAAAGTCAAGTACACCCTACACATGCATGTCTAAGACTATAGTGATGACCCACAAGTATAGGGGGTCTATTGTAGTCCTTTCGATAAGTAAGAGTGTCGAACCCAACGAGGAGCAAAAGGAAATGACAAGCGGTTTCCAGTAAGGTATTCTCTACAAGCACTGAAATTATCGATGACAGATAGTTTTGTGATAAGATAATTCGTAACAAGTAACAAGTAACAAGTGTAGCAAAGGTGCAGCAAGGTATCCCAATCCTTTTTGTAGCAAAGGACAGGCCTGGACAAACTCTTATATAAAGCAAAGTGCTCCTGAGGACACATGGGAATTTATGTCAAGCTAGTTTTCATCATGCTCATTTGATTCACGTTCGTTACTTTGATATTTTGATATGTGGGTGGACTGGTGCTTGGTTGCTCCCCTTACTTGGAAAAACCTCCCACTTATTATTAACCCCTATCACAAGCATCCACAACTACAAATCAAGAATTAAGGTAAACCTAAACATAGCATGAAACATATGGACACAAATCAGCCCCTTACGAAGCAACGCATAAACTAGGGTTTACGCTTCTGTCACTCTAGCAACCCATCATCTACTTATTGCTTCCCAATGCCTTCTGCTAGGCGCAAATAATGGTGAAGTGTTATGTAGTCGACGTTCATATAACACCACTAGAGGAGAGACAACATACATCTCATCAAAATATCAAACGAATACCAAATTCACATGATTACTTATAACAAGACTTATCACGTGTCCTTAGGAATAAACGTAACTAATCACAAAAGATGTTCATGTTCAAGATCAAAGGAGTATTAATTATCATAAAGGATCTGAACATATGATATTCCACCAAGTAAACCAACTAGCATCAACTATAAGGAGTAATCAACACTACTAGCAACCCACAGGTACCAATCTGAGGTGCTGAGACAAATATCGGATACAAGAGATGAACTACGGTCAGGAGAGGAGATGGTGTTGGTGAAGATGTTGATGGAGATTGACCCCCTCTCGATGAGAGGATCGTTGGTGATGACGATGGCTTCGATTTCCTCCTCCAGGGGGGTAGTTTCCCCGGCAAAACAGCCCTGCCGGAGCTCTAGATTGGTTCTGCCCAAGTTCCACCTCGAGACGGTGGCGCTTTGTCCCGAAATCTCTCCTCTGTTTTTTTAGGTCAAAACGCTTCATATAGGAGAAGATGGGCATCGGAGGATCCATAGGGGCCCCACAAGCCTGCTCGGCGCGACCAGGGCGGTCACCGCGCCTAGCAGGCTTGAGGCCTGCAGGTGGCCCCCTCTGGTTGATTCTTGCGCCAGTATTTTTTATAAATTCCAAAAATATTATCCGTAAATTTTCAGGACTTTTGGAGTTGTGCAGAATCGGTTTCTCAGATTTGCTCCTTTTCCAGTCTGGAATTCCAGCTGCCAGCATTCTCCCTCTTCATGTAAACCTTGTAAAATAAGAGAGAAAGGCATAAGTATTGTACTATAACGTGTAATAGCAGCCCATAATGCAATAAATATCAATATAAAAGCATGATGCAAAATGGACGTATCAACTCCCCCAAGCTTAGACCTCGCTTGCCCCCAAGCGAATGCCGAGATCGATGAATATGTCCACATGTTTAGAGATAGAGGTGTCGATATAATAAAATACGGACATGAGGGCATCATGATTAACTTTAGAACAACAATACTTATTGTATGTGATTCTTTATACTAGAGTAATAATTCATTCACAAGATAAAGTATGAACCAAGAACTGTGTTGACAACCAACAAACTATGATCTCCGTCATTAAAGCTATTGACAATATATCATAACATCGAAAAGAGTCAACATAAGAGATTGTAAAGCAAATCCATATACTCAATTATCTTTTAGTCTTCCACAATTGCTAGCACTCATGCGGTACCCACGAGATCAAAGCTTCAATCGAACCCAAAGAAAGATAGGGGCTTATAGTTTTGCCTACCAACTATTTACCTCAAGGGTGATGTCAACAACAATAACTCATGATCACCCACATCCAAGGGTATATATAAGTCCAGATCATTACCCAACATATAATGCTTGCCAAGAGAGACGGAATATAGGAAGTGGTGATGACCACCATGACTCTTGCATAAATGTAAGTACTAGAAAGTAAAAGTAACAGATAGGCCCTTCATAGAGGGAAGGATAGGTTGTCATGTGCTTTTTGTTTTGGATGCATAAATTCTTAGTGCAAGGAACGTTGTGTTGTATTGCCCTTTGTGATAGAAACCTTTATTATGCAGTCTGTCGCTTTTATTTCTTCACTATCACAAGTTTGTACAATGCTTATTTCCCTTACAATAAAAGATCACAAGTATTTAGGAGCAATTTTTGTTGCCTTTATGCACTGATGACAACTTACGTGAAGGATCTTATTCAATCCATAGGTAGGTATGGTGGACTCTCATGGCAAAATTGGGTTGAGGTGTTTGGATGCACAAGTAGTATCTCAACTTGGTGCAGAGGTTTTCGCTAATATGAGGTGGAAGCAAGAACGACATGTTGGAGGATCTAAAACCATATGACTTCTATCCAGATGCAAGCAAACATAACCTATTATGTTGTCTTCCTTGTCCAAGATAAAATCCTTGGCATGTAATATTTTAATGAGTGGTCACAATCATAAAAGATGTCCAAGATAATATATTTTTATGTGTATCTCTCTTTGTTTATTACTTCCTTTCAATTGCACCAATAACCAATTACTATGTTTGTTAACTCCCAACAAGTTTCAATCACCATACTTTTTATATGTGAAGTCATCACTCCCCATAAGATCACAATGTATTCTCTATGCTTTTGGTCTATTGTTCCATATTCATTACTTTCAAGAGCATAGTAATCTTGCAAAGCCCTCTCAAAACTACTTTTTATTATATATATCTCGTACTTGCTTACATAAGGGGAGCAAAAGTAAAAACTAAAAGGTAGATCATACTAAAAATTTATTCTACTAGATCAAAACAAAATCAAAAAGGATAAAACTAGTTAAAAATGAAAAAGGGAAAAGGTGTGGTGTGATACGATACCGGGGCACCTCCCCCAAGCTTGGCACAAGATGGCTAGTGACCATACCCATGTGCTCAGGTGTCCATCTTCAAAGGTGATGGTGGTGGAATCGATGGTGAGGATGGAAGCTTGTTCAATTTCCACTTAAGCATGAAATTTTGTTCCCTTGGGTCATCTACTTCCTGCTCGAGCTTCAATATCCTTCGACATAGTTCTTCTTTACTCTCCTGCAGAAAACGAGAAAGGATAAATAGAACTTTGGGTTTTCTTCTTGCGTTTGGGAGGCTTGATTGCCTGAACTCCACATGCATGTCTCCTAGATGAGGCATAGGAGTCTCCTCTTCATATGTTTCTTGGTACTTGTATTCTTGTTCCTCCATCGAGAATAATCCATAAGGATCTAGGTCCCCATAGAGCTTGGGATTGGCAACATAATGCAATCTGTAGCTCTCCTCATCAGACACTTGGGACGACATCTTGTTCTAAATCTGTTGCAGAAACAGCTCAAAACGAAAACAAGAGGTATTGTTGTGATATGAAAGTCGAAACCTTTGAGAGATTATATAATGAATTTTCGCCAACCCGAAGGGGTGTTCCACAAGAAAATGGAGTCCCGGGGATGCATGAGGTGGTGACAAGCCCCCTAGGAGCGGCCAGGGGGTAGCCATGCCTACCAGGCTTGTCGCCTCCCCATGCGTCCTTCCGACTACTTTTTATTTTCCTAATTTTTTAAATATTCCAAAACTGAGGAAAATTTCTATTGGGAAAGTTTTGGAGTCGGTTTACTTACCGTACCACGTACCTATTCCTTTTCAGGGTCTAAAACGTTCTGGTAAGTCTCCCTAATATGCTCTTCGCGGGTTATGGTATTGATAACATTGGTTTCAACATTAATCGAAGTACCTTAAATACAGTGTTTGATTCTTTACCCGTTTACCACCTTCGGATTTGTGCCTTCGGCATTGTTGATCTTGATGGCACCGGAACGATATACCTCCTTGACGATATAAGGCCCTTCCCATTTGGAGATAGGTTTACCTGGAAAAAATCTTAGCCGAGAATTGTATAGCAAGACATGATCACCTACAGTAAATTCATGCTTTTGTATCCTTTTATCATGCCATCTCTTAACTTTCTCTTTAAACAGCTTGGCATTCTCGTAGGCCTGAGTTCTCCATTCATCAGGGGAGCTAATGTCAAATAACCTCTTCTCACCAGCCTGTTTGAAATCATAGTTTCTCTCTTTGATTGCCCAATAAGCGTTATGCTCTAGCTCTAGAGGTAAGTGACATGCTTTACCATAAACCATTTTATACGGAGACATGCCCATAGGATTCTTGTAAGAAGTTCTATAAGCCCATAATGCATCCTCAAGTTTCTTAGACCAATTCTTCCTAGATCTATTAACCGTCTTTTGCAAGATCGATTTAATTTCTCTATTGCTTAATTCTACTTCACCACTAGATTGAGGATGATAAGGGGATGCAATTCTACGATTAACATCATACTTAGCAAGAAATTTACAAAAAGCACCATGAATAAAATGTGAACCACCATATGTCATTAAATATCTGGGGACTCCAAATCTAGGGAAAATAACTTCTTTAAGCATATTAATAGAGGTTTTATGATCAGCACTACTAGTTGGAATAGCTTCTACCCACTTAGTAACATAATCAACAACAACTAAAATATGAGTATACCCATTGGACATTGGAAAAGGTCACATATAATCAAAACCCCAAACATCAAATGGTTCAATAACAAGAGAGTAATTCATAGGCATTTCCTAACGTCTACTAATATTACCAATTCTGTGACATTCGTCACATGACAAGACAAACTTACGAGCATCCTTGAAGAGAGTAGGCCAATAAAAACCAGATTGTAATACATTATGTGCAGTCCTATCTCAAGCATGGTGTCCTTCGTAGGCCTCGGAATGACACTTCCATAGGATCTGTTCCTGTTCATGATCAAGTACACAACGTCTAATAACACCCATCTACTCCTTCTTTATAAAGGTATGGGTCATCCCAGAATTAATGTCTTAAATCATAGAAAACATTTTCTTTTGTTGGTATGTGAAACTAGGCGGTATCAATTTAGCGACAATGTAATTAGCACAATCAGCATACCAACGAGCATTATGAGAAGCATTTATGACACCTAAGTGTTCATCAGGAAAGCTATCATCAATAGGTAGTGGGTCATCAAGAACATTTTCTAACCTAGACAAATTATCTGCTATGGGGTTGTCAGCACCCTTTCTATCAACAATATGCAAATCAAATTCTTGTAGCAGAAGAACCCAGCTAATAAGTCTAGGTTTTGCATCTTTCTTTTCCATGAGATATTTAATAGCAGCATGATCAGTGTGAACAGTTACTTTAGAATCAACAATATAGGGTCTAAACTTATCACAAGCAAACACAACTGCTAAAAATTCCTTTTTAGTGGTAGCATCATTCCTTCCAGCACTATCTAGAGTTTTGCTAGCATAATGAATAACATTTAATTTCATATCAACTCTTTGACCTAGAACAACACCTAGGACATAATCACTAGCATCACACATAATTTCAAAGGGTAGGTTCCAATCAGGTGGTTGAACCACATGTGCAGAAATCAAAGCATTCTTGAGAATTTCAAAAGCTTCTACACAATCATCATCAAAAACGAATGGAACATCTTTTTGCAAAAGATTAGTGAGAGGCCTAGAAATCTTAGAGAAATCTTTAATAAATCTCCTATAGAAACCAACATGACCAAGGAAACTTCTTATACCTCTCATATCGATAGGACACGACATTTTTTCAATAGCATCAACTTTAGCCTTGTCAACTTCAATACCTGTTTTAGAAACTTTATGTCCCAAGACAATGTCTTCATTCACCATAAAGTGGCACTTCTCCCAATTCAAGACAAGATTAGTTTCTTCACATCTCTGCAAAACTCGATCAAGGTTGCTCAAACAATCATCAACAGAAGTTCCGTAAATGGAAAAATCATCCATGAAAACCTCAACAATCCTTTCAGAAAAATCAGAGAATATAACAGTCATACATCTTTGAAAGGTAGCAGGTGCATTGCATAAACCAAAAGGCATAAGTCTATAAGCAAAGGTACCAAAAGGGAAGGTAAAGGTGGTCTTCTCTTGGTCCTCTTTTGACACAGGTATTTGAGAGAAACTAGAATAACCATCTAGAAAGCACAAATGTGTGTGTTTGGATAATCTTTCTAGCATTTGATCAATGAAAGGTACAAGGTAATGATCTTTTCTAGTAGCTTTATTCAATTTCCTAAACTCAATTACAATTCTATATCGTGTAACAATTCTGTGCAAGATCAACTATGGTAATACCTCCTTTCTTAGGGACACAATGAACAGGACTAACCCATCTACTATCAGGAATAAGATAAATGATACCTGCCTCCAGAAGCTTTAATATTTCATTTCTTACCACTTCCTTCATTTTAGGATTCAACCGTTGTTGATGATCAACAACTAGTTTAGCATCAGGCTCCATTTTGATTTTGTGCTGACATAGAGTGGGAATAATGCCCTTAAGATCATCAAGAGTATATCCAATAGCAGCATGGTGCTTCTTCCGAGTTTTCATAATCTGTGTTCTTCATGCTTTGCAAGGTTAGCACTAATAATAACAGGATATATCTTCTTTTCATCAAGATAAGTATATTTCAAAGTATTTGGTAATTGTTTAAGCTCAAACACGGGATCACCCTTAGGTGGAGGAGGATCCCCAAGTATTTCAACCGACAAGTTGTGTTTCAGGATAGGATGCTGATTAAAGAAAATCCTATCTATTTCATTCCTTTCATTCATATGCATATCATTTTCATGGTCTAGCAAATATTGCTCTAAGGGATCAGTAGGAGGAACAACAATAGAAGCAAGACCAATAATTTCATACTTACTAGGAAATTCTTTATCATGGGTTTTTCTACGAAATTTGGAGAAATTCAACTCATGGAACGTATCCCGAAACTTACGGTAACCATTTCCTTCTCACAATCTATTCTGGCATTAACGGTATTCAAAAAGGGTCTACCAAATATAATGGGACAATAATCATTTTGTGGGGAACCAAGAACAAGAAAATCAGTATGATATTTTATTTTCCCACACAAGACTTCAACATCTCTAATAATCCCAACTAGTGATATAGTGTCTCTATTAGCAAGCTTGATTGTAACATCAGTTTCCTCTAACTCAGCTGGTGCAATATCATTCATAATTTATTTACATCAGAAAAAGGGAATTGCACTCACACTAGCACCCATATCACATAAGTCATGATAACAATGATATCCTATTTTAACATAAACAACAGGCGTACCAACAATGGGTCTATGTTTATATTTAGCATTAGGTTTAGCAATTATAGCAGCTTCATTACAAAATTGAATAACATGCCCATCAATATTATCAACCAAGAGATCCTTAACCATAGAAATACTATGCTCAACTTTAATTTGCTTACGGGGTGTAGGTCTTCTAGCACAGCTCTTACGAACTAAGGTTGAAGCTTTAGCATGATCCTTTATTCTAACAAGGAAAGGTGGTTTCTCAATATAAGTAGTGGGAATAACAGGATCAACATTATAAGTAATAGTTTTCTCTTCAACTTTAATAGGTTCAACTACTTTCACTTCAATGGTAGGATGATATTTAAACCACTTCTCCTGAGGGACATCAACATGAGCAGCAAAAGATTCACAAAAAGAAGCTACTATCTTAGAGTCAAGTCCATATTTACTGCTAAATTCACAAATAGCATTGGTGTCCACGAAAGATTTAACACAATCAAATTTAAGGTTCCTACCTGACTCCTTACCTTCATCGAGGTACCAATCTTCAGAGTTGCATTTAATTCTTTCCAATAAATCCCAATACGAGAAAGTATCGAGCATGGATTGATCATTACGAGAAAGCCGAGCATTAAAATTCTGAATAATAATTTCCCTCGAGAGCTCATGATTGGGGCATGAATATAACATTCACTTAAGCCTCCCCCAAGCTTGAGCGTTTCTTTGTCCTTCACAAGGCCAAAAATGATAAATATAATTCCAATCATGATGAACTAGATGCATCGGATAGAACTTCTGATGAAATTCCAACTTTAATCGGTTGTAGCTGCATGATCCAATATCATCACATAGCTTATACCATGTCAATACCTTTTCCTTCAAAGATAAATGAAAGAACTTATTCTTATGGTGATCCTCAGGCAGACCTGCAAACTTAAATAATCTGCAAACTTCATTCACATAGATTAGATGTAAATCAGGCTGTAGTGTTCCATCTCCCGCGTAAGGATTAGCCAGCAGTTTCTCTATCATACCCGAAGGAATTTCATAATAAATAATTTCAGTAGGTTCAATAGGTCGAGGGACAACTCTTTGTGTTTCTGGTCGAGGTGAAGATACCCCGAACAAGCCCCTCAAAGGATTACTTTCCATAGTAACAAGTGACAGTAAATTTCAGCACACTATATAAATTTTTCCTTACCAAATTAAACTTACCAAAGGCCCTTCACACCCCGGCAACGGCGCCAGAAAAGAGTCTAGATGACCCACAAGTATAGGGGATCTATCGTAGTACTTTCAATAAGCAAGAGTGTCGAACCCAACGAGGAGCAGAAGGAAATGACAAGCGGTTTCTAGTAAGGTATTCTCTGCAAACACAGAAATTATCGGTGACAGATAGTTTTGTCATAAGATAATTCGTAATGAGTAACAAGAAACAAGTGTAGGAAAGGTGCAGAAAGGTAGCCGAATCCTTTGTGTAGCAAAGGACAGGCCTGGACAAACTCTTATATAAAGCAAAGCGCTCCCGAGGACACATGGGAATTTATGTCAAGCTAGTTTTCTTCATGCTCATTTGATTCGTGTTCGTTACTTTGATAATTTGATATGTGGGTGGACCGGTGCTTGGGTGCTGACCTTAATTGGACAAACCTCTCCCTTATGATTAACCCCTATCGCAAGCATCCGCAACTACGAAATAAGAATTAAGGTAAACCTAACCATAGCATGAAACATATGGATCCAAATGAGCCCCTTACGAAGCAACACATAAACTAGGGTTTAAGATTCTGTCACTCTAGCAACCCATCATATACTTATTAATTCCCAATGCCTTCCCCTAGGCCCAAATAATGGTGAAGTGTTATGTAGTCGACGTTCACATAATACCACTAGAGGAGAGACAACATACATCTCATGAAAATATCGAACGAATACCAAATTCACATGATTACTTGCAATGAGACTTATCCCATGTCCTTGGGAACAAATGTAACTACTCACGAAACATGTTCATGTTCAAGATCAGAGGAGTATTAATTGTCATAAATGATCTTAACATATGATCTTCCACCAAGTAAACCAACTTGCATCAACTACAAGGAGTAATCTGTTGGGGAACGTCGCATGGGAAACAAAAAATTTCCTACGCACACGCAAACCTATCCATGGTGATAAGCATCTACGAGAGGGAGAGTGGATCCACATACCCTTGTAGATCGCTAAGCGGGAAACGTTAAGAAACGCAGTTGGTGTAGTCGAACATCTTCGCGATCCAAATCGCCGAGCGTCCCGCGATCTCATCACGATCCGTCCCGCGATCCAATCACGATCCGTCCCGTGAACTCATCACGATCCGTCCCGCGATCTCATCACAATCCGTCTCACGATCTTGATCACGATCTGTCCCGCGAACTCATCACGATCCGTTCCGCGATCTCATCATGACCCGTCTCGTGATCTCGATCACGGTCCTTCCGATCTAGCGCCGAACGGACGACACCTCCGCGTTCAGCACACGTGCAGCTTGATGACGATCTCCACCGTCTTGATCCAGCAAGAGGAGGTGGAGAGGAGAGAGAGTTCACCGGCAGTGTGACGGTGCTCTGGTGATGGTGGTGGAGCAATTCCGGCAGGGCTTCGCCTAAGCGCTGCAGAAAACCGATCTAGAGGAGAAACTATGCACCGGTGGAACGGGTAGCACGTGGCCGGAAATTCTGTCCAAAAACCACCCAATCCACTAGTATATATAGTAGGAGAGGAGAGGAGAGGTAGCCAAGGCCTTTGGGTCGGCCGAAATAGGAGGTGGGAGCAATCCTACTTCACCTCCAATCCTAGTTGGATTAGGATTGCCTCCTATTGGCTGATTTTCCACTTTTTGCTTTAGGACTTTCTCTCCTGCGCCATGGGCCTTTGTAGCTGTTTTCCCAGCCCACTAAGGGCTGGTTATTATTCTCCCACAGCACATGGACCTCTTGGGGTCGAAATACCCCTCCCGGAGGTCCCCCAGTACACTACCGACACTCGCGGTACAGTACCGATACTCCCGGTACACTACCGATGAGCCCGAAACTTTTCCGGAAACCAAACTGGGACTTCCTATATATGAATCTTTACCTCCGGACCATTCCGGAGCTCCTCGTGATGTCCGGGATGTCATCCGGGACTCCGAACAACCTTCGGTCACCACCATACATAACTCTACACTACCGAAACGTCACCGAACCTTAAGTGTGCAGACCCTGCGGGTTCGAGAACTATGTAGACATGACCGAGACACCTCTACAGTCAATAAACAATGGCGGGACCTGGACGTCCACATTGGTTCCTACATATTCTACGAAGATCTTTATCAGTCGAACCTCTATGTCAAGGATTCAGTTAATCCCGTATAACGTTCCCTTTGTTCTTCGGTATGTTACTTGCCCGAGATTCGATCGTCGGTATCTCCATACCTAGTTCAACCTCGTACCGGCAAGTCTCTTTACTCGTTCCATAATATAAGATCCCGCAACTAACAATTAGTCACATTGCTTGCAAGGCTCATTGTGATGTTGTATTATCGAGTAAGCCCTGAGATACCTCTCTGTCACACGGAGTAACAAATCCCAGTCTCGATCCATGCCAACTCAACACACACCATCGGAGATACCTGTAGAGCACCTTTATAGTCACCCAGTTACGTTGTGACGTTTGATACACACAAGGCACTTCGCCGATATCCGTGAGTTGCATGATCTCATGGTCATAGGAACATATACTTGACATGCAGAAAACAGTAGCAATAAACTGACATGATCATATGCTATGTTTGTAGTTTGGGTCTTATCCATCACATCATTCTCCTAATGATGTGATCCCGTTATCAAATGACATCTCATGTCCATGGCTAGGAAACCTTAACCATCCTGTGATCAACGCGCTAGTCCATTAGAGGCATACTAGGGACATGGTTTTGTCTATGTATCCACACATGCATTTAAGTCTCTGATCAATACAATTATAGCATGGATAATAAAAGATTATCATGAACAAGGAAATATGATAATAACTAATTTATTATTGCCTCTAGGGCATATTTCCAACAGTCTCCCACTTGCACTAGCGTCAATAATCTAGTTCACATCACCATGTGATTCGCATTGTTATGAATCTAACACCCAATGAGTTTTGGGGCTCGATCATGCTTTGCATGTGAGAGAGGTCTTATAGTCAACGGGTCTGCGATATTCAGATCCATGTGTACTTTGCAAATCTCTATGTCAAACCGTAAACACTGCTACCACACTCCACTTGGTACTATTTCCAAATGGCTGCTCCACTATACGTATCCAGATTGCTACTACTAGTCATCCGGATAGGTGTTAAAGCTTGCATCGACGTAACTCTTTACGACGAACTCTTTATCACCTCCACAATCAAGAAACATTTCCTTAGTCGTCTGGTTACTAAGGATAATTCCGACCGCTGTCCAGTGATCCACTCCTAGACCACTCTTGTACCCCTTGACAGACTCATGGCAAGGCACACATAGGTGCGGTACACAGCATGGCATAATATAGAGCCTATGGCTAAGGCATAGGGGACGACGTTCGTCCTTTCTCTTTCTTCTACCGTTGTCGAGCTTTGAGTCTCACTCAACTTCATACCTTACAAATCAAACGAGAACTATTTCTCTGGCTGATCCATTTTGAACTCTTTCAAAATCTTGTCAAGGTATACACTCATTGAAAGTCTCATCAAGCATCTTGATCTATCTCTATAGATTTTGATGCTCAACAATTAGGTAGCTTTATCCAGGTCTTCCTTTGAAAATCACTTTCCAAATGACCATTTTATGCTTTCCAGAAACTCTACATTATTTCTGATCAACAATATGTCATCCACATATACTTATCAGAAATTCTATAGTGCTCCCACTCACTTTATTGCAAATACAAGTTTCTCGTAAACTTTGTATAAACATCAAAACTTTGATCACCTCATCAAAGCGTATATTCCAACTCCGAGATGCTTGCTTCAGTCCATGGAAGGATCACGGAAGCTTGCACACCTTTTAGCATCCTTAGGCCCGACAAAACCTTCTGGCTGTATCACATACAACCTTTCCTCAAGTAAACCGTTAAGGAAACGATGTTTTGACATCCATCTGCCAGATTTCATAATTGAAAACACAGCAACTGCTAACATAATTCCAACATACTTTAGCACCACTACGAGTGAGAAAGTCTCATCGTAGTCAACTCCTTGAACTTGTCACAAACATCTTTCCAACAAGTCGAGCTTTAAAAATAGTGTCATTCACCATCAGTGTTTGTCTTCATTTTAAAGATCCATTTGTACTCAACGACCTACTGTCCAACGAGCAAGTCTACCAAAGTCTACACTTGGTTTTCATACATGGATCCTATCTCGGATTTCATGGCCTGTAACCATTTGTCGGAATCCGGGCCCATCATTGCTTCTCCATAGCTCGTAGGTTCATCGTTGTCCAACAACATGATCTCCAAGACAGAGTTGTCGTACCACTTAGGAGCAGTACACATCCTTGTCGACCTACGAAGTTCGATAGTAACTTGATCCTGATGCTTCATGATCATCATCATTAACTTCCTGTTCAACTAACGTAAGCTTCAGAGAAACATCTTTCTGCGCTGCGCTACTCTCTGGTTGAACAAAGGTTTAACAACCTCATCAAGTTCTATCTTCCTCCCACTCAATTCTTTTGAGAGAAACATTTCCTCGAGAAAGGATCCATTTAAGCAACAAACATTTTGCACTAGGATCTGAGATTGAAGGTTCACCCAACTGATCTTAGGGTATTCTATGAAGATGCAATTTGTCCGCCTTGGGTTCGACCTCATTAGGTGAAAACATTTTCCACACAAGTGTCACATCCCAAAATATTAAGAAATGACAGCTTAGGTTTCTATAAAACCATAATTCACATGGTGTCATCTCAACGGATTTAGATGGTGCCCTATTTAAAGTGAATGTAGTTGTCTCTAATGCATAACCCCAAAATTATAGTAGTAAAACGACAAGAGACATCATATTACGCACCATGTCCAATAGAGCATAACTATGATGTTCGGACACACCATCACACTATGGTGTTCCAGGTGGCGTTTAGTTGTGAAACAACTTTCACATTGTCTTAAGTTGTATGCCAAACTCGTGACTCAAATATTCACCTCCACGATCATATCGCAGTCATTTTTATCTTCTTGTCACAATGATCTTTAAACTTCACTCTGAATTTGCTTGACCCTTTCAAACGATTCAGACTTGTGTTTCATTAAGTAAATATACACTATATCTACTCAAATCATCAGTGAAGGTAAGAAAATAACGATATCCACTGGACGCTACAAGACTCACTAGATTGCATACATCAACATGTATCATTTCCAATGAATCACTTGCCCGCTCCATCCAACGGGGTCCTTTAGTCATCTTGCCCAAGAGGCATGGTTCGCATGTCTCAACCGATTCGAAATCGAATGAGTCCAAATATCCATCAGCATGGAGTTTCTACATGCGCTTTATACCAATATGACATTTAGCGGCAGTGCCACAAGTATGTGGTACTATCATTATTAACTTTGTGTATTTTGATCTCAATGTTATGAACATGTGTAATACTACGATCAAGATTTCAACAAACCATTCTCACTGGGTGCATGACCATTGAAGGTATTATTCATGTAAACAGAATAACCATTATTCTCTAACTTAAATGAATAACCGTATTGCAATAAACATGATCTAATCATGTTCATGCTCAACGCAAAACACCAAATAACATTTATTTAGGTTCGTCACTAATCCTTAAGGTAGAGAGAGCGTGCGATGTTGATCACATCAACCTTGGAAACACTTCCAACACATATCGTCACCTCACCCTTAGCTGGTTCTCTGTTTATTCCGTAGCTTTTATTTCGAGTTACTAACATTTAGCAACCGAACTGGTATTCAATACCCAGGTGCTACTAAGAGTACTAGCAAGGTACACATCAATAACTCGTATATCAAATATACTTCTGTCGATGTTGCCAGCCTTCTTATCTACCAAGTATCTAGGGTTGTTCCGCTTCAGCGACCTCTCACCTCATAATAGAAGCACTTAGTCTCGGGTTTGAGTTCAACTTTGGGTTGCTTCACTGGAGCAGCAACTGACTTGCTATCCATGAAGTTTCCCTCCTTGCTCTTGCCCTTTTCGAAACTAGTGGTTTGATTAACCATCAACACTTGACGCTCCTTCTTGATTACTACCTTCGCGGTGTCAAACATCACGAATAGCTCAGGGATCAATACTTCTATCCCTGGTTTATTATAGTTCATCACTAAGTTCTAGTAGCTTTAGTGACAGTGACTTGGAGAACTATATCAATCACTATCTTATCTGGAAGATCAACTCCCACTTGATTCAAGCGATTGTAGTACCCAGACAATCTGAGTACATGCTCAACGATTGAGCTATTCTCCTTCATCTTACAGGCAAAGAATCTTGTTGGAGATCTCATATCTCGCAACACAGGCACGAGCCTAAGATCCACAATCTCTGCTCCTAGAACATCTCATATGTTCCATGACGTTCAAAATGTTTCCGAGCCTCAATTCTAAGCCGTAATGCATGACGCACTAAACTATCAAGTAGTCATCGAAACGTGCCTGTCAGATGTTCACAACATCTATAGACGACGCTAGAGGGGGTCGCGCACCGAGCGGTGCATTAAGGACATAAGCCTTCTGTGCAGCAATGAGGACAATCCTCAGATCACGGACCCAGTCCGCAATATTGCTACCAACATCTTTCAACTCTATTTCTCTAGGAACATATAAAAATACAAGGGAGCTACAGCGCGAGCTAGTAATCTACAACATAATTTGCAAAGACACTTTGACTATGTTCATGATAATGAGTTCAATTAAACATATTACTTAAGAACTCCCACTCAAATTGACATCCCTCGGGTCATTCGAGTGATACATGATCCAAATTCACCAACTCAAGTCCAATCATCACGTGAGTTAAGGTGGCTTCAATGGTGAACATCATTATGTTGATCATATCCACTATATGACTCATACTCGACCTTTCGGTCTCTTGTGTTCCGAGGCCATGTCTGTACATGCTAGGCTCGTCAAGTTTAACCTGAGTGTTCTGCGCGTGCAAATCTGGCTTGCACCCATTGTATGTGAACGTAGAGTCTATCACACCCGATTATCACGTGGTGTCTCAACACGACGAACTTTCGCAACGGTGCACACTCGAGGAGAACACACTTTATCTTGAAATTAAGTGAGGGATCACCTTATAATGCTACCGTCGTCCTAAGAAAAACAAGGTGCATAAAAAGGATTAACATCACATGCAAATCATAAGTGACATGATATGGCCATGAACTTGTGCTTTTGATCTCCATCTAGAAAGCACCGGCATGATCTCCGTCGTCACCGACATGACACCATGATCTCCATCAACGTGTCGCCATCGGGGTTGTCACGCCCTGCATGCTTCTACTACTATTGCTACCGTAGCGATAAAGTAAAGCATTACATAGCGCTTAATGATTGACACGCAGGTCATACAATAATTAAAGACAACCCTATGGCTCCTGCCGGTTGCCGTACTCATCGACATGCAAGTCGTGATAATCTATACATCACATGATCATCTCATACATCACATATATCACATCATGTAATTGGCCATATCATATCACAACATACCCTGCAAAAACAAGTTAGACATCCTCTAATTATTGTTGCAAGTTTTACGTGGCTGCTACGGGTATCTAGCAAGAACGATTCTCACGTACGCATAAACCACAATGGTGATACATAGATTGCTTTTCAACCTTCTCAAGGACCGCCTTTGTCGGATCCGATCCAACTAAAGTGAGAGAAACTGTCACCCCCAAGCCATCTAAGCAACAAGTTGCATCGAGGGAACCGGTCTCTCGTAAGCGTACGAGTAATGTTGGTCCGGGCTGCTTCATCTCACAATCCCGCTGAACCAAAATCCGACCAAGGGAGGAAGCAATCTAAGAATCAACACCCACAAACCTTTTGTGTTCTACTCGAGATCTCATCGAACCATCAACCTAGCTCATGATGCCACTGTTGGGGAACGTCGCATGGGAAACAAAAAATTTCCTACGCACACACAAACCTATCCATGGTGATGAGCATCTACGAGAGGGAGAGTAGATCTACATACCCTTGTAGATCACTAAGCGGGAAGCGTTAAGAAACACGGTTGGTGTAGTCGAACATCTTCGCGATCCAAATCGCCGAGCGTCCCGCGATCTCATCACGATCCGTCCCGCGATCCAATCACGATCCGTCCCGTGAACTCATCACGATCCGTCCCGCGATCTCATCACCATCCGTCTCACGATCTTGATCACGATCTGTCCCGCGAACTCATCACGATCCGTTCCGCGATCTCATCACGACCCGTCTCGTGATCTCGATCACGGTCCTTCCGATCTAGCGCCGAACGGACGACACCTCCACGTTCAGCACACGTGCAGCTTGATGACGATCTCCACCGTCTTGATCCAGCAAGAGGAGGTGGAGAGGAGAGAGAGTTCACCGGCAGCGTGACGGTGCTCTGGTGATGGTGGTGGAGCAATTCCGGCAGGGCTTCGCCTAAGCGCTGCAGAAAACCGATCTAGAGGAGAAACTATGCACCGGTGGAACGGGTAGCACGTGGCCGGAAATTCTGTCCAAAAACCACCCAATCCACTAGTATATATAGGAGGAGAGGAGAGGAGAGGCAGCCAAGGCCTTTGGGTCGGCCGAAATAGGAGGTGGGAGCAATCCTACTTCACCTCCAATCCTAGTTGGATTAGGATTGCCTCCTATTGGCTGATTTTCCACTTTTTGCTTTAGGACTTTCTCTCCTGCGCCATGGGCCTTTGTGGCTGTTTTCCCAGCCCACTAAGGGCTGGTTATTATTCTACCACAGCCCATGGACCTCTTGGGGTCCAAATACCCCTCCCGGAGGTCCCCCGGTACACTACCGGCACTCCCGGTACACTACCGATACTCCCGGTACACTACCGATGAGCCCGAAACTTTTCCGGAAACCAAACTGGGACTTTCTATATATGAATCTTTACCTCTGGACCATTCCGGAGCTCCTCGTGACGTCCGGGATCTCATCCGGGACTCCGAACAACCTTCGGTCACCACCATACATAACTCTACACTACCGAAACGTCACCGAACCTTAAGTGTGCAGACCCTGTGGGTTCGAGAACTATGTAGACATGACCGAGACACCTCTACAGTCAATAACCAATGGCGGGACCTGGACGTCCACATTGGTTCCTACATATTCTACGAAGATCTTTATCGGTCGAACCTCTATGTCAAGGATTCAGTTAATCCCGTATAACGTTCCCTTTGTTCTTCGGTATGTTACTTGCCCGAGATTCGATCGTCGGTATCTCCATACCTAGTTCAACCTCGTTACCGGAAAGTCTCTTTACTCGTTCCATAATACAAGATCCCGCCACTAACAATTAGTCACATTGCTTGCAAGGCTCATTGTGATGTTGTATTACCGAGTGGGCCCTGAGATACCTCTCCGTCACACGGAGTAACAAATCCCAGTCTTGATCCATGCCAACTCAACACACACCATCGGAGATACCTGTAGAGCACCTTTATAGTCACCCAGTTACGTTGCGACGTTTGATACACACAAGGCACTCCGCCGATATCCGTGAGTTTCATGATCTCATGGTCATAGGAACATATCCTTGACATGCAGAAAACAGTAGCAATAAACTAACACGATCATATGCTATGTTTGTAGTTTGGGTCTTATCCATCACATCATTATCGTAATGATGTGATCCCGTTATCAAATGACATCTCATGTCCATGGCTAGGAAACCTTAACCATCCTTTGATCAACAAGCTAGTCCATTAGAGGCATACTAGGGACATGGTTTTGTCTATGTATCCACACATGCATTTAAGTCTCCGATCAATACAATTATAGCATGGATAATAAGCGATTATCATGAACAAGGAAATATGATAATAACTAATTTATTATTGCCTCTAGGGCACATTTCCAACATAATCAGCACTACTAGCAACGCACAGGTACCAATCTGAGTTGTTGAGACAAAGATCGGATACAACAGATGAACTAGGGTTTGGAGAGGAGATGGTGCTGGTAAAGATGTTGATGTATATTGACACCCCCTCGATGAGAGGATGTTGGTGATGACGATGGATTCGATTTCCCCCTCCGGGAGGGAAGTTCCCCCGGCAGAACAGCCCTATCGGAGCTCTAGATTGGTTCTGCCCTAGTTCCGCCTCGAGACGGCGGCGCTTCGTCCCGAAACCTCTCTTGTACTTTATTTTTTCCAAGTCAAATCGCTTAATATAGGAGAAGATGGGTGTCGGAGGAGCCACAGGGGCCCCACAAGCCTGCTAGGCGCGGCCAGGGGGTGGCCACGCCTAGCAGGCTTGTGGCCTGCAGGTGGCCCCCCTCTGGTTGATTCTTGAGCTAGTATTTTTTATTAATTCAAAAAATATTCTCCGTAAATTTTCAGGACTTTTGGAGTTGTGCAGAATAGGTATCTTAGATTTGCTCCTTTTCCAGTCCAGAATTCCAGCTGCCGGCATTCTCCCTCTTCATGTAAACCTTGTAAAATAAGAGAGAAAAGGCATAAGTATTGTACCATAACATGTAATAACATCCCATAATGCAATACATATCAATATAAAACCATGATGCAAAATGGACATATCATATAGCAGCGGAAATTAAAGACAAGGACATGTAGTAGAGGGTAGGCAGGAAGATCAAACGCAATTTGGAGACACGTTGATTTTTTCTCGTGGTTCTGATAGGTGGCGCTATCATACATCCACGTTTATGAAGTCTTCAACCCACGGAGGGTAACGGTCACGAGAGTCCACGGAGGCTCCACCCACGAAGGGTCCACGAAGTAGCAACCTTGACTATTCCATGATGGCCTACGTCCACGGAGGACTATCCTTACTCGAGGAAGATCTTCACGAAGTAGGCAATGTCCTTGCCCTTACAAACCTCTTGGTTCAAATCCACAACACGAAGTAGGAGGCTCCCAAGCGACACCTAACCAATCTAGGAGGCACCACCCTCCAAAAGGTAATAGGCTCGATGATGATGATGAACTCCTTGCTCTTGTGCTTCAAGATGATAGTCTCCTCAAGACTAAATCACTCACTCACAGATTTGGCTATGGTGGAAGAGATTGATTGGATGGAAAGCAACTTGGGGAGGCTAGAGATCAAGATTCATATGGTTGGAATGGAATGGTTTGATATCAACACATGAGTAGGTGGCTCTCTCTCAGAAAATATGATGGGGCAAGGATGGAATAATTCTGAGTGCTTCACTTTCGAATAGGTGGTGGTGGATAGGTATATATAGGCATCCCCAAAAATCCAACCGTTACACCTAAAGTGACCAACTCGGTGACACTGAAGTATAAAACTCGGTGGTACCTAAGTGACCAAAAGGCAGCAACTTTTGAATCTCGGTGAGACCGATATATAAATTTCGGAGGTACCGATTAGGTAACCAACGGTGAGATTGCGCAACTCGGTGACACCAATCCAACAAACTCGGTGAAACCAATTTTGTGAATCAAGGTAACAGAGAGTTGGCAACCCAAACTCGGCGGCACCGATTGGAATTGGTTGCACCGATGTGCTATGGTTTGGCATGGGTCTGTCTGACTTTGGGAATCGGTGGCACCGAGTGGAAATTGTTGGTTGCACCTATTTTGGATATTTGGCATTGGATAGAATTTTGTGGAATAGCTTGTGGGTGTTTTTTGGTGACTATCTGAAAGTGCAATCATGCCCTTACATCATATTTTGATGTTGATGACACTATACATGTAGGGGACTAACTATGTTCGTCAAGTGAATCTCAGGTGTTAGTCCCCGGGTTATCAAAAGGGTGTGGATCATGAACAAATGAAGTTAACCTTACTCAAGGAAGAAGTATCAAGAAGATTGCGTATTTGTTTTTTTCTTGAGTATAGGATCCCGCACTATTAAGAGGGGATCGATAGGGTCAATAAAAGACTTGCTCATGCCACTATATCCCACCATCAAAGTTTGTTTGGATCTATGAATTTCTCCCTTGGTTATGCCTCTGCCTCTGGGGTTGCCGGATGTCTAGGCTGCAAGCCGGATGTTCGGGCCCTATTGCCATGCCAGATGTCCGGGCTCCATCCCGGATGTCCGACCACTACTACCCGTGAAACCAAGGTTCTGTATAACCATTCTATGGACACACTGGATGCCTGGCCATCTGCCGGATGTTTAGGCTTTTCTGGCATGCCGGATGTCCGGGATTGGCCCTGGATATGTGGGCCCTCTGTTTTAGCCTCTGACCTACCCTGTTTTCCATATACCTTGCCAGGCCGGATGTCCGGCCTCTAGCCTGGATGTCTGGCCTACCCGGTCACTTACACTAGAACGGTCACCTGTGCTCCCACAGTATATATCTCTCTCTTCCCCCATTGGAGAGGCTTGACCATTCACTTTGAGCTTACCCAAGAACACATTTCACTCTCCCTCACTCTCACACACCAAATCTTAGATCCCCAAGGGATTCGAAAGCATTTGAGAGAAGTTGTCCACCCAAGTGATAGATTCACTCCTTCCCCTTCCTTGCACCAAAGGAATTCATGATTTGAGCAAGTCTTGAGCTTTTTCCCCATCGTTCTTGTTACCCTTGGAGGTTGGAGACTCCTAGGCGGTAGGAGTCATTCGGAGAGGAATCAAACGTTGTGATTACCCCCCGGAATGTTTGTGAGGGTTTGGAGGCCACCTAAAGGTCTACCACTAGTGGTTGGGAATCGCCTTCTTGGTGATATCTCAAGGAGATAATAGGCTGAGCCTTCGTGGCGTTGGTGTGCCTTCATGGTAACATCCACCTCTCTGAACAGTGACGTAGCTTCCCTCCAAGGAAGTAAACATCGGCATACATCCTCGTCTCTCGAAGTTGTGGTTATTCCTAACCCTAACTTCCTACTTGTGGTTACTTGTCTCTTAGTCATTACTTATATCTTATTGTGCTTGCTTACTTACCTACTTGTTGTTCTAGCTTACCTTTCTTAGTATCCTACTTGCAATTGTTAGGCTCACTTTCATATTCCGCATTATTTCCTAAAATTTCTAAGTAACAATGTAATTGTACCTATTCATCCCCCCTCTAGGTCCATCTCAATCCTTTCAATTGGTATCAGAGCCTCATGCTCTATTCTTGTGGCTTAACCGCCCTAGAGCAAGATGAACCCCGATGGGACTCCCCTTGTTGCGGATCCGAAGAGTATGGGCGCGGCTTCTACGGAAGTTAAGTCCTTCACTTCTGAGGATCTGGAACGAGCGCTTGCTAAGCAAGGAGGAGCATGATGCTTCTCTTGAGGCCTTGGTCCAAATGAGTCTAGCCACACTAACCACGATGCTTGCACCACTTTCTGGTGGTGCGACATCAAGGCCAGCTGTGCCTACTCCTTCACTTGGTCAACAAACTTCTAGTAATGAACACTCTAGTGTTCCTTGGCTTTATGCAAGACCTCAAATAGAGAAACCAAATTACATACCACAAGGAAAACCTCCTTTACTTGATGACACTACCATGCTCTTGCCCCGTATCATCACCAAATGGTGTGGGACATAAGACAACACCATGGATTCAAGGAAATGACTCCATATGACATCATATCCACTTTCCAACTCTTTGAAGAGTCAAAGGCAAATGCTACAAAACATCCATGCATGGTACCTCAACATCAAAAATCAATCTTGCATTGAAGGCCAAGCATGTATATGAAGAAGAGCAAAGTGAAGAATAAGAAGATGATGATGAGGATGAAGATGGTGATGAGATTGAATTCGATGGTAGCCCTTCATATGAAGACATTGCCCTCTTTGTCAAGAAGTTTAGCGCGGGAAAAATTCAAAGGAAGATTCCAGAAGAAGAAAGTGAGAACATGTTACAACTGTGAAGAAACAAACCACTTCTCCGATGATTGCCCCTATGAGAAGAAAGAAGATAAACCAAGGTTTACCAATACCTTTCCCAAGAAAAATTTACCAAACCCTTTGAACTCAAAGCTCAACAAGAGAGATGGGAAAGGAATGGTTGCTCATGAAGAATCCAATCCGGATGATGTTAGTGGTGTTGCCGGAGTTTCTCAAGATTCTAAAAACACTTTGAGGCTAGTCAACAAGAGTGGTGATGTTGTCACCTACAACTATATGAAAGACTACAAGGGCAACGCTCACAAGTTCCTAATGGCAAAGGTCGTGGTAGAAGATGGAGAGGACCAAAACTCTCCTGACAAGGTCAAGGTAACCCCATGATCAAATCCTCCTATCCTCACTCCTCTTACTCCTAGTGATGAGTACCTTGATGCGGAGGATAATCATGATGATAATGATATAGATGACCCCATGTTTGCTAAATTAAATAAGGTCATGTGCTCCCTCAAAGGAAAGAAGCTCACTATGTTTCTTATGCTTATGGAGGTGGTGGGTAAGCACACCGTCACCATTAAGGAACTCCAAACCCTCGTAAACGAGGAAAAGGAAAAATATGAAATCCTTGAGTGGAAAGTCCAATATGAGGGAGCACGAAATGATGAACTATGCTTGGAAATTGGTGCAAACATTGATGTTCATACTAAAGATCTTGCCTGCTTCAAAAATGTTCAGGACTCTTGTGTAGAGTTGATGAATGATAGAAGTAAGCTTGTGAAGTCTCATGCTTCTCTATCTAAGGATTGTGATCTCCTATCCATGTCCCTCAAGACTAAGGAAGAAGAGCTCACCCTTCTTACAAAGAGTTTTAAGACACTCAAGCTAACTTATCTTGAAACTCTAGCCAAGGCTTAATCTTCTCCTATTATCAATGTCGATACTTGTACTACTAACTCTAGTAGTGATCTAGCATCTATTCTTGAGGAGAATCGCTTTCTCAAGGCTCAAATTGAGAAAGGTCTCATGACATGTGATCAAGGACAAAAGAACCTTAATGAGGTATCGAGACAACACAATGAGGTGTTTGCCAAAGAGGGGCTCGGGTTTGATCCAAGCACAATCAAGAAGAAGACGTCTAATCAAAAGTGCACCAACCCTCTAAAAGAAACATTTGTATGAGAAGGGCACAAGGAGAAAGGTAAGGTTGTTAGTGGGAAGGCCACAAGGGGCATGCCCACTCTCAACAAGCCAAAAGAGTTCATGCCTCCATCCTATGTACTTCATAAGACTAAGGATGGAGAACTTTATGCAAAAAAAATTCGTCCTTGAAATGCATTCCTATTCTATGATATTTGGGTCCCTAAGACCCTTGTGACTAACTTGAGAGGTCCCATTGTAAAATGGGTGCCTCTAATCAGGTCATAATTGTGTGTAGGTTGCTTTCTCCGATGGAGTAAAATGGGTGATTGATAGTGGATGCACAAATCATATGACCGGAGATAGCGAATTGCTCTACGATTTCATGGAAGCTATTCAACCATTTATGAGCATTATGTTTGGTGGAGGATCAAAAGGACAGGTAATCCGATTGGGCAAGGTGTCTATCACAAATGACATGTCTCTTGCAAATGTCATGCTTGTTCAATCCTTTAAATATCACTTGCTTTCTGTTTGCCAATTGGCTTCTGTTGGTTCTGATACACTCTTTGGACTAACGGATGTGAAAGTCTTTAAGAGAGATACCCTCAAAGTGGGCTTTGTTGGAGAGTTGGATGGCAACCTTTACACGCTTGATTTCTCGAAAGAGAGCACATTCCATGCAACTTGTCTAATGGCCAAGGCCGATAAGGGCTGGCTATGGCATCGCCGGCTAGCCCATGTCGGCATGAGAAATATTCAAGATCTCTTAAATGGTAATCACATCCTTTGACTAACCAATGTATCATTTGAGAAAGATCGTGTGTGTAGTGCATGCATAGCAGGGAAGCAACATCAATCAAAACACCCACCCAAGAATGTTGTATCTACCTCAAAGCCTCTAGAGCTCCTTCATGTGGATCTCTTTGGGCATCCTTCATGGGCCAGTCTTGGTGGGAAAAAATATGAACTTGTTATTGTTGATGATTACTCAAGATATACATGGGTGTTTTTCCTCAAGTCCAAGGACGAGACAGAGAGCACTTTCATTGATTTTGCCAAGCAAGCACAACGAAAGTTTGCCGAAGAAATCTTGGCAATAAGATATGATAATGGCTCTAAGTTCAAGAACTACACCTTGGAAGGATTTCTTAGTGATGAAGGGATTGAGCATCAATATTCTGCACCATACACGCCACAACAAAATGGTGTTGCAAAAAGGAAGAATCGTACACTTGTAGAGATGGCAAGGTCCATGTTGGATGAGTACAAGTCACCACATAGTTTTTGGGCCGAGGCTGTCAACACCGCATGCCATGCATCTAACCGGCTCTTCCTCCGCAAAATATTGGAAAAGACACCATATGAGCTTCTAACCGGGAATAAGCCAAATGTGAAGTACTTTCGTGTATTTGGGTGCAAATGTTTCATCCTCAACAAAAGAGAATGGTTAGGAATGTTTCAATCCAAAACAACTAAGGGAATTTTTGTTGGTTATGGATCAAACTCTCACGCCTATAGAGTCTACAACAAATCCAATGGACGTGTTGTAGAAACTTGTGATGTGGTGTTTGATGAATTTAATGGCTCCCATGGGGAGCAAGTTGATCTAAGTGATGTAGGTAAAGGAGATTCGCCTCAAGATATTTTGTCCATGGGCGTTGGTTCTCTTCTTCCCATGGAACAAGAACCTCATCATGATGAATAAGAAAATGAAAGTTTCACACATCATCAAACCACTTCAACAACCATACCTCCACAAGCTCCTATTGCTCAAACAATGCCCTTACTTCAAGAACAAGAAGATGATCAAGTTCCTATTCAAGAACAAGATCATCATCAAGGGCAAGAACAAGAAAGTGCAATCATTAATGATGAACCTCAACAAATGCAATATGAAGAAGAAGATTTTCCACCACACACTAATGATCCATATGTTGAGGATGTGGATGATGGACATGAAGTTGAACCTCGTGAAACCCTAACCTCCATCATGCCTCAAGTGGTTAGTCGTGCTGATGTTAACAAAATCCTCACCGGCATATAAAAAGGTAGAATCACTCGTAAACATTTGACAAACTTTTGTTCTCACTTCTTGTTTGTGTCTAGTGTTGAGCCTCTCAAGGTACAAGATGCATTGATTGACAACGATTGTCTAGTTGGCATGCAAGAAGAGTTGAACAGTTTTGAACGTAATCAAGTATGGTCATTAGTCGAGAGGCCAACTACGGAGCACAATGTCATTGGAACAAAATGGATTTTCAAGAACAAGCAAGATGATAATGGTGTAATCATCTGTAACAAGGCAAGGGTAGTGGCACAAGGGTACTCACAAGTTGAAGGTTTGGACTTTGGTGAGACCTTCGCCCCCGTTGCCCGTCTTGAATCTATTCGCATCTTACTTGCTTATGCTGCTTTCAATGGTTTTATATTACATCAAATGGATGTGAAGAGTGATTTTCTTAACGGTCCTCTACAAGAAGAAGTATATGTATCACAACTACCTGGGTTCGTTGATCCCTATCGCAAAGACTATGTGTATAAACTTCATAAGCCTTTTATGGCCTCAAACAAGCACCTCGTGCTTGGTGTGATCATCTTAAGAAGTTTTTACTCGATGATGGTTTTGTGAGAGGGGTGATCGATCCCAATCTTTTTACTAAGAGGGACAAGGGTGATTTGATCTTATGCCAAATCTATGTAGATGATATCATTTTTGGTTCTCCTAACATTCATTTGTGCAAGAAGTTTGCGGACTCCATGACCAAGAACTTTGAGATGTCACTCAATGTGGATTTAAAATTCTTTCTTGGATTCCAAATTCAACAATTTCAAGAAGGAATTTTCTTATCTCAAGAAAAGTACCTCAAGGATATCCTAGAAAAGTTTGGCATGACTGATGCTAGTCCATGTAAGGCACCCATGCCAACCAAAATTGTACTCACTGAAGACACAAACGGTACCCCTTTTGACACATCTAAATACCGCTCTATGATTGGTTCGTTGCTTTATCTTTATGCATCTAGACCAGACATCATGTTCAGTGTATGCATGTGTGCTAGATTTCAAGCTTCCCCTAGGGAAAGTCACCATGAGGCGGTTAAGCATATTCTTAGATACCTTGTTCACACCCCTAAGTTGGGTCTATGGTACCCCAAGGATGCTAAGTTTGATCTCATTGGGTACACAGATGCGGATTGGGCTGGAGACAAAGTGGATCATAAGTCCACCTCCGGTGCATGTCAATTTCTTGGACGATCCTTGATAAGTAGGTCCTCAAAGAAACAAAATTGTGTTGCTCTCTCCACCGCCAAAGCCGAATACATTGCAACCGCCAGTTATGCAACTCAATTACTATGGATGAGGGAAACTTTGAAGGATTACGGTATCACCAATAGACATGTGCCTCTTCTATGTGATAATGAAAGTGCCCCATCAACATTGCTAAGAATCCCAAAGATCATACCCGCCCCAAGAACATTGACATTAGGTATTATTTCTTGAGGGATCATGTGGAAAAGGGTGACGTTGATATTGCTCATGTTGGTATAGATATGCAACTTGTAGACATTTTCACCAAACCACTGGATGAAGCAAGGTTTTGTCAACTTGGGCATGAACTTGGTATCTTGGAGCTTGACAACATTATGTGAAATCCCGCACCCATGCATGCAATTTACTTCATGTATTGTCTTGATGTAGGCATATATTTAGGGGGAGACATTAACTCATGAATTCTCTCACCCTATGCAATGCATACATAAAACAAACACTCTCAAAGTTATCGCGGTTTTTGAAATATGGTACTTTACAATGATGGGGTCATGACTGTGTACCCAAAGTTCAAATCTTTGTGGCACTATGTCTCATATGCTCAAACATGGTGACTTCGGTCACCGATTGTGGATTGCGTATATGAACCTTTCTTTACCTTTCTATTAATATTCCACATCTTAGTATGGCCTTAGATTATTCAGGTTTTCATCCCTTCCATCTCTAAATCTCCTTGGCGGAGTCTATATCAAAATATCTTACGTTTCCCCTTTGCAAAAACTTCCCCCTACTTGGACTCTCTGTCCAGTTGCCAGACATCCAGCTCCTCCACCGGACATCCGGGCCTTGGCATTTGCTCTCTGGTCTCTAATAGCCGGATATCCTGGCTTGGCCCCAGATGTCCGGGCCGTCGCCAGCAGAGTTTTGCTCTATGGTCTCTGGTAGCCGGATATCCGGGCTTGGCCCCGGATGTCCGGGCTGTCGCCAGCAGAGTTTTGCTCTCTGGTCTCTGTTTGGCGGATATTCGGGCTTGGCCCTGGATGTCCGGACCGTCGCTAGCAGAGTTTTTGCTCTCTGCTCTCTGGTCGCCGGATATCCGGGCTTGGCCCCGGATGTCCAGCCCGTTGCCCGCAAACTCACTAAACGGGGAGAGGGCTCGGGATTTGGGGGCCGTTCCCCATTCTATCCCCATCTAACTCCAACAGCCGCCGCCGCCGGGCTGTGGTCCGACGCTGCCACAGCCATCTCCTCCATCCTCCAGCCCCAATCTCCTGCCCACGTCCTCATATCCTCCCAATCTACACTTCCACCCAATCCATTTTCTGGGTTGTGGTGTGAATCACTCGGGAGGGACCGATTCGTGTGTTGAATTGAGTTTCGGCCGCCCGAGTTCGTCATGGCATGTACCAAGCAACGCGGTCCTCCTCCTTCTTGCCGGGTCAATCGCCGGCAAGGCTCCACCGACTTTGAGGACTAGGCTCGACCTAAGAAGAAGCATACCACCTCTGTCGCGGATTTGTCATGGCAGATGTCCGGATGAATGGACTTAGGATCAGGGCAGATGTCCGGATGAATGGACTTAGGATCAGGGCAGAAGCGTAACTATGTGGTGGCTTTAAGGGGTTGATCAGAATCGAGAGACGTGAGTTTACCCAGGTTCGGCCCCTCCGATGGAGGTAAAAGCCTACGTCCTGCTTGTCTGTTATTGATGATAAAGAAGATCACTCGGTTGAAAGGGTGTAGTTTTGCTACCTCTAATCACGAGAGTCTCTAATCTCTTGTCTATCTAAGACCTGTATGTTGAGATGTCTAAAAACTTGACCCTCTCGGGGTGACCTGCCCCTCCTTATATAAGTTGAAGGGGTGACTTACATGTAGAGTCTAAATCTGATTGAGACTTATCTATTATGACTTCCCATCGTGGGATTCTCTTCATGGTCTTCTGAGTCCCGACCGGCTTAGAAATGGGGACTCATCTTCAGGGACTTACAACCGGAGACTCATGCTTAGGGACTCATCTTCAGGTACTTACAACCGGAGACTCATCTTTGGGGACTCACAACCAAAGACTCATCTTGAGGGACTTACAACCGGAGACTCGGCCCAAGCTGGGTCATAACTGTCACCGGGTTATAATTGTCTCCCGGGTCATACCGCGGGGTATATCCGCGACATTAGACCCCAGGATAGCTTGAATTTATTCATGGTACCCTCCTGAAATGAGAATAGCAAATATGTTAAGTGGTCGGCTTATGAAGTGGCCCTCAGAAATCCGGGTCTTTTCTGCATATGACTGAGTCATCTTGAAAGACGTCTCTCTTGTCATTGTCCATTGAAAAAATATTGGAAATAGAATACCCATATGCCATTGAGTCGGCTTCCACTACTTTGGCTTAATGAAAATCTTGAAAACAAGAAATCCTCACGACGTACATCCAGACCTCCATTGTTGTGAAGCAGGGCAGCTTATCTAAACTCTGGTGGGTTATGATCTTTTGATAACGCCGGGTCATGAATGTTGGTGTTGGGGATATCAACCCAGGGTGAGACCCGACCCGGAAGGTTCCGGGTTAAACTTGACGGTTCATAGCCGGCCCAAGAGTGAGCCGTCAAGACAAAAGGGCCCAAACAGCATAGGGGCTCACAGGATGGGCCGGCGGGGTAGCCCAGATGAGAAGACCCGGGCGTGTAAGCTGCCCGGGGATAATTTGAACAGGATAGGCAAGAGAAGATAGAGGCAGACTTGGATTGTAATGAGAGTCGGCCACAAACTTGTATGACCCGTGGTCTTGACCTCCTATATAAGGGCAAGACCCGGGGCGACTTAGAGATCAGGTTATCAAGAACTAGGTCAAGCTTTAGCTCCCTTGTAATCGATACAACAAGCAATACAAACACAAGCAGGACGTAGGCTGTTACCTCACCTCGAGGGGCCGAACCTGGGTAAACTCATGTCCTTCGTCCCTACAAACCCCTTTGAGTTTATCACGTTAGCGATGGCCTCGAATCCAAGTCCGTTCACCTGGACATCTGCCGTGATAAAACCGCGACAGTTGGCGCCCACCATGGGGCTCGCGGTTGGTGACGTTGAGTTCTCGAAGGGCTCTCTCCTGGGGCTCGAAGGATACGTGGTCGGAAGGATCAGCAAGAGTTGCCATGGCTGGCTCTACATTGACGATGCCGGCTGGGGGCTTGATGCTGAGTCCGTGGAGTATGGATTCCGGGTTCCATTCGACGGGATCCACGTCTTCATCGGAAGGGTTGATGTATCTACAGCCGGGATGGATGTCAGCACCGACGTCATCGAGGGACGGATCTGGAAGCTTCTGGGTCACAGGAAACTTTCGTCTATTCAGAGGGCGAATCTTCAAGTGGAGAAACGGAACCGGTGTACCAGCTCCGCAACGGTGCCCTTGGGGGATACGACAACGTCTGCCTTGAGTCAGATTGCTCTGAGTCGGATGATCTTGAGCTTCCGGTTCATGCTACCGTGTTGATGGTGGGGTCAGCCCCAGGCACGAGTAGTACGGCCACGGGAGCCGCCACCTCGGGTGATAACCCACCACCGACAGCTCAAGTTCTTGTGGATCTGATGGACGAGCTCGTAGATTTAATGGCCACTGAGGTCACACCAGATAACCAAGCGGCTCACAATTTAGAGATCGCAAGGATCAAGGGCCGGATGATAGAGGAACAACAGAGGATGGCTGAGCTAAAGATCTAAATAGAGGAAGAGGCGGAGTGCATCAAGGCAGATGCTTTCCGTCTAGGACTGGAGCAGATATCAGCAGCAGCGGTACATCGGAGGAGGCATCAATCCCGTCTACCAGAGCACTATGAAGCAAGGAACCTCTTCAATACTCCTGGCACGAGGCGAGTAACAGACGTGCCTGAAAGCCGACCGACGGAGCGACCAGGGACTCATACGGCCTGGCGTAACCAAGCTTCACCTGGTGGCTTTCCAACGCCAGCGGGTCATTATTCTAACCCGGCCGAGAATATGGTGGCAGCGGTCACCTGGCCTGAGAAAATTCCTATCCTGAATGAAGCACCCTTTGCAGAGGAAGTGCGGAACACCATCGGGTACCTGAAGACGGCTGTAGCCCAGCAGGAAAAATACACCCACAGCCGGAGCCGTGTTCATTCAACCCCTCTCCCTAGCCGCAGCTTCAGCCGGTGCTACGAGTCACTAGCAGGTTCCAGTAGCAACCGTCACAGAGAGATTCTGACGGGTCGTCGGCCGGGTAGAGACATGTCAGCATTTGTAAACCATGCGGGAAGCCCGCAAGAGGCGCCAGCTAGGCCGGCTTACCAGGAGCCTGCGTCTTCCGCTTCGGTAGGGGCAGGAGTAAACTCCAGGACGGCAGGGCTGCCATGTTTGGCACCGGCTCTGTAGAGCGAACGGCTACCGAAAGAGTTCAAAGGCCCCGCAAGGTCCCGAATTATACCGCTGATTTACCCCCGGAGGCCTGGGTGGAGAGTTATGAACTAGCCATGGAGATGCTGGATGTCAGTGAGGCATTTTATGCCAAGTATTTCATCATGATGCTTGAAGGCCCGGCTCACACGTGGTTAAAGGGGTTACCACCTAATACCATCAATTTGTGGGCGGAGCTCCGAGCCCGGTTCATTAAAAACTTTCAAGGGACGTGCAAGCAGCCTATGACCATTGTGGATCTTGATCACTGTGTCCAACAGGAGAACGAGTCGGCCCATCATTGGGTACGGCGGTTCTCGACAATCATCCACTCCTCGGAGCAGATTACAGCGGCTCAAGCAGTACTGATCTTGGAGAAGAACTGCCACTTTGTCCTTTTGAAGCAGAAACTTGGCTGGCTCAAACTTATGTGTCTGGACATGGGAGAGCTCATGACGGCTCTCATGAAATATGCTGACTCTGACAGCACGAAAGATCCGGGTTCTGATGATGAGAAAGCGGGTCAAGGTAAGAAGGGCAATCAAGGCAAGGGCGCAGTAAACAATGGTAGCTAGAGCAAGCGTAAGAATCTAAAGGCCGGGTCAGAGCTGGTGGCTAATACAAACACCCAGCAGAATTATCCCAAGGGTAATAGGAGGTTCAGACCACACTTTGGCAAGGATATCTCTTCTTCAAACATGGAGGAGTTACTTAAGCGACCTTGTCCAAATCACAGTCTGCCTGATAAGCCGGCAAGCCACACATGGGAGAATTGCAATTTCATGCAGAAGTACAAGCGGTATTTCATGCAACCTAATAATCGAGATGGTGGTCCGCCAGGCCGTTCAGGACATGGCGGATCAGGTGCTGGGTTTGGTCCTGGCGGCTCAGGGTCCAATCATCCGAGACAGGATAATCAAGGAGGACACCAGCCACCTTCTGGCAACAATAGTTAACAACAACAACGTAATCAGTCTGGTTTTCAGAGAAATCTGAAGCAGCTTAGCTCTGGGCAGTACCATGTTTTCATGACCGGTCTCAACAAACGGGACCAGAAGTTATGAAAGCGGGCAGTTAATGCGGTTGCACCGGCTCTTCCGCGGTACTTGAAGTGGTCTGAATATGACATAACTTGGAGCCGAGAAGATCACCCGCCACGGGTCGATGACCCGGGGCTGTTGGCTTGGTTGTAGCCCCCAGGTGGGCGGATATATGGTGAGCAAGGTGCTTATGGATGCCGACACCAATATAAACATACTTTATTATGACACATTCCGACGGATGAAGTAGCTTCACAAGGATTTAAAACCTTCATCCACCGTCTTCCATGGTGTGGTTCCGAGTATGTCGGTGCGTCCGGTGGGCAGGATTTCGTTGGAAGTGGCTTTTGGTGATGAGTACAATTATAGAGTGGAAACCTTGTGGTTTGAAGTGGTCAAGATCAAGAGTCCTTATCATGCGTTGTTTGGACGGCCGGCTTATGCTAAGTTCATGGATAGGCCCTGCTATGTTTACTTGCAGCTCAAGATGCCCAGCTTAAATGGTACCATTACCGTTCATGGTAACCGAAATACGGCTATTAAGTGTGAAGAAGGAGACGCGGCTTACGCAGAGTCCAGTTGCGCCCAGGAGGAACTTAAGTTCTATAAGGAGAATGTTGATCTGGAGGATATGACCCCGCTGAAAAAGCCCACCACAAAGATTGAGCCGCCCCTCAAGTTTTCAGCGGATGATACAAAGACCCTAGATTTCACTCCGGGCGACTCATCTAAGCAGTTCATCATTGGAGCTCACATGGATCCCAAATAGGAAAGTGCGCTCATTGAATTCATCCATGAGAAGCCGGACATCTTCGCATGGAAACCTTCTGACATGCCAGGTGTACCGAGAGAGTTCGCTGAGCACAACCTTAATGTGGATCCAAAGTTTAAGCCGATTAAACAGTTTTTGTGGTGGTTCAATGCGGAGAGGCGCAAGGCTATTGGTGAAGGAGTTGGCCGGCTTTTGGCAGCGGCTTTTATCGTTGAAGTTTTTCACCCAGAATGGTTGGCTAACCCGGTGCTGGTGCTCAAAAAGAATGGCACATGGCGTATGTGTGGACTACACGGACCTTAACAAAGCTTGTCCGGCTGATCCATTTGCTCTCCCTCGTATTGTTCAGATCATTGATGCTACGGCGGGGTGTGAAAGTTTGTGTTTCCTGGATGCGTACTCAGGTTATCATCAAATCAAGATGGCGGTTAAAGACCAGGAGAAGACGACTTTTAATACACCCTTTGGGGCGTTCTGTTATGTCTCTATGCCTTTCGGACTCAAAAGTGCCCAGGCGACATACCAGCGATGCGTGCATAACTGCCTTCACAGTCAGATTGGCCGTAATGTTCATGCTTATGTAGATGACATCGTGGTCAAATCCAGAAAGAAGGAGACTCTCTTGGAGGATTTAAAGGAACTTTTGATAATCTCCAGGTCTATAAGATGATGCTTAACCCGACCAAGTGTGTCTTTGGTGTTCCGGCGGGCAAGCTTTTGGGTTTCCTGGTCTCTGAGCGTGGTATCGAGGTTAACCCAGATAAAATCAAGGCTATTACCTCTCTGGGGGAGCCGGCTTGCATTAATGATGTCCAGCGCTTGGCAGGGCGGATTGCTACGTTGAGCCGGTTCATAAGCCATCCTGGAGAGAAGGCTCTTCCTTTATATCAAATGATGAAGAAGACAGGCAAATTTGTCTGGAGTAAAGCGGCGTGTGAAGCACTTGAGGCGCTTAAAAAACAGCTCACTGAGCCGCCAGTGCTAGCCGCTTCGTTTGAAAAAGTGTCGTTGCTCCTTTATGTGGCGGCTAATAACCGGGTGGTGAGTGCTGCAATCGTGGTAGAACGCAAGAACGCCGGAAAGGAATATCGAGTGCAAAGACCGGTTTATTATATCAGTGAGGTCCTAACAGAGTCTAAGCAAAGGTATCTACATTGGCAGAAGCTGGTATATGGGGTTTTCATGGCCAACCACAAGTTAAAACACTATTTCTTAGGGCACCAGATAACTGTGGTCAGTTCTGCTCCGCTTGGGGATATTATCCAGAATAGAGAAGCCACAGGAAGAATTGCGAAGTGGGCATTGGAACTGGGACACCTCTCAATGTGAAATATGTGTCGCGCACAGCTATGAAGTCCCAAGCCCTTGTGGATTTCATAAATGATTGGACGGAGTGTCAAGCTCCCGAGGAAAAGCCGAATAACACATACCGGACTATACACTTCGATGGATCCAAGCAATTAGAGGGATCACGGGCAGGAGTTGTTCTGACATCCCCCAAGGGTGATAAGTTTTGTTATGTGCTCCGGGTGATGTTCCCCTACACTAACAATGCGGCTGAATATGAAGCTTTGCTTCATGGTCTTCAGTTAGCCAAGGAGATGAATTTCAGCCGAGTGAGGTGCTTGGGTGACTCAAATCTGGTGGCTCAGCAAGTTTCTGGCACATGGGATTCCAAGGACCCGCGGATGGCAGCTTATCGTCAGGCGGTTGATATTATTGGAGGTCACTTCAAGGGATATCAGGTAGATCACATTGATCATCGCAGGAATGAGGCGGCTGATGCCTTATCACGGTTAGGCTCTCAACGAAAGCCGGTGCCACCCAATGTCTTTCTGGACGTCTTATACCATCTGACTGTCAAGATACCTTCAGAAGAAGAGTTGATTGTTCCTGACCCGGAGGCAGAATTAGTGGCGGCTCTGCATGCTATCCCAGATTGGACTATTCCCTATTTGGCTTATTTGACCTGGGGTGAGTTACCCGAGGATGAAGACCTAGCCAGAAAGGTCACCCGGCATTCTAAGTCCATGACAATAGTCAATGGTGAGTTGCATAAATGTAGCGTGCCGGGAGTTTTCCAACGTTGTGTTTCACTAGAGGAGGGCCAGCAGATCTTGATTGAAATTCATGCTGGCGATTGTGGACACCATGTCGGCTCAAAGTCTTTAGTATCCAAGGCTTTCCGACACGGGTTTTTTTGGTTGACGGCTCATAAAGATGCAGAGGGCCTAGTCCGTAAGTGCGACGGCTGTCAGAAGCTTGGCCGGCGGGCTCATGTTTCGGCTTAGGAGTTAAGGATGATACCAATTACTCAGCCATTTGCGGTGTAGGGGCTTGACATGGTGGGACCTTTCAAGAGATCCAAGGATAAGAAAACACACCTCCTGGTGGCGGTAGACATATTTACCAAGTGGGTAGAGGCAGAGCCGGTCAGCAAATGTGATGCGGCTACGGCGGTTTTATTTATCAAAAAAATGATCTACTATTTTGGTTACCCACACAGCATCATCACTGATAATGGTACAAATCTGTCCAAGGGGGTTATGATTTTTTTTTGTGATAATGGTACAAATCTGCTTGATGTTTCAGCAGTTGTGCATCCGCAATCCAATGGTCAGGCGGAGCATGCCAATCAAGAAATTCTAAAAGGGATTAAACTCCGGCTTATGGTTCCTTTGCAGCGGACACCTGGGAGTTGGGTAGAGGAATTACCCTCCGTCTGATGGAGCATCAGGACCACCCCTAATAGATCCACGGGTTTCACGCCTTTCTTTATGTTGTACGGGGCCGAGGCAGTTTTGCCCAGTGACATCCGGCATGACTCACCAAGGGTGGCGGCTTATGTTGAGGCGGATAATGAGACGGCATGTCAAGACGCATTGGATCCTCTAGAAGAGGCACGAGAACTAGCAGCAGCCCGGTCGGCGATTTATCAACAAGACTTGCATCGCTATCATAGCCGCAGGGTCAAGACCCGGACGTTCCAGGAGGGGGATTTAGTGCTCTGGCTGATTCAGGACCAGACAAATATGCATAAGCCCTCTCCTCCATTGGAAGGACCTATTGTGGTCAGCAGAAATCTCAACAATGGATCATATTACCTCATCGATATCTAAGATGACTCAGATACGGCGGGTCAGGAGACCCGCCGGCCGTGGAAAATCGCGCATTTCCGGCCTTATTTCACTTAAGGGTGTAGAGACCCTTCATTGTATACTATCATTGTATATGTTGTGGTGAGGGCGGCTTCTTACCTTCGGGTATAGCTTCTAACGCCTATCCGCCGGTGTCGTATGCCGTACTACTGAAGGAGGCTTCTTACCGACGGGTATCGCTTCTAACACCCTATCGGCCGGCTTTATGCCAAATTTCCGACTAACATGTTTAGCCGCGGTTGTGAGGTTTTTTTACCGACAGGTAGTTAACACCTCATAACCCGGCGAGGGCGGCTTCTTACCTTCGGGTACAGCTTCTAACGCCTATCCGCCAGCGTTTACGCTATATTATTACCTCCGGGTATAGCTCGTAATGTCTATGAGCCGTCCTTCTGGCACAAAAATCCGGCTAAGGAAAATTAGCCACGGCGAGGGCGGCTTCTTACCTTCAGCCGCGGACAGAAATCATGAAGTCCTTTCGGCCGACTCTCGACCCAAGGAGAAGAGACAACCGACGGAAATTATTAACCGGAATACATACAAGGAAGATGGCACTTTGAAAGTCGGTTTTTTTCTCAAGATCAACACAGCAAATATCACAGGACATATATTACAAACGCTCTATGTAGAGCCCAAAAGTGTGGGTCAAGTTTTTCAAGCCCTCTGCTATGAGTTAAAGGAGAGCCGGTTATTACAAAGTGGAGCTAATCAACTGGCCACCGGCTCATCCTGCTCCGGCTCTTCGGGTGCTTGGATCTGAAGGTTGTCCAAGTTCCAGTTGCAGTCAACCAGAGCTGCAAAAGTCCCTTCTTCAAAGAAGGGAGACGGGTCAAGATCAGAAGCGAAGAGGTCCTTACTGTGGGTGGGCGTCAAGTCCTTCCATTCTTAGAGTGGACCACGAATTCTTTTTTGGTCAGCATCATAAGCCGCCTGGTAAGTGTTCAGGTTAGCCTCTTCTGCTAAGATGAAAGCTAGAAACCTAGAGTCCTTGACGCACCGGATGTAGTCAGCTTATGTGAATTCAGAGTCGTCATCCTTCTTGGAGGGGAAGCCTCCCATCATATCAGCCGGAGTAAGTTCCGGAGCGAAGGCCAGAGCCCGGCTTATGCCTGCGATTGCTCCCTGGCGGGCAGCTGATTTCTTCAATTCAGCAATCTGCTTTGGCATGGTGGAGAAAAGTTCCAAGAACCCTTTGAGAGTTGAAGGGATCTTGTCCTTGTACTGCACAAACTGGATGGTAAACATCGCTCCTCAATAGAGCCGCTCCGCCAGGGTATAGATAGCCTTCAGAGGCAGTAAGCTGTCAGACGCCAGTTGACGGCCTCTAGGACCTGTATAAGCCGGTGCTTTTTGTAATAAGTTGCCAGTAAAGATGTAATAATAGCAATAAGGAAAAGTTGTCAAAGAGCTCACCGAAGAGGGAGGCTGTCATCTTGGTGATGTGGCGTTTCAAGGATTGCAGCTCGTCAGAGACGATCATCAACCGCTGGTCAGCATCGTCCGCCCGTTTGGTCAGCGTGGCCTTCTCAGACATGGCAGATTCTTTGAAAGCAGCGAACTCTGCCTTGACTTTAACTAGCTCTTCGGTCAAGAGCCGACATCTCTCATCGGTGGCGCTCCAAGCAGCCTGTTGATCGGCCAGGTTGGTCTTTAAGCCGGCCAACTGTGACCCGGCTTCAGTTAAGGATTCCTACAAATATTTCAAAGTAGAGAATAAAATGGACAAGTCTCAAACAGATTGCAAGCAATATGCATGACACTTGGGGGCTAATGTTTATTTTTTCAGAAGTTCACTACGAAGAATCCCGACTCAACTTTGAACAAGTTTGAGCCGGCCCTTGGGGGCTACTATAAGCTCTCTTAAAATTATCTTCTGAGAAGTCCCGACTCAACTTTGAACAAGTTTGAGCCGGCCCTTGGGGGCTACTATTAGCTCTCTTAAAATTATCTTTTAAGAATTCCCAACTCAACTTTGAACAAGTTTGAGCCGGGCCTTGGGGGCTACTATCGGCTCTTTTGATTATCTTCTATAGAATAATTTTATCTCAAAGACAATTATGCAAAGTCCCGGCTCAAGATGATTAAGATGGCACTTGGGGGCTACGTAGGGATATAAGGAGGAAAGAATACCTCATACTTCCTCTTCATGAGGTTAACCAGTTGGAGCTCCAGTTCCCGGCTGGTGGATAGGCGGGTCATGTAGCCAGCATGAAGCTCCTCAGCTGACATCTTCTCCAAGGCAAAAGGCTCAAAATCAAGCTTCCTAGAAGCTTCAGTTGTTTCACCCCGCTTGGTCAGCACATGAGTCGGGGAAGAATGCAAACCAGTGCCAGTAATTTCAACTTCAGGGCCAGTCGTGTCCTCAGCTGCCTGGGCAGGGCTCGGCGGTTTAGAAGGATGCTTTGGTGGGCTATCTGGCACAATGTCATCAGTAGTCGGCTCTGCAGAAGCGGATGGGATGTCTTTAGTCGGCCGCGAGTCATCCGGCTTTGAATGCTCTGGCTCTTGGATAGCAGGTCCGGGGGAGGACTTATTGGTTTTCTGACACTTGGCTTGAGCACTGGAAAGTGTGAGGATCAGAATCCAAAGGATACTATTGCTGCGTAAATAGCCGGATGTCATAGTGGGAAATACTTACAGCGGGTTAATCTTGGGTGGCGGCAGAGCTGTCACCGAAGAGTCGCCCAAAGAGGGCGATTTCTGAGAGACATGTCAAGAAAGATGAGACAGCGTCGAGGTCGCAAAGTGAAATTAATTAAATGGGGATACATACCTCTGCGGGGCGTTTGTTCAGAGCTCGCGAGTTTGGCAGGCCGGACATCAGTTCAGTAGAACCGGTGCTCCGGGTCTGGCGACGCTCAGCCTGTTGTTGCTTCTTCAAAAGGAAATCTGGAACCAGATAAGCGAGAGGATGAGAAAGAGGAATTTTTTTAATAACCCGCCATGGCTTCCGGGGGACAAAATATTCTGAGCCGGAGGAAATATAGATTACCTCAGGGGCGTTAGCGTGGGTTGTTTCAACATTATCCTGTGAGTAAAACAAGTGTAAGTAAAATAAGATAACAAAATGGTAGAAAGCAGCCAAAGTTTACCTCTGAGTCGGATGATTGCGGCGGTTCAAACCATTCTTCTTGTGGGGTGGTTTTCTTGGACTTCTTAGCCAGAGTTTTCTTCTTGGGCTTCTTCAAGGGAGGAACGTACTCCTTCTTCCAGAAATCAGAGTTGGCCTCGAAAGGTAAACTGGTTAAACGGTAATGAGTCAGAAAAGTATAAGTGACAAGGATAAAAAGAGGTGAATAGTCGCCTTACATCTGGAGCCGGATTTTTGGCATTAAAAGGCACCAGGCCAATGGCGCTGCATGATCCGAAGGCTTCATGGACAAGGCTCTGGATGACGGTGGTGATGTCATCCTCTGTAAGTGTGGATTGGGTGAAGCATAATGAAATATCATACTTGCCTTTGTATTCACACATGCGCCGGCTTCTATGATTCAAGGGCATAATCCGCCAAGAAATCTAGTAGCGGATCAAATCCATCCTGGTTAAACCATTGGCCATGAGGGCCTTGATCTTGGCATGAGACGGCTCATACCTTGCATGCTCTGAAGCTGATAACCGGCCAGGAAGCTCTGAAGTTGTCTAGAGCTGGGACGGACGATAACCGGCCAGGAACCTCTGAAGTTGTCTAGAGCTCAGGAGAGGTGTCCTTGCAATAGAACCAAGTCTTGTTCCAGTCCTTTGGATGACTCGGCATCTGCGTGGCCGGAAAGATAATATCCCTATGCCGTTGGATGGAGATACCGCCAAGCTCTAGACTCGGACCGGCTTTCATCTCAGTTTGTCGGTTGGCGTAGAAAAACTCTCGAAATAACCCCATAGACGGCTTGGCTTGCAGATAGACTTCACAGAGCACTTGAAAGTTGCATATATTTGAGACGGAGTTGGGGACCAAGTCTTGGGGGTGAAGATTGTAAAAGTGAAGGATGTCATGAAAGAACTTCGAGCCGGGAGGCACGAATCCTCGCTCGATATGATCAGAGAAGACCACCATTTCACCTTCTTGAGGAGTGGGCCGTGTTTCGTCACCCGGGACACGCCAATTAAGGGCCTCCTTGGAAGGAAGGGTACCCGCATGAACAAAATCCAGTAAGAATTCCTCCGTGATGCAAGACCTGACCCAGTTGCACGAGTTGGAGGCGCGAGACATGCTGGCAGCTTAAAGGCTATGCAAATTAAAAGTACGGCGAGTTAGGAGTAAAGTAAATATCTACAACGACTTACGAACTTGAGACTCTATAGATGAGACGCCGTGATCCGGCTGATGAGAGCCGGAACGGCGTGGCGGGTCAACATAGCAAGAAGACGGAGTAAAATTCGGCTAAGTCCTAAAAACAGATTTCGCAAAGTGCCCCTATGATCATGGATCTACAAAATCAGGGAAATACTTATATTTTCAGACATGAGAATGAACTGGCAAAACAAACAAAACCTAAAATGACGAACGGAGCCACGATGGATCTATGCAGCATTGAGGACCACCCAGTACATAGCGGCGTGGTGGAGACGAGCTACCGTTGAAAGTTCATGCGCAAGATGTGGACGACATTGATGGAGCCTGAATTTCAAAACGGCAGCGGCGGAGCTTCCATGAAAACCCTACCGGAGCCATGGCGGATCTAAGGGGAGAAGAGTTTTACCAGTGTTGACGCGATGAACACGGGAGGCACTCTGTTTCGCAACAGGTTGATGCAGCGGCCCTATTGATGGCGGAACGGAGGCGGCGGCGGAACAGGAGGCGATAGAAACAACAGCGTCGAGAGGAAGAAGACGATGGACCAATCGGGAAGAGAAAACACCGCCCAGGGGGGTCCTATTTAAAAGGAAAATACCAAACGGGCGCGTGAATCCAGGTGATGGAAACCATCCGACCAAGGTGGACGCCTCGATTTTCGGCCTAACCATTTAATAGAAGGATTTGGTGATGCGTCAGCAAATCTTTTTTGCAGAGTCCGCGTGACGTCACGACGGGTCACATCCAGGTGACTTACCGAGGAACAGAAGAAAAGGATGAAATGAGCAAGCTCAAATCAACCTGGGGCCTAATGTTGGGGGTATCACCCCACGGTGAGACCCGCCCCGGAAGGTTCCGGGTTAAACTGGATGGTTCATAGCCGGCCCAAGAGTGAGCCATCAAGACTGAATGGCCCAACAAGCATAGCGGCTGACATGATGGGCTGGCGGGGTAGCCAATATGAGAAGACCCGGGCGTGTAAGCCGCCCGGGGATAATTTGAATAGGACAGGCAAGAGAAGAGAGAGGAAAACTCGGATATGTAATGAGAGTCGGCCACAAACTTGTATGACCCATGGTCTTGACCTCCTATATAAGGGCAAGATCCGGGGCGACTTAGAGATCAGGTTATCAAGAACTGGGTCAAGCTGTACCTCCCTTGTAATCGATACAACAAGCAATACAAACACAAGCAGGACGTAGGCTGTTACCTCACCTCGATGGGCCGAACCTGGGTAAACTCATGTCCTTCGTCCCTACGAACCCCTTTGAGTTTATCACGTTAGCGATGGCCTCGAATCCAAGTCCGTTCACCCGGACATCTGCCGTGATAAAACCACGACACATGGTCTAACAACTGTACTCCATAATTATCATCTTGAAAATTCTCCTCAAAGCTTTTGATATGTCCATATTACCTGTAGCCCCCAAGCTCCGAGATTATCCATGATAACTTGGCGCTTTCCAATAATATCTGTGATTGTGTAGCCCCTAAGTACCAGGTTGTCTTGCCTGCAGCAGCCTGGGACTTTGTAACTATATTATACTTTATGAAGCTTCAGCTGGTGTAGCCCTTAAGGGCCGTCTCATCAGTATGTGATGGGTCGGGTCTTCAATTTGAACCATATAACCTGTTTGAACAGCTGAATACTGTAGCCCCCAAGTGTCGGGTCGCACGCCTGCGGCGACTTGGGACTTTAGAAAATTTGATTGGGGCGGTGTAGCCCCCAAGTGCCGGGTCAGCAAGAATTACTGGGCTAGGACTTAGAAAAATATAGAAAGGCCGACCCATCTCCTTGAGATAATAGGGTCTTGCTAACAATATAATGATTTTAAAATCGGCTTGCATTAGCCCCCAAGTGTCATGGTGCGTGCTTGCGGCCACATGGGACTTGCATATTTGATATAAACTGTACTTGAATAGTGTAGCCCCAAAGTGTCGGGTCGTCTGCCTGTGGCGACTCGGGACTATGTGAGAATAATATGACTCATCATGATTTGTTGAATGAATCATTGACCGTGGTTGTAATATAACCTGAAATGAATATCCTGGAATAATTCCTTTGTCTTTGACATGAAATCCCTACTCGTGGTTGCGGTGCAACCTGGCAAATATATATTGAAGAAATCCATGAGTGTTGTAGATTACTACAGAACACAATTGAAGAAATCCGAATACCGATTAATTAGATGACACGACATTATATATGATAAGGCGGCTCTTGAAAAATAATGAATTCTCCAAGCTGGTTTGAAAGCACCAATCATTTAGTACTGGTTATGATAAACCATGAAGATCCAGCCAAGTTGGCTATTAAAGATCCATTTGTTCTTTGTAGAAGTTTTTCATCATACTTAACGGTGGCCCATCTTAAGAGATAAGACCTGCAAAAATAAACAAGACAAAATATATTCTACATTATTGTAAGGGTAGCTTAAAAAAGCACAACTTGGAGATGTTATATCTTCCCTGATTAGTTTTTTGATATTTTTTGAACAACTCGTGTGCCGGGTCTTTTGGGTGGACTCGCCACTTAAAACTCCTTAGTAGTACAGGGTCTCTATCGAGATTGGCCGTCAATTTCTTTGAGCGGCTTAGGGTCTCTAAGTGAGATTAACTGACAGGAAGTGTGACGTCCCAGAAGAGACTCGGCAGGGCATGAGTACCCTGGTAGCCCATAAACTACCTCTCACGTGATATAAATCCGTCATTTTAACCTTAAACAGTGCAGGGTCTTTAAAAGATTTACTGTCTAAGAGTACGAACAGGACACATAGCGGAGAGTCGGCAATAGATGGGAGAGTTTATCCTTGCTTTCCGTAAGACAGCCCTCACGTGTCAAGAGTCGCCGTTTTGAACTTGAACTAGTATGGGGTCTATATCGAGATTGGCCGTCAATTTCTTTGAGCCGGCTCAGGGTCTCTAAGCGAGATTAACTGGTAAGAGTTCGGCTGGTCACCTAGCGGAGCAGCATTAGCTTACAGGAAGGTTTAACCCTGTTTGGCTTAAGAGTCGATCAAGAGGGTAAGTAAGCTAAACCCGGTGGGTTGGAATCCCCCAACTGACCTTTGTTGACGGAGTCAACTATTTGGCTTAGGAGCCGATCGATAGGGTCTGGTAAGCTAAACCCGGTGGGTTGGAAGCCCCCTGGACGATCATGTTGATGGAGTCAACTATTTGGCTTAAGAGCCAATCAATAGGGTGTGATAAGCTAAACCCGAAGGGTTGGAAGCCCCCTAGTGACCTTGTCGATGATATCAACTTGTGCACCATCTTGTAAGTCACCGTCTTGTATGAAGAAATGGCAGAAGCCTCCAAGTGACTTTATGATGATCCAATAAATCTGGGCACCCATGTTTGAATGGTGCATCATGGCAGTTCGTCCTCTTGGGTGACTTTTAATCTTTCGCCAATAATGTAATAGCTCCCAGGATTGTGTTTTCTCTTGCAAAGACCCGAGGTTCTCTTGAAAAATGACCAAATGTGTCTCACCGTGTCTGTAGCCACCGAGTCTGAAGTTGACTCAAAGAGGAAGCTTGAGAATCTCCACTGAAAGTTGAGGTTTGACCGTGGCAGGTTATAGATGATCCTTTATGATTTGTTTCAATAATCCGGTTGATGATTCGTCCCGGGTGGTTGTTGAAGTGAACCGAACTGTAATGGTGGCGACTTGTGCGCATGTCCCTTGGGCGGCTCATATCGACGAGCATTGCACCGATATATTGATGTAGATCAAACTGTGGGTGGCGTCTTGCGCATGTCCATTGGGCGGCTCTTACAGGCGAGCACCGCATCGATATGTCAATGTAGACTGGACCGTGGAGGCGGCGACTTGCACATGCCCGATGTGCGGTTTGTATGGATAGCTCCGGTGTGTTGATGTAGACGTAGAAGTCCGTCGTGGCGTTTGTAAGCCGGTGTAGTCACGAGAGACGGACATGGCATTGTTGGTGAAAACCATGCTGCGGCTATGGTGGCTTGCCGCACTCACTGAGTGGCTCATCCTGGCGGGTGAGCATGCGCGATACCGACGTGTTGATGTAAAAGCAGGCTTCCCAAGTGGCATTGTAAGTTGACGCGGACATGCGAGTCGCCCACGGTGTTGTAGGCAGCGCAGTCAGTGAGTCGACCGTGGCGTTGTAGGCCAGCGCAGTCGGTGAGTTGACTATGGTGTTGGTGGTGAAAACCATATCGCGAATGTGGCAGCTCGCCGCGTCCCTTGGGGTCTCATACTAGTGGGTGAGCGCGCGCGGTACTGGCGTGTTGATGTAGATCGGGCCGCGATAGCAGTGACCCACGTGCATCCATACGACCCAGACGAAACACCGGTATAGAACGTGCGCTCCACCTCCGCGATATAATGTCACGTAAATATATTTCCTGCATAAAAATATCACAAGAAACAAAGTAATTGTTCTTTGATGATTTAATATGTATTAAAAACAGAAAAGAGGCAAATAACACCTGATTTAGGATGACAGAAGACCCATGTGTGCTTTCACCGGAATGTCTGACACTTGTTGTAGTACTGCACTATATTTTTCGTTGGTCTTTGCTTGCTTCTACCAACAGATTTGAGATGACGGCGGCTATCATGGATACAACTATCTCTGCAGACGTGGAACTCCTCTCTATGAGACCATTGTTTCATACATGTGCATGGGACAGCTCGAAGGCAAGGAGCACGTCGTTGCTGATATGGCAGCCGAGCACGACGCTGAATTCATACTCTTCTTTGCTACTACAAAATTTGACCCCTGTAGCACTTCTCTGCTACTACATTGGGGACGGGTTTAAGCCATGATACTGAGGTGGGTCAAGTGCCGTAGAGGAGGTGGTGGCTTTGGAGTCCACTCTGGAAGAGGTGATGTGGACAACTCGCAATCGCGATGTGGGGCGGCTCGCAGTTGCGGCAGCGCGGGGACGGCTGTTCACCTGGGAGCGAAGATAGAGGAAGGGAGGCTCAGAGGCCATGGGGCGAGCACCTAGCAGCGAGGCGAGAGCGGCGACTCGTGGAGCGGGAGCGGAGAGTCGGCGAGGTGAGCCGACTCCGGCTCATGGGGGCGGCCCGAGGCGATGGAAACGCACCAGCGAGGTCAAACTGCGGCGACGGAGATAGCGGCTCAAGGCGGCGCGAGGTCACGGCGGGTAAGCCGGAGGTGCGACCTTGTGGTGGAGGTGAGGTGACGCAGACCACGGCAGCTCGGCAGGGCGAAGTCGGCTCGAAGCTGCAAAGGTGCCGCTCCATGCCAGAGGCGGAGGCGACGGTTGCTAGCAAGGTGGAGCCGGCGGCCGCAGGGCGACACGCGGTGGCTCGCTAGGCAGAGCCGGAGGCGAGGGCGGAGCCGGCGGCCGGGCCGACCAAGGCGCGGTCGCGGGCAAGCGAAACTGCCCTGCGTGGAGGCAACTCATGGCGTGGAAGAGGAGGTTGCGACCCAACAATGGGGCGCGGCAGCGGCCGGCGGGTGGAGGCGAGGGCCACGGCGGCCGGGCGGCTCAAATGCGGATGGCTGGGCAACTCAGCGAGGTGGAGGTTGCGAGGGCCATGGCGGCCGGCGGCTCGGCATGGTGAGGCGGCTTATCGGCATCGGGCCACAGCCGGCGCGGGCACACGCGTATGCGGGCCGGAGCAGAGCCGGGTGCGGTCGGGTGCCACACAAGGCCACTGTGGCGAGGCGCGGCAGCAGCAGCGGGTTGAGGTGGCAGTGGCTGAGGCGCGTGGGCAAAGCGGCGGCTGCTGACGGAGGTGAGCCAGCGAGGAGCTTGACCCGGCTGTGAGTCGACCGGCAGGCGGGGCGCAGCTATGGATGACAGCAGTGGCGGGACGAAAATGCGACCTGAGGCCTGCTCAGCGAGTCCTCGGCGGAGTTGAGGTGCGTGGCGAGTTCAGGTCGTAGTCGGAGATAGAGCTCGGGCAGCTCACACAGGCGTGATGGCTAGGCGGAACCACTCCGTCAGGAAGAGGCCGTAGCGACGGCTCCGAGTAGCGGCTGTCGGCAGGGAGAAGAGGCGCCCCATGGCGGCCGGGCGTCTTGAGGTCATGGTGGGCGGCCGGCGCGGCTTCGAGTAGGCACGCGGGAAGGTGTGGTTTGAGGCGGAGCTGGCGACTTGGACGTGTGGTGTTTGACTTCGTTCTCCACCCGATCTGTGACCCTCTTTTTTTCTCTTTTGACATATTGATCAGTCGGTTGTGGCCAGGTTTCCTCTGCATAGCAACTTTTGTGGAGATGCAGGAGTCTGAACATGGCGACTTGGCCGACGCAGCGAAATTTGATGGCTTCGACGGATTGAATGAACGGTGGCTGTAACAGAACTCCGGTGGGTCTTGGCTTGCTACAGCAGTGCACCGAAAAACAATTTGGCTTCAGATCGGACGGATCAATAGAGACGCATGCAGCGGCGCACACGTCAGATCCCTAATCTCTCGTCTCAAACTTGTATAAGCCGTCACGACTGCTTGGCACGGTGACAATGCAGATTCTTCCGTGCTGGCTTTTCTTCATCCGGCACATCACGAGCTTCTCGATCCTTAGAAGAGATCCCTTTAAGAACTCAACATCACCGTGCGTAGCCCCACGGTGGGCGCCAACTGTCGTGGATTTGTCATGGCAGATGTCCGGATGAACGGACTTAGGTTCGGGGCAGAAGCGCAACTATGTGGCAGCTTGAAGGGGTTGATCAGAATTGAGAGACGCGAGTTTACCCAGGTTCGGCCCCTCCGATGGAGGTAAAAGCCTATGTCCTGCTTGTCTAGTATTGTTGATAAACAAGATCTCTCGGTTACAAGGGTGCAGTTTTGCTACCTCTAATCACGAGAGTCTCTAATCTCTTGTCTATCTAAGATCTGTCTGTTGAGATGTCTAAAAACATGGCCCTCTCGGGGTGACCCGCCCCTCCTTATATAAGTTCAAGGGTCGGCTTACAAGTAGAGTCTAAATCGGATTGAGACTTATCTACTATGACTTCCCATCGTGGGCTTCTCTTCATGGGCTTCTAAGTCTCAGGCGGCTTAGAACCGGGGACTGATCTTCAGGGACTTACAACCGGAGACTCATCCTTAGGGACTCATCTTCAGGGACATACAACCGGAGACTCATCTTCAGGGACTCACAACTACAGACTCATCTTCACGGACTTACAACCGGAGACTCATCCTCAGTCGGGTCATTACTGTCATCGGGTTATAACTGTCTCCCGGGTCATACCGCAGGGTATATCCCCAACAACCTCCGAACCCAAGAAGAAATGTAGGGATCCCTCCCCCAGTCCATCACCCTCTGATCCATATGATGCAGATTTTGTTTTAGAGGATGAGGCCAACATTGCTCTGTGGACATCTGTTGGCCAGTCGAAGCCGGGCACACGAAAGACGCCCGTGCCTCAAGTCTGGGGCTCTGCAATGCCCGTTTCTCATGGTCGTCACGTCTCCATGGATCTCCCTTTTAGTGGGGATCTGTCGGGACCCCGATCCTAAGTCATATGATTCCATACTGTAACAGGTCACGTCACTTTGCGGCCTCACGCACGTTACTCCACAGCTGCAGCCGTACCTTGGCCGGGACCGTTTGCATCTTTTGGCTCATGTATGTGAACATGTCACTGGCAATCACACAACAAAGAACCCGGGCGGACATGACTAGTCAGAGAACCCAAGTGGCACATCCATACGGAAACAGGCATACATAACCCAGCAATGCAGGTGTCGGCGTCAAGCATGTGTAGACGAGTCATAGCAAGCCACAAGGACTCCATTACATCGCGAGACACGAATGTCATCACTGCACGTAGATGAGTCGTAGTAGGCTACAGGGACTCCATTACACTGCGAGACATTTCCTCAAAGGGACAGACACAGCAGCAAAGAAGGATACATGTCGGTCAATCAATGTGTCCGGAGCAGTAGCAAGCTACCATGGCTCGGTGGAAGCACAAAGAGGCAGTTTCCCGTAAAGAGTACTATTAAAGGCACACGACTAGGTGTTAGATCCCATACATACTGTTGCAGGTCACATGTACGCACGACATGCCCCATATGCATAGATACAACAATGGCATCACAACATAACCATACAACAACATGACTTTTATTTAAGAGGCTCAGACGAGCCTTGCATAATATGTTCTTATAGATAGGGGTCACATGACCCGACACTCAAGTCATACAAACAAAGTCATACAACCCAGCGGAAACTTAAGTTGTCTGAGTACAGACGGCGAAATATAAAAGAGGCACACGGCCTGACTATCTACAGCCCACCACACGGGCAAGATCGTAGCTGGGACACCAGCTATTCGGCATCGTCAACGTCTAGATAGAACCCACCTGAGGGGTCCTCGTTCTCATCTGCAACATTAATTAAGCGAGGATGAGTACAAACGTACTCAGCAAGTCTTTAAAACAGACCTAGTCTATTTATGCTCATGTATCAACAAAGGGGGTGGTGGAGTTCATGCAGAATACCAGCTTTGACTCATAGCTAACCTACACTACTTAGTTTTAAACTCTTTGTTACAGTTTTAGTTATCGCACACGAGTCCACTATCTCCATCACAATACACTACCATGGATTCACCTTCCCCTTCCGAAAGAGTGCCATCCACGGTACTCACACTTGTCTTGATATTTTTAGAAGTATCCATTTGATTATCTATGAACAGCATAAGTTATCCAAGTAGTCCATCCGAGGACGTGGCTATTCGAATAGTTTCATACCCTGCAGGGGTGTACTTCTTCACACACGCTCTCGCCACTTATCGCTGTGTGCCATAAACCATGCACCTCGCCAACCTTCAAGCGGATGCCCAGCAAGGGCGTCGGCCACGACCGTCAATCACATAAGACCTCTAGTCCAGGCTATCGCCTATTTGAGACTGAACCCGCACGGAAGTCCGGCCGAAGTTTCCGCTATGGTCCCAAACGATGTGCGCAGGGTTCCCAAGCCCACCATTCGAGTGACCCTTGGTACACCGTGCCACTGCCTACCGCGTCGTAACCCACCCCGAGGGTCAGCGCTACGCACGGCCTCCAGCATGCTATAAACCCCAGAAACTACTTGCAAATCCTAGACTAAGGACTAAGCGACTGATAAGTTGAGAGGGGTCGAGTTACCGGAACCCCATGTGTGGTAGTAACTAGTCTTCGATCACAAACGGAACCCAGTTCCTAAGAACGGTCCCAATGAGACAACCCACTATGTACTCCTACATAGCCTCTCATCGCTACCTTTACCAAATCGCATTCATTATGTGCTCATCACATCGGACAACACCGTTTCACTCCGGTTCATCTCCCAGATGAAACAGACCTGACAAAACTCTAAGCATAGCAAGCATAGCAAGCAAAGTAAGCTAAGCACATCATGGCACAAGCATCTACCAGGTATGCTTGGTTGCAAGGTTTAGCTATTTACTGTGACAAAATCAGGTCATGCATAAGAATAGGATCATCTATCGTGTATGACTGACATGTGATCGTTTGTCCTAATGCAATAAGCAAGAGCAGGAGCGAGAGAGTGGGATGTTATCGGAATGATCAATGGGGTTGCTTGCCTTGCTGAGTTGCGGAGGAGTTCTCTCCTTCGTCGGGTTACGGGGTGGTATCTTTCAGGTTAGAGCCTACCGCAACGCAGATAAGAGCATTCAATACAAGCAAATGGAACAATATGATGCATGATCATGGCATAGTAATATGCATGGGTGAGCTAATGTAACTAGTGATCATGTCAATTTAAAACAGATTTGAATATAGGTTCAAAGTTGTTCTCCCTTTTAAATTCCATATATTAAGCTAATGATAAATGTCCATGTTCACCTATTTAGGTTGCTCTAACATGCATGAGAATAGCACCATTGGATTCATTGGATTTTTCTGATAAATTTTCATATATAAATTATTTTCATGTGACTTACAGATTAATTTATATGATTTTTCAAAGTTTTAAATAATTTCTAGAATTATTTCTAAATAGAAAATGGGATTATGACATCAGCCTGACATCATCCTGACATCAGCTGGTCAAAAGACCCGCTCGAGGTCAAATCTGACCGGTGGGGCCCGTCTATCATTGACTCAGTACTAATAAGTTTTATTTAAATTAATTGTCCTGGCTAATTAACCTAGTAGGGCCCACTGTTAGTGTCACATTTAACTAATCAGAATGATTAAACTAATTACAGATTAACCTAAAACTAATCAGGGCCGAGGCCCACCTGTCATTGACTCACAGAGTCAAGCCAGGGCTCACCGGGGTCAAACCCGCCCGAGTTTAGCCAACTGCTCGTCGCCGGTGACCAACAGAGACGGCGGCGACCATCGGGTTTTGCCCACACGCATCCATTCGACGAGCTGAGGCCACCGGCGAGTAGCCCGTGCTCGCCCGCATCCAACGGGGGCCACGGGAAGCTGCAGGGTCACCGGAGCTCGCCGGAAACGAGCTCATGGCGGCGGCCGGAGTTTGGCGACTACGGCAACTACACTCCGGGGCACAGAATGGACCGGTTGATAGGCGCGTTCGACTCCTGGGAGCAGCACGAGCACGGAGACGCTCACAGGCGCGAGCTAGAGCGTCTTCTCACTCGATGGCGACATGACCGGCAGCGAGAGGTTTTCAGGTCCGGCGACTAAGCTAGCTAGGGCGCGCTAGAGAGGGGGAAGCACAGGGGGGCAGGAAGAGGAGCTCATGGGGGCTTCGGGGAGCTGGTCAGTGGGCTTGGGGAGGCAGCGACGGCGGCGAATCGACGGTCAACGACGGCGGCTCTCGGCAGGGGAACAAGAGAGAGAGAGAGAGAGAGACAGAGAAGAAGGGAGGAGATGGAATGAGCTCGGGGGAGGGCTCCTCGCGTCTTCCAGGCGCAGGGGAGGCAGGGGAGCAGCCAGCTACGTGGCAAGCAGGAGGTGGAGGCCGGCGAGCGCTCGGTCGCCACCTCGATGCCTACTGGCGGGAGGTGGGAGATGACCTCCCCACCCCTGGTGGGCTGGGCTGGGCCTCCCACTTGACCAGGTACTCTTCTTCCTTTTCTTTTTATTTCTGTTTTCTGTTTTCTTTTCTAACATTTGTTTATTTCTGTTGCAGGTCCAAATAACCTTTCAAATATTCTAAAGCTTTTGTATATTAAAGTTTGAATATTTCAAACTTGTATAAAAAGTTCCAGGTTAATTTGAAAACAATAGTAATGATAATGTTTTTAGTTATCAATTTCAGAGGCTTAAATATTTAATTTAAATTAGTTAAAATGTTCAAATAATTAGAATGGCCCGTGGTATAATCATGTCCTTAATTATCAGACATAGGGAACATTTTTTATGGGCATTTTGGATTTGTTGAAATTTCATTAAACTTGAATTTCTTTAATTCATTAAATTCTTAGGGTTTCTTTTCTTTCTCCCCATTTCAAGTTAATGCAATGATGATGAATGATGATGCAAGCATGTGACAACCTAAGACACTTGCTAGGGTTGTGACAACTCACCCCCACTCAAAAGAATCTCGTCCCGAGATTTTGAAGTCATCGGGAAGAGCGCAGGGTACTCTAGTCGAAGACGATCTTCTCTTTCGCATGTCACCTCCTTTTCAGAATGGTGCGACCACTGAACCTTAAGAAACTTGATGTTCCGACGCCGAGTGGTACGCTTGGCTTGATCAAGAATACGAACAGGGTATTCTCGGTATGTAAGGTTATCTTGGAGATCAAGCGCTTCGTGGTCTACTTCTCGGACAGGGTCCGAAAAGCAACGCCTGAGTTGCGAGACATGGAAGACATCATGAACCTTGGAAAGATGTGGTGGAAGTTCCAATTGGTAGGCAACTTCTCCTCGTTTAGCAAGAATGCGAAAGGGTCCAATGTAACGAGGAGCCAACTTGCCTTTGATACCGAATCGATGGGTACCCTTCAGAGGTGTAACCCGAAGGTAAGCCGTCTCGTCAACTTCATAGGTCACGGACCTATAATGATGGTCATATTGACTCTTTTGACGAGATTGGGCTGTTTTCAACTTTTCACGAATAACGCGAACTAGCTCCTCTGCATCCTGGATCATGTCCGGACCAAAGAGTCGCCTCTCTCCGGTTTCTGACCAGTTAAGAGGTGTTCAACATTTTCGTCCATAGAGAACTTCAAAAGGGGCTTTGCCCAACCTTGATTGATAACTATTGTTATATGCGAATTCAGCAAATGGAAGACAGTTCTCCCAATTCATACCGAAACATATAACACAAGCTCGGAGCATGTCTTCGAGAATTTGATTGACTCGCTCAAGTTGACCACTTGATTGAGGGTGGAAAGCAGTGTTAAAGGAGAGATGTGTCCCCATAGCGGTTTGAAAACTTTCCCAAAATCGAGAAGTAAAGATACTTCCACGGTCTGAGTTAATCTCCAAAGGAACACGATGAAGAGAAACTATTCGAGAAACATATAACTCCGCTAGCTGGCTAGTAGTAATGCTTTCACGAACAGGAAGAAAATGAGCCACTTTGGAGAGGCGATCAATGACTACAAATATAGCATTGTTCCCTCTCTTGGTCCTGGGAAAACCGGTGATGAAATCCATACCGACCTTATCCCATTTCCATTCAGGAATAGCTAAGGGTTGAAGGGTGCTAGTAGGCCTTTGATGTTCTGCTTTCACACGACGACAAACATCACAGTTAGCAACATACTGAGCAATTTCTCTCTTCATCCTAGTCCACCAGAACCTCTGGCGTAGGTCCTGATACATTTTGGTACTACCCGGATGAATTGTGAGAGGAGAGTCATGAGCCTCCTTAAGAATCAGCTGCCGCAAACGTGTGCTCTTAGGAACCACCAAACGATTCTCCAAGAAGACAACTCCCCGATCATCTTCCAAGAAGCATCTAACAATTACCCTTCTTAATGTTTTTCTTGATTCGAGATATCCCGACATCATGCTTCTGGGCTTCTATTATTTGATCCAAAAGAGTATGTTTCCCGACCAGGTTGGATAGGAATCCTTGAGGAACAATGTGAAGGTTTAACTTCCGAAATTCCTCACACAGAAGCGGTTGACCTTGCTGTAACATCAGATTGTTACAATAAGACTTACGACTTAGTGCATCAGCCATGACATTGGCTTTTCCCAGGGTGTAAGTTATCCCTAAGTCGTAATCTGTAATCAACTCTACCCATCGTCTTTGCCTGAGATTCAAATCTGGTTGGGTGAAAATATATTTCAGACTTTGGTGATCAGTGTATATCTCGCAACGATTACCCAGAAGGTAATGTCGCCATGTCTTTAGTGCATGGACTACAGCTGCAAGCTCAAGATCATGTGTTGGATAATTATCCTCATGTGGACGCAACTGTCGAGATGCGTATGCAATCACATGACGATCTTGCATGAGAATGCAACCTAATCCTTGTCGCGAGGCGTCGCAGTAGATAATAAAGTCCTTAGAAAAATCTGGTGGCACCAGAACGGGAGCAGAGGTCAGTCATCTTTTCAACTCCTGAAAACTATGCTCGCATTATGGGGTCCACTCGAACTTTTTATCTTTCTTGAGGAGTTCAGTCAGAGGTTTCGCAACCTTGGAGAAGTTCTCAACAAAGCGGCGACAATAGCTCGCTAAGCCAAGGAAACTCCGAACTTGGTTAACCTATTCAGGTTGAGTCCAATCAAGGATGGCCTGAACTCTCTCGGGATTGATAGCAATACCTTTGCCAGAAATCACGTGGCCCAGATAGGTCACTTCCGGCAACCAGAATTCACAGTGGAGAATTTGGCATATAAGCGGTGCTCTCGAAGTTTCATCAATACCAGCCTTAGATGCTCGGCATGTTCTTGTTCGTTCTTCGAATAGATGAGTATGTCGTCGAGGTAAACCACGACAAATTTATCCAAATACTCCATGAAGATTGAATTCATCAGACGAGAGAAAGTGGTGGGGGCATTGGTTAAACCGAAGGACATGACGGTGTACTCGTATTGGCCATAACGAGTGACAAAAGCCGTTTTTGGAATGTCCCCGTTTCTAATTCTGATTTGATGGTATCCCAACCTCAAATCCATTTTGGAAAATACAGAGGATCCAGCGAGTTGATCATACAAATCGTTGATCCTGGGGAGCAGATACTTGTTCTTGATAGTGACCAAATTCACTGGTCAGCAATCCACAACCATCCGATCCGATCCATCCTTCTTCTTAACAAAGAGGATAGGGCAAGCCCAAGGAGAAGAGCTAGGACGAATGAAACCTTTCTTGAAAGCTTCATCAAGTTGGGTTTTTAGCTCGGCTAGTTCTAAGGGTGCCATCTTATAGGGTCTTCTGGCTATTGGGACTGTCCCTGGAATAAGTTCTATCACGAACTCAACATCTCTGACAGGTGGAATACCTGGCAGTTCTTCTGGAAAGACATCCAGAAAATCACGGACTACCGGAATATCTTCTAACTCTGGAAGAGGGCTAGCATTTAGGGAATAGAGTTGGCGCTTGGTTGTTTGAGTAGAGACATTAACTATCTCACCCGAAGGATGTGTAAGTTGAACATTCCTAGGATGAGTATCAATCTTGGCATAGTGGGCTTTCATCCAATCCATACCTAGAATGATATTGATGTCCGAAGACTTAAGAGCTATCAAGGATGCTAAGAATACTAGTCTATCCACCAGAATTTCATTGTCATGACTCACTCTAGAAGTTTGCCATTTTGAACCAGGAGTCTGAACTACTAAAGGAGTGGGCATGTCACAGAAGGACATGTTATGCAACTGTGCATAACTTTCAGAGATGAATGAATGAGATGCCCTAGTATCAAATAGAACAGACGCTAGATGGCTATTAACAAGAAGCGTACCTAGGATAACATCAGGATCTTCAAGGGCTTCTTCAGCAGACACATAATTCACTCGCCCACGGGCAGGAGTTAGCTTCACATAGAAAGCTTTTCCTGGTTTTCCACGTCCAGCGGGCTTAGCATTGTTCTAGGGACACTCACGAGAATAGTGTCCCGGTTCTCCACATTTGTAGCATACCACTGTAGCACGAGGTGCAACATTTGTAGGCGGTCCTCCAAATGGTCTGGGTGGAGGGTTGGACTGAATTGGACGAGGTGCTTGGAAGGATGGCCTCACGGTGTATCTTGGCGGCAAAGCTGCATTGGGCACCCAAACTCGGCCTTTGTTAGGGCCTGAACCCGATGCAGCGTTGAAGTCATGGTTATGGTTCCTCGTAGCCTCGTAGTCAGTTTGTCCGGACTCAGCATTGATGGCCTTATTGACGAGAGCCTGGAAGGTGGTGCACTCGTGCAAGCGAAGATCTCGACGAAGCTCAGCATTAAGTCCCTTGCGGAACCTAGCCTGCTTCTTAGAATCAGTTGAGACTTCCTCTGGAGCATAGCGAGCAAGATTACCAAACTCGCGACTGTATGCATCCACTGACAATCTGCCCTGGGTGAAGGCACAGAATTCCTCTCTTTTGTGATGCATCAGCCCTTCCGGGATGTGATGGAGACGGAATGCGGCACTAAACTCTGCCCAGGTTGGTGCAGGTCCCTGGGGACGCATAGCCTCATAGCTTTCCCACCACAGGTTGGCAGGTCCTTCCAGAAAGTATGTCGCAAAGGTCACCTTATTGGCCTCTGAAACATTTGCAGCTCGGATCTTGTGTGACATACTAGTCAGCCAATCATCCGCATCGAGGGGGTCGATTGAATGATGGTACTTGGGCGGACACAGCTTGATAAAGTCACCAAGTGATACTCCATCGTGGTGATCATTGCGGGGAGCACGAGCTGTGTTTTGCTCAATTCTTTCCAACAGCATGTTGGTCTCCCTCTTATTCCTTCCAGCTTCTAGCATCACCTCCACCAGGGATGGTGCATGTGGCAGCTCTTCTTGCCTTGGCTGGCTACTCTCGTCCTACTCAGGAGCAGGCACGGGATTGTTCCTAGTTGCCACCATCCTGGGAAAACAATCCACAACTTAGACAAAGAGAACATCAACTCTAAGACATGAATTAAGGAATGTACTGTCAACATGGCATATAGGATAAACACCAATCAACATGGTAAAGCAACTACCATATGAACATTAGGTTTCATACACACCATGACTTAGTTCAGTACAAACCCAAGCTGAAAACAACTACTGAAAACAACTCATTGGAGGCATTACAAGCTTCCTATATATTATCTATCTACACCTCCGGAACTCAACTCTCGACCTTGGTCATATCCCACAAGACACGCAGGACTGTGGCGATACGACTACTACAATACTAGGACTAACATCCACGCACTCAAACATCACCGTAGAATGCCTCGTACAGGTTACCCCATGACCCGGGAGCTGAACCTGAGGATCTGGAAACACTCTAGCCTGGGATCCCTGGAAACCATAAGGACACGGATGTGGCCTTGGTCCCCTTGTCGGCGGCAACAGCGGTCCTCGAAGAGGGGTCATGCCTCCAACATCAGGCCAGTTTACGTGTGCTGGCAAATGAGTCCGCGATGGGGTCAGCATCTCCAAATCTCCATAGCCTGTCTGCACGACAGGTGCCAACTGCGTCAAGGTTGTCCAAAGACGTCCATGGGTAGCATAGAGCTCCATGCGAAGGGCACGTGCATCACGATCCCTGTTCTCCAACATCTGAGCGGTCACCTACAGCCTAGGGTCCTCATGAGAATGATCAAAGTAGGCTGCACTAAGATATCGATCCTCTCCTCCCATGGAAGCAGGAACATAGCAGAACTCCGTGTTCTGTAGCAGACCATGGTGAAACCTCATGATAGTCACCATAGTGTAGGCGGCTTCCTGAACTGCCATATCTATGGTAACTCCCAATCCATGAGTCCAGTGAAGCGGCTCTGCAGCTCCAGGATATGAAGGATATATCCTAACGGTACACAAATACTGACTCTGGTTGAAATCTCGATACTGCTCCTCCACTGTGTACTCTAGGTACCAGCGATATCCAGCCTCCATCATAACTCTAACCAACATGGCCGTGTGACCCGGCACATCGATGCACCTGGTCAGACGGACCACTTGACGGGAAGGACGAGAGGGCATCTAAAACAGAGAATGATGCAAAGACATTAGAGATCCTAGCAGAAATTGGACAGCATAACGGCTGTAATTGCTCAAGAAATTTTTTGAGACAATTTAAAAAGATTGGAAAGGCATAACCACTCGACTATCTAGACTCAAATCTCTTCTCCATCTGTTTGTCACACCAACAATACTTGAATAACTGCACTCACTTACAAACAAGCTAGCTATTGGTCCATGGCTAGTAACTCATCATCCTATGCAATAGACGAGAATCCTAGTTCCTATCCCCGTAGAAGAGATGAGAATGACTCAGCATAGAATAACTTGGGAAGAGGAGTAAAAAGAGCCTTACGTTCCCTTCCACAATCAATTCCCCTACTTATCTATAGTGTTTCTAGACTCAACTTCGACTGGTTTGGCTTGGTACTCCTACAGTTAGTCAGGCTCTGATACCAACGCTGTCGGGACCCCGATCCTAAGTCATATGATTCCATACTGTAACAGGTCACATCACTTTGCGGCCTCACGCATGGTACTCCACGGCTACATCCTTACCTTGGCCGGGACCGTTTGCATCTTTTGGCTCGCGTATGTGAACATGTCGCTGGCAATCACACAACAAAGAATCCGGGCGGAGATGACTAGTCATAGAACCCAAGTGGCAGTTTCGTACGGAAACAGGCATACATAACCCAGCAATGCAGGTGTCGGCCTCAAGCGTGTGTAGACGAGTCATAGCAAGCCACAAGGACTCCATACGTCGCGAGACATGAATGTCATCACTACACGTAGACGAGTCGTAGCAGGCTACAGGGACTCCATTACACTGCGAGTCATTTCCCCGAAGGGACAGACACAACAGCAAAGAAGGATACATGCCGGTCAATCAATATGTCTGGAGCAATAGCAAGCTAGCATGGCTCGGGGGAAGCACAAAGAGGCAGTTTCCCGTAAAGAGTACTACTAAAGGCACACGACTAGGTGTCGGATCCCATACATACCGTTGCACGTAACACATACGCACGACATGCCCGATATGCATAGATACAACTATGGCATCACAACATAACCATACAACAACATGACTTTTATTTAAGAGGCTCAGACGAGCCTTGCATAATATGTTCTTACAGATAGGGGTCACATGACCCGACACTCAAGTCATACAAACAAAGTCATACAAGCCAGCGGAAACTTAAGCTGTCTGAGTACAGACGGCGAAATATAGAAGAGGCACACGGCCTGACTATCTACAGCCCACCACACGGGCAAGATCGTAGCTGGGACACCAGCTATTCGGCATTGTCAACGTCTAGATAGAACCCACCTGATGGGTCCTCGTTCTCTTCTGCAACATTAATTAAGCGAGGATGAGTACAAATGTACTCAGCAAGTCTTTAAAATAGACCTAGTCTATTTATGCTCATGTATCAACAAAGGGGGTGGTGGAGTTCATGCAGAATGCCAGCTTTGACTCATGGCTAACCTACACTACTCAGTTTTAAACTCTTTGTTACAGTTTTAGTTATAGCACACGAGTCCACTATCTCCATCACAATACACTACCATGGATTCACCTTCCCCTTCCGGAAGAGTGCCATCCATGGTACTCAAACTTGTCTTGATATTTTTAGAAGTATCCATTTGATTATCTATGAACAACACAAGTTCTCCAAGTAGTCCATATCCGAGGACGCGGCTATTCGAATAGTTTCATACCCTACAGGGGTGTACTTCTTCACACATGCTCTCGCCACTTATCGCTGTGTGCCATAAACCATGCACCTCGGCAACCTTCAAGCGGATGCCTAGCGAGGGAGTCGGCCACGACCGTCAATCACATAAGACCTGTAGTCCAGGCTATCGCCTATTTGAGACTGAACCCGCACGGAAGTCCGGCTGAAGTTTCCTCTACGGTCCCAAACGATGTGCGCAGGGTTCCCAAGCCCACCATTCGGGTGACCCTTGGTACACCGTGCCACTGCCTACCGCGTCGTAACCCACCCTGAGGGTCAGCGCTACGCACGGCCTCCAGCATGTTATAAACACCAGAAACTACTTGCAACTCCTGGACTAAGGACTAAGCTACTGATAAGTCAAGAGGGGTCGAGTTACCGGAACCCCATGTGTGGTAGTAACTAGTCTTGGATCACAAACGGAACCCAGTTGCTTAGAACGGTCCTCATGAGACAACCCACTATGTACTCCTACATAGCCTCTCATCGCCACCTTTACCAAATCATATTCATTATGTGCTCATCACATCGGACAACACCGTTTCACTCCGATTCATCTCCCAGATGAAACAGACCTGACAAAACTCTAAGCATAGCAAGCATAGAAAGCAAAGTAAGATAAGCACATCATGGCACAAGCATCTACCAGGTATGCTAGGTTGCAAGGTTTAGCTATTTACTGTGACAAAATCAAGTCATGCATAAGAATAGGATCATCTATCGTGTATGACTGACATGTGATCGTTTGTCCTAATGCAATAAACAAGAGCAGGAGCGAGAGAGTGGGATGTTATCGGAATGATCAATGGGGTTGCTTGCCTTGCTGAGTTGCGGAGGAGTTCTCTCCTTCGTCGGGATACGGGGTCGTATCTTCCGGGTTAGAGCCTACCGCAATGCAGATAAGAGCATTCAATACAAGCAAATGCAACAATATGATGCATGATCATGGCATAGTAATATGCATGGGTGAGCTAATATAACTAGTGATCATGTCAATTTAAAACAGATTTGAATATAGGTTCAAAGTTGTTCTCCCTTTTAAATTCCATATATTAAGCTAATGATAAATGTCCATGTTCACCTATTTAGGTTGCTCTAACATGCATGAGAATAACACCATTGGATTCACTGGATTTTTCTGATAAATTTTCATATATAAATTATTTTCATCTGACTTACAGATTAATTTATATGATTTTTCAAAGTTTTAAATAATTACTGGAATTATTTCTAAATAGAAAATGGGCTTATGACATCAGCCTGAGGTCAACAGACCCGCTCGAGGTCAAATCTCACCGGTGGGGCCCGTCTATCATTGACTCAATACTAATAAGTTTTATTTAAATTAATTATCCTCGCTAATTAACCTAGTAGGGCCCACTGTCACTGTCACATTTAACTAATCAGAATGATTAAACTAATTACAGATTAACCTAAAACTAATCAGGGCCGGGGCCCACCTGTCATTGACTCACAGAGTCAAGCCAGGGCCCACCGGGGTCAAACCCGCCGGAATTTAGCCGACGGCTCGTCGCCGGTGACCAACAGAGACGGCGGCGACCATCGGGTTTTGCCCACACGTGTCCATTCGACGAGCTGAGGCCACCGGCGAGTAGCCCGTGCTCGCCCGCATCCAACGGGGGCCACGGGAAGCTACAGGGTTACCGGAGCTTGCCGGAAACGAGCTCGTGGCGGCGGCCGGAGTTCGGTGACGACGACAACTACACTCCGGGGCACAGAATGGACCGGTTGTTGGGCGCGTTCGACTCCTGGGAGTAGCACAAGCACGGAGACGCTCATAGGCGCGAGCTAGAGCGTCTGCTCGCTCGATGGCGACATGGCCGGTGGCGAGAGGTTTTCGGGTGCAGCAGCTAAGCTAGCTAGGGCGCGCTAGAGAGAGGGGAAGCACAGGGGGGAGGAAGAGGAGTTCCCGCGGGCTTCGGGGAGCTGGTCAGCGGGCTCTAGGAGGCAGCGACGGCGGCGAATCGACGGTCGGCGACAGCGGCTCTCAGCAGGGGAACGAGAGAGAGAGACAGAGGAGAAGGGAGGAGATGGAATGAGCTCGGGGGAGGGCACCTCGCGTCTTCCAAGCGCAGGGGAGGCAGGGGAGCAGCCAGCTCCGTGGCAAGCAGGAGGTGGAGGCCGGCAAGCGCTCGGTCGCCACCTTGATGCCTACTGGCGGCAGGTCAGAGATGACCTCCCCACCCCTGGTGGGCTGGGCTGGGCCTCCCACTTGACGAGGTACTCTTCTTCCTTTTCTTTTTATTTCTGTTTTCTGTTTTCTTTTCTAATATTTGTTTATTTCTGTTGCAGGTCCAAATAACCTTTCAAATATTCCAAAGCTTTTGTATATTCAAGTTTGAATGTTTCAAACTTGTATAAAAAGTTTCAGGTTAATTTGAAAATAGTAGTAAAGATAATGTTTTTAGTTATCATCTTCAGAGGCTTAAATCTTTAATTTAAATTATTTAAAATGTTCAAATAATAAGAATGGCCCCTGGTATATCCATGTCCTTAATTATCAGACATAGGGAACATTTTTGATGGGCATTTTGGATTTGTTGAAATTTCATTAAACTTGAATTTCTTTAATTCATTAAATGCTTAGGGTTTCTTTTCTTTCACCCCATTTCAAGTTAATGCAATGACGATGAATGATGATGCAAGCACATGACAACCTAAGACACTTGCTAGGGTTGTGACAGGATCGCCTCATCCACGATTTCACAACCACGGGGCCTAGTCCATACCTTGAGTTTCGCTGGGACACCAACCAGTTTGAGATGAGTGCTGATGCTGAGGATCCACTGTTCCATACCCGCATGCAGCAGGACCTCTTCTCCAGCTTTATCCGTGGCCGTGGTCTTGCCCCTCATACATACGTGGATCTTCAGTTCTTGCGTGATAATCCTACCATGTTCACTGGAGGCCCGGTCAAAATCATTGATGATATGACTCTCGGTCCGACAATGACCTTTAAGTGTGACTGGAATGATGCCACCATCCTCCAGTTCTATGCCACATGCTTTTTTGGTCCAGACAACACCCTCACTTGGATGACTAATAATACTCAGCTCAGTGTCACCTATGCCCAATCTGTTCAGTTTTTGGGTTTGTCTGGTGTTGGCCATCAGATCCACAGCAGTGATCCAAATGATAGGCCCAAGGGGATTGATGATTGCGCTTCTCTTATTAAACCTCCCACTCAGCTCACTCTGGAGGAACGTAGTTATCCTCCCAATGAGGTATGTCTCTTTCGTGCTCCTTTCTACATTCTCTATCAGTGTGTGCTTCGCACTGTCTATCCAAAGAAGGGAGATCGCTGAAGGGTTCACAACTATTGTATTGATTTGATGGTTAGTATGCAAGCTGCACCTACGGAGCCTCTAGACATAGCTCAATTCATTTGGCATGAGATCCGTCTTGCAAGTTTCATTCAGACACACCAATTGCCTCATGCTCTATTCATTCAGGCTTTGATTGATCATGCTGCCCCATCTGCGGTTGCCAAGACTGTTGTGCACTCTATTTGGAAACCTTCGACTCATATGCGCATGACAACTACTCCCCATTCTGCTGCTCCTGTTCAGCCCAAGAGGTCCACTGGTAGTGCTCAGTCCATAGTGCCCTCTGTGCCTTCTTCTTCGACCACACCTCAGAACTGCTTTGCGGTGTTCATAGGCAAGGCTCAGTCTGCTATTATGAAGGCGATCACGTTCAACTGTCAGCAAACCATGATGTTCAGAAGAGCCTCATCATCTCCAAGAATCAGCTCAAGCAGGGCCTTCATGACCGTGAGAGTCCCATGAGTGATGATGATCCTATTCCCGCGGCTCCGTCCGCCTCCACCTTTGGATTCCTGTCTCGTGACGAGTACGCCAAGTTCTTTGCTGTTGAAGATGACATCCGCCAGGAGTGATTTCTATGGAGCTCTTTTAGTTCTTCCCAACTTTTTGCATGTTAGCATCAAAGGGGGAGAAGTAGTATCTTAGTTCGAGTCAAACTATATGTTATCTATTTCTATTCGCTATTATTCAAACTCTTAATATGCTACATATTCAACGTTTGAGACTATGTTGCTATCCTTATGGCTATGGATTGTTGTTATCGGTTATTATGGTTGTATCATATGTGTGTCATACTTCCCTATCTGTTTTTCTTTTATTTTCTTTGATCTACATATGATACCAATGAGAACAATTATCTCTATGCACACAATGAGGGGGAGCAAAAAGCAAATAGGAACATATACTGCATTATGCTCTTATGATTTACAATGCTAAATTTATTTATTGCATCTATGATACTACATGTATGATTATCATCAACAAACAAAAAGGGGGAGATTGAAAGTGCAATCATGCCCTTACATCATGTTTTGATGTTGATGACAATATACATGTAGGGGACTAACTATGTTCGTGAAGTGAATCCCAGGTGTTAGTCCCCGGTTTATCAAAAGGGTGTGGATCATGAACAAATGAAGTCAATCTTACTCAAGGAAGAAGTATCAAGAAGATTGCATATTTTTTTTCTTGAGTATAGGATCCCGCACTATTAAGAGGGGATCGGTAGGGTCAGTAAAAGACTTGCTCATGCCACTATATTCCACCGTCAAAGTTTGTTTGGATCTATGAATTTCTCCCTTGGTTATGCCTCTGCCTCTGGGGTTATCAGATGTCCGGGCTGCAAGCCGGATGTCCGGGCCCTACTGCCATGCCGGATGACCAGGCTCCATCCCGGTTGTTCGGCCACTACTACTCGTGAAACCAAGCTTCTGTATAACCATTCTGTGGACACGTCGGATGTCTGGCCATCTGCCGGATGTCCGGGCTTTCCTGGCATGCCGGATGTCCGGGCTTGGCCCCGGATGTCTGGGCCCTCTGTTTTAGCCTCTGACCTACCGTGTTTTCCATATACCTTGCCAGGCCGGATGTCCGACCTCTAGCCCGGATGTCCGTCCTACCCGATCACTTACACTACAACGGTCACTTGTGCTCTCACAGTATATATAGCTCTCTTCTCCCATTGGAGAGGTTTGACCATTCACTTTGATCTTACCCAAGAGCACATTTCACTCTCCCTCACTCTCACACACCAAATCTTAGATCCCCAAGGGATTTGAAAGCATTTGAGAGCAGTTGTCCACCCAAGTGATGGATCCACTCCTTCCCCTTCTTTGCCCAAAAGGAATTCATGATTTGAGCAAGTCTTGAGCTTTTTCTCCATCGTTCTTGTTACTCTTGGAGGTTGGAGACTCCTAGGCGGTAGGAGTCATCCGGAGAGGAATCAAACATTGTGATTACCCCCTGGAAAGTTTGTGAGGGTTTGGAGTCCGCCTAAAGTTCTACCACTAGTGGTTGGGAATCGCCTTCATGGTGATATCTCAAGGAGACAATAGGGTGAGCCTTCTATTGGAAATATGCCCTAGAGGCAATAATAAATTAGTTATTATCATATTTCCTTGTTCATGATAATCGTTTATTCTCCATGCTATAATTGTATTGATCGGAGACTTAGATGCATGTGTGGATACATAGACAAAACCATGTCCCTACTATGCCTCTAATAGACTAGCTCATTGATCAAAAGATGGTTAAGGTTTCCTAGCCATGGACATGAGATGTCATTTGATAATGGGGTCACATCATTAGGAGAATGATGTGATGGACAAGACCCAAACTGCAAACGTAGCATGTGATCGTGTCAGTTTATTGCTACTGTTTTCCGCATGTCAAGTATGTGTTCCTATGACCATGAGATCATGCAACTCACAGATATCGGAGGAGTGCCTTGTATGTATCAAACGTTGCAACGTAACTGGGTGACTATAAAGGTGCTCTACAGGTATCTCCGATGGTGTCCATTGAGTTGGCATGGATCGAGACTGGGATTTGTTACTCCGTGTGACGGAGAGGTATCTCGGGGCCCACTCGGTAATGCAACATCACAATAAGCCTTGCAAGCAATGTGACTAATTGTTAGTTGCGGGATCTTGTATTACGGAACGAGTAAAGAGACTTTCCGGTAACAAGGTTGAACTAGGTATGGAGATACCGACGATCGAATCTCGGGCAAGTAACATACCGAAGAACAAAGGGAACGTTATACGGGATTAACTAAATCCTTGACATAGAGGTTCGACCGATAAAGATCTTCATAGAATATGTAGGAACCAATGTGGACGTCCAGGTCCCGCCATTGGTTATTGACCGTAGAGGTGTCTCGGTCATGTCTACAGAGTTCTCGAACCCGCAGGGTCTGCACACTTAAGGTTCGATGACGTTTCGGTAGTGTAGAGTTATGTATGGTGGTGACCGAAGTTTGTTTGGAGTCCCGGATGAGATCCCGGACGTCACGAGGAGCTCCGGAATGGTCCGGAGGTAAAGATTCATATATAGGAAGTCCCAGTTTGGTTTCCGAAAAAGTTTCGGGCTCATCGGTAGTGTACTAGGAGTGCCGGTAGTGTACCGGGAGTGCCGATAGTGTACCGAGAGGCCTCCGGGAGGGGTATTTCGACCCCAAGAGGTCCATGGGCTGTGGGAGAATAATAACCAGCCCTTAGTCGTCTGAGAAAACAGCCACAAAGGCCCATGGCACAGGAGAGAAAGTCCTAAAGCAAAAAGTGGAAAATCAGCCAATAGGAGGCAATCCTACTCCAACTAGGATTGGAGGTGAAGTAGGATTGCTTCCCACCTCCTATTTCGGCCAACCCAAAGGCCTTGGCTGCCTCTCCTCTCCTCTCCTCCTATATATACTAGTGGATTGGGTGGTTTTTGGACAGAATTTCCGGCCACGTGCTACCCGTTTCACCGGTGCATAGTTTCTCCTCTAGATCGGTTTTCCGCAGCGCTTAGGCGAAGCCTTGCCGGAATCACTCCACCACCATCACCGGAGCGCCATCACGCTGCCGGTGAACACTCTCTCCTCTCCACGTCCTCTTGCTGGATCGAGACGGTGGAGATCATCATCAAGCTGCACGTGTGCTGAACGCGGAGGTGCCGTCCGTTCGGCGCTAGATCGGAAGGACCGTGATCGAGATCGCGAGACGGTTCGTGATGTGATCACGGAACGGATCTTGATGAGTTTGTGGGACAGATCATGATCAAGATCGTGAGACGGATCGTGATGAGTTCGCGGGACGGATCATGATGTGTTTGCAGGACGGTTCGTGATTGGATCGCGGGACGCTCGGCGATTTGGATCGCGAAGATGTTCGACTACACCAACCGCGTTTCTTAACGCTTCCCGCTTAGCGATCTACAAGGGTACGTAGATCCACTCTCCCTCTCGTAGATGCTCATCACCATGGATAGGTTTGCGTGTGCGTAGGAAAAATTTTGTTTCCCATGTGACGTTCCCCAACAGTGGCATCATGAGCTAGGTTGATGGTTCGATGAGATCTCGAGTAGAACACAAAAGGTTTGTGGGCGTTGATGCTTAGATTGCTTCCTCCCTTGGTCGGATTTTGGTTTAGCGGGATTGTGAGATGAAGCGGCCCGGACCAACATTACTCGTACGCTTACGAGAGACCGGTTCCCTTGACGCAACTTGTTGCTTAGATGGCTTGCGGGTGACAGTTTCTCTCACTTTAGTTGGATCGGATCCGACAAAGGCGGTCCTTGAGAAGGTTGAAAATGAATCTATGTATCACCGTTGTGGTTTATGCGTAGGTGAGAATCGTTCTTGCTAGATACCCATAGCAGCCACGTAAAACATGCAACAACAATTAGAGGACATCTAACTTGTTTTTGCAGGGTATGTTGTGATGTGATATGGCCAATTACATGATGAGTTATATGTGATGTATGAGATGATCATGTGATGTATAGAATTTCACGACTTGCATGTCGTTGAGTACGGCAACCGGCAGGAGCCATAGGGTTGTCTTTAATTATTGTATGACCTGCGTGTCAATCATTAAGCGCTATGTAATGCTTTACTTTATCGCTAAGCGGTAGCAATAGAAGTAGAAGCAGGGCTGGCGCCACAACCCCAATGGCAACACACTGATGGAGATCAAGATTATGGAGATCATGGTGTTGTGCCGGTGACGATGGAGATCATGCCGGTGTTTTGAAGATGGAGATCTTAAACACAAGTTCATGGCCATATCATGTCACTTATGAATTGCATGAGATGTTAATCCTTTTATGCACCTTGTTTTGCTTAGTATGGCGGTAGCATTATAAGGTGATCCCTCACTTGAATTTCAAGATAAACTGTGTTCTCCCCGAGTGTGCACCGTTGCGAAAGTTCATCGTGTTGAGACACCACGTGATGACCGGGTGTGATAGACTCTACGTTCACATACAACGAGTGCAAGCCAGATTTGCACGCATAGAACACTCGGGTTAAACTTGACGAGCCTGGCATGTACAGACATGGCCTCGGAACACGAGAGACCGAAAGGTCGAACATGAGTCATATAGTAGATATGATCAACATAATGATGTTCACCATTGCAGCCACCTCAACTCACGTGATGATCGGACTTGAGTTGGTGAATTTGGATCATGTATCACTCGAATGATCGGAGGGATGTCAATTTGAGTGGGAGTTCTTAAGTAATATGATTAATTGAACTCATTATCATGAACATAGTCAATAGTGTCTTTGCAAATTATGTTGTAGATTACTAGCTCACGCTGTAGCTCCCTTAAATTTTTATATGTTCCTAGAGAAATAGAGTTGAAAGATGTTGGTAGCAATATTGCGGACTGGGTCCGTGATCTGAGGATTGTCCTCATTGCTGCACAGAAGGCTTATGTCCTTAATGCACTGCTCGGTGCGCCACCCCCTCTAGCGTCGCCTATAGATGTTCTGAACATCTGACAAGCACGTTTCGATGACTACTTGATAGTTTAGTGCGTCATGCATTACGGCTTAGAATTGAGGCTCCGAAACGTTTTGAACGTCACGGAACATATGAGATGTTCTAGGAGTAGAGATTGTGATCTAAGGCTGGTGCCTGTGTTGCGAGATATGAGATCTCCAACAAGATTCTTTGCCTGTAAGATGAAGGATAATAGCTCAATCGTTGAGCATGTACTCAGATTGTCTGGGTACTACAATCGCTTGAATCAAGTGGGAGTTGATCTTCCAGATAAGATAGTGATTGATATTGTTCTCCAAGTCACTGTCACTAAAGCTACTAGAACTTAGTGATGAACTATAATACACCTGGGATAGAAGTATTGATCCCTGAGCTGTTCGTGATGTTTGACACCGCGTAGGTAGAAATCAAGAAGGAGCGTCAAGTGTTGATGGTTAATCAAACCACTAGTTTCGAAAAGGGCAAGAGCAAGGAGGGAAACTTCATGGATAGCAAGTCAGTTGCTGCTCCAGTGAAGCAACCCAAAGTTGAACTCAAACCCGAGACTAAGTGCTTCTATTATGAGGTGAGAGGTCGCTGAAGCGGAACAACCCTAGATACTTGGTAGATAAGAAGGCTGGCAACATCGGTAGAAGTATATTTGATATACGAGTTATTGATGTGTACCTTGCTAGTACTCCTAGTAGCACCTGGGTATTGGATACCGGTTCGGTTGCTAAATGTTAGTAACTCGAAATAAAAGCTACGGAATAAACGGAGAACTAGCTAAGGGTGAGGTGACGATGTGTGTTGGAAATGTTTCCAAGGTTGATGTCATCAACATCGCACGCTCTCTCTACCTTCAGGATTAGTGACGAACCTAAATAAATGTTATTTGGTGTTTTGCGTTGAGCATGAACATGATTAGATCATGTTTGTTGCAATACGGTTATTCATTTAAGTCGGAGAATAATAGTTATTCTGTTTACATGAATAATACCTTCAATGGTCATGCACCCAGTGAGAATGGTTTGTTGCAATCTTGATCATAGTAGTACACATGTTCATAACATTGATGTCAAAAGATACAAAGTTAATAATGATAGTACCACATACTTGTGGCACTACCGCTAAATGTCATGTTGGTATAAAGCGCATGAAGAAACTCCATGCTGATGGATATTTGGACTCATTCGATTTCGAATCGGTTGAGACGTGCGAACCATGCCTCTTGGGCAAGATGACTAAAGGAACCCGTTGGATGGAGCGGGCAAGTGATGTATACAATCTAGTGAGTCTTGTAGCGTGCAGTGGATATCGGTATTTTCTTACCTTCGCTGATGATTTGAGTAGATATAGTGTATATTTACTTAATGAAACACAAGTCTGAATCGTTTGAAAGGTTCAAGCAAATTGAGAGTGAAGTTTAAAGATCATCGTGACAAGAAGATAAAAATGACTGCGATATGATCATGGAGGTGAATATCTGAGTCACGAGTTTGGCATACAACTTAAGACAATGTGAAAGTTGTTTCACAACTAAATGCCACCTGGAACACCATAGTGTGATGGTGTGTCCGAACATCATAGTTATGCTCTATTGGACATGGTGCGTGCTATGATGTCTCTTATCGTTTTGCTACTATAATTTTGGGGTTATGCATTAGAGATAACTACATTCACTTTAAATAGGGCACCAACTAAATCTGTTGAGATGACACCATGTGAATTATGGTTTGATAGAAACCTAAGCTGTCATTTCTTAATACTTGGGGCTGCGACACTTGTGTGGAAAATGTTTTCACCTAATGAGGTCGAACCCAAGGCGGACAAATGCATCTTCATAGAATACCCTAAGATCAGTTGGGTGAACCTTCTATCTCAGATCCAAGTGCAAAGTGTTTGTTACTAAAACGGATCCTTTCTCGAGGAAAAGTTTCTCTCGAAAGAATTGAGTGGGAGGAAGATAGAACTTGATGAGGTTGTTAAACCTTTGTTCAACTAGAGAGTAGCGCAGCGCAGGATGTTTTTTCTGTGAAGCCTACGTTAGTTGAAGAGGAAGTTAATGATGATGATCATGAAGCTTCAGGATCAAGTTACTATCGAACTTCGTAGGTCGACAAGGATGTGTACTGCTCCTAAGCGGTATGACAACCCTGTCTTGGAGGTCATGTTGTTGGACAACGATGAACCTATGAGCTATGGAGAAGCGATGATGGGCCCGGAATCCGACAAATTGTTGGAGGCCACGAAATCCGAGATAGGATCCATGTATGAAAACCAAGTGTAGACTTTGGTAGACTTGCTCGTTGGACGGCAGGTCGTTGAGTACAAATGGATCTTTAAAATGAAGACAGACACTGATGGTGAATGTCACTATTTGGAAAGCTCGACTTGTTGCAAAGATGTTTGTGACAAGTTCAAGGAGTTGACTACGATGAGACTTTCTCACTCGTAGTGGTGCTAAAGTCTGTTGGAATTATGTTAGCAGTTGCTGTGTTTTCAATTATGAAATCTGGCAGATGGATCTCAAAACATCGTTTCCTTAACGGTTTACTTGAGGAAAGGTTGTATGTGATACAACCAGAAGGTTTTGTCAGGCCTAAGGATGCTAAAAGGTGTGCAAGCTTCGGTGATCCTTCCATGGACTGAAGCAAGCATCTCAGAGTTGGAATATACCCTTTGATGAGGTGATCAAAGTTTTGATGTTTATACAAAGTTTACGAGAAACTTGTATTTGCAATAAAGTGAGTGGGAGCACTATAGAATTTCTGATAAGTATATGTGGATGACATATTGTTGATCAGAAATAATGTAGAGTTTCTGGAAAGCATAAAACGGTTATTTGGAAAGTGATTTTCAAAGGAAGACCTGGATGAAGCTACCTAATTGTTGAGCATCAAAATCTATGGAGATAGATCAAGATGCTCGATGAGACTTTCAATGAGTGCATACAATGACAAGATTTTGAAAGAGTTCAAAATGGATCAGTCAGAGAAAGAGTTCTCGCCTGATCTGTAAGGTGTGAAAGTTGAGTGAGACTCAAAGCTCGACAATGGAAGAAGAAAGAGAAAGGACGACCGTCGTCCCCTATGGCTTAGCCGTAGGCTCTATATTATAACATGTTGTGTACCGCACCTGTGTGTGCCTTGCCATGAGTCCGTCAGGGGGTACAAGAGTGAACCAGGAGTGGATCACTGGACAGCGGTCAAGATTATCCTCAGTAACTAAGAGACTGAGGAGATGTTTCTCGATTATGGAGGTGATAAAGAGTTCGTCATAAGGAGTTACATCGATACAAGCTTTTACACTAATCCGGATGACTCGTAGTAGCAATCTGGATACGTATAGTGGAGCAGCCATTTGGAATAGTACCAAGCGGAGTGTGGTAGCAGTGTTTACAGTTTGACATAGCTATTTGCAAAGTGCACACGGATCTGAATGTTACAGGCCCGTTGACTATAAGACCTCTCTCACATGCAAAGCATGATCGAGCCCCAGAACTTGTTGGGTGTTAGATTCATAACAATGCGAATCACATGGTGATGTGAACTAGATTATTGACTCTAGTGCAAGTGGGAGACTGTTGGAAATATGCCCTAGAGGCAATAATAAATTAGTTATTATCATATTTCCTTATTCATGATAATCGTTTATTATCCATGCTATAATTGTATTGATCGGAGACTTAGATGCATGTGTGGATACATAGACAAAACCATGTCCCTAGTATGCCTCTAATAGACTAGCTCGTTGATCAAAAGATGGTTAAGGTTTCCTATCCATGGACATGAGATGTCATTTGATAAGGGGGTCACATCATTAGGAGAATGATGTGATGGAAAAGACCCAAACTACAAACGTAGCATATGATCGTGTCAGTTTATTGCTACTGTTTTCCGCATGTCAAGTATGTGTTCCTATGACCATGAGATCATGCAACTCACCGATATCGGCGGAGTGCCTTGTGTGTATCAAACGTCACAACGTAACTGGGTGACTATAAAGGTTCTCTACAGGTATCTCCGATGGTGTCTGTTGAGTTGGCATGGATCGAGACTGGGATTTGTTACTCCGTGTGACAGAGAGGTATCTCGGGGCCCACTCGGTAATGCAACATCACAATAAGCCTTGCAAGCAATGTGACTAATTGTTAGTTGCGGGATCTTGTATTACGGAACGAGTAAAGAGACTTGCCAGTAACGAGGTTGAACTAGGTATGGAGATACCGACGATCGAATCTCGGGCAAGTAACATACCGAAGAACAAAGGGAACGTTATACGGGATTAACTGAATCCTTGACATAGAGGTTCGACCGATAAAGATCTTCGTAGAATATGTAGGAACCAATGTGGACATCCAGGTCCCGCCATTGGTTATTGACCGTAGAGGTGTCTCGGTCATGTCTACATAGTTCTCGAACCCGCAGGGTCTGCACACTTAAGGTTCGGTGACGTTTCGGTAGTGTAGAGTTATGTATGGTGGTGACCGAAGTTTGTTCGGAGTCCCGGATGAGATCCCGGACGGCACGAGGAGCTACGTAATGGTCCGGAGGTAAAGATTCATATATAGGACGTCCCAGTTTGGTTTGCGGAAAAGTTTCGGGCTCATCGGTAGTGTACCGGGAGTGCCGGTAGTGTACCGGGAGTGTCGGTAGTGTACCGGGAGGCCTCCGGGAGGGGTATTTCGACCCCAAGAGGTCCATGGGATGTGGGAGAATAATAAACAGCCCTTTGTGGGCTGCGAAAACAGCCACAAAGTCCCATGGCGCAGGCGAGAAAGTCCTAAAGCAAAAAGTGGAAAATCAGCCAATAGGAGGCAATCCTACTCCAACTAGGATTGGAGGTGAAGTAGGATTGCTTCCCACCTCCTATTTCGGCTGACCCAAAGGCCTTGGCTGCCTCTCCTCTCCTCTCCTCCTATATATACTAGTGGATTGGGTGGTTTTTGGACAGAATTTCCGGCCACGTGCTACCCGTTTCACCGGTGCACAGTTTCTCCTCTAGATCGGTTTTCCGCAGCGCTTAGGCGAAGCCCTGCCGGAATCACTCCACCACCATCACCGGAGCGCCGTCGCGCTGCCTGTGAACTCTCTCTCCTCTCCACCTCCTCTTGCTGGATCGAGACGGTGGAGATCGTCATCAAGCTGCATGTGTGCTGAATGCGGAGGTGCCGTTCGTTCGGCGCTAGATCGGAAGGACCGTGGTCGAGATCGCGAGACGGTTCGTGATGTGATCACGGAACGGATCGTGATGAGTTTGCGGGACAGATCGTGATCAAGATCGTGAGACGGATCGTGATAAGTTCACGGGACGGATCATGATGTGTTCGCAGGACGGTTCGTGATTGGATCGCGGGACGCTCGGCGATTTGGATCGCGAAGATGTTCGACTACACCAACCGCGTTTCTTAACGCTTCCCGCTTAGCGATCTACAAGGGTACGTAGATCCACTCTCCCTCTCGTAGATGCTCATCACCATGGATAGATTTGCGTGTGCGTAGGAAATTTTTTGTTTCCCATGCGACGTTCCCCAACACCTTCGTGGTGTTGGTGTGCCTTTGTGGTAACATCCACCTCTCTAAACGGCGACGTAGCTTCCCTCCAAGTAAGTGAACATCGGCATACATCCTCGCCTCTCGAAGTTGTGGTATTCCTAACCCTAACTTCCTACTTGTGGTTACTTGTCTCTTAGTCCTTACTTATATCTTATTGTGCTTCCTTACTTACCCACTTGTGTTTCTAGCTTACCTTGCTAAGTATCCTACTTGCAATTGTTAGGCTCACTTTCATATTCCGCATTATTGCCTAAAATTGCTATGTAACAATTAAAATTTGTGTACCGATTCACCCCCCCCCCCCCCTTGTTGTGTGCATAGACATAATTGTTCTCATTGTGCACGTGGAGCATCTTGTTCACCTTCAACACCTTACCCCCTTTTAATAGTATTGGCTTTCCTATGGACTCAAAGTGATTTCTCACAAAATAAAATGTAGAGTCCTCTTGCTTGAAGCTTTGCCAATCCATGTCCTTGCATCTTGGGGTTTCTCCACAATCTCCACAATCCTTTTCCATCCCTATCATTGAAC